>CM060681.1:148432582-149764832 GCA_030686995.1 Artemisia argyi
GATATTTTATTGCCACTATAATCAAGTAAGCACTGTCTTTTTAGTTATCTTTCCATTATGTTACTTTGGTTCCAGTTTTCATGTTTCTATTTGTGTGGGTTAAGTCCAAATTACAGTCATTGGTCAGTTTGAAATAAATTATACAATAGCTGGGAGGTCAAGACAAAACAATATAGACGCATTTCTAGGATTGATAGCTGTCCGAAATATAGTCAATAAGGCTTTGTAGAGCTAAATTACAGTGAAATAGATTTGATACACATATTGGTTCATAACTGTTCTTTAAGTTCTAAACAACTGTAACAAAAAAAAAAAAAAAATACACGTGCTTAAACTTGAAAAGTGCAAATAGCATGAGATGTTAGTGTTTCATTTAGGTAAGTTGATATTCATAGGAAGGTTAATTTCCATGAGCAGCTTTTATTCCAATGTTAAAACTTAAAATAATAAGTATTGTTTTATAGTCCTGACACAAGAACAACCAATACTTTACACAATGAATCATTGGTTTAAGTGTCGCTGATGCCTTAAACACTCAGCGATTAGTTTAAGCCGATACGGTTTTCCATGTGTATTGCCTAGCTATTATTATCTTCGATAATGACGTCTTAGATGCATAATGGCCTTTGTTAGTCTTTATCTTAGTGGGATTTTGTATACCTGTTGTATTTGTTGTTAATTGATATCATATTAGGTGTTTACAGAGCAAGGCGGTCTTTTTCAAATATGGGAGTGATTGGATTCGTATTCTTGAGGTTTCACGGTCTTCCAGCCTATGACCAGCTGTAGTCCGGCCAAGAGCAGTTTAAGGAAAGTAATGAATTGACCCCCGGGTGAATTAGTGAATTGGCGTAAAGCCTTTTTATGATTCCTTCCTGGATTTCAATTGGTATGTTGTCTCACATTTTGATTTTCGGGAATACTTGCCTATTTTATGGTAATTGGGATGCATGTTCGTTGAAATTCTGAAACAATTTTGTGTTATTTTCTGGCGCATTCCACCTGTTCATTCTGTCATGGTTTGCGGAGTTTGTAAAAGCTACAAGCACTAGCAAAACATGAGGTCGAGAATGGTGGGTCCTAGAACAACTAAAGAATTGGAAATGTATGTCTCAAAGGGGAACGAGTTGTACATGTTAGTACCGTTTAATGCGAATGGGTTTTGCAATCAGCATAAAAAAATGTTTCCGCGATTTTTTAGGATTATTAGAATCATACATGTATTTCTTTTTTTTTGTATATCTTATGTATACATAAGTGTATACTCTATATTGGTATCAATTGAGGCATTGTTTTTCTGTATGTCAACTCTATTTGCTAAGTTTATTTTAAAAATATATGATATAAATTGGCTCCACCGCAACGCACGACAATCAATTACTCATTGATAACATTTCCAGTGCATACTAACTTAGTCCAATAAAACAAAAACTAACTACTCATAATCTGAATTCAATCTAGCTGTACACAATCAAACAAATTACATAAACCCCTAATCAATATAACACCAAATGAAACCCTAGATCAAATCAACACAAATTCATAAATTAACAACTTAACATCATCAATCAAATACAATTAAATAAAAATAACAATAAATTAAATAGAAACAAGATCGAATTAAAACACACCTTCAGTTCTAAGCCTAAAATTCGTTAATTTAGGGTTTATACGATCTTGATCGACCTTTTTTTTCATCTTCTTTTTTTTTTTTAATTATTCTAATTTCAATAACTATTGTTTAGATTTATTTAAAATTATATTCATGTGTTCGGATGCATTTGGTTGATTGAATGTGTGTATTTGTGTTTGTGTTTGTTTATTCAATATAAAAGGTCTTGTAAACTAATTTTTTCAGCATCTGGTGATCAAACTTTTAGTAATTTGTTTGTGTTGATTTTGATTTGAATTGGTGGTTTTGAAGAGCCCTAGATTGCGGGGGTGGGTGGGGAGAGGTGATTCGATGTGAATGGGGTGGGGTATGGGTATGGGTATGTGGCACTATAATATGAGGTGTCATCAAAGGTGTAACAACAAAATTAGAAAAATGGTCAACCTGCTGGGAGGTTAAAAACTACCCACATTAACACCTGAAAAATTATTTTTTACACTGAATACTCAGAAACTAACGTTGTTACACATAATTACAAAAAGGTATCATTTATAATACGTTTTTGTATAAACTAATAAAACATACAAAGCATCATACATTTTATATGTAAACAAGTTGATGGTACATTTGATTTTAAAAACTGGACCGGACAACGGGTTCAAGCGGTTTAACCAGAAACCGGAGTGCCACTAGTTCAACTAGCCAATAAAAGTCGCCCGAAAAAGAACCTGAGAAATGACCTTCGAAACCGATAAAAACGGGTGAATCAGAACGGATCGAGATCATTTTCTTCTAGTTTTTCTCAAGTTAATTAGTTCATCATTGTTATTTTGTTGGTGCCTGGACTTTAATCATAAGGTACCCGCCACTGCAACACGCGGGTATCCTACTAGTATTTAAAGGTTTGAATTTCCTATTTGTATGATAATAAATTAACTGAATTGGTGTGTAAATAAAGACCAATGCATGTTAGCGCATCTACTGTGGTGGTTTATCAAAAGGTTTATATAAAGATGAAGAGATCTAAAAATTTATAAACCATAATGAGCATCTATTTTAAATATATGTAGTATGAATAGATCTAAAATGTTGAACATTTTCATAATTTAACGCTTGTCTTATGTGAGATGTTTATAAAACGGTGTTTTACATAGTGGAATTAGGTTTATAAATTAGTACTATTATACAACTATATACTTTTAGAAAGGTTAGTAGAAATATGTTCTTTACTACGTAAATACACCTTCATAACACAAAGAAATTAAAAGATATTTTTGTAATTAAAGATGTAAAAAGTTCTAAATTTTTTTTAAACACTTTAAATTGTAACTGCCCAAAAGATGGAGCTTTTTTGTAAATTACTACTGTAGTAAAAGTTTTTAGCTAGTGTATATGAACAAAACTTTTTCTAAATTGAAGCTTTAAACTAAAAATAAAAAGCTTATACTTCTTTAATAGCTTCAAAAATTTGCTTACCAAATAGGTGCTGTGGAAAACTTATTTTTCTTAAATCTCTAGCTTATATGTTTTATGCTCAATAAATCTTAGACTAATGCTAATGGCAACCCCATTTCCACAAAATCAACCCCGTCACATCAGCGCCACCTCAGCTTTCTCTCTCCACAACTTCACCCCAACCATAACTAGATAGTGGTGACCACAAAAGCGACCCCGAAAACTACAACAAAAAACATACTCCATAAAACAAATAAAAAAAACTACACACACAAATCTTGCAAATGTTTCGGTCGGCTGAACAACCACAACTTTGAAATGGTTGCTTGGTGATGCGTCGCTTTGGGTGAGCTAATGGGGCAACGCGTTGCTTTTATGGGGTTGTGGTTGGGAGGCAACTCTCATTAGCATGAGTCTTATATTTTTAGTAGAATATATTAAAAAGAAAAAATAAAAATTATAAAAGATAATCTGCTAATAAATTTTGGTGCCAAAGATGCCACAAATTCTAAATTTTACGGAGTAAAAGTTATAATAACTCATTCTTATTTAACTTGTTAAACCGATGTAAAGTTGCAACAACTAGTCTTGGAGTTGAAGGCATCTTTGTGTTCATGTACCTTAAATTGTTGAACTTAACGCGTAGAAGTTTGATAACTTAATTCGAAATAATGGAAATTGTATGTAGGCCAACAACATTTTTATATAAACTTTTAAAATACCTGCCAACAATAGAATAACACGTTCCCATGTGATAGTCCATACAAAATAAAGTTATTGAAGAATATAAAACCAGCAATCGCCAAACTGTCCCTTTAATTTGCTCCTATAAAACCCAAAGCACAACACCGCAAATTATTCACTCGCCAACAATAGCTTTACGCATCTCACATACATATTTTCTTTGCAATCACACATAAATAAAAAAAAAAAAAAAAAAAAAAGGTTCCATATTTGATAAATGGCCCAAGTTAACACCATTGTGAAGAGAGCTTCAGTTTTCGCCGTTGTGGCACTCTCTGCAGTTGCTGCGGTGTCAGCTCAAGCAACGGCTCCTGGACCTTCTCCTGATGCTGGAGCAGCATTCTCTGTCCCTATATCTGGAGTCATGATTGGTTCATCTATGCTTTTATCGTTTGTTGCTCTCTTCAGGAACTGATATTGCTTATTCCTTTTAGAGGATTGAACGGGAAAGGATTTTATTAATGTAAAAATATTTATGTTTCGGTGATTCTCTTGTAATATGTTACGATTTATATTGTTCCCATTCTTTTTATTTTGTTAATGAATAAACTATTTTAGATTATATATCAGTATGTGTCTCTATAACTACTAGTAGTACGCACGGGCGTGCTCAAACATAATTTTTTTAGTAACGTATTAATTTAGTTATTGTGAAATTAATTGTGAAATTGTGAAATTAATTGTGAAATTGTGAAAAAAAAAAAAAAAAAAAAAAAAAAAAAAAAAAAAAAATTGTGAAGGGAAAATACCATCAAAATATAGTGAACTTGTCACCATTTTCAATTCTGTGTAGTGATCTTTTTTTTTTCTAAAAAAGTAACAAACTTTCTAAATCCGACTATTTTGTGCACTCGTTGGCTGCCCAACTTGCCCGTGCCACGTGGCATATACACGTGTATTTTTTCATTTTTAATAAATTCCACATAGATTTTCCACCGAAACAAAATTCCACCAAAATACATTAAACTTGTCAAATTTTGTAATTCAGTGTAGTGATGTTTTTTTTCTTTCTAATATAAGTAACAAACTTTCAAATATAACTCTTGACAAATTGATAAGCTTAGCCGAACGAAGTGTTACATGAGTTAGATTCTCAATCTCACACCCATTTGGCAATTTTACTAATTTTGCTGTCCTTAATTTTTTTTCAACCAAAGCTATGGAAATGCTATAAGCCTATAATGATAAGTATTCCTGTAATGTTACTTTAAACTACATGCATCAGTGATCATGCGTACAACATACGTGTAACTTAAGTCTCACTGTTGACTTGATCATTTCAATCAATTGGTTTGAGGATCTTCGTTTCTTGCGTACAGCATTGTTCTTGAATTTAAATGTGAGTAACTTAAGTCTCACTGTTGACTTGATCATTTCAATCACTTGGTTCGAGGATCTTCGTTTCTTCTGAAATACGAGTATACGTTGATTCCTTTCTTGCCAAATGAAGTACGTGGTAGCTTCTAACACAAGCTTAGCAACAATACTCTTAACCGAACGCGTCTTTGCCATAGGCTGAATCCATGCAATAATACCATCAAAAGTACAAGAAACATAATGCATTCCAGCAAGGATCTCACATTATTCCACACCTGAGCGAAAAACGATCATACGAAAAACAAGTGGTCATGGGAATCGGGTTGCAATTCACAAGACGGACATGGAAACAAGATTAAGTTACTGGAAGCATTAACATTCCATTGTTTCAATAAGTCTTGTGTCTTTAGTTTACGCTTTACACTTCAATATCAACCACAAGAGGAAAGCATGCCTAAGAATGCAGTGTGAGAACCATTCAACGTGTGACCAAAGAACCACATCATCCCTAGGTCTAATAGAATCCCAAACCAAACTAAAAGACACTGTCCTCAATTCACCTTGTATATCTTGCCATAGAAGAGTATCATGATTCATGGCAGTTAGGATCCAAGACCCGAACAACAACCTGATTTAACAAAGCAAACTGAGACAATCATTCGATTGGTCTAGTCCAAGCACCATCTCTAATCAAATCAGCCACCTTATTAGACATATCTCGTGACATGTCGTAAGACTAATGAAAGGCTTTGGGGACACCATCTATCAAACCATAACGAAGCCGTTTTACCATGCACTCGTTTTGCAATATAAAAGATAAATACATACATATCATATACCAGTCATATGACTTACACATATCATATACCATGCATTTCCATAGCTTTGGTCAAGAGTTATATTTGAAAGTTTGTTACTTGTATTAGAAAGAAAAAAAACATCACTACACTGAATTACAAAATTTGACAAGTTTAATGTATTTTGGTGGAATTTTGTTTCGGTGGAAAATCTAGGTGGAATTTATTAAAAATGAAAAAATACACGTGTATATGCCACGTGGCACGGGCAAGTTGGGCAGCCAACGAGTGTACAAAATAGTCGGATTTAGAAAGTTTGTTACTTTTTTAGAAAAAAAAAAGATCACTACACAGAATTGAAAATTGTGACAAGTTCACTACATTTTGGTGGTATTTTCCCAATTGTGAAATTGAAGTAGATTGCATTTTTTCCCCCCTAAAGTTATAGTCCAAATTTCCGACGATGGTTTCAAAGAATGCAAGATATTGACGAACAAAAGAAAGAAACAACGTGATGACATGTATAAGAGGTGCGCCAAAAGAACTACATGAATATATATCCTAAGACTTGCACAAAGTCAAGTGATTATGCACAAATAACTTTTAGTTTTGCAATCGTGCGGAAGGTGACTTGTTACTATTAGTAAGTCTTATTAACTTTATTGTTCTTGATCCTACTCTTGATGATAAATGGATATGGACTTTCAGTGATCTGGTATGTTCTCTGCTAGCTCTTTAAGCCGAGCTATTCAAAAGCAGATCTTCATTAACAATGAGACACTCTCCTCTTCCATATGGAATTCTTTGGTTCCTCGCAAGGTGAATGTATTTTCTTGGCGTTTAGCTTTAAATCGTCTTCCAACGAGAGATAATTTGGTTCGTCATGGTGTTTCAGTATCCTCCATGTCATGTTTATTTTGTGGTATGGCTGATGAGTCGCGGGAGCATTGTTTCCTCTCTTGTCCTATAATTAAGATCACATGGCTTTAGATTTGGAGCTGGTGGAGATGCCCGTCGTTGTTTAATCCGTCATTGTCGCAAGTTCTTAAATGTAATACGGGTTTCTCGTCAATCAAGTGGGTGGCCAAATTATTTCACGTAGTGTGCATGACTTCGATGTGGACCATATGGAACTGGACATGCGTCTTCGGAGGAGGAAACGATTTCAATTTGCCACCATGATATTTTCTCTTCGGTTCAAAGGATGTCTCTCCGGGCTTCTCATCGGGCTTTTAAGAGCCGATTTTCTTGGGATAAATGGATCCAAAATCCGGGAGACTTCCTTGTTGTGTAATCTTTTCTATATGGATATTTTTGGTGATTTTTAGTGCTCCTCCTTATAGCACGCCCTCTTTCATTGTAATTTCTCTCTTTTCTTGCCTTAATGGCTTAATATATTTGCCTTTAAAAAAAAATGCAATCACTGCGCTAATAGTGATATGATATAGGAAAATTTACTTTACCATAAATTCAAATTTAGAACTAAAAATGGCTAATGATGCCATGAGTTTGAACCAATTTTTGCGATGTTCTCCTCTTCCTATTCGTATTTTGTTTTGAGACACATAGTAAGGTTGTGTTTGTTTTTTTAAAAAGAGGCTCTTAACAGCCTCTGAATCTGAACCGTTTAGACGCGGTCAGATATTTTGGCTGTTCAGACTTTTTTTTTTATTTTTTTTTCGGACGCGGTAAGAGGCAGTAAGATCGTAATGATCTAAACTTGAGATGGGTTTCTTAATGCCTATTGTTGACACAAAAGTAACCCAAAAAAAAAAAAAAAAAAAAAATAGTACGAGCAAGCAAATGTGCGGTTCAAACAGTTTTTTATTATTATTATTATTATTATTATTATTATTATTATTATTATTTTGTTCAGATGCGGTAAGATTCAGACATTTAGGACTCAGATTCAGATTCAGATGTGCGGTTCAGATTCAGATTCAGAGGCTCTTAAAAAACAAACACCACCTAAGTCATGGTTCCGAGAACCCATGCATTATAACTTCACCCAGAACTATGAACAAAATAGCAGGTCATTCATTTATTCAACCGACTAATATATAGGAAGAAGCCATGAAAGCCAATGTTTTGCACACAAAATCTAACAACATGAGTTTAGTAATAACCTCAACCACGATTCTTTCAAGTTTTGTCTCACGTCTAACCACTGTATTTACGCACAGAAGCCAACCACTAAACCAAATGTATGTTGTTGGAGAGCCACTTCAATCTTTTCAATACTGTTAGATTTATGAACATAAATTAATAGTTGTGTGTTAGGATCGAACTTGAGATCACGGGATAGCACACTTTACGTATAAAGAATAAATGAATAATTATTTATAAATGTTATCTATAATTATTAATAAACACAAAACGAGTAACGACCGTTAGTATTTAACGGAAAATGGCTAACGACCGTTAGACGAAGAAGAGGAAAGTTTTATTGGTGAATAATTGGTAAGTCAAGAAGGTTCCAAAATCCCTTTTAGGGTTCCACAACCAATCGGCCAAAGGGAGGGCACCTCCTCTTTTGCTTGAGCTCCAAGTTTACTCACCTATATAAACAAACCCAAGGATTCATTATTTGACATTTCTTGTACAAATAGTTCTTGGTGTTTTTCTCTCCTTATTTTCTTGTCTCTATAATTGATCCATCAAACTCTTTTACAAAGGGATTCGATTTTATAAAGCTCAAATCGTTTTGAGTTTTAATTACATGCATAATCTTTTACTTGAATTAGTACGTGTGTACAAGAATGTGATATAACCACACTATTGGTTATATCTTGGATTGAATAACAAAAAGGTAAGGGGTTATTCTTACAATCCACATAAACCCTAATTAGGGTTCATATGTTGAAGATTTGCTTTTATTGATTCTTGTTCGGGATAGAATCCCAAAGGTATGTTTACTATTTATTATTGATTAATTAATTACATGTTATATGATCTTGTTATAACTCTTCCGCATGTGTTTACTTGATGTTTGTTGTTTATATTTATGCATGTCATGTTATATAATTCCAACAGTGGCATCATGAGCCGTTATAATGTGTAATTAATTATCGAAACGCATAAAAATTGAATCTTGATTTGTTTAGTTATATGTTTAGTCGATTCTAGGGTTTTGATTAGCCAAACCCTAATTTTTTTAGTTGGGTCGATTTACCCAATTTATCTTTTAGGGTTTTTGGTTTTGATTTTTAATATGATTAGAAACCCTAGGATTGTTATATGCGTTTTAGTAAACAATCTTAGTGCAATATGTTAATTGTTAAGCATAATCCATGAAAAGTGCATGTTTGCATGGATTTTTATTGTATTTGAATTTAAATTGTTTAAATTGGATATATGAATTAAATTGTTAAGTTATATCGAAACATGTAAATTTATTAATAGATGTCGAATTGGGGAAGACTCTAATATTAAGTAATCAATTATGTGTTCTGTGGTGTTTAATTAATTTTGGCTTACGCAATCGATTCGTCGATGTATGTGGTTCTTCTTCCTTTGAAGAAGAAAACCCTAATTGAATAAATACATTATACACCTAGATTTGATTATTAATAGGATTATTGAATTAAATTTGCATGTGGCTACATGTTTTATACATATTTAATTGTTATGTTATGTATATATGTTTATTTATTTGCGTTATTTTTTATTACGCATTACTTGTTTTTTGTTTATTATTTATGTGAGACATGTTTATAAACGGAAAAGGGTAATTTTTGAATAGAAAAATAATATGGACTAAATAAATGGCGAAATTTGTTTTGGTTTTAAGAGTCAAAATTTCAAAGGTTTATTGATTGATGTTTTTGTACGTAATGGTTAACTAGGCGGACCGAAGTTTACACACTATAAGATGGGTATAAGGTTAGCTTCGCATTAAATTGTGGCCTTAGAGAGATAACACTCTGTCTTTCCGCTCGTTTGTGTGTAAATTAGACTTACCGAACAACCATTACATGTACACTGTCATCTTAAGGGTGAATTGACCGCAATTCCACAATGATTATCCGAAACACTAAGCTTTAGGGCTTATGCGAAAGTACGATATAGTGGACGATAATTTTTGGTAATTCTTTAATTGGTGAACCCGATACCTCAATCAAAACTTTGTTATTTTGCTCTTAGTGAATTGGTAAATAAAATTGTTTTGTAAAACCAATATTATGAAGTTGTATGCATGCTTCTTCATACATTATTTTGATTGCACATCAAAATTAATACCCATATAAAATTAAGTCGAATGCCATCTAATTAAGAACACTTGAAGTTGTAGTTTACGCCATGTGAGAACTTGGCTAGATTACAATGGAGAGGTAAATTTCATAATTTCATTGCTGGCAGATCAACTGATGTAATGGAATTATGGGTTTGCAGAGGTAAATTGAGTAGGAAGTGAGAACTTGGACTCAAGGCATTAGATGGGGATGAAACATGCTTACATTGCAAAAGGTTTTGTGAATGTAAATCCTATAATGATCTAGGAATTGCAATATGATATTGGCAATTATTGTTCGACAATTACCTTGTTGAATACTATCATTACTAGCAGATCAACTGATGTAATGATACTATGTCAATCAGGATCCTAGCTTTAAGAAAATACTATGGTTTATATGAATATTTACCGATGGGTATTCTATTTTCTTAAAGACCTAATTATCGAAAATACTGAAATTGAATTTTGTAATTCGTTTTAATGTATTAATGCAACGTTCAAACCGTAAATGCACTTTGGGCTTTGGTAAATTGACCTCGTTCTGTTTTCAAAAAAATGTTTGATTAAGAATAATTTACTTAAAAGACAAAAGAAGTCTCCTTTCTATGAAAGAAGAGTGAGATACAATCCTATTTCTTTTCATGAGTGAAAAAAGGATAATTGGAATATTAGATATGTCTAAATTTTAATATAACTCATTGCAAATTTTTTAATAGTTAAGATAATTGCATATTTTCCATAGGGATTTCATCATCTTTATTCGGTGATTAAATTCTTAGTAACAAATATGATATTTAGTTAACAGAAAATTATGTATGACATTTTATGAGTTATTAAAATTAGAATCTAGACTAATTACCGCAAAATGGTAAAAGACAAACTAGTTTATTCAACTAGTTGTTTTGACTATTTAAAAGGTGCTACATACATTGTAGGATGGTAGACCTGTTAAGGAAGAAATTGCATGCCCAATTTTTCAAGTTAATCGCATTTGATGGATAGTCCATCATTTACATAGTAGGATACACTCTTTAGTGCATAAGTAATTGTTACGTATGGACATTCAAAGGTGTAGGAAAGTTAAAAACACACTATTTTCTTTCACTAGATATGAAACATTTACAATGTTGTCAAATTCAGTGGGAGTATTGTGTACTTATTACTAAATAAGGAATTATTGTAATAATCTTTAATTCAGTGGGAGTTACAAGCTTCGATATCTTGGTAGCTAAAGATAATTACTTTTCAAGTGTAGACACTCATACTTTTAAGGATAGTCTTGTACGTTTCCTTACTAGACATTGTTGTTCTATAACTACTTGTTATGATAAAATTTATGACACAATCATATTGATCACATAAACAAATGCATGGCATGTTGTTTATCAACTATATGAGGTTGTTTTATGCACAAGTGAGAGAAATGTTATCTTTAATGTGTGCAAGAAACAACTCATAAAGATATGATTTAATGGATTCTCTTGACTAGGTAAGAGAATAACATTCTAATATGAATTATACTAATCTAATTCAAGAAACACTTGGTGTTGCAATTTATGTTATGTGAGAGCTTAGCTAGATTGCAACAACAAGGTGAATTTCATATTTTCATTACTAGCAGATCAATTGATGTAATTGAACTATGAAAATTTGCAGTTTTTAAATTAGATACCTATTAGAACATGTGTGAATATGATATCAAGACTACTTTAACTTATATATTTATGAATTCGTGGAATGACATAAATTAATAAAGTAATCTAATGCTGCTTCAATATGAATATTTATGTGTTCTTGGAATGACATATATAAATGAAAAAATAATGTTATTTACATTATTGTGAAGTAATAAATTAACTTAAAATTAATATTGAAACCAAAAGATGGTGTTCATAATTACTTTAGTTAAACATGTTTCTGTTTCATTGTAAAGATATAAACATAAAGTCTTTTAATTATTACAAGACTTATAATAAAGTAAGACGTTATCTTGTTATGTTTTTTAATTAAGACATATACATGAAGTTATTAAATTGTTAAATGACTTATAACGTGTAGTGGATTATAACAGTTTATGTTTTCTTGTAGAGACATGGACATGAAGTGACTTTGTCAAAAGTACTTGTATTATAAAGCATGTAATTGGCTTGAAAATTTAATTATACCATTATAATGGCTTAGTTGGTAAATAGACAAGTCAAAAGAAATATGGTTATCTTAAATATTGTTAGATTGTCTTACAATATTAATCTTATTGAAATGCCAAATGTTTATGGTATGTTCAGTTAGGAAAATCAAACTCTAGTTATATTGTTTGATTAAAGATAATTGTAACTTCTTTTCTTCCAAAAGTTATCAAGGTTAGAATATTGAGTATGGCTGGGACTTACTTAATAAAACTCCAATCTAGAAGATTAATAAGACATAATCATATAATGGAATGTGATTAATGTGATGAATCACGTTAAGTTTTTAAAATGAAGTTATGAATTTGTTAAACTACTTATGAGTAGGTTATTAACAAATAAAAGTCATGAACTATCATTGTGTTTTGTAATGTCCCAAAAGAGAACATTGTATTGTTGCTTTATTTGCTAAGTATTTAAAGAGAATCTTTAAATTACTAAAAGCAAGTGGGAGTTTTGATCTTTAAAAGATAAAATTACAAGATACATAATCTTCTAAAATACACTAGTAAATATCATAATGAGGCTTGACATTAAAATGTTATATCTCAAGATGATA
The DNA here is from genome assembly GCA_030686995.1 of Artemisia argyi. Lineage (NCBI taxonomy): Eukaryota > Viridiplantae > Streptophyta > Magnoliopsida > Asterales > Asteraceae > Artemisia > Artemisia argyi. The sequence continues at coordinate 148,445,487 of CM060681.1, forward strand.
GAATTATCATTCATAGAATAGCAAAATATCTCAGATATTTGATTAATATGTTGAGAGCTACGATTTACAGGATTATTGTAAACTTGAAAATCATTATGATACATTACCGAATATGAAATTGGGTAAAGTACATATGCTATGAAAGATTAAGATGTTGTCCATAAAGATAATCAATTTTAGAAACTTGGTTTATCTTAATAGTTAGACTAGAAAATGAAGATGAGTTTCTTCAAAGATAAGGTAACCCTTGTGGTTTAAATCTTTGTATAGAAATCATATGGGTAATATTGTGAACGTATTTAATGCATGTCTTATGACAAGATTATTAATTACACTTAAGAAATTAACTGTGATTGAATATTCTATTATAAACACGTTAAATATATAAAGATTATGATTGTCATATTAAGTTTCATTAATATGAAATTGATAATGGAATTTAAAAAAAAAAACACCTCTTTCTTGAGTGATTACTTGAGCGAGGACGATAAGTAATCAAAAGGAGTTTATGAATTCAAATAAATCTTTGAAAGAGTACAAAGTGCAATAATCCATGGATGAATAAATGCATGCATCTAGATGATTATTCTTATGTTTAAATATTAAATCCATGTTTTGATTTATAATTAAAATAAGATAATTTTTAAATATTCCTAAAAGCTAGTCGGAGCATTATGTTTAATTTCTTAAATCATATATGTTGTAGAACATATAAAAAGTAACATTTCATATATGTTAAAAGTTAACTTTTAGTTTGGAATGAAACTTCACTTGAAAGATTTAGAAAATAAGATATACAACCTTAGAATAAATGTTTATTGTTGAAACATATGCGGCAAATGAATCTAATATAACATGATATATCATTTAGAAAGTCTAAATGGATATGAATATCATAAATAAAATCTAAGTATGACTCAAAGATTTTTCATGAACATCATGTTTTGTTGTATCATGCTTGATTACAAGATGATTTAGCAATATTAATATCCAATTAAAAGTTATTAGATAACTTGTGTAATATTCTAAACGAATATGTTTGATTATAGAATCACATCCTAAGTCTGGAACAACTTCCAAATTTTATAGATAAACAATTGGTCAATCGTTGTGCAAATTGTCATAGCCAACAAACTTGAAAGTTTGAAGGGCATGAAACATTACATAATAGATATTAATGTTTACGGGAAGTTTTTAAGAGCATATTGTTGTTTGTAAACAATGATGCTAATGAAATTGAGATGACACTCAATACTAGTCATGGTAAGGATTTCATCCTTGTCTATTACTAGTTATGCTTACTAAAAGCAAAGTTGCATTATACATTAAGAGAATAAGAATACTTTAAACTTTAAAATGTTTGGAAGTTTGATTATCATAAATTGGTGGTTAAGGATGTCACACATTTTATGAAATATTATATGGCATTATCAAAATAGTTGAGTATGCACATACAAGAACTTAACTAGTTGAATTCTTAAAATAAGTATTCTCAAAATTCCGGTAGATCAAAGTTGGATGATTTATGCCTTGTCAACAAGTATGAATGTCATTACTTGAGACATAGTTCATCAACAAGTGTTATCATGCATTGATCTATTTAGTATTTGGATAAGAGATGTTAAACAATTATTATAATAAATTTAAATACATGGTATGTTTAATTTATAATATATTGTATCCTGTTTTTACATGTTTAATCCATGAATAAATGTTATTCTAAATTTTCTGTTGTCAGTTAATAATATGAGAATATTATTAAATCAAGACAAATCTGAAGGTTGGTATAATATCTTAAAGTATATTGATGCGTAGTCATGCCATTTCATTTGATATTCAATGATACCGAATATAGGACTTATCCCAACTACATGATGTTACTTTATGGATTTTGTTATTAAGTAAATCGTGAGAAGTTATCCTTAGACTTGAGATGCAAGATAAGTGTCATAAATGTAGTACATTTTTGTGGAACAACTTAACGCTATACGTAACTGGTAGTCATAAGGGTTGTTTTTGGAAGTGTTACAAAGTTTGTGGGTTTTGCTTGTAGTTAAGATAGAATTTGTTCCTTCAAATTTAATTTTGGAGTTTAATACTGTTGGGCCCCTCGTAGGGTTGGTAAGATATATTTGTGGCCGCACCCAAGATCTCCCCTGAATATGTTCAGAAGACTTGGCAATCTTGCTCAATCACAAACAACGAGAAACAGAATGGTTAATTAAGGAATGACTTTAATGCATATCCTTATTAACGTGGTATTAGAAACAAAATGATAATAATAATGAGAAATCATTAAAAGGTTTTTCCAGGAGCATTACTCGAGATCGTACTAGAGGCATTGGCGTGTTGCAAAACGCTAACTGATGTGATCACACTATTAAGATATGTCCAAGTGGGAGCTGTTAGATTTATGAACATAAATTAATAGTTGTGTGTTAGGATCGAACTCGAGATCACGGGATTGCACACTTTACGTATGAAGCATAAATGAATAATTATTTATAAATGTTATATATAATTATTAATAAACACAAAACGAGTAACGACCGTTACTATTTAACAGAAAATCGCTAATGACCGTTAGACAAAGAAAAGGAAAGTTTTATTAGTGAATAATTGGTAAGTCAAGAAGGTTTCGGAATCCCTTTTAGGGTTCCACAACCAATCGGCCAAAGGGAGGGCACCTCCTCTTTTGCTTGAGTTCCAAGTTTACTCACCTATATAAACAAACCCAAGGATTCATTGTTTGACATCTCTTGTACACATAGTTCTTGGTGTTTTTCTCTCCTTATTTTCTTGTCTCTATAATTGATCCATCAAGCACTTTTACAAAGGGATTTGATTTTATAAAGCTCAAATCGTTTTGTGTTTTAATTACTTGCATAATCTTTTACTTGAATTAGTGCGTGTGTACAAGAAAGTGATATAACCACACTATGGAAAACTAGATGGGGGGTTGAATAGTTTTACCTGTTTTTTGTTTAATTATCTTTTGAAACTTTTTGTTTAATCAAAGATATGAACACAAAGACAATATATAACATGCAAGTGTAAAGAAAGAAACGATCAAACCACAACACGAGTATTTATCGTGGTTCGGCTACAAGGACTCTTTTTCCTTGCCCTACGTCCACGCCCCGAGTATCCAACTCGAGAGTTTCTTTCACTAGTCAACAAGCTCCTTTCACTGGCGGAGCAAACCTTACACATCGCTTACACGATTACCGACACTAAGCTAGATGTCGAGTTCTTTTACAAGGGTATAACCACTCCCGTTAGTTCTTTTACAAGGGTACAACAACTCCCGTCACTCTATGTATTTTAAGGCCTAAAATACTAACCGATCACAACTGAAAACACACAATCAAATGAAGTGTAAACTACACAAAGTCTACACTATGCTAAGTTAACAAGTCTTGCAACATTGTGTTGAAAGCTTGAAACTTTCTATGTACTTGTGAACTTCTTTGCTACAAAAGAATCTTCACAACAATGAAAATGTTAAAGGGTTAGATGAAGATATGAATGTGTATGTGTAAATGTAATGAGAAGTGATAAAACCTAAATACAAACAAATGGCTTGGTATTTATAGCAAAACATTCTGCAAGCCTGGCGGATACGGCGGAACCCTCAGATGGGTTCCGCCCGTGTATCTCCAGGGTTCCGCCGGGACTGACAGTTTATCTTGCAATAACTTTCCAAACCAACCAAAGTCACATCAACTAAATACTAGTCAAGCACAAACTTGTGCAAGAAGACTTATGGTTAGTCAAACACACAATCTTTTCCTAAATGTATATTGACAAACTTACCATAAATGTGATGTGACATTTCTATTTTAAGGAATATAAAAATGTTGTGTTTTATATGTAATGTAAAATGTAGCAAATGTCTAATTATGCAAGTATTTTAAACTAAAATTATGTTTTACTAAAAACTAAAGTTTACACTTTGTCGTTAACAAAACTTAGCAAAGATCGTAAAATATAAATAACGTTTTTAGGCGATATTTGTATTAACAATCTCCCCCTTTTTGTTGATGACAAAACATAAACTTTGTTTTTAAGTAACCCACAAATTTTAGTGTTAAGACTTTAAAAAGAAAGTGTTATATTAAACTTGTTTTACTTAAGTGATGAAAATCTTTTTAAGTTTATACGTTTATATATCTTTCTCCCCCTTTTTGTCAAAACAAAAAAGAAGAGTAGCGAAGCGGAAAAATGCACGTGCTCCCCCTTGGTCGATACTCCCCCTAAAAGGAGTGCCAAGTTGGGAAACATGAATTTTGAACCTACAAAAAAATAGTTAGTTGGTGATAATCAAGCATGTAGTCACCACACAATATGAGAATAAGGAACCACAATCACAACTCATATATGATCAACCAACAATGCAAGTAAGATAGTAGAAAGAGATATTATTTTAAGTAAAATTTGACTTTATCAAAGTCAAGGACAAGAAATGGAAGATATCCTCCTACTTCTTAAAATAAAAATAAAATAAAAAATAACCAAGAAATAAAAGAAAAATAAAATCCTACTTCTATAAGTAGAAGACATTAAACACATCCTAAATGGGGCAAAAGGCCTCCAAATACGCTCAAGGAGTTGTTTGGATGGGAAAGAGCATCCAAATGCTCTATGATGTGTTGTATAGCAAAATGGGTTTCATTTTGAAATTGGTGAAGCAACATCTTGATGCTTTCACCTTGTTTGAGCATTTGCTCACATTGTGAGCAAACATGGTGATGAGTGGGTGGAAATGGGTCATTTGATGATGGTGGTGATGGTGGGTTGGTTTTGGGTTCTTGATTGGAGGATGGGTTTGGTCTGGAGTCAAGCAAGGTGGTTTGAAATTCCATTGCTTGATGGAGGTGATTTTCAATCATGCTTTGAATTTCCTCATAAGAAGGAAAGAAAGACTCAAAGGATTGGGATTGAGAATGTGGTGGAATTGGGTGATCATGGTTTTCAAAGTTAGGTTCTCCATATAGAGGACCATGGATGTCATTGAAGATAGGGTGCCACAATAATGGTTTTGGTTGATGGTACTCTTGTTGTGGTGGTTGGTTGTGGTTAAAAGGTTCATTTTGGTTAGGCAATGGCCTTGGTTTTTCATTTGTGAAAGGTGGTGGATTTATTGATCTTGGTGGAAGATCATTGAGATCTTGCCCAAAAGGATGTGGTGATGTTGGAGGAGACCCAAATAACTCCATTGGTTCAAGTTTAGGTAGTGTTGATGGTGATGGAGTTTTGGATGGTTGGGTTGGAGCACTTGGTGGAGTTGGGTCAATAGGTGATTTTGTTGGTGGTGGAGCAGTGAGTTCATTAGGTCCTTTGGGTGATGGAGATGGAGATGCAAGGTTTAGAAAATGTTCATTTTTTATGGGTGAGGAGAATTCATCCGAGGATGAGGAACTCAAGTTGATTGTGTGGTTGGACCAAAGTGGTTTGACACTTATACGTGCGGTTCTCCGAACGGGTCGAGATGGTTGAGAGGTTATTGTTGACTTTGTCGTTGTAGAAATGGTTGATTAGAGGTTTAGAATCAGAGATTGTGATGGTGATGGTGTGATTTGAGGGTGTTCTAAGATAGTTAAATTTATAGAGGTGAAGAATTATGGAAAGGAGTGTTTGGATTTGATGTGTAGCCATACAAAAATGGAGGTTGCTAATGATTTTGAAGGTTAATTAGGGTTGTCAAATCATTGGAAGTCAATCCAATGAAAATGGTGAAGGAAGAAGACAAAGATTTGCACTAAATGCTTAGTGGTTTTGGCAAATTTGTTGAAGGTAATGTTTCACGGATTGCAAGGAACCTTTTGAATGGTTCCTTCCTTTATAGGTGAAGGTTCCTTGAGGTGGTTATGGCTAAGTTTGAAATTTGGCGGGAAATAGGTTTCTATGAGTTCTAGAGGATGAGAAAGACCCTAATGTGCTTAGCAAATAGTTGGGAATGGGTTTCTATCTAAAAAGGATGGTTTGTTGTTGAGTGGAAGTTGAGATGTCAAAAATAAAAAAAAAAATTGCAGGTGCACTGGCGGAACCCTCAGACTACACAGGTGGAACCCATCTGAGGGTTCCGTCTGATCCGTTGGGCCATTTCTGGAATTCCAGAAAAATGCACTGGCGGAACCCATTCTAGGGTGCCGCCAGATCCGCCAGGCCTGAAAAAGTTGATAGTCCGCGTTTTTGACCCGCGAGACGATTTTCAAATTTTTCGAAAACTCCTAAAAGCAAAAATATAGTTCATATCTGGTTAGGAAATGCAAAAATTAGACATGTAAACACGCATACCATTGGACTTTGACCGAGGGCTAGCGAATTTCACTATACTTAGTGAAATTTTCATAAACTTGAAAATTTGACAACATGCCAATTGTTGTCATCCTGCATCATAGTTAGTTCAAACATGTTCCAAATTGTATAAAATATCCTACCAACACACAAATACATAACACATATTGTTTGAAATGACCAAATTGTTCAAATAGCATCTTGTGCCAAACACTCCTACACATCCACTCTCATTGACGGTCGATCTTCTTCTTGAGCTTTCCAAGGAATCTCCCAAGATTCTTGAACATCCCCTTCGTTTGCTTGAACTCCGCCGACTCATTTGGAATATCCGGAAGTTGGGAAAGGTATTCTAGAGGTGGGAGCCTAGAGTTGGGCAAAGTCTCATCTTCACTCATTGAGGATGATGATGAGGAGGTAGGAGGATGATGACGTTTTCCTTGGGCTTTGTAGACTCTCTTATCACTTAATGGAACAAAGGTGTGTGGAATGAGAGAGTAGTCTAGACGAAGACCGTTAGGAGTTGGTGGAATGGGAGAGATGAACCTAAAGAGACGAGTCAAGAGCATTCCATACGGCATAGCCGTTGTGCCTTGCACGAGAATGTCGGCCATTCTCTTGGCCATAGTGTAGGCAAGGTTGAAGGGTTACCTAACGGACAAGAAGTAGAGCATGTAGCGAAGGCAAAGATTGATATGATCCCGGTTTCCTATGGTGCTAATGACATTGGCTCTAAGGAGTTCCTCCCATTTCTTGAATTGGGGCTTGAGTTCATTTAGTTCCATTCCATATGGGTCCTTATCGACCTCATTTCCCGAACGGGTTCTCCTAGTGTTGGTTATCCTAATGAAGAGGTGGTCACGAATTTAATCCTTGGACACAAGAGGGGTATCATAGGGATGGATACGGTCAATGAGTGTATCAAGAGTTGAGAGGGAATGCTTGTCGGAGTAGATGCAAGTACCACGGTTTGGGACACCTAGGATTTGAGCAAATTCCTCGAGAGTGAAGGAGTACTCATGACTACTAGCCCTAAAGTTAATAGACATGCGACCATACTCATCCGTGGAGAGAGTGACGGATGCATAGAACTCTAAGTTAAACCTAGGACAAATAGGCTCATTGATTTCTAGGAGACAATCAAAGTTGATGGTTGCTAGTTCATTAGGTAGGTTTGTACCTTCTATGAAAGATGGGTCAATGGTTCTACCCTCATGGACATAGCGTTTTTCTAAGGCTTTGAAAATGTTGATTTGAGCTTCCGTAAGACCTTTGGTTTTGTGGTGTTTGGGTAGGTACTTAATGGTGTCCTTGTGGTCGTAATGGGTTAGAGGAGGCATGATGATTCCTAGAAAAACAAAATTTCACATTTTAGTCTAAGTAAACGACTATTGTAATGTGAATGTTCTAGTGTGTGCCTATATGAAAACGATGTGGACGTGCGGTTATCTTGACTCATTTTGATGCTCAAAAAAAAGTTTTTGAATGCAAGTTTTGTTTATACAACAAAAGATAACCCAAGCGCTCCTAGTTCAATGTAGCTTCGTTTGAATGTACCCGAAAATACATATTGGTTATGTATTCCCTTTAGCATTCAAGAGACATTATGCAAGTAATGTTTTTGAACATAACGTTTTGATTTTGTATTCACAATGTGAGACGAAAAAATATTTGTCCTATTTGTGAGAAATTTTTGCAAGAATTTGACATAGGGTGTTTTGGTAAACATGTTAATAGCTTATAATAATGCAATTCCTAACTGTGGAAAACATGATTAGTTTTGTTAAACACCTAATTTCATTCATGAGTTTCACAAGTTAATGCATAACCCCAAGTTTTTGTTTTTGTGCAAAAATAGAATTCCTAGACTCAGATCAGGAGTGTAATCATGTTTAGAATACTTACAATGATGATTGATGAGCAATGTGAATGAAGGGAGGACCAAAAATTCGTAGGTGTGGATGAATGGTAAAGTGAATAGTAGTAGCTTGGAAGTGGTGGTATGAGATAATGGGTGTTTGGTTTAATATAAACTAAGAAAGAGGTTCTGCAGGTCAGCGGATACGGCGGATACGGCGGAACCAAAAAGAGGGTTCCGCCCGTTATGGTTGAGGGTTCCGCCGACTCTGCTGAGAAAAAGGCTTATTGATTTGTTTTGATTTTTGTGATTTTTGTCTAATGTCTAGAACTACAATGTAGGTTCCATAAGTCCTAAGCCTAGCCTAAGAAGGTTAAAAGGTTCTCGTTTAAGAGGTTTTGTGAGAGTGTCGGCTATGTTGTCTTCGGAAGAAACTTTCTCAATTGAGATGTTTCCCTTTTGAATGTTATCACGAAGGAAATGATGACAGATTTCAATATGTTTGGTACGAGAATGTTGAACTGGATTTTTGCTAAGATCAATGGCTCCTTTGTTGTCACAAAGGATGGTGATGTCGTTAAGTTGAATTTCGTAGTCGACAAGAGCTTGCTTCATCCAAATAGCTTGTTGACATGCCTTTCCGGCCGAAACGTATTCGGCTTCCGTTGTAGAGATAGCGAGAGCCGTTTGCTTCTTAGAGAACCATGAGGTGAGACAATGTCCAACAAAAGTACAAGTACTACTTGTGCTTTTTCTATCAACATAGTCACCGGCATGATCCGAGTCGGCATACACTATGGTGTCTATTCCCGTTCCTTTGGGATACCATAAACCTAAATGTGTATTGCTCTTAATATATCTAAAAATCCTTTTAACGACTTCGAGATGAGTTATCTTAGGATCTTCTTGAAAACGAGCACATAGACAAACACTAAACATAATGTTGGGTCTACTAGTCGTTAGGTAAAGTAGACTTTCAATCATACCTCTATATTTAGTGCTATCTACGGATTCACTTTCCTCATCATTGGTGAGTTTTGTTTCCGTGGACATGGGAGTTTTGATTGGTTTCGAATCTTCTAATCCAAATTTCTTAAGCATATCCTTAATATATTTAGATTGGTTAAAGAAGATACCATCTTCTAGTTGTTTAATTTGGAGTCCTAGGAAAAAGTTGAGTTCTCCCATCATACTCATTTCAAACTCGTCATGCATGATTTTTGAGAAATCCACGCATAACTCTTGACAAGTTGATCTGAATATAATGTCATCAACATAGATTTGGACTATGATAATATGTGAATCCTTCTTCTTAGTGAAGAGAGTATTATCAACTAAGCCCATGGTATACTTATGGTCAACTAGGAAGGTTTTAAGTCGATCATACCATGCTTTTGGAGCTTGCTTAAGTATGTAAAGAGCCTTTATAAGTTTGTAAACATGATTAGGTTTTTCAAAATCGATGAAGCCCGGTGGTTGAGCAACATACACTTCATTTATGACCCCGTTTAAGAATGCACTTTTGACGTCCATTTGAAAGAGTTTAAAATTGTGAGCACATGCATATGCAAGTAAGATTCTAATTGACTCGAGCCTAGCAACCGGAGCAAAAGTTTCATCGTAGTCAATGCCTTCTTGTTGAGTATATCCTTGTGCTACTAGCCTAGCTTTGTTTCTAGACACAATTTCATTTTCATCCATTTTATTACGAAAAACCCATTTTGTTCCAATTATTGTTTGACTCCTTGGTTGAGGAACTAATGTCCATACATTATTTCTAACAAATTGGTTTAACTCTTCTTGCATGGCTATTACCCAAGACTCATCATTTATGGCTTCGTTAATGTTTTTCGGTTCAATGGTTGACACGAAACAAAAGTCGTTACTTTCATTTTGGGCTTTAGATCTTAGTGTTCTCTCATTAATTTTTCCTATGAAATTATCTAATGGATGACTTTTGGATTGTTTAACATTAACAATTTCTTTGCTTAATGGTTCATCTTCCTTGTCGTTTTCTAAGATTACTTGGTTTTCAATAGCTTAGCTTTCAACTAAGTCATCATCTACCAAAGGTGATGTCTTAGAGGGAGGTGGACTCTCGTCGAATGTTACGTTCAACGATTCCTCGACTCTTAAGGTTTCTTTGTTTAAAACGATGTAGGCTTTATTATTTTGTGAATATCCAAGAAATACTCCTTCATAAGACTGTGGGTCAAATTTGGTGAGATAGTCCTTGGTGTTAAGAATAAAGCATTTATTCCTAACACTCTAAAGTATCCTAATGTAGGCTTTTTACCTTTATATAGTTCATAAGGAGTTTTATTCAAAAATGGTCTAATTAAGACTCGATTTAAAATGTACGTTGATGTGTCAACGGCGTTAGACCTAAACTTTTGTGGAATGTTTTGTTCATTAAGCATTGTTCTACTCATCTCTTGCAAGGTCCGGTTTTTACGTTCTACTACACCATTAGATTGAGGAGTACATGGAGCCGAAAAGTTATGAGTAATACCATTTTTATCACAAAAGTTTCCAAATTGAAATTCATTATCAAATTCACGACCGTGATCCGTTCTAATAGACACAATACTAGACCCTACTTGATTTTGAATTTTCTTACTTAGAATCTCAAATTTATCAAAAGCTTCATTTTTACTTTTCAAAAATTTTGTCCAAGTATATCTTGAGTAATCATCTACTATGACCAAAGTATAGAAGTTATCCCTATAACTTTGTATAGCGGATGGATCGAACAAATCCATATGCAAAAGTTCTAGACACCTAGATTTAGAAACCAAGTTTTTAGCCTTATGGCTACTATGGACTTGTTTACCGACTTTGCAAGCGTCACAAAAGTGTTGGTCACATTTCAACTTAGGTAGGTTTCGAACTAGGTCTTTGGAGGAGAGGTTTTGTATAAGTCTCATGTTAGCGTGTCCTAAACGTCTATGCCATAAAGTTGAAGATTCATCTAATGTAGTAAGACAAAGTTTGTCTCTAGATGTTTGATCCATCTTCATGACATACACGTTGTTCTTAAGGACACCCTTGGCTATGGTTATGCCATCTTTAAGTATTTTACTTCCATTTTCACTAAAAAGAACGTTATACTTGTTACGGCAAAGTTGACTAATACTAAGGAGATTAAAACCTAAGTTATCAACATAAGCTACATCATCTATAAAAAGGGAGTCATGAGAGATTGTACCTTTTCCGATGATTTTTCTCTTAGCTTTACTACCAAACGTAACGTTACCTCCATCACATTTGTGATAAGTTGAGAAGAGGCTTTTGTTACCCGTCATGTGCCTTGAAAAATCACTATCTTTAATACATTCATCCGGTTCCAAACATACTTTGAGGCACACCTATTTTACGAAAAACAGTCAAACATTTGGTCCCCAATTTCTCATGGGTCCATTTTGGTTAAGCATACCATTAACTTGATCCAAGTATGAAAATAGAACATAAGGTTTCAATGACATGTAATTTGGAGTTTGGTAATGTCCAGGAGTGTTTTGGTTTCAAACATGCTGGTATTTTGGTCGTGTGTTGTAGTTACTCTTTGGAAAGGGTCATTTGGGAATAGGAGTCTTAGGTCTCGGTTGAGTAGTTCTAGTTCTAAATTCGTTTTTACTAAGTCCTACTGCAGCTTTAAAAGCAGGCTTTGTTTCATTTTTATATGTGACTTTAACAAATTTTGAACGATCCGACGTGGAAGTTGTTACTGCTGCTGCAGACCCGGCGGAACCTTTGGGTTCAACGGGCGGAACCCTATTTTGGGTTCCGTCTGTTCTGCGGGCTGCTGTAGCATTTTTGTTAGTTTCTTGTGCTTTCTTTTCTTGTTTCGTTTGACTCTTTGAAGTTTCTAGTTTCATGAAACCTAGTCCTGTTTTATCAAATGGTGACTTTTGAAGTTTTATAATTTCATCCGCACAAGAAATACTTTTATCGAACTTCTTAAACTTTGTGGTTTGTTTTATTAGATCATCTTGAGTAATTCTAAGTTTCTCAATTTCGAGTTTAAGCTCTTCACACGATTTGCACGATGTGTCAATACCTTTACTCTTTTCTAATCTCTTAGCTTTTTCTTTTAACTCATAAACTTCATTTTCTAAAAACTCCTTTTTAGTTTTCAAAAATTTATTTTTGTTTATGATTTTTAAGCTTAATACACAAAGTTTGTTATATTCTTTTTGTAAGGTGTCATCATCAATAGAAGAGTAAGATGAGTCGGAGAGTACCTCATTTGAGTCGTGAGCCATGAGAGCAATTTCATCATTCTTCGGCTCATCGTCATCTTCTTTATAGTCACTCCAATCACCACCCACAAACGCTTGTTGAGATTTGCTTTTGGGTGGTTTTGGACATTCTCCTATGAGATGACTTATGTCTCCACACCTAAAGCTTTTCCTTTCAACCCTTCCTTTCCTATCATCACGATCTTTTCGGAAGGTTTTCTTGTCATCTTTAGGTTTCCTTACAAACTTCCCTTGTGTACGAAAGAACTTCTTGAAGTCTCTAATGGCCATGGCATATTCTTCATCATCACTATCCGAACTAGATTCTTCATTATCACTTGATTGGACTCTAGCTTTCAAGGCAATGGACTTAACCTTTTCTTTCTTGCCTTTAACTATTTCCGAATCTTTTTCCATTACCATTTCATGAACTTTGAGGTTTCCAATTAGCTCGTCAAGTGACATGCTTGAAATATCCTTGGATTCTTCAATTTCCGTCACTTTTGCTCTCCACTTCGGATGGAGTGCTCTAAGGAATTTCCTGACAAAATTCTTACTACAAAAAGATTCATCAAGTGCTTTAAGTGAAGTAATAATAGTGTTAAACCTAGCAAATGCACTATCCATAGTCTCATCTTCGGGAATAACAAATTGTTCATATTGTTGAACAAGAAGATCAATTTTGTTATTCTTAACTTGTGAGTTTCCTTGATGAGTGACTATTAAAGATTGCCAAATATCTTTGGCGGTTTTACACATAAAGACTCTTTCATATTATTTCTTTGGCAAAGCATTGTAAAACATCATTTTAGCTTCATTATTTTTAGGAATCAATTTCTTTTGATCATCATCTTTACTATTTGTAGCTATATTATCACCATCAATGATTATATACCATAAATCTATATCTTTAGATTTCACGTAAGTTTCAAAACGGTTTTTCAAATATATAAAACCATTTGCTTCAAAAAGTGGTGGTCTTTGCATAGATTGCCCTTCTTTGTAATTTTCAAAATCCATGGATCGTTTCAAGTTTTAAAACACAATATATTTTAAAAGCTTGAGTAACGTAGCTCTTGATGCCAATTGTGGAAAACTAGAAGGGGGTTGAATAGTTTTACCGGTTTTTTGTTTAATTATCTTTTGAAACTTTTCGTTTAATCAAAGATATGAACACAAAGACAATATATAACATGCAAGTATAAAGAAAGAAATGATCAAACCACAACACGAGTATTTATCGTGGTTCGGCTACAAGGACTCTTTTTCCTTGCCCTACGTCCACGCCCCGAGTATCCAACTCGAGAGTTTCTTTCGCTAGTCAACAAACTCCTTTCACCGGAGAAGAAAACCTTACACGTCGCTTATACGATTACCGACACTAAGCTAGATGTCGAGTTCTTTTACAAGGGTACAACCACTCCCGTTAGTTCTTTTACAAGGGTACAACAACTCCCGTCACTCTATGTATTTTAAGGCCTAAAATACTAACCGATCACAACTGAAAACATACAATCAAATAAAGTGTAAACTACACAAAGTCTACACGATGCTAACTTAACAAGTCTTGCAACGTTGTGTTGAAAGCTTGAAACTTTCTATGTACTTGTGAACTTCTTTGCTACAAAAGAATCTTCACAACAATGAAAATGTTAAAGGGTTAGATGAAGATATGAATGTGTATGTGTAAATGTAATGAGAAGTGATAAAGCCTAAATAAAAACAAATGGCTTGGTATTTATAGCAAAACATTCTGCAGGCCTGGCGGATACGGCGGAACCCTCAGATGGGTTCCGCCCGTGTATCTCCAGGGTTCCGCCGGGATTGAGAGTTTATCTTGCAATAACTTTCCAAACCAACCAAAGTCACATCAACTAAATACTAGTCAAACACAAACTTGTGCAAGAAGAATTATGGTTAGTCAAACACACAATCTTTCCTTAAATGTATATTGACAAACTTACCATAAATATGATGTGACATTTCTATTTTAAGAAATATAAAAATGTTATGTTTTATATGAAATGTAAAATGTAGCAAATGTCTAATTATTCAAGTCTTTTAAACTAAAATTATGTTTTACTAAAAACTAAAGTTTACACTTTGTCGTTAACAAAACTTAGCAAAGATCGTAAAATATAAATAACGTTTTTAGGCGATATTTGTATTAACACACACTATTGGTTATATCTTGGATTGAATAACAAAAAGGTAAGGAGTTATTCTTACAGTCCACATAAACCCTAATTAGGGTTCATATGTTGAAGATTTGCTTTTATTGATTCTTGTTCGGGCTATAATCCCAAAGGTATGTTTACTATTTATTATTGATTAATTAATTACATGTTATATGATCTTGTTATAACGCTTCCGCATGTGTTTACTTGATGTTTATTGTTTATATTTAAGCATGTCAGGTTATATAATTCCAAGAAATACTAGCATCCATCTCGAGGTTTAACTTTAACACATCACCTTTCTCATAAGCAATCTCACTTTCCACCGATTAAACCGTCGAATCTTCTTTACACTTCTAGTTACACTTCTAGATACATCTCATTGTGAATGCCCTAACGGTTGACTATCTCATTCATGGTTTTCACATTGGAGTAGGGCTTCAAAGCCTAATTGGTTAGATTGGATAAACAACTGTTTAGTTTCTTGTATGAAGTATACGTATCCTCAATTTTCTAGCTTCTTGCTGGAAAATTTTGTAACACCCCCAAATATACCGCAGCAGAAAACTGTGTCACTTGGGGTGCTACTTCATAATACAAAGTACAAGTTATAGAAAACGACCTCTAAATGAGACGTTTTAAAAAGTTACCATTTTATTAATGACTTCAAAGTTACAAACATGATATTCCAAAGTATGATACATAAATGTATACAAAATGTTTCGAATGGTAAATGATGCAAGCGTAAGTCTTCAGAATATGCAGCTTGACTCTATGTTCCATGCACTAGCTATTGCCTTACTAACCTGAGATAAACATGCTAAAGTGTCAACACAATGGTTAGTGAGTTCATAGAGTTTGTTTTAAATGAGTTGAAAAGTCTATAGAAAATATTCCCACAGCAAAGGCATTGTGAATCCACTCAGTTGCAAATCCCGCCCATACAAAACTTGCAACCTGTGTGTTCACAATCCACTGCTAAAAGAGTATGTTAATCATGTATACGTGCAGCATAGTAGTTAAAAGAATAGATGTTTTAAGTATGTAAATACTTTATCAATCATGTATCCAAATTAATGGCCTTCCAACACCTCAATGTTAGGATGTATCCAAATTAATGGCCTTCCAATACCACAGTATAAGGATGTATCCAACTTAATGGCCTTCCAACACCTCAATGTTAGGATGTATCCAAAATAATGGCCTTCCAATACCGTAGTATTAGGATGTATACTTGTATCAAGTCTAGTCACCTTTGACAATGCAATCAAGAATAATGCAATCATGTACGTATGCAAGTATTTATGTAAATGCAATCATGTATGTAAATCAAGTAAAGTATTTTTGTAATCGAGCATAATATGTAAGTAGTTGAGCATGTATCTTCCCCAACGAGTTAAAACAAGTATGAAAAGAGTAGGGGCTATGACTCACCTTGAACTAATGATATCAAAACGTATCACGGAATCAATGGATAAGCCGGGAAGTCTCTATGCGTAACCTAGAATATGATGTCATGTCTTAGGTTTGGAATAACGATGCTAAAGTATAAACAAGCCTATATACGTCTATATATTGATCATGATGTAGTACTTGGTAGTTTTATGTACGTTTGTTTATGAAACGGTTTTAGTTTGTATATCTCGTACTACCGTTCGGGCCATCACAATCCAGAGGTCATGCAGTAAACGTTCGAGGAGCCAGGACACTTTTGTTATGACCAAGAAACACGTTCCGGAGGTCGAGGTTGATCGAAATACATCATGGTTCTAGAGAGAGAAAGGTGGAGAAAAGGGTTTATATTAAAATGACAATATGAAGTTTACACACACACTTTCCCACACCCCTCATGGAGAGTCATGAGGGGTATTTATAGTCTCCTAACATTACTAGTTTTCCTATATTACAATAATAGTCCCTAAAGTACTATTTGTATGATATCTAGTCCATTTCTTTATGTGTGACGTTATCTTTTATAAAATAGCAAGGCTAACAATCTCCCTCCAAGATATCGTCACACATGAATGGATACAATGAGACCTATAAACACATAAACATGTAAATTACAACAATAGTAAACTATGTTGACGTTGTTGAAGCGCAGAGTCTCTGTAGTCTAGATACTGAGGCAGACTTGAAGTTCTCTCTTTCGACGATCTCGGCGTATGATCTTTGACACTGACGGCAAAGGTTTTGTAGCTCTGAACTTCAACAGTAATGGTCTAGTTAGGTTATTACTCCCTCCTAACTAGTGAGCCTTTATTCTTTTTCTACTGCTCCCTCCTGAACTGACAACTCTCTTCTCATCTCGCATCGGATAAGGTAGATACTAATGAGTTTGCACCATGGTTGTCATTCTGGGAGCATCATAGCATAACTCACATAGTATTGCACAGAAGGTTGGTAATATGCTCCGATGTACACATCATTAGTACTTCTTCGGTTCTAGTGTAAGCACAATTCCCTCGAACAACCAACGTACTAGAGATGAAACACTACTTCTTTTGGCATGCTCTTCTCCCTCCTGATGGTTGCGATGTATTGAAATCATCATACTATTGTGTGTACATGCCAAAATTACCCGTACTTTACACTTCTGGTGCAATATAGATAGACCATGAAAGCATAATTTGTGAGAATATGCTGATAGGATATGACTCTCTTTATTCTACAATCTCTTCTCTTCTCTTCAACCTTTAAGCGACCTCTTCAAATTCTAACCAGCTAGTAAATGACCAATGACTATAGAAACAACCCAATATAACAAATCTGACAATAAAGTAAACATCCCGTAGATATGTTACTTAATCTTGTACTATGGTGTGACTAAGAACGGTGTAGAGAGTTCGTACACCATCGAATCTCTGAGTACTCTATACTCTTCAACCAACCAACCATCAAGTATAAGACGTGCATCACCTCTTGATTATCCACAACTTCGTGTGACACTGAGCACTACAACGTAACTCCTTTAAGTGATAGTTATCTAGGTATTCGTCCATCCACCCCTTGACCTATGAAAACTAGATAATCCAAGTCTTCGTCACTATCAATATTAGTGAATGCACAAACAAGTATCTTCGAAAGTCATGCATCCATCCACCCCTAGACTTTGAGATAAATAAGTACACATGTCCTTGAAATGAACTTTAAACCCAGAAAAATGATAAAGAATTATCCCCATAATCACAAAATCTGATACTAGCCGTTGTCATTTGATTGTGATTCTTGATCAGGATCGTTTAAGCAATTCGTGGTGTGTTTTTGGTGTGTGATATATTGGTATTTAGATAATGAAACAATAAAATGAATCATGTTCTATAAAATGTTTACCAATGATATCATGTGTTTTAGGTGAAGTGGTAATTAGGGTTTAGGGTATTTGATCAAAGCTTAGGTTATACGATGAGGTTAGGGTTTTGTTTATTTAATAATCTTTTGATATTTCCTTACTCAAAATCCCATCTCGTTACTCGATATCCTAAGTCAATTTCGGCAGACTTTCGTTTAAATTAGTCCAAAAGAAATCCTTACTCGATAAACGATAAGGTTGGACCAGCCTAACTCGGCAAAATATATAAAGCATACTCGAAACATGAAACCGTTGCACGAAAGATACCCTTACTCGATATTTAGTTGGCATACTCGGAAGAATATGGGCTACCTAACTCGGTGATTCTGCCTTACTTGGTAAAAACTGCATGTTCAGCTCACCATACTCGGTAAAAGTCACCAAACTCGATAATTGCAGCTCCATACTCGGTAAAATTTACCAAACTCGGTAAAATCAGACCAAACTCGGTAAAACCTAACCTGTAACACCCCCAATTTTGAAATATTTGCAGCGGAATAAAGATTGGGTGTTACTTCACAGCTCATAGTTTTTCAGTAGAAAATGATTTTCTAAAAATATTTATCATTCGAATTTTTATAAATATCAGAGTTTTCAAAATAAGGTCCCGGTGGTTTTTAAAATTTGTTAAATATGTTTTCGAATGATAATAGAATTTTATAGCCTTTGTGAGAATTTCGTGCTCTTCCGTCCCATCCTTGCTCGTTATAGGCCTGAGATAAACATGCTAAAAGTCAACAAAAGTTGAGTGATATTCATAGGTTTAAGTTTAAAAGATTGAACACAAGTTATAAGTGATAATTGCACCGTCATACAATTATAAGTTAAAAACAGTTGTTATTGCATTAAGCTCATGACGCTCAGCCGATTAACAGATCTCATCACGAATGATGGATTATAGTAACAGGGGGCCCTCGGGATAGGTTCTTGCAGTAACCTATTAGATTTCAAATAAAGTGCGTTTGGTTGTTTTCTCGAACTCCCAAACGGGGATGGTCAGTCCCTAATAGATCTATCCACAATTATTTACGTTCACCTCCTGGGTGACTAAGGCTCATGATATGAGGGACTTTTAGCAAGGAAAGGTACTTAAGCAATAACGAGATCAGGTAAAGCATACCAAGAAAATACTTGTGTTCAGTTTATAAAAACTAGCATGTATCCCCCTCGCAGGATTTATAAAACATTTAAACAAGTAAAGGCGAGGCTATGAACTCACCTTAGTGATTTAGTGAATAAAATATCGATACTCAGTTTGCAAAATGGGAACGGCTCCACACACGACCTAGATAATATATGGCAAGTTTTAGGGTTTGATAGTCTAAATGTTTTAATCGCGGGTAGTTTTTAAATGCATGATTTGTTAATTTGACGTTAGTAAGACTTTTGGTTTTTATAGTATATTGTTCGTTTAGTTTAGTTATATATAACGTAAGGTTTAATAATAATAATAACGATACTTTGAAATAAAACGTAACATTTAATAATAATAGTAATAATAATAATAGTTTGAAAATAAATGTAACGTTTAATAATAATAGTAGTTTGAAAATAACGTAACGTTTAATAATAAAAATAGTAATAGTAATAATAGTTTGAAAATAGACGTAACGTTTAATAAAAGTAGTTTGAAAATAAACGTAACGTCGAGACGTGGACTCGTAAAATGGAAAGTAAAAATAAAAATATTAACTTTATATATGTGGCCCTTGTATTTTCTAAAATTTACACTTTTTACCCTAACGGCGTTAGCGTTACGCCGTTAGTCCAAAATTAAATATATTTACATTTTAAGTCCAAAACTTTATTTTTCTTACACTTTCCACCCTAAAGTTTATAAAAATCAATTTTTATCCTAAAGTTTATGAAATGACACATTTTACCGAAAGTTTGAAATATTTACATTTTTTACCCGAAATTCATAACTTTTGCAAATCTAGTCCAAAATTAATATTTTCAAAACTTAATGTTTTCTTTTTCTAAATTGTTTCGAATCAACTTATTAAGCTTATTTTGACAGCTTATTAGTTCGAAAAGACTCATGGTTAGCTTATGGGCCTTGTAACGAAAATTTAAGGCCCGTTAGTACTTTTAGGTCCAATGGACTTACGGGGTTTTTGGGCTTCGCTTTGGGCTCAGATTTGGATCGTGAATAAGCTGTCCAATAGCTTATACCCTCAGCTTATTCCCTTAGCTTATTTTGAAAGGATTAGGCCTTAAGGCCCAATCGGTATTATTTAACTTTTCAAAACTCGTTTCTTGGTCGATTGCTTTGGCTCGATTACTAAATCTTAACGTGATTTTCATCACAAAGTTTCTATACAAAATTAATTGTGTGACACGAGATCTATTGATTTGTGAAATAAAAAGTCATGCTCGTTAAGAAATTTGTAAAGATACTCGTGTGTTTTGGACTAGTCTTGGACGACTTTTGTAAATAAAAGACTTAGAAAATATTTGAGTTTTTCAAAAGGTTTGGGGTACGTTAGAAACGTACTTAAAAATGGGTTATACGTTGTGTTTTAGTTTCAAATATTTACGTAGCTTATTTCTTAGGGTGTCAAATATATAGAAGGTCGTATAATATATATAGGTCGTTTAACTAGATTTTAAATAACGAGGTGTGTTTGTGTGTGTCGTGTGACAATGCAATGCAACTAAATGTATATAAAAAAAAAAGAATTGAAATGAGTCTATAGAGACTTACGACACCAAATGGTGGGGAAAGAGGGATGTATAGTCGAGAACTAAGTGAGATGACTACGTAGTATGTTAGTTTGCTCGACCAAGGTTCACAAACAACCCAAAGCTTCTCCTAAACCCACTTGAATCTCCTTATATCCTACCCAAAGCTTCGACTTATCTCCTAGCTCATTACTTAGAATTATATGGTGAAGTTTTTAGTTTGCATGGATGTAGGAAATGTAGTATGCATGCATGCGTATATATATAGGGTTCTAGGGGTGTTCTAGTATCCAAATTTTAATGTGATTTGAAGGTTACGTGTTTTCAAAAGTTCAACTTGTAAGAGTGGTACTAACACTCAAGGTTTTTTGGTTTCTTGTGTCGATTTCCACAAAGTTTCAAAGAGAACGTGGGCATGAAAACTTACACACGAATGGTACTAGGAATGTATAGTATAAAAAGGACCAAGATTCTTTCACTAGGGAGTAAAAGAAGGAAGTGTGTGCTTGTTTTAGGGAAGTACAAATTTTGTTTGGGAATATATGTCGACCAACACATTTTCTAGTGAACCGATTTGTAATTTGGTTGTGGCTCGTGAGATTTTGGTAATTTGGCAAAACTTAGATATTAATTTGAGTTTAAAATAAGTTTAGGAGGTTTTAGAAACAATCGTGGGTCAAAATGGTTGATTTTTGAATAAGTTGACATTTTATAAAAATCGGTTTAGGGACATTTACTTTGCTTCGTACAAACGTGCCTAGACTCAACGTGAAAAGCTAATACTCGACATCCTAATTGTTGGCTAGGGGATGAATGAGTACGTGCAAAAATATAGGGGTGTCGTGTGGAGGGTTTGAGCGTACCATGCTCGTTTCTATAAGTCCTAGTCGAATGAAAAACAAAACAAAAAGGGAAGTTGGGCTTAAGTTGGTTTTGGGCTTAGGAATAGTAGCAGGCCGGGCATTGATTGGGCTTAGGGTAATTAAGGATCTGGTTTAGAGTTAAGTATAATTAGTGAAAATTATTAATTATAATTAGTAATTAGTTTAGTATTTAATTAGTGAGACTTATACGTTGTCCGAGAGTGAATAGTGTTTTGTGAATAGTGTTTCGTGAATAGTAAATTTTTTGGAAAACATCTCAATATTACTAACCGACTCAAAAAATGATGAATAGTGTTTGTGAATAGTAACTGATGAATAGTAATTTTTCAAAAATGTCTCGAAAATGCAGGTTCGTAACGAATAAAGAAAATTTTAATATTCTCGCGATTTTAGACTATAGTGGTACATGTGTGAGCATCGTTCCAAGCAAAGAGAATCATGAATATCGTAGTGATTTTAAGTAACATAGCATATTATATAAAAAAAAAATTTGCTATTGGTAAAAACGTTATTAATTAACAAGATGATATATTAGTCTTTAATTTACTTTTATTATTTATAGGGAAATTTACGGGGGATTAGAGTACCTACCCCTCATTCTGAATTCCGTCCCGGAATTCAAGTTTAACTAAATTCTGGTATTAGGAAATTTCGATCAGAGGGTTGTCGAGAGATTAAGATTTAGGAGACGCGGTGTATTTAGACTTATTTGTGCTAGACAGGATCTAGTAACTGGTGTATTTAAGGGTTGTGAATATTGAAGGTAGTGGTTTTGAATAGTAAAATAACGGCTAGGTGTACCGTACCCAACGGTCAGGAATAGTGATCCTAACGGTCCGTAATAGTGATCTAACAGCTAGTTTTCTTCCTACATATACTCCTTTCAAATTTCCATTTCTTTCACCAACCATTTTCCTATCATTTCACATTTCCTATTCTTAATACTTCCGAAAAAAAATGCCGAGCCTAATTACTATGATCACAATGGTATATACCGTTGTTGCCATCACCTATTTGACTTTTGTTACGGATGAAGATTATGCAATTTTGGTCGGGATTTTGGGGTTCCTAATACCACTCATGGTTCTATCGTATGCGGTTGATAAGGCATGGAGGCACTAGTCTTGAGCTAAGGTTGTTTAAACTTAATTCCTTCTCGTGTTTCTATGTAATCATCAATTTGTTATGTTCCTATGTAATCCTCAATATGTTATGTTTCTATGAAATCCTCAATATGTTATGTTTCTATGTAATCCTCAATAAATGTGAAATAAGACTTATTTGTCCTTAGGTTTATAAACTAGTCTCGCTATTGTTTCTAATGGTGTACTTATACTTATCTTTTAGAATAATCAGAGTAATCCATCCTATGGTGGTCCTTGCTATGGTTTTGTTGGTGGGGGTTTTTCTATTTGTACTTTTGTTGGCTTCTCGTCCTAATGACGAAGGAATAAGATAGGTATTTATGGTAGTTTGTAATATTTATCTATATTTGTTGCTTTTAAATGAAGATTGTTATTTAGAATTTTTGGTATTATGATTGTTCCATCATGACATGATTCTTCCTAAATTAGACATAGTTGGCCAGGCTATGTTTAATGGAGGACTAAATTATGTGATGTTTGGTTCAGTCATAATGGTATTTATGTTTTTCTTTAAGTTGTTTTAGATGGTGTTCAACGTTTTGTTATTATAATATAATACGTAATTTCTTGTAAGAATAAAGTAGGAACTTTATTCATTGATTTATTTATTTATTTTGTGTATATATATATATATATATATATATATATATATATATATATATATATATATATATATATATATTTGATGATGAGTCAGAAATTTCTAGGGAAATAACAGTATGCTGTTATTTGGTAAATGGAATAGGAATTGAGATTGACGTAGATTTTAATTATTTTGGAAATATTACAAGGTAGATTTTTCGATACGGTAGAAGGATAGTTGTTTTACTTAGGTTACATCCATCGTAACTTAAAGTAAATTACAAGGAAGAGGTACAATCAGGAAATTTTTGAACTATAGTTTATTTATTCATAACAGGAATTTATTCATCTGCATAAACCTAGTAATCATTCCCATGATACCACCGACGTCCTTGTAGAGTTTTTGTTTCCTAGCGAAAGTCTTTAAAGGTTCTTTATTTCTAAGAGTTTTTGCTTTTGTTTATTTCCATTAGGTATAACTCTTTACCTAATTCCTTGGTTATGGGTGATGGTAGGGTTAGCCATTCCTTCTGGCGTTTTAAAGTGGGTTGACCTATATTCCATGTAGTTTTCCTGCTTGTCAGGCGTATCCTACTCTCCTCTTGGATCAACTATGGTAGTTCCCTTGAGTACTACTGATACGATGTTGGTTACCAATTTCCTGACAGCTTTAGTAGTCATGGTGGTTTTTGATGAAGATGGAGTACATGTATTATTTACGTTGTCCATCTTCTGAAATCATTAATGAAACTCAACTTAGAATCCTTCTGATGTCAGAATAATTCAAATGGAGCTAATCATTTCATTGATGATAGACGGAATTAACTCCTTACTGTAATCTAATTTCAAGATATGTCTGTGTTGTATCATAGATAGATAATCAACTCTTGATATGAGATTACAAAGGAACAAAACAATTCGTCCACTAAAATAAATTTTCTCTCTCTTGAAAATTTAATTATAGTATGTTTAAGAATTTCTTACAATTGTAAGAAATCTTACGGTGGATTTGAATAGTATTGTAGAAGTCATCATAATATTAATAATTTGACTGATCGTTTTTGTAAAACAATTAGTACAAGGTCTCTTATTAATATGCCAGAATTCTACGTGGAGTTATTTGCTCATCAAGGAAGGTAACAATTGATGAGATTTTTGCATGAAATTCTGAGGATTCATAGTATGCATGCTTGATACGAAAGAAAACGATTGATTTATAACGGAGAGATGAAACGGAAGAGGAGGTTATATAGATTTGATTTCAAGTTCTGAAGGGTTCAGGTTTATTGAACATTACATGAAATACTAACCAAGTCTGTCTGGTTTAGTAGATGCAGCAGGGATACTTGTAAACTTAAGATTAGTTACGCCTCTGACGTAAATATCTAATCTCTTTCTCAAGTTCAAGTTGTGTTGCTTCCATGTTTGAGAATCGGGTGTGCTTATACTGTGGTTGGGGGAATTAGGTGAGGATAAGGTATTTGGGATATCTGGTATTGGGGAATCTAAAGTGTAGGGTAACGGAGAATTTGGCTCAACATTCTTCCACGACCTCTCTTGACGTGAACTTTGTCCAACTTCGAATGTTGCCTGACCACCAATCACATCTTCATATGATTCAGTGGTTCTCCTAAGTTTTTGACGTAGAGGTGAAGAAATAGGTGACGATGGGAGTGATTTCTGAGTGATTCCTATGTTAAGTTGGGGCTGTGATATTTGTACGTAGGGATCTTCAGAGTTCGGAGAATTTTGATTGACAGGGGATGTATTAGTATTACGGAGAGTAGTTTTTGGCGTTCGAGGTAGTTTTTGGAGACATGTTACTGTAGTAACCGGGAATAGTATTTTATAAGTTACTTTTACGTTATAGCTATAATATTACAGATGAACTAAAAATTAGGTAAGCGCAATTTCTAAACATGCAGACTAATCCTAACAGGTAATGTACTGAGCAAGGTAGTATGCAGGAACGGAAAGCACAAAGAGTGTAGGGCTATAAAATGTTTTGTTTGTAAAAACGGTTATAGTTCAGATCTAAAATAGATCTGTTTCGCTATAACCAAAGCTCTGATGCCAATCTGTAACACCCCCAATTTTGAAATATTTGCAGCGGAATAAAGATTGGGTGTTACTTCACAGCTCATAGTTTTTCAGTAGAAAATGATTTTCTAAAAATATTTATCATTCGAATTTTTATAAATATCAGAGTTTTCAAAATGAGGTCCCAGTGGTTTTTAAATTTTGTTAAATAGGTTTTCGAATGATAATAGAATTTTATAGCCTTTGTGAGAATTTCGTGCTCTTCCGTCCCATCCTTGCTCGTTATAGGCCTGAGATAAACATGCTAAAAGTCAACAAAAGTTGAGTGATATTCATAGGTTTAAGTTTAAAAGATTGAACACAAGTTATAAGTGATAATTGCACCGCCATACAATTATAAGTTAAAAACAGTTGTTATTGCATTAAGCTCATGACGCTCAGCCGATTAACAGATCTCATCACGAATGATGGATTATAGTAACAGGGGGCCCTCGGGATAGGTTCTTGCCAGTAACCTATTAGATTTCAAATAAAGTGCGTTTGGTTGTTTTCTCGAACTCCCAAACGGGGATGGTCAGTCCCTAATAGATCTATCCACAATTATTTACGTTCACCTCCTGGGTGACTAAGGCTCATGATATGAGGGACTTTTAGCAAGGAAAGG
Organism: Artemisia argyi; assembly: GCA_030686995.1. NCBI lineage: Eukaryota > Viridiplantae > Streptophyta > Magnoliopsida > Asterales > Asteraceae > Artemisia > Artemisia argyi. Next base: position 148,471,415 of record CM060681.1, read on the forward strand.
TACTTAAGCAATAACGAGATCAGGTAAAGCATACCAAGAAAATACTTGTGTTCAGTTTGTAAAAACTAGCATGTATCCCCCTCGCATGGTTTATAAAACATTTAAACAAGTAAAGGCGAGGCTATGAACTCACCTTAGTGATTTAGTGAATAAAATATCGATACTCAGTTTGCAAAATGGGAACGGCTCCACACACGACCTAGATAATATATGGCAAGTTTTAGGGTTTGATAGTCTAAATGTTTTAATCGCGAGTAGTTTTTAAATGCATGATTTGTTAATTTGACGTTAGTAAGACTTTTGGTTTTTATAGTATATTGTTCGTTTAGTTTAGTTATATATAACGTAAGGTTTAATAATAATAATAACGATACTTTGAAATAAAACGTAACGTTTAATAATAATAGTAATAATAATAATAGTTTGAAAATAAACGTAACGTTTAATAATAATAGTAGTTTGAAAATAACGTGACGTTTAATAATAAAAATAGTAATAGTAATAATAGTTTGAAAATAGACGTAACGTTTAATCAAAGTAGTTTGAAAATAAACGTAACGTCGAGACGTGGACTCGTAAAATGGAAAGTAAAAATAAAAATATTAATTTTATATATGTGGCCCTTGTATTTTCTAAAATTTACACTTTTTACCCTAACGGTGTTAGCGTTACGCCGTTAGTCCAAAATTAAATATATTTACATTTTAAGTCCAAAACTTTATTTTTCTTACACTTTCCACCCTAAAGTTTATAAAAATCAATTTTTATCCTAAAGTTTATGAAATGACACATTTTACCGAAAGTTTGAAATATTTACATTTTTGACCCGAAATTCATAACTTTTGCAAATCTAGTCGAAAATTAATATTTTCAAAACTTAATGTTTTCTTTTTCTAAATAGTTTCGAATCAGCTTATTAAGCTTATTTCGACAGCTTATTAGTTCGAAAAGACTCATGGTTAGCTTATGGGCCTTGTAACGAAAATTTAAGGCCCGTTAGTACTTTTAGGTCCAATGGACTTACGGGGTTTTTGGGCTTCGCTTTGGGCTCAGATTTGGATCGTGAATAAGCTGTCCAATAGCTTATACCCTCAGCTTATTCCCTTAGCTTATTTTGAAAGGATTGGGCCTTAAGGCCCAATCGGTATTATTTAACTTTTCAAAACTCGTTTCTTGGTCGATTGCTTTGGCTCGATTACTAAGTCTTAACGTGATTTTCATCACAAAGTTTCTATACAAAATTAATTGTGTGACACGAGATCTATTGATTTGTGAAATAAAAAGTCATGCCCGTTAAGAAATTTGTAAAGATACTCGCGTGTTTTGGACTAGTCTTGGATGACTTTTGTAAATAAAAGACTTAGAAAATATTTGAGTTTTTCAAAAGGTTTGGGGTACGTTAGAAACGTACTTAAAAATGGGTTATACGTTGTGTTTTAGTTTCAAATATTTACGTAGCTTATTTCTTAGGGTGTCAAATATATAGAAGGTCGTATAATATATATAGGTCGTTTAACTAGATTTTAAATAACGAGGTGTGTTTGTGTGTGTCGTGTGACAATGCAATGCAACTAAATGTATATATATAAAAAAAGAATTAAAATGAGTCTATAGAGACTTACGACACCAAATGGTGGGGAAAGAGGGACGTATAGTCGAGAACTAAGTGAGATGACTACGTAGTATGTTAGTTTGCTCGACCAAGGTTCACAAACAACCCAAAGCTTCTCCTAAACCCACTCGAATCTCCTTATATCCTACCCAAAGCTTCGACTTATCTCCTAGCTCATTACTTAGAATTATATGGTGAAGTTTTTAGTTTGCATGGATGTAGGAAATGTAGTATGCATGCATGCGTATATATATAGGGTTCTAGGGGTGTTCTAGTATCCAAATTTTAATTTGATTTGAAGGTTACGTGTTTTCAAAAGTTCAACTTGTAAGAGTGGTACTAACACTCAAGGTTTTTTGGTTTCTTGTGTCGATTTCCACAAAGTTTCAAAGAGAACGTGGGCATGAAAACTTACACATGAATGGTACTAGGAATGTATAGTATAAAAAGGACCAAGATTCTTTCACTAGGGAGTAAAAGAAGGAAGTGTGTGCTTGTTTTAGGGAAGTACACATTTTGTTTGGGAATATATGTCGACCAACACATTTTCTAGTGAACCGATTTGTAATTTGGTTGTGGCTCGTGGGATTTTGGTAATTTGGCAAAACTTAGATATTAATTTGAGTTTAAAATAAGTTTAGGAGGTTTTAGAAACAATCGTGAGTCAAAATGGTTGATTTTTGAATAAGTTGACATTTTATAAAAATCGGTTTAGGGACATTTACTTTGCCTCGTACAAACGTGCCTAGACTCAACGTGAAAAGCTAATACTCGACATCCTAATTGTTGGCTAGGGGATGAATGAGTATGTGCAAAAATATAGGGGTGTCGTGTGGAGGGTTTGAGCGTACCATGCTCGTTTCTATAAGTCCTAGTCGAATGAAAAACAAAACAAAAAGGGAAGTTGGGCTTAAGTTGGTTTTGGGCTTAGGAATAGTAGCAGGTCGGGCATTGATTGGGCTTAGGGTAATTAAGGATCCGGTTTAGTGTTAAGTATAATTAGTGAAAATTATTAATTATAATTAGTAATTAGTTTAGTATTTAATTAGTGAGACTTATACGTTGTCCGAGAGTGAATAGTGTTTTGTGAATAGTGTTTCGTGAATAGTAAAATTTTTGAAAAACATCTCAATATTACTAACCGACTCAAAAAATGATGAATAGTGAAATGATGAATAGTAACCGATGAATAGTAATTTTTGAAAAATGTCTCGAAAATGCAGGTTCGTAACGAATAAAGAAAATTTTAATATTCTCACGATTTTAGACTATAGTGGTACATGTGTGAGCATCGTTCCAAGCAAAGAGAATCATGAATATCGTAGTGATTTTAAGTAACATAGCATATTATATAAAAAAAAAATTGCTATTGGTAAAAACGTTATTTATTAACAAGATTATATATTAGTCTTTAATTTACTTTTATTATTTATAGGGAAATTTACGGGGGATTACATAACCAAACTCGATAACCCTTGAAACTCAGAACCCTAACTCGCAAACTTTCAAAAATTCTAACTCGCAAAAAAATTCAAACTCGCTAGATATTTTCAAACTCGCTAGAACTTTTGCAAACTCGCTAGAATTTTTTTGTCAAACTCGCAAGAATTTTCTAACTCTCTAGAATTTTCTAACTTGATAAAATTTTCTAACTCGATAAGAAAAAATCTTAACTCGATAAGATCGTAAGTTTTCTGAGAAAAAACACCAAAAAACACGATTTTTCACCCAAAAACACCACGATTCGCCCCCGGTTATCTCTGATGCCACTTGTTATGACCAAGAAACACGTTCCGGAGGTCGAGGTTGATCGAAATATATCATGGTTCTAGAGAGAGAAAGTAGAGAGAGAAAGGTGGAGAAAAGGGTTTATATTAAAATGACAATATGAAGTTTACACACACACTTTCCCACACCCCTCATGGAGAGTCATGAGGGGTATTTATAGTCTCCTAACATTACTAGTTTGCCTATATTACAATAGTAGTCCCTAAAGTACTATTTGTATGATATCTAGTCCATTTCTTTATGTGTGACGTTATCTTTTATAAAATAGCAAGGCTAACAACTTTAAATCGTCAATCAACAACTCATCTCGACGGTTTGCTCTGATGAACCCCTCACATGAAGTTCCCTAGTGTTGTAGTATTCAATATGTAAAACATGTATAATAGTTATAATGATTTCGGTTTAGAAAGCCTTGAGGTCTTAGCCGTGGCCTTGTCGTGGCTTTGGTCTTGGCTACCATGGCCTTGAGATCTCAACCTTGGACTTAGCCGCGTTTGTGATCTCAGCTCTAGGCCTTTAGGCCATTTGGTTTTCCTTAGCCGTGACAAAAAAAGCATAGTCTTATAGGTAATAAAAGGGGAAGTTAAGAATTTGAAGAAAAATAGCATTCGTTATGCGTTTTCAGGACTCGAGCTTCTTTACAAGTGAAGGAAAACGTCGTTCCGGACAACTTTCGTGTTTTCACTTTTTGATGAAACGGACCAGAAGGTCATCGTTCAAAATGGACAGCTTCTTAATAGTTTGTAAATGGCAGTTTCGGCGTTTTGGTCTCGTTAACTTCTTTTGATCATATCTTTTGACTCGTGTACTCGTTTTAGGTGATTCAAATTGCTACATTTTCCTTGTACGATCCTCTATAATTATATAAGCTTTTTCATGTCTATAAGTATATATTACTAGTCGTTTATCATAGCATAACCTACTAGTTTACTTGTTTGTTTTATAAATGATAACATATAATGATATATTAGTTTAGACTTGTTTTAAGGATTTGTACATAATGAGATCAATATAACAAGACATATATAGCATATAGAGCTTATGAAAACATAGTAAGGATGATGAGAATAGGCTTCCTTACAACTTTTGGCCTTATACAAGGGAAACTAAGAACAAGAACACTACCTTAATTCTTCAACTAAAAAACCTAGCTTCCACTCCTTTAACACAACTCTTGCTAACCCTTGATAACCTTGATATAAACCTTGTGAAAAACCTTCGTAGTTCAGCCCTAGTACCCTTGTGTAGCTCCTAATTCAACCATGAAATCACCAAATAAACAGTAGTTTCATGTAGAAAATAACTAGGCCTTTAATTCTTATGTGTAACTTGAAGTAGGAAATCAAAGTTGAAAGGTTGTGTGATTTAAGTGTGTGTCGTTTATGGTGATGATAAAAGAAAGATGATGATCTTGCTATTTATAGGAAGATGAGGAGGTGCAAGACTTAGGATATTTAGGAAGCTTACTTAGGAAGTTTTGTAAGTCTTAAAGGCTAAGTAAATGGACAAGTTACATGACTCATCACCAAGACTTTAAGTCTTGGTGATTCAACTTCAAATTTTCGACCTTAATTGATATGGGATGACTATATAAGTTTCTTGATGATATCTTGACATTATCTAGTGTTACGGAGTGAGTTTTGGTCCCGGTAATCGCTAACGGTAAGTCGTTAAGTAACGAAACTTAAAATAGAGTATCCTAAAAATATGAAACTTATAAATATGTTAAAACTTATCAATATACTTTATATTAGCTAATCTAATGGGTGATAAGTTTTATCAGGGTGCTTAATCATCGTAAAAACCTAAATCAGAATTGTTAAATATGTGGAAAACTAGAAGGGGGGGTTGAATAGTTTTACGTCAATTTTACTTTGATAAAAACTTTGTTTGCAAAATAATCGATTCTAATTTTATGTGAGATCAATAAACAACACTTATATAAACTAATATCTACGAAATGAAATGGTAATAATATAAGTAAATAAGTAAAGAGATAGAGATGGAATGATCGCACCACAAGACAAAGGATTTATAGTGGTTCGGCTACGAAGCACCTCTTCGCCCTACTCCAGTCCCCGAGCACCTAACTCGAGAGTTTTCTTCACTACGTCAACAAGCTACCTTATGGCGGAGAAAACCTTACACAACTTTTGCTTACACCAATTTACGACACTAAGCTAAATGTCGAGTGCTAATAGTAGCTAGAACCAATCTCACACCACTACACACCTTCTTCACAACTTATGCACACCACTACTACTACACAACTTCACTACTTCTACCCAACACGACTACTTCTATTCACAACTACTAACACACTTAGATCTATCTATTACACAACTTCTACACCTTTACAATATACACAAACCTACAATACTTCTTAACAAGATGTTGGAGGAGTATTCTTCTCTTGCACTTTGAATGATGAAGGATTGGATCACTTGAAACAAGAACTAATATGTTTATGATCAAAGGATTTAGGAAGATGATTTGAGAGAATTGGAACAAAAAGTTTTAGTGCAAAAGGTGAGGAAAAAATTGAGAATTTGAACCAGTATTTATAGGCAAAAAAATCTGACACAAGAGCGTATGCCGGCCCCCTTAATTGTGTGCCGGCCCCCTTAAAATTATGGGGGCCGCCCCTTATAATTAAGGGGGCCGCCCATGTGAAACGGCCAGATTCTTTGTCTTTTTCTGGGGAAAGTTTATTTGGTGAAAATTTAACTGAATTTGGTTAAAAAATTGAATTCATATATTTATTATGAAATAAACATTTTCCTTTAATTACCAAAAGTGTTTTTCTTAAATATATAAAATGATTATACCATTTTATATAATTTGTAATTAGTAAATAAACCTTCATTTGATCATAAAATGTATTAAGCACTTGTTTATTCATACCTAAAGTGAATTAGATGGATATAATGATATTTTGTCGTTAAATACTTATTTACGTAATGATTTTACGTTTAATGATTTTAGATTTTGTGATCGTCAAAACATAAGAATATCGAAAAATATTAATAACGTTTTTACGCATTATTTATATCAACAAAATATCTATTTAAGATATTTAGGAAGAGAATTTCAACTTGACTTCTCTTAGTTAGATATTTTGTAAGATATTATCTAAATAATATCTAGTTGATGACTAGATATATGATTAGGCAAGGTAACTTAAAGTGTACTAGTAAAAAGGTGGTGCGGGTATCGGGAGTGAATAGTAAAAGTGAATAGCGAAAATGAATAGTAACCCGAAAATGTGAATTGTTACAAATTTCATTGATAAAGTTTCTTTGCCATTGAAGAAATAATATCAAGCAAATAGCTCCTATAAGTACAACAGTTATGAAAAGAATCTCTCTCTAAGCAATTGATTGAATTAGTTTCACATATATTATTGACACCAAATAATCGACATAAATGAGAACAAGGAGTAGCAAACACAACTAGTTGTATTGCAGAACATGAAATATATCATGTTCTGCAATACATCACAACAAATTAGTTGTATTGCTGGAATTTAATAAAGGTTTTATTATATTTCATGTTCTGCAAGGAGTAGCAAACACAACTATTTAAACACACTTTATGTTCTGCAATACATCACTAGTTTTCAATCGTATAAAGGATTAATAATATTCCCTTCCATCTACCCTTACTTTAATTATTGAAACAAACCTCCGAAAGTTATTCAAAACAGAAGAACGTCAAAAAAGTTGTTGCATTCAAGACTATTTCAGCCAAAGATCTCATCGTCTGATCAACTTCTGATAACAGACTTCGATATCTCAACTGACATGATTGTAGAGAATTCTTTCTAGTTTCCAGAATAATCAAAATCACTAAAATCCAAGTCTCGAGCACGGAGTTATGATCAAAATACTAACAGGTGGTCAGCAGCCCAGAATGACCCTTAATTAATCTCGTAAGGATGACTATTGTTTTCACATCCATGGTAGCAGTTCTCGAGGCAATCGGTGTCGATTATTGTGGTCTTGTGGACAGTGGTTAAACATCATATGAGGTGCTAAGACTCTTTATGTTCCACCACAAAGACCTAACAATAAGAGGAATTTTAAGGTGTCGTTTAGTTGAAAAACATTTTCTTTCATTTCCTATTTCTTGTTTTGTAGGAAAAGGGAGGAGAGTTTTATTTCCACAAAACAATGGAAAATTTAGAAAACGCGGTTAGTTAAAGAAACATGTGTTTGTATTTTCCATTTTGCAAAACTAGAAAACATGTTCAAATATTGTTGTTTTCTATCTCAATTCTTTATTCACCTTTGTAATACTATAAAAACATCTTCGAAACACAAAAACAAATATTACAAAATAACCAACTAAATAATTAAATAACTAAAAAAAATCTAAAACGAGAAAATAAAGAATTAAAAAAGTAAAATATAACAACAAATAACGTCAAAAAATTTTTCAAACGACTACAATTCGACATAAAAGCATTAAATTCAATATAAAGTAAAATTTCCTATTTCATCCGTTTTCATATGTTTTTGAAAATTTTTAGACGTTTTATTAGAGGTGGCAAGCGGGTCGTTTTGGGACATGGGTCAAATGAGTCATGGGTCATACATGTCATGTATTAAAAATGGGTCTAATGGGTCATGTGTCACACAGTTTGGGTCGGGTCGACCCACTAAATTATAGTGTTTTCATCTGTTTTTTACGTTTTCATCTTTTTTTTTCTTTTTCATCTATTTTTTACTTTTTCGTCCACTTTTTTACGTTTTCATTCGTTTTATTTTGTTTTTGTTTGTCTTTTTAGGTTTTCGTCCATGTTTTTACGTTTTTGTCCGCTTTCTTATGTTCTCGTGTGTTTTCTTTACGTTTTCGTCGGTTTTTTATGTTTTCGCCCGTTTTCTTACGTTTTCATTCTTTCTTTAATGTTTTTTTACGCTTTTGTCTATACTTTTTTTACGTGTTTGTATTTTTTTTTATGTTTTCGTCAATTTTTTAATGTTGTTGTCCGTTTTTTTAAATTTTCTTACATTCTCTTATTTTTTCATCCTATTTTTTTGTCTGTTTTTTACATTTTCGCCCGTTTTCTTACGTTTTTTTTCTTTTTTTTTATGTTTTCGCTTGTTTTTACGTTTTCGTCTATTTTTTAATGTTTTCATTTGTTTTTTTTAAAGTTTTCGCTTCTTTTATAATATTTTTGTCTATTTTTTAATGTTTTCGTTCATTTTTATACGTTTTCGTCCGTTTTTATGCTTTTGTTTGTTATTTACGTTTTTGTTCTTTTTTTTTGCACTTTCGTATGTTTTGCGTTTTTTTTTCGTCCATTTTTTTACGTTTTTGTCTGTTTCTTATGTTCTTGTCTGTTTTTTTTACGCTTTCATCCTTTTTTTTATGGGAAAATTACCAAAATGTCCCGTTGCCCTGCGGTTTAGGCATATTTAGCCCTATTTTGAAAAATTCATGTTTTAGCCCAGGTTGCCCTGGGAAACTTTCGTACAGCTAACCAAAGATGACAAGTGTCCTCAAGTTGCCCAAAATACAAAAAAGTTGCCCAAAATACACGAAAGTTGCCCCAACGTGGCACTCTGTAGTTGGGTATGCAAATAGTTGCCCAGGGCAACCTGCCTAAAATAGAAATTTTTCAAAAAAGCGCTAAATATGCCTAGACTTTTGGCAACTGGGCTATTTTACCAATTATCCATTTTTTATTTATTTTTTATTTTTTATTTTTTTTTACATTTTCAAAAGTTTTTTGTACGTTATTGTTCGTTTTATTACATTATCTTATGTAATAAAATGGATGAGAATGTAAAGAAACAGACGCAAACATAAAAAAATGACGAAAACGTAAAAAACAAACTAAAACGTAAAAAAAAATAAACGAAAACGTAAAAAATAAACAAAACGTAAAAAAACAAACGAAAGCGTAAAAAGACGAAAATGAAAAAACAGACGAAAACTCAAAAAATCGGATGAAAATATAAGCAAACGGACAAAAATATAAAAAATCCGAAGAATACGTAAAATTACAGACAAAAACGTAAAAAATCAGATGAAAACGTAAAAAACTGACGAAAACATAATAAAATTGACGAAAACGTAAAAAAAACATAAGAAAACGAAATAAATGGACGAAAACGTAAAAAAATGATGAAAACGTAAAAAATCGGATGAAAACGTAAAAAACAGACGAAAACGGATTGGGTGTATTTTAAAGGAAAATAGGTGAAAAAAAGTGTTTTGTAGTAGTTTTATGCATTAGAGTTGGAAATAGGAATATTTTGTGTTTTGTAGAGAATTATTCTAAAACACTAATTTGAACTCGATTTCTGTTTTATTTGTTTTCCACAAAATATTTTGTAAAAAATAAGGATTTTCCTCAATTAAACGCACCCTAAAATTTCTAAAGTTCAACTGCTCGCGTTACATTAAGAAATTTGGAAAATAGTTTGCTGTTCAAGAGAAAAAGTTAAGGACACTTTGTGGCAAATAATGTCATCTTTAACGCTAGTAGAAATAAAAGGCTTACACTATAAATCTTAAAACCCTCTTTTGCTATAGCTTTAGCAATTAACAAGAAAGAAAACTTAAAGCATCTACTGGATCAATTTGAAACACAATAAGCACATTCCTGAAAGGATAGGAGTCGTTTGCAGATCGATTCTTAAAAGAACAGAAATATCAAGGTCAGTATCAGGTGATAAACTAGAAGCATCTATATAACATTATAAATTTGTTATCAACCAAAATCGGCTCAACAAAGAACTAAGAGAAACTTTCTACAAGCTCACAACTTGAGATTTACAAAGAGGGCAAATGTTTTTGTGTAACAACCATCGTCTGATGCAATTACAGTGATAATGATGTTTGCACTTAAGCACGGCTAATCTCTGGTTCTTTTTGAATTCAGCTTGACACACTACACAAACTTCACCTTCTTCTCCTTTACGATACTTAGTAAATCGTAGATTCTTGGAGATTTCATTCCGAGTCAATCCACTGTACCTTGAATGCAATTCTTGTTCCAAAATACCATCAATTTGATTCATGCTAACCCGTTGTAGGACAACAACTTCTTTATCAAATTTCCCCGGATGTCGGCTTCCATTGCTAAGAATAACATATCGTTTCTCTGCAGGATTTAATGGATCATCCGTCATGGTGGATGTAGATGGTAACGCATGTTGATTTTCATAGTTTTCAATGTCAGTTTTATGGACGACAACTGCTCGGTTTCTATGTACGTACCATGTACACGGGTATGCTTGTGGACAGTTGTGTCGCAATGACCGCGTGGTCATGTAAGGATCGAAGTGAAGCTGGTGTATGGAATGAATGGTATAACAGGAATACGCACGTATAGGAGTATCACCAAGGTAAAAGTAGTATTGTGAATCTGTGTGTTGTGTGATTGTATTCATATTCATTGTACATGACTGTAGGGCAACAATGATGAAACTTTAGAGGATGGATAGTTTAAATAGGAAGATTGATTAATTATGAATACGTGTTGACTAAGAAAAAGGGTTGTTGAAAATAGAAGATTCTCAATATCTCTAACGTGTATATAAAATATATAGTTATGCTTAAAACTCTTAAAATAGGAAAAGTATAATTACTCCTCAATCAAAATTATCTTATTCATCTCATCTTTAGAGCGGGAGGTACCCTTTGCTGGTCGATGGCGCCATGGCCACTAGCCCAAAACTCTGACGGTGCACGGTACTGTTTGTGGCTTCATGGTGCCTTGCGCTGTGGTAGCTAGTCAGCACCATGTTTATTTTTTATTTTTTTTAAAATTTTTACTCTCTAAAATCCTATAAATTCCTCCTTATTCTACCAATTTTCACACACTCTTCCAATTTAATTTATACTTCAATAATACTCAACTTTCTTTCGATTATGAATCCAAACCATCCCAACGACCCTTATGATATTTTTTTTAAAGACGATCATGAGAGATATCTTCTAGGTTATGTGGCGTATGATGAATTTGTAGCTTTGTGTAATCAAGAAGCCGGGGGATCAGGTCAAAAAAGAACGAGGGCATACACACCATGTGAACGAGAGACTGCGGAACAACGTTTAATCGACGACTATTTTGGCGACGATGAGACTACTCTTAAATATCCCGAAGAGAATTTTAGGCGAAGGTATCGTATGAGTTCTAGACTTTTTAATAAAATTCTCAAAGATATTTTAAGTTATGATGTTTATCCTCTTCCCGAGTACTCTAATTTTTTAGGCAACGTTACGATGTTGTCGGTCGTTTAAGTATTGGTCCTCTTTTGAAGTGCACATCCGTCATCCGCCAACTGGCGTACGACACTGCGCCTGATGCGTTTGATGAGTACTTGCAAATTGGTGAACGTTGTTCACGACAATGTTTAGAGCACTTTCCTAAATGCATACATGTTTTATACATTGAAAAGTATTTAAGAAAGCCCACTTAAGAGGATGTTGAAAAAATATATGCATTATATGAAGAACAACATAGACTCCCGGGAATGCTCGGGAGTATTGATTGTATTCATTGAGATTGAAAAAATTGCCCAAAGGCATTACAAGCTCAATTCAAAAGACTTGATAATAAGTACCCAACTCTTATGTTAGAAGCGGTTGCGGATCAAAAATTATGGATTTGGCATGCATTTTTTGGGGTTCCGGGGTCAAATAATGATCTTAATGTGTTATATGGTTTCCAATTATTTGATGATGAACTTGCCGTTAAAGCTCCGGAATGTTCATTTGTAGTAAACGAACATACATATAAGAAAGGTTACTATTTAGCTAACGGCATTTATCCGGCATGGTCCGTGTTTGTCAAAACGTTTAGTGTTGTAAGGTATGAAAATATTTGAAATTCAAAAGAGTTCAAGAAAGTGCTAGAAAATATATTGAACGAGCTTTCGGAGTCCTACAAGGTCGATGAGAATTATACGACAACCCGCACGTGCTTGACAAATCAACGCCTTGAAAAGAATCATGTATTGTTGTATAATATCATGTTTTGAAACGAAAAATAATAAAAGTTTAAAAATCATGTATTATTTTTCGTTTATAAACCATAAACTTTTTTATCGTTACAACTATTTACTGCTATAAGATCCCATTGATATACTCGGGTATTTGTCTAGTTTAAATAATGGTACATGTTGAACAATCTGATTTATGGCATATTACAAACACCTTTGAAAGTCAACATTTTTGCACATTTTCATTTTGTGGTGTTATATTCGGCGGTCACAAGATCAAGAAAGTTAAACTTTGTTGCTTTTAACTGTTTAACAACGTTTTGAATGTAATGTATACAAACTTTTTACTAATGTTGCTTCTTAATTAAGAAAGAAAGAGTTGTTTGTTTTATATATATATATATATATATATATATATATATATATATATATATATATATATATATATATATATATATATATATATATATATATATATATATATATATATTTTGAACATTGTTTGTTTTATATTTAATGATAACATAATTACTTCTAAAAACATGCATCCCCGCAGTCTACTATATAATCCACCATTTGTTACAAACTTTTTCAATCGCATTTTAATTATTTTAGGTTGTATCCCTACATGTTAGATGGAAAACTTAACAACAATATCTCAACTAATAACTGTTTGCCGCTATAAATTAATTCAGATGCTATGCACGGATGAAAATAAGTATGAATACTCAAAACCCTACAAGTTGGGTGGGGTTGATTATTTGGGGATGATGCCCTCACGTCGTCGCATGAATATAGGGATACCAAACAATAGATTTTTCATGTCTTTGAGTCTAAACTCTCTCAAACCCACTTACCAAACGGACCCTGAATTTGTTTCATTTAAGGTATTAACATAGCAAACTACTTTGTTAGTTGATGGTCTCTTCCCGCCTAAACCTATCATTAACATGAGTTTCTATCAGCTATTTTGACTAATTACACATCACACGATAGTAAAGGCATCAAAAGATTCGATGTTGCAATTCAAAAACAAGAGAGGTTGTAATTAAACATTACAATAGCTCAGTTTGTCGCATTACCTTACGGAATTTGGGCAATGGGTTATGTATGTAGTAAAAACGAATGGCGATACTATTGAAAACGCAGTCAACCAACAATTACATTAAAAGAGATACATCCGTTATCAACCTAATATAGTTTAAAAATACAGAAATTGCTTAAGCACTGGACGTTTACAAAGAGGGCAAAAATTTTGTCGAAGAAGCCATTGCTTGATGCAATTAGGGTGATACTGATGTTTACATTGCAGTTTCGCTACAATCTCATTGTTCTCAAATTCCTCTAGACAAACAGCACAAACTTCACGTTCTTCGTCTATAATAGTAATTGTATGATCGAGCGATCAAGTGAGGATTTATGTGAAGATATTGTGGATGAAGAGTGAAAGAGCCATACGCGCGTATAGATGTACTGTCATCCATGTATAGTAAGTGTGTAGGAGGTATATGATCTGCATGATGATCAAATATGTTCATTAGAGATGTTGCAGAGACGATCGAGTTTGATGGATAAAGGTGAAGGTATGAAGTGTTTAGTTAAATATTAGGCGTATAAAGAATACGTCTTCTACAAGATTAAGGAATGTAATTCTAATAAAAAAAGATAGGTTTATTATTTTATTTTATTTTTAAATAAAATATTTTGTAAATGATAAATCGTTAAGCGACACAAAATATACACCATCGCGACGAGAATTTTTTTTATCTGTCAGTAAACAGGCATTTTGATATACTTTCGACGTTTTTTTTTTTTTTTTTTTTTTTTTTTTTTTTTTTTTTTTTTGGAATTTTGTTTTAGTGATAGAACTTGTGTCTGAAAAAATCACATGTGATTTGTATACTAAGAATTACGTGTGATTTCACAAATCGCGTGTGATTGGCATTTTAGGCATCATGTGTGATTTCAAAAATTTCATAAAATCACATGTGATTTTAAAGTTACAAACCACATTTGATTTTTGCAGACGTAAATTTCAACGCTAACAAAAAGTCGAAAAAAAGATAGTTGCCCTTCTATAGAAAGATAATTTAATTCTCGTTGTGATGGTATGATTTTTCGCGTAACGATTAACGGTTTGTAAGATATTTAAATATTTAAAAAAAAGAATAAAAGTGATTTTTTATTTTATTATTTTTATTATTTTTTTTATCAGAAAAAGAAATGCCAAGATTGATTTATTAGGTTTATAAAGAACTAGTTATAATACCCGTGCACGCACAGGGTTTTTAAAATTTCATTTTAATTATGTATTATTATCGATTAAGAAATGAACCACTTAACATGTTTCAAATGGTTTTACTTGGTGGACTAAAAATAAAAAATTATATGTATATGTTATAACCTACATATTATTTTAGGAGAATGTTTTTGGATTAAAAATTATATTTTATTATTCAAGCAAATTCACATGATGATACTTGACTTGCAAGAGATGTTAGTGATATATGATTTTAGTTTTGCAAACCCGTGCTATCAATTTACGATATGTTTTGTAATTGTGGTATTTCTTTCACTTATATTTTCATTAAAATATGTAGCATATTTAGATAGATTTGAAGATTGATTCATTTCCTTGATTATAAATAACCATCATATCATTTTTACTGATGTACCTTTTTGTTCGAAAAGTTGTATTTTTATAAGTTTGTGTTATTTACTTTTCATGCTTGATCATAAAATTTCCAAATTAATATAGATGCTTACACTATAGCTTCTTTATTACATAAAGAGAAACAGAAAAAGATGTAATGGGTAGAACTCAAATTTAATCTTACGTTTATGTATAATGTATAAGAATAATTTTTCTCTAAACCCGAACTATATAAGGAAATTATTATTAATTGTATAAGTAAATTATAAATGCATGAAAAAATGACAAAGAATACATTCGCAAGTTTTTTAGGATTGTTTGAATCCTCACCGACCTTTCACTTTAATTCAACTTTCTTCACAATTGGCATAAATCATCAAGGTAAAAGACACCTATATTTTAGACCGTTGGTTGACACTCATAGTGTTATCAATGACAGCAAATACCTGCTAAGTTTCATTAACTCATTCAAAGACAAATTACACTCCGAAAAGAATTCATACCATAAAATTCCCCATATAGACACTAAAACACATATTTGGTACATTAAAATACATTCATATATTATCTAAATCAGCAACTCAACTAAGTTATACAATCATACCTTGAATAGGCGTAGAAAATTCTTCCACGACAATCATGTGTTAATACTTATAAGCTCTATATTAAAAACTATGTGAACGTATAAGAATTATAAGCTCTATATTAAAAACTATGTGTTGATAGTTATAAGTGTATGATAAAGTTATAAGCTTTTTTTAGAAGTTTAGTGAAAAACTCCTGAACTCACGACTAATTCTATTATAGTTTAGTGTGTTTATAGTAAAAACACAAATACTAAGTGTACAAGTTTTCAATAAAACATAAAAAAGAGTTACTAAAAATTGGTGTGTATAACAAAAAGGTTAAACAATAAAAAAGGTTATTAAATACTATCAGTTATATAAGGCATAAGCCAAAGTTCTATTGAGGAAGCGAAAACAAGTTTACACATAAATCATCAGTATAGAATAATGATTGTATCTCACATCCGTGATTACCAAAATAACATTATTGCGGTATAGTAACGTAATAACCTAATTAAAATTATATATTCTTGCTGAATAATTCTCATGTACATACTTTTAATTCGCTTATAACGGCCAACTATTACGTTTACTTTTTCTTTTTCTTCTTATTATTTTTTGATAAAACAACATGTCAATGAATAAAGTTAGGTTATCACCTACGTAATTTATTATTATTATTATTATTATTATTATTATTATTATTATTATTATTATTATTATTATTATTTTATTTATTTCGGAGTTGATTGTTATCAAATAAGGATTGTGATGCGTGCATTTTTCTTTTATATAATTTAAGGAAAACACATTCTATATTAAACAATGACTATCTAACCCATGTGTTTGTTTGTCTTTTTTAATAATTAGCTTTGTATAACATTTTTAACTGACAGACATGTTGGGGTTGAGGTTGATTTTATTGTTTAATTTTAACTATTGATATCATGTTGTACAAAATCTGTGAATTTTGTAGCACATAATGAGCATTGATGAAGTTAAAATATGCTCCGTAAAATTTTTAAAATGTTTTTATGGATATCCATATACAAATTTTAAATAACAATTTCATAAGTCGTTGTTATAAATAAAATAGCGTATATTTATTTTCATAGCATAGTATCGTGCTTACCATTTGATATTTATACCGTTACTAATAATTTAGCCATATTTTAAACCAGTGTAAGCATAAATTAAACTTTTAAATAGTAACATGATTCCTTATTTAAAAAAATATTCTAATTAATGAAAGTTTAAAACTAACATTAGTTTAAAAATATATTTAACGTATATTAAAACTAATTCACATATTTACCAAATTTTGTAATTTTAATGGATGAAAGTCTAAAAATTAATATTAATACTCATGTAATTTTAAACAAAGTTAATATTATAAAGTATAGGGGGTATAAAGTGTAAAGGATTATTTGTGTTTTTTATAAAGTTATTAAAAAACATGAAAACTTGTAATTTTACAATTTACACTATATAAACTATTTAAAATTCAATCACTAAACTTTTATTAATTACTTCATCTTTTTTTAAGTTTTTGTTTTTTTAAATTTGACACCTATATTTTTATGCATTTTTTTTTCTTAACTAAATTTATTCACCAAATTTATTAAGTTTGACCAAAATCAATTTAATTTTGACTTTTTATTGACCAATCATGTTGCTCGATTTCGTCTACATGACAAAATCGAGGTCTGCTATTAGTCCAAAATTTTTTTTCAATGAGAAGTGATTTGCAAAAACATTCTGAAATGATAATTATTTTATTATATAAAAGATTTAGGGTCTACATTGAAATTTTCTCCGTACTTATATACATCCTGTTTTTGTCAAGATATAGAAATTTAGAGAAAATGCGTAGAACCGATAATGTGTTATGATTACTAGTAATAATGAGCATAAACTGTAAATTTGGAAACAACCGGTTCAATCTAATTTAGGCAGGTTTATTAAACTAAAATTTTGCTATATCTCGGTGGCAGTTTAGACATCAATATTCTTGCCAAATTTTTTTTATAAATCCAACTTTTACCATAGAACTAATCAAACAATTTTAGTCATTCACTTTTTTTTTATCAAAATAAAAAATAAACTTCCATTCTTTTTTTAAAACTTAAATATTTCGCAAATCGTAAATCGTCAAGCTACAAAAAAATACCATCGCGACGAGAATTAAATTATCTTTCTATATACATGCATTCTTATATACTTTCGACGAACTTTTTTTTGGATAAGTTTTTTTTTCGCTCAGAAAAATCATATATGATTCGTAAGAATTATATATGATTCGATTTTAACAAATCATATATGATTCTTACGAATCATATATGATTTTTTACGAATCATATATGATTTTTACGAATCATATATGATTCTTTCTGGGCGAAAATTAAAAAAAAAAGTTCGTCGAAAGTATATAACAATGCATATCTATATAAAGATCATTTAATTCTCGTCGCGATGATATTTTTTTTTGTAGCTTGAAGATTTACCGTTTGCAAGATATGTTGTTTTGAAAAAAAAAATAGAAAATATAAATGGGTGGCTATGATTGGTTGATAGGTTCTATGACATGTACGGGTTCTTCATGGATCTCGACTCTAATATTCTCTAAGCTAATTACGTGTGTATCTTTTACCCAAATACAAAAAGATATTTAATTTTAGGCATGTTTACTAAATGCTCACTCTTCGGCCCGATTCAATCCGATGCAGCCGGGTAAGTCTGGCTCGGTTTAAAAAAGATATTTTGTTGGATTTTAGGCCCGGTGGGCAGGAATGTTTCAAAACGTGAATGTATTAGTAATTTAGCAATCCATCCTTTGCTGCGGGTTTAGTCATTTAACTTCTTAGAATTTGCTCACTTTAACCTTAGTTATTTTCATAACTTCGCCGTACTTTATGAGTCAGGACTCAGTAGTACAAGCTGGTCTGGTGAAACCGGTCGCCACCGACTATGATTGCTACATACCGGGCAACTTGCATCCGTGCCGATTTTCAAACCGTGTTTAGTTGAAAAAAACCATTGGTAGCTTGATTAGCAATGGAATTTTTGTTACTGGGCCTAGAGGCGAAAAGCCCAAACCCACCCAGAGAGTATATATCTTATGCAACAGTCTGGGTCTTTCCATGTTCATAGAATCATGGCCTTAAACGCCTTTTAGACCAGTGTGACTCATATTGTGAAGAAATATCACATTAGAAACAAGAAAAACATAATAGATCATATTTTTTGTTTCTAAACGGTAGTATTTGATTTCATGTGTTCACAATATCCATACAAACAAATTAAATAAGCTAGAAACTATTGCCAAATGATTTGCTGTAGTATAGTTGTAAGTTTTCCCGCCTGTCTTTGGGTGAATCAGGTTCAACCCTCGGTGATCATGATTTTTTTTTTTAATTATTTTCTTTTATTTTTTTAAAATTTTTTATTTATTATTTTATTTTTTGAGTTGCGTTTACTATAACTAGTTTTTAACCCTTTCCATACACAAAGATGTCAAACAATTTTTTATTTTTATTTATTTATTTATTTAAATTACGTAAACATGTTTTAAACTTATATAATTACAATAACAATGCACACGTGAGTTTAATTTACATTGTGCATACACGCAGGGGCGGAACTAGGAGCCAAGTTTAGGGGTAACGAAATACGAAAATTTGTTTAGGGGTAGCGAAAATTTGCTTCAGGGGTCGCGAAATCGCCAAAAAATGGCAAAAAATGGCCAAAAATCGCTAAAATTACACTACCGGGTAAAAAGGGGTAGCGACCGCTACCCCTGGCTTCTACATACATCCGCCCCTGCATACACGAAACTGTTAAATAATATTTTTCAATAAATTTATGTAAGACCTTTTATACTTATACTAGTAGGGTACTTTCGCGTTGCAGCGACGGGTACCGTAAAATAAATATTAACGGTATCAAAAGTAAAAAGTGATAGATAAGAGTTGTAAACCTTTCGGAAGCCCGTTGGCCCGTGCTCGTTCGGGATCGAACCCGTTTGGCCTGTACCCATTCAAGCTCGAGCCCGTCTGGCCCGTTGCCCATTTGGGCTTGAATATTTGTATAATGTGTTTATTATTTGTAATGGTGACATTTAATGTAGGAATTTTGTTTAAGTTGGTTGTATAATATGTTTGATAATTTGTATTTCTTATGTAAGATGTGTTTTAATAACTGCATTAATTGTATTTATTGACCAGTTTATTAATGTTAGTAAATGTGTTTTAGTTAGTTATACTTTTAGCTTAAAAACTTGTAATGCCGAATTTTAAGTATTTCTATTTAAAGATTGTATTTAATGTTAGAAAATGTGTTTTAATTAGTTGTATTTTTGGCTTAAGAACTTGTAATTGTATTTAATGTTAGAAAATGGGTTTTACTTAGTTGTACTTTCAGCTTAAGAACTTGAAATGCTTAATTTTAAGTATTTCTTTTTTTTAGAAGGCCTAAACGCTTTATAAGATAGTATGATAGTTACAATACACGTGCACGCACATGTTTTTACATATATATATATTTTTTTTATTATGTATTAATATCGATTAATATTTTGTATATATTTTTGTAGGACGAAGTATTTGACTTTATTTAACTGACTTAGTGTTTAGGTTGATGTTGTTAAGTTTAACTATTGATATTATATTCTAAACATTATGTGTGTTTAATAGCAAGTAATGATTCTTGAAATAATGCTCTTCTGGGTATCCTTATTTAAATTCTAAAGAGGAATTACATGCATCGTTGCTATACGTATAATCTCGTGTACTTATTTCATCTCACGGTTACAAGTGGGGTCGTGCCCTCATTATATATATATATATATATATATATATATATATATATATATATATATATATATATATATTCATGTGAATAATAATTTTAGTTGTATTTAATTTTAAAATCCGTGTACGTGCTTGTTAAACTTATAAAGAAGAATAACATGAATCGATTTTAAACCCCATTAGTAGAAAAAGCACTTTGGCGGATCACTGTACTTAATCATATAAAGAGGATTAACATTAATCGTTCGTATTTATACAATCTCGTATATTCATTTACATATCACAGTAACTCGTGCTTTCATTTTGATATTTATAATTTCTGTTAATACAAATATCGCCTAAAAACGTTATTTATATTTTATGATCTTTGCTAAGTTTTGTTAACGACAAAATGTAAACTTTAGTTTCTAAGTAAAACTTAATTTTAGTTTAAAGACTTGCATAATTAGACATTTGCTACATTTTACATTTCACATAAAACACAATACTTTTTATATTTCTTAAAATAGAAAAATGTTAACATCACATCATACATTTATGGTAAGCTTGTGTGTTTGACTTACCATAACCTCTTACACATTTTTGGAAGCTTTGTTCTTTTGCTTTAATGTGTTTGACTAGGATTTAGTTGATGTGACTTTGGTTGGTTTGAATGATTTATTGCAAAACCAAGTCATATGTTTGAATTTTGACTAGGATTTAGTTGATGTGACTTTGACTAGGATTACATATGTTTGATGTGACCCTGGGGGTACACGGGCGGAACCCATCTGAGGGTTCTGCCGTATCTGCCAGACCTGCAGAAGGTCTTGCTATAAATACCAAGTCATATGTTTGAATTTTGGTTTTATCACTCTACATTAGATTTTCACACACATACATTCATTCTTTCGTCTAACCCTTTAACATTTCATTTTTATGTGAAGTTTCTTTTGTAGCAAAGAAGTTCACAAGTTCGTATAAAGTTACAAGTATTCAACACAACGTTGCAAGACTTGTTAGCTTAGCATCGTGTAGACTTTGTGTAGTTTACACTTCATTTGATTGTGTATTTTCAGTAGTGATCGGTTAGTATTTTAGTCCTCAAAATATAAAGTGTGACGGGAGTTGTTGTACCCTTATAAAAGAACTAACGGGAGTGGTTGTACCCTTGTAAAAGAATTCGACATCTAGCTTAGTGTTGGTAAACGTGTATAAGCGACGTGTAAGGTTTTCTCCGCCGGTGAAAGGAGCTTGTTGACTAGTGAAAGAAACTCTCGAGTTGGATACTCGGGGCGTGGACGTAGGGCAAGGAAAAAGAGTCCTTGTAGCCGAACCACGATAAATACTCGTGTTGTGGTTTGATCATTTCTTTCTTTATACTTGCATGTTATATATTGTGTTTGTGTTCATATATTTGATTAAACGGAAAGTTTCAAAAGATAATCAAACAAGTTTAAAGTTTTTAAACGGTAAACTATTCAACCCCCCTTCTAGTTTTCCACAATTGACTTACGTGAAATCTAAAGATATAGATTTATAGTATATAATCATTGATGGTGATAATATAGCTACTAATAGTAAAGATGATGATCAAAATAAATTGATTGCTAAAAATAATGAAGCTAAAATGATGCTTTACAATGCTTTGCCTAGGAAAGAATATGAAAGAGTCTTTATGTGTAAAACCGCCAAAGATATTTGGCAATCTTTAATAGTCACTCATCAAGGAAACTCACAAGTTAAGGATAACAAAATTGATCTTCTTGTTCAACAATATGAACAATTTGTTTTTCCCGAAGATGAGATAATTGAAAATGCATTTGCTAGGTTTAACACTATTATTACTTCACTTAAAGCACTTGATGAATCTTTTTGTAGCAAAAATTTTGTCAGGAAATTCTTTAGAGCACTCCATCCGAAGTGGAGAGCAAAAGTGACGGCAATTGAAGAATCTGAGGATCTTTCAAGCATGTCACTTGACGAGCTAATTGGAAACCTCAAAGTTCATGAAATGGTAATGGAAAAAGATTCGGAAATAGTTAAAGGCAAGAAAGAAAAGGTTAAGTCCATTGCCTTGAAAGCTAGAGTCCAATCAAGTGATGATGAAGAATCTACTTCGAATAGTGATGATGAAGAATATGCTATGGCCGTTAGAGACTTCAAGAAGTTCTTTCGTAGACGAGGGAAGTTTGTAAGGCAACCTAAAGATGACAAGAAAACCTTCCGAAAAGATCGTGATGATAGGAAAGGATAGGTTGAAAGGAAATGCTATAGGTGTGGAGACACAAGTCATCTCGTAGGAGAATGTCCAAAACCACCCAAAAGCAAGTCTCAACAAGCCTTTGTAGGTGGTGCTTGGAGTGACTATGAAGGAGATGACGATGAGCCAAAGAATGATGATATTGCTCTCATGGCTCACGACTCAAATGAGGTACTCTCCGACTCATCTTATTCTTCTATTGATGATGACACCTTACAAAAAGAATATAACAAATTTTGTGAATTGAGCTTAAAAATCATAAACAAAAATAAGTTTTTGAAAACTAAAAAGGAGTTTTTAGAAAATGAAGTTTATGAGTTAAAAGAAAAAGCTTAGAGATTAGAAAAGAGTAAAGGTATTGACACATCGTGTAAATCATGTGAAGAGCTTAAACTCGAAGTTGAGAGACTTAAAATTACTCAAGATGATCTAATAAAACAAACCACAAAGTTTAAGAAGTTCGATAAGAGCATTTCTTGTGCGGATGAAATTATGAAACTTCAAAAGGCACCATTTGATAAAACAGGACTAGGTTTCATGAAATTAGAAACTTCAAAGAGTCAAACGAAACAAGAAAAGAAAGCACAAGAAACTAACAAAACTGCTACAGGAGCCCGCGGAACAAACGGAACCCAAATTAGGGTACCGCCCGTTGAGCCCAAAGGTTCTGCCAGGTCTGCTGCAGCAGTAACATCCTCCACATCGGATCGTTTAAAATTTGTTAAAGTCACATATAAAAATGGAACAAAACCTGCCTTTAAAACTGGAGTAGGACTTAGTAAAAACGAATTTAGAGCTAGAACTACTCAACCAAGACCTAAGACTCCAATTCCCAAACGCCCCTTTCCAAAGAGTAACTACAACACACGACCAAACTACCAACATGTTTGGAACCAAAACACTCCTGGACATTACAAAACTCCAAATTACATGTCATGGAATCCTTACGTTCTATTTTCATACTTGGATCAAGTTAATGGTATGCTTAACCAAAATGGACCCATGAGAAATTGGGGACCAAATGTTTGAGTGTTTTTCGTAAAATAGGTGTGCCTCAAAGTATGTTTGGAACCGGATGAATGGACTAAAGATAGCGGTTGTTCAAGGCACATGACGGGTAACAAAAGCCTCTTCTCTACTTATCATAAATGTGATGGAGGTAATGTTACGTTTGGTAGTAAATCTAAGAGCAAAATCATCAGAAAAGGTACAATCTCCCATGACTCTCTTTTTATAGATGATGTAGCTCATGTTGATAACTTAGGTTTTAATCTCCTTAGTATTAGTCAACTTTGCCGTAATAAGTATAATGTCATGAAGATGGATCAAACATCTAGAGACAAACTTTGTCTTACCTCATTAGATGAATCTTCAACTTTATTGCATAGACGTTTAGGACATGTTAACATGAGACTTATACAAAACCTCTCCTCCAAAGACCTAGTTCGAAACCTACCTAAGTTGAAATATGACCAACACTTTTGTGACGCTTGCAAAGTCGGTAAAAAAGTCCATAGTAGTCATAAGGCTAAAAACTTGGTTTCTACATCTAGGTGTCTAGAACTTTTGCATATGGATTTATTTGGTCCATCCGCTATACAAAGTTATGGAGGTAACTTCTATACTTTGGTCATAGTAGATGATTACTCAAGATATACTTGGACAAAATTTTTGAAAAGTAAAAATGAAGCTTTTGATAAATTTGAGATTCTAAGTAAGAAAATTCAAAATCAAGTAGGGTCTAGTATTGTGTCTATTAGAACGGATCACGGTCATGAATTTGATAATGAATTTCAATTTGGAAACTTTTGTGATCAAAATGGTATTACTCATAACTTTTCGGCTCCACGTACTCCTCAATCTAATGGTGTAGTAGAACGTAAAAACCGGACTTTGCAAGAGATGAGTAGAACAATGCTTAATGAACAAAACATTCCACAAAAGTTTTGGTGTAACGCCGTTGACACATCAACGTACATTTTAAATCGAGTCCTAATTAGACCATTTTTGAATAAAACTCCTTATGAACTATATAAAGGTAAAAAGCCTACATTAGGATACTTTAGAGTGTTTGGGAGTAAATGCTTTATTCTTAACACCAAGGACTATCTCACCAAATTTGACCCAAAGTCTTATGAAGGTGTATTTCTTGGATATTCACAAAATAGTAAAGCTTACATTGTTTTAAACAAAGAAACCTTAAGAGTCGAGGAATCGTTGAACGTAACATTCGACGAGAGTCCACCTCCCTCTAAGACATCACCTTTGGTAGATGATGACCTAGTTGAAAGCCAAGCTATTGAAAACCAAGTAATCTTAGAAAACGACAAGGAAGATGAACCATTAAGCAAAGAAATTGTTAATGTCAAACAATCCAAAAGTCATCCATTAGATAATGTCATAGGAAAAATAAATGAGAGAACACTAAGATCTAAAGCCCAAAATGAAAGTAACGACTTTTGTTTCGTGTCAACCATTGAACAGAGAAACATTAACGAAGCCATAAATGATGAGTCTTGGGTAATAGCCATGCAAGAAGAGTTAAACCAATTTGTTAGGAATGATGTGTGGACATTAGTTCCTCAACCAAAGAGTCAAACAATAATTGGAACAAAATGGGTCTTTCGCAATAAAATGAATGAAAATGGAATTGTATCTAGAAACAAAGCTAGGCTTGTAGCACAAGGATATAATCAACAAGAAGGCATTGACTACGATGAAACTTTTGCTCCGGTTGCTAGGCTCGAGTCAATTAGAATCTTACTTGCATATGCATGTGCACACAACTTTAAACTCTTTCAAATGGACGTCAAAAGTGCATTCTTAAACGTGGTCATAAATGAAGAAGTGTATGTTGCTCAACCACCAGGCTTCGTCGATTTTGAAAAACCTAATCATGTTTACAAACTTAAAAAGGCTCTTTACGGACTTAAGCAAGCTCCAAAAGCATGGTATGATCGACTTAAAACCTTCCTAGTTGACCATAAGTATACCATGGGCTTAGTTGATAATACTCTCTTCACTAAGAAGAAATATTCACATATTATCATAGTCCAAATCTATGTTGACGACATTATATTCGGATCAACTTGTCAAGAGCTATGCATTGATTTCTCAAAAATCATGCATGATGAGTTTGAAATGAGTATGATGGGAGAACTCAACTTTTTCCTAGGACTCCAAATTAAACAACTAGAAGATGGTATCTTCTTTAAACAATATAAATATATTAAGGACATGCTTAAGAAATTTGGATTAGAAGATTCGAAACCAATCAAAACTCCCATGTCCACGGAAACTAAACTCACCAAGGATGAGGAAAGTGAATCCGTAGATAGCACTAAATATAGAGGTATGATTGGAAGTCTACTTTACCTAACGGCTAGTAGACCCGACATTATGTTTGGTGTTTGTCTATGTGCTCGTTTTCAAGAAGATCCTAAGACAACTCATCTCGAAGCCGTTAAAAGGATTTTTAGATACATTAAGGGCACTACACATTTAGGTTTATGGTATCCCAAAGGAACGGGAATAGATACCATAGTGGATGCCGACTCGGATCATG
The DNA here is from genome assembly GCA_030686995.1 of Artemisia argyi. Lineage (NCBI taxonomy): Eukaryota > Viridiplantae > Streptophyta > Magnoliopsida > Asterales > Asteraceae > Artemisia > Artemisia argyi. The sequence goes on from CM060681.1 coordinate 148,497,606, forward strand.
CCAGTGACTATGTTGATAGAAAAAGCACAAGTGGTATTTGTACTTTTGTTGGACATTGTCTCACCTCATGGTTCTCTAAGAAGCAAACGGCTCTCGCTATCTCAACAACGGAAGCCGAATACGTTTCGGCCGGAAAGGCATGTCAACAAGCTCTTTGGATGAAGCAAGCTCTTGTCGACTACGGAATTCAACTTAACGACATCACTATTCTTTGTGGCAACAAATGAGCCATTGATCTTAGCAAAAATCTAGTTCAACATGCTCGTACCAAACATATTGAAATCCGTCATCATTTCCTTCATGATAACGTTCAAAAAGGAAATATCTCAATTGAGAAAGTTTATTCCGAAAACAAAATAGCCGATATTCTCACAAAACCTCTTAAACGAGAACCTTTTAACCTTCTTAGGCTAGGCTTAGGACTCATGGAACCTACCTTGTAGTTCTAGACATTAGACAAAAATCACAAAAATCAAAACAAATCAATAACTCTTTTTCTCAGCAGGGTCGGCGGAACCCTCAGCCACAACGGACGGAACCCACTTTTAGGTTCCGCCGTATCCGCCGACCTGCAGAACCTTTTTATTAGTTTATATTAAACCAAACACCCATTATCTCATACCACCACTTCCAAACTGCTACTATTCACTTTACCATTCATCCACACCTACGAAAATTTGGTCCTCCTTTCATTCACATTGCTCATCAATCATCATTGTAAGTATTCTAAACATGATTACACTCCTGATTTCAGTCTAGAATTCTATTTTTGCACAAAAATAAAAACTTGGGGTTATGCATTAACTTGTTAAACCCATGCATGAAATTAGGTGTTCAACAAAACAAATCATGTTCCCCATTGTTAGGAATTGCATTCTTACTAATTGTAAACATATTTGCTAAAACACCCCATGTCAAATTTTTGCAAAAATTTCTCACAAATAGGACAAATATTTTTTTGTCTCACATTGTGAATACAAAATCAAAATGTTATGTTTAAAACATCACTTGCATAATGTCTCTTGAATGCTAAAGGGAATACATAACCAATATGTATTTTCGGGTACATTCAAACGAAGCTACATTGAACTAGGAGCGCTTGGGTTATCTTTTGTTTTATAACAAAACTTGCATTATAAAACGTTTTTGAGCATCAAAATGAGTCAAGAAAACCGCACCCCCACATTGTTTTCATATAGGCACACACTAGAACATCCACATTACAATAGTCGTTTACTTAGACTAAAATGTGAAATTTTGTTTTTCTTGGAATCATCATGCCTCCTCTAACCCACTATGACCACAAGGACACCATTAAGTACCTACCCAAACACCACAAAACCAAAGGTCTTACTCAAACTCAAATCGACGTTTTCAAAGCCTTAGAAAAACGATATGTCCATGAGGGTAGAACCATTGACCCATCTTTCATAGAAGGTACAAACCTACCTAATGAACTAGCAACCATCAACTTTGATTTTCTCCTAGAAATCGACGGCCTATTTGTCCTAGGTTTATCTTAGAGTTCTATGCATCCGTCACTCTCTCCACGGATGAGTATGGGCTCATGTCTATTAACTTTAGGGCTAGTAGTCATGAGTACTCCTTCACTCTCGAAGAATTTGCTCAAATCCTAGGTGTCCCAAACCGTGGTACTTGCATCTACTCCGACAAGCATTCCCTCTCAACTCTTGACACACTCATTGACCGAATCCATCCCTATGATACCCCTCTTGTGTCCAAGGATGAACTCCGTGACCACCTCTTCATTAGGACTACCAACTCTAGGAGAACTAGAACCGGAAATGAGGTCAACAAGGACCCATATGGAATGGAACTCAATGAACTCAAGCCCCAATTCAAGAAATGGGAAGAACTCCTTAGAGCCAATGTCATTAGCACCATAGGAAACCAGGATCATATCAATCTTTGCCTTTGCTACATGCTCTACTCCTTGTCCGTAAGGCACCCCTTCAACCTTGCCTACTACATGGCCAAAAGAATGGTCGACATTCCCGTGCTAGGCACAACGGCTATGCCGTATGGAATGCTCTTGACCCGTCTCTTTAGGTTCATCTCTCCCATTCCGCCAACTCCTAGAGGTCTTCGTCTAGACTACTCTCTCATTCCACACACTTTTGTCCCACTAAGTGATAGGAGAGTCTACAAAGCCCAAGGAAAACATCCTCATCCTCCTACCTCCTCATCATCATCCTCAATGAGTGAAGATGAGACTTTGCCCAACACTAGGCTCCCGCCTCTAGAATACATTTCCCAACTTTCGGATATTTCAAACGAGTCGGCGGAGTTCAAGCAAACAAAGGGGATGTTCAAGAATCTTGGGAGATTCCTTGGAAAGCTTAAGAAGAAGATTGACCATCAATGAGAGCCGGTGTGTAGGAGTGTTTGGCACAAGGTGCTATGTGAAAAAATTTGGTCGTTTCAACAATGTTTGTCATGAATTTGTGTGTTGGTAGGATATTTGGTACAATTTGGTACGTGTATTTACTAACTATGATGCAGGACGACAACATTTGGCATGTTGTCAAATTTTCAAGCTTATGAAAATTTCACTATGTATAGTGAAATTCGCTAGCCCCCAGTTAAAGTCCAATGGTATGCGCGTTTACATGTCCAATTTTTGCATTTTCTAACCAGATATGAATTATATTTTTGCTTTTAGGAGTTTTCGAAAAATTTGAAAATCGTCTCGCGGGTCAAAATTGCGGACTGCCTACTTTTTCAGGCTTGGCGGATCTGGCGGCACCCAAAAATGGGTTCCGCCAGTGTATTTTCTGGGCTACCCAGAAATGGCCCAACGGACCAGACGGAACCCAATTCAGGGTTCCGCCTGTGTTTCTCCAGGGTTCCGCCAGTTTGCCTGCAGATTTTTTTTTTTTTTTGGTTTTCGACATTCTAATATCCAATCCACAACAAATATCCTTTTTTTTTTTTTTTTTTTTTATAGAAACCCATTTCCTACTATTTGTTAAGCACATTAGGATCTTTCTCATCCTCTAAAACTCATAGAAAACCATTTGCCGCCAAATTTCAAACTTAGCCATAACCACCTCAAGGAACCTTCACCCATAAAGGAAGGAACCCTTCCAAACGTTCCTTGCAATCCGTGGAACATATATCTTCAACCAATTTGCCAAAACCACTAAGCATTTAGTGAAAATCTTTGTCTTCTTCCTTCACCATTTTCCTTGGATTGACTTCCATGATTTGACAACCCTCATTAGTCTTCCAAATCATTAGGAACCTCCATTTTTGTATGGCTAAACATCAAATCCAAACACTCCTTCCCATACTTCTTCACCACTATAAATTAAACCATCTTAGAACACTCTCAAATCACACCATCACCAACACAATCTCTGATTCTAAACCTCTAATAAACCATTTTGACAATGACAACGTCAACAATAACCTCTCAACCATCACGACCCGTTCGGAGAACCGCACGCATAAGTGTCAAACCAATTTGGTCCAACCACATAATCAACTTAACCTCTTCATCCTTGGATGAATTCTCCTCACCAATCAAAAATGAACATTTTCTAAACCTTGCATCTCCATCTCCATCTCCATCTCCATCACCCAATGAACCTAATGAGATCACAACTCCACTACCAACAAAATCACCCATTGACCCAACTCCACCAAGTGCTCCAACCCAACCATCCAAAACTCCATCACCATCACCAGTACCTAAACTTGAACCAATGGAGTTATTTGGGTCTCCTCCAATATCACCACATCCTTTTGTTCAAGACCTCAATGATCTTCCACCAAGATCAACAAATCCACCACCTTTGACAAATCAAAACCCAAGGCCATTGTTTAACCAAAATGAGCCTTTTGTCCACAACCAACCACCACAACAAGATTACCACCACCCAAAACCATTGTTGTTTCACCCTCTCTACAATGACATCCATGGTCCTCTATATGGAGAACCAAACTTTGAAAATCATGATCACCCAACTCCACCACATTCCCAATCCCAAACCTTTGAGTCTTTCTTTCCTTCGTATGAGGAAATTCAAAGCATGGTTGAAAATTACCTCTATCAAGCAATGGAATTTCAAACCACCTTGCTTGACTCCATACCAAACCCATCCTCCAACCAAGAAACCAACTCCAACCCACCACCACCAACATCATCAAACGACCCATTTCCACCCACTCATCATCATGTTTGCTCATATTGTGAGCAAATGTTGAAAATGGGTGAAAGCATCAAGTTATTGCTTCACCAATTTCATGATGAAACCCGCTTTGCAATCCAACACGTCATAGAACGTTTGGATGCTCTTTCCCACCCAAACAAATCCTAGACCACATTTGGAGGCCTTTTGCCCCATTTAGGAAAGTAGGATTTTAGTTTTCTTTTATTTCTTGGTTATTTTTTTATATATATATTTTTTTGTTTTTAGAAGTAGGAAGATAGTTTTCATTTCTTGTTTTTGACTTTTGCAAAGTCACATTTTACTTGAAATGACATCTTTTACTATTTTCTTACTTGCATTGTTGGTTGATCATATATGAGTTGTCATTGTGGTTGCATATTGTGTGGTGACTACAAGCTTGATTATATGTTATTATCACCAACTAACCATTTTTTTTGTCGGTTCAAAATCCATGTTTCCCATCTTGGCACTCCGTTTAGGGGGAGTATCGACCAAGGCGGAGCACGTGCATAGTTCCGCTTCGCTACTCTACTTTTTGTTTCGACAAAAAGGGGGAGAAACATATATTAACATTTAAACTTAAAATGATTTTCATCACTTAAGTAAAACAAGTTTAATATAACATTTTTTTTAACTCTTAAACACTAAAATTTTGTGAGTTACTTAAAAACAAAGTTTATGTTTTGTCATCAACAAAAAGGGGGAGATTGTTAATACAAATATCGCCTAAAAACGTTATTTATATTTTATGATCTTTGCTAAGTTTTGTTAACGACAAAATGTAAACTTTAGTTTCTATGTAAAACTTAATTTTAGTTTAAAGACTTGCATAATTAGACATTTGCTACATTTTACATTTCACATAAAACACAACACTTTTCATATTTCTTAAAATAGAAAAATGTTAACATCACATCATACATTTATGGTAAGCTTGTGTGTTTGACTTACCATAACCTCTTACACATTTTTGAAAGCTTTCTTCTTTTGCTTTAATGTGTTTGACTAGGATTTAGTTGATGTGACTTTGGTTGGTTTGAATGATTTATTGCAAAACCAACTTCAAGCCTGGCGGAACCCTGGGGATACACGGGCGGAACCCATCTGAGATTTCCGCCGTATCCGCTAGACCTGCAGAAGGTCTTGCTATAAATACCAAGCCATATGTTTGAATTTTGGTTTTATCATTCTTTCATCTAACCCTTTAACATTTCATTTCTATGTGAAGTTTCTTTTGTAGCAAAGAAGTTCACAAGTTCATATAAAGTTACAAGTATTCAACACAACGTTGCAAGAGTTGTTAGCTTAGCATCGTGTAGACTTTGTGTAGTTTACACTTCATTTGATTGTGTATTTTCAGTAGTGATCGGTTAGTATTTTAGTCCTCAAAATACAAAGTGTGACGGGAGTTGTTGTACCCTTGTAAAAGAACTAACGAGAGTGGTTGTACCCTTGTAAAAGAACTAACAGGAGTGGTTGTACCCTTGTAAAAGAACTCGACATCTAGCTTAGTGTCGGTAAACGTGTATAAGCGACGTGTAAGGTTTTCTCCACCGGTGAAAGGAGCTTGTTGACTAGTGAAAGAAACTCTCAAGTTGGATACTCGGGGCGTGGACGTAGGGCAAGGAAAAAGAGTCCTTGTAGCCGAACCACGATAAATACTCGTGTTGTGGTTTGATCGTTTCTTTCTTTATACTTGCATGTTATATATTGCGTTTGTGTTCATATCTTTGATTAAACCGAAAGTTTCAAAAGATAATCAAACAAGTTTAAAGTTTTTAAAGAGTAAACTATTCAGCCCCCTTCTAGTTTTCCACAATTTCAGTGATTTATAATTAAATATATAATGATAATAATATCTATTAATAACAATAATGCGTTTTTTTAAGTATTTATATTTTTAGAGTTGCAAAAAAAAATGAAGATGATAAGTTTACTTAAGTATTTATATATATTTAAAATTTAACGATTATAGTTTACTTAATTACACCATCATTTAAAAGTTTTTTTCTTTTTTAAAATCAAAACATGTGTTTTCATACATATCTATTTTGTCGAATGAAATTTAGATGATTTGACCAAATTTAAGCGAATTTTAACTTTTATTGGCAAATCTGAAGGCTTAATTTTGAATTTGAGCTCTATCAATTATCAAGTGAAAATTTTATTTTCACGTTTTGTATCTTCTCTTATGATTTAGTAAGAGATTTGGTAAAACAAAATGTCGTGGAGGCGTTGTTACTTTGCTATGTATAAATATGACCACTTATGGGCTAACTTGTAACAATCGTTAGTATTAGAAGATACATGGATTGACCTAAAGCGCAATATTCTCGTTTACTAATTTGAATCTAGGGATTTTTTTTAACTGTTCATTGATGCTAAAGAATTTATTTACTCCTAAAAATGTTTGAGAAATTTTCACCCTATAGAATTTAATTTCTTTCTCTCTAATCTATACAAACTATTTTCTTCCTTAAAAATTATTGAAAATTTGCATGTTATTTGCATTTCACTTGAAATGTCAAAGTATTAGATGTGTCAGATATTTATACCATATTCATGCAGCCGTAAATCTTCAATTTCTCTTGGACTATCATAATCCTCGCCGGATTAAGAAAATGCGATTCAAACAGCCTATCAGTTTTATGGGAACATAGAAGCAGAATGAGTTTCAAACAATAAAAAACAAGGGGAATGACCTCTGTGATGATATCAAATACATCCCTTTTATTTCGGTCTGAAACAGGAGTAGAAATTATAAATGCAACTTGCTTCAATGGGTTTGTAAGCCAACCCAGGCTTGTTGTTGCTGTCAATATATGTAATGTTTGTTCCGCTTTCTAATGTCTTGCTAGAGTGCTTGCCTGCATGATTTATAAGACAACCAATGGTAAGAAAAAGGAAAAAATGTGATACATATGGCCCTTCATTGCATAAGCCGGCCTCCTACTTTGACATCATGAGATCCCGTAGTGGTATATGCAGAACAATTGTGTCAAAACAAAATTTTGGTGATGAATTGTGGTCAAGACATATTTTTAATAGCCTGTCTTGATTTCTAGACTACTCTTTGTTGTTGATTTACTTTTAGTGACATTTTCCCTTAGTTAGCTCAAAGAAGATGCATATATTTAGCGTTGGGTGAGCTGATATTACATGCAGTTTGGTAGTTTTAGTTTTACGCATAATACAATGCTGTTTCAACTGCTTTTAATAAGGATCTTGATTTTGAGTTTTCACCATATAGGAACTCTTTGATTTTCAGATGACATACGCGAACGGAGGCCCTTTCGAAAACTTATACATGAACTATATTCGATGATCAAAAATATATTATACCAATTATGGAAAACGAAAACATAGTAAGATGATCTATCTTAAGTTTCAACAAATATTTGCAGCATAATATTGAATTCATAAAAGAGTGAATGAAATGCTTAATTCTCATTACTGAATTACCACTGCATAAGCAATATTTATACAAAATGTAAAAGTCAAACTATACAAAAGTCAAACTAACTAAACCTGTACAATACTACTATACTGGACACTGTTACATTGAATTACACTTTACTAAGCTACTTCTATGCCTCAATTGTATTCCATGAAGGTTGTGTCTTCTTGATGAGCACACTGCTACATTAGCTTGAGCTTGAGCATGTGACTTTGACTTTGTTGCAGTTGACTGTGTGTCTTCTTTATCCCCGCCCCCCCCCCCCCCCCCACAAGTTGGCACTGTGTAAGGATCACAGACGCTCAACTTGGAGAGGCAAGAATAGTGTAGAAACTTGATGAGGCCTTTAGTTAAGATGTCAGCAACTTGAGATTGAGTTGGAACAAAAATGGGCTTGATTTGACCTGCTTTGATCTTATCCTTCACAAAATGACAATCAATCTCAATGTGTTTGGTTATAGCATGTTGGACAAGGCTATTGACTAAAGAAATTGTAGACACATTATCACACATAACTAAAGAAGGAGTCGGAACCCGAATACCCAAGTCATGTAGTAAGCATTTGATCCATGAGATTTCACAAGTACTGTCTGCTAAAGATCTATATTCAGCTTCTGTTGAAGATCTAGATACCACCAATTGTTTCTTTGATTGCCATGAGATTAAGCTTTTGCCTAGAAAAATAGCATATCCTGACAGTGACCTCCTTGTAGTAGCACAGCTGGCCTAATCACTATCACAGTATGTTGTAAGTTCCATTGTATTTGCAGCTCTGAAGAAGATACCCTGACCAGGACAAAGCTTGATGTATCTTAGGACCCTTTGGAGTGTAGCAAAGTGAGGTGTTCTAGGACAATGAGAGAATTGACTTAAAGCTTGGGCTGCAAATGACAGATCTGGCCTAGTGATTGTGAGGTAAATGAGCTTGCCAACTATTGTTTAGTAGAGGGTTCGATTAGGAAGAAGATCACCATCTTTATCATTGAGTTTGACTATTGGATCCATAGGTGTAGCAATTGGTTTGAGATCAAGAGTGTCTGCATATTTAAGTAAATCTAGTGCATATTTCCTCTGACTCATGGCAAGACCAGTAGAATTCCTTAAGATCTCAATACGCAGATAATCATGAATAGGACCCAAATCTTTGATGCTAAACTTATTGTGTAGTTGTGACTTGATGTGTTGGATGAAGATTATATCTTTGCCAGTTATCAAAATATCATCAACATAGACTAATATTGCAGTGAGTGAACCTTGATGATTGATAGTGAATAGTGATGTATCCATATAACTCTGTTTGAAACCCAAGTGAGTGAGAAAGTTGGTCAGCTTCTCAAACCATTGTCTGTTAGCTTGTTTCAATCCATATAATAATTTGGTGAGCTTGCATACAGTATTGGGAGGAAGTGATTTGTTGCAGCCTTGTGGGACAGTCATGTAAACCTCTTCATTCAAGTCACCATGTAGAAATGCATTGTTCACATCAAGTTGTTGTATCTCCCATCCATTGTATACTGCTATAGCAATCAAAGTTCTCACTGTAGGCATCTTTGCAACTGGAGCAAATGTTTCAGTATAATCCACCCCTTCTTGTTGGTTGAATCCTTTGGCAACTAACCTTGCTTTGTATCTTTCAATTGTGCCATCAGCCCTGAGTTTGATCTTATAAACCCATTTGCACCCAATGGGTACTTTGCAAGGTGGTAAAATGGTGTATATCTAGGTATTGTTTAGCTCCAGTGCTAGAATCTCCCTATCCATGGCCTCTCTCCACTTAGGATGTTTGGCAGCTTGAGTAAAAGAATGTGGTTCTCTGACTACATCTGTACTTAGGATGAGGGTGAGTGTGGTGGGAATTAAATTATTATAATTAATGTAGTGAGAGTGATGATGTTTTGTTCTTGTGTTGTTTATCAGTGATGGTGGTAAAGTGCATTGAAATTCCTTGAGCTTGTTAGGTAGTGTTTTTGTTCTGGTAGATGTCCTGAGTGTGTGTGGTGGTGGCAGTGGTGTTTCCATTTGAGGAGCAGCCTGTGCATTTTGTGGATGTGGTGGTGGTTCAAATGTTGCAGTTGGTGAAGGTTCTTATGGTGTTGATTCAGCTTGAGGTGTGTCCTGTAAGATAGTTGGTGTGGTTGGTTCAGAGTTGATGGGTGGTGTAGGTGATGGTGGATTTGGTGGAGTAGGAGCTTCAGATGTAGGTATGATGGTTTATCGAGGATGTATAGAAGAATATTGTAAGGGTGATGTGAATGGATCATGATGTGGATTGGTATTTATGTTGTGGAATTGGAACACTGTTTCATCAAAGAGGATATGTCTACTAACAGTTGTCTTTTGGGTGTGAGGATCATATAATATATAGCCTTTTTTATTATGTGGATATCCAACTAGGACAGTGGGTTTAGATTTAGGTGCAAACTTGTCATTGGTGTGAATGTAAGCATGAGTTTGACATCCAATTTATCCTGAGGTGTTCAAGATCTGGCGGTGTTTGATATAGTTGTTCATTTGGACTCTTGTTGTTCAAAATTGTGGAAGGTAATCTATTGATGAGATAGGTGGCATCTAGGATACAATATCCCCACAAGTGTGGTGGAAATTGTGTTTGAAAGTATATGGACTTGGCCATTTCTAAAAGTTGTCTATGTTTCCTTTCCACTCTAGCATTTTGTTGAGGAGTGTAGGGACATGAAGTTTGATGAATTATGCCATGAGTTTGAGTGAATTGTGAAAATGATTGATTGAGAAATTCTGTTCCATTATCACTCCTTATTATTTGAATTTTGGTTTTCAATTGTGTTTCAACATATGAATAGAAGCTTTGAAAGACTGTGAATACATTATGTTTATTTGGAAGTAAGAATGTCCATGTAGCTCTTGAGAACTCATCAACCAAAGTGAGAAAATATTTGCATTTATTGATTGTTGGGTGATTGTATGGACCCCATACATCCATATGTATAAGAGAGAACATGCTACTAGCATGTGAATTGCTTACAGGAAAAGGAAGTAGGTGATGTTTTGCTAGAGGATAGACAGAACATTTATTATCTGAATCACAATGAAACAGAGGTGAAATATTTTTGATTTTCTTCAAAACTTGAAATGATGAATGTCCAAGTCTTGCATGCCACAAGTAGCTTAAGCTGTGATTTTTGAGAATTGTTGGTTTAGGCGTAGAGATGTCAGCTTGTGTAGGTGTGAGTGTGTAAAGTCCTACATGTAGGTTGCCTGTTGTCCTTGAGCCATCATGGCCCTGAATAACATATTTGTTGTGAGTGAAGGTGACTGAAGCATGTGTTGAGTTGGTGATTCTGCTTATAGATATTAAGTTGTAGGTGAAAGTTGGTATATACATGACACCCTTAAGTAATAGTGTTGGTGTTATTTGTACTGATCTAGTCATAGTAACAAGTGTGGTGTGACCATTTGGAAGGTGTACTGGGATTGGTGTTGTGCAAGGTTGCATGTCAAACATTAAGGTCAAACAAGTATAGATATGATAAGTTGCCCCACTATCTATTACCCAAATTTCCTTAATCCCAGATGAAAAAGAAGCAATGAACATGTATTTTATACCTGCCATGTAGGGAAAGTTTGCTGCTATGAATTCACTGTGGTTTTGACTTTGCATCATGAGAAGTACTTGATTGAGTTGATTCTGCAGTTGATCCATTTTGGTGTAGACATATGGATCAGTGGTGGTGCCTAAAGTGCCAGCTTGTGAATATGATGTAGCTTCCTCACCTCCCATTACTGCATTCACTGAACCTTTGGAACCTTGCTGAGTTCTTTGTGATGGAGGTATGTACTTACCATGAAGTGGGTGACCTTGTGGAAATCCAACAATTCTATAACACTCATTTCCATAATGTCCCTCTTTCCTACAATTTGTGCAGATCACTCCTTTCCTGAATGGTGTTTTCCTATTACCAGTAATGGATTGACCAGATGAAGGTGTGTTTGGTTTAGGTGAATGTGAGTTGTTCTTGTTAGTGTATGTATTGAGAGCTGTTGGAATGGTTAATGGGTTGGATTTGGGGATGTCTCTTTGTTTTCCTCTTGTCTTAACATGCTGTATGCTTTGGAAACTTGTGGTAGTGGTTGCATCAATAGAATCTGACCCCTAATGTTAGTATAGCTATCATCCAGTCCCATGAGAAATTGAAGCAACCTCTTCCTCTGCTCCCTTTCACCATTTGTTCTCCCATTCTCACAATCACACTTACAAGTACATGCATATGGTGCTTCCAATGCATCAAACTCATCCCAATATCCTTTCAACTTGTGATAGTACAATTCTACTAGTGTGTTGACTTGTTTTAGTTGAATTATTTCATTTGAAACCTGATAGATTCTATGCCCATCTAATTAACTATAATGTTCATGTAATTCTTTCCACAAAGCACTAGCAGAGTTCACAAAAATGAGATTATTACCAATTTGTTCTAAAACAGTATTGAGAATCCAAGAGATTACCATGTCATTAGCCCTTTCCCATAATGATCTGATCTGTGAGTCACCTCATGGTTCTGGAAAGCTTCTGTTGATCAATTTCAACTTGTTTCTAGCATTCAAAGCAATCATCATTGATCTTTTCCAACTGCTATAGTTCTCTGATCTAGTGAGTTTCTTGGAGATGAGTACAAGACCTGGATGATCATTTTGATGGAAGTATAAAGGATGATGAATTGAATTGATGTCATTTGGATCTGTATTCATTGTGTTACTGCGTGAATTTGATGTATCAGCCATGGTGTAAGTCAGAAAGGATCAAGAAAGTTAGTTATGAAGCTATGGAGTTTTGGCGGGAAAAATTAGTTATGGTTGAAATTGAGTGATTTTGATGATTTGAATGAGTTCCGGTGATAGATTCATGATCTTGATGATGATTAGAGTTGTTTGGTAAAGAATTGAGGTGATTTGAGGATGTTTTGTATTGATACAAAAGTTGGGCGTTCCTTGTTTGGGTTCTTGCTCTCGTACCAATTAGACCTTAATGCTTGAAACCTGCGTACTAAGAAAGTAAACAAACACCATTAGGCTTATCGTGGGATTGTCTCCCACGATTATCCTCCGGCGTGACAGCAAGTAATCGGTTTAGGGTTGTGTTGAAGAGTTAGGGTTTGTAAATCCTACCTTTAATGAGAGTTATGGCATTGTTTTATATAGACACGAAATCCTTGTAGATTTCGTGTTCCTCACTCTTCGCACGCGTAGTGTTTATCCGGCCTATGGATCTTTATCCGTGAATAGAAGATCCTTATCTAGACCATAAATAGTTTGGTTGGGTTTGGGCTTTTGTGAGTCCAAACCGTTAGTAGTATGGCCCAAATCATTGTCATGATAGCCCACTCATAGTGGACTTGGGCATTAATAATGTTTATTTGGGCTCGTGGCCCAAATATAGACTATACGTCATCATGTCCCCTCAGTCTAGTGTGCGCGGGTCGTAGTCGCGGATGCTAGACTAGTGAGAGCAGTGGGAAGCGTGGCGGGAAGAACTTTGAATACTTACCGCCCAATATTTGGAACCGTGTATCTAGTCCCAAAATATCTCAAAGATACCTTGGGAAACAGGGAGTATGTCCACGTATTTATCGGGAAGTGGGAAAAAGTGCTTGTACTTCCTTGCATTCTAGCCACACGATTATCTTTAGTGGGATCCACGTGGCAATCTTCTTAGGGTTTGGTGGCCTTATATATATCACCGCCTCCCTTTTACCAAAAATCTCACAGTAAAAATCAATTCTTCTACCATTTTTAAAATTTCTCAAAGCTTGTTCAAGAATCAACTGTTGTATTAGGTAATAGCGAGTTAGCTCCATAGTAAATCTTATTTTTAGAAATGGTTCGTCAGCTAGAGGAGTTTCACTCTGAAATGGACGAGGATGAACTGCGTCAGTTCACCTCTGATTATTTCATTCCGCTTGCAGTGCATCCGGAGGTACCGGATGCCAACGCATGTATCGCGGATTTCCCTGAGGGGAAGTTAGGGGTGTACACGCGCTTCTTCGAATTCGCCAATCAGCGCGTGCCTATATCCCGATTCCTGAGTGATGAGCTAAACTTTTATCGCTTGCACATTTCGCAGCTGCACTGTATAGGTGCGGCCAAAATAAGAAATTTTGAGGTAAACTGCCGCTTACTGGCGATAAACCCAACTATCAACTTATTCCGCGTGTTCTACCATACGTCGTGGTCGAACGGGTGGGTAACATTCTCCAAGCACCCAGGGGGTTATCAGTGCTATACTGATAAGGTGGACTCCCTGAGGGGGTGGAGGGAAAGATTTTTTTGGATAGATGATCGGGTATTCACTTCGCTCTCTGAGTTTTATACTCAAGGGGGGCTTCCAAAGGATGAGCGCCCAGATCCCGGTACGTACAATGTGGGGGATGCGGTGACTATTGATGAGAACCGCATCCCCATCAATAATTATCCCGAGGAGTTCTTGGTGCACGTGGGGCTGAGTCGTAACTACTTCGGGGGGAGCGACGAGGTGCCAACGTTCTTGGATGAAAGCGGCCGGGGTGGGTGCTTGTCCTTTCTTTATCCTCGCGTGTATAGTGTAAGCTTCTTTGTGTATATCGATTTTTTCACTAACTTGTTCCTCCTTTTGTGTGTTTATATGCTGCGCAGAGATAGATCTGTTCGCCGTAGTGAAGCTGGCAAAGCTGACGTAGGTAACCGTGGGCGTGCGCCCCTTGAGGGAAGGTGAGGAGCCTATTGTGGCGGCTACTGCCGGGCGTCTGCTAGAGTTTGCGCAAGAGGAGCCTTCAGACGCATCCCAGCCTGTGGTGCATGCGACCCCAATTCAGACGGTGCCTGCGCAGGCAGTGGTGACGCCTGAAGTTGCGCGCGCTAAGTCGTCCGCGAGTGCTGGCATCCTCAAAGTGGACATGGACTCTGAAGAGGAGCGTCAGGGTGTGAAGCGCAATGCTGTTGATGATGGTGAAGGGACTTCTAAGCGCAGGCGTCATACCATTATTGTGGATGAGTCCACAGATGAGGAGACGTCTGTGTCTGTTGCTGCGCAGAAGGAGGCTCAGGCTTCTCCCTTTATGTAAGTAAACTAAATATTTATGTTTATACTTATTTTTTCTCAGCGCCATTCCCTAATCTTTATTCATGTTTGCTTGTAGTGATGATGCTGCAGGGGGTGATGCAGCGTTCGTGGAGGGGTCAGTGCCACCTCAGGCGGCTCATACTCATGTGGAGGAGCCGGTGAGAGTTGATGAGGGGATGTCTGCGCAACAGCTGATGGAAGAGCAGGGGGCTGTTGCTAAGCGTCAGGCTGAGTTGGTCACTCAGCTGAAGGCGAGGTATGTTGGGGAGGGTAGTAGTCTCACTCAGAAGGATGAGGAGATTGCTGATGCGTAGGGATTGCACCAGGCTTTACCTCTCGAGGGATCTCGAGAAGCTTACAACCCCCACTAGGCAGTGTACCTGATCGATGTAGTATAGTATAATGACAAGTACCAGGGGATTGATCGTTCAGCTAGGAATAGTGTCGCTAGGATTAGAAAACCTAAAGACTAGGTCTAGAGATGAGGGATGATTCTTTTTGTATTTTTTATATTTTATGAAAACAAGTAAAAATCTCGGGTTTGAAGGAGTTTGGCGGAATTAGTTATTAGTCAACTAAACCAATACTAAGATGCAATCAAAATAAAATACTAGAAATGAAAATAAACTAAATTAAACTAGAGTTGTGAGCAATATGTGGGAGAATTGTGTTTACTTAGATTTTACTACTCCCTAGATATCTTTTACACATTAATTACTTGTTATAGTTGCGTGGATGACGGATTGTATTCCTTAATACCATTCATGGGGTGGCGTACTTACTTCCCTAATCCTATGAGCGTCTACTTCACTCCTATGTCGAGCCGGCTAAGAAGCTCCTAACATGGGATCACTAGAATTTGCTCATGCATTAAATACAACCAATAAAACCTAGTACACATCGGTTCATGTTTCCTAAGACGTTCAAGCATGTTACACAATGGAGATCTGCCAGTTTTCTTAAGCCTAACATTGAAATAATTCATCCAATACAACCATAAACAAGTAATCAACATATAATTAACATCTAGGTTTCATTACATCTAAGGAAACACAAGATAGATCTAGCCTAGCATGTTGAAATCAGGACAAGCATAAGATATATTCAAACAACACATAAACATATTGATTGAATTAAGAGAAGACTTATCTCAATTGAACATGAAGGGATTCAAGGGGTGAAAACCCTTGAAAACACTGTAAAATATGACATAGGGTTTACAAAGTTCGGCCCTAGTTTTCTCCACACAAGTTCCTCAATGAATGAAAACTAAAAAACTATATATAGATTCTGATAGGTGACGGCGTCAAGAACAAGTGTCTGACGCCGTCATCTCGCCGCCAAATAGTTTCCCGGACTGCCAAGATCTGGGTCTGACGCCGTCATGTGTACTCCTTATGCAGGTCGTCACCAAAAATAGTCTTGACGCCCTTGTTGTGACGCCTTCAGGTTTTCACTGGGTCGTCACGGATTTTACTCTTGACGCCGTCATGATTTCTTTCTTGACGCCATCAGGTACTGTTCTCAGATGGAAAATTAAGTCTTTGCTGTTTTCTTCACTTTTATTCTCCAAAAACGTCCGAATTGCTTCCTTTTCCAGAACTCACTCCCAAAGTACCTAAAATCACAAAAGGAATGATTTAGGGCAATATTTGATCAAATAAATTCAATTCCGGGCTTAAATGACCCCCTAAAAGTGGTTCATACTTGAGATTTGCTTGTCCTCAAGCAAATGCGCTTTTATTCTAATCAAAATACAAGTTAGCGGTCATTTAAAACTAATATAAAAGTAATTACAACAAATAATCGTTCCACTAAAGACCAAAGACAGGCACGGAGGTCATACACTAGCACCTCACAAATAGTGTTTAGATACTCACATCTCTCGGGTGTAATAAAGTAATATCACAATATGGAAATGGAAAACATCTCTCACTACCTGTCATAGCAAAATAGATTACCATAGGCTTGGGAAAGGATCAAACCTCCACCACATGGCGTAAGCACCTAGGATAAACTATCAAAGAGGTCTTTTAAAGGGTTGTAACGTTAGGTGTAAGGATATGGAATACACGGTTTTGTTGGATATCGGCAGTCTTTACTGGTGGCGAGTTAACAATCTTGGTTAATTAGATGTACAATATGGCGTTGCTAAGCCAAGATTAGACTCGACTTAAGCTAATAAATCAAAAAGAACAAAAACATAAAATGAACATAGAATGAAAAGGGATGGTAGTCCGTATGTTTTTTCTCTTTTTCTTTTTCTTTTTTTTTTTTTATTTCTTTTTCTTGATTTTTTCGATTTTTTTTTGTTTTTTTTTTTTTTTTTTTTTTTTTTTTTTTTTTTTTTTTTTTGCATACACTCTTACCCTACCATCCAAAATAATATATCATAGGGAATGAAAATTCCCCTTACACTTGAATTTTTACATACTTTACAATAAACTAATCTAATGACTTGAATTAAGAAAATCAAAACACTTGGAGTACTTTTAATATTAACGCACATACGGGGGTAATATATGATGTTCTTCCCCATTACTCCATAAAATTAGTACTTTACCCATGAGTCCCAATCGTCCCAAAATAATATGTACAAGGATATGACTCGACTTAGCAACCATGTAATAAATTAGATAATTAACTTAGGGTTTAACACATAACAATAATGCACTAAAGATGAGTGCATACACGGAAGGCTAAGGCGACTTGGGTGTACATTTAAGTGGGGTGTAACAAATTCTTCCTTTAAGTAAAATGCTTAAAGTTAGAAACGAAAAGATAGGCTCGGAGGGGTGTACTAGGGGTTTCGTGTACTAAAAATGAGTACAACGCTAAGGTGTGGGAAAAATTAATTGACTTAACTAGCCAAGTAATATGACTTAAATAGTTAAGTAATTATGATACGGGTCTAACACAAGGGTGATCCTAATGCCTCTTATCATGTAGTAAATCCTACTACATGAATGTAGTCTCACTAGCGGTCTCGGGATGCATCACTAACGCAAGTTCTAGAATCTAAATATTACCGGTACACTCATAAGCACTAATAATAAATGCTTTTCCTATCAAATCTAAAGGCGAACCTCACATATTTGGGTGGAAATTCTTTTTGAATAGTACGGTTTTGTGCTAGTCATACAATATCCTATCCATGAGACGCTTGCTATGGCTAAAGTTTCACTCCTAAATGTTGTAAAAAAAATTAAATTTGGCGCTAAAATTGCACTAACAAGTATTTCTCATTGTTTTATTATACATCTACTATCAAACAAACAAAGTCAAGCGAAAGTGTATCTGTAAGGTATCATCATTTTACCCTACCTTTACACTTAGGATGAACATTGTCCCCAATGTTCAAGTAAAGAATGTAAAAGTGAAATAAGTAAAACAAATGAAATCAAATACTCCCCTGATTCGCTCGGTATGGATAATAAGGTGGTCAGGTTAGATCTTCCTCCAAGAAAATGAACAATCAAAGCTTCCTTTCCAGAATAATAATCATCTTCTTGTCATACATAACCTGTAAAACCTGAGAAAACAGACAAGGCAACCTTGCATAAAATCGGCGGCAATCTACATATGCTAATAAATCCTAGAAAACAAAATAAGATATAATGCTTGTGGAATAATGTTTGCAGATTTCCTGGAGATTATAAAACTGATAATTCAACAAAAACTTTAAGACTCCGTTAGAAAAACAAAACTGGTAAAATTTCCAGAATTTTACACGTGACGCCGTCAGGAATTAATTCCTGACGCCGTCAGAAGTGACCTGCAGAAATTCTTATGCTAAGTTTCCGGAAAATTTCTGGAAAAACTTCGTCCTACTTCCTGGAAAATCCTGCAAAACATCATTATGACTCGATACAAGCATTTGACTCTAACAAATACAAATATACATGTTCACCTAATATTGTGGAGAATCATGATCGGTTTTGTTTCTTAAAAACATATTTGGGGTTTCCCCTTACACTTATCTTTTGCAAAAATACCTTTGGGTGAAGTTAAGACTAGGCCAAACAACAAAGTAAAGTATTTTCACTATTTTAGTTTTGAAACATGATCTACCAACAATAAAAATAAAGCATGCATACGGAAGCAAATAACAAACAAACAAAAATAAAAATCACATAAAACATGGGTTGCCTCCCAAGTAGAGCTGGCCTAACAGGTTACACGAACCTGTTAAGGCCAAACACGAACACGACCTGTTAACTAATCGTGTCATTTTTCTCAAACACGAACACGACATGAAAATAAACAGGTGCACCTGTTAAGACCTGTTAAGAACCTGTTAACATGCATATGACCAAATCAAATGATACAAGAACCTGTTAACATGCACCTGTTAAGAACCTGTTAACATACATAATGATACATAATGCAAAAGTTCATACAATTTCAAAGACCCACAAGAATGGATAATAGAATAGATTTAGGATTTTATTGTTTTTAATTTTAAGGATTATATATATATATATATATATATATATATATATATATATATATATATATATATATATATATATATATATTATAATACTAACAGGTCTTAACAGGTCTGACCTGTTAAGACACGAAACCTGTTAAGGTCAAACACGAAACCTGTTAAGAAAAGTCGTGTCGTGTTGTGTTAACAGGTTTCATGTCAAAATTTCCGACTCTACTCCCAAGAAGCGCTTTTCTTTATTTACGAGTCGTGTAGCTAGACTCAAGGTCATGGGTTACTACGTGATACGGGTGAGTTCCTCATTGAGGACATCTTTGGGATCAAACTTAGGTTTTAACTTCCTATCGGTTTTCTTAGTACGGTATGACCTTTCAAACTTTTCTCCATCCGGATTATACAAAGTCATCTTCATATGCCATGATCCGTCACCTTCCTTAGGTGGCTTGTCCCACCTCTATTTACACTTATCTCCCTCTCTTTTCCACTTATTCATCTCTATATTAATAGGCATTACGCTTAAGAACTCAATCATCTTCCTAAAGACTAAGGGGTCCTCAAAAGGATCTAGCTCTTCATCTCTAGCTATGAGTTGTTCCACCGAATGTGTCTTTTTGATGAAATCTTTTTCTAGATAGAATGGGCGTTGAGGTCCTATAAAGTTCCTTTCTATCCAAGGTCCATATCTAGATGGTCTCCTATTCATCTCTACCCAATGTGGTGTCGGTTCATCCTCACAATCATAGCTATGTTTCTTAACATCGTATACCGACCAAGTGTCGCCCTCACCTACCGCTATCTTAGACTCCTTACAATCTATCATGACGCTAGCGGTTGCTAAAAATCCTCTTCCTACCAACAATGGGCATGTAGTGTCACTAACCATTTCTAGGACGTGAAAATCCGCTAAGATAGTTAACTTCCCTATGTGAACAACTACATCCTTAATCATTCCAACCGGGTGGGCAATACTCCCATCCGATTGACCTATCAATACCTCCGTCTCCTCTAACTTTCCTAGCTTGAGAGTGGTGAAAAGGGATAAGGGAATCAAGTTGAGGCTTGACCCTAAATCAGCTAGTGTGTCGAAAGCTTCGGATCTTCCTATCTTACAAGGTAAAACAAATATACCCAGATCATCAAGCTTTTTAGGCAACTTGTTTTGAACGAAGGCGGTCCCATTTTTACCTAGTTTAAACTTCTCATACTTTTCTAGGAGGGCACTATAGTAGGGAGCACGGGCTAAGACATCAATAATGAGGCGTTCAAGGTGAAGCTCCTTGAATTCATTGTCAAGGTCTTGCGTATGAGGTGTTTCAACTATGCTTTTGACCGGTTTTATATCGGGTGTTTTATTCGATTGGTCCTTTTGAAGAATCTGGTTTTGCTTGAAACACGGGCTCATTGATTTAACCGAGTAGTATTGCGGACAAGAAGTGGGTGACGAAACTGATAATATGGAATTAACAATGTGTCAATTTTGGTGGTCATCTCGCTTTGCTTTTGTTTGAAATCGGCTTCAAACTTAGATATGCGAGCTTCTTGAGACGCCATAAACTTGGACATCAATCCTTCAAGATTGTTGGTACTACCATAGTTGTTAGAAGGATTGTTGTTGAAAGTACGGTTGGAGGGTGGACCGTTTGGTTGGTAACGATTAGGCGGATTAGAAGAATTGGCTTGATTTTGTTTCCACCTAAGGTTTGGGTGATTTTTCCAAGAGGGGTTGTAGGAATCACCGTAAGGGTTTGGCTCGGGTTTGAAAGTGTACCACTTATCTCCTGCTTCGTCGGTACGCGAGGATGCGTAGTCCGCAAAAGCTGTTCCGGGGAGTTCCACACAATCACGAGTGTCATGGGGACCACTACATAATTCGCATGAAGAAGTGATTTTGTTCACTTGGCTTGAAGGCTTAGGAGCTTCGTAAGATTTCATGAGAAACTTGACTTGGTCCTCAAGTTCCATGATCCTACGGTCGGGAGTGCTAGAGTTGTTCGAAGGCAAAGATATTGCCTTGACCATTTTGTTCAAGTCACGGGATCATTCCAACTTTCATTGTCATAGAGAGCAAGATCTTCTATGAGTTCCCATGATTGTTCCGCACGTAGATCACGTAGCTTACCACTGGCCGATTGGTCAATGGCTCGCCTTGTGGAGAGATCGATATGGTCATAGAAGATTTGGACTTAGAGCCAAAGATCTATGCCATGATGAGGGACTTTTTAGAGTAAGTCCTTGAATCGAGTCCATGCTTCATATAGAGTTTCACCTTGACGTTGTTGGAACATCAAGATATCATTTCTAAGCTTGGTAGTTCTCCCCGGTGGGAAAAATTGAGCAAGGAAACGAGTGGTGAGATCATCCCATGAGGTGATGGATCCCGCGGGTAAACGTTCAAGCCATTGACTAGCTTGATCACGTAGAGAGAATTGGAATAGGCGTAATCGGGTTGACTCTCTAGTTGTAACATCAAGGTCTATAGAATCTACGATTTTAAGGAAGTCCTTGAGATGTTGGTTTGGATCTTCGGAACGAAGTCCATGGAATGCACATCCGCTTTGCACCAACCGGATGGTGTCGGATCGCAAGAGCTCAATGGTGTTTCGATAGCCTTGGTGGCTAGGTCGGGAATACTCTCCTAAGGTTCGGGGTCTAAGAGGTTGGTTATCTAGTGGTGGGTTTTGTTATGGTGGGATGACGGGTTCAAAGATGTTACCATCGTCCATGATGTCGGATGGCGAAGAGTTACGAACAAAAACACGAAGAAATAAGAAAGACTAAAGAGAACCTAAAAATAAAAATAAAATCCTACTAGAAAGGAATCTAGCAAGTAGACCTAATCAAAAGAGATTCTAACCTAGACAATAACTATTCCCCGGCAGCGGCGCCAAAAACTTGATGCGTAGGGATTGCACCAGGCTTTACCTCTCGAGGGATCTCGAGAAGCTTACAACCCCCACCAGGCAGTGTACCTGATCGATGTAGTAAAGTATAATGACAAGTACTGGGGGATTGATCGTTCAGCTAGGAATAGTGTCGCTAGGATTAGAAAACCTAAAGATTAGGTTTAGAGATGAGGGATGATTCTTTTTGTATTTTTTATATTTTATGAAAACAAGTAAAAATCTCGGGTTTGAAGGAGTTTGGCGGAATTAGTTGCTAGTCAACTAACCCAATACTAAGATGAAATCAAAATAAAATACTAGAAATGAAAATAAACTAAATTAAACTAGAGTTGTGAGCAATATGTGAGAGAATTGTGCTTACTTAGATTTCACTACTCCCTAGATATCTTTTACACGTTAATTACTTGTTATAGTTGTGTGGATGACGGATTGTATTCCTTAATACCATTCATGGGGTGGCGTACTTACTTCCCCAATCCTATGAGCGCCTACTTCACTCCTATGTCTAGCCAGCTAAGAAGCTCCTAACATGGGATCACTAGAATTTGCTCATGCATTAAATACAAACAATAAAACCTAGTCCACATCGGTTCATGTTTCCTAAGACGTTCAAGCATGTTACACAGTGGAGATCTGCCAGTTTTCTTAAGCCTAACATTGAAATCATTCATCCAATACAACCATAAACAAGTAATCAACATATAATTAACATCTAGGTTTCATTACATCTAAGCAAACACAAGATAGATCTAGCGTAGCATGTTGAAATCAAGACAAGCATAAGATATATTCAAACAACACATAGACATATTGATTGAATTAAGAGAAGACTTATCTCAATTGAACATGAAGGGATTCAAGGGGTGAAAACCCTTGAAAACACTGTAAAATATGACCTAAGGTTTACAAAGTTCGGCCCTAGTTTTCTCCACACAAGTTCCTCCTTAATGAATGAAAAATAGAAAACTATATATAGATTCTGATAGGTGACGGCGTCAAGAACAAATGTCTGACGCCGTCATCTCGCCGCCAAATAGTTTCTCGGACTGCCTAGATCTGGGTCTGACGCCATCATGTGTACTCCTTATGCAGGCCGTCACCAAAAATAGTCTTAACGCCCTTGTTGTGACGCCTTCAGGTTTTCACTGGGTCGTCACGGATTTTACTCTTGACGCCGTCATGATTTCTTTCTTGACGCCGTCAGGTACTATTCTCAGTATGGAAAATTAAGTCTTTGCCGTTCTCTTCACTTTTATGCTCCAAAAACGTCCGAATTGCTTCCTTTTCCAGAATTCACTCCCAAAGTACCTAAAATCACAAAAGGAACGATTTAGGGCAATATTTGATCAAATAAATTCAATTCCGGGCTTAAATGACCCCCTAAAAGTGGTTCATTTTTCGCCTCATCAATTGCTCTGATTAAGGCGCAACTGGCTGATGCGCGGGCAGAGGTGGAATCCATAACTGCGTATGGTAGGCGAGTTGCTGATGAGAAGCTGGCTCTGATGGTGGAGCTAAGGCGGGAACGCGCTGCTGCTGATCAGCATAGGTCTAGCTGCGCCTGGGCTTTGAAGTACTTCCAGCAGAATCGGAGCAAGCACTTTTCACAAATTGATGAGTTTTGCGAGCGTGTAGTGGCAAAAGTGCAAGCGCAGGAAGACAAGTTGCGCAAGCTAAGCATCGAATATGATGAGGAGTTATATCCTCATCTGATGTCTACGATTGCTGAACGCAGGTACGTATTCCTATGTTATTTTCTCGGCTCCATGTGCCTTAATGCCTTTAATATCCTTACTTTTGCGTTGTTGTATGTACAGGTGGCTGATTAGCCATGGCATGCGTTTGGCTACCATGGGTACGCTGGAGTCCCTGGAGGTTTTGGAGGCCTTTGTGAAGGTTGTAGAGTGCGCTGTGGAGCGTGGCAAGGCGCAGGCTGTGGAGGAACTCCATGAGGGCAAAATGCTGACAGTGTCACTTGCTGAAGTGCCTGGTTATAAGGCGGATGCCTATGATGAGCTCGTGAAGGCCATGGAGAGGATGAAGTTCTTTGAGCTTCCACATATCGCGCGGCTAGAGCACGACCAGGATTACCCCATAAAGCTGATTATGGAGGGGTTAACCCTGGGGAGGCATATCTTGGAGGATGCGGAGGCTCAACCTGACTTTTTCTTGAAGCCTGACGAGTCGCAGCTGCAAGTTCCGGTCTTTGCGCAACCGTGTGACATTCTTAACCCCTTCGCCCTTGAGAAGGAGGTCCCTCTGAAAGAGGTCTTAGAGGCTCACATGGAGAGGGCAGCAAAGAAGAAGGGTGTGAAGGGGAAGGCCATCCTTTGTGGTATAGGTGCTGCGCATATCCCTAGATCAGATTGAGTCTCTGTCAGCGTGGCGACCGTATCGCCTAGGGATGCTTTGCTTTTGAGGAGGCTCCAAGAGGCTGGGAGCTCTGCTGACCAAGAGCGTAGCCCTGAGCGTTGTCATAGCGTATAGATATGCATGGACTTTTTGTAACTTGTATAAACTTACGGTTCTTATGAATAATAATTTATATCTTTTGTTCGTATGCCATGTTACTTGTACTTAGATTGTTATCTTTTGTATAAAAGACCAACCAAGAGTCAAATTGAAACCATGACATACTTAAAGTGACTCATATTAAGTGCATAACTTAAAAAACAAATCATAAGTGTGAAGATAGACTTGCATTATTTTGCAAAGACTTTTATCAAATGACCAAGTGTCTTGGCTCGTGAATTGTAAGCATGTACGGTGTACGTGATATTGCGTATCCTTCGTGGAATGCGCATGTAAACTTACTTCAACGTCTTAAATGTAAGGCGCTTAGCAAGGATGCGTGATCCAGTGTTGATAGGTTTGCAACCCTCTTACTCAACGAGTTAGTTAGTAGGTTTACTCATCCTTTCTGCCATCGTAGGTCTTAATAAGTGCATGCACGCCATGTAGGCAAAATATAAAATAACAATATTGAAACACAATAAAAAATGTGCGCAATAAAGTTAAGTGTGTTATGGAGTTAGCTAGAAACCACAACGTTTTATTAATACTTGCAAGTTTTTGGAAGAGAAAAGACAATTCCTAAAAAAAAGAAACTTCAAAGACAGACATTTATTGGGCACGTACTAAAGTGCAAGGTTGTCTATTTGTGGGCCGTAGCCTTTCCTAAAGATAGCATCTCTTGAGATTGCAGATATTCCAAGTGCGTGCCAGCTCGTGGCCTTCCATATCGGTCAGCTTGTATGCACCATTACCTAGTGCGTCCGTGACCTCATAGGGTCCTTCCCATTTGGGTCCAAGCTTGCCCGTGTCTTCTGCGTGGCTTGCATTATTAGCGCGGTGTACAAAGTCTCCTAGCCTGAAAGAAGTGTGTTTGACCTTTGCATCATAATACCTCTTCATCTTTGCTTTAGTCTTTGCTTCACGTATGTATAGTTGGCATTCTAATTTCGCCGCTCCTCGTCTATGCTCCGCTCCTCGTCATTTGTTGTGACGTTTACTTCCGCTGTATGTATAGTTGGCATTCCAATTTCGGCTGGTATGACGGCTTCTGTCCCATAGACAAGAGAGAATGGTGTGTCTCCGATACTGGTTTTGATTGTCGTGCGGTGCGCCCATAAAACATGTGACAATTTGTCCACCCATTTTCCTTTATGTCTGTCGAGGCGCGCTTTTATTCCTTTGCCTAGACTGCGATTCGCGCGTTCAACCAAGCCATTGGTTTGTGGGTGTTTCACTGAAGCGAAGTGTTGTATGATGTTTAATTGCACGCACCAGTCTTTGAATGGGTTATCACAGACTTGTTTTCCGTTGTCTGAGATAATTTCTCCAGGTAGTCCAAAGCGACGTACAATGTTGTCCCACACAAAGCGTTTGACCTGGTTGCCCGTGATGCTCGCCACCGCTTTTGCCTCAATCCACTTTGTAAAATAATCTATAGCTACAATTAGGAATTTAAGCCCTCCTGCCACAACTGGGAAGGGGCCTGCAATGTCAATGCCCCATTTATAGAATGGCCATGGTGAGGTGATGGGGGTTAGCTCTTGTTGTGGTCGGCGTGGAATTGGCCTATGGACTTGGGAATCACTGCATTTCTTTATCATATCTCGCGCGTCGCGGTGCATAGTAGGCCAATAGTATCCTGACCGCAGGGCGCGCGCCACTACAGACCGTGGTCCTGAGTGCATGCTACATGAACCAGCGTGGATTTCTCGGAGTACGTAATTTGCTTGAAGAGGTCCAATACATCGGAGCCAAGGTTGTAGGAATGAACGTCGATATAGGATGCCATCTCGAAGTTCAAATCTCTGCGCTATGCGCCGCACCCTTCGAGCATCCTTCTAATCATGTGGTAAGGTTCCTTTGCTTATAAATTCAATGATAGGTGTCATCCACGTAGGATCCTGTTCTTATATCACCGTGGATACTTCCATCTCCAAGATTGATTTGTTTTTTAGAGTTTCTACCAATACCTGTTTTGATAGACGCAAAACTTGTAGATGCGATCTTGCTAAGCGCGTCAGCTTTCCTGTTTTCTCCTCTAGGTACTTGTTTGATTGTAAACCTATCAAAGCTTTGAATTAAAGATTTGGTTTTCTCAAGGTATTGGATCATGTGTTCATCCTTGGCTTCATATTCACCTAGCACGTGGTTAACTACTAGCCTGGAATCCACATTTGCCTCTAGGTTGCGTACACCCATTTGAATTGAAATACGCAGTCCTGCGAGGAGGGCTTCGTATTCTGCCTCATTGTTTGTGACTGTGAATTTGAAGCGCAGTGCGTAGGTGAATTCTATTCCCTCTGGATTAGTGAGGATAAGGCCTGCGCCTGATCTATCCACGCATGAGGATCCGTCTGTGAATAGAACCCATGGTTCTTGTAACTCTGTCTTGCTTGCTGGAGGTGGAGTATCGGTGTCTGGTTTCTCAATGATAAAGTCGGCTAATATCTGCCCCTTGATTGCAGTGCGTGGTCTATACGAGATGTTATACTCACTTAGCAACACACTCTATTTTTGTAGCTGTCCTGATGTGTCAGGTTTAGAGATAACTTGTTTGATGGGCTGGTCTGTGATTACAGCTATCGGGTGCGCCTGAAAGTATCTGCACAATCTTTTAGTTGCGAATACTAGAGCTAGGACCAGCTTTTCCATAGCGTTGTAGTTAGTCTTTGTCTTTTTCAGTGCCATGCTTACAAAGAATATGGGCGTTTGAACAGAGTTTCTATCTGTCAATAGTACTGCGCTAACTGCTCCATGGGTTGCAGATAAGTACATGATCAACTCTTCCCCTAGTCGTGGTGCCACAAGTTTGGGAAGTGATGCAAGATGTTGTTTTAGTTGTTGGAAGGCTTCCTCCGCCTCCTCAGTCCAACGAAAGTCTCCCTTTTTTGTACACTTCGTGAGTGTTTTAAAAAGGGGGAGTGACTTGTCCGCTGATTTGGATAAAAATCGGTTTAGTCCAGCTAGTTTTCCATTTAATGACTGGACTTCTTTCAATGTGCGCGGAGAAGGGACATCAATGACTGCTTTCATTTTTTCTGGGCAAGGCTTAATGTCATCATGTTCTATTAAATACCCGAGGAACATGCCTTCTGTCGCGCCAAAGGTGCACTTCTTGGGGTTTAACTTTATGTTTATTTTTCCCAATATTCTGAACATCTCCTCAATGTCGCGCACCAATTCTTCCTCTGTGTGACTTTTTACGACAAGGTCGTCAACGTAAACTTCCAGGTTGCGGCCTACTTGCTTCTCAAATGCTGTGTCCACCAATCGCTCGTATGTTGCTCCCGCGTTCTTTAGGCCAAAGGGCATTTTTGTATAGCAAAAAACCCTTGACTTGTGTGGAAGGCTGTTTTCTCTTCATCCTCTTCAGCCATCATAATTTGATGATACCCTTTGTATGCGTCTAGGAAGCACTTAAAGGGATATCCACACAGAGATTCTACCTTCCAGTCTATTTCTGGCAGCGGGTAGCAGTCCTGTGGACATGCTTTATTGAGGTCAGTGAAATCCACGCACATTCTCCAACTGCCATCACTTTTCTTTACCATTACTGGATTAGAGAGCCAGTCGTGATAGTAGATGATGCGTGGGAATCGCACCTTGCTTTACCTCTCGAGGGATCTCGAGAAGCTTACAACCCCCACCAGGCAGTGTACCTGATCGTTGTAGTATAGTATAGTGACAAGTACCGGGGGATTGATCGTTCAGCTTAGGAATAGTGTCGCTAGGATTAGAAAACCTAATTAATAGTTCTAGAGGTGAGAGATGATTATTTTTGTATTTTTATATTTTTATGAAAGCAAGTAAAATCTCGGGTTTTGAAGGAGTGGGCGGAATTAGTTGCTATTCAACTAACCCAAAGCTAAGATGCAATCAAAATAAAATAATAAAAATGAAATTAAACTAAATTATACTAAGGTTGTGAGCAGTGGTTGGAGAAATTGTGTTTACTTAGACTTCACTACTCCCTAGATATCTTTTACATGTTAATTACTTGTTACACTTGTATGAATGACGGATTGTATTCCTTAATACCATTCGTGGGGTGGCATACATAACTCCCCAACTCTATGAGCTCTTATCTCCTCCTACACCATGACCCAGCACAACTATAGGGATTGTAAACAGTGGCTCATGCATTAAATACAACCAATAAAGACCTAGTACGCCTCGGTTCATGTTTCTTAAGACGTTCAAGCATGTTACCATTTGGAGATCTGCCAGTTTTCTTAAGCCTAACATATAAATCATTCATTCAAAACAAGAATAGACAAGTAATCAACACATAATCAACATCTAGGTTTCATTAGATCTAAGCAAACACAAAAGAGATCTAGCCTAGCATAGTAGAATTGAGACAAGAACAAGAGATAAACAACCAGCACATAGACATATTGATTGAATTGAAAGTACACTTATCTCAATTACAATGCAAGGTCTCAAGGGTTTGGAACCCTTGAAAAACCTGTAAAAGAGGCACCAAAATCGTCTTTAGGGTTTCACCAAAACTTCTCCTCCTTTAATGAAAAAACTAGAAAACTATATATAGGAAAAACAGTCTGACGGCGTCAAGAGTAACTTCTGACGCCGTCACATCGCCGCCATATACTTCCTCAGACGGCCTTGATCCACTTATGACGGCCTATGTGACGCCGTCACCACCCACGGTATATTAATTTTGCCACTTTGACGCCGTCACGAGTCCTTCTGACGCCGTCACCACCTTCGGAGTTTAATTCTTCATGTCTGACGCCGTCAAGATGTTGGTCTTGACGCCGTCACCTTGTATTTTCAGCATGCAAATTAGGTACTTAGCCGTTTTCTTCACTTTTATGCTCCAAAAACGTCCAAAATAGCTTCTTTTCCAGAATTCACTCTCCAAACACCTAAAATCACAAAAGGAACGATTTAGGGCAATATTTGATCAAATAAAGTCGGATTCGGGCTTAAATGACCCCCTAAAAACGGATCATTTTTCGCCTCATCATATACCCTTACACCTGAGATTTGCTTGTCCTCAAGCAAATGAGCTTTTATTCTACTCAAAAGACAAGTTAGGGGTCATTTAACACTAATATAAAAGTAATTACAACAAATAATCGTTCCACTAAAGACCAATAGACAAGCACGGAGGTCATACACAAGCACCTCACAAATAGTGTTTAGATACTCACATCTCTCGGGTGTAATAAAGTAATATAACATTATGGAAATGGAAGATATCTCTCACTACCTGTCATAGCAAAATAGATTACCATAGGCTTGGGAAAGGATCAAACCTCCACCACATGGCGTAAGCACCTAGGATAAACTATCAAAGAGGTCTTTTAAAGGGTTATAACGTTAGGTGTAGGGATATGAATTACACGGTTTTGTTGGATAAAGGAAGTTTTACTGGTGGCGAGTTAACAATCTCGGTTAATTACATGTACAAGATGGCGTTGCTAAGCCAAGACTAGACTCGACTTAAGCTAATAAATGAAAAATAACAAAAACATAAAATAAACATAGAATAAAAACGGGATGGTAGTCCGTATGTTTTTTTATTCTTTTTCTTTTCTATTTTTTTTTTTTTTTTTCATACACTCTTACCCTACCATCCAAAATAATACATCATAGGGAATGAACATTCCCCTTACACTTGAATCTTTACATACTTTACATTTAACTAATCTAATGACTCGAATTAAGAAAATCAAAACACTTGGAGCACTTTTAAGATTAACGTACATATGGGGGTAATAAGTGATGTTCTTCCCCATTACTCCATAAAATAAGTACTTACCCATGAGTCCCAATCGTCCCAAAACAATATGTACAAGGATATGACTCGACTTAGCAACCATGTAATCAATTAGAAAGTTAACTTAGGGTTTAACAAATAACAATAATGCACTAAAAATGAGCGCATACACGGAAGGCTAAGGCGATTTGGGTGTACATTTAAGTGGGGTGTAACAAATTCTTCCTTTAAGTAAAATGCTTAAAGTTAGAAATGAAAAGATAGGCTCGGAAGGGTGTACTAGGGGTATCGTGTACTAAAAATGAGTACAACGCTAAAGGTGTGGGAAAAATTAGTTGACTTAACTAGCCAAGTAATATGACTTAAATGGTCAAGTAATTATGATACGGGTTTAACACAAGGGTGATCCTAATGCCTCTTATCATGTAGTAAATCCTACCACACGAATGTAGTCTCACTAGCGGTCTCGGGATGCATCACTAACGCAAGTTCTAGAATCTAAATGCTACCGGTACACTCATAAGCACCAATAATAAATGCTTTTCCTATCAAATCTAAAGGCGAACCTCACATTTTTGGGTGGAAAATTTTTCTGAATATACGGTTATGTGCTAGTCATACAACCTCCTATCCATGAGACGCTTGCTATGGCTAAAGTTTCACTCCTAAATGTTGTAAAAAATTTTAAATTTGGCGCTAAAATTACACTAACAAGTATTTCTCGTAGTTTTATTACTCATCTACTATCAAACAAAACAAACTCAAGCGAAAGTGCATATGTAAGGTATCATCTTTTTACCCTCCCCTTACACTTAAGATGAACATTGTCCCCAATGTTCAAGTAAAGAATGTAAAAGTTAAAAAGTAAAGAGAATGAAATCAAATACTCCCCTGATTCGCTCGGTATGGATTTTAGGTTGGCCAGGTTAAATCTTCTTCCAAGAAAACGAACAATCAAAGCTTCCCTTCCAGAATATAAATCATCTTCTTGTCATAAATAACCTGTAAATCCTGACAAAAGTAGACAAGGCAACCTCGCGTAAAATCGGCGGCATCCTATATAAGTTACTAAATCCTAGAAAACAAAGTAAGATATAATGCTTGTGGAATGAAGTTTGCAGATTTCCTGGAGATTATAAAACTTAATAATTCACAAAAACCATAAGACTCCGTTAGAAAAACAAAACCGGTAAAATTTCCAGATTTTAACTCCTGACGCCGTCAAGAGCAATACCCTGACGCCGTCAGAATGGACCTGCAGAAATTCTTATGTTAAGTTTCCGGAAAATTTCTGGAAAAACTTTGTCCTACTTCCTGGAAAATCCTGCAAAACTTCATTATGACTCAATACAAGCATTTGACTCTAACAAATACGAATATACATGTTCATTAAATATTGTGGAGAATCATGATCGGTTTGTTTCTTAAAAACATATTTGGGGTTTCCCCTTACACTTATCTTTTGCAAAAATACCTTTAGGTTGAAGTTAAGACTAGGCTAAACAACATAATAAAGTATTTCCACATTTTAGTAGAGAAACATGATCAACCAACAATAAAAATAAAACATGCATACGGAAGCAAATAACAATCAAACAAATAAAAATTACACAAAACATGGGTTGCCTCCCAAGAAGCGCTTTTCTTTATTTACGAGTCTTGTAGCTAGACTCAAAGTCGTGGGTTACTACGTGATCTCATCATTGGTTCCACTCTCTAGGTCGTCTTCTAAACCAGTTTTGTATTCCGGACCTAGTTGCAAGCATTCTTTGTAGAAACCAAGCATCCTATTTCTAACATACTCCACTCCTCTACGTCCATCCTCATCATTCCTATAATAAGCTGCTTGCTTACGTTCCTTTTCGAAATTAGAGAGAAGGCGGTATTGCTCAATCTTGTAGGGCATTTGATAAGCAACCTCATCATTGTCTTTCTTGAACCTAACTATCCCTAAAGTCGGATCATAACTCATCCTAGTGGCTTCAACAAAAGGCTTCCCGAATATAATTTGGCTTAGGAAAGCATCTATAACGGGACGAGTGTCTTCCACTATCATAAAATCAATCTCATAGGTGAGATTCCCTATAATCACATGTACTCCCTTAACTCTTCCTGCAAAATTACTTATCCAACTTTTACCGGGCATCATCCTAAAATTGATTTGCTTCTTCATCACCCAATTGTAATAAGTCCTAGACATGATGTTCACGGGGGATCTAGGGTCTATGTAAGCTTTCCATACATGCATGTGCCCGATATTGCATGGGATGTTAATGTTAGAGGGGTCTCCCATTTTGATCAGGGGATCGCCAAAGATATATGTTGTCTCGGGACTATCGAATAAATCCTTATGGTATTCCCGTTCTTCCTTGGTTGGCAACTTATCAAAATACTCCTCTATAGGTTCTACCTCCTCTAATTCCTCATCCTTATTAACCTCAACTTCCCCACTCTCATCCTCACTATTAGCTTCTACTCTAACTTCATCTTTGTCACTCTCCTCTATCTCCCTATCTATCGGCTTAATGGTGACAACATTGACAAAGTGGACATGTTTGGATGATGAGGGGTCCTTAACTTGGATTCCACTATTGGTGTCCCTAGTGTCCTTCCTAGGTGTGGCTAATGTTTGGTTGTTGAGGGCTTTCAACAAGTTGTCGATCTTGTTAGTCATCTCCGTTTGTTGTTGGTTGAATTCGGTTTCAAACCTAGCTATGCGAGCTTCTTGAGATGCCATAAATTTCGACATCAATCCTTCAAGATTGTTGGTACTACCATAGTTGTTAGAAGGATTGTTGTTGAAGGTACGGTTGGATGGGGGACCGTTTGATTGGTAACGATTAGGCGGATTGGAAGAATTTGGTTGATTTTGCTTCCACCTAAGGTTTGGGTGATTTTTCCATGAGGGGTTGTATGAATCACCGTATGTGTTTGGCTCGGGCTTGAAAGTGTACCACTTATCTCCCGCTTCGTCGGTACGCGTGGATGCGTAGTCCGCAAAAGCTGTTCCGGGGAGTTCCACACAATCACGAGTGTCATGGGGACCACTACATAATTCGCATGAAGAAGTGATTTTGTTCACTTGGCTTGAATGCTTCGGAGCTTCGTAAGATTTCATGAGAAACTTGACTTGGTCCTCAAGTTCCATGATCCTACGGTCGGGAGTGCTTGAATTATTAGAAGGCAAAGATATTGCCTTGACCGTTTTGTTCAAATCACGGGGATCATTCCAACTTTCGTTGTCATAGAGAGCAAGATCTTCTATGAGTTCCCATGATTGTTCCGCACTAAGATCACGTAGCTTACCACCGGCCGATTGGTCAATGGTTCGCCTCGTGGAGATGTCGATATGGTCATAGAAGATTTGGACTTGGAGCCAAAGATCTATGCCATGATGAGGGACTTTTTGGAGTAAGTCCTTGAAATGAGTCCATGCTTCATAAAGAGATTCATTTTGACGTTGTTGAAACATCAAGATGTCATTCCTAAGCTTAGTAGTTCTCCCCGGTGGGACAAATTGAGCAAGGAAACGAGTGGTGAGATCATCCCATGTGGTGATGGATCCCGCGGGTAAACGCTCAAGCCATTGACTAGCTTGATCCCGTAGAGAGAATTGGAATAGGCGTAAACGGGTAGTCTCTCTAGTTTCAACACCTAGGTCTATGGAGTCTACGATTTTGAGGAAGTCCTTAAGGTGTTGGTTTGGATCTTCGGAACGAAGTCCATGGAATGCACATCCGCTTTGCACCAACCGGATGGTGTCGGATCGCAAGGGGGTCACATTGGCTCCGGTGAGCTCAATGGTGTTTCGGTAGCCTTGGTGGCTAGGTCGGGAATACTCTCCTAAGGTTCGGGGCCTAAAGGGTTCTAATGGTGGGTTTTGTTGTGGTGGGATGATGGGTTCAAAGATGTTACCACCTTCCATGATGTCGGATGGTAAAGAGTTACGAACAAAGGCACGAAGAAATAAGATAGACTAAAGAAGACCTAAAAATAAAAATAAAAATCTTACTAGAAAGGAATCTAGCAAGTAGACCTAATAAAAAGAAATCCTAACCTAGACAATAACTATTCCCCGGCAACGGCGCCAAAAACTTGATGCGTGGGAATCGCACCTTGCTTTACCTCTCGAGAAGCTTACAACCCCCACCAGGCAGTGTACCTGATCGTTGTAGTATAGTATAGTGACAAGTACCGGGGGATTGATCGTTCAGCTTAGGAATAGTGTCGCTAGGATTAGAAAACCTAATTAATAGTTCTAGAGGTGAGAGATGATTATTTTTGTATTTTTATATTTTTATGAAAGCAAGTAAAATCTCGGGTTTTGAAGGAGTGGGCGGAATTAGTTGCTATTCAACTAACCCAAAGCTAAGATGCAATCAAAATAAAATAATAAAAATGAAATTAAACTAAATTATACTAAGGTTGTGAGCAGTGGTTGGAGAAATTGTGTTTACTTAGACTTCACTACTCCCTAGATATCTTTTACATGTTAATTACTTGTTACACTTGTATGAATGACGGATTGTATTCCTTAATACCATTCGTGGGGTGGCATACATAACTCCCCAACTCTATGAGCTCTTATCTCCTACTACACCATGACCCAGCACAACTATAGGGATTGTAAACAGTGGCTCATGCATTAAATACAACCAATAAAGACCTAGTACGCCTCGGTTCATGTTTCTTAAGACGTTCAAGCATGTTACCATTTGGAGATCTGCCAGTTTTCTTAAGCCTAACATATAAATCATTCATTCAAAACAAGAATAGACAAGTAATCAACACATAATCAACATCTAGGTTTCATTAGATCTAAGCAAACACAAAAGAGATCTAGCCTAGCATAGTAGAATTGAGACAAGAACAAGAGATAAACAACCAACACATAGACATATTGATTGAATTGAAAGTACACTTATCTCAATTACAATGCAAGGTCTCAAGGGTTTGGAACCCTTGAAAAACCTGTAAAAGAGGCACCAAAATCGTCTTTAGGGTTTCACCAAAACTTCTCCTCCTTTAATGAAAAAACTAGAAAACTATATATAGGAAAAACAGTCTGACGGCTTCAAGAGTAACTTCTGACGCCGTCACATCGCCGCCATATACTTCCTCGGACGGCCTTGATCCACTTATGACGGCCTATGTGACGCCGTCACCACCCACGGTATATTAATTTTGCCACTTTGACGCTGTCACGAGTCTTTCTGACGCCGTCACCACCTTCGGAGTTTAATTCTTCATGTCTGACGCCGTCAAGATGTTGGTCTTGACGCCGTCACCTTGTATTTTCAGCATGCAAATTAGGTACTTAGCCGTTTTCTTCACTTTTATGCTCCAAAAACGTCCAAAATAGCTTCTTTTCCAGAATTCACTCTCCAAACACCTAAAATCACAAAAGGAACGATTTAGGGCAATATTTGATCAAATAAAGTCGGATTCGGGCTTAAATGACCCCCTAAAAACGGATCATTTTTCGCCTCATCAGTAGACTTCGCGCATAATACCCGCGTCTACACGTTTGTGTACTTCTTCCAGGATGGCTTTTGCGCGATCTGGAGCTTGACCGCGCATTTTCTGTCGTATTGGAGGATATCCTTGTCGGATTTGTAGCTTGTGCTCCGTAATAGAGCGTGGCACTCCAGTCATGTGTTTTGGTTCCCACACAAAGATATCTAGGTTCTTTTGCAGGAGTGCGCACACAGCTGCTTTACCTTTGTCAGATAAAGACCCTCCAATCGATATTTGTTGATTTGGGTAATCAGGGTGGATGGCAACCTTTAGGTTTGGTATTTTAGCTGCGCGCTGCTCTGGAACACTCTCTACCTCACTGGTTACCACATTGCTTTCTTTGGGCGGCACCGTGGTATTGTATAGGGTGACAATCCCTCCTTCCACTGGAAATTTGAGCATCCCATGTGCTGTGGATGGTACAACGCGCATGGATGATATTCCAGGTCTCCCAATGATGCCGTTGTATGATGAAGGAGACTTTATTATCATGAAGTTTATCCATGTTGCTGTAGAGTGTTGTTTATCGCCCACAACTACAAGTAAGCATAATTGCCCCATAGGCCATATCTTTTCTCCTGTGAAGCCAGTCAGCGATGTCGTGGCCGGTATTAACTGACTTTGTATCTCAGGTTGCAGCCTTTTGAAGCAGAGTTCATACAGAATGTCTGCGGATGCGCCTCCATCAATATATATGCGGCGAATATCGTGTCCCCCAGTATGTATCTCAATGGTTAGTGGTTCTACTACTGCGTTGTCCGCAGCTAGAGTGGGGAAAGATATCTCATTCCCTGAAGAGAATTTTTGACTGACCCTTTGCTTCGTCTTGCGCTGCCATGACTGTATCATGTAAATAATGTCAGCCTTATCTTTGGAAGGTTCTTTATTACCTCCATTCTTTTGTTTATCCTTCCCTTCTTTAATATTCTTAACGAGGTGATCCATCCTACCCTCTTTTACTAATTTTTCAATTAGTTGTCGTAGCTGGACACACTCGTTGGTGGTATGGCCCTTTTGTCCATGGTATTCGCAGTATCCGTTCCCTATACGCTTATCCTCTGGAGTGCGCATTGGTGGGGGTTTTGGGAAGTTTGCGCCTTCTGTTACAAATATTTCTCTCGGAGTCTTTGTGAGGGGGATGTACTTGTCATTATCTCGTCCACTTCCCTGACTGCGATAATTCTTGCTGCGATTGTTGTTCTGATCATTGGATTGTCTCCTAGGCTGTTCTTGTTGCCTATAATTTGAGTAGCTTTTTTTACTGTCCGCATCAGCTGCTTCTCCTTGGATGAAGGATCTTGTGCGCTTCATTAGTTCATCGAAGGTTTGGGGAACCTTGTCATTTAATTTCCTAATGAGTTCTGGGTTATTAATCCCATTCATGAACCCTGAAATTTTTAGCACTTCAGGACACGCCTTGACGTGAATACATTCATCCTTGAAGCGCTCCACGTAAGCACTGGTTGATTCCCCCTGGCGCTGTTTTACTCTGGCCAGTTCAACAGGGTTCTTAGCGCACTTCTTTCTCTGGGGGAAGTTCAAGCGGAATGCTTTTCGTATCTCTTCAAACCCGTCTATGCTCCTTCGTGGAAACTTGCTAAACCAAGTTCGTGCATTCCCCACTAATGTGGAGTTAAACATATGACACCACACAGGTTGTGGCCAATTTTCGATAGTAGCAGCGGATTCGAAAATTTTTAGGTGGTCATCAGGATCACCCGTTCCATCATATGTTTTAATATTGGTGGGCATGCGCCTTTTCTTATGATCGGAGTAATCGCTGATGCGTCGTGTGAATGCATCAACTTTCTGACAACGCCAAGGAAGAGATATGTCTTCGTCCTCTTCCTCGCGACGTCTTCCTCTGGACTTCCAATGTCCTGTCTCTTTGTCCTCGTTGTCCGAGGAGTCACTGGAGGAGAAGTCATCCCTTTTGCGGCGCTTGCGCCGTTTTTCCTCAGAAGAAGAACTTGAGGGGCTTTCACTTAGGGAAGTTCGCCTTCCCAACCTGTCATGAATTCTTCTGCTCCCAGACCTTGAGGAGCCCTCACTTGGTGAGTATTGATGTCCGAGTCTATCTTGCATCCTACGACTACCAAGTCTGGAGTGAACATTGACACACCTCTCGCCGTCTTCGTATTCCTCCGAGTATTGTGAGTCAGATGTTGTACCAAGTCTGTCATGAACATTGGTGCGTCTCTCATTATTTTCTCGCCCCCCTCTTTGGTGGCGCGGTGGGGATGTTTCTGGGTTAAAGTTAAGCCAGGCTTGTAGGCTCTGGCTTGATCTTCTCATTGCCTCCTCTTGCATGAGGCTAGCTAAAGCTTCGTAATTTTGAGATATAAAATTATTTAGCGTTAACTCAGGCGCGTCCTCTTCCAATGCAACAATATTTGCTTCTGGGTTAGGTCCCTTATCTCGATTAGGCGCACCTGGTGGCACAGTATTGTCCACAATGGGTGTCGTTTGATGGGGAGTATTGAAGAGGGTGCGCTGAAGTTCTTCAGCGCTTGGAACCACCGTGGTGGTTTGAGCAGTCCTTGTAGGCAATTCTACCGCTGGGAGAGGTAGGGTTGGTCCCGTTTCTTGGTGACCAGGCGCACTGGTTGTTCCAGAGACCTGCCTAGAGGTCGAGTCTTGAGGGTTCTTCCTCTGGGGGTCACCACGTGTTTTTTCCAACTACGGACTCCGCTGGCTTGAGTTTTTGTTCTTAGTCATTCTAGTTCTTAGTGTAGGGTCCCACGGATGGCACCACTTGTTGATACAAAAGTTGGGCGTTCCTTGTTTGGGTTCTTGCTCTCGTACCAATTAGACCTTAATGCTTGAAACCTGCGCACTAAGAAAGTAAACAAACACCGTTAGGCTTATCGTGGGATTGTCTCCCACGATTATCCTCCGGCGTGAGAGTAAGTAATCGGTTTAGGGTTGTGTTGAAGAGTTAGGGTTTGTAAATCGTACCTTTAATGAGAGTTATGGTGGTTGGTTATGACAGAAGTTTGTTGGAGTGGTGGTTGAAGTTTGTTAGTGATGGTTTGTTATGACAGAAGTTTGTTGAGGTGGTGGCCGGAGTTAGTTACAATGGTGGCCGGTATTTGAGAGCAAATTATGCTCTGATACCATATTGAATTCATAAAAGAGTGAATGAAATGCTTAATTCTCATTACTGAATTACCAGTACATAAGCAATATTTATACAAAATGTAAAAGTCAAACTATACAAAAGTCAAACTAACTAAACTTGTACAATACTACTATGTTGGACACTGTTACATTGAATTACACTTTACTAAGCTACTTCTATGCCTCAATTGTATTCCATGAAGGTTGTGTCTTCTTGATGAACACACTGCTACATTAGCTTGAGCTTGAGCTTGTGACTTTGACTTTGTTGCAGTTGACTGTGTGTCTTCTTTACATAAAATTGTACAATGGTAACAATTTTTGTTGGAAGTGAATTTTGAGGCCCTAGATACATAAAAGGGTATACATTTTGAGGCCTTTAAAAACTTGAGTCCCTAACACGTCTCGTACACCCTCGTATACAACTTTGTTTTACTTCATCGCTTACAATTAACATTATTAGTTTGTTGCATTGCAAAGCTAATTAATCACAAATTTAAAATGGCAATGACATAGATCAAAGTTCGAAAATGTTTTTCAACCTCTTCTAAATTAACCGTTATATTCAAAGATAACGATGTTATTATTCTAAGTGTGTAGAACGAACCTTAATGTACTTACATACTAATGCAGACATTTGCATGTGAATGAAAGCTTAGTCCATTTCTATATCTTTATTCTCCTTCACTTAACTGATGTGGGATCGATGTGTACTTTATACTTGATATAATACTTTATGGTGTGTAGTCTATTATTGTGCAGCTAAACTAGATGACAATTTATAACGACAACAATAGAACGAAGATTCACACATCTAGTGCATGCTGAGATTTTATTATTTTTTTATTTTTATTTACATTTTTTTAACAGTATTTTCATTTGAACAAACTGGCCTGTCAAGATGCTATAGGAAAGAAAGATTACAACATATCAATACATTTTTCCTACGTTTTACTTTTACTGGTGCCAAACATGTATCCTTAGTGTTACATTTACTGATGTATGTGGGGGACAATAACGTTAATGATGTCATCAATCCAAACGTATTTTCAACCATTTGAGGTCTTTTAACCACCGAGAAATTGCATTTTCAATCATTTTCCCTGTTTGGTTTTATGAATTATAGTTAACGATCTTTTTCTCTCAATTTCTGTTGGTAAAGGGTTCTTGGAATTTTCTCCAAGACTCGTTTTAAAACCATTTAACTACCCTGGTTATTTTAGGGTTTGGGCAGACTTAATTTTTAATTAAAAGATTTATAATAAAAATAGCCCACTTTTAAAATACAGTTCTATCTTTATTGTCAATTCGTTCATGTTTGTATTTGTGCTTGGCCATTGATCTGGCATTATATATGCTATGTTAGCATCCATAGAAGGCTAGTCTCGTGTTTTAGTTATTATTGTGTAAAGATACGGGCTAGCTGGACTATAAGCAGGACAAGATCGGACCATACATCTGAACCTCGATCCTCATATGTGCTTCTAATACTAAATTCACAACTTCCGGTCTTAGTGAGACCAACGTATTGTTTCGTTCTTCATATTGTGGACATAATAATTTGATTGACGGTAATTATTCCTCAATAAGATTGTTAATTAATTATATGAGACATATTTTCCTAACATCTCATGGAGGAAACATGAATCTGTGAAAGAGATTTCATTGGATACAAAAGCTCTTGATGTGTACTCATATCTTCTTTATGATGAATAAAGGTATCATTTTGGTTGGTGTTATTAAAGTTGAATTTGAGTAAAAGAGTCCTTCACATAAAGCAAAAGGAAGAAAAAGTGTTTCCATCCATGGATGGATTAAGAAAGACATAATGGCAAGCTACCGCTTTATTTAATGATGTTTTTATTCACATGGCGTCGTTTCAACTTTCAAGGTTTTGCTGGCTCGATATCGTTGTGACAACCATCTTCGGATCGTGTCAAGCCAAATGGGACTACATAAGGATTGTTATAGGTAACTTGCACCAAATATCTCTTCTAACTAGAATCTAACATTCAGTTAGTTTCAAAGCAGTTTCAACCTTACTGAAGAATAATATCACCTAATTTAACATAGTTCGACAGTCTTGTATTCTCAGATCACAAAACATCTCACATATCTATACAAATCATATGATGTGCTACTTAAAGTATACAAATCTAATAATCTAATCATTACAACTTCAAATAAAAGAAGGAAAACAAAAACTCCTTCTTCGACCAACCATTTTATAGTGACTGATTATATAATGCTGATTTTATTCGTTTTTAGAAAAGCAAACATTTGCACATTAATTATACTACATAGTAACATATACCTCACATATGTCTCAATTGAAATTTGAACCGTAGACCTGGTTGATAGGCCAGTTAATTACATGCTGTTAAGCCGATTAAAACCGTTTGGTATGATTTAATTACTTGACATCACATAATCATTTTAAATGAAAATATCGACAAAAGTAAATTAAAAAGCATTATAGCAACTTTTGTAGTGAAATGATTCAGGTGATAGACCCTGTTGTTGGTAATATATAGTTGGTTATGCAGTGACACCAATACGGACTTCTCATCATATATGCCACTTTTTGTGACTGCAAGAAAATACATTTCTATTTTTGTCTTTACTTTGTAAGATATCTGTGTGTATCGCTATATATATGCATCTGTTGTATATGAGAGACATCTCTATTTGTGTGGCTGTATTGGTGGCTGTTTTTCCTAACATCCCTAGTCGCTCTTCGAGGACATCACTGTATATCTAGCATTGCTGTTTACTGACTTAGTAATTTTGTGCCGCTGTAACAAACATTCTCTTTTAGCATAACCTAGTACCTTGTATTCTCAGTTGGAAACTGTGAAAACACGAGGGGAAGTATACTCATAAAGGTCGACATTATATTGTCATGAAAAGTTATTAAATTATTCAGGAAAAATAATAATAATGTCACTGGAAAATATCGGAAGATAAGCATTGCACCTAATAGTCTAGCTAATACACTTTTCGTTTTAGGGTAAAATTTAAATATAGGAAGAGAGTGTGCTTCGATTTGAATTCCTCTCGTAAAAATATGCTTGCTAAGGAGATTAAAATCCTATGATATTCATCATTCTCCGTGCGAATAAGAATACGTAGTAAAAGCCAATTGGAATATTTGGATCTCGAAGCCATCCTTGCTTGCATTGTAATGCAACCACTCAAGATGGTCTAGTGGTAAAAAATGTGCGATTATCATCATTAAAATGTGAAATATTTCAAGTTAACTTTTACAAGGAGAAGGGTTTACACGGTTTAAGTCTGTCGTGGTAGGCTCAACTCCTGTGCGTTAGTCGGCCAAAATGTTGGATTTAGATGGTTGAAAAAGAAAAGAAAAAACTTAATGTTATGCTTTCCTTCTTGCTTCTTAGATTACTGAAAATCACCATTAAAAAACAATCAAAGTATGAGTTTCTAAAAAATATACAAGAACCTGATAAAATTCGTTTTACATCGTGCAACATGAACCAAGAACACCCGGTTACTATATACAAGATCATAAAGAACCTAAATTTAACCTGATCAGTTAGCTTGTGTTCTATAATAGTGTTATACTATTTATTTTATGCACTTAAATATTTTCTAACAAGTATTTGTTAAATCAAGTATTTTAAAATGTTTCTTGAAATCCATATAAGGGTAAAATAGTCTCTTTTGATGTTTTCTCAAATATGCAAACCTACATAACCGACGTTTCCAGAATTACACATCTAGAATGGTATAGACGTATATATAGTGGTGCAGCCCACATGCCATGTTTTTGCCCGAAAACAACGGACCTCACTAATGCTTGGAATAGTGACTATGATCATATGACCATTTTAATTCAATGATTTTTCAGACCCAACTTTTTTTTAATGCATTAGTTTTAATTGGTTTCATTGTGTGACTATGTTAAGCGGGTCCACTACTTTGACACCTGAATTAAGATGTGAGTAAAACATATGGATGATATTTGAAGAACGGTGAGAGGTGATAGTTTCCGCATGCAGAGGATTTCGAAAGAGAAGAAGACACAAATATTGGATTATGTTTAGTTATGGTTCTGAACAATGTTTTGAAAACCGCGTTCGAAATCGATCTGGTCGAGTCACCGGGCACCGGGTCAACCGGTTCGACCGTCGGGTTAATCCGGTTTTTAATTTATTATTTTTTTTATTTTTTCGACCGGTTCGACTGCCAGGTCAACCCAGTTCAACCCGGGTTTTTATTAAAAAATTTTGAAAAAATGAAACCCGGCGGGTCTAATCGGTTAACCCGGTTTTAGAAACCCGGGTTTTTCGACCCCTTTTTTTGGCCGGAACCGGTCAAACCGGTTAACCTAGCCGGGTCGACCAGGGTTTCAAAACATTGATTCTAAAATTACGACAATGGTATCTTTTCAAAAAAAAAATTGACAATGGTTTTCAAGTGGTATCCATT
This sequence comes from Artemisia argyi, assembly GCA_030686995.1. NCBI lineage: Eukaryota > Viridiplantae > Streptophyta > Magnoliopsida > Asterales > Asteraceae > Artemisia > Artemisia argyi. The sequence goes on from CM060681.1 coordinate 148,541,039, forward strand.
TGCACTATTTCTTTAAACTAGGTTGGTTTTCGACATTTTGTGCTAGTATAGAGTACATTTTCACACAAACTAAAACCAGATAAAGCCCATTTTTTTATGTGGGGAGGTTTGCTTAACCACTTTAATATTATTTACGCGAACTTGAAATCTACCACATTTTAGTTATGATGATTATAAGTTTTTATCAAATTGGCCAACCCTAACAATAAATAGAAAACTCAATGGTCCGCCAAATATAATATTGTTATTAGCATTGTATTCTCGAGTCACGATTCAGGAAGAAAATGAAAAGAAATAGAAAAAGTTGTGTTCTTAAGTTTCACTTAATGAGGAAAAGAAAAGGAAAATGAGTGAAAAATAGTGTAATTTGGTTGATTTTAAAAGTAGAGTGTTTCATCTCAAAAGTGGGCCGGAAATGTTTACTTCTTATTACTTTACTTTTCTTTACTAAAAAAACTCAAGAACACAGCGTAAGGGAGAATTCATATATACCTAAAAGAAACTTCATAATTTTATATTTACTCAAATGACAAGTTTTCAATGCATAAATACAATATTTTTAAAGCATGTGTTGAAAAATTATAAAATTATAATACGGGCCCGGCCCTATTTCTATTAATCCAACCCTCTCTACTTCACTAGCTCACTTTTTTTTGTTTTTTCCTTGTTTTGTCGTTTAGTTTAGTTTTTTTTTTTTTTTTTTTTTTTTTTTTTTTTTTTTTTTTTTTTGTAATGTTTTGTATAGTATATTTGGTATAGTATATATTTTTTGTAATGTTTTTTTTTGTGCTTATTTGTTACGTTTATATAATTAACGTCAAATGCATTTTTATTTAATTAATAACAACAACAAATAGCACGTTAAACGTTACCACATTAAACGACTATGACAACAAATGTTATTATTCAATTAAACAACAACGTTAACACATTATTTAAAAAACAACAACATCATATAATTAACATCTAATGCGTTTTTATTTAATTAACAACAACAACAATAGCACGTTAAACGTTACCACATTAAACGACTATGACAACAAATGTTATTATTCAATTAAACAACAACGTTAACACATTATTTAAAAAACAACAACATCTACGACATATGAAGATTATTCAAATCATTTAAAAGATCATGGAGCCTTGCACCCGACTGACAAGCGTGATCCTCAGGATTCCTTGCCAATTCTAACTCCATCTCCAGCGTCTTTATTTTTGTAATCAACAGCTTGTTTCTTGCTTCAAGCTCGTCAATCTTATTATCTTTCACAACGCAGTTTGAGCATTGCGTTGAAGAAGAGGCTTGATTAAAGTACCTTCTTTCAAATTCATCTTTCCACATGAAGTAGCGACACCCATAGTTATCTGTACCTGGCTGTTACATGTTAAGAAAATTATAAGAAATTTATTTTTGACAAACAAATCATTTACAAATTTACATAACTAAACAAACGTATAATTATTTACCACTGAAAAAGGACATGCATAATACAGTTTCCCATAGTTATCCTTTGTACATGATTGCCTTTCTATAATGAATCCTCTCTTACAGCGACACATGAAAGGATCTCTTCCTTCCACCTGGCCAAAGAAATTGCATAATAATTTACAACATCAATCATTTAGTATAATAATTTAAATAAATTTTCAATCATTTAGTATATAATAAAAACAGTTATTTACAACATAAATCAGTAATCATTTACAATGTTTTGTATGTATAATTATTTACAACATAAATCAGTAATCATTTACAATGGTTTGTATGTATAATTATTTACTGCATTAGTCGATCTTGATATAAAGTTTCCCATGCGGCTGCAACTGGCTTTCTGAAATACCTCCATCGTGGGTGGTTACGCGGAAGTGGAGAATCTCTATCTAGCGTCGGTAAAATGAAGTGAGCACACTTTCTCTCCCCCACACGGGCAATCACAAGGGGGTCGGTTCCTTGTGATAAGTTTGGCCCGGTAAAAAACGGAAAACATGTGGTGGAACCTAGCTGGGATATAAATACAACAGGTCGTTGAATCATTAAAGCGATAACCAGCCCCGTGACTGGCATCACCATCCAGCGATCATCAGGTGCACCTCCATTGAACCAGTTTATTGTATAACAAATTCGGTCAAAGTCATCTTGCTGCCACATATTTATGTAAGTTTGCCTATGTCTGGCTAACTCTTGCAATAACATATGTCTGACTTCGGCCCACCTATTTTCGTTTTCGGCAAGACTGTGGGCAACGCACCGAAACCCACAATTTCCATCACCTTCCACATTATGTATACTTATTACGTATGGACGGAAAAACTGTGGAATAAGCTCAATAAAAGTATTGCTCACATTATCTCCAGCATATAATCTGTGGCGTAGACTCTCACCCGCGTAAGAACTATGTCTTGGTGGTTCTTTCCGCAAGTTCGGAACTTTTGTAGATCTTGAATTTGTACTTCTTCGGTGATCTACGGTTGGTACTTCATTCAAGTCCGGGACTTGTGTAGCCTTGCCTTTTTTGTCCTTTGCGCTCGGACGTCCACGTGTATTTTTCTGAATACCAGGTTGATGTGTGTGAACAGATTCAGGCTAGTCTATCTCTCTCAACTTCGTTATCATATTTTTCTTGACAAAAGACATTGCTTTACTAAAATAATTCTTGAATTCATTAAAAACAGGAATTTCATCATCATCAGGTTTGCTCGAAGAGCCATCTTCTTCAGGCGGTGGCCTATTGATAACAGGCCACGGAACATATAGGGTTCTCCAAAAAATAGGAATTTCATCCAGTGGAATGGGGCGTCCTGAATTCATTAAAGGTGACTTATATAAATTACTGATAATAATGGGGAAAACAACTTGATAGTTATAAATTTAATATACTTACCATGGTATGAATAGTATTGCATGATGTGAAAGCATGGTAGTCCATAAATTGACTGCAACTTATGGCTACAGGCATCTGGGGTGATCGACAGGCGGAGTTCTTTGTGCATGAGATTGAAAGCATGTTTGGAAATTTTATACCACAATTCTCTAAACAGTGGTATATCACAATGATTTAGTTTCTCGTTGATGCTTCTATTAAAACTCTCTTTTATCGCATTTTCTTACGCAATGAGAATCTTATCGACTGATCTCAACAACCTGTCTAAGTTGGACTGTGTGCCGTCCAAATATAATTTCAAAAACGCGTGGTGAGCCTCAACTCTGCACGTTGTTGTCTGGCCGTATGAGCGATATCCGTCGGTAATATACGAGACAAACATGGGTGAGTAATCTCGCAGCCAGTTATACAGATACTCAGCGATATCTGAAAAAACAATGATTTAATAAAAGGTCATTCGGGTGCTTATTTGTTAAATAATAAAAAACAATGAATTAATAATTAAGTACCCGCATGGTCAACCAATCGCTGCTGTAGGCGTTGATAATGTTGCTCGAACTTTTCAAATGTCGGAGCTTTAATCATCAAATCCCATCTCCTTTTAATGGGCTCATACTCATCATCCCCACCAGTAAATCTATGTTTGCAATGCAGAAGCAAATTTTGCTCTATATGCCATCGACAGAGTAATTTGTGAGCGTCAGGAAATTCTACTCTACATGCCCCAACCAATGCTAAATCTCTGTCAGTGACGATAACACGAGGGTAATATCTCTCATCTATCACATCCTTCACACGTTGCAATACCCATCGAAAATTAAACCCTTTTTCACTGTTTAAAAAGCTATACGCCATTGAAAATGTTTTATTTGTTGAAGTTACTCCAACAATTTCCAACAACGGCAATTTAAACATCGTGGTATTGTATGTGGAGTCCATCAGCATGATTTCAGGGAATGTACACCACAGAGCATACGACGTGGGGTGCACAAAGAATAGCTCCTCAAGCTGGTTATGCTCATTTACCCTCGGGTACCATGTATACCCTGATTCCATCAAATGCTCATAAAGGACTTGAATTGGAGTTCTACCACCTTCTCTGGCTATCCGGATCTTTCGTGCGTTATATATAGTTCTAACGCTAGACACGTTATCCGGATTACGACCCTGTATTGTCGAAAGTATATTATGTGGTTTCACGCTATAATCTGTCAATTCTTTGACCAAACCGAACTCATCATCCTTTAATCGCATTGCATATGGCAAACCATGCAACGACTCTAGCAAATCATGATTATGCGTATCATCCTTCACCCTCAGAGTCCAAATTTTTTTTGTATATTGATATTTCGCCGCCAATTTGAATGGACAATTTGTTTTAAAGGTACTGGTTTTCCGTTTTCTGGTACCTTCAGGTTTATACTTCCCACCCTTTGAACACCTATAATTGATTTCGTACGAATAACCCTTGTCTGCTTTAGTTCTGTCTTTAACAATGACAAAACCGAGCCCTCGAGCTATATTTTGCACCCATTCCGTTACTTGCTCGTCAGAACCGAACTCCTGAAAGTATATTGTCGAAAGTATACAACTTTATTTTTAAAAATGATATTTTTTTTTTACAAATGATACATTTTTTTTTTTTACTAATGATACTTTTTTTTTTTTTTTTTTTATTTACAAATGATACTTTTTTACAAATTATACTTTTATAAATTAAAAAAAAAAAGTAATAATACTCTTCAAAACCGCTCCACCCACCCACGGTTTTATCCCACCCATGTGATAACACTCTCTCTATTCTCTCTCTCACTCAATCACTCTTTCTCTCTCTATCACTAATAACTCACATCCCCTCTCTTTTTAGATCTAAAAACTGAGATCTAAAAAGTTGTTAACGTGATGTTGTAAGTGTTAGTGGTGGTTTGATGGTGATGTTTATGGGATAAAACTGTGGGTGGAACGCGGTTTTGAAGAGTATTATTACTTTTTTTTTTTTGCTGTTAGATCTGTTTAGATCTAAAAAAACGTGGTGATTGTTGGTTTATTGTGATGTTTTAGTGTTGGCTTGAAGGTGGTTTCTTGTGATGTTTTAGTGTTGGATCGTTGGTGATGGCTCATATTTTTGGATCTAAAAACTTCTTAAGATATACATGGTCCTGATGGTGGGTAAGTATTGGATATAAAAACTTCTTAAGATATATATATTTTTTTTAGATCTAAAGTGAATATTTGCTCGTTGTTGATGATGGCTCGTATTTTTTTTGATGGATCGGATTTTTTTTAGATCTAAAGTAAGAACTTGTTATATACGATGGCTCGTATTTTTTTTGGATCTAAAAACTCGTATTTTTTTGGATCTATAAACTTGTTAAAAACTTGGCTTGTTGGTGATGTGAATATTGGCTTGTTACTGCTTAGTTGCTGGTTTTATGTGAATATTAGCTTGTTGGTGATGGTTTTATGTGATGATGGGTTTTTGTTATCTAGACCCCGTCCGGTTAACACATCGGGTGGGGTTATTCTCACGGCCCTGTTTCTATTAGTCCAACCCTCTCTACTTAACTAGCTCATGGTGCCTAAATGGTTATATAGAAACTTTGGCTAAAACATGATGGTGATGGACTGATGTCTTTGCATAATATGGTGCCTACTTGGTTAGCCATTTTAGAAACTGGGAGGGGTTATACACATGGTGCCTACTTGGTTAGTCCAATCCTCTCTGAAATGGGTAGGGTACTTTTTCTTGGAAAAATTATTGGGCAACTTTAACCGAGATACGGCGATGATGATTTAAAAAAAATGATTTTGGCATGGCATTTCCGAATGGACGGCAAAAAAAAAATCTTAATTTTCCTACCTTTGATGTTGCAGCCATATATGATATATCTTGCTTATGTGAAACTATTATAATCTGAGCCTACTCTTATCTCGATGCCTTTTTAATGTGTAAAATGGAGATTACCTCTCGTGTGTAAAATTGTGATTGAAACATTTCTGCAGTTTTGTGGTTTGTTGCTTGCGGCTTGTGGTCTGCTTCTTTATGTTAACCGGACGGGGTCTAAGAGGGTAGTATGACAAAGCTGTAGTTGTTTTTCTTTGTTTCACTTGGCTTCTTTGTGATGCTGCTTTGTTGTGAAATCTGCTGCTTTGTTGTTTTGCTTTGTTTCACTTGGCTGCTTCGTTGTGAAATCTGCTGCTTTGTTGTTTTGCTTTATTAATGATACTTTTTTACAAATTATACTTTTATAAATTAAAAAAAAAAGTAATAATACTCTTCAAAACCGCTCCACCCACCCACGGTTTTATCCCACCCATGTGATAACACTCTCTCTATTCTCTCTCTCACTCAATCACTCTATCTCTCTCTATCACTAATAACTCACATCCCCTCTCTTTTTAGATCTAAAAACTGAGATCTAAAAAGTTGTTAACGTGATGTTGTAAGTGTTAGTGGTGGTTTGATGGTGATGTTTATGGGATAAAACTGTAGGTGGAACGCGGTTTTGAAGAGTATTATTACTTTTTTTTTGCTGTTAGATCTGTTTAGATCTAAAAAAATGTGGTGATTGTTGGTTTATTGTGATGTTTTAGTGGTGGCTTGAAGGTGGTTTCTTGTGATGTTTTAGTGTTGGATCGTTGGTGATGGCTCATATTTTTTGATCTAAAAACTTCTTAAGATATACATGGTCCTGATGGTGGGTAAGTGTTGGATATAAAAACTTCTTAAGATATATATATATTTTTTTAGATCTAAAGTGAGTATTTGCTCGTTGTTGATGATGGCTCGTATTTTTTTTTATGGATCGGATTTTTTTTAGATCTAAAGTAAGAACTTGTTATATACGATGGCTCGTATTTTTTTTGATCTAAAAACTCGTATTTTTTTGGATCTATAAACTTGTTAAAAACTTGGCTTGTTGGTGATGTGAATATTGGCTTGTTACTACTTAGTTGCTGGTTTTATGTGAATATTAGCTTGTTGGTGATGGTTTTATGTGATGATGGGTTTTTGTTATCTAGACCCCGTCCGGTTAACACATCGGGTGGGGTTATTCTCATGGCCCTGTTTCTATTAGTCCAACCCTCTCTACTTAACTAGCTCACGGTGCCTAAATGGTTATATAGAAACTTTGGCTAAAACATGATGGTGACGGACTGATGTCTTTGCATAATATGGTGCCTACTTGGTTAGCCATTTTAGAAACTGGGAGGGGTTATACACATGGTGCCTACTTGGTTAGTCCAATCCTCTCTGAAATGGGTAGGGTACTTTTTCTTGGAAAAATTATTGGGCAACTTTAACCGAGATACGGCGATGATGATTTAAAAAAAATGATTTTGGCATGGCATTTCCGAATGGACGGCAAAAAAAAAATCTTAATTTTCCTACCTTTGATGTTGCAGCCATATATGATATATCTTGCTTATGTGAAACTATTATAATCAGAGCCTACTCTTATCTCGATGCCTTTTTAATGTGTAAAATGGAGATTACCTCTCGTGTGTAAAATTGTGATTGAGACATTTCTGCAGTTTTGTGGTTTGTTGCTTGCGGCTTGTGGTCTGCTTCTTTATGTTAACCGGACGGGGTCTAAGAGGGTAGTATGACAAAGCTGTAGTTGTTTTTCTTTGTTTCACTTGGCTTCTTTGTCATGCTGCTTTGTTGTGAAATCTGCTGCTTTGTTGTTTTGCTTTGTTTCACTTGGCTGCTTCATTGTGAAATCTGCTGCTTTGTTGTTTTGCTTTATTAATGATACTTTTTTACAAATTATACTTTTATAAATTAAAAAAAAAAAGTAATAATACTCTTCAAAACCGCTCCACCCACCCACGGTTTTATCCCACCCACCCACCCACGGTTTTATCCCACCCATGTGATAACACTCTCTCTATTCTCTCTCTCACTCAATCACTCTCTCTCTCTCTATCACTAATAACTCACATCCCCTCTCTTTTTAGATCTAAAAACTGAGATCTAAAAAGTTGTTAACGTGATATTGTAAGTGTTAGTGGTGGTTTGATGGTGATGTTTATGGGATAAAACTGTGGGTGGAACGCGGTTTTGAAGAGTATTATTACTTTTTTTTTGCTGTTAGATCTGTTTAGATCTAAAAAAACGTGGTGATTGTTGGTTTATTGTGATGTTTTAGTGGTGGCTTGAAGGTGGTTTCTTGTGATGTTTTAGTGTTGGATCGTTGGTGATGGCTCATATTTTTGGATCTAAAAACTTCTTAAGATATACATGGTCCTGATGGTGGGTAAGTGTTGGATATAAAAACTTCTTAAGATATATATATATATTTTTTTATATCTAAAGTGAATATTTGCTCGTTGTTGATGATGGCTCGTATTTTTTTTTGATGGATCGGATTTTTTTTAGATCTAAAGTAAGAACTTGTTATATATGATGGCTCGTATTTTTTTTGGATCTAAAAACTCGTATTTTTTTGGATCTATAAACTTGTTAAAAACTTGGCTTGTTGGTGATGTGAATATTGGCTTGTTACTGCTTAGTTGCTGGTTTTATGTGAATATTAGCTTGTTGGTGATGGTTTTATGTGATGATGGGTTTTTGTTATCTAGACCCCGTCCGGTTAACACATCGGGTGGGGTTATTCTCACGGCCCTGTTTCTATTAGTCCAACCCTCTCTACTTAACTAGCTCACGGTGCCTAAATGGTTATATAGAAACTTTGGCTAAAACATGATGGTGATGGACTGATGTCTTTGCATAATATGGTGCCTACTTGGTTAGCCATTTTAGAAACTGGGAGGGGTTATACACATGGTGCCTACTTGGTTAGTCCAATCCTCTCTGAAATGGGTAGGGTACTTTTTCTTGGAAAAATTATTGGGCAACTTTAACCGAGATACGGCGATGATGATTTAAAAAAAATGATTTTGGCATGGCATTTCCGAATGGACGGCAAAAAAAAAATCTTAATTTTCCTACCTTTGATGTTGCAGCCATATATGATATATCTTGCTTATGTGAAACTATTATAATCTAAGCCTACTCTTATCTCGATGCCTTTTTAATGTGTAAAACGGAGATTACCTCTCGTGTGTAAAATTGTGATTGATTCATTTCTGCAGTTTTGTGGTTTGTTGCTTGCGGCTTGTGGTCTGCTTCTTTATGTTAACCGGACGGGGTCTAAGAGGGTAGTATGACAAAGCTGTAGTTGTTTTTCTTTGTTTCACTTGGCTTCTTTGTGATGCTGCTTTGTTGTGAAATCTGCTGCTTTGTTGTTTTGCTTTGTTTCACTTGGCTGCTTCGTTGTGAAATTTGCTGCTTTGTTGTTTTGCTTTATTTGTGATTGAAAGTTAATAGAGCAAAGCTGCAGTTTATAATGGGGACCTTGAGTATAACCCCTCCCTTATAATGGAGCTAAGTTGCCTTTGAGTATAACCCCTCCCTTATACTGCTGAGCTTGTGACCTTGTGAGAATCTTACTTTTGATCTTTGTGTCCAATCTTGTGTGCTGCTTTGTGATACTGCTTTGTTGTGAAATCTTCTTACTGTTTCACTTTTGAGCTTGTGACCTTGTTACCTTGTATCGCCCATCTTATTTTGTGCAATCTTGAGAATCTAACTATGGCACTTTTGAGCTTGTTACCTTGTGTTGGATCTTATTTTGAGCAATCTTGAGAATCTTACTGTGAGCTTGTGACCTTGTTACCTTGAGAATCTTACTGCTGATGATTATGTGACCTTGTTACCTTTTGAGCTTGAGACTATAAGGCGATGATGATTACTTGTTAATCTGAGCCTTTGTGTGGAATCTGCACTTAGGTTTGCTTGTGTTGCTTGTGCTTGCACTTCGACAAAAAAATGCTTGTGTTTGCACTTGGACAAAAACCTGCTTGTGTTTTGCATGTGCAATCAACTTGTGTATCTGCAGTTGGACCCAGAAAATGCTTGTGTACAAGCACTTGGACAAATGCTTTATTAATAGGCGATGACGAATGGTTTTATAAAAACTGAAAGGATGGCAAAGTGATATTTTTATCACTTTGCAACCTTCATATCCGAGCCTAACATAGTTTGTGAGTTAATTATTTTGAGAATATAAGGCGATGACGATTACGTGTTAATCTGAGCCAAGTTTAGTTACCTGCTTGTGTTTGCACTTTGGACAAAAAAAAAAATGCTTTTCATCTTGGACTTAGACAAAATAAAATGAGGACCAATAATGCTTTCTTCCAAGGCTGTCAAGATCGCGATCCCACGTGAGATCGTTTTTGTCTTTGCAAGATCGAGATCCTACGATCCTACTTAAATGTCTAAAAATCTTATTTTTCTAGTAATTCGTATTCAAAGATGATTGTATAACAAATTAGAGAAGAAAAAAGAGTTCTGAAAGTTATAGTAATATGATAATGTGACGCGTAATACTCTAAAATACAAAAATATTTAATCGTTAATTAAGGATGCTGAATCTTTTAATCAAAAAATCTATATATATTGATCTTATTAGATATTTACAATAATTAACGATTGCTATATTGTTTTAAATTAACAAAATTCATTCATTTATAGTTTATTAGTTAGTTAAATTAAGGTAAGTAGGATCGAATCGGATCGAGATCTTATGATCTTATGGTAAGATCGAGATCATACTTAAGATCCTATGCTATTTAAGAACCTACGAAGGATCGACTCGTTTTTTCTTAACGGGATCGTAAGATCGGAAGATCTTAAGAGCTAGATCGAGATCTTAACAGCTATGCTTTCTTCATTATATTGAAAAGAGAAAAGTAGTCAAAGTGTTAAAAAAAAAAAAAAAAAAAAAAAAAAAAAAAAAAAAAAAGTGACAAAAGGTGCAGACCTACACCCTAGAGAGGGTTTGTCAGTCTACCCTAGACCCCGCCCGGTTAACACATCCGCTCTGAGCAAGGCAGATTTAATTGTCTATTTCTTCCAAGAAACTAAAGGACAAATACAAGAACTTTTAGGACAGATACAGTGAAGCAAGGCAATCGTGATCCCACGTGAGATCGTTTTAGTTTTTGCAAGATCGAGATCGTAGGATCGAATCGAGATCTTACGATCCTACCAATTTGTCATGTTTTGTAAAAAAAGGATAAACGAGTCAAACTAATTTACATTTTTACTCAACGTCAAAGATAAATTGAACTATTAAACATTTTTAGTTTACACTTTTACTGTATCAAGTAACTCTCAAGAGATTCAATACTCTTGTAATTGTAACAATGAAAAGGTTTACATTAAAGATTAAAGTGTCAAGAAAAAACATCAATTAATTTGTAAGAATTAAAATTTTCACTTCGGGTGATTAGATCATAAGAAGAAGACTAGTAGTTTGTTAATTTAAATTTTGATTTAGACATTAGTAAAACTTGTTTGTTTTTTTGGCCTAAGCAAGTAAGATGGACCAAAAAAGAAAAGTAAACTCAGATCGAGTGACGATCTTACGAGTTTATATGCGATTCCACGATCTTACATACGATATCACCCCAGATGCGATCCTATACTTATATTACACGATCTTAGCTAGTAAACACGTAAGATCGTATGAGTTTACTCGCGATCTTGACAGCCTTGCACTGAAGTTTTTAGATTTTATTTTGTTTCTTCATATAGCTTAAAAAAAATTACCAAGATATTACACTTAATTTCATTTACAAGTTTTTAGCGGAAATGTTAATAAACAAGCAATATGCTATGGAAGAAAAAAGATAAATTAAGCCAACACAGCACTAACCCATTCAAACCAACTTAGCTTTAATTTTCTTTTGGTATGAAGAAGGCAACGGTGGGACTCAATTTTCCTATCTTCTCAAAGATTTTCTATACGAGACGATTTTGAGTCGACCAAACTATACAGACTGATCTTGCACCTATTTATCCTCTAATATGGATGAGTTACAACACTGAAACATGACTCGGCCAAGTTTTTGATGTTCGTTGTATCACTCCATGAGAGTAGTAAACTACGGACGTCTTTTGGGTAGTCGGCCAGTTCCTTACAATTTCTTACAAGAAACCACTAATTATAAACAACCGAACAATCGACAATATAATTAGGTGTTGAACAATTTCTTACAAGAAACCACTAATTATAAACAACCGAGCAATCGACAATATAATTAGGTGTTGAAAGTAAGGTTAATTTCATATACTTATTTATTTTGTTCAATTTAATAAACTGTTAGGGTGAAAGGTATGAAACACCGTTTGACAAATTTGCTAGGTCTTGCCATCCATACTCTTCATCATTGTGCAGTGTTTTGAAAACTGAACTAGACCGGTTGATTTGACCAATTGAACCTAGAACGGGTTTGATCGAAATTGGCCAGTTAAAACGGAAAAACTTGGTTAAATCGGAACCTTTTGAAAAACCGGTCCGATGTCCGGTTCAAGCATCTATGCATAACAATTAATTAAAGATAATAGAGACATGGATGACCTAAAGTAGGGCCCATTTTGGGGGTCAATGAGTATTTATTCTATTTGTCAGATACTACTCCACAGAGGAGAAAACTTAACCTACCCAGTGGGAAAACTACCCACTGACTAAAAATACAATGAATGTGGTTTTTGTAATATGTGGCATGAAAGGAATAAAAACATATTTAATGTTTTGTTCTTTCTCTCTCAATAAGTGATTGCCAACTCATTCGGGTAAACTACCCAGTGGGTAGGTGTATCCATGCCCCTCCACGGACCACATTTACTCGAAAACCCTGATTTCAAGGGATGGTACTCTTCTGTGTCTTCGTAATCTAGTGGTTCAAAAGTTTCTTATTTATGTACTTGCTTTTCAATTATAGAGCAAGAAAACAAAATACACATTTTGTGGTAACCAGAATTTCTAGCGCACAATCATAGAGTATTTAACATGACGTTTTTTTTTTTTTTTTTTTCAAAGTTACAAATTATATTAAACAATATATTAATTTATTAATACATATGAGCTTATGTATACACACAGTTTGATATGTAAGACACTCAACGAAATCATAGTATCATACTATCACATAGAAATATGCTCGATCAAGAAAAGTTAAAGGCTTTATTTGTTCATCTTCATATAGAAATATGCTCAATCAAGAAAATATGATATATTTTGGCACTTCTTTATAATTATCCTCAATGGACAATTTATTAAACTTTGACTTTACAGAAATATTAAACAAAAAATCCAAGTGAATTTTATAGGAAGCTGAATTAAAAAATTAGCGAAACACGCTTTGTTTTACATTATCGATCTCGACTGAATTGATCCTTAACAAGCCGAATGTCCGAACGAAGAAGTCGCTGACCTTTCTTATAACTCGATCCACTCGCCGATTCTAAGTCTCGGACAGTAACAACTTTAAAATATGATTCATTTTCATTCATTGGTTCTAAAATATGATTCCTATATATATATCCCTAGTCTATTCTGATTTTCTTCATTATAAGTTTTGCTATAACAATATTCCCACAATTAACCTAAGCCCTTAGGTCTAGTTAATTAAAAGTGAGGAATTATAACCCCAGAGCCAATAATTTGGATCAGAGTAAGCATAGGGATAAGGGATAGTAGACAATGATAGCAAATACAAATTGGCATTTATGACACGAAAGTACCACTTATTTTCAGTGTGACTTATATAATTGATACTGTAGTATATTGCAAAGAAACAAAAATGCCCTCACTTTCAAATGTTACAGGTTTTTTTTTTTTTTTTTTTTTTTTCTTTTTTTTTTTGAGTAGTGTGAGCTTTGTTCAGATACATTTACATTTTCACATACTTAAAACACGTTCATTTTTATAATTCCATCTATGTGAAATTAAAACAAATTATGCCAAATAATGTATAATTTCATAATCTTTAATTTGATATCCATTTTTATATACATTTCAAAAAGTTATTTTGAGAATTTTTATAGAAGAACTATAAAAAAATTCAAAATTAATTCGCAATACACTTTTATATTAAACTAGACGAATACTCATGTAAAAGGAAACGATAGTGTATAACGGCAAATGATTACGTGAGAACTATTGACGTCTGTGATATTGTAATTTATTGTATTCATGTAATAAATATGCTTAGTTAGTTTGAATATAAGTTATTGTATTAGATCAATATATGCGAATAGGTCTTTATATGGTAATTAATTAAGCTTCATTAAGTTTTTAGTTTTAAGTAATTCAATAATTTAAAAAATGACATGCCCTCTTTCTTGGTAAAAATATACACATACATTGACCTTCTATCTCCTCCCAATAAACCCCTCTTTCTTTTAAAGAATCTTTTTTTTTTTTTTTTTTTTTTTTTTTTTTTCTATTGCGACCCATTGCGAACCACCATAACCATTGTGAACCATTTGCGACCTCTTCTCTTACGAACCTCATGCTCTCTCTCATCCACCCTCATCCTTCCCCATCCTCTATTATTGAACTTGTTATTCACTATTCCACTTCTTTTAAAAATCCAGTTAAATTAAACATAATTTTTTTCACCTTTATTTTTCATTCATTTTACCAGCATTTACAGCATAAAAATTTCCCTTCTTCCATTTCAAAAAACCCACTTACTTTAAACACAAATTTTCTTGTTCATCTTTATATTTCTTTCAGTTACCAACAATTACAAAACACAAGATTGGATTTTTATCCAAGATCTCGATCAAAGATGTCCCTATGCATGGTGTTACAGAAGTGGCTGGTTCGTGAAACTTTGAGTCTCGATTTCTCCATGATTTTCTCTCGGATTGTGTTGGAGAATGGCTCAAGGATTTCTTTGGTTAGTTATGCAAGTTCAAGCTCTATGTGGATGAGTTCACATAGAAGATTGATGGAAGTTCTACGATGGCTATGTTCTTGATGCTACTTTAGTGAATCATGTTTAATTCCTATTTTTATTCACTTGTATAGTCATTGTTGGTGGTAAGTTTTTATTATGTAAGTTATAAGAATGGTGTGTCATTCTTATATTCGAGCTTGTAAGTGTCTTAAGGGACTGAGGTGAGGGACAACACCCTCACCCTATTGTACCTCAACGTTTTTTGGAGTAATGAATTTTACCGGGGTGAATAAACCCTTTTACCAAAAAAAAAAAAAATAAATAAATAAATAAATAATATCCAAAATAGTTTGATTGCACTTGTTAATTAATACTAGACGATTACCCACATATATAGGTGACAATGTATGTTAGCGTTAATTTGTGTGTGCATTTTTTATATATATATATATTTGTGTAGATTAAATGAGAGTGAAGAAAGTTATTAGTTTAAATTGTAATTAAACATTTAAATAGTGAATAGATTGCATTGTCTTTTGTAAGTAGGTGTATTTTAGTCTAACTAAATCACTCATTTATTAAGTTTTCAAGTTTTAAGCACGTCTCTTTATATGTAGTATAAATTTCTATATTTTAAGGTGAGTCACGTAATCTATTTCTTTATATGACGGTTATATTGGTGTAAGAATATATAAAATGGATGGAAAACATGAATGCACAATAAATGAATATGACGAAAAGCAAATTTGTCAAATGTTTAATCATTTTTATCTAAAATACTACTACTATACAAAATAAATATGTTACGGTGCCTGCGAACACAAAAATACGATTGAAAAAAAAAAAAAAAAAAAAAAAAAAAAAAAAAATTGGAAATCAAAGTGTACATATTATTGGGAGATGGCGGCAGAGAATGTCAAAAAGGTAGTTTTGATATTGTATTAACGAATGTGAGTCAACTTAAAAATTATATGGTCATAGAAATTGCAAATTTCCCTGACAAATTAACAATCTAAAAAGAAGACGAGTCACACATATGTAAACAAGCATACAGATGCACCTCCATCTGTATAAATTCAAAAGAAGATTTTTGTTTTCTTTCATCCTTCCTTTTACTGCATATATTTTTATCTCTTGTTAGTTATTTTTCCTATTTTCGATGACAAATTATGGGTCAAGATTCAAGATTTATATTGCTTTTGTTCACTTTTCCTTTTCGCAATGGGCTCCTCGAGTAAAGTTATCTCATATCTACTAGCTAGGTCCCAAATTCTCAAATTTTGAATTTATGTCGAAGCCTGAGTTTCAGTCTCAGTTACATTTACACGTACTTATGGGCATCATATAAGTGTTATTTTCAATAACCATAATAACATTAGAAATACTCTCATATGATATTGATTATCATTTCATGTATTGAAATTGAGATTGAAACATGTATGTATGTAGAACTGTATAAGCATGCCTTGGGATGCGAAATTGAGTGATCTATATCTATATCTATCTATATCTATATCTATATCTATATCTATATCTATCTATATCTAATAAAACAGAGTTTTGTACAAGCCTATAAAGCAGCCATCTAATTAATGCGCTAATGTGTCTTGAAGCTCAGCACATCGATATTTTTGTTAAGTACTACTCAATTCCAACAGTCACAAACCCATTGTTCTTGACTCATTTAAAGCAATTGTAATGCCACCCTTATTTAATATGCAACCATTTGAAATAAACATATTTGAAACTTTGCCAAAAAATTATTCGTTTCCTAACTGACGTGGCTTATTTTTGTAAAGTTTGAATACCAATTACTCATCTTATTTTAGTTAACTTGGTTGAAAAAAATTCTTATTTTAGTCAACCAATTTATGTTTGTTTTTGTGGATTAATATCCTTTGTATCAATTCGCAAAAAATGAAACATTTAAAAACCTTATTTAAAACTTTACCTAAACATTTCAAATCACGTATTTAGAAAATTTATTGAAACCTTTAACAAATCCAAAAAACGAAATTCTTTTTTCAAGGAATTTTTTATTAGGGCACCCACTATGGTTAATATTTTATAAAGCTTTAAAAATTTACTATTTCATGCCACATCAATATTTTATAAATCTTTTCTGTTAATAAACCTATCTCCACTATGGTACAAACATTTCAAAGCTTTTTAATTGTTTCATATAACACATACATTAAATATCTTGAGTCTATGAAGAGGTCTAACATTTAGGACCTTTTGCATGACACGTAGATATGAAATGAAAAGCCACTATGGTTAAATGAAACATAAACTTTTCAGCAATTATAGACCTATTCTTGGACCTCCCATAGTAGATGCTCTTAGTATAATAGAGAATTTTAATAACATTTTTTTAACGTCAATTTTTTAATAACTTTTACTCTCAAGGAAATTATTAGCATAAAATTAACGAAAGACGTAATTGAAGAAGTCAATCAAAAGAATTCATTATGTTGTGTAAGAAATTTTAAAAGTAATTTAAACTTTAATCTTGCACAAGAAGTTTTCTCATCCTTTTTATATATTTTTTTTGTAACAATTTGGTCTTTAATTTTTTTTTTTCTAAGTTATTATTGCTTTTTTCTTAGTTACTATTGCTTTACAAAACTAACATTTATTTATTTATTTATTTTACTATTTGTTTCTTCTATAGATTGATGCAAGTGTTGGATGAATCACTGTAAAAACATGTGAGAAAGAAGACTCTCATTTCCTTTTACATATATGTGTATATTTGGTTGAAATATGTGATTTGGTTTTTTTATAAAAGCCATTGTTATGTATGTGTAATTTAATTTCATGTATAACATGTGACACATGTTCTTTTACATATGCATGTGAGTACCAAAAATTATCTTTCTGAATTCGTTTTTATATAATACAGTTTTGTTGAGGTACTTTGTTGACATAATTTCATTTTTGTTCCTAATTTAGCTATGAAGGCTAAGGAGTTGGATGTACCCTATAAGGATTCCAAGGAAAATCTAAGATGAAGATGATAGAAAGAAGTCCATTAAGAAATGAAACAAGAATCCGGTAGTAGTTATTTGATCAATTATGTGCATATATTCAAATTAAGTGTAACCCAATAGGAGAACGAGTAATTTTCTTTGAGAGTATAAAGTAAAAGTATCACTATTAAATAACACATTTATTATTATTATTATTATTATTATTATTATTATTATTTTTTTTGTTTTTTTTTTTCTTCTTTCAATCTAATTTCATTTCATCTTAATTGTTTGAGAATCCACTGCAATACTATTTCTGGATGATAGGATGACTAAGGATAGGCAATATCATTGAGGTGTTTCATACTTTCATTTCATCTTAATACTTAGTTGTATTTGTCTATACACTTTTATGTTTAGTTTCTTTTTGTTTAATAGGTTCGTAAACGTGTTTCCAATGGATACATTATGTTGATTCCTACATTTGTTAAGGTATGGTAATCTTTTGATTTAACGAATCATCAGTTGATCCACAGGTTTTTCATTTTTCTTTCACTGTGTTATATGATATTTGGGTATGTACGAGATGAATTAGACGTTGGGTGAGAGAAAAAGGAGTTGATCGGGGGTTAAGTGAAAGAATGGGGTGTTTAGGGTATGTGTGATCAATATATAACATATATAATTTAAACAAAACATGTATTTGTTGAACGGAAAGAATAAAGTAGTGTCACATAATATCACCGACGTAATGACACACACAATCGAAGTTATTAAAGTTCACGATACACAAAATATAAGTTATTGAAAGTTCCTATGTGCAATAGGAACTGATTATCCCTCCATGGAAGTATGATAGTTTATATGAAGCATTGGGTTATTAATTGGTTAATACTATTCAACAACAATGTTTTTGCATATATAAGTTTGGTTATTTCATTATCTTTGTTCATCGCCAATTTTCGCTCATGCTTTTATTCTCATATCAAATTTTAATAACTTTCATAATGATTTTTATTCTTTTGGCTTTCTCAAAAACAAGAGTGTGATGTTCATTTGATTTGTTAACACATGATCATATTATGTGAAAAAAAATATATGAAATGTGTTTTACATGATTGTTTCTGATCCTTAAAAAATACGAATGGATCCATGCAAGGTAAATTTAGCCATGTTTAGAATACATTAAACTTCTTACTTCGATGGTTTTCATAAATTGTAATTATCATCTACCGTTTTTGTCAATTTTTAATGATACATAAGAAAGTCCTTATATCTTATAACCCGATTTTGGTAAAAATCCATTATTCTGAATCACTTTTGTTCAAGAATTTAGGGCACAGAAAGTGTTGTAAAATTAAATGCCCGAGCATTTTTTATTCATGGCGTAATCAAATTATGTAAATTATTTGGACACTTGCTGAAATATGATATTTTGCATAAACAACGGTAAATATTTGCATGGAATAAAACCTTGATTTTTGGTCGTGTGTGCCCCATATAACTCCTTAAACTGTCAAGTTGTGATCTTGCAGTTGTATGGCGGTAGAGAAATCCAACCACAATAGCGAAATTTATCAAACTCAATGTGGATTAGTTATAAAACAGAAACTATGATTAAAAAATGTGAAGATTTAAGAGGTTCAATCCATGTTACCGATTTAAAACATTTTAAAAAAAATCTAGGCATGCGAAATTAAAGCTATTGGGGAATTCCTTATTCTTCATCCCCTTTTAATCACAATACTTCGTGTTCACTTTTAAACTTATTCTTTAGATGTAATTGATCAAGTTGTCAAATGCAAAGAATTGGATAATTATGATAAGAAAAACACAAGTGGGTTTGTATTTTTCCACGTCCTGTTTTTCATATATGCACAACTTTGTGGTGTCGTGTCTACAAAAATGGTAATGTCACGAATACTACAAGAAACACTGTATACAAAGACGTGCTACATAATCAGTATTCACAGGTATTTCACATTTACCCAACAATATAACATGTGAATTGTATTGTCTGATTCATCTCATTTCTTTTTTGGGTTTTCGATTTTGAGTTATATCTCCAATTTGATTCATCATGTTAATGTCGAGATGCATCGAAAGGGACAACTCAAATTATCGACAAGTTCATCTACACACCTTTGGATTCCACAACAACTCAAAACGTGCAACACCATAAATTACAATTGTATTTATTTAAGTTATAATCATTTGTTGTTACTTGACAACTTTAAATCATAGGTATGTTTCATTTCCAAACAATTACTTTACCATCATGTTTCGTTCTTCCGTCTTATTGTGTATTTTAATTTCTTCTTTCTACTATTTTTTAAAATACCCGTGAATTTCACGGGTCTTTTAGCTAGTTTATTATAAAACATGCATGAAACCAAATCGAGCCTAGTTATCGTAGCCAAGGGGGACATGGTGGTTTCCTTTGTATAGGAATATGAATACAAGTTCAATAATAATATAATGAAAACACATAAATTTATTCTCTTGGGTGGGGGTAAGGATTCAGTGAGAAGAAAACTTAAAATGAGAAGAATGAGAAATAATTATAACCACACATTTGAGATGCATCGACTTGATTTAGATGTATCTCTATTCATTTAGATGCATCCCAATTAGTTTCGAAAGTGATTTTGAAGTGAAAACGATGCAAAGTAGTACTAAAACCAAATTTGACCCGCAGAGGACGAAAAATGTATAGGATTCGTCTAACTTGATGAAATGCATCTAATATACATATATGCATATAATTTTTTGCTAGAAAATATATTTTGGTGCATCTAAAAGACTATGGATGCATCTAATTCAAGTCGATGCATCTCAAATGTGTAGTTATAATTATTTCTCATCCTTCTTATTTTAAGTTTTCTTCTCATTTGATCATTGGTCGTTAGGGGATGCTTTGTCTCCTTAAATGACAAAAATCAAAAGTTAAACCGTGTACACCATTAATTATTGTGCACTTGTTTAAGGTTTTGGATCCATAAAGTTTGTTTTCCAATTAAAGAAACTAATAAAAAATTACAACATTTGAAACCATCTTAAAGCAAAGTGGTGTGACGATCTTGTATGAAGTTTGATTATTTGCATAAATTCAGTATATGGCTATCATTTTTGGCCATTGATCTCGAAAGTACACATGTACAATAAAAATTTTCGGTAATGAAATGGAATGTGTACTTTGCACAAGCTTCATGGAAACACGATAGGGCATTCTTATATATCGTTAAATCATCTATTCAAACTAGAAAATTGAAAAGATATCATATCATAATTTCTACTACTTATAATGTATGCATATTCATTATTTACATTTAAAATACTTAAAATTTGAGTAATTTTAATTGCATATAATACCTTTTAAACTTAAATACTTAAGTGACGAATTTTACTATTTACTTTCTATTTTAAAACAAGTTTAAATCACATGTTTGCCCTATCAATACCAATTTCTACTATTTTTAAAATGTCGTTTTTTAAATAAGAAGTTTTTAACGTTACTCAAATGTTTATCCAAAAAAAAAAAAAAAAGCCCAGTTGCTCTATATATGCTACATGTAAAAAGTGAATAATTTTTCTTAAAACTTAAAAATGGATAATGCGGTATACCTAGAATAACCTTTTATTATTACTTTCTTACAAGAAATAGTTTGAATTGTTTTTTAATATGTTGCCTCATAACATATCGTTAAAAAGCTTATCAATCAAATTATACTATATAACATTCATTAAAGTGGAACCTTAAGACGGCACTGTTCCGAAGCTGCTGGCTGGGAGGTCAGATTGAAGGAGTGGGACGGCTTGGGTGCATTGTGGAGCCGCGGCTCGAACTAGCACTTTTCGCAAGCCGAGTCGAGCCGTCGAGTTAGAGAGGTTAAAATATTATGTTTAATGTGTTCTCCACTTAATTGACACTTAAGTTTAGGGTTAACCGCATGCTGTACACGTGTATTTATTCCATGGTTTTCTTAGTGGTTTTTTCTCGGCGTTGTCATTTAATTTCTAGGGCTATTTGCATGTTTTACATATGTCTTCCATTATCACGTTTCAAGAGATATTATATAATGAGGTTGGGTGGGAGATTTCTAAAACTATTAAAAAGGATTTGGTACAAAAGGAGGTGGGAAGTGTATTTTGGCATTTTTTCAAGTTACAATTGGATGTTTTGGTTTTTGCGGCTTTTAATTTGTTACCTCATTAATGTTGTTTGCTGTTGCTGATAGGCCATCGGGTTGCCGGTGTTTCTATATATTGTTTTGGATTTTGGGTGTTTAAGGCTATTTTCTAACTTAAATATGAATGGAAATTTTTTTGTGGCTTTTGATTTGTTACCTCATTATTGTTTTGTTAATGCTATTTTTTTGTTGTTAATAGGCCATTAGGTTATTCGTTAAGGGGGCATATTCGTATTTCAGGTGATTCTATATTATTATTACTCCCTTTTTTCGATTTTGGTTGTTTCAAGCTACTTCCTAATTGAAATATGAATGGAAATTTATTTTAATTTGTTACCTCATTAGGTTGTTCGTCGTAACGCGAATTAAATATTGTCATTAACATAAATTCAGTATACGGCGCGCTATCATTTTTGGCCATTGATCTCGAAAGTACACATGTACAATAAAAATTTTTGGTAATGAAATGGAATGTGTACTTTGCACAAGCTTCATCGAAACACGATAGGGCATTCTTATATATCGTTAATCATCTATTCAAACTAGAAAATTGAAAAGATATGATATCATAATTTCTACTACTTATAATGTATGCATATTATTCTTTACATTTAAAATACTTAAAATTTGAGTAATTTTAATTGCATATAATACCTTTTAAACTTAAATATTTAAATAGCAAATTTTAATATTAACTTTCGATTTTCTAGTGCCAAGATGTATGGTTTTAGGGTTTCGCATGATGACCGTCTATTGATTTGCTATTATGGTTTATTATTATAAATCTTTAGTCGGTTCTTTTTGAGCAATCAAAATTATCCCTAACAGCTTTTGCGATTGTTAGGGTTTCTTCAAGAACGAATCCCTATTTTTAGGGTTTTGTATTATTCAGTTTTGATTGCTATCTATGGTGAATTGGTGTTGCTGTGCGTTCATGTATATCTTTTGTGTTTACATGTTGGATTTTTTAATCCATTCGTTCATGTATGTCGATCTGGTGATCGTGGATTTATAGAATGTGGCATAAGCCAGTTTTGTGGGTTATGAGAGGGAAGGTGATCGCTACTTCTGATTCACAAGGTCTGTTACAATTATTTATTTTGCTTGGATCTGTGATCGGTTTGCTGTTGGTTAGGGTTTGGAAACTCTATGTTTGGTTCATCATGCTCCTTACGCTCTATGTTGTTTGGTGTTTGAAGATGTGCGTTATGGGTTGTTGATCTCTTGGCAGATTGTGGTATGTTCATACCATTATTGATCCTGTTGCTACGTTTTTTCTCTGATTGGTGGATCGTCCTGCTTTGATCATGCTGGTTAGGATTTCTAAACCATTTTGGTCGACTTGTGTTGTCTTAATACAAGTTGATACCATGTGTTTGGATTATTGAACCTATTATTGACATGCGATATTCTCTTGAGGTTCGTTACGTTTGGAAGTTAGGGTGTCACCCTAAGTTGTTACCGATCTACTTCTTGGACCTAATTCAGATCATGAGGTTGTTGTGGTTGGTTTATTGGAAGATAGGGATGAGTATACCCTATGTATTCGTTTATGACTGGTCATGATACACTGATTTTAAATCATTCTAGAGTTTCATTGCCTTGGAGCTTTTAGTAGGTGAGGTATTTGGATCATGTCGTAGTAGGTGATGATGGAAGTTAAGTTTGTGGGGATTGTTGTTCAAAACCCCATGCACATGATGCCATGCACTTTGGGTACATATGGTTCTATCTTACAGTTGTTATGGCGATGGTGGAGGATTAGTTTGTGGTGTGTGCTACTACAAACAGATTGTATGTTGAAGATCGTTTGGATGTTGCTAAGTGGATTCTTCATGGATGTTAAGGTGGACCGCCGTAGTGATATAGAAGGCTCAAGTGGTTTTCTTGAGTAGTGTTGTAAATTTTTATGTACTTGTGTCATTATTGGTAGGTTCATTTTATTGTAAGTTATAGGAATGGTGTGTCATTCTTATATTCGAGTCTGTAAGTGTCCTAATGGACTGAGGTGAGGGATTCCCTCTCATCCGTTGTACTTCAATGTTTGGTTGGTTAATATATTTTACCAGGTTGCAGGATTACTCCCCTTTACCCAAAATAAATCACATATTTGCTCTATCAATACCAATTTCTAGTACTTTTAAAACGTCGGTTTTTTAAATAAGAAGTTTTTAATGTTACTCAAATGTTAAAAAAAAAATAATAATAAATAAAAAAATAAAAAAAAACGCACAGTTGTTCTATATATACTACATGTAAAAAGTGAATAATTTTTCTTAAAACTTAAAAATGGATAATGCAATATACCTAGAATACCCTTTTATTATTACTTTCTCACAAGAAATAGTTTGAATTGTTTTTTAATATGTTTCCTTATAACACATTATTAAAAAGTTTATCAATCAAATTATACTATATAACATTTATTAAAGTGGAACCTTCGGACGGCACTGTTCCGAAGCTACTGGCTGGGAGGTCAGATTGAAGGAGTAGGACGGCTTGGGTGCATTGTGGAGCTGCAGCTCGAACTAGCACTGTTCATAAGCCGAGTCGAGCCGTCGAGTTAGAGAGATTAAAATATTATGTTTAGTGGGTTCTCCACTTAATTTACACTTAAGTTTAGGGTTCACCGCATGCTGTACACCCGTATTTATTCCATGGTCTTCTTAGTGGTTTTTTTATGCATTGTCATTTAATTTCTAAGGCTATTTGCATGTTTTACACATGTCTTCCATTACCACGTTTCAAGAGATGTTATATAATGAGGTTGGATGGGAGATTTCTAAAAGTATTAAAAGGGATTAGGTACAAAAGGAGGTGGGAGGTGTATTTCGGCGTTTTTTCAAGTCACGATTGGATGTTTTGGTTTTTGTGGCTTTTAATTTGTTACCTCATAAGTGTTGTGTTAATGTTGTTTGTTGTTGCTGATAGGCCATCGGGTTGCAGGTGTTTCTATATATTTTTTTGGATTTTGGGTGTTTAGGCTATTTTCTAACTGAAATATGAATGAAATTTTTTTCCTGACTTTTGATTTGTTACCTCATTATTGTTGTGTTAATGCCTTTTTTTGTTGTTAATAGGCCATTAGGTTATTCCTTAAGAGGGCATATTCATATTTCAGGAGCAATTGTTGTGTAATTGTTATATTTTCATCCGAAAGCCGACCTTTAAGCACTAGTTACACTTAGAATTATAGGTCGAGAGGGCTTCTTTATGTAAATGATAGATATGCTCATTGTTATGTAGTTGTCAGAATCCTGATCCTGATCTTAGGATCTTACGATTTTACGATACTGCAAAACAAAACAAATTTGGATCCTACGTAGGATCTTTGTAAGCTTAAGATCTTATAGGATCCCGATCTTGACCATACGATCTGAAGATATAATCCGATCCGATCTTACTTTTCTCGGATTACAAACTAAAAAACAATAAATTTATGGATTGTTTTTTTTTTTTGTAGAATTCAAAAAATAGCATGTTAATCTTTTTTAAAATTTATAATCATAACTTAGGACAATATTTCTATGAAACATTTATAATATTTTGTGTTTTGTAATGTATAATAATTTGTAGATTTGTATAATATTACAAAAACTATTAAGAAATAACATTAGAGTAGGATCTTAAGATCCTGATCCAATCTTACGATCACGATCTTGCAAAAACAAAGACGATCCTGAGTAGGATCCTGATCTTGAAAACCTACTTATGATTACCTGTCATATATGACTTGTATGCTTTGTTTGTGCATGCGTATTATTCATATTTATCATTTCCAATTTCATGTCTCTTGGTCTAAACAAACATTCATTTTGTCATATTGTTACAAAACTAATGGTTTAGAATCGTCAATTTAATCTACAAAAACATCGAGTCTTTGATAAGTGACAATCAAGAGACTTTTCTTACAAAAAACTTTTGAAACTGAAGACACGTCTTTCCCTTAGGACAACATGGTCCTGCTGTAACTAGATATAAACGGAAGGGTATACTTTCCCGTTTGTTAGTCCAAATAACTGGTATAACTAATCTTATAAATTTAAAGATTTATTAGCGCATCAAAGTTTTTGGCACCGTTGCAAGAGATTGATTTTTGCTTGTTTTTGTTTAAAAGTGTTTTGTGAAATTTTTACATAAAGTAACATTCAGTTTTCTTGAAAACTGAGCCAAATTCGTTTTATGTTACTGTAAGTACACCACACATTTTATTTTGTGTGTCGCACTTACCCTAATTTCAATGAGTGCGCCGGTTTTATTTCCAAAATCGCCATACATGCTGTCAAAAAAATCAAAAATATTTACTGAGTCACTTCCAAACAAAATCAAAAACGTTTTGATGCTTAAATTGCTGCTGAGAACATGAGAATTACTTTTATGTGCTTATGCTATTTTATTTCTTGCATTTGTCTATAATATACGTTAAACCAAAAACCAAAAAATATGTGCTATTTCGTTTAATTTGCATTTTTCTATATGATTTAATTCAGAGTAATTTGTGTGTCTGTAACATGCTTATTATCTGCTATAAAAACTAATTATCTGCAAAATGTTTAAAACTAAAACTTGGAAACTAAAAAGTACACCGCAGTTTTTAAACTATACGCCAAATGTCGCGATTTCAAATCCAAAACTTTTTAAGTTAAAAATCAAAGTACGCCGCACTTTTGGACTAGTTTTGTGACAGAATAACCGTATTTCATTTGTAGTGCTAAAAGATGTCTGTTTATTGATTTATAAATTCCTACTAAGGTTATTAAACTACAAAATTTCATTTAAGTTTATTGGAACTAACATATTGACATTTACTTTGATGTTGTGTTGTTTTAAGCTAGAAATGTGTTGGGACAACATTAATTATGTCTCATTATGTTTTCATGATGACAAATAAACCTTCGCAATAAATAAAATTACAAACGTTAGCCAAAAACCAAATGACTCAATAACCGGGTCTGGTGCGCTGCTGGCGCTCCGATGTGTAGGCAACGCGCCAGCCCACTGTATTGATCATGATAGTTTTTGAAAGTAGGCTTTTCCTTTACCCAGAAAATGTAGATTTTTTGGTATAGGTATGTATATGATATGTGATTCATTATGAATACTTGAAACAAGTTTTAGAATTAGAGGGATCCACAATCACAAACTCACGTTTTTGACAAAATGACAACTCAAGTATTTTATTAAATAACTGTAGCCAAGGCTTTTCTAAACCTAGAAAACTCATATCTTTCACGTGACATCAAGTGAAAGTATTCATATGACCATAATATGTGTTTACGTCCTCTTTAATCACGTAACGGGTTTACTTCCTTAATGGTCAAAGAAAGTCAAAGATTCTTTGGTGCAAACGCATCCTTTCCCGTTATAGGATATGTTTTACTATGATGCAAAGCACTTAGCTTGTTTGCATGAAAATGATTATTGATTCAATCGAGTTGTGGAAATTCATGAATTATGATATTATGAGTACTCGATGTTGAGTTATTTAGGATTATGAGTAACCTTTGATTTTCATATCCAAAACACAACCAATAATCATCACTGTCAGATCTCTTCTTTCTTAATAACATTGTGATTAAGCCTTAATCAATCCTTTGATTATTCTCTACTTCAAATAAACTTTCTAACCATTTCAAAATCCTTCCAAAGCTTATCCCAACATTCCCTTAATATTCTTTAAACTTGCATGAACCTCTTATCCCCCAACATTCCAACATTCTCCACATCAACCTCTTTTTCACCACATTCCTTTCTAACCAACAAATTTCAAACACATCACCCCATTTCTTTGTTCATTCTCTTCTCCAACTCTCTACTCTCACACACATCCATTTTGAATTCAAATTTAATACACATCCTCTCACAAACCTTCTCCCCCACACACAAAACCTTATCCTACCATTTGAAACTGGAATTTACCTCAAAGGTTCCGCATCACTTCACTATCACATCCAAACAACTCATTCTCTCATACACTCTTGCACTCTCCATTTTAAATTCAAATTACACACACCCCTTTTACATTCCTCTCCTTCCCTCACACACTTGCCAACTCACTCACTCACTCACACAGCTCAAATTTGAATCCAAGCCTTAGGCTCCCCATCACATCACTTTCCAATCAATACAACTCACTTCCCTCACATACAACCCTCCTCACTCTTCTCTCCTCTCACACTTCAAATTTAAATTTGAATTTCAAACCAAAGGCTCGCTTCTATCATATCAATCCAACTCACTCCAACTCATTCCAACTCATCTCATTCTATCTCAACCATCCTAACCTAACCATGGTTTCTTTCCCACCTAACCTCACTCTCTCACTTACCTCTCTCACAACATTTGAATTCAAATTCAAATTCTTCCCTTTCTCACTCTAACACAACATTCATACTTCCTTTCCAAGAAAGAAATATTTCATGGCATATTCTTTCTCTATTATCTATGCCATTTAAGGAATATCCCTTCTACCCCTACCCAGTTATCCCTTCTCTCTTTCATAATTGGTTTTACTTAAATACTTCATGAAATGATTTTTATAAAATGGCCAATTGAGTTTGTTGACCTTGAGGATTAATAATGGAAAGGTCTAATGTGTGAAGTGAAATTTAGGGTTTAGCAAGGTTGGGTATTTAAAAGACCAGAATCCCAAGAAAATTAGTTTAGGTGTTCTGGCGTGCTGTTGTCACTCTGACACGCCAGCCAGCGCGCTAGCCTTGAATTGAATTTTCAATTTGGGAGTTTGGCCTATAAATACCCACCTTTGGCTCTTGTATTCATCACCCCATTCCATTCATTATTTCTCTCTAATTTCTTTTCTATCAATCCTCTAATTCTATCTTATGTTATTAATCTATCACATAACATCTTTGAAAGAACACATTTCTTTAGGGAAGAATGACAAGAACCTAATCCATTCTTGTGATTGTGTCGAGAGTCTTCTTATCTATACCATTTCTAGAATCGAGTCTCTAGGTTAGGTTAGGGCTTGACTAAACAATCAAATATTTATACATTCAATTCGGTTGTAAGGGAAGTCTTGTGTCTTGGAGACCAAGCCTAGATCATTGGAGATCGAGTTGAGGTTTGATACTTTAGGTGGGAAGTCTTAGTGGTTAAGTTGAATCACGAGATTCTTTTGGGTGGTTTTCTAGGGCGGAATACTGTTGGGAGTGGCTCTTCTTTGTGAGTGCCTATCTTAGTGCATATCGGTAGAGTGAAGTTGTAATGGTTTGTAGTCCACCAAAAGGATTATTCTTAGTGAATAGTATCGTGTCGTGGATTCGCAACTAGATGTACTGATGGTATAAACCCCCATCCTGAACCAGCATGTATCGTGGAGTCTCTTTACTTGCTTTATATACTTTGGTTGTGATTTGGGTTGTATTTGTTGTGTAACCACAAAATGATCTTTGAGGGTTGAAGTCTTTAAACTTCGAAGAAGCCAAAAAGATCGTAGTCACCCCCTCTGCAGTTCTACAAAATGGATCCAAATACAAGTTTGGGGCATTTATATCTTGAAGAGGGCAATACTTTGTCCATGTATGATTATGTGGAGAGCGAAGGAAATTGGAGTGGTTTTGAATATGAGGATACAATTGATAGCTGGAAGGGAAAGCAAATCAAAGCTTATACTTTCTATAGGATGGAAATCGAGGAAAAATTTATGAAAGGTATATAACCCCATGCTCCGTGGAGGGGTTTTATGATTTTAATGGTTTTAATGATCTTGAGTTTGATAAGAACTTCATCTCAAATGATTTTGTTGTTAAACTTGGCCTAAACTATAAGGTTGAGAAAAAATGGTGATAAAGTTATTGCCAAAAATTGCTTGTTTTGCTTAAAGGCGAAATGTTTTTCATAGACTTTATTGTTAACCCAAAAGAGGACGATGTTGAGCCTTGTTTCATTCTTGGTAGGTCATTACTTAGGATTGCTAAGGGTATTGTTGACTTTGGAAATTGTGTTATTACCATATGGCCCAAAACTATTATTCTTGACTCCGACGATGATGACCTTGATGCTTTGCTAGCTAGTATCAACGTAGATGATATACCACCATTTGACACCACCAATTCCACCAACTTTCCAAACTTCATATGTAATATGGGGAAAAACCTTAGAAAGAAAAAGAAAATCCAGATGAAATACAAAATGACTTATGATGGTACGGGACCCTTACTAACCATAAATAAGCCTAAAACACAAGATGAACTCACTAGGGAGGAACTAGAGGAGGATATATATGAAAGAATGGTATTATTGAATGAAAGAAGACATGTGATACGCGGGATTGCGCCCTCGCAACAGGTTTTACCTCTCAAGGGATCTTAAGAAGCTTGCAATCCCCGCCAGGCAGTGTACCTGATCGTTGTAGTATAGTATAGTGATAAGTACCGGGGGACTGATCGTTCAACTCAGGAATAGTGTCGCTAGGATTAGAAAGCCTATTAAACTAGGTCTAGAGGTGAGGGATGATTATTTTTGTCTTTTTTATTTTTTATTTTATGAAAGCAAGTAAAATCTCGGGTTTTAAAAGAGTGGGCGAAATTAGTTGCTAGTCAACTAACCTAATTAACTAGAGATGTAATCAAAATAAAATAAAAAGAAATAAAAATAAACTAAAGTAATTATGTGGTGGAAACAATAATGAGAAAAGATGTGTTTACTTAGATTTCATTACTCCCTAGATATCTTTTACCGGTTGATTAGCTTGTTACAATTGCATGGATGACGGGTTATATTCCTTAATACTAGTCGTATGGCCGTATACAATATTCCCTAACTCTATAAGATCCTACTTCACTCCTATGTCGAGCCGACTAAAAGCTCCTAACATGGGATCATTAGAATTCACTTATGCATTAAATACAACCAAAAATCGTAGTACACCTCTGAGCATGTTTCTTAAGATGTTCAAGCAAGTTACCAATGGAAGTCTGCCAGTTTTCTTAAGCCTAACGTCGAACACAATCATCCACAACAATTATAAGCAAACAATCAACCAATGATCAACATCTAGGTTTCACTACATCTAAGCAAACACAATAAAAACCTAGCCTAACATGTTAAAAGAAACACAAGCATAAGATAGAATCAAACAACACATAGACATATTGAATGATTATTGGAAGACTTATCTTTATTCAAACATGGAAGAAAGAAGGGTTTGAAACCCTTACAATATGACGAAAATTCGACCTAGGGTTTATGCTCCTAATGTTCCACACTTTACAATGAAAAATTGGAAAAATATATATAGAGAATACATCCTGACGGCGTCATGTGTTAGCTTCTGACGCCGTCAACTCGCCGCCAAGTTAAGAGTCGTATTGCCTAGATCCAGTCTTGACGCCTTCATGTGTAAATATACTTTGGGCCGTCACATGTAACATGACCCTGACGGCCTTGGTGACGCCGCCAGGCCAATAACACTGAAAATGCTCTGGGCCGTCACGTGTATTTTCCACTTTCACCTCTTTTGCCACTCTTGACGCCGTCATGTGTTAGATCTTGACATCGTCAGGTACTGTTCCCAGAAAGGATTTTGAGACTTTGCCGTTTTCTTCACTTTTATGCTCCAAAAACGTCCAAAATGCTTCATTTTCCAGATTTCTCCTCAAAAGTACCTAAAATGACAAAGGAACGATTTAGGGTAGTAATTGATCAAATAATCACGAATTCGGGCTTAAATGACCCCTTAAAAGCGGTACGCTTTTCGCCTTATCAAATACCCTTACACTTGAGATTTGCTTGTGCTCAAGCAAATGCGCTTTTATTCTAATCAAAATACAAGTTAGGGGTCATTTAACACTAATATAAAAGTAATTACAACAAATAATCGTTCCACTAAAAACCAAAAACAAGCACGGAGGTCATACGCTAGCACCTCACAAATAGTGTTTAGATACTCACATCTCTCGGGTGTAATAAAGTATATATCACAATATGGAAATGGAAAACATCTCTCACTACCTGTCATAGCAAAAAGATTACCATAGGCTTGGGAAAGGATCAAACCTCCACCACTTGGCATAAGCACCAAGGATAAACTATCAAAGAGGTCTTTTAGAGGGTTATAACATTAGGTGTAGGGATATGGAAAACACGGTTTTGTTGGATAAAGGCAATATTTACTGGTGGCGAGTTAATCATCTTGGTTAATTACATGTTCAATATGGCGTTGCTAAGCCAAGACTTGACTCGACTTAAGCTAATAAATCAAAAATAACAAAGACTTAAAATAAACATAGAATAAAACGGGATGGTAGTCCGTATGTTTCTCTCTTTCTTTTCTTTTTCTATTTTTTTTTTCTTTTTTCTTGATTTTTAAATTTTTTTTTTATTTTTTTATTTTTTTATTTTTTTTTGTATACACTCTTACCCTACCATCCAAAATAATAAATCATAGGGAATTTACATTCCCCTTACACTTGAATTTTTACATACTTTACAATAAACTTCTCTAATGACTCGAATTAAGATAATCAAAACACTTGGAGTACTTTTTAAGATTAACGCACATATGGGGGTAATAAATTAATGTTCTTCCCCATTACTTCATAACACTAGTACTTTACCCATGAGTCTCAGTCGTCCCAAAACAATATGTACAAGATATGACTCGACTTAGCAACCATGTAATCAATTAGACAACTAACTAAGGGTTTAAACAAATGACAATAATGCACTAAAGATGAGTGCATACACGGAAGGCTAAGGCGATTTGGTTGCACATTTGGGGTGGATTGTAAACAAATTCTATCTTTAAGTAAGATGCTTAAAGTTAGAATGAAAAAGATAGGCTCGGAGGGGTGTACTAGGGGTTTCATGTACTAAAAATGAGTACAACGCTAATGTGTGAGAAAATTAATTGACTTCGCTAGTCAAGTAATATGACTTAAATGGTCAAGTAATTATGATACGGGTTTTAACACAAGGGTGATCCTAATGCCTCTTATCATGCAGTAAATCCTACTACACGAATGTAGTCTCACTCCTAAATGTTGTAAAAAAATTTAAATTTGGCGCTAAAATTACACTAACAAGTATTTCTCTTAGTTTTATTACACACCTACTATCAAACAAACAAACTCAAGTGCAATTGTATCCTATAAGGTATCATCATTTACCCTCCCCTTACACTTAGGATGAACATTGTCCCCAATGTTCAATTAAAGGATGTAAAAGTAAAGCAAGTAAAAGAATGAAAACAAATACTCCCCTGATTCGTTCGGTGTGGATAGTATGTTAACAAGGTTAGATCTTCCTCCAAGAAACTGAACGTTGAAAGCTTCCCTCCAGAAATATAAATCATCTTATTGTCATATATAACCTGTTAAACCTGAGAAAACAATCAAGGCAAACCTCGCGTAAAATCAGCGGCAATCTATATATATTAAAAATAATCCTAGAAAAAATAGCATATATATATCTTAATGTTGCTTTCTAGGAATAAAAGGGATGTAATGCTTTTGGAATGAATGTTTGCAGATTTCCTGGAGTTTATAAAACTAAAGAATCAACAAAAGCTTTAAGACTCTGGTTTAAACAAAACTCGCAAAATTTTTCAGAATTTTAGTACCTGACGCCATCAGGTTATAACTCCTGACGCCGTCAGAATGTTCCTGGAAAAATCTTATGTTAAGTTTTCGGAGAATTTCTGGAAAAACTTATGCCTTATTTCCTGGAAAATCCTGCAAAACATCATTATGACTCGATACAAGCATTTGACTCTAACTAATATACATGCTCATTTAATATTGTAGTGAATCATGCTCATTTTCGTTCTTATAGACAAATTTAGATTTCCCTTACACTTAGCTTTTGCAAAATACCTTTATATGTAATTAAGACGAAGTTAAAAACAAAATAAAGCATTTTCTCAATTTACTTTGAACAATGATCCACAAACAATAAAAATAAAACACGCATACGGAAACAAATAAAATCAAACAAACAAAACAAATAAATCAAATAAAACATGGGTTGCCTCCCAAGAAGCGCTTTTCTTTATTTACGAGTCTTGTAGCTAGACTCAAGGTCGTGGGCTATTACGTGACCTCGTCATCAAATGTTATATCCTCCTCATTAATCATTTCATTACCACTTTCTTGACAATGTTTTACGCGTTGTATATTCACAGTGAATTCTCTATTTTCATCCTCCATTAACACAACAACGCCCGCTTTAGACGAGCTTTTCACCGTAAAGGGTCCATACCATCTAGACTTAAATTTCCCAGGAAATAACCTTAATCGGGAATTATACAATAGAACTTTGTTCCCTTCTGAGAACTCCTTAGGTTTCTTAATTCGCTGGTCATGCCATCTTTTTGCCCTTTCTTTATATGTAACGTAGGATTCATACGTTTCTAGCCTTAATTCATCAAGCTCATCGAGTTGTAAGAACCTATTCGTCCCAGTGACCGTATAATTCAAATTACATGCCTTAAGTGCCCAATAAACCTTGTGTTCAAGTTCTACTGGAAGGTGACACGCCTTGCCATAAACCATGCAGAACGGGGTCGTTCCTATAGGTGTCTTGTAGGCCGTTCGGAATGCCCATAAGGCCTCATCGAGTTTAAATGACCAATCCTTTCTGTTCTGATTGATCGTCTTTTCCAATATTCTCTTAATCGCCCTGTTGGTGTTTTCAACTTGACCGTTGGTTTGCGGGTGATAAGCGGTGGAGAACCGGTGGGAGACTCCATATCTTTTCATGACCTTTTCCATTTGCACGTTGCAAAAGTGGGTTCCCCTATCACTAATGAGAGCTTTAGGAATGGCGAACCTAGCAAACAGCTTTTTCAAAAAAATGAATTACTACCCTAGCATCGTTGGTCCTAAGGGCTTGTGCCTCCACACATTTTGAAACATAATCAATGGCCACTAATATGTATTTGTTCCCCCCTGAAGATGGAAAGGGTCCCATGAAATCTATTCCCCAAACATCGAAAACCTCACAAACTTGTATAAAATTTTGAGGCGCTTCATCTCTTCTCGATATATTCCCGGCTCGTTGACATGCATCGCATGCAAGTATCATTCCCTTCACATCACGAAATATTGTAGGTGATGAAGCGAAAAGTGTACCACTTTTAGGGGTCATTTAAGCCCTAAATCGTGATTATTTGATCAAATATTGCCCTAAATCGTTCCTTTTGTCATTTTAGGTACTTGGGACGTGATTTCTGGAATATGAAGCATTTTGGAGCTTTTTGGACGTTTTTATGCTCAAGAATGAAGAAAACGAGAAAATCAAGTATCCATGCTGGAAACAGTACCTGACGGCGTCAAGATCTACAAGGTGACGCCGTCACTCATTGATAAAGAGGTGGATAATTCAAGTTGTACGTGACGGGCCAGAAAGATTTCAAGGCATTTGTACATGACGGCGTCACCAAGGCCATCAAGAGCACGTTACACGTGATGGCCCAGAAAACGTTTATACATGACGGCGTCAGGACTTAACCTGACGACGTCAGATGATTTAAAGTGACGACATCAGGAAGAAGGCTTACACGAGAAAAACCTTAGTGAAACCGTCACAAGATGATCGACACTGTTTTGGCCATAACTTTTGCATACGAACTCGGATTTGAGCGATTCAAAAAAGGAAACGATCGGGACGAAAAAATCTTCGATTTCGTGAAAAAATGGTCGTGACGCCATCACTCTTTACGGGCTGACGGCATCAAGATGGGCCGACATAAAATATGCCTATAAATATAACCTTATTACTTCACTTTTTGTAAGCTCTAAACCTTAAGGTCGATTCCTGGGTTTAGGTAGGTGTTTTTCCAGCAACTTAGAGGGTTTCAATCACTCCATACACATCATATATTGGTTTTTTGATTCTATCTTAATTATGTTTTCCATTATCATTATTGCTTGCTCTTCTTTGATGATGTTTTGCTAATTCACCTTGTGTCTACTTATGATTGTGTGAAACTTGTATATAATTGATTAGATCTTATTGATTCCTTATTGATGTTTGTGTCTATCTTCATCAATTAGGGTGTGACACTTCGATAGGTCTAATTGGTTTAGCTTATAATTCTTGTTTCCTATTGTCTCTTGTTTAATTGAATGATATCGATGTTAGGCTTAAGAAAACTGGCAGACTTCTAATTGGTAACTTGCTTGAACATCTTAAGAAACATGATCGGTGGTGTACTACGATTATATGGTTATATTTAATGCATAAGTGAATTCTAATGATCCCATGTTAGGAGCTTTTAACGACTCGACATAGGAGTGAAGTAGGATCTTATAAAGTTAGGGAATATCGTACACGGCCCTACGACTAGTATTAAGGAATACAACCGGTCAATTAAAACAAGGTGTGACAATTCAATAGGTAGAATTGGATAGCTAGCAAGGAGTAACATATCATGGGTAAACATGCTTCACTTACCTTGTAGAACCCTAGTTTATTTTCCTACACATTAGTTTAAGTAGTAGCTTTTGGGTTAGTTGATTAACAACTAGTTCCGCCCCTTCTTCCAAAAACCGAAATTTTCACTTGCTTTTCATAAAATATAAAAACACAAAAAGAATCATCCTTCACCTTTAGGCCTAGTTAGATTAATTTCAATCCTAACGACACTATTCCTGAGTTGAACGATCAATCCCCCGATACTTGTCACTATACTATACTACAACGATCGGGTACACTGCCTGGTGGGGGTTGTAAGCTTCTCAAGATCCCTTGAGAGGTAAAACCTATTGTGTGGGCGCAATTCCCACGTATCAAGTTTTTGGCGCCGCAGCCCGGGGAATAGTTATTGTCTAGGTTAGGATTTCTTTTTATTAGGTCTACTTGCTAGATTCCTTTCTAGTAAGATTTTTATTTTTATTTTCAGGTTTTCTTTAGTCTATCTTATTTCTTCGTGTCTTTGTTGGTAACCATCACCATCCGCCATCATGGCAAATGAAGATCTCTCTAACCTTCTTCGTGTGAGGTGCTATATGCTGAACCCGAAAGGGAAATGCATAAGCTAAAGCAATCTCTCTCAACACCCGGACCATCTAGCATAACTATCAACTTTGATGAGGCCCTTTCTGTAGAAGATTCAGATAATCACCTCACACCCTCTAGCCCCCAATCCAACAACGATATGAGCACCCCCGAAACTCCCACTCCTAAGCGCCTTAAGGACTACTCCTCCCCGAATCCTCGTGGCTTCTCAAATGCCATTGTTTTCCCAAACGAACACACCGATGAGGTCTTGCGTGCAACCGATGTTTGGCTTGTCCAAAGTGTATGCAAGTTTCGTGGACTAGATACCGATGACCCAATTCAACATATCAAGGATTTCTTGAAGATAGTGGACACACTCTATACGGATGGGGCCACTAGAAACACGTCCCGACTACGATTCTTCCCTTTCAATCTTTATGAAAAATCCAAAGAGTGGTATGATAGACTTCCCTCCGAGTCTATTTTTACATGGGAGCAACTTATATCCAACTTTTATGAGAAGTTCTTCCCAGCAGGAAAAACCTCGGCATTTAGGGATAGGATCCTCCATTTCCAAAAGGAAAAGGACGAACCCATCCATAAATCATGGATTAGATTCAAGGATTTAATAAGACAAGTTCCCCATCATGGCATTGAACTTTGGCTTCTGGTCCAAATCTTCTACGACAATGTCCCCCCAAACGACCAGAACGGAATCAATAATTCAAGAAAAGGGAGAATAGCTAATCTAAGAGCCGAGGAAGGGTGGAATAGGATTGAGGAATATGCTCAAGACCAGGATGATACTTGGGATGAACCCGATTCGACTATAAGCACTTTCGAAATCACACAAACACCCTCAGATCGGCTAAGAAAAATTCATGAAAGTGTGGAATACCTTGCAGGGTCGCGAACAACTAAACAACTTTCAAATCCTTACTTGATCTGCGACTACTGTGGGGGCCCGCACGAGGTAGAGGAATAAGGAGGAAAAACCATGACCGAACATGCGTGTTTGTCGGGACATGACATCTACGCTGACCCCTCCCTTTTGCCTTTTTACCAAAACGATGATTACACCCTTTGGGGGAATCTGGTGAAAAGAAAAGAAAGAGAGGAAGGCCCTGAATACAAA
The DNA here is from genome assembly GCA_030686995.1 of Artemisia argyi. NCBI lineage: Eukaryota > Viridiplantae > Streptophyta > Magnoliopsida > Asterales > Asteraceae > Artemisia > Artemisia argyi. The sequence continues at coordinate 148,578,948 of CM060681.1, forward strand.
ATTAGGAGCACTTTTGAGGATGACCTTGGTCACTTTACTCAGGAAAAAGGCTTACAATTGAAAGGGCTTGACAAGCTCATCGCTGAGCAATAGAATGACATGGAAAATGGTTCAATAAGCTTAATGCCACCCTCGATGGCCATAACAGGCCCCCAGTAAGTAAAAAAGATACCCTGCTTGCAGTGACTACTCGAGCTGGAACAACAACCAAGGACCCTCCTTATCCGAGCCCACATCCTATCACCATTGAGCCAAACGATCCCCACGAGGAGGAAGGTAATGTGAGCAATGAGGCTCCTGAACAACCTCCTCTGGTGACCCCATCTCCACCAACTCCACCTAACCAACCTGTGAGAATCCCATTTCCATCCCGCCTAAAAACCCAGAAGATTGAAAACGATAATAAGAGATTCTTGTCATATCTAAAAGATTCAGTGGTCACCATACATCTCCTTGATGCTTGCTATCACATGCCCAAGTATAGCTCATACTTCAAAAGATTGCTTGCCAACTGAAAGAAACTCGAGGGTCTTATGACTCTGGGAGAAGAATGTTCGGTGGTGACCCAACGAGGGCTACCAAAAAAGGTAGACAATCCAGGCAGCTTCACCTTGCCCTGTTCCATAGGATCTCTATCAATAAAAAATGCTCTTGCCGATTTAGGGGCAAGCATCAACCTCATGCCCCACTCCATGTTCCTCAAACTATGATATTCCGGACTAAATCCTACCCATATGAACATCCAGCTAGCCGATAGATCGGTCAAATATCCCTTAGGTATATGCGAGAATGTTCTAGTCAAAGTAGGGAAGTTCAAATTTCCGGTTGACTTCGTGATCTTGGAGATGGAGGAGGATGACCTGGTGCCCATCATCTTAGGGAGACCCTTTCTTGATACTGCTCGTGCAGTCATTGATGTTCACGACGGCAAGTTAACCTTACGAGTAGGAACCGATAGCTTCACCTTCGATATTAAAGACACTATGAATCTATCTCTCGAAGCAGCTAACCGGCTCTATTTCATCGGAGAGGTCGATGAACTAACTGATGTCATTGACAACTGTGTTGATGAACAAATCAAAAAAGGCTGGTTACGGGATGAGAGTTTCCTCCCCATATTGGAGGAGGAGAAGACGGAGGGCGCTAACGCAGTCTCTTTCTATCCCAGACAAGAGACCACTGAACGGCTCGAACTCCGTAAACCCGAGAACAAGCTAAAACCCTCCATTATCAAATCACCTAAGCTAGAACTTAAAGAACTCCCAAACCACCTGGACTATGCCTTCCTCCAGGGAGAGGATCAACTGCCAGTAATCATAAACTCTTCCCTCGAACATGAGCAAAAGGATAGGCTCTTCGGAGTCCTAAATAAATATAAGGGAGTCCTTGCGTGAAGTGTAGCCGACATTAAGGGGATTGACTCTACCTTTTGCACGCATAAGATTCTTATGGAAGAAGACTATAAACCAGCTGTGCAACCCCAGAGGCGGGTGAATCCCAACATTAAGGAGGTGGTGAAAAAAGAAGTTATCAAACTCTTGGATGCAGGGCTGATATACCTGATTTCGGATAGCCCGTGGGTTAGTCCTGTACAGGTTGTACCAAAGAAAGGAGGAATGACTGTGGTGAAAAATGACAATGGAGAGATGGTACCCCAGAGAACGGTTACTGGTTGGAGGGTATGCATCGATTATAGAAAGCTCAATGATGCCACCAGAAAGGATCACTTTCCCCTCCCGTTCATTGACCAAATGTTGGAAAGATTATCCGGGCACGAGTACTACTGTTTCTTGGATGGATTCTCGGGATATTTCCAAATCCCCATAGCCCCTGAGGATCAAGAAAAAACCACGTTTACTTGCCCTTATGGAACATTCGCCTATAAGAGGATGCCTTTTGGGCTGTGTAACGCTCCCGCCACTTTTCAGCGATGCATGACCACAATCTTTCACGAGTTAATGGAAGACAACATGGAAGTTTTCATGGATGACTTTTTGGTCTTCGGGGACTCTTTCGACCGCTGTCTCGCTAACCTCGAAAAAAATGCTCAAACGTTGCGAGGAAACCAACTTGGTCCTAAATTGGGAGAAATGCCATTTTATGGTAAAAGAAGGGATTGTGCTAGGGCATAAGGTCTCAGGAAATGGGATTGAGGTGGACCAAGAAAAGGTTGAAGCTATATCTATACTACCTTATCCCACGACTGTTAAAGCAATACGTAGCTTCTTGGGTTATGCCGGGTTCTACAGGAGATTCATTAAAGACTTCTCTAAAATAGCTCGGCCAATGACTCAATTGCTTGTAAAGGATGCCCCTTTCGATTTCTCTCAAGAATGCAAGGATGCATTCAATCTCCTTAAAAAGGAACTCACGCAAGCCCCAATCATGGTTACACCCAACTGGGGGTTACCTTTCGAAATCATGTGCGACGCTAGCGACTATGCTGTTGGGGCAATATTAGGTCAAAGGTGTAAGAAACAGTTCCAACCTATATATTACACTAGCAAAATTATGAATCCCGCTCAATAGAATGATTCTACCATCGAAAAAGAACTATTAGCCGTGGTGTTCGCTTTTGAAAAATTCCGCCAATATCTTGTCCTTTCAAAGACGGTCGTTTTTACTGATCATTCGGCTCTCCAATACCTTTTTGCTAAGCAAGACGCTAAACCATGACTAATTCGGTGGATCTTGTTGTTACAAGAATTTGATGTTGAAATTCGTGATAAAAGGGGGGCAGAGAATTTGGCTGCTGATCACCTCTCTCGTCTCGAAAATCCCCTCCTTAGTGAGCTTGACAAAAGTGAGATTCGGGATTCATTCCCTAACGAACAGCTCATGTCAATAACTGATTCTGAACCATGGTACGCTGATTATGCTAATTATCTTGTGAGCAGGCTCATTCCGGAACACATGACTAGACATGAAAAGAAAAGGTTCTTTGCCCAACTAAAATACTACTTCTGGGACGAACCCTTCTTATTCCAAAGATGTCCTGATCAAATAATTAGGTGCTGTGTTTCGGGAAAAGAAGTGATAAAGATCATGAAAGAATGTCATTCAGGCCCTTCTGGGGGCCATCATGGGATAAACACCACCGCACGAAAGATTTTCAATGCAGGATTCTATTGGCCCACAATATTTTGTGATGTAAAGGAGATGATATAGGCATGCGATGCATGTCAACGGGCCGAGAATATATCAAGTAGAGATGAAGCGCCTCAGAATTTTATACAAGTTTGTAAGGTTTTCGATGTTTGGGGAATTGATTTCATGGGACCCTTTCCATCTTCAAGGGGGAACGAATACATTTTAGTGGCCATCGGTTATGTTTCAAAATGGGTAGAGGCACAAGCCCTTAGGACCAACGATGCTAGGGTAGTTATTCATTTTCTGAAAAAGCTGTTTGCTATTCGGCATTCCTAAAGCTCTCATTAGTGATAGGGGGCCACTTTTGCAATGCGCAAATAAAAAAGGTCATGAAGAGGTATGGAGTTTCCCACCGGTTCTCCGCCGCTTATCACCCACAAACCAACGGTCAAGTCGAAAACACCAAAAAGGCAATTAAGAGAATATTTGAAAAGACGGTCAATCAAAACAGAAAGGAATGGTCATTTAAACTTGATGAGGCCCTATGGGCATTCCGAACGGCCTACAAGACACCTATTGGAACGACCCCGTTCCACATGGTTTATGGCAAGGCGTGTCACCTTCCGGTGGAACTTGAATACAAGGCCTATTGGGCACTTAAGGCATGTAATTTGGATTATATGGTCGCTGGAACGACTAGGTTCTTGCAACTCCATGAACTTGATGAGTTAAGGCTAGAAGCATATGAATCCACCGTTACATATTAAGAAAGGGTGAAAAGATGGCATGACCAGTGAATTAAGAAACCTAAGGAGTTCTCAGAAGGAGACAAAGTTCTATTGTATAATTCTCGGTTAAGGTTATTTCCCGGGAAACTCAAGTCTAGATGGTATGGGCCCTTTATAGTAAAAATTTCCTCTAAAACGGGCGTTGTTGTGTTAATGGACGATGAAAATAGAGAGTTCACTGTCAACATACAACGCATAAAACATTATCAAGAAAGTAGTAATGAGATGATTAGTGAGGAGGATGTAACATTTGAAGATGAGGTCACGTAATTTCCCATGACCTTGAGTCTAGCTACAAGACTCGTAAATAAGAAAAGCGCTTCTTGGGAGGCAACCCATGTTTTGTGTGATTTTTATTTTTTTGAATGTTATTTGTTTCCGTATGCATGCTTTATTTTTATTGTTGGTGGATCATGTTTCAAACTAAAATTGTGAAAATGCTTTATTTTGTCATTTAACTTCGTCTTAACTTCATATAAAGGTATTTTGCAAAAGCTAAGCGTAAGGGGAAAACCCAAATTTGTTTCTAAGAACGAAAATGATCTTGATTCGCCACAATAATAAATGAACATGTGTATTAGTATTTGTTATAGTCAAATGCTTGTATCGAGTCATAATGATGTTTTGCAGGATTTTCCAGGAAGTAGGACATAAGTTTTTTCAGAAATTTTTCGAAAACTTATCATAAAGATTTCTGCAGGTCACTTCTGACGGCATCAGGGTTTAAAACCTGACGGCGTCACCTATAAAATTCTGGAAATCTTGCGAGTTTTGTTTTTCTAACGGAGTCTTAAAATTTTTGTTAATTCTTTAGTTTTATAAACTCCAGAAAATCTGCAAACATTCATTCCACAAGCATTATATCCCTTAAATTCCTAGAAAGCAACTTTAAGATATATATATGCTATTTTTCTAGGATTTGTTAGTATATATAGATTGCCGCGGATTTTACGCGAGGTTGCCTTGATTGTTTTCTCAGGTTTAACAGGTTATATATGACAAGAAGATGATTTATATTTCTGGAAGGGAATCTTTGAGTGTTCATTTTTTTGGAGGAAGATCTAACCTTGTTGACACACTATCCACACCGAACGAATCAAGGGAGTATTTTTTTCATTCTTTTACCTGTTTTACTTTTACATCCTTTAATTGAACATTGGGGACAATGTTCATCCTAAGTGTAACGGGAGGGTAAATGATGATACCTTATAGGATACAATTGCACTTGAGTTTGTTTGTTCGATGGTAGGTGTGTAATAAAACTAAGAGAAATACTTGTTAGTGTAATTTTAGCACCAAATTTAAAATTTTTTACAACATTTAGGAGTGAAACTTTAGCCTTAACAAGCGTCTCATGGATAGGAATTGTATGACTAGCACAAAAACCATACCACTCAAAAATTTCCACCCAAAAAATGTGAGGTTCGCCTTTAGATCTTTAGGAAAAAGTATTCATTCTTAATGCTTGTGAGTGTACCGGTAGTATTTAGATTCTAGAACTTGTGATAGCGATGCATCCCGAGACCGCTAGTGAGACTACATTCGTGTAGTTAGGATTTATTACATGATAAGAGGCATTAGGATAACCCATGTTTTTACACCTGTGTTTTATATAATTACATTGACTTCATTAGTCAAGTAATTCTCCCACACTTTTGCGTTGTACTCATTTTTAGTACACGATACCCCTAGTACACCCCTCCGAGCCTATCTTTTTCGTTTCTAACTTTAAGCATCTTACTAAAAGATAGAATTTGTTTACAATCCACCCCCAAATGTACACCCAAATCGCCTTACCCTTCCTTTTATGCACTCATCTTTAGTTCATTATTGTTATTTGTTTAAACCCTTAGTTAGTTGTCTAATTGATCACATGGTTGCTAAGTCGAGTCATATCTTGTACATATTCTTTTCGGACAATCGGGACTCATGGGTAAGGTACTATTGTAATGGAGTAATGGGGATGACGTCAATTATTACCCCCATATGTGCGTTAATATTTAAAAGTACTCCAAGTGTTTTGATTATCTTGATTCGTGTCATTAGAATAATTGATTGTGAAGTATGTAAAAGCTCAAGTGTTGGGAGGAAACGAGCTCCTTTTGATGTATTATTTTGGATGGTAGAGTATAAGTGTATGCAAAAAAAAAAAAAAAAAAAAAAAAAAAAAAAAAAAAAAAAAAAAAAATCGAAAAAATAAATTAAAATGAAAAAAAGAGAGAAAAGAAAAAAAAATAGAAAAATAAAATAGAGAAAAACATACGGGCTACCATCCATTTCTTTTATTTATGTTTAAGTCAAATAGTGTCTTGAAAAAAATCCAAAAAGAGTCTTAGTTAGTTCAAGTTGAGTCGAGTCTTGGCTTAGCAACGCCTTATTGTACATGTAGTTAACTAAGACAATTGACTTGCCACAAGTAAAATATCCGTTTATCCAACAAAACCGTGTTTTCCATATCCCCTACACCTAACGTTATAACCCTTTAAAAGACCTCTTTGATAGTTTTCCTAGGTGCTTACGCCAAGTGGTGGAGGTTTTGATCCTTTCCCAAGCCTATGGTAATCTATTTTCTATGACAGGTAGAGAGTGATATTTCTCCATTTCCAATTATGAAATACAAATTTACAACACCCGAGAGATGAGAGTATCCAAATACTTAATGTGAGGTGCTAGTGTATAATTTATGTGCTTGTTTTGATTAAGGTAGAACGATCATTTGTTGTAATTACTTTTATATTAGTGTTAAATGACCCATAACTTGTATTTTTATTGGTGGAAAAGCTCATTTGCTTGAGGACAAGCAAATCCCAAGTGTAGGGATATTTGATGAAGGGAAAAGTGTACCGCTTTTAGGGGGTCATTTATGCCCTAAATCGTAATTATTTGATCAAATATTGCCCTAAATCGTTCCTTTTGTCATTTTAGGTACTTGGAACGTGATATCTGGAATATGAAGCATTTTGGAGCTTTTTGGACGTTTTTATGCTCAAGAATGAAGAAAACGAGAAAATCAAGAATCTATGCTGGAAACAGTACCTGACGGCATCAAGATCTACAAGGTGACGCCGTCACTCATTGATAAAGAGGTGGATAATTCAAGTTGTACGTGACGGGCCAGAAAGATTTCAAGGCATTTGTACATGACGGCGTCACCAAGGCTGTCAAGAGCACGTTACATGTGACGGCCCAGAACACGTTTATACACGACGGCGTCAGGACTTAACCTGACAACGTCAGATGATTTAAAGTGACGACGTCAGGAAGAAGGCTTACACGAAAAGAAACCTTAGTGAAACCGTCACAAGATGATTGAGACAATCACAACTTGCGCGCGGAGTAGCTGACACTGTTTTGGCCATAACTTTTGCATACGAACTCGGATTTGAGCGATTTAAAAAAGGAAATGATCGGGGCAAAAAAATCTTCGATTTGGTGGAAAAATGGTCATGATGCCGTCACTCTTTACGGGCTGCCACTGTCAAGATGGGCCAACAGAAAATATGCCAATAAATATAACCTTATTACTTCACTTTTTGTAAGCCCCAAACCCTAAGGTCGATTCCTGGGTTTAGGTAGGTATTTTTCCAGCAACTTAGAGGGTTTCAAGCACTCCATAAACATCATATATTGGTTTGTTGATTCTATCTTAATTATCTTTTCCATTATCATTGTTGCTTGCTCCTCTTTGATGATGTTTTGCTAATTCACCTTGTGTCTACTTATGATTGTGTGAAACTTGTATATAATTGATTAGATCTTATTGATTCCTTGTTGATGTTTGTGTCTATCTTCATCAATTAGGGTGTGACACTTCGATAGGTCTAATTGGATTAGCTTATAATTCTTGTTTCCTATTGTCTCTTGTTTAATTGAATGATATCGATGTTAGGCTTAAGAAAACTGGCAGACTTCCAATTGGTAACTTGCTTGAACATCTTAAGAAACATGATCGGAGGTGTACTACGATTATATGGTTGTATTTAATGCATAAGTGAATTCTAATGATCCCATATTAGGAGCTTTTAACGGCTCAACATAGGAGTGAAGTAGGATCTTATAGAGTTAGGGAATATCGTACACGGCCCTACGACTAGTATTAAGGAATACAACCGGTCAATTAAAACAAGGTGTGACAATTCAATAGGTAGAATTGGATAGCTAGCAAGGAGTAACATATCATGGGTAGACATGCTTCACTTACCTTGTAGAACCCTAGTTTATTTTCCTACACATTTGTTTAAGTAGTAGCTTTTGGGTTAGTTGATTAACAACTAATTCCGCCCCTTCTTCCAAAAACCGAGATTCTTACTTGCTTTTCATAAAATATAAAAACACAAAAAGAATCATCCTTCACCTTTAGACCTAGTTAGATTAATTTCAATCCTAACGACACTATTCCTGAGTTGAACGATCAATCCCGGTACTTGTCACTATATTATACTACAACGATCGGGTACACTGCCTGGTGGGGGTTGTAAGCTTCTCAAGATCCCTTGAGAGGTAAAACCTGTTGCGAGGACGTAATTCCCACGTATCAGTAGGCCAATAGAATCCTGCATCAAAAATCTTTCGTGCGGTAGTGTTTATTCCATGATGGCCCCAGAAGGGCCCAAATGACATTCTTTCATAATCTTCATTGCTTCTTTTCCCGAAACACAGCGCCTGATTACTTGATCAGGACATCTTCGGAATAAGAAGGGTTCGTCCCAAAAGTAGTATTTTAGTTGGGAAAAGAACCTTTTCCTTTCGTGTCTAGTCATGTGTTCCGGAATGAGTCAGCTTGCAAGATAATTAGCATAATCAGCGTACCATGGCTCAGAATCTGTTATTGACATGAGCTGCTCTTCAGGAAATAAGTCCCGAATCTCACTCTTGTCAAGTTCACTAAGGAGGGGATTTTCGAGATGAGAGAGATGATCAGCAGCTAAATTCTCTGGCCCATTTTTATCATGAATTTCAACATCGAATTCTTGTAACAACATGATCCACTGAATTAGTCGTGGTTTAGCGTTTTGCTTAGCAAAAAGGTATCGAAGAGCTGAATGATCAGTAAAAATGACCGTTTTTGAAAGGACAAGATATTGGCGGAATTTGTCAAAAGCGAACACCACGGCTAATAGTTCCTTTTCAGTGGTAGAATAGTTCTCTTGAGCGGGATTCATAGTCTTGCTATCGTAGTATATTGGTTGGAATTGTTTGTTAAACCTTTGGCCTAATACTGCTCCAACAGCATAGTCGCTAGCGTCACACATGATCTCAAAAGGCAATTCCCAGTTAGGTGTAGTAATGATTGGGGCTTGTGTGAGTTCCTTTTTCATGAGATTGAATGCATCCTTGCATTCTTGAGAGAAATCGAAAGGGACATCCTTTACAAGCAATTGAGTCATTGGCCGAGCTATTTTAGAGAAGTCCTTAATAAACCTCTTGTAGAACCTGGCATGACCCAAGAAGCTATGTATTGCCTTGACAGTAGTGGGATAAGGTAGTTTAGATATAGCTTCAACCTTTGCTTGGTCCACCTCAATCTCATTTCCTGAGACCTTATGCCCTAGCACAATCCCTTCTTTTACCATAAAATGGCATTTCTCCCAATTTAGGACCAAGTTGGTCTTCTCACAACGTTTGAGCATTTTTTCAAGGTTAGCGAGACAGCGATCGAAAGAGTTCCCGAAGACCGAGAAATCATCCATAAAAACTTACATGCTGTCTTCCATTAACTCGTGAAAGATTGCGGTCATACATCGCTGAAAAGTGGCGGGAGCGTTACATAGCCCAAAAGGCATTCTCCTATAGGCGAATGTTCCATAAGGTCAAGTAAATGTGGTTTTTTCTTGGTCCTCAGGGGCTATGGGGATTTGGAAATATCCTGAGAATCCATCCAAGAAACAGTAGTGCTTGTGCCTGGCTAATCTCTCCAACATTTGGTCAATGAACGGGAGGGGAAAGTGATCCTTTCTGGTGGCATCATTGAGATTTCTATAATCGATGCATACCCACCAACCAATAACCGTTCTCCGGGGTACCATTTCACCGTTGTCATTTTTCACCACAGTCATCCCTCCTTTCTTTGGTACAACCTGTACAGGACTAACCCACGCGCTATCTGAAATCGGGTAGATCAACCCTGCATCCAAGAGTTTGATAACTTCCTATTTCTCCACCTCCTTAATGTTGAGATTTACCCACCTCTGAGGTTGCACGGCTGGTTTATAGTCTTCCTCCATAAGAATCTTATGCGTGCAAAAGGTCGAGTCAATCCCCTTAATGTCGGCTACACTCCATGCAAGGACTCCCTTATATTTCTTTAAAACTCCTAAGAGTTTATCCTTTTGCCCACGTTCAAGGGAAGAATTTATGATCACTGGCAGTTGATCTTCTCCATGGAGGAAAGCATATTCCAAGTTGTTTGGGAGTTCTTTAAGTTCTAGCTTGGGTGGTTCGATAATGGAGGGCTTTAGCTTGTTTTCGGGTTTACGGAGTTCGAGCGGTTCAGTGGTCTCTTGTCCGGGATAGAAGGAGACGGCGCTAACGCCCTCCGTCTTCTCCTTCTCCATTATGGGGAGGAAGACCTCATCCCGCAACCATCCCTCTTCGATTTGTTCATCAACACAGTTGTCAATGACATCAGTTAATTCATCGACCTCTCCGATGAAATAGAGCCGGTTAACTGCTTCGAGAGATAGATTCATAGTGTCTTTAATGTCAAAGGTCAAGCTATCGATCCCTACTCGTAAGGTTAACTTGCCGTCGTGAACATCGATAACTGCACGAGCGGTGGCAAGAAAGGGTCTCCCTAAGATGATGGGCACCAGGTCATCCTCCTCCATTTCCAAGATCACGAAGTCAACCGGAAATTTGAACTTCCGTACTTTAACTAGCACATTCTCGCATATCCCCAAGGGATATTTGACTGATCTATCGGCTAGTTGGATGTTCATACGAGTTGGTTTTAATTCGGAATATCCTAGTTTGAGGAACATGGAGTAGGGCATGAGGTTGATGCTTGCCCCTAAATCGGCAAGAGCATTCTTTATCGATAGAGATCCTATGGAACAGGGCAAGGTGAAGCTGCCTGGGTCGTCTACCTTTTTTGGTAGCCCTCGTTGGGTCACCAACGAACATTCTTCTCCCAGAGTCACAAGACCCTTGAGTTTCTTTCGGTTGGCAAGCAATCTTTTGAAGTATGAGTTATACGTGGGCATGTGATAGCAAGCATCAAGGAGAGGTATAGTGACCACTGAATCTTTTAGATAAGACAAGAATCTCTTATTATCGTTCTCATTCTTCTGATTTTTTAGGCGGGACGGAAATGGGATTCTCACAGGTTGGTTAGGTGGAGTTGGTGGAGATGGGGTCATCAGAGGAGGTTGTTCGGGAGCCTTGTTGCTCACAATACCTTCCTCCTCATGGGGATTATTTGGCTCAACGGCGACAGGATGTTGACTCGGATAAGGAGGGTCCTTGGTTGTTGTTCCAGCTCGAGTAGTAACCGCGAGCAAGGGATCTTTTTGGCTTACTGGGGGCCTGTTATGGCCATCAAGGGTAGCATTAAGCTTTTTGAACCATTTTTCCATGTCATTCTGTTGTTCAGTGATGAGCTCGTCAAGCCCTTTCAATTGCAAGCCTTTTTCCTGAGTAAAGTGTCCAAGGTCATCCTCAAAAGTGCTCCTGATTTTGAAGCCAGGGCCTTCCTCTCCTTCTTTTCTTTTCACCAGATTCCCCCAAAGGGTATAATTATCGTTTTGGTAAGAAGGCAAAAGGGAGGGGTCATCGAAGATGTCATGTCCCGAAAAACACGCATGTTCGGTGGTGATTTCTCCTCCGCATTATTCTACTTCGTGTGGGCCCCTACAGTAGTCGCAGATCAAGTAAGGGTTTGAAAGTTGTTTAGTTGTTCGCGATCCTGCAAGGTATGACACCCTTTCGTGAAGTTTCCTCAACCGATCTGAGGGTGTCTGTTCGATTTTGGATATGCTCATAGTCAAATCGGGTTCATCCCAAGTAGCGCCCTGGTCTTGAGCATATTCCTCAATCCTTTTCCACCCTTCCTCGGCGCTTAGATTGGCTATTTTCCCATTTCTTGAATTATTGATTCCGTTCTTGTCGTTTGGGGAGACGTTGTCGTAGAAGATTTGGACCAGAAGCCAAAGCTCTATGCAATGATGGGGGACTTGTCTTATTAGATCCTTTAATCTAATCCATGATTTATATATGGGTTCGTTATTTCCATTTCGGAAATGGAGGATCCTATCCCTAAATGCTGAGGTTTTCCCTGCTGGGAAGAACTTCTCATAAAACTTGGAGATAAGTTGCTCCCATGTAAAAATAGACTCGGAGGGAAGTTTATCATACCACTCCTTGGCTTTTTCATGAAGGGTGAAAGGAAAGAATTGTAAACGGGACGTGTTTCTAGTGGCCCCGTCCGTATAGAGGGTGTCCACTATCTTCAAGAAATACCTAATATGTTGAATTGGGTTAACGGTTTGCAGTCCGCGAAACTTGCATACACTTTGGACAAGCCAAACATCATTTGTACGCAAGACCTCATCGGTGCGTTCGTTTAGGAAAACAATGGCATTTGAGAAGCCACGAGGATTCGGGGAAGAATAGTCCTTAAGGCGCTTAGGGGTGGCAGTTTCGGGGGTGCTCATATCGTGGTTGGATTGGGGGCTAGAGGGTGTGAGGTGATTTTCTGAATCTTCTTCAGAAAGAGCCTCATCAAAGTTGATGGCTATGCCAGATGGTTTGGGTGTTGGGAGAGATTGCTTTAGCCTATGCATTTCCCTTTCAGGTTCTGCATATGGCAAAACAAAATTTCTTACGGAGCTACGACTCCTAGTGATTCTAAGATTAGAGAGATCTTCATTTACCATGATCTCGTATGGTAATGGTTACGAACAAAGGAACAAAGAAATGAGATAGACTAAAGAAACCTAAAAATAAAAATGAAAAATCTTACTAGAAATGGAATCTAGCAAGTAGACCTAATAAAAAGAAATTCTAACCTAGACAATAACTATTCCCCGGCAACGGCGCCAAAAACTTGATACACGGGATTGGGCCCTCGCAACACGTTTTTCCTCTCAAGGGATCTTGAGAAGCTTGCAATCCCCGCCAGGCAGTGTACCTGATCGTTGTAGTATAGTATAGTGATAAGTACCGGGGGATTGATCGTTCAACTCAGGAAAAGTGTCACTAGGATTAGAAAGCCTACTAAACTAGGTCTAGAGGTGAGAGATGGTTCTTTTTGTATTTTATTTTTATTTTATGAAAGCAAGTAAAATCTCGGGTTTTGAAGGAGTGGGCGGAATTAGTTGCTAGTCAACTAACCCAATCAACTACAGATGTAGTCAAAATAAAATAAAAAGAAATAAAAATAAAGTAAAGTAATTATGTGGTGGAAACAATAATGAGAAAAGATGTGTTTACTTAGATTTCATTACTCCCTAGATATCATTTACCGGTTGATTAGCTTGTTACAATTGCATGGATAACGTGTTATATTCCTTAATACTAGTCGTAGGGCCGTGTACAATATTCCCTAACTCTATAAGATCCTACTTCACTCTTATGTCGAGCCGACTAAAAGCTCCTAACATGGGATCATTAGAATTCACTTATGCATTAAATACAACCAAAAATCGTAGTACACCTCCGATCATGTTTCTTAAGACGTTCAAGCAAGTTACCAATGGAAGTCTGCCAGTTTTCTTAAGCCTAACATCGAATACAATCATCTACAACAGTTATATGCAAACAATCAACCAATAATCAACATCTAGGTTTCACTACATCTAAGCAAACACAATAAAACCTAGCCTAACATGTTAAAAGAAAGACAAGCATAAGATAGAATCAAATAACACATAGACATATTGAATGATTATTGGAAGACTTATCTTTATTCAAACATGGAAGAAAGAAGGGTTTGAAACCCTTACAATATGATGAAAATTCGACCTAGGGTTTATGCTCCTAATGTTCCACACTTTACAATGAAAAACTGGAAAAATATATATAGAGAATACATCTTGACGGCGTCATGTGTTAGCTTCTGACGCCGTCAACTCACCGTCAAGTTAAGAGTCGTATTGCCTAGATCTAGTCTTGACGCCTTCATGTGTAAATATACTCTGGGCCGTCACATGTAACATGACCCTGACAGCCTTGGTGACGCCGTCAAGCCAATAACACTGAAAATACTCTGGGCCATCACGTGTATTTTCCACTTCCACCTCTTTTGCCACTCTTGACGCCATCATGTGTTAGATCTTGATGTCATCAGGTACTGTTCCCAGCAAGGATTTTGAGACTTTGCCGTTTTCTTCACTTTTATGCTCCAAAAATGTCCAAAATGCTTCCTTTTCCAGATTTCTCCTCAAAAGTACCTAAAATGACAAAAGGAACGATTTAGGGCAGTAATTGATCAAATAATCGCGAATTCGGGCTTAAATGACCCCTTAAAAGTGATAAACTTTTTGCCTTATCAACACGTTAACAAAACCCTCAAATCTAGTGACAAGCACAAGTTGTTACTTGATAGTGTGCTACTAGAAAAACTTAAGCTTGACAGTGTAGAGGGGTTGAACAAGAAGTGAGAGAGTACAAAGTGCTTAAGGAAAAGGAAGAACCGGGGTCTTTCGTCTTAGCACTTTGATTGGAAGGAAAATTATCCTTTAATGCTTTAGTTGACACGAGGTTAAACGTGAACACAATTCTTTACAAACTATATGAGCTCTTGGAACGTGGAAAAGTTAAGCCAAAAATTTACCAAGTTTGTATGCTGGACTATTTTGATGCCAAAACCATAGGGCGACTCCTTAATGATCATATATACGCTCTAAACATAAACCATAATCTACACACATAAACCATAATCTACAAACCTTAGACATTGAAGCATATAGCAAAATTATGTTGTCAATTCTGCAACAACATGCACATTACCCTTTTTGACTGACTTAATTTCTGAATCAGCTCATGAGGCTAACCTTTCATGAAAGTATAACATATGACACGCTCTAAAAGGAGCTACAATTAATTCGATATGAATTTTTAAAGTTTTGGTTGTTGCACTTTTTCAAAACCTGACATTGCTTTACTAATTCACATTTTACACTAGTTTAACTACTAAATTAGTCAAAACTTTCTAAATAACAATTGAAATAGACTCAAAGGGCTATAATTTCCATTTTGTCCTCAAGTTAATCTGACGAATTGTTCACTGTCTATGACCTTTCAAAGCTGACTCAGTTTCTTCATAACTTGCTGTCCTAAATGCATATATCACCAAAGCGACCCAAAACCGAACATAAGCTATACAAAACACTTCTTTTACTTATTCTCAGCTTATTAAACATATTAAACATCATTTTTCATTTGGTTCATCAGTAATTTCTCTAATTTAAGTATTAGTTTGGCCTTGTGACAAACACTTGTCTATAAACTATCATAAAACATCATCTTCATCATAAGCCATGAACTAACTTAATTCTCTAAAAAAAAATACTTCACAACTTCATTAATTCTGGAGTATAATCATTATCTAATGCATAAAGAATGCTTAACACGATCTATAATCAAATCTCAAACAATCATATAAACATATTATCAAGCATAATTAAAGGTAATCATCAATTTCAATAAAACCTCTACCTAAACATTATTATAATCTTAACTCAAACCAAACATACATTCATGGAGATTTATTCTAATACTTCAATGCTTCTAGGAAGACACCAATTCATCAGCACCAAAATTTTGAATCTTTCTTAAAACCTTTAGTACTAGCTTTCTTAATTAATTGACAATGATAAGTTTTCTACTAAAAATACCTGAGTAAGCCACATAAACATTAATATGTCCTTATGACCAAAATTTTTGCATTTTCTGAGGTGACTAAGTCAAAAGGGTAATTCGGTAATTTAATTCGCACCGTTAGTCCCCGTTGTTAAATATTTTGCACAATTAGTCCTATTTGTTAATTATTTTGCCAACTAAGTCATTATTTATATAAAATACTAACATAAATACTTTTCTAATTTTCTAATAACAATATAAAAGTCTATTATTAACACTTATAATAATCGATGTGTTACAAAGTATTATATTGATGAGGATTATGATGTAGTTTATTATAATTCATACGCATTAACTCGATGCATTAATGGCTTGAAGACTCTTGGCGATTCATGAATTTGGGTATGTGGAATTGAAAACAATTAGTAACAAGGGATTTTAGACTTAGGAACTACATGTTTCTTATTTTTATATTTAAATACATTAAATGTGTTCCCATGTCTATATCCTACACTTTATTTAACCACTTGAAATTTGGTCAAGCCTATAATAATATATGAAGCATCACATAGTCCTTGAGTGATCAGAAAATATATCACGTAGATTAGTCAGAGATTTACTGTTATTTCTTTTCCCTTTTCATGAGGTGCTCGGTTTTGTAATTGACTACTAGTAGGTTAAATTTAAATTCATATTTTCTAGGTGTTGACTAGAAGATATTTTTATAAGTTAATTCAAAGTCTACCAGAGGACAAGTAGAAGTCAAGCGGGGGGATATTTGATAACATCAAATAAGTACATATGTTTATATCAATATCCCAAGATTATTGCTCATTTCTTATAGTATTTATATGATATTTGGTGCTGAATTGTTATCTATTTAATTTGGAGCTATGGAGCAATTCTCGCGAAAAACACCGGAAAACGACAAAAAAATAAGCCAAAAAGAGAAGAGACTGAAAAAACAGTCAAAGAATACGTCGTATACCCCATTCTAGGTAAACGACGTATACATATTTTGATCTAGGAAATTTTCTAAGTGTTGAAGAGTATACAATGTATACCATGTTCGTTGTATACCCCGTATACCCCTAAAGATCAGTGACATGGCGCATACTAGAAGACTATACGACGTATACCTTTAGCGATCTGTACACCGTATACATTGACGGGCTTAGAATTGTAGGTTACGTTTCACACCCTAACTTCAGTTGACAATTTCCATAGGCAAGAAGACGAATTCCAGGACTTCATACATCAATAGGTTAAGGAATTACACATCATAAACGTTAGTTTATGTTGGGAATTCTGCTAAATAAGAATTCTGCTGAAGGTTACTGCTGAAGAGCTGGTTTCTACTGAAGTAGTATTTCTGCTGAAGATTAGATTCCACGTAGTTTGTTTCTGCGGATATAGATATTCCGTGTATTTTGTTATTTAGTTAGGATATGCTTGAGTTTTAATAGGAAGTGATAATTCATATCTATTTAAGTTTATAGAAGATACGTTTCTTTTGAAATAGTTTAGGGTTCCTTGTCTATAAAAGGAACACATTATTATGTATTATGTACACGTTTGAAAAGCAAGTTTTAGTATTATTCAAAGATCCATAGAGGATCAAAGCATTCTTAGTATTTTGTGTTCATACTTGTGTTTAATTTCCGCTTTAGAATACAAGTAATAGAGACTTTCTATTAGTGTGTTTGTGATTACATAAGCATTACTAACGATCCACGAGTGCTCAAAGATTTATCAAGGTCTAAGGTTCAACAAGTGGTATCAGAGCCTCGGGAGAGTCTCTGTGATACTAAGAACATTTTTCTTACACCCTCACAACCAAAACAACCAAAACAATGGTTGGATCAGACAATGAATCAGAAGTTACTCAAAATCAAAACACCACATCTTTCCAACAACTAACTATCACAAACAACAATGCCAAATTC
Organism: Artemisia argyi; assembly: GCA_030686995.1. NCBI lineage: Eukaryota > Viridiplantae > Streptophyta > Magnoliopsida > Asterales > Asteraceae > Artemisia > Artemisia argyi. Next base: position 148,596,571 of record CM060681.1, read on the forward strand.
CCATACCTTAAAAACGCGGAGGAGTATGAATTGTGGGCTATGAAGATGCAAAATTGGATCACCAATATTGACTGGAATCTTTGGGAAGTTGTCCGTAAGGGTAACAGTTTGAAGAAACACGTCAAAGATGCTGATGAGGTTGTTACAATTGTTGGTCCTAAAACTGCTGAAGAAATACTAGCTGTTCAGAGAGAGAATAAAGTTAGAACTATTCTCCTTCAGGCTATACCAGATGATCACATGGGTGACTTTTACTTCATGGAAGATGCTAAGGACATATGGATAGCAATCAAGGCTAGGTTTGGTGGGAACGAGGAGTCAAAGAGGATGAAGAAATCCATGCTAAAACAACAGTTTCAAGAATTCCAAATATCTGAGGAAGAACGCATCCACAAGGGTTATGATAGGTTCCATAGGATTTTGAGTCAATTAAATCAGCTAAAGGCTAGGCCAAACAATCAGGATTGCAATGCAAAGTTTCTACGATCCTTGCCACCATCTTGGTTGCAAGTAAGCATTGCACTCAAAACTAAAGGTGGATTGGATATGCTCTCTTTTGATGATCTCTACAACAGACTTAAATCTCTTGAGCCTGATGTCAAAAGTCCTATTCGTACATCCAATCACTTAGGTTTTGTTAGCACCTCATCCAATCAGGTGACTCATGCCTCGAGCCCATACTCCTCAGCATCATCTTCCCACATTTCCACTAAATCAAATTCTCAACCATAATCCATTAGCATAATGGAAGATGTACTTCACTCCTTTGTTGCTAATTATGAAAATCAGCAGCAACTAGCTTTTGAGGATTTTGAACAGTTGGATCCACTGGATATGGAAGAGATGAACTTGAAGTGGTAGTTGGAAATTTCACTGAACATCAAGAGGTTTGAGAATAAGTCTGGGAGAAATTTTGGTTTCAAGGGAAGAGATCCAGCTAGATTTGACAGAAGAAAGGTCAAGTGCTATACTTGTGGTCAGATGGGTCACTTCTCAAGAGAATGCAAGGATAGGAAGACTAGTGATGAGGTTAGATATACTACCTATCAGCAGAGTCAAGTGAAAGCTAGAACCTCCAAAGCTGGATCTTCCAAAGCTTTGGCCACTCTGGATGACCATGTCCACTGGACGGTTCATGAGCCTGATGAAGCTTCTGGTTCTGTGCAAATTTCTATGCTGGCAAGTTGCACTACAGAGGATTAGCGTGATCAAGTTGCCTTGATGGGCATCTCTTAGGTACATAATTGTGTTTTTGGTTGTAGTGAAAGATATAATGAACTTAAGGAAGCTTATGATGAATTGAAACCTAAATATAATGAATGTTATGTAGAAGTTGAGGCTTATAAATAGGCATTAGAAACTTTAGAAAGACAAAAAATTTGGTTTCAAAAGAATCAGCTTGCTTATGATGAAAAGATATGGGTGTTAGAAAGTGAATTAGAATGTACTAAGATTGATTTAAGGCGTACTGAGAAAGAAAAGCTAATGAGGTTTCAGAAAACCAAGTGCTGAAAAAGAAACTAGATGAGCAAATAGCTAGACATAAAACATGGTTAATATCAAGTGACAATTTAGCTAGCTTACTATATGGTAGTCAATCTGTTAACTCTGGAATAGGTTTAGGTTTTAAGAAGTATGTTGGTTTAGAAGCTAGGAATGATCTGGGTAAATCAACACCAGCAGGATTAGCTAATTATGTAAAAGAAGGAGAATTACATGTTGTACCTGGACCTATTAGAGGAGAACATATGCCCATTGACCTTTCCATCTCTATAGACGTTGATGGATCACACCATCTTTATGGCAAAAAGTCAAGTGACTTGCCAGACCCTGATTCTAAATCTACTGACTTTGTCTCTTGTTCTGACAGTGACAAGTCCTCTGACCAAGGGTCTACTACATATACTAGTTGTGATTCAAGTGAAAAGTCAGACCTTCCCAAGACCTCACCCAAGACAACACCCAAGACTCCCTACAAGCCTATTAGAGTTACTGCTGATTTAAAGACAGTTTCCTCTGAAGACTTGTCATTTAATTCTTTGCAAAACAATGTTTTTAATTCTGTCAAAAACAATTCTATTAATGTTTGTGGTTTGAATGCTTTTGCATGTAATGGAACATCTTTCACTTTGAATAAAACTTCTAAAAAGAAGAAATGTTTTGTGTGTGGAAGTAAATTTCATTTGATTAAGGATTGTAATTTTCATGAGCAAAGAATGGGTGCATGTGCTAGTCAAAAGAAACCTAGACCAATGTGGAAAAATGTTAATGATATACCATCTTTTGTTCCACAAGCAACTCATAAAACCAGCAAACACAATTCTGCTGATAAATCTTCTCCTTGGAGAAGATCTGTTGCTAGACCATATGTGAGACCAACTAGTTCTTATTTTCAAAATGGTTATTGGCCTAGATATTTTGACTCAATGTATGTTAGTAGAGGGTATTGGGATACTGTTGTGAAGTCCTCAGCAGGTTGTTCTTGGACTCAAAAGGGACCTAATTTTCAAAAGAAGGACCAAGAACAATGGTGGATCTTATGCATCTTCATGGCCTAACTCTTATGATCCACAAGGCAGGCTCAAGTCAGTAATGACTTGAGTCTCCAATGTGTACTAACATTTTGTATATACTTTTTGTTGTTGTTGTAGGATCATCCTCTAAAAAGTAAAGAATTAGGAATAGTAGATAGTAGTTGTTCCAGGAGCATGTCAGGAAACAAGGATAAGATGCATGATCTTGTACCCATAAAAGGAGGAGGCAATGTGACTTTCGATGGAGGAGATGGTAGAATCACTGGGAAAGGCATAATCAGAACACCTCTGTTGGATTTTGAGAATGTATACTATGTGAAGGAACTGCAACATTTCAACTTGTTCTCAGTATCACAAATTTGTGACACCAAGAATAAAATCTTCTTCTCTGAGGATGAATGTCTTGTGCTCTCTAAAGAGTTCAAACTTCTAGAAGATACAACCATTCTGCTAAGAGTTCCCAGAAACTACAATTTGTACACATTCAACTTGAATGATGTCCAACCTGAAGGTGATCTAACATGTTTGGTGGCTAAAGCATCTCTGGATGAGTCTACAAGATGGCATAGAAGGATGGCTCATGTGAATTTCAAGATCATTAACAAGCTTTCTAAACTTGGTCTTGTTCAAGGACTTCCTTCAAAAGTCTTCACCAATGAACATAATTGTGTTGCCTGTAACAAGGGAAAGCAACACAGAGCCTCATACAAAGCCATTACAGCAGTGACCACTATCTCAAAACCTCTTCAGTTGCTGCACATGGATCTATTTGGTCCAACTCAAATCAAAAGTATTGATCATAAGTACTTCTACCTGGTAATCACTGATGACTATAGCACGTTTTGTTGGGTATTCTTTTTGAAAACTAAAGATGAAACATCTCCAATTTTAAAAGAATTCATTACCATTATTGAAAACCAGCTAAATAAAAAGGTTAAAGGTATTAGGTGTGATAATGGGACAGAGTTCAAGAATGTTGTATTAATATAACTGTGTCAGTCTAAAGGGATAAAAAGGGACTATAGCAATCCAAGAACCCCACAACAAAATGGGGTTGCTAAAAGAAAGAATAGGAACTTAATAGAGGCAGCAAGATCCATGCTTGCAGACTCTAAATTACTCACTATGTTCTGGACTGAAGTAGTAAGCAGTACTTGTTATGTTTTGAACAGGGTATCCATCACAAGACCTCATTTCAAGACACCTTATGAACTTCTCATTGGGAAAGTTCCTAATATTCATTACCTCAAACCTTTTGGTTGTCAAGTAACCATTTTGAACACTAGTGATTCACTGGGAAAATTTGATGGGAAAGCTGGTGAGGGGTATATTGTGGGTTATTCAGCTCATAGTAAGGCTTATAGGGTATACAATTTAAATGCTAAAAATATTGAGGAGTCTCTTAACCTGAGATTCCTAGAAGATCAGCCAAATGTTCAAGGACAAGGTCATGTTTGGTATTTTGACCTGGATTACTTAACTGATCACTTAGGCTATACTAGATATGTTAATAACCAATCTGCAGGTACACAAGAGTCTCCCACTAACAATGCAGGTACCCTGGATGATGACTCAGATAGTGAATCTGAGCAAGATGAACAAACCATTTTTGTGCCTTCTTTTCCTCCTAATTCATTTGCAGGTGATAATTCTAAAGAAACTTCTGCTGAGAATGAAGATGAGTCACAATATGCAGAGGATCTTGCTAGACTCAAGAAGCAAGAGTATGCAACCACTTAAAAAGCTAAGAGGCTTGGTATGGAGTTTGCAAGAGATACTGAGGCACTACTTAGACAATCAGCACAAGCAGTCAGTGGAAACCAGGATTCTGCTGACAATTCTAATGACAGTTCTCCTGTTTCTTCTGACATGATCAAATCTACTGATAGTCCTGCTGCACAATCTCCAATCTCCACTAGTGTGTCCACAGACTTTGGAAAACCATATACAAGATTTCCATGTCCTTTTGATCTTGGTCATCATCAACCCAAAGCTGGTATCTTCGCCTCCTCTTCCTATGACAGTGATTTTGGACCCATAGTGAACAATCTTGACACCACAATTGATGTCAACCCCATTGTAACAAAAAGGATCAACATTGCTCATCCTCAATCAAAGATTATTGGAGATCCACAAGCACCTATTAGAACTCGAAGTACTGTGAAAAGTACTAAGTATGGTGAAGTTGCTTTTATTTCCTATGTCTCAAATCAACAAAGGGACAATCATACAGACTTTAAGCATTGTTTGTTTGCTTGCTTTCTTTCTCAAATGGAGCCAACCAGTGTTTCTCAAGCTCTTGCAGATTCAAGTTGGCTTGAAGCAATGCAAGAAGAGATGCTACAATTTAAGAATCAGCAGGTTTGGATACTGGTACCACTACCTGATGGGAAAATTGTAATTGGGACAAAATGGATTTTGAAGAACAAAAGAGATGCAAGGGGTATTATGGTGAAAAACAAAGCAAGATTAGTTGCTGAGGGTTCAGGCAAGAGGAAGGAATAGATTATGATGAAGTTTTTGCACCAGTAGCTAGAGTTGAGGCCATTAGAATCCTCTTGGCCTATGCATCTTATATGAGTTTCATGGTATATCAGATGGATGTAAAAGGTGTTTTTCTGTATGGTGAAATTGAAGAGGAGGTTTATGTAACTCAACCCAAAGGTTTTGAATACCCAGATCATCCAAATCATGTTTACAAAGGTTGTAAAAGCTCTCTATGGACTACATCAGGCACCAAGAGCTTGGTATGCTAGGCTTTCTGCATTTCTGCTGAAGCATGGTTATAGAAGAGGTGCCATTGACAAAACACTCTTTCTAAAGAAAAATTCCAGAGATATCATTCTTGTGCAAGTGTATGTGAATAACATCATATTTGGCTCCACTAAATAAGAATGGTGTAGGGAGTTTGAGGAATTGATGAAGGGAGAGTTTCAGATGAGTGCTATGGGGGAGCTTACTTTCTTTTTGGGTTTACAAGTTCAGCAGAAACCTGATGGTATCTTTATCAGTCAGGATAAATATGTGAGAGACATGTTGAAGAAGTTTGATATGGAAAATGTCAGAACTGCCACTACACCTTATGAAGTTCCAAAACCAAAGAACAATCTTGAACCAGATCCTGCTGTGAATGTTCATTTATACAGATCCATGATTGGTTCATTGATGTATTTGACTTCTTCAAGCCTGACATTACATTTGCTGTGAGTGCTTGTTCTAGACACCAGGTCACTCTACTTACTTCCCACTTGAATGCAGTCAAAAAGATCTTCAAGTACCTCAAAGGCCAACCCAATTTAGGTCTTTGGTACCCAAAAGAGTCTCCTTTTAGGTTGGAAGCATATAGTGATAGTGATTATGCTGGTGCAAATATGGATGGGAAATCCACAACTGGAGGTTGCCAATTTCTTGGAAGAAGATTGATTTCTTGGCAATGCAAGAAACATACTATTGTTGCTACCTCAACTACTGAAGCAGAGTATGTTGCTGCTGCCAATTGTTGTAGACAGGTTCTATGGATACAGAATCAATTACTGGATTATGGGTTTAATTTTATGAACACCACAATCTTTATTGATAATCAAAGTACCATATGCATAGTTAAAAATCCAGTTTTTCATAATAGAACTAAGCATATTGAGATCAGACACCACTTTATAAGAGATGCATATGAAAAACATTTGATTAAAGTGGTTAAGATTCACACAGATAATGTGGCAGATTTGTTGACTAAAGCTTTTGATGGACCTAGGTTTCAACACTTAGTTGTCCATATTGGGATGCTTAACCCTTAACTGCAAAGTTTGAGGGGAGGCATAAGCCTCAGGGGAGGCATATGCCTCAGGGGAGGATTGTAGTTATAAAATTTGTAGATTATTGTTTATGTTTGCTAACACTAACCAATTAATGTTCTTGTAAGTTGTGGTTTGGTTTGTTTTTGCTACTTTGTGTCTGTTTTGTAGAATGTCTTTATGAGTAGTTGTTGATCTTAAGTTGAAGTTCACCAAGATTGTTTCAATGGGAAAGTGGTCATGTAAGCTTAAAGCTTGTTTCTACTGAAGAGTAATACATGTGATACTCATTGGTTCTACTGATGTAAAGTTCAAGTGATGATAATTGAGAAAAGTTGTTCATTCATTCAAGAAACAATTTACAGCTTACAATCAACTTCAAATGAAATACAAGACCATCCCTATACATAGTCTACCAAACTTATTCTGGCTCCTATCATCTATTACAAAAGCTGGTGGATAAGCATGACCAGTACGATGAAGAAGCTGAAGATGAAAATGGAAAGGATGGATTAATGAAAACGTGATGATGCTCAAGAACCTAGTTTTATATCTTTGGTCCCTGGCAACATCACACCACCTTCTACTCTACCTTCCTTTTTCCCTTTCCCTTCACCTCTGCCTCCTTGCCCTTTCCCCTGCTTCCATGGTATGAAGCACCAGATCCTGGAGCAGGAAGACCAATCACCACTTCTCGTGATTTTGGAAGTGAAGGGTTAGACTTCCTTGGCCTTGGTTGGGATCTCTCTGGTGTGGAAGGAGGGATAATGATGGATCTTCATCTTCATCCTCAGAAGATTTCTCATCAGAGGTACAAAGAAAAGGAGAGACATATTGTCTCTCATCAGGAATGGGGGCTTCACTTGGTTCACCTCTCTTTAGAGCATTCCACCTTTTCTCTCGTTCTCTTTCAATATCTGAATCATCCAAATCCGAAGGAACGTTTGCAGGGTCTTCTGATGGTGAGGGACTTGGAGGTTTCACATCATGATTCTTCCATGGTTGAGCACTGGGTGGAAAGTAATCGCTCCGATAGTCACTAGATGATGATGATGAGGAGGAGGAGGTTAGATCTATGATTTCTGGTTTAGAAGACATGTTTTTGGTGGATAATTGGGTTATTATTGAGAAATTAGGGTTTTGATGAGAATTGGGGGTAATTGATATATGTAAAGTGTGATTTGGGATTATTTTATAGGCGGAGTCAAGGTTTGATGGTAATTAATGTAAGTTGGGTGGCACAGTAAAACTCAAGATATTTACTGAAGATATTTTTACTCTTGAGTTGTTTCTGCTGATTGACTTTTTATCAGCAGATTGACCATCATTTCTGCTGAAGGGTTAATTTTGAAATTTGATGGAGTTACTTTACACGTCAGATGTGGTCAACGATTTGTTCTGATATTCTTGACCATGATTTGGTAACTTCCATTTATGCCCTAACACATTCTCCAAATATGTTATATGAATCGCTGGTGAAACAATTTTGGGCATCTGCTATAAAAAGGTCTGACACAGAGATTGTAGCCACTATTGATGGAACTGAGTATGTGGTGACTGAATCGTTGATTAGGACACAGCTTCGTTTGGATGATGAGAATGGTGTATATCACTCCAACACTGAAGTGATACTTGTTGGGTTACGGGAAGCTGGTTATCAAAGCACTGACACAAGTAAGTGGCTTAAGAATCAGTTTTGTCCTAAGTGGAAGTTCTTGGTGCATACACTGCTCCAATGTATCAGCAACAAGTCTGGTGGCTGGGATCAATTCTCTTCCCAATTGGGTTGTGGTATTGTCTGTCTTTCAAAGGGTTTAACATAATTTTTATAAGTTTATTTTTGATAATATGTTAGAAAATATTGAGGAGAAAAAGCATAAGTTTTTAATGTACCCTAGGTTTCTTCAAATGATTTTAGGCATAACAACCCAAGACAGAGTCCATATCCCTATAAGGGGTCTTAGTGCTAAATTGTTTGCTTCTATGAAAACAAATTATGATGGGGAACATCACCCTTTGTTAACTGCTATGTTACCATATGGTAATGATGATGCAGGTGAGGGTGATGCTACTGGTGATATACCCTCTCCAAAAGCTGCTAATGATGGCAATCCATCATCTTCTGGTGTTGTTGTTGATGGTAATCCATCAGTTGTCAATGATGGAGAGCCCTCTACAACTGCTGAAGCATTAAATGTTTCTCCTGACCTGCCTCCACCATCCCCTTTACCTCTGTCACCTAGTTCTTTTCCATCACCTACTCATGTTGCTCCTGATGAGCTTGTTCTTGAGGTTGAGGAGACAATTCAGTCTCTTGGTACCCAAGTACCTACACCTCTTGAACCTGAGATTACTAAACTGACCACACCTAGTCCTGTTAGAGAGCTAATTGATGAAGGCTCTCCCACTTTTGTACATATGTCTGTTTCTCCTGAAAGGTTCAATGAAGCTCCCATTACCACTGAGCAATCTGCTGGTGGAGCTGAGGACCCTATTACTCTTACCTCTGTATATGAATTGCTCAGCAGGTATGTTAAAAAGGTTGATGATCTTCAAAAGGAGCTTGCAGACACCAAATCCTCACTTGGTGGTGAGATTGAGTTGTTAACTAAGAGGGGTCAGGAGTTGGAAACTCAACTTGGGGAGCAAAAGAAAAGAAAGGTTATGTTTGATGCTGATGAAGTACATGAGGATAGGCATTTGGATCCACTTGAGTTCTTGGCTGAAGTTGCTCAACAGACTAATACTTCTTCTCCCAATGCTGTTGAATCTTCAAAGCAAAAGAAGCCTATTCAGTTCAGCAGAAGAAAGAGAAGACAGTATTTGAGCAAGAATTCCACTAAATCTTCTAAGGTATCAAATGTTGATGATATTCCAAAGACAGATGCTGGTGATAATCTTCAGGCTGATGAACCACTAATTGATGTTGCTGCTGAGAAGGTCACTGTTGGGGTTCACACATCAGTGGATACTTTCTTTGTTTCTAGTAAAGAGTATGTGGTTTCACCTAGCATTGATCCATCTATTCCAGAACAAGTTTCTCATGAAGACACATCTGCAACTCCCTACACCACAGGATCTACTGATACTACTTTTGATTTAGGTGTTCAGGATTTACCTGCTGATCCTCTGGAGGAGTTAGTCATTTCTTAGGATAATTCTGCTAACATTACTAGAGTTTGTGATGATTATCTTGTCTCAAAAGAAGAAAAACTTGAGCAAGAAAGACTTTGGAAGGAATGGGAAGATAAAAAGAAAAGTACAGATTTAGCAAAGGAATTACAAGCTAAATATGACTCAGAGTTCCAATCTGCTACAAACAAGTATGTTTCTACTTTACCTCTTGCAAGACAAAGAGAATTGGATGCTGCAATTCCCAATTTTGATGAAGCTGATTGAATGCATATTGGGAGGCAAGTGGTTTCTACTCCTGGTCTAGCTAAAGATATTCTTGGAGATAATGTCAATGAAGTTGATTATGTTCCAGGAATAGTTGAGCTCATGAAACTCAGGAGGAAAGCTAAAGCTGAGAGAATTGCCAAAGCAAAGAGAGATAAACCACTTACTCAAGCACAACAAAGGAATTTTATGAGGGAATTTGTGAAGAATCAAAGCAGCGCACTCTATAATCACTCTTGGACTAGGAAACAAGTTTGGTCTTTCTCAGATGAGCAATTAGTTTATTGTTATAATAAAATCAAGACCAGATTACAAAAGGATGGACTTCTTACTCCTAAGCTTGTTCCTACTCTACCTACTACTGATGCAGAACCACATTCTAAAAGACTAAAGATGGATGAAATTGATTCTGCTACTGTGCCTGCTACCTCTTTATCTCATTCTGCTGATGCACCTTTGCCTAGTGTGTCTACTTCTGCTGATCCAACAACTGCTGTTGCTCCATCTGTTATTGACAAAGGTAAAGCAAAAGTTGTAGCAGAAGATATTCCTTCTAAAAAGAGAACCAGAAGACAAATGAAGGAGGATAGATTGGGTGAAGAGGCTGCTAAGAGGTTGCATGATGATTAAAAGGCTGAATTAGCAAGATTTCATGAGATCAAAGTGAGAGAAGTTGAGCTTGCAGCTGTTAGGGCTAAACAAGTTAGGATGGAGATGGATGCAAAAGTAGCATTTGTTTCACTTGATCAACCTTCTGCTGAGGTTTCTACTGATATTCCTCTAGTTCCTCCATCACTGGAAACACATGAGTCAGAGGATGTCTCTGCTAAAGAACCTTCTTCTCTACTTTCTTCTATATACATTCCTGGTAGGAGGGCCAAAAGAATGGCTAGAATGAAGGTCTCACACTCTCCTCAAGTGCATAGGATAGTAGATGTAGATGCTGGTGATTCTTCTTTTATTAAAGAGGGGTCTCCTGATGATTGGCCAGAGGGTTTTAGGGATGTTTTGGTTAGATGGGAGCTGTCTAGTAATGGACAGATCAATACTATTTATAGGCTTGATAAAACATCTCTGTCCTTCACCTTTCTACAAGAAATTTTGCATCTTGCGGATCATCAGGATTTGCTCACTCTCTATGACTTGGTTTCCAAGTATTATGCTACTCATGCTCCTGAAGGTGCAGGATTATATCTTTTGGGAGATCTTCAAGTGCTCATGGATTCTACTTCTCCCAATGGTTCTGGTTATGCAGTCTGGAAGAACAATCAGTGGTGGAAAGTATTAAGTTGGAAATTTTATCCTCTTCCTTATGTTCATGTCTTGGAGACTACATCTGGTATAAGGGTAATAATGTTCATTGAGAAGAATTATCCTCTGACTGTGCCTCTAATGGAGAAAATGCTTCTACATCAGTTGGAGATTCCTCCTGATCTAGTTGGGAATGCTAAACTGTTTGCTGAATCATTGATTCGTTTGTTCAAAACCAGGATCAGGGTGGGCAGAGCTACTTGATGGTATTTTGTTGTATATATGTTTATTTTCATTCTTAAAAAAAAAAAAAAAAAAAATAACAGATTTGTATAGTGTTGTGTATGTTGTATGCAGGTTTTGGTGTTGGTTATTTCCACACCTTCTCTGGTTATCAACTTACCTGATGTTGACTATTCCATCAAAAAGTTGGCTAGTCCAAAGGGTACAGCTTTGGTAAAGACAAGTCCAATCTGTTGATAGCTGTAATAGTTTGCTACAAACTATTGGGTACTCAACTCACCCATGCTTAACAGCTGAGAGTTGGATGGTTGTCAATTGACCATGGATATTTCCTAATGGATTCCCAATAATTGGATAGCCCACAAGTGTATGGCTTGCGGTAAAGGCAGTGGAAAACCATATTTGGTATTCAATTTCCAAGGTGATTTACTCACCAGAATAATTGACTAGTCCTGAGCAAACGGCTACAGGTAAAGACAACTCAAATCCGTTTATAGCTGATGATTTGCTAAAAATCATATGGTCATTAGTGTACCATAGTTTTCGAACTTAAACATTTGGCTACTCCAGTAGTGATGGCTATTGGTAAAGAGACATCAAATCCATTATTTTCAATGATTCACCTCTCACAGGAGTTAACACACCTGGATGTGATGAGAATAGTATGAAACTAATATGTTTTGATGTACATTTTGTCATTTGTTGCTGCAAAGACATGAAGGTTTCATGTTTGCCATTCATAGAGATGTGGCTATTTTGATTCTTTGCTGCTGATGTTCGAATTCAATCCTCTTGGTTTGCAACTTTAAAGATCTATCAAGAGTCTTGAACTTAACCATGTTAAATTCAAGATTAGGGGAGGATTGTTGGGAATTCTGCTAAATAAGAATTCTGCTGAAGGTTACTGCTGAAGGTTCCTGCTGAAGAGCTGGTTTCTACTGAAATAGTATTTCTGCTAAAGATTAGATTCCACGTAGTTTGTTTATGCGGATATAGATATTCCATGTATTTTGTTATTTAGTCAGGATATGCATGAGTTTTATTAGGAAGTGATAATGCATATCTCTTTAAGTTTATAGAAGATACGTTTCTTGTGAAACGGTTTAGGGTTCCTTGTCTAGAAAAGGAACACATTATTATGTATTATGTACACGTTTGAACAACAAGTTTTAGTATTATTCAAAGATCCATAGGGGATCAAAGCATTCTTAGTATTCTGTGTTCATACTTGTGTTTAATTTCCGCTTTAGAATACAAGTAATAGAGACTTTCTATTAGTATGTTTGTGATTACATAAGCATTACTAACGATCCACGAGTGCTCAAAGATCTATCAAGGTCTAAGGTTCAACAGTTTACTTTGGTTTGATCATTATGACTTTGTTTAATCTTTCAAACTCGATTACTCTTTGTTTATTTTCTGTAATGGATGACTAAGTATTTCTTTGGGTAAAAGGGTTACCTTCGATAAAGTATTATTACTAAAAAACAAATATAGAACAACGGCTGTGGGTGAATCCCACACCTCAGCCCAAAAAGGCAAACCAAACACACCTACATTGCTTAAGACCTAAACTAGCATAAGAGTAAAACTAACATTTACTCTGACCACAAAGATTTATATCCCTTGAGTAAAAAATACGAGCTGCTCCGGGTTTAAACCTTGAAGGTCATAAGTGTGATTTATCCTCATGTAAACTAGCATCACACGAACCTCCAATTGACATAAAAAGAGAAGTCTCATCATACGCATCTTTAACTTCATCATCACTATCTGAAAGAACCACATTCCCAACCTTAGAAAATGGATTACCTACCTTTTTCCCCTCATTAAACATAACAGGTTTACGATTAGCCTCCTTTTGCATAGGAAGCAGCTTCCCATCATCATCAAGAAGTACAAGCTTCCCCTCATTGGATGGCTAAGCCTTTCTATGCTTGCCTTGTTATGAACCTATTTTATTAATGACATGCTTGTTACGTTTGTTCTAGCTTGTTTTAGATAATCTATATTGCGTGTAATGACTTATGCATTTGAATTTACCATGGCTACATGTTAAGAGTAATTAATTAGTAGGTGACCATCAAAAATATAATTGCTAGAATCGTTAAAATACTGACCATGTAATCTTTAGTGATTAGGATCATGACAATTGATGTAACGACGTCAAAAGTGGTAGATAATAGGGTTTAAAATTTAGTGAGGAACATAATTAAAACATTATCACACAGATTAGTTAAGAAACTTAATGCTTGGACGATAGCTAGTATATAACCTTGACCATCGGCTTATGCACTTATACGAAGAAGTATGTAGGGATTGTCGACCGTATCAGACCTACACTATCTAAGACTCACTGGAACATTGCTAGATGAACAATGTACATACATTTCATGTCATTGATCTAAAAGATGATTAGCAAGGCGAGCATGTCCTTTATCTATTGATTTTCTTGTCATTTTCTATATCGTATTATTTATTTGTTGTCATTTACTTTATTATTTTAATAGTCGTATGTATTAAAACACAATTTTCATGATTTAATTTGCCTTAAAACATTTGAATTGTCCTCGCTCCAGGGAACAACCTGATCTTACCGAGTCTATACTATACACGAACGGTACACTGCCCGTGAGTGTTGTTGAAGTCTCAAGAGGATTTTGTTAATAAAAATATAAAACGAGATTTCTCACATCACAACCTATAGTACATTCACAAGGTAAAAAAAATAGCAATTTCAATAACCACGTGGTGGGCAAGCCTATTTACATGCAAACCTAAAAAAACTTTCAATATCCGGTCAAGCAAAAACCTTAAATAACGTCGCAGGTCGCACAAAAAGTATCAACATCCATCGTTCTAGCAAAACAAAAGTCAACCATGAGTCCAACTTTTCGAATAAGATTAAACTTATTTATCCTAAATAATTCATCAAGTCGCACATAATGTATCAACATCCATCAGTCTAGAGAAACAAAAGACAACCATTAGTCATACTTTTCGAATAAAATTAAACTGATTTATCAAAACATCATGTCGGTCTAGCAAAACATCACTTTGGTCGCACAATATGTCACATCGGTTTAACAAAAACCCTCATCAACATTTTGACACTTGTCAAATTTTCTAATAGAGTCGCATAATTTAGCGGCCGCAGAAAACTATTTTTGAAATTAGGTTTTTGTTTATTTTATTTCTATTTAAGAAAGTGCATGCACATCGAGTTTTATGACTAGAGGCACTTTATTTTGCATACCTAAAAAATGTTGCATACCAAGGGACTATTATGGATCGTCCGATCAAAAAGACAAGATCAAATATTAAAAAAAAAACAGAGGGACCAAAAGTGTAACTTTCTTATAACTTCCTCCAAACCAACCTCTCTATCTATTATCTGACAATCTCACCCGCACAAAAAACACACACTTCACACACACTTTCTCTCTCTAATAATATTCAAACCTTAGCCACAAAAATCAAAAATCAACCACGATTTAACCGTCCAAATCACATAAAACACACAGAAAATGAAACAATCGACCTCTAAAACAACGAATACGGGAAAAAAGGGTTCAAAATGAAGCAATTAAAACTCCGAAGCAATCTCCTGGTAAGTTATCATTTCTTTCTCAAAATCGATCTTTATCGTATTCAATTGTTGAATAACTGCTTTCTATTTAATTATTTAACTTGAATCTCATGTTACTTTTTAGTTTGTTTTGTTGAGAGTAATGTATACGGTTAGAGAAGCACTAGCATATCCTTGTTTTCATTAAGTTCTAACATAGAAAGATGTTGACTCAATCATGTTATTTGTGACAAAATTTAATCTATACAGTTATAAATACATGTGTATAATTGATGAGTTAGAAGTCAATATAGGTATTTAGTTTGACTGAATCATGTTATTTGTCACAAGAGATTCATACTCATAGAAATGGGTCATAGCGAGCAATTTTTTAATCCATCTTGATTTGTGAATATTTGTTTGATAAAGTTTTGAGTGGTATTTAGTTTAATATGGTAATGTGAACTAGGTTGCTTTGAGTAGAAAACTTTGTATACATGGATGCACACCAAGTGTTTGATGAAATGTGTGAGTAAAAAGTGTCATACCTGTAGTATCACCAGTGCTACTTGAAGTTAAACTATATATGTGTATTATCACTAGTGATATTTGTATCATCACTTGTGAAATTTTGTATATTTTATAGGTTTTTTTGTTTACTTGTTAAGCTTTATTATATGTAATGTATGGTATCACTTTTGATATTTCATTGTTATTGTTTTATAATCATAGTTAAAGCTTTTTTTTTTTAACTATTTACTGTGTGTTTTATCACCTTTGTTTTATAATATAATTTTGATGTTTTATGTGTTTTTTGTGGATGATAATTGTGTTTTAGTTACTGATAAGTTGTTTATTATAGTACAATATTGCTTATTATTTAAGTTGTTAGATTAAATAGCTTAAATAGGTTGATTTTGCTTTAAACACATAGTTATTTAATGTGATTTTGCTTATTATTTAAGTTGTGATTGGATTTGTCTATTTAATGGATACACTATGCGTATTTTAGTGTATACATTTAATGGATATATGCACCATACTAGCTTTGTTTCCTCACATTTGTTTTTCTTACATGCAATATCATAACTGATATCACATTTGATAAGCTATAAGTAGCATACTTGTTTGGTCAATGTATGATATCAAATTTGATATGACAAAAGGATAGAAAGTTATAAAACGTATGATGCACGATTGTTCAGTTTATGTATCACATATGATACAGAAAAACAAATGATAAATTCTTACACTAACATGAGATATGTTTATGCAGATTTGAATACTAAACTGAGCGCAATGAAGAAAAAACGAAGCAAGAAAGCAGGTTATGAAGGTGCAAGAAAAAAGAGCTTAGTGAAAAGAAAGCTACGTATAATTGAAGTCGGGATAGAAGAAAGAACATCATCACCAACAACCATATTGAGCACATAATTACTGACAACGATAACAACGCCAACCAGAATGACAAAAAGCTCTATTAGATGTCTAAATCAAGAAGAAAAAAACACACCAGAAAACCTGAGAAGGATAATCCAACACCACCAAAAATCATTGAATAAGCACCTGCGCATCATCTTAAAGCAACACAACCACCAAACATTGAAGAAACACATGTGATATCACCACATGTGATATGCTATCACCTGTGATATGATATTACCTGTGATATCACTTGTGATATCCCCTATCATATCACAGAATGATCCACACGTTTTTTTTTTTTTTTTTTAATTTCTTTTATATTTTTATCTAAGTTGTTTAGAAGTCTAAAAGATGTAGATGGTTAAACTAAGGGCCTGTTTGGTTTGTAGATGGGTTTAGGATTTAGATTCGGATTTGGATTTAGATTTGGATTTTGATTTAGATTTTTGGGGAATGAAAATTAAGAGAGAGAAATATATTTTATTTGATATAATAATTAAATTGCATTTAAATATAATATTTTAATAAAAAGAAGAAAATGTTGTGAGAGATGTATAGTGGGACCCACAGGTTTTGCGTAAAACCTACCTCATTTGAGTGGAATGATAAAGTACTAGGGCCCACGGGTTTGAAAGTATTACTCACTTAACCAAACATCATATATTATAGGTCATACCCGAATCTAAATCCAACACCCCCAACCAAACGGCCCTAAGTTTGGGATTACCATTACCTGGAACAAATGAGGATTGTGTGTTGTTGCTGATATGGTTGCTGTGGATTTGAGGTCTCCTTTTGGCAGAATTGACTTTGTCTAAATTAGTATTGATATAGGTTCTTGTATCAGGATTGTTTCTTGTTTATATAGTATGTAGTTCCAAGTTAGGCAAAGTTTAGGGTTGTCTAATGATCTCTTTGGTTCTTTCTTATATTTTTTTATTTGGTAATTAATATATTTTACTTTTTTCCAAAAGAAAAGAGAAGAAAAGAATGATGGTGCTCTGTTGTGTCCCAAACCACAATCCATAGTGCCGGAGATTCTAATCTATTTTGTTATGGATTTTGGGTAATCTTTTGCATCTTGTGATTGGTAATCAAAACAGATGAAGGTAATCTGAAGTAGTAAAACAATGCTATTGAGTAAATCTAAAATATAACAGTCTTTTGGTAATTTGAATGCTTTATCACCCGTGATATTAATCAAATTAGCAATGATATTGAGTAAACCTAACAATTCAGAAGAAGAAAAAAAAAAACATAATAGTATCACAAATGATATACAAGTCCAGGATAAAATTAGCAATGCTATTAAATAAACTTAACAATTCAGTAAAAAAAAAAATCAATCAATCAACAAACTAATACTTCAATTGCAGCGGGCTGAGAAGCCGCCTCCACTTTCAACTACGCCACCGCCCCATTGACATTTGAAACTTTTTCCTTGTTTGGACAAGTATGTCTATTATGATCAGTTAAAATACAAATATTACAACCCTTCTTTTGGTTGTTACTTTTCTCAATAGCTTTCTCACGTCCACCCTTTATACGGTCATTCTTATGTCCTTTAGGAGGATTCTTTATACCCATAAAATCTTGAACAATATCACAAACTTTTTGGGGTGGAAGACTTGGCAAATCAGTCTCAACTTTTGACTTTAGCTCTCTTAGGTTGTCCACAAAAAAAGTCCAGTATCATAGACAGCTTATCAGTAATTACAACAATAAGAAACATATTATCAAAGATATCACTGGTGATACTACACATATATCAAACATATCACTGGTGATACTACACATGCATATATCAAGCATATCACTGGTGATACTACACATATATCAAACATATCACTAGTGATACTACACATATACCATCAGCAAAAACATTTATAGTGTTTGTCTATTACAGTGAAAGGCACAAAAACCATCTTGTACATAAAAAGTACACAATTAATACCTTGGTGTAAAATCCAATAATGATCGTCATTATATACTCGGCATTAACCTCAGAAACAACACGAAAAATGCCAAGAACTCCATAAGCTTTTTTGGTAGCCCTGCAAGCATTTAAATAGAGCACCATAGAAAAGACTTCAAAACCCTATAAGCTAGTTAATTACTATCCGAGTTAAGCTTTTGATAAGCAAACTAACATCACAAATTAACATTGATGTGATTTGGATTGTCACACAAAAGTTTTACTTCTCAAGGGATCTTGGGAAGCTTACAATCCCCGCCAGGCATGTGTACCTGACCGATGTAGTATAGTGTAGTGGTAAGAACCAGGGAATTGATCGTTCTCCACAGGGAATAGTATTCGTTAGGATTGAAAATGATCTAAACTAGGTCTAGAGGTGAGGGATGATTCTTTTTGTATTTTTATATTTTTTTGGAAAGAAAGTAAAAATCTCGGTTTTGGAAGAGTGAGCGGAATTAGTTGCTAGTCAACTAACCCAAATAACTACAAATGCAGTAAAAATAAAATAACTGAAAATAAATGTGTGTAAAACTAATATGGATTAAAACGTGTTTACTTAGATTTCACTACACCCTAGCTATCTTTCATTGATTGATTAGTTTGTTACAATTAACGGGTTGTATTCCTTAATACAACCCTATAAGATCATATCTCTTCCTATGACGACACGTTTTGTATCCTATCATGGCCTCATTAATATTCTCTTATGCATTAAACACAACCAATTAATCATAGTACACATCCGATTCATGTTTCTTAAGACATCAAGCAAGTTACCAATAGGAGATTAGCCAGTTTTCTTAAGCCTAACATTGATATAATTCATCCAACAACAATTAATAACAAACCATCAATCAATAATCAATAGCTATGTTTCATTACATCTAAGCAAACACAAACAAACCTAGCCTAGCATGTTAAAAGAAAGATAAGAGTAAGATAGAATCAAACAACACATAGACATATTGAATGATTGATAGAATACTTATCTTCAATTAATCAGGGCACAAAAAAGGTTTAGAAACCTCAAAATACCTGCAAATGTCGACTAGGGTTCGTACCCTAAGTTTCTCCAAAGTTCCACACATAATGAATGAAAATTAGAAGAGTATATATTTATTTTAGAACTTTGACGGCGTCACCTTATGGGACGTGACGCCGTCACCTCGCCGTATTTAGGGTTCCTTGATGGCCTAGATCCACTCTTGACGCCGTCACCTTTAAAGTTTTCTGGGCCGTCTCCTTCTACTCCAATACGTGATGGCCTTGGTAAATTATAACGTGACGCCGTTACTCTTTAACTTCCAAATTCCTTTCTGGCGCGTCTAGTGTAAAATAATTATTCACCTCTTTGTCAACAAGTGACGCCATCACCAAGTAATGCGTGACGCCGTCAAGTACTGTTTCCAGCATAATTTGAGACTTTGTCGTATTCTTCACTTTTATGCTCCTAAAACGTCAAAAATGCTTCCTTTTTCATAATTCCTCTCAAAAGTACCTAAAATGACAAAATGAACGATTTAAGGCAATATTTGATCATATAATCACGATTTAAGGCTTAAATGACCCCTTAAAAGCGTAACATTTTTCGTCTCATCAAACATCTATTATTGCACAAATACAAACTTAATGGGAAAGATGCATAGATTATCAAAAAGTTCCAATAATAATAGAAACCGAGAAGTCTCAATCTTATATAAATACAACCACAACTACAACAAATGAGTCAACCTACACATATGTAACAAGAAGCGCATAACCTGCTATTACGCAAACAAGACAACTACAACAACTCATATGTGAGCCAATACTTGATCCTTCCATTTTCCAACAAATTATACTCAAAGTACTTATTAGCACAATATTACGATCACAAATGACTCATACCAACCGTTTTGATCCCTAAACTTATCTGCTTTTATACAATACAAATGTACCTAAAATTATATGATTACAAACTTGATATTTAAATTCAACTTAAAAACTTCAAAATCGCATATTCAAAACCATCAAAATCAACACATGATAATTTATACATCAAAATATAAACAACTTATAAATAAGCAAATTAAACATCTTAACACAAACAACTTATAAATAAATAGACTAACAAAACCAGCTTTTAATCATCAACTTCAAAATATCACTGGTGATACCACACATACGCGACAGAGCAGATTCAAAAATAATAAACAACTTATCAGTAACTGTGGAAAACTAGAAGGGGGGGGGGGGGGGGGTTGAATAGTTTTCCCTTCATTTTAATTTTATAAAAACTTGGTTTCAAAATGTTGATTCAAATTTATTCAATTGTTTGTTTGAAAAACCTTTAATTGGAGTTTAGTGTGAAAACAACATATAATCAATAAGATCGGTTATATATGTACGCTTATGAATTAGTTTTGGAAACTTAGTTTTATGAATGTAACTTTGGTCGATCTTTATGTGAATACGTTTTCCTTTTAAAATCTTAAAACGTTTTGTATCAAATTATGTATCAAGTTAAACTTAATATGAGAAGTGTGAATAATAATCTATTTGACCATATCATGCAATTATACACACAATTACAATATTAACTACTATGTTCAACACAATCAATCATCACAACTATATAAGCAACAATTAAGACATGTAGGCAAGCATAGAAGTAAAGCGATAAATGCAAAAACAAATGATAAGAGATAAGAGAAAGTAAATGCAAACCGGGCACGATGATTTATAGTGGTTCGGCTACAAGGACACCTTCCTTGTTCCTACTCCACTCCCCGAGTCACCTACTCGAGAGTTTTCTTCACTACTCAACAAGCTCCCGTTTGGCGGAGAAAACCGTACACAACTTTTGCTTACACCATTTAACGACAATAAGCTAAATGTCAAGTTCTAATAGTAGCTAGAACCAATCTCACAACACAACTTCGATCACTACACAACTTCTACACAACTTCACGACTTCACGACTTCATCACAACTTCTTCTAAACTTCTTCACTGCTTCACAAATTCTTCACGTCTTCAGGACTTCACAACTTCATCACAACTTCTTCTAAACTCCACTACTTAATCGCACACCTACATCTTCACAACTACATGTCTTCTCCACACTACTACTTCCTCCCACTACATCTTACTCACTCATTAAATCACTACTATTTAAGATCATCTTGATCTACTTATTACATATATATAACTCACAACTTCACATAAGCACTAACTAGATCCTAATACATCTTTGGCTTTATGATAGGGAGGATTCTTCTCTTGCACTTTGAGTGATGAGAAATTGGATCACTTGAAACAAAGATTAATAATCTTATGATCAAAGGGTTTTAGAAGGATGTTTAGAGAGAATTGGATCTGAAAATTTTTGTGCAAAAGGTGAGAAAAATTCCAGGTTTGAGGTGGTATTTATAGGGAAAAATTTCTGACCAAATCTGACAGGGGAGCGTGGCCGGTCCCCTTAATTGTGTGCCGGTCCTCTTAAAATTAAGGGGGCCGCCCTTTATAATTAAGGGGGCCGCCCTACTGAAACGACCAGATTTTCTGTCTTTTAGTGGGGAAAGTTTATTTGGTAAAAAACTAACTAATTTTGATTAAAAGTTTGAAATCATATATTTAGTATGATTAAAACATTTTTCTTTATTAGCAAAAGTGTTTTTCAAAAATATATAATATGTTTATATAATTAAATAAACTTTGTATTAGTTAATTAAATACCCCTTTGATCATGAGATGTATTAAACACTTGTTTATCCATACCTTAAGTGATTGTTGAAACATACTTGAGACGTTGAGATGTCGAGGCTTGTTGACGTAAGAATGCATAGAAGAATTGTGATCACAAGTAACTTAAGCACTTTATGTTATATGTTGTAACTTACATCTTTGTCATCATCAAAACATGAAGAGGATGTTTAGATTAAATATCGTAATATTCATGCCAACAATCTCCCCCTTTTTGATGATGACAAACTATGTAAACTATAACTTATAGTAAAATGTATAAGTTACTTGTTTACACTTCTTCTCCCCCTTTTGTCGAAGCAAAAAGGTGGACTCTAAGACGAGACTTCTACTACGCTTGAACTCTTGAGATAGAATCAAAAAGGCGAGCTTGCATCATCGTAAGTGAAGCCTTGATCCTAGCAACCTCAATGCTCCCCCTTGGTGTATGCTCAAAACTTGTTTTGGCTACCAAAGAATCGTGCGGTGAAGTAATCCTTCAAAACAAAGTTAGTAGACAAGTGCATATATATATATATATATATATATATATATATATATATATATATATATATATATATATATATATATATATATATATATATATATATATATATATATATATAATGATGATAATAGAAATATGCATGAAACTAATAGGGGAACAATATATGGACATATTATGTATATGCACTAAAAGTATGACACATGCAATTATTGTTTTAAAAACAAAACAAAAAACAAAAAAAAAAAAAAAAAAAAAAAAAAAAAAAAAAAAAAAAAAAAATTAAAACCTAATGCAAAGATTAGAACCTAGGAAAATGTAGGAGAATGAGGAGGGATGATTGTGAATGTAAAGGGAAGGTGATGACAAAGGGTTGACAATTATGGTTTAGATTAATATATCGTTTGACAAGGGTGGATGATAGGGAATCATGGGATTTTTAGGTGTTTTGTTGATGGTGATGGAGGTGTTGTGTTTGTTGTTGGTGGTAGAGGATGCAAAAAGTTTTCAATGTGAGAAAACATGTATTGTATCTCATCTCTTACTCCGAACACAATTGTTCGGTTGTGGATGCAACAAAGGCAAGTGTCTCTATGAGCTTCATGTAAGCTCCATGGGACGGGGTTATAGGTTGGTGAATTGATAGGAGATTACGAGAAGTGTGCATCAAGAGGTGTTAATGGTGATAACTTTTGGTGGTGGAGACAATTATGAGTTGATATATTCTTTGATGGATGGAGTGGTGTCGTCTTCATTAGTAAGGTCAATGAAGAGTTGTTTTGATGGTATGATGACAAGTTTTTGTTGGAGATGGTGGTTCTTGGTGGAGGTAGGTTGTTGATCCAAATTGCGTTGAATAAGATGCAACGCAAGAAGAGCATTAAGCTCATGAGCTTCTTTGAGCTCTTCAACGAACTTTTCATGTTCGGAGGAAGGTGATGGTGGTGGAGTTGGATTGTGATTAGGGATTGAGGTTTGGTCATGAAACTTATGATTCATGTTTGGATGAGATTGATGGTTGTTGTTTTGATATTGAGTATGATCCTCAAAAGGGTCATTTGGTAGAATTGAGTGAGATGAATGTGGAAGTTTATTAGTGAGGGTGATAGTAAGGTTGTCTTGTTGAGCTAAAAGAGTGGTTTCATTTGGGTGATCATGAAAGCATGATGAAGGTATGGATGAAAGTGATTCTTCATGTGTGGATGGTAGTTTGGATGTTGTATGTGGGGTGATAACAATGATGTTAAGTTTGTTGGGAGAGGTATTTATAGTGTGATGATTATGTGTTTATGGAAGGATAGTAGGTGTTGGATTGGCTAGACAAAACGTGTTGGTTTAGGAGGTATTAATAAGGAGTGATTTAGGAGGTATGATATTGATTCTTGGTTTCTTTGAGGACATGGAAACGGTGGATGACTCAAGATTGGTAGTATAAAGGATGACTCGGTTTTGGGTGTGAGGTAGAAGGATATATGTGAGTGAGTGTGATTTCCCTTCCCATTAAATTCATGCTCATCCGGATATATTATGAGACTAATATGACCTATCGGATTATGACACTAAGGTTTTCATGAAATGAGGGTGTAGGATCTAAAGTTAAGAAAAATATACCTAGATGAATGATACATATAGAGTAAACCATGTAAAGGCATACAATCAAATCACATAGGAGCAAATAATCATCTAGAAATAACATATATGCGATATGCCATAAATCTAGGAATGAAAGCATCTAATGAGGAGCAAAGTTCATAAAAGTAAACTAGCATTAGGTATATTTAGGAAGAGCAATTTAATCAAGTTGGAGAATGAGTATGAGACTATTACTAGTGGTGCTCAATTCAGGCTAAACACGACCATTTTTACGGGTTACACACACCCAACTTCTCACATAGAAGCAATTCAACCGTTAGGTTAAATTGAATTTCTAGTCAATAGATTCTCCAGTAGTCATTCTCTTTTTAGAAGAAATTGAGTTCTTAAATTTACCTATCGAAGAGTACCAAATATGAAGTTTGCTTGATTCACTAATGCTTGGCTTAATGTGACTCAAACATCATGTTTTAATGAAGGTAAGTCTACATGATATATTTTACTCACTATCCTAATAGAGATGTGTTAAATGTTTAGATAAGAGTAAATGCAAAGTTTTAATCTTTTGTTCATGATTAACCGGTTATTTGGTTTTGATGGCATATTACTTGATTTAATAAATGTGCTTGATTTAAGAATGCTCCTTAGCATATCTTGAAAAATGAATCTCATTAAGATTATTTATCTTAAATGAGATTGTGATTCACAGATGATATCAAAACTAGAAATTTATATATTCTAAAGCAAATATTATTTTCTATGATTTTTGCCAATGTTATATATCATAATTTAACTAGTATTTGAAACAAAATGAATTTTACTTGTTTATGCATTGTGACAAGTTATTTTTCAATTCTAATAACCTATATTAAAAAAAATGTAGTGCATTATCTTGTAACACAACCATTCATGCTATGAAGAAAATGAAATATATAGAATAAATAGTGTGTATTATTCTTAAATATGTATTTTATCTTGTGGTGATAATTTTAAGTAGTGTGAGCAAAGTTTACATATGTTGTTAGTTTGCTCATGTTTGGTTTTTCGGATATGACACATTTATCCATTGCATTGCAATGTAAATTGCTTGAATATTTCGGACGAAACATCCAAGTCGTCAATCCTACTTCATTGTATATTTTATAAATGTGTTTAAAATGTTATTCTAATATTTGGAACACAATTATTGGACAAGTAGATTCAATATGACATTATCAACACAAGTGTGAGTTATGATCCAATGCATACTCTTTTCATCTACAAAGGATGTAACTATTTTCATATCAATCTAGTGTGATTGAGTATGTAGATTCAAGACTATATCTTTTGTTGTAATTTGATATAATATTGAAGCTAAACAAATAGCAATCCAATTTCTTGTCCACACTAAAAAACAAGTCAATTAGATTTGATGAGTATATCAACCATAATTTGAATAATGAATTGATATAATATCAAGATCTTTCTTGACCCTCACAAACACTCATTTGAAATAAGTAAACATTTTGATAGTGTGTTCCATTAATCCTAAGATTATTTATTAGTGAATGATTGAAAGTTGACTTATTATTTCATGATTGTTATATATTTTGTTTTTGTGAAAGACTCTTCATTTTTACTTATTATGAACACACTTTAGATTTTGAAAATACTTTTTCTTTTATATTACTACTAATGTTTTACAAAGATTAAATTTCTCTTATTAAACAACTTAAGGTAAAACAAGGTAATTTGTTGAAAATATTTAAGTGTGTTGTTAAGAATAGATTAAATTGTTTGAAATATTTAGGTGATTAGATTTAACTTATTTACAAGATGTTTGAGTAACATTAAGCCATCTATACCTATATGCAATGCAAGCATAATATTGCAATCCTAACGCAAGAAATCTAGCATAAGATCTAGTTAAGTATAAGCCAGAAAACTAGCTATAAACTAATAGAGTACAAGGCACATATGCTAAGATATTCAAATAGCTAAATTACAAATAGCAACGATTAACAAAGTAAAATCACAAATGAGTTCACATAGCACATAAAACACTTGTCGTCGTTTTGTGTATTATATATACCAATGTTTACTTAGCTCGATTTTATTTGAAAATAAAATAGATTCCTATCCATTTTAAAATTTAATTAAGATCAATATTTTAAAAACATAAATACTTAATTTTTTAAAGATATATCGACAAGGAATGCCCGACTCGAAGGAAAAGGTAAAATACAAGTTTTACGTTAAAACAAGACTTAAATTTTTGACCTTCGTGTAGTATTTTAACTTTCTGAATTATTTAAGTTTGTAATGGTTACTTGTAAGTATTTTTAAATGAAAGTAGACTCAATTATCTTTAAAACGCCGGGTGGCACGACTTCTACGGAGTTACGGTTAATTTTATATGATTTTTCAAAGTTTCTAAAAAACTGTCGAACAGACAGGTGGACCCCTTAAATTTAAGGGGGCCGCCCAGTATTTAAGGGGGCCGCCCAGACAATTAAAGGGGCCGCCCATCTGATACTCAAAAATGCAATTTTTGTTAAAAATTGTTTTCTGACTTTGTGGAAAGGTGTGTAACTTTCTGATTTTAAGAACGAACATATAACACTTGTTTTAAGCATAATTCTTATCTCGAGCTAGTATAATTAGTGTATATAATATCAAAACTAATACAAGTTAATCAACAAAACACTTTTCATATTAAATCCTCCTTAATGGGTAATTTGATACATGGATCGTACTCAATTTTTAAAACCATTTGTTTTGAAAATTTGAGCGACCTGGCTCTGATACCAATTGTGGAAAACTAGAAGGGGGGGTTGAATAGTTTTCCCTTCTTTTTAATTTTATAAAAGCTTGGTTTCAAAATGTTGATTCAAATTTATTCAATTGTTTGTTTGAAAAACCTTCAATTGGAGTTTAGTGTGAAAACAATATATAATCAATAAGATCGGTTATATATGTACGCTTATGAATTAATTTTGGAAACTTAGTTTTATGAATGTAACTTTGGTCGATCTTTATGTGAATAAGTTTTCCTTTTAAAATCTTAAAACGTTTTGTATCAAATTATCTATCAAGTTAAACTTAATATGAGAAGTGTGAATAATAATCTATTTGACCATATCATGCAATTATACACACAATCACAATATTAACTACTATGTTCAACACAATCAATCATCACAACTATATAAGCAACAATTAAGACATGTAGGCAAGCATAGAAGTAAAGCGATAAATGTAAGAACAAATGATAAGAGATAAGAGAAAGTAAATGCAAACCGGGCACGATGATTTATAGTGGTTCGGCTACAAGGACACCTTCCTTGTTCCTACTCCATTCCCCGAGTCACCTACTCGAGAGTTTTCTTCACTACTCAACAAGCTCCCTTTTGGCGGAGAAAACCATACACAACTTTTGCTTACACCATTTAACGACACTAAGCTAAATGTCGAGTTCTAATAGTAGCTAGAACCAATCTCACAACACAACTTCGATCACTACACCACTTCTACACAACTTCACGACTTCATCACAACTTCTTCTAAACTTCTTCATGGCTTCACAACTTCTTCACGTCTTCAGGACTTCACAACTTCTTCTAAACTCCATTACTTAATCACACACCTACATCTTCACAACTACATGTCTTCTCCACACTACTACTTCCTCCCACTACATCTTACTCACTCATTAAATCACTACTAAATAAGATCATCTTGATCTACTTATTACATATATATAACTCACAACTTCACATAAGCACTAACTAGATCCTAATACATCTTTGGCTTTATGATAGGGAGGATTCTTCTCTTGCAGTTTGAGTGATGAGAAATTGGATCACTTGAAACAAAGATTAATAATCTTATGATCAAAGGGTTTTAGAAGGATGTTTAGAGAGAATTGGATCTGAAAATTTTTGTGCAAAAGGTGAGAAAAATTCCTGGTTTGAGGTGGTATTTATAGGGAAAAATTTCTGACCAAATCTGACAGGGGAGCGTGGTCGGTCCCCTTAATTGTGTGTCGGTCCCCTTAAAATTAAGAGGGCCGCCCTTTATAATTAAAGGGGCCGCCCTACTGAAACGGCTAGATTTTCTGTCTTTTAGTGGGAAAAATTTATTTGGTGAAAAACTAACTAATTTTGGTTAAAAGTTTGAAATCATATATTTAGTATGATTAAAACATTTTTCTTTATTACCAAAAGTGTTTTTCAAAAATATATAATATGTTTATATAATTAAATAAACTTTGTATTAGTTAATTAAATACCCCT
Source organism: Artemisia argyi (assembly GCA_030686995.1). Lineage (NCBI taxonomy): Eukaryota > Viridiplantae > Streptophyta > Magnoliopsida > Asterales > Asteraceae > Artemisia > Artemisia argyi. The sequence goes on from CM060681.1 coordinate 148,624,851, forward strand.
TTGATCATGAGATGTATTAAACACTTGTTTATCCATACCTTAAGTGATTGTTGAAGCATACTTGAGACGTTGAGATGTCGAGGCTTGTTGACGTAAGAATGCATAGAAGAATTGTGATCACAAGTAACTTAAGCACTTTACGTTATATGTTGTAACTTACATCTTTGTCATTATCAAAACATGAAGAGGATGTTTAGATTAAATATCGTAATATTGATGCCAACAGTAACTTATAAATAATAAGCAATATTTTCATCCTCATCAAAATGTCAAAAATAAACAACTTATCAGTAACTTATACTCACATCTTATCCCCACAAACTTATATTTTCATCCTAATCAAAATGTCAAAAATATTATATAAGCAAATTAAACATCTTAACATAAAAAACTTATAAATAAACAGACTAACAATTATCACTGGTGATACTAAACGTATATCACTGGTGATACTAAACTAGCTTATAATCATCAACTTCAAATATCACTAGTTATACTAAACATATGCTACAGAGAAGATTCAAAACCACAATTAGACACAAAATCAGCATTCAGATGCAGTTAAAAACATAAATTCAACTAACAACTTAATTAAAAAGCAAAATTACAAGAGCAGATAACAAAATTATCAAACATTTTTTACTTACACATTTTATCAAACACTTGGTGTGCAACTTGATAAGAAGAAATGTTAAAAACTTGAGTCACATAATTATCAACTGATTCAACAACATTATCAACCGCAACAATATCAATCAAATCTGCTTCTGAAACAAACACTTATTTCAGATCAAAAGAAGCCATAAAAAATGATGATAATAATCAGAACGGTGATGGTGATCGGAGTGGTGATGGTGATTGGAACGGTGATGATGAAAGACATGGTAACTGTCAATCGGAACAGTGATGGTAATCGGAGTGGTGATCGGAACAGTGATGGTGATGATGAGATGATGATCGAAACAGTGATGGTGATCGGAATGTTGATGGTAATGATGATCGGAACGGTGATGATGATCGGAATGGTAATTGTGGGCGGGGATAATTGATTTGTGAATGGAAGGAATGAGAGCAGAGGAAACACACACACGAAATGTGTGTGAAAAAAAAAAAAAAAAAAAAAAAAAAAAAAAAAAAAAAAAAAAAAAAAAAACTTTATATAGTTGGGAGTATTAAGGTTAAGCATATTAAATTTTAAATTAATTTAGTCCATTAGATCAAAATAGATGAAAGATGAGAATTTATTTATTGGTATGTACCAAATTAAAGGTATGTAATTGAATTTTCCTCTTTATGACTATTATAGTTTTATGAAAACTTATTAACGGTGTCCCTAATGGATATTTGGACAGCCTTTATATGAAAGAAGTTACTCATTATTTTGACCATCTAAATTCCAGAATATGTTGTTCTAACCGATTATCTTTTAAAGTTTTTTCACACTTACGGAATATTTATCTACAAAGTCCACTGAATCCAAAATGTTAGGACATTCTTAATGTTTATTAGTAACCCAATATTTAGTTACACCGATGCTAGGACTTCTTGTACACAAGTTAAATACTTATAATGATTGTCCGTTAACAAATTCATTGTCTAAACTTTGAATACAGATTAAGACTTAGGATCAAATGAGAAACATAATTAAAATGAGAAGAATTAAAATAAACTACAACCACAAATATTAGATGCACCCATAAAAAATAGATGCATCTCTTATTATTTCTCTTTCCTTATTTAAAATATGTGGCTATAATTTTTTCTCATTCTTCTCATTTCATTAATTCTTCTCACTAGATCCATACTCTACAGATTAAATCGCATATCCTAACTTTTGTATTTTAGTACGTATGAAAGTAATTTTATAGCATGGCCCCCTTTCAATAGCACAAAAGAAGAAAATTAATGGAATTATTTATTGAGACATTACCTTTTGTGTAAGTGGAAAAGTATATGAAAATGGAAAATTTTGATTGGGATTTTGAAGGAATCGATGATGGTTTTCAAATGTTTGACCAGATAACATAAACAAACACAAATGGATACTGTTCAGCATGTAAGCAGTGTCACACTCAAAACCCTCTAAACATGCATCCGCTCATGTTAAGAATTAGAAGTTGTCATACATTTGTACTGTGTCTTACCTTATCAGAAGTATCAATACTATATCATGTCTGTCTTCATCATTGAATGTTTCTTGTATGTATGTATAGTAAAAGTGGTAGATGCATCTGTTTTTATGAAATAATTCCTTTGCTCTCATCATTAATGCTTTGCATATGCGCCATGTCCAAAATATTGCTAAACTAAGCCAAATGAACGGTTACAGTGCCCTACAAATGCAAACAATATCGCATCTCGAATTATAAATTTTTTCTGGTAATCATGATTTATGATTTTTTGGCCGAGAACGAAATCTCTGAGTCCATCCTACATGGGCTTAAACTCGATAAAGCTTCCTCTCTTTAAGAGGTTGGCGTAGTGTTTAGGGTTGTTGAAGCATGTAAACAAAACTAAAACATTTCAATGGTTAAGTAAAGTAGTCGATGATGTTTAATTTGATCATACACCCTATCCAGCAATAGTGATTTGGCTTCGGGTTCTCATTCTTCATGAGGTGATTAAAAATGCACATGGCCTCTTAATCTAGAATACCCAGTTCAACTTCTTATGTGTTCTCGCAAAACATCTGCTATCATAATATTTCATTTTCTAAAATTATAAATCGGTTATATTCTATTTTATATAACATCAAAATGAAAAGAAATAGATTATTGAACTAAAGATGTGTTTTGGCGTTCTACCTTGAGTTTTTGAGGTGTTATTTGAATAGAATAAAATATTTGAGCATTTAAATTCGTTTATAAATATTTATTATCAAACAAAAATATAATAAATGGAAACTATACATGTAGTTTACATCTGACATAGTCACAAAATAATAATTTTACTCTAGTTATTCATATTTTGATTAGCTTCAAAACTTTAGTTTCAAATAAAGAGAGCATGTTAACCTTGATATATTATAAATACATAATTTCTTTTAATTCTTTATATTGATTCTTATATATCAAATCATTTAGTGGCACTTTTCAGGTAACTAGGTATAAAGCTGAGGTTTGCATGTAGAATCTTTACTCACCAACTTTTTACATTAAAATTACTAAAAGGAACGGCATATCACACTATAATCATCTATTCTCTTACATATTTATAATGATGATTACCGGAGTAAAGAAAAAGGTAACCGATTTTGGGGCGGCTCCCATCCATCGGTCTTAAGCTAGCTAACATCATGAAAAAGTAAAACGTTTAAATTGAATCTATGGCTTCTGCGTTTAAGTTGCGTGTCCTCAACCATTTGAGTATTGCGCTAGCGCACATAAAAATATGTGCTCATTAACAACTAGGACATTTGATTTTTCTTTTTGAGTGGCATTTTAATTAAAAGCCAATAAGTTCGAGATAATATGGATTACAACACAGTATTGCAAGCTGAAATCGAATCAAAGATCCGCTCAAATCAAACTCATTGTTAATCCCTAGTTCTATTAAAAATCCACGAGTGTGCGAAATTAAATCTAATCATTAACCATGAATGAAATGTCAAATGAATAGAATAAATGATGTAATGTAATGATTTAATACCTTTATTAATTATGTTTGGTTTATTTGATAAGGCGAAATAGAATCGATAAGAAAAAGACTAAAGTACCTATTGATGATAAGAAATTTATTTAATATGTTTAGTTATTGATGGACTTTTATTTAATTTTGGTTTCATAACAAGATGGAATGAAAAAGAGTAGGAGACCCCTAACGAATTAAAATGGTAGATTTTATGTATTGTTTGGTATGTTGTAATCAAAGCGGGAAAGAAAAAGATTTTACAATTGAATGAAAAAATCTTGTTTGCTTACATTTATAGAGAATAATGATTCCATCATGGTGGACTCACAAAGCCCGGGAAAAAAAGGAAAGTATTGAATTGATTATCACTATAACTAAGAAGGAATGCAGATATATACGGCTAAAAAACTAAGCCAATAATCCAAGCCGCATAAGCATTTAATGGCAATCAAGCCTAGAAAGACAAAGGCTTATCAACATTAAATGCTTTTGATTCTTGAGGAATATTACACAAAAAACGATAACTGTATATGAACAGACTAAGTTTTCCAGGCCAAGCAACATTCATCATAGTTTGAGAAACGTCTCATCACCTATAAAGGACAAAAAATTATCAAAGACAACATAGTTCATCATCATACCATAGACAAAATATAACAATGGACTACAGGGACGTGATAGCGTATGGGAGTTCTAGCCCAATAGCTAAAGTCCATGCGACCATAGCAGGCTCAAAACAGATCCAAATGGCTAAAGGCCTAACATACTGTGCCGGGAGAGTCAACCAAAGTCACAACGAGTCTGGCTTGGTGAATCAATCTTCAGACTACATCTGGCCTGACAGTTTATCTTCCAGACCATTATTATACTACTGTCACGTGTAGTTGCCTCATTAATGTGGAGGTTGTGCCGCGGGTATTTCGTTAGGACATGCAGATCATGTCGAATATTCCTATAACATCAAGGGCCAAGGATGTTACGCCACATGTTATTCTTGTCTCTTTCATAGGATAACCTCCACGTGGGTCATCTAGAACCGTCAGATCACATCCACGGATTACACACAACCCTAAATACATCCTTATAAATAAACATGCATTTCATGAAAAGAATGAACTTAATCTTCCCCACATTTACACACAATAATCCCTAGTTGTATGTGAGCGTTATCCCCGCTTAAGATAAACACTGTAATCTTGAGGTTCTTACTACTCAAGAGAAATCGAGCATAATATTAGCTCAATCTCATACCACAAATCTATACCAATATTTGCTTTACGTACTACAAAGTGAATTTTCATATGTTATAAGTACGTTTTAGTATTTCGCCACAACGCACGAACTATATCTACTCGTTAAAGACATTATGCTTTCATTTAGTGATATATTTTTTACGCTTTATCTTTTGGTCAAATGAGTAAAATTGCTCCCCATGTTACACCATAAGTCTCGTGACGAACGTATAGTAGTTAAAACAAACTTAATGTAGTAATTTTTTGATAAAAACAAATTTAAAACACAAAGAGAAAAGGAAAAGATTGTAACATGATACTAAATGCAAAAAAATTACAATAACTTGTGAGTAAAGTGGTTGTTTAAACGGAAAAAAACAAATGCATGTTAACCTTCCAAATAGTTGAATCCTTGACCTCAAGGTTGATAATTAACAAAAAAAGTTACCGGCCACTAAGTTAGAAAGTATCTTATGGTTAGATATTGTATTAACAATATACTCCATAATTTAATCATTTTCAGATTTTTATACAAGAAAGTGAATTTTTATTCAATAAATTTTCTTTTGCTAGTCACTTGTGGATACGGCCTCAAGTACATGAAGATCTACTCCTTTTACAAACTAATATTTCAAATATATGAAACTGCAAAAGATATATTGAGAATAAATTTTGCATTTGAGCTAGTTTTGTAAGACAATTTTCTCATGACAAAAACTTTTGACAATATCTTGATGTATTTGAAATGCTCAAACAATATATTAGAGTCAGTTTATACAATATGTTAGAAATGTCTGTCAAGCTCCTTGTTAGAAAGTAGGTTTATTTGAAGTTTAATACTAATAGCCGTTTTCAAAAATGCATTTATTTAGTGGAAGCCCGTATTTCTAAAGGTATTTTAATGTTTAACTCGATTGTAATTATTTTAATAAAATAAACTTTAGCCTAGTTCTCCACCCTGTTTTTAGGGTAACAATAAATAAATTAAAATATAAACAAAAACTTTCAATAACAAAAAAACTTATTTCTAACTCATTAAAAGAAACCAGTGTATTAATTAAGGGCTTTTATAAATATTTTATGATGAGTGTGATACATGGGTATGTATATATACCAGACACCAGCTCTCCCCAGCTTTTCCATGCTTTCTGGGCTATGTTCCCATTTTGCCTTTGCACCCTTTGTTTTTGCATTAGGCTAATTACTTATAAATGTATCTTATTTGCCACCAAATCTTTTTGTAGGTAGCGAACTTTTATTTTCCTTATATCTGGAGACTAATGTTTCAAATTCGGCCTTCTTGAGATATTTTGTGACACTTTTGCCCTTCAAATTATTAAAACTCCTATTAGCTAACAGGGGCAAAAATATCACAAAATATTTTAAGATGGCCGATTTCGAAAGATTAGTACCGGATAAAGAAAAAAATTTATTTGCTACCTAGAAAAAGATTCGGTGACAAGTAAAATAGATTCATAAGTGATTAGCCCTTTGAATTCCATGTATAGTTGTTATGCTTTAAGTATCAGTTGGTTTGTTCAAGCAGTTTATTAAACTTACCTAAAATAACTTAGAAACTTCAGTTTATTTCAAATCTCAATTTGAAGAGCAAACGACATTAGTTATGTGGCTTTGGCGACGACATATGTCGCTTTTGTGTCGTCGCCAAAACCTCCAGTTCTTGTAGTTTGGGCATTGTCTTTTCATGGGTTTTAAAAGATAGATATCCAAATTTACCTTTCTCTGCAATTAAGTACAACGAAAATGATCTCTTTTAACTATCATACCTGTATATATTTCGGTGTAACTAATTAGTACGGAATATTATGTTGTTAAAATGAAATATGTAGATAATATACTTGTTTTTTATTTTAATGTAACTATTAGTCTGTGGAAGGGTGAAAGCACCACTAAGCAATTCTAACTATCTTAGTTGGATCTTTAGTTACAAATTAACCGTTAGAGAATTTCCAAAATCACTCGCAATTTAGTGTTCTATTTGCAAACATAACCTAACAAGCAAGTTGTTAGCCATTACACTAAACTGCATGCTTAATTATAAGCTTGAAGATGAGAAAACTAGTAGTACAAAAAGATCATCTTAAATCAAAAATGGATTTACAAAGGTATTAAGCATAGTTTTGGTTGAATATTAAGAATATGTAACAAGGGATCTTACAATTTTTCCTTTGTAATGAAGATTAACAGATGGATTATTTTTATACCTTAGATCATGAATTACCGTCATCATCATCTTGTTCAATTTCAGATGCCGGTTCATCATCTTCTTCGAATCCATTGATGCCATAAGCTGCATGTCCATGACCAAAAGCTTTTATGTGATCTTTGAGTGATCTTTTGTGCTTAAAATCTGAACCACAAGTGCAATACCAAAGCTTCCCACAATTCTTCTCGTGTGTTCTCCAATCACCCCTAACAGCAAAAGCCTTTCCACATTTTCGACACATGAATGGCTTGATTCCATGCTTTCTTTTGTAATGTGTTTGGAGGGTTCTAAAGTCTTTGAGTGGCTTTGATCGCGGGTGATCGATATTATTGCGACATCCTGGTGCACAGCAATAGCATGGTAGCTTTAGCATTCCAGTCGGTTGAGTTCCCCTTAAAGATTCTGGGCCTTTTCTGTACTGAGATCCATGCCCCCACATATGCATCTACATTATTCAGTATACGTTAATATATAGACAGCAGAGAGACACAAACATTTATTCTAACAACAAAATTATATATAAATAAAAGACCAATCTAGCTAGATCCTAGAAGCCGGGTGAGACAATGGCACAAATATTACAACAGTTGAGAACAAGCTGATCTTGGGTAGCAAGAATACTTCTAATCGAAGTGACATATGTAAATTGTGTGATAAAACTTGTAAAATATATAAAAAGGGATCATAGATCTTTGATATACACTTGATTAATCACTTAAAAAAACAAATACTCCTCGGTACTTTTCTCATTTCCTTCGCTGTCGGTGGTTGGTCTTTCTTATATCTTCCAGGGTCTTGCTAGTTTTATATATATTATATACATGCGGTTAGTAATAAGAAGGAATCAGCCATTTATAAGGAAGAGAGAGAGAGTGTGTTGAAAAAACATTAAAACTAAGGTAAAAACATGTGTACTAAAAAGCAGAAGAAACATTGTCTCAATAGTTCAATCAATTGAATTTGTAGGGTACAATCATATATTCAGATCCCAAAATTTGCACTCCATGCAGACGAATAAATTGTTTGAAGCAAATAACATTCATTTACTTCAATAACATTGTTTCCCCTTTCACACTTTCAAACCCACATACATATAAACATCAAGTTATCAAAATGATCAAATTTCTTGATTGTTCTCATGATCTAGTGATTTTGTTTTTTATATGATGAGTACTTGGATTGATCAATTTATATTTTTTTTAGCTGATAATACTCACACATGTATAAACGAGGCTTGAATCCACAAAATAGCTCATCAGATCGATCTAGTTAATGAATGAACAAATAAACAAAGGGGTTTTAATGATAATCGTATAGTACCCAACCTGCATGTTGTTGTAACGATTAAAGGTCTTGAAGCAAACAGGACAAGAGAACTGAGTAGGACCTATAAGAATCTGGGAGGGTGTTGGTATCCAATACTGACCCTTGTTTAATCTGCTTATGGGACTATACCCTAAACCAGCTTCATCTCCATCGCCCTCCTTACTACCCTTATTACTATTAGCAACCATTATCTCACTAGTATTAGAAGAAGAATTTGATGAGTTTGAGATCAAAGATGCAAGATCAGCAGCGCTAGCATTTGGTAGCCCTATGTGTAGTGCTACAGTCACACCCGTTTCGTTATCATCATCATCGTCATCATATTCATCATCATCACCATCATCTACCTCCAAATCATGATGATTAGTACTATTACAAGATCTTTGTAGTGGTTGTTGATTATCTTCTTGATGTTTTCTTGATGGGCTCAAGCTTAAAAGAGGGAGAGCTTCTCTTAGAGGCGGAGAAGGGGGTGGAGTTGGATATTGACTAGTGACACAAGTGGATGGATTGATGCCAAAAGTACTAATCGTTCTAATGTTTGGATATGAAGATTGAAAAGTGTTGTAGTAGTAGCTTTGAGGGTTTTGATGATGAACTTGATGAGGAACATTTGTATTGAAATTATTAGAAAATTGATCCAATTTAAACCACTTTGAGTAAATATTTGAATTGTAAGGGTCACTCATGGTGTTATTTGATGAAAAAAAAAGGTATTGGTTAACTTATGGTCCTTAGCTTTTAGAGAGAGAGAGATAGAGGGAGAGAGAAAACAAATTCTTGAGAGAGAGTAAGAGAGAGAATGGGTGGTGAAGGTGATAAGGAGGAGTAATCTAGAGACTTGTTCTATGTAGTAAACCTTTTTCTCATTGTATAAAGGTACATGGTGCTACGTGCGGGAGAGTGTATGGGTATCATGTATGCCCTATCTATGAGTCAGTTTCATCTCCACAATCAAAATACACTATATTGAGATGTCCTTAGATAATTTTGATGGCAATTCTAGTTTTTTAAGTATCGTACTTCAACATAAATCTATGCAACGTATATACTTAATGAAAAACATAGACTTTTGATCTTTTGCAATTTACATATCTTGTTTGCGCGCACGCACATTGAAAATGTATTTTGATTAATATACCAAAATTGATGAATATATGGATAGTCTTGCTTCAGCATTTGCATGTATATATGGTATATGCATAATGGCAGCTCGAGCATAGTGCTTGTGGTCACCCTTAGTTATATCACGATGTCACTACATTTGTTTTGAACAACCATGGTGTTTGACCCTTTCACCAACTAATCTATATATGGGGCTGGAGCCCACCGCCACGTGTATAAACTTAATTGGGGAAAGCACTCCTTTTCGGAAAGATTGGCGCGGTCAATTCATGTTTGTCTGCACCAAGAATAGTTTAGGTTGAGGCCTCTCACATTTTATTGAAGATGGTCACAAGTAATTTCCAACTCAGCCACCTCTGATGGCCTTTGCAACAATTTTGAGGTAAGTTGCAACATGTTATGGACTCATGGGCACATAAATACAGAGTGAACAGTGTTCCTTGATAGTTCCAGATAACTAAAAACCAAATATACAATCATGACCACACAAGGTAGTTATGGAGTTGGATCCCACAAGTACTTGAGCAAAAACTTAAGTGCATGTGAGGTGCTCAACCAGGCGTTCAAACTATATACATTATCATATAACTCTCGAAAGCAAAAATGTAAGTACCCTGTAGATCATATCTTGTAAAGTCTTCAGTTTGATTGCTAGTCTGAGTTGCTACCATAATTATAAAGCCTTTTGCTTGGAACATGACTGCCCTAGCTACTTCTTCCATACATAAGTACATCATGATCTTAATTTGGACTTACGCTGGTACAAACCAGATGATGCTCTAAGTATACAATAAATAATTAAGGAATAATTACCTAAAAATGTATCTAACTAGTCACTTTGGCCTTAGTGATGATGCTCTAAGTATACAATAAATAAGGGATAATCACCTAAAAATGTACTCCCTCCGTCCCAAATTATAAGTCCACTTTGATATTTCACAAAGTTTAATAAAAGTGGGACCCTTACAATACTAACCAATAAAAATTCATTCTCACCCACTTACAAGCATTCTCATTGGTTGAAACTAAAAGTGGACATATAATTTGGGACAACCCAAATTGATAAAATGGACTTATAAAATGGGACGGAGGGAGTACTTCCTTAGTATCAAAAATATTATCATAAGAGAGAAATCACAAAGTTTAATAAAAATTAGAGCACTATAAATTTTAACAACTTAATGAGAATATTCCTCTAATACATTCTCTAGTTTTTATTTAAAAATGAAAATAAACAATTATTTTGAGACATCTCAAAAAAGAAATGTGGACCATAATTTTGAGATGAAGGGAATATCTAACTTGTCATTTTTTCCTACTTATTTGTTGTCTTTTAATTTTTTTTGCTTTTATATACCCATGCTTTTGAATTTTTATTTTTTGATATACTCAGTAACCTGAAACGACAAATATTTATGTGGACCCGGTCATCTTTTTTTTATCACAACACAACATTGTCTAGGTGGAATTTAATAATAAAATAGTAAACTCAAATCTAGCGAAACACCCCTTTTGTTCCTTCCTGCCTTTTACCGCTCCTAACAAACTCCATCCCTTTCATCCTATCAACAAAATGCACAAAACCTTTATCAATTACACACGAAGTATATACAGTACTACTAAAAGTCCACAAAGTGTTTACCGAGTAAAAAATATTAGGAATATTACAGAAAACCTTGAAAACGTATACAAATATACAACTTTCCTTCCTTACACCTTTTGTTGGTACGGCATTTGGTAGTCCAAGTACTACATCTTTCGTTGCAAGGATTAATTAACTGGAAAGTCAGATGCTTGATGGGAAGCTTGTGCAAGTGGGTGATGATGCATGGGAAGCCAAAACCTTGTAAATCAACACTTCCTAGTTCTAAAATGGATAATACGGATAGCGATGATGAAGTGCTCGAGGTCTACAATGAAACTGCTATTTATATGGCATCTACGAGTTCCAAGGTTAATGAAATCTCTAAAAGTGGGGTGGAGTGGGTAGGAAGACGTTATACGTAGGGATGGCAACGAGGCGGGGATTATCGGGGATTGTATTTACCATCCCCATCCCCATTTCTCACTCCCCATCCCTATCCCCGCCTCCATCCCCATCGGGGAATCGTTTTACATCCCCATCCCCATTGGGGATCGGGGATCCCCACAGGGATTCGGGGATTTTTCGGCCTTATAAATTGAGCATAAAAAATTACATAAGTAATCAAAATTATAAAGAACTGATCTATAAATGTCTTAAAAAGCATACATCATACATAGTTGGATTAATTAAAATGTCATTCAATTTTAAAATATCGTAAATACTGAAACATCACATACAATACAAAAATAAACTGTATCGTATGTGTGTATTCGAACAAAATATTGGTAGAATAATACTCCGTATGTAGTTAGTGCTTAACATTTTTAAAGTATTTGATCCACTAAATATCATATATACATACATATATACTTTAAGTATAATACTTGTCACTATTCACTAACATATACATATACAAGTATATGTAGTATTAATATACATATAACTTAGACAGTGTATACTTATACATTAAAAGTTCAGGTTCGGGTTCGGGTTCGGGGTCGGGGATTTTTGTTATCCCAATCCCCGCCTCCATCCCAGGTTTTATAATTCGGGGATTCCCCGTCCCCATCCCCATCCCCGGTCAACTCGGGGATTCCCCAGTCAAATCGGATTTGGGGATCGGGTCTCCGTCGGGTATGGATTTTTTTGCCATCTCTAGTTATACGAGCAATTGTAGGAGGAGACCTATGATGAAAACCCATATGATGATGATGATTTTGATAAATGTGGTTTGACTGAAGTCCAAATAGAGTTTGCAAATGCTTTTGACACTCAGTCTCCGAGGTCAAATTAGCTAGGTTTTATTAGGTCTCATAAGTTGGCATGTCATTCTTATGATAGTTTAGGTGTTAAGCACAGTAGGAGAATTTACTTTGACTTTTTGGGCTAAGATGTGAGACTCACCTAGATCAATTGTACCTAGTTGTTTTTTTGGCGTAATAAATTTTACCTAGTTGTTTTTTTGCGTAATAAATTTTACCAGGGGTATTGAATCCCTTACCCAAAAATATACATTTTCCTAACTCATTTTGATGGTTGTTTGACTTAGAAAACGAAAAGGGGTAACAGATTACAACATGAGACCTTCAAGTAGGAGAGGAAAAATATATATATATATATATATATATATATATATATATATAAATTCAATGGATGTAAAATTTATGAATTTTAGAAACTAGATTAGAAGTCCACATTTGCCACTCCAACTTAATAAACTTAGAGGTAGCTATATCTTTTTCATGACGCTATTCACTTTTACGTAGAATCTAAACAACAAATCCATTTAAACGAGTAAGAGATGGCCACTTTTGATGGCAATGACGACGACAGAGAGATATGGTTGTTATGAACAATTTAAAGTTACATACGTGTGAAAATTATGCTTGTGTGATTATTGGTTTGACGTTGAGATCGATCTCTTCTGTTGCAGCGAAGCTCCATCGATATGAATTAGCTAAATATGAGTTGGGTGAAGGAGGAGGTTGGTGATGGTGGGTTGGTTTATAAAATTGGGTTAAAAGGGGAGTCGGGTAAATGAGAAGCTTGTTGTTTGATGCAGTAAAGGTGATGTGGTGTTCTTAAAATGTCATGGGAGTAAACAAAATGAAAGAAAAAAGAATAAAATAAAATCAAAGATAAATGGGCTGCCTATTAGTCATGTCACCGAGTACATCAGAAATCAAAAAGTGAAATTCAAAAATATGGGTATATAAAAGCAAAAAAATGAAGAAAACACAAAATTAGAAAAAGTACTAAGTTATATACATTTTTAAGTGACTACAAAAAAATAATAATAAATAAATAAATAACTCAATGGATCAGACAACCCGTCGTAAGCGATAATAGTACCTATTGTTTTTAATAACGTTTGTGGCAGTATGTAGATGAGCCTTAATAAGACCCAATCTAGCTCATGGAATATCCCATAACCTCTTTTGTTAGGTTTTAATCCTGATAAATAGTAGTAGTATGTTAAGTTGGTGTAGTAAAGTGGTTTTAGCTAAAACTTTGGAAGACTAATTTCAGCTACAATTAGAACAAAATTTCTAAAAGATGGAAAAACGTTCTTGGAATCAGTGATTTCAGAGTTTAAAGAGATAACAACGATTAAGAAAAAAAATGGTTGGTAAACATGTTAATCGTTTTTGATAAATCAGAATTGCTTACATGTTCATTATCGATTTGTATGTTAACCTAGCAAATGATATAGCCATGTAGGCATCTTATACAATCTGTCAAAAAGTTAACTGATAACCAAATTATGTGAAACCAACAAAATTTCACATGATCAATTAGACAATAATCAATTACAGTATTGGATTTAAATTTAAAATTGACGTTTAAATGTTTTGGTTACCATAAATAGAAGCACCATATATATAGGAAACCACTTGAATTTTTGAATGGTACAAGTCATTGCATACTATTTTCTTACCTTTTCTCCTCTAAATACTTTGATTTATACTAACATTATTTTGTTATGCGGCACAGTGTCTTCTGAATAAAATTCAGTGATTAGTATATCTGTCTTTTGGTTATGTGATTTCACTTTCATTTGAAAAGGAAATAACAACATGAAAATAGGCTTTAGTTGGAGTCCAACTCCATGTAGTGACGGAAAGAAGGAGTGAACGTCACTTTCTAGCAACTGGTTATATCCATCCCAATCCAAAACACCACATCGCACCTGGGTCAGTGGTACCCTCTTCCTGTGCCTCAAATTATTACATATACTTTGCATACGTATATATGGACATACATATGTATATACACACTCTTTTTTATCCCGCTCTAGTAGTTGCTTTTAGGTATATTACCAAGTACTGAGTTGAGATCTATCAAAAACCACTAGGGCATGTTTGGTAGGGTGAAATTCAGAGAAATGAAATGAAGCTCAGAAATCAAATTCACAGAAATGAATTCCACGGGAATTCAGTAAAAATTCTAGTGTTTGGTAACACCAGAGAATTGACTTAAGAAATCAGTAAAAAAAATCATTATTATTATTATTATTATTATTATTATTATTATTATTATTATTATTATTATTATTATTATTATTATTATTATTATTATTATTATTTATTAATTTATTTATTATTATTATTATTATTATTATTATTATTTATTATTATTATTTATTAATTTATTTATTATTATTATTATTATTATTATTATTTTATTATTATTTTATTATTATTATTATTATTATTATTATTATTATTATTATTATTATTACTATTATTATTATTATTATTATTATTTATTATTATTATTATTATTATTATTATTATTTATTATTTATTATTTATTATTATTATTATTATTATTATTACTATTATTATTATTATTATTACTATTATTACTATTATTATTATTATTATTTTATTATTTGTTATTTATTATTATTATTTATTATTTATTATTATTATCATTATCATTATTATTATTTATTATTTTTATTTATTATTATTATTATTATTATTATTATTATTATTATTATTATTATTATTTCATTTACCTTTTTTGAGGAAGAAAGAGTTCATTTCTTTAGTATATGGATGGGAAACCAACTCCCTATAAAATATAAATGAGCCAATTTCTAGGAGTTATAACTCTCAACTTTTTTATTTCTATGATGTACCAAACACAAGAAATGAATTAAGTTTCATTTCCCCACCTCCAATTCTTTGTACCAAACATGCCCCTAGTAGCTAAAGTACATATAAACAAATCCCAACCATCCATTCCCCCTCCATCTAATGGCTTAGATTAAACCAAGAAAATACAAACAATGGCAAGATAGTAATTTAGAAATCATATTAAAAACAAAAAAAAAAAAACTACTTAGATCCATATTCTCTCTCATCCAAAACAAAAAAACCAGATCTGAGAAACATCCAATCGGAAAATTCATCCAATCGCCATATTCTCGCCGGAAAAACCAATCGGAAACATCCAATCGAAAAAACCATATCTGAGAAACATCCATATTCTCGCCGGAAAATTCATCCAATCGCCGGATTAAACATCCAACCGCCGGAAAAATCATCCAATCGGAATCATGAATCCAACTAATTCATACAAAACACCACCACCTACATACAAAACACCACCACCTACATCGGAATCATCATCAACCCAACCGGAAACATCAATAATCCGATCCGAATCATCAACTAACCAATCGGAAATCATCGGAATAACGAATTCATCAAAAACACCACCGCCGCCGTCGAAATCATCAATAATCAGATCGGAATCTTCTACAAACCCGCCGGATTCTTCAATAAACACGTCAGAAGATGATTTGATTATAGAAGGTGATTTACCTGATGAAGATGCTACTGTTACAAAAGTTCATGGTAAATCCTTTCAGAATCTAATTTTTTTGTTTAATAATTTAAGAGAAGTATAAATCCCATGGGATTCATACTGAATCCTATGGGATTCATAGATGAATCCCATTTGATTCATCAATTTGATTTTATAAATGTATCTAGTAATTTATAAAGAATCCCATGGGATTCTGTACAAGAAATTTATAAATGTATCACAAGGAACTTATAAAAGAATCCCATGGGATTCGTTAAGAATCCCATGGGATTCATAAAGAATCCCATGAATCCCATGGGATTCTTTATGAATAACTTGGGATTCTTTATGAATCCCATGGGATTCTTTATAAATCCCATGGGATTCATTGTTTGCAGAATTCTTAATCCCTTGAGATTCTACTGTTTATATACAGATTCTATGAAATCACCAAGACCAACTTTATATGAATACACTGAGACACCGGGCGGATCGGAATATTAGGAGCCTCTTGTAGAAGGAATTCCTATACCAGAAGAAGGAAAATTCTATAACACTCTACATGAAGCTATAGAAATGTATGATAACTACGCTGAAGCCGGAGGTTTTCAAATTAAAAAAGCAGGACAAAAATTAGCAAAATCTGGAGCGGTGCAACTCAAATACATCATGTCTAATAAAGAAGGAGCTCCAAGACATATTAATATCGACACTTTAGATGTTAAGACAGTGACAAACAAAAAAGAAATACAATGATGTATGTGACAGGTAGTAAAGCTCTCTAATATATTTATAAGTTTCTGTAAATCCCATGGGATTCTTTGTAAATCCCATGGGATTCTTTGTCAATCCCATGGGATTCTTTCTGAATCCCATGGGATTTGTTTTTGAATAACATGTTTTTAAAATATTTTTTTATATAACAGGTTGTAGAGCTCGTATAAGGTTAGAATTGGATGTTGTTTCTCAAAAATACCAGATTGTTAAGTTTATTGCAAAACACAACCATATGCTCCTACCAAAAGAGTACAAGCATTTTACAAAAACGCAAAGAAGAATGACACAAGCAGAAAAAATATTCGTTGTTAAAGCTGCAAAGAACAAGATTGGTCCAACACGGGCTCATAACTTGTTAACGAGTATGAAGGGAGGGTATGAGTATGTTCATGGGACAGTTGATGATTTTAAGAATGAAATGCGGGATGTTAATATGTTCATTGGGGAAAGTGACGCACAAATGCTTATAAATAAAATGGAAAACAGAAAGATATATGTGCCAAACTTTACGTTTCAGTATAAGGTAGAAGAGAGTGAGTTAGTTGCTTTGTTTTGGGCTGATGAAGTTGCGAAATGCAATTATAAGGAGTTTGGAGACATAGTCTCATTTGATGCAACATTCAGATGTAACAGGTAAGTTTTACAAGAGATTCTTTATGAAATCCCATGGGATTTAATGAGAATCCCATGAGATTCTTTATGAAATCCCATGGGATTCTCATGAAATCCTATGGGATTCACAGATTATATCCCATGAGATTCACCCTTTTAGATTGTGTGTGTAATTAACAATTATGTTATTTTTAGGTACAATATGGTGTTTGTACCATTCACCGGTGTCGATAATCACAGAAAGTGTGTCACACTTGGATCAGGAATGCTATTACATGAAGACACTGAGTCATACACGTGGCTTCTAAAAGCATTTATGACAGCTTTCAAAAAAGAACCAACAATGGTGGTAACAGATCAAGATGGAGCAATGAAGAGAGCCATTGAAGCCGTTTTCACTAAAGCAAAGCACAGACTTTGCATGTGGCATATTGACCAAAAGATTCCAGCAAAGGTAAAATGTTCACATATGATACTATGAATCCCATGGGATTTCCTAATAAATCCCATGGGATTGCCTGATAAATCACATGGGATTACATGATGAATCCCATGGGATTGCATGATGAATCCCATGGGATTGACTGATTAATCCCATGGGATTCACATGAATCCCATGGGATTCACATGAATCCCATGATGAATCCCATGGGATTGCGTGATGAATCCCATGGGATTGCATGATGAATCCCATGGGATTCATCATGCAATCCCATGGGATTCATTTGTAAATCCCATGGGATTTACATGTGTAAATCATCTTATTTATGCTGATAACATGATTCTAAAACTATCTTTATCAAAAACAGATTTGTAAAGAGATATATGTAGAAACAGATTTCAAGAGACGTTTTAGGAAGATTGTTTGGAATATGTACATGGAACCGTTGGAATTTGAAGAGAAATGGGCTAAGTTGATTGAGGATTTTGGTTTGCAAAATCACAAATGGATGACCAAGATGTTTAACCTACGAGAAATGTGGATTCCAGCTTTTTTCATCGACTCGCCATTGTTTGGTTTGATGAGAACTACATCAAGATCCGAGAGTGAAAACTCGTTCTTCAAAAGTTTCACAAGCCCAGGAGCAACGCTAGTTAGTTTTATGATGTCCTATGAATCAGAAATAGAAAGACAACGATATAGGCAAGAACATTTGGACTTTAAAACATTTGACGCGGCTCCAAAATGCCTAACAGAATTAGAGATTGAACGTCATGCAGCAAAAGTGTATACTAGAACGATATTTCTGCTGGTTCAAGCTGAAATATACGAAGCATGCTGGAATTGTACGATTCAAGATTTAAAGATAGAAGAAGGTTGTGAGATTGTAAAGATAAGAGACAAAAATCCGTGGGTTTATAAAAAAACTAAAACGGAAGCTGCAAAAGAACAAGCAGAGGAAGACAATAGTGTGGAGAAGAAAAAGTTTATAGACTATAAGGTGTGTTGCTTTTTATTCACTGTAAATCCCATGGGATTCATTGTGAATCCCATGGGACTTACTGTGAATCCCATGGGACTCACTGTGAATCCCTTGGGATTAGTTATAAATTATGGTTTTCAGTATGAATTTAAAAAAAAAATAGTAATTCAAAGTAATTCCAATCCCATGGGATTACTTATAAATTATGGTTTTCAGTATGAATTTAAAAAAAAAAAAAAAAAGTAAATCGAAGTAATTCTTTTCTTATTTTTCACAGTGAATCCCATGGGATTCACTCCCATGGGATTAGTTTTGAGAATGAATTTGTTAGTCTTATTATCAGCATAAAAACCATGATATACACATGTAAATTCCATGGGATTGAGAAATGAATCCCATGGAATTTACAGTGAATCCCATGGGATTGTATGTGAATCCCATGGGATTAGTTATGAATCCATGATATTCAGTATGAATTTTAAGGAAAAAGTAATTCAAATTAATTCTTTTTTTAATTTTTGTTTAAAACAGGTACTGCGTACAATAGAAGATGGGTCGGTGGTATGCAGTTGTAGACATTTTGCTCGATATGGTTTTCTATGCCGACACATATTCTTTGTCTTCAAGAACCGTGATATTAACGTCATTCCAAAACAGTATATTTTGAGGCGTTGGACAAGGGATATAATACCACCTGAATTGAGAAGGAAAAGAAATAGATATGGGGAAAAATGTGGAAGTTGAAAGACTTACAAACGAAGCAACTTCTGTGGTGGACGATTGCTTATTCAGGTTAAGCAATAATGTAGAGAAGATGGGTGAGTTTGTAGAAAAGTTGACGACTTTGAAAACAGAAGTGGTGGCTGAGGTTCCAAATCCTCCTTCAAGTAAAACGGCAGATGTGATTGGTGAACATTATGCAATTTCTAATCCTGAAGAAACAATAGTCAACAATCCAACAAAGGTAGGAAACAAAGGGAATATTACAGAAAAGGAACGCAATAAAAGGCAAAATAGTGAGAGAGAAAAAGCACTTGGAGTTAAAAAGAAACAAGAGAGGAATTGCGGCTTTTGTGGAAAAAAGACCAACTTGCACACAAAAACAACTTGTCCGGATAAACCAAATAGGCGAAAGCCAAAACCAAAAGTTTCTTGAACAAACTTATTATATTCTGATTTTATGTTAGTTCTTTTTTATTATTTACTTGAATATTTAGATGATTTGCAAAGGAAATTTCTGAATTTGTTAGTTATTTTCTTCTTTAATTGAATATTTAGATTAGCAAATGAATCCCATGGGATTATTTTATAACTTCATTTAAAATTTCAACCATCAACAATAAAAATATCATAAAAATCAGATAATAGCAAGAAAATCTATAAAAAATATCATAAAAATCTGATAATAGCATAAATAAATCCCAACCATACAAAAGAATATCATACAAATGAATAGCAAGAAAATCTATAAAAAAATATCATACAAATGAATCCCATGGGATTCATGTGAATCCCATGGGATTAATCAGTCAATCCCATGGAATTCATCATGCAATCCATCTGTGTAAACCATCTGTGTAAACCAATTACTTCAACAGTTATAGTTCTACCATTAACAAAAGACAAACTTCTAGAATTTGAGGTCACGTGCATCCCTATTCCTAATTGCTGTCAAAATTATAGACAGCTTTTCACGAGAAGGAAGTTTATCAAACTCCAATGCTAATTCATACATCTTACCTGCATGAACATTAATCTCGTGTAACAATATCTTGGTGGCAAACTTGAATCTCAATAACCTCAATTGGTCAGACTGCTCTTTAGACTCAGCAACCAAACCACAATCCCATTTTCCAGGAGCTTCACCAGCGTAATTATCCATATGTAACATAGCGAAAACACCACAATCCGTGAAGTTGTTCTTGGTCTTCCACTTGAGGCTTGCGATTCTTGGCTTGACTTTACGAATGCTAGCATGTCTATTGAATCCATACAACTCCAGATGACGGGCAAATAATGTTTTCTACAAAAATTATTAAAAAAAGAGAGCATAAATAATTATAATTATGTTTCAATCCCATGGGATTCAGAATGGGATTCAAAATAAATCATAAAAGTACTTACAAGAAGTTCACATGAATCTTCATACTTTTCCTTATACGTTGCACCACAATTGCTGTTATCCAGTATCGTCATTGTTATAACCCTTTTAGTAAGGCTGAAGACAACAACAAAGAAATGGCCCGATTTGCGAATAGGAAAAAATGCCTGTTTAAACAAAACAAAAAAACATAATAAAAATGACAAAAAGTAAAAACAAAAATAAAAAATTAAAACAAAAAAATATAATTTTACCAATTCAATGCCATTGAGAGATATGCCACCAACATCGTCTTTAAAATGAGCCGAAAGTTCTTTTTCAAATTCTTCAAATTTATCATCATCAAACTCCAATGTTCCATCAAACATAGTTATCGGCTGTATATGTGATTTTACAATATCATGTTACGATATGAATTGAAAACAGTTTACTAAGCAAAATAAAAAAATAATTACTTACAATACACCCAGTTGGGAAAAAGTGTCGCGATGGACAACCAGCGCCTCTAGAACGATTTTCATGATTCAAAATTGCAGCTAAACAATCAATTACATTAGCATCAATCTCCAAACCGGGTGCTAATGTCTCCATATTCAAACGAACTGAATATGGCTCCCCAGAACGTGTTTCAAAAATTGGTTCACTATATAAGAAAAAAAATCATTTAAGAATCATATCATATAATTGTAAATCCCATGGGATTCACATACAATCCCATGGGATTTACAAATGAATCCCATGGGATTCACATATAATCCCATGGGATTTACAAATGAATCACATGGGATTCATGTAAATCCCATGGGATTTATGTGAATCCCATCAGATTCACTGTCAATCCCTCACATTGAATCAGATAACAATGAAACTTATATAAAAAACACAAACTTACATTTTTTCGCCCTGCATCGCGAAAACACTATTCCCAAGAACGAACTCCGGCCTAGTTAGTTTAAGTTGAACCTTTGTCTTCTTGTTCATATATGGAGACAACAAATAGGAAGACGGTTTCACCAAACGCTTTTCAGGACTCAAACTTACATCGGAGGCACGAGTAGCCATATTTTGAGGAGTAATGGCACCTGGATTCACATCGCCACCCATTGGCTCCACAGTACCTTCAGCGACCGACTTTAGCTGAATAAAACAAAAAAAATTAATTAAAAATAAATAAATTAAATTAAAACACTAATATTATACAAGAATATTACATAGTAAAACTCAGCAGCTGCACAATTAAACCACTCTTCAATCAGGTCTAAATTGTTTTCGATCCATTGAGTTAAAGAGAAAGGTTCAGCAACTTGATTCACGGGAACTGCATCATCTGGCTTCTCGGCATCTTTATCATCCCCATTACCGTCATCACATTCTTCTTGTATTTGAGATGGATCAACCACTGTTGAAATAACTAAAACAAAACTTATGAGGTTTACACTTTGAACATTAGGCAACAAAACTTCTGGGATTGACAAATGAATCACATGGAATTAATAGATGAATCCCATGGGATTCACAGATAAATCCCATAGGATTTAATAAAAGAGATCCAATAAAAGGAAAATAGATCCAATAAATTAACCAAATGTCGGAAAGAGATCCAATAAAAGGGAACTACAACAATTATAAATTTAACAAATTTAAAAAAGTTATTACATAAATCCCATGAGTTTCAAGTACAAAAGAGAACCACAACAGCCCATCGGAATTAAGGATCGGTGCCAGATTGGAGTGTATCAGTTATAGTATCAACATCTCCCTCAACACCTCCATTATCATCAGCTCGATGAAGATCTTCACCATTCAATGAGACAGGATGCTCGAGGATCTGAACATACCTTTGATGAAGTTCAACGAGCTTTGGATCGGCAGGGAACTCTAAACCGCCCATAACAAAAAATCCTTCAACAGCAACTCTTTCATTGCTTATAACAGATAACTTTTCTTTAATTTTTTAAAAAAAAATCCTGGAGAAAAAACAAACAGGAATATTCATAATGAGATAAGTACATTGAATCCCATGGGATTCATACACAATCCCATGGGATTCACAGTTAATCCCATGTAAGCCCATGGGATTAACTGTGAATCCCATGGGATTGTGTATGAATCCCATGGGATTGTTTATGAATCCCATGGGATTCACAAATAAAGAAGTATCACAATAAAATAACATAATGAATTAAACAAACCTCCTTGTAAGAACCACTAGAACCACCAGCAACAAAACCTTCAGTCTCCGGGAGCTCAGATTCATCATAAACATCTAACATTCCCAAAACCTCTTCTTTTAATTTCATCTCCTCCCTTTTTGACATTAAGAAAGAGGACCAATATTTGATCGCTGGACGTGAGCGGACATAAGAAAGCTTGCTGTACTTAGTGGAATCTAAATACAACAGCTGTAAACAAAAAAACAAGGAACGAAAAAGTGTAAGAAAGATACAACTATGTCACAGTTAATCCAATGGGATTCACTGTCAATCCCATGGGATTTTGTATGAATTCCATGTGATTCACAGTTAATCCCATGGGATTCACAGTAAAATGATATAAACATAATATGTCACACAAACATAAAAACAGTTTAAAACTTACAGCAAGAAAGGTATATGGCCCCATGTATTTGTTTAGAAGAGTTGTCGGTTTTCTACTGACTTGAAGACAATGGAAGACGTACTCACACCAATCAATTCCACGAATATCAGTATCTTCCCGAAGACACCTAACAACATCAAAGTTTATCTCCCCCTGTAATCCAGCAACCATTCCCATCGTATTCGTAAACAACGTAAGAAAGTTGACTTTAAAAAGGAAGTCAACTTCCTTAGACTCAATCAACTTGCTAGCAATATCGTTAACTCTAATTTGCTTAGCAGTCTTTGACTCAAACTGACCAACCCAAACTCTTTCAAAATCATCTCCAACCGGCCTCGTTTCTAAAGATAACAAAGTCTCGCCGCCAATCGGAATACCTAGCAGCTCATGAACTTTGTTAGCAGTGGCCAAAATACGCTTCTCACCTCCCAACCTCAACTCGCAAGTCTGAGCATCAAAATTTTCAACAACATACCTACCTAACCTTGACGAAATTCTGCTAATATCAAACTTGCAAAATAAGCTAAACCCTATCTCCTCCAAAAACTTCTCAATATCAACATGCTTTATGCCATGGATGGCAGTATGAAGAGCAGTAGGAGCTGACCTAGCCTGAAGAATGGGAATTTTTTTCAAATAATCTTGATGTTGTTTTTCTTCTTCTGACAACACTTTTTCTTTCTTCTTGCCTTTCTTATTCGGCTTCTCCTCAAATTCCTCTTTAACAAATTCTTTAACTGAAGCATTTTTCATCATATTCTTCAAAAGATTCTTCATAGTCTCATCAGAAATAACTTCAGGAGAATCGTCCTTGACCTTCAATGGACCCTTACCCTTCATTCTCTTCTTCACTTCATCTACATTAAAAAAAACACACAATATAAACAACCTAACCTTGAAATTTTAAAACAGAGATACATGTCAATCCCATGGGATTCACTGTCAATCCCATGGGATTCATACAACCTAACCTTGAAATTTTAAGCTAATACTAATAAATGGTTCAAACAGCATAACATTTTACTCAAAACCAAATAAACTTAAGATATAATGCTTAAATGGCCATAAATAGGAATACTGAATTCTATCAAACAAAAAAAGATAGATTTATACCTTTTTCAACATCATCAAAAATAACTTCAGGAGAATCGTCCTTGACCTTCAACGGACCCTTACCCTTCATTCTCTTCTTCACCTCATCTACATTAAAAAAACACACAATATAAACAACCTAACCTTGAAATTTTAACAAAGAGATACATGTCAATCCCATGGGATTCACTGTCAATCCCATGGGATTCATACAACCTAACCTTGAAATTTTAAGCTAATACTAAATTAGTTAAATGGTTTAAACAGCATAACATTTTACTCAAAACCAGATAAACTTAAGATATAATGCTTAAATGGCCATAAATAGGAATACTGAATTCAATCAAACAAAAAAAAGACAGATTTATACCTTTTTCAACATTGTGCTTTTTCCGTTTAAGGTGACTTTCTTCCTGCACTGTCTTTTCAATAGCATCTACATAAAGATACAAACATAATATAAACAACTTGATAAAAAAGATTCATTATCAAATCCCATGGGATTCATATACAATCCCATGGGATTCACATTGAATCCTATGGGATTCACTGTGAATCCTATGGGATTCATAATGCCATTCTGTATTCATAATCCCATGGGATTCATTATTAATCCCATGGGATTGACAGTGAATCCCATGGGATTCATTATTAATCCCATGGGATCAGGACTGAAAATAAGCTAGAGTACAATCAAACAAACTCAAAACAAATAAGTAAACTGAGATCACAAACCAATATGAACCAATGCAGTTAATAAGAAAATTCAGCAAACAAAATAAAATGCCCTAACTTGCAGACAAGAATTAGCTATCCTAATAAGCTCTAAAGTTCGAAACAATGGGGGCAAAATCTTGTCTACTATACTGAGATTCCAATTCAGCAGCCTACAGATTATCAAATGCTATGACAGTTGACTATTTGATGATCACTAAACTTTGAGTAATTCTGAATTCAATTGCTAAAAACTTAGATAAAAACTTTGACTAATCCAGATGTAAAATGAACATGTTAAATCACAAAAATCATATGCACAATCACCAATTGTAACAAATCAACATGAATGCAAGACCAGATTATGAGTAGCCATCTAAAATGAAATGATAAGCCAATTTGACTTTCACCAATTAAACTTCTAATATAATTCTACTCTAAGCAGCATAAAAGTTGTACAAACACCCTCCACAGATCCAAACACCCTCTTAAGCTATATATAAAACTACTAAATGCAGATTTAGACTTCTGACTACTGATCTAAGGATTAAAACTAATGTAGAATCATTATATTAAACTAACTCAACAACTTAGTTCAACCAACCAATTGTACAAAGAATCAAATAAGCTCAACTACAACTACTATAACTAAAATATCATGGGATTCACTATAAAATCCCATGGGATTCACAGTGAATCCCATGGGATTCACTGTCAATCCCATAACTTTTAACATAATATTAAATTAGATAAAAGACTCGAACAGAAAAACTTAAAGCAATAGAGATGAAATAAAAACAAATTTCATGGATTTGGGACATATCTATACCTTTCAGAACCTTAAGCTTTTGTTTCTTTGAACTATCATCAACTTTTGGTAATGCTAATTTCCGTTTCTTTGGAGGAGTTGGAGTTTCATACTGAACCAACTTATTGGATGTCAAAACAGGAGCTTCTGATATTACTTTATCAGACTTCTTCTTCGGAGTCGTCTTAACTGGCTCCGTCACCTTAACACTCTTCTTAAGCTTCTTATCATCAACAACCGTTACCTTAAAATTCTTCTTAAGCTTCTTATCATCAACAACAGAACCCTTTTTACCCTTTTTTGATTTATATGTAACCAACTTCCCACTCTCCTCATTCTCACTCTCCACCACCTTCTCAATAACATTCTCCTCACTCTCCACCACCTTCTCAATAACATTCTACTCCTTCTCCTTCCCCTTCCCCTTCTCCTTCTCCTTCTCCTTCTCCTTCTGACTCTCCTTCTCCAAATCAGCAATAACAACACTACTCTCCTTTCCCTGATCAACAATCGCCTTCCCCTGAACATTAACCTCAAACTCTACTGGTTTGGCAGCCTCACTAACATCACCCGCTGGTTTTGTCTTTAACGGCGATTTGTTTTTTTTAAGATCAAACGGATTGAACCGAGGCTGCTTCACCGGCAATGTTTTCTTTCCCAAATTATAGAACGGATTGAACCTAGACAACGGTGTTGGGTTCAATACTTTACCTACATAAATTATAAGATGAAAATAATAATATTAGTTATAAGCAACTAACAACAGAAAAAACTAATTAATCACAAACACCTAAAACTAACAAACAAAATAGAAAACTATAAATTTGATTCCTAAAAGCTAATACAAACACTCATTATATGTTAATCCCATGGGATTCAGTGATAATCCCATAGGATTATTCTTAAACACTAATATTTGCCATAATTTTAATTCTATTTGAATCTCATGGGATTCAGTGATAATCCCATAGGATTATTCAGTGAAGCAAAATCCCATTTGCTAATCTACTTATATCACAAACCACTAATTCTTATGTGAATCCCATGGGATTCAGTGATAATCCCATAGGATTATTCAGTGATAAGCAAAATCCCATTTGCTTATCTAATTATGCTTATCACAAAACAAAAATAATCCAACCATCCATTCAGTAACCAAAAAAAAATAAAAAAAAATAAAATAAAATAAAATAAAAAAAAAAACCACAAAAATATCAAAAAAATAAGCTAATCCTAAAATCTAATCTACTCGCTAACATAAACTAATCCAAACAGTCATTACATCAAAAAAATAAGCTAATCCTAAACAGTCATTACATCAAAAAAATAAGCTAATCCTAAAATCTAATCTACTCGCTAACATAAACTAATCCAAACTCTCATTCAGTAACAAAAAGGCTAATAAAACCACAAAATAAGCTAATAAATTCAAAAAATAACCTAATCGATAACAAAAATTCAAAATAATAACTGATTTAAAAATATGAGACAAAAATATACCAGATTCGACATTATCAATGGGTTCCGACAACAAACGCTCTTTAGATTGCGCTATTTCACCACGTAGGTCCATTTTAACGAACGACCTTCAGAATAGAATGATTTTGCGGTGGTTTCGTGGTGGATTGACGGTGGATTGATGGTGGTTAGGGTTAGGGTTACGAATTGGGGGAAACGGTGTATGAGAGAGAGAGAGAGAGAGAGAGAGAGAGAGAGAGAGAGAGAGAGAGAGAGAGAGAGAGAGAGAGAGAGAGAGAGAGAGAGAGAGAGAGAGAGAGAGAGAGAGAGAGAGAGAGAGAGAGAGAGAAACGGTGGATGGCGTGTGTGTGAAAATAGCGTGAGTGTGTGAAAATGGCGTAAGTTATTAGATTGTGTGAATTGACAAAAATGCCCCTCAGGTTATTTTTATTTTTAAATCATATTTAATCTACACTGTTGGATGGAATGAGGATGGATGGATGAGATCGTTTGGTTTGTACTTTAGCTAAATGTAGTTTCGTATAGAACTTTTCTTGTGTTACCAATGAAGTGTCCAAGTTTGAGATGCAGCAAGTCTCTACTATAAAACTTCATATACTATTTAATTTAACAACTTTCATGTTTAAGCTTTGTAGTAAATAGATACTAGATGCATCTTTAAGTCATTCAAGACTTTTTTGTTTGAATCAAGTGTTAATTCTTTGACAAAAATGACACTTAGTGAAAAAGATTACAGTGAGAAAATAAAAGTGTCATAGCAGAGCGCTAGTAACGCATTTTATGACAGTGCTAGGTATGGTAACATTTGATGTGGCGTTATGCCGACGTGTCCGACATTATGCCAGCGTTACTATACCTGCATCATGGCGTTTTGGGTAGCGTTGAGCTCCAAATTATGCCAGCAACGTGGATGCAAACGTAGAAGTTGAAAAAAATTAAAAAATAAATAAATAAATAATAAAAAAACTCACTTTCCCTCTCAATTCAAACGGTTTGATTATTATTATTATTATTATTATTATTATTATTATTATTATTATTATTATTATTATTATTATTATTATTTCAAATACTCACTTATATATATTATACCACTGTCTAACCTTTTTTCACATAAATAATTCAAACCCTCTCTAAAAAAAACTTGTTCTTTCACAATGGATCTGAATCAAAGTGATGAGGAACGTAACAACTTGTATGATGTAGAGACGAAACCGACATTTACTTTATGATGACCGCGTATGAGTATCACCGACGGTTACAACAAGAAAAAGCTCGACCCCGCTTGACCCATAACCCGATCTACCGTGAACGTGAGGTTGCCGAACTACCTTTGATGGCCGACTATTTTACTGAAGGTTGTAAGTATCAGTTATCCTATTTACGAAGAAGATATTGTATGAGCCGAAAACTATTTCTAAAAATAGTCGGGGAGGTATTCAATCTTATACTGCCGACCCTCTTCCAAAGCATTTTAAATTCTTTTTTTATCGCACCTGATTGTACGGGTCGAATGAGTATGAGTGTTATTATGAAATGCACATGCGCCATACGCCAATTGACATATAGTAGCTTACCCAATGCATTTGATGAATATTTGCAAATGGGTAAGCATACCGCGCGTGATTGTCTAGATAATTTTAATAAGTGCGTTATGGATTTGTTCTTGCCGGAGTTTTTAAGAAAATCAAACTATAACGACATTCAAAATCTTTATGCAAGACATGAGCATTTTCATGGTTTTCTAGGAATGCTTGGTAAAATTGACTGTATGCATTGAGTATGAAGAAATTATCCGGTGGGATGACAGGGGCAATATGGTAGGGGTGATAAAAAAAATACCCAAATATAATGCTTGAAGCTGTTGCTTTGCACGATTTGTGGATTTGGCATGCATTTTTTGAGGCAGCGGGGGCCGGGGGGTAAATAACAATATTAATGTTTTAGATAGTTCTCTGTTATTTGACAACATTCTTGATGACGTCACCCCTCATAGCTCTATATGAGGTAAATGGAGTTGAGTATCAAAAGGGATATTACTTAGCTGGCGGAATTGATGACATCTTTTATTCTATGTATATTACTTAGCAACATATTATTAGCATCTTTTATTCTATGTATATTGCTAGGTTTTGTATTATTTTATATGAGAATTGCTATTTAATCTCTTACTTTTGTAAATCTCGGTTATAAAAAAGCAATTTGTGGAAGTTAGCTATTTTGGATGTGAATTGGAGCAAAATGGAAAAAGTAGAAAAAGTCTTCTAAACTAAAAACAGATACGCCATATCATTCTAGACAGATACTAATGAGGCGAAAAGTGTACCGCTTTTAAGGGGTCATTTAAGCCCGAATTCGTAATTATTTGATCAATTATTGTCCTAAATCGTTCATTTTGTCATTTTAGGTACTTTTGAGGAGAAATCTGGAAAAGAAAGCGTTTTGGACGTTTTTGGAGCACAAAAGTGAAGAAAACGGCAAAGTCTATAATTCCTTGTTGGGAACAGTACCTGACGACGTCAAGGCTTAACACATGACGGCGTCAAGAGTGATAAAAGAGGTAGAAGTGGATATTATAACGTGACGGCCCAGAGTATTTTCAGTGTTAATAGCCTAACGGCGTCACCAAGGCCGTCAAGGTCAAAATACAAGTGACGGCCCAAAGTCTATTTCTACATGAAGGCATCAAGACTGGATCTAGACAATACGACTCTTAACTTGGCGGCGAGTTGACGGCATCAGAAGTTAATACATGACGCCGTCAGGATGCTTTGTCTATATATATTTTTCCAATTTTTCATTGTAAAGTGTGGAACAAGTTGTGGAATATTAGAGCATAAACCCTAGGTCGAATTTTCTGCTTATTGGAGGGGTTCCAAACCCTTGTTTCTTACATGTTTGAATAAAGATAAGTCTTCCAATAATCATTAAATATGTCTATGTGTTGTTTGATTCTATGTTATGCTTGTCTTTCTTTTAACATGTTAGGCTGGGTTTTTATTGTGTTTGCTTAGATGTAGTGAAACCTAGATGTTGATTATTCGTTGATTGTTTGTTTATAATATTTATGGATGATTGTATTCGATGTTAGGCTTAAGAAAACTGGCAGACTTCCATTGGTAACTTGCTTGAACGTCTTAAGAAACATGATCGGAGGTGTACTATGATTTTTGGTTGTATTTAATGCATAAGTGAATTCTAATGATCACATGTTAGGAACTTTTAGTCGGCTCGACATAGGAGTGAAATAGGATCTTATAGAGTTAGGGAATATTGTACACGGCCCTACGACTAGTATTAAGGAATATAACCCGTCATCCATGCAATTGTAACAAGCTAATCAACCGGTAAAAGATATCTAGGGAGTGATGAAATCTAAGTAAACACATCTTTTCTCATTATTGTTTCCACCACATTAGTTTAATTTCATTTCTTTTATTTTATTTTGATTACATCTTTAGTTAACTGGGTTAGTTGACTAGCAACTAATTCCGCCCACTCCTTCAAAACCCGAGATTTTACTTGCTTTCATAAAAAATATAAAAAAACACAAAAAGAATCATCCCTCACCTCTAGACCTAGTTTAGTAGGCTTTCTAATCCTAGCGATACTATTCCTGAGTTGAACGATCAATCCCCCGGTACTTGTCACTATACTATACTACAACGATCAGGTACACTGCCTGGCGGGGATTGCAAGTTTCTCTAGATCCCTTGAGAGGTAAAACCTGTTGTGTGGGTGCAATCCCCCGTATCAAGTTTTTGGCGCCGCAACCCGGGGAATAGTTATTGTCTAGGTTATATTATCTTTTTATTAGGTCTACTTGCTAGATTCCTTTCTAGTAAGATTTTTATTTTTATTTTTAGGTTTTATTTAGACTATCTTATTTCTTCGTTTCTTTGTTCATAACTTTTACCATCCGACATCATGGAAGGTGGTAATATCTTTGATCCCATCAACCCACCACAACAAAACCCACCACTAGCAAACCAACCTTCTAGACCCCGAACTTTAGGAGAGTATTCCTGTCCTAGGCACCAAGGCTATCGAAACACCATTGAGCTCACTCAAGGACCCAATGTGTCCCCCTTGCGATCTGACACCATCCGGTTGGTGCAAAGCCGGTGTGCATTCCATGGACTTCGTTCCGAAGATCCTAATCAACATCTCAAGGATTTTCTAAAAATCGTAGATTCCATAGACCTTGATGTTGCAACTAGAGAGACAACTCGATTACGTCTATTCCAATTCTCTATACGTGACCAAGCTAGTCAATGGCTTGAACGTTTGCCCGCGGGATCCAGAACCTCTTGGGATGATCTCACCACTCGTTTCCTTGCTTAATTTTTCTCACCGGGGAGAACTACCAAGCTTAGAAATGATATCTTGATGTTCCAACAACATCAAGGTGAAACTTTCTATGAAGCATGGACTCGTTTCAAGGAGTTACTCCAAAAAATCCCTCATCATGGCATAGATCTTTGGCTATTAGTTCAAATCTTCTATGACCATGTCGACTTTCACACCAAACGCACCATTGATCGAGCCGCCAGAGGCAGGTTGCATGATAAAGACGCCGAGGAATCTTGGGAAATTATTGATGAACTTGCCTTCGACAATCGTGAGTTATGGGAAGTTACACATATTATAAACTCGGCTATCAACGCAATCTCGACACCTGGGGAAACCACTCAAATCTCCAAAGAACTCCTTTGCAAACTTGAGAAAAAGGTTGATTATTTCATGGAAAAACAAAAGAGACCTTTAAGTCCCAGACGGGTAGCAGTCAATTCTGTCTCAAATATGATTCTGACACCATTGTCTGAGTCACCTCTTAGAGAGAATGTCGAAACCTTTCAAAAATATGCTCAACCTTATTCGCCTCCTCAAAACCTCAGCCTGGAATTCGAAGCTTGAATGAGAGAGTACATGGCAACCCATTCTGAGCGGCTTGCTAAATTCGAGGAAGCCGTTTATAAATAAAAGGAGGAGATGCAAGAGAAAATGACGGAGATGATGAGCCTAGTGGAGGAATACTCAAACCAAAAAACCCCAGAATTGATTTTATTACGGAAGGAAAGCGTTACCCCCACTACCTAATTTGTCAAATCTATCACAATTGTCCACGAAGGTAATGAAGAAAAGGAAACCCCTATTGTAAAAACCGTTGAGGAACCGCCAAAATCCCAATCACTAGGTTACTACCTAAAACATGATATAACTGAGAATACCATAACAAATTGGATAAAGGGTGACGGGCGTAACCAATCCTCCAAACAGGTTTCAAAAAAGGAGAAAGAGGGGAAAGATGAGTATGATACATTACCTGAGGGGGTCGGTATTCGAGAAGCTACTTATACAAAAAGTGGCTACAAAGCAGATGGCTTATGGGAACTTTGAGATACCAGCCAGCATTGGGAAGTTACAATATCTGGATGCTTTCGCCGATCAAGGATCGGAAGTAAATCTAATGCCTCTAACTATTTACACCCAACTAACTACGGAAATGCTGTCTACCACCCGTGTTAGGCTATCCTTTGCTGGTCACTCTTATGTATACCCTTTGGGAATTGCAGAGGACGTACTGGTCAATGTTGCAGGGTTCATGTATCCCGTCGATTTCATGATCATCGATGATAAAGGGGGTGGGTGCATGCCAATAATCCTTGGAGCACCATTCCTCACCACAGCAAGAGCTGTCATTAGGTATGAAAAGAGGGAAATTGAACTTAAGTCAGGAAAAAGAAAGATTAGCCTTCCTATGACCCCACGATGTACGCAAGAAAGCCTGATGCAAAGAAAGCTCAAAAACAACATTTACACATCGCCTAATCATGTTCAAGAAAAAAATCCTCACATGGGAAACAAGAATCAAAAGCTACAAAGAAACTAAGCCTGAGAGAGGCAAAATCAGCAATAAAATTCATGTCAACTTTGAATGCAGTCAACCGACGAAAAATCATGTACCATTTGCAGAAGGAGACTTGGTACTCTTAAGGCACTCCGAGATAAAAGTACCTCCCAACAAGCCAAGTCCCTGGTGTTATGGACCATTCACAATTAAAAGCCTACGCCAAGATGGGATAGCTACCTTGTACAGTACGGGAGGAGGGGAGGTGACTGCAAGTATCGTACGATTGAAACACTACCACCCCGATTGCGAGGATCATAATTATATGGGATACGTCATCTCAAGAGATGAGGTCACGTAATAGCCCATGACCTTGAGTCTAGCTACAAGACTCGTAACTAAAGTAAAGTGCTTCTTGGGAGGCAACCCATGTTTTGTGTGTTTTTTATTTGTTTGATTTTATTTGTTTCCGTATGCATGTTTTATTTATATTGTTGGTAAATCATGTTTCAAAGTAAATTGTGAAAATGCTTTATTTTGTTTTTAACTTCGTCTTAATTACATGTAAAGGTATTTTCCAAAAGCTAAGTGTAAGGGAGATCCAAATTTGTTTATAAGAACAAAAATGAGCATGATTCGCTACAATATTAAATGAGCATGTATATTAGTAATTGTTTGAGTCAAATGCTTGTATCGAGTCATAATGATGTTTTGCAGGATTTTCCAGGAAATAAGGCATAAGTTTTTCCATAAATTTTCCGGAAACTTAACATAAAATTTTTCCACGAACATTCTGACGGCATCAGGAGTTACAACCTGACGACGTCATGTACCAAAATTCTAAAAAATTTTGCGAGTTTTGTTTAAACCGGAGTCTTAAAGTTTTTGTTGATTCTTTAGTTTTATAAACTCCAGGAAATCTGCAAACATTCATTCCACAAGCATTATATCTTAAATTGTTTTCTAGGATTTGTAGTATATATATAGATTGCCACCGATTTTACACGAGGTTTGCCTTGATTGTTTTCTCAGGTTTAATAGGTTATATATGACAAGAAGATGATTTATATTTCTGGAGTGAAGCTTTCAAAGTTCATTTTCTTGGAGGAAGATCTAACCTTGTTGACACACTATCCACACCGAACGAATCAGGGGAGTATTTGTTTCCATTCTTTTACCTACTTTACTTTTACATTCTTTAATTGAACATTGGGGACAATGTCCATCCTAAGTGTAAGGGTAGGGTAAATGATGATACCTTATAGGATACAATTGCACTTGAGTTTGTTTGTTTGATAGTAGGTGTGTAATAAAACTAAGAGAAATACTTGTTAGTGCAATTTTAGCGCCAAATTTAAATTTTTTTACAACATTTAGGAGTGAAACTTTAGCCTTAACAAGCGTCTCATGGATAGGAGTTGTATGACTAGCACAAAACCGTACCACTTAAAAAAAATTTCCACCCAAATATGTGAGGTTCGCCTTTAGATTTGATAGGAAAAGCATTTATTATTAGTGCTTATGAGTGTACCGGTAGCATTTAGATTCTAGAACTTGCGTTAGTGATGCATCCCGAGACCGCTAGTGAGACTACATTCGTGTAGTTAGGATTTACTACATGATAAGAGGCATTAGGATCACCCTTGTGTTAAACTCGTATCATAATTACTTGATCATTTAAGTCATATTATTTTACTAGTGAAGTCAATTAATTCTCCCACACCTTAGCGTTGTACTCATCTTTAGTACACGATACACCTAGTACACCCCTCCGAGTCTTTTCGTTTCTAATTTTAAGCATCTTACTTAAAGGAAGAATTTGTTACAACCCACCCAAATGTGCAACCAAATCGCCTTAGCCTTCCGTGTATGCACTCATCTTTAGTGCATTATTGTTACATGTTTTAACCCTTAGTTAATTATCTAATTGATTACATGGTTGCTAAGTCGAGTCATATCTTATACATATTGTTTTAGGACGATTGGGACTTATGGGTAAAGTACTAGTGTTATGGAGTAATGGGGAAGAGCATCAAATTATTACCCCCATATGTGCATTAATCTTAAAAAGAAATCCAAGTGTTTTGATTATCTTGATTCGAGTCATTAGAGTAGTTTATTGTAAAGCATGTAAAAATTCAAGTATAAGGGGAATACAAATTCTCTATGATGTATTATTTTTTATGGTAGGGTAAAAGTGTATGCAAAAAAAAAAAAAAAAAAAAAAAAAAAAAAAAAAAAAATAGAAAAAGAGAAAAACATACGGACTACCATCCTGTTTCATTCTATGTTTGTTTTAAGTTTTTGTTATTTTAGATTTATTAGCTTAAGTCGAGTCGAGTATAGGCTTAACAACGCCATATTGTACATGTAATTAACCAAGATGATTAACTCGCCACAAGTAAATATTGCCTTTATCCAACAAAACCGTGTTTTCCATATCCCTACACCTAACGTTATAACCCCTTAAAAGACCTCTTTGATAGTTTATCCTAGGTGCTTACGCCAAGTAGTGGAGGTTTGATCCTTTCCCAAGCCTATGGCAATCTATTTGCTATGACAGGTAGTGAGAGGTGTTTTCCATTTCCATATTGTGATATATATTCTAATACACCCGAGAGATGTGAGTATCTAAACACTATTTGTGAGGTGCTAGTGTATTACCTCCGTGCTTGTTTTTGGTTTTTAGTGGAACGATTATTTGTTGTAATTACTTTTATATTAGTGGTAAATGACCCCTAACTTGTATTTTGATTAGAATAAAAGCGCATTTGCATGAGGACAAGCAAATCTCAAGTGTAAGGGTATTTGCTGAGGCGAAAAGTGTACCGCTTTTAAGGGGTCATTTAAGCCCGAATTGGTGATTATTTGATCAATTATTGTCCTAAATCGTTCCTTTTGTCATTTTAGGTACTTTTGAGGAGAAATCTGGAAAAGGAAGCGTTTTGGACGTTTTTGGAGCATAAAAGTGAAGAAAATGGTAAAGTCTCTAATTTCTTGCTGGGAACAGTACCTGACGACGTCAAGACTTAACACATGACGGCGTCAAGAGTGATAAAAGAGGTGGAAGTGGATATTATAACGTGACGGCCCATAGTATTTTTAGTGTTAATAGCCTGACGGCGTCACCAAGGCCGTCAGGGTCAAAATACAAGTGACGGCCCAGAGTCTATTTCTACATGAAGGCGTCAAGACTGGATCTAGGTAATACGACTCTTAACTTGGCGGCGAGTTGACGGCGTCAGAAGTTAATACATGACGCTGTCAGGATGCTTTGTCTATATATATTTTTCCAAATTTTCATTGTAAAGTGTGGAACAAGTTGTGGAATATTATAGCATAAACCCTAGGTCAAATTTTCTGCTTATTGGAGGGGTTCCAAACCATTCTTTCTTCCATGTTTGAATAAAGATAAGTCTTCTTGTAATCATTCAATATGTCTATGTGTTGTTTGATTCTATCTTATGCTTGTTTTTCTTTTAACATGTTAGGCAAGGTTTTTATTGTGTTTGCTTAGATGTAGTGGAACCTAGATGTTGATTATTGGTTGATTGTTTGTTTATAATTGTTACGGATGATTGTATTCGATGTTAGGCTTAAGAAAACTGGCAGACTTTCATTGGTAACTTGCTTGAACATCTTAAGAAACATGATCGGATGTGTACTACGATTTTTGGTTGCATTTAAAGCATAAGTGAATTCTAATGATCCCATGTTAGGAGCTTTTAGTCGGCTCGACATAGGAGTGAAGTAGGATCTTATAGAGTTAGGGAATATTATACACGGCCCTACGACTAGTATTAAGGAATATAACCCGTCATCCATGCAATTGTAACAAGCTAATCAACCGGTAAAAGATATCTAGGGAGTAATGAAATCTAAGTAAACACATCTTTTCTCATTATTGTTTCCACCACATTAGTTTAATTTCATTTCTTTTATTTTATTTTGATTGCATCTTTAGTTAATTGGGTTAGTTGACTAGCAACTAATTCCGCCCACTCCTTCAAAACCCGAGATTTTACTTGCTTTCATAAAAATATAAAAAACACAAAAAGAATCATCCCTCACCTCTAGACCTAGTTTAGTAGGCTTTCTAATCCTAGCGACACTATTCCTGAGTTTAACTATCAATCCCCCGGTACTTGTCACTATACTATACTACAACGATCAGGTACACTGCCTGGCAGTGATTGCAAGCTTCTTAAGATCCCTTGAGTGGTAAAACCTGTTGCGAGGGCGCAATCCCCCATATCAGATACACTGTATCATTCTAGACAGATACACTATATACCAAGACTTGGACGAATGTCAAGACCATTGCCTAACTTTGAAGAATACGCTATATGGATTTCTTCCATATGTCGTATATAAAACATTATTGGGATTAGGAGAGATATAGGTTGGGTTGTCAATCAGATTACTACGCTACTGGAGCATTAAGGAGTGGGGTATACTAGTCCTGATGGTGTTTATGTTAGGGGCATGATTAGATATTCACGGGATCCGGAGCATAGAGTCAAGAGGAGGATAGATGATGCCAGCACCTCAGGTACACATTTTGATGACGAGCCAACCATATGATCACCACTCCAGTCTCCCATTATTTTGATATTATGGACA
The DNA here is from genome assembly GCA_030686995.1 of Artemisia argyi. Lineage (NCBI taxonomy): Eukaryota > Viridiplantae > Streptophyta > Magnoliopsida > Asterales > Asteraceae > Artemisia > Artemisia argyi. The sequence goes on from CM060681.1 coordinate 148,662,873, forward strand.
TTTTATCATATGTATATTTTTATGGATATGTATCTGAATACTATTTACCCTATTCTTTTGTTATGACAACGAAATATATATTTGGTTAGCTTAGTCTTAATTTTGATTATTTCATATTAATACTGGCATTAAGTTCAGCATAAGATTGAGGGATGTACGTGTGATGAATCGGGAAAATTGACAGATCTGATGCACTGATTTTTTCTTCTTTTTGGTAATACGATACGGCGTATCTCAATCCTAGGATACGACATATCATATCTTTCAATTATTTTCTTTTATATTTAATTCCAATCTCGATACGCGTATCCCATCCCATAGATGCGGTGTATCGATTGACCTGGTGATTTTCATTTTTATTTTTCAGTTTTTGTTTTTATTTACACTAACCATCGACTATGGTAGACACACTAGCTGTGGTTTTCATGCTTATTAACACAGGTGGAGAACTTAGAATACAAAGAGATGTAGGTTCACAATTACCCTATGTTTTCTGTGTGTTGTAGCCATGCTGGAATTCAGACGCCATTCCACACATGAAAATAAAAAGTTGCTCACAAGCGAATAAGGGAGGATCATACCGAGCAAATCTCAAGAGAGTTTTCTGTTCTAATTCTTTCTATTTCCTTTTTTAATTTTATTTTACACAACGAGGACATTGTTATCTTACGTGGGGGATGGAGAATTAAAATGCTACTTGTTCTTATTTTCAAAAATATGCGAAACATATGCTCAAATTAAAAAAAAAATATCATGTTTTTGTGAAATCAAAGTTGCATAACCGAACACATAACCCTCATTTCCATATTGTGAGAATTAACCCTTATCCTTTTTCATTATTTTACCCAAATTCCACAAAAATATGAGTGTGCCGGTGATTTGTAGTAAACTTTAGAGTTTGTCTTTTATATTATTGATATAATTGAAGTTATTTGTCTAACTTAGTAAATTTCTAAGATTACACCCAAATAGCCTATATATGTTATGTTATATTAACTAACTACATTGGTTAGTTAATCCTCCTCTAAACCCATTTGTTACTCTCATTTTTAGAGTAAGATACCCCTAGAAAAACCCTTAGAGCCATTCCTTTCGTTTCTTATACCAATGTTAATTTGTTTTGTTACACCCTTACAGCTTAGCCACCCTGTCGATTTAAGTCTGTGGTTAGTTGCTTTTGGTAAAAGTGTGTATTCCCTGTGTTTCTTGTGTTCGTGTGCGTAATTATTATCTACGGTAAGGTCAAGAATTGCACAATGCAATGGGAAGTGAAAGTAGATATTGTGTTTTTATTTTCATGTGTTTACTACTTTAAATATTACTTTATATCTAAAGTATTGAAAAGTATAGAAAAATTATCCAGATTTATGGTTATGTTAAAGTGGTGAAATTTTACACCATTAGTTATGTTTGGGTTTATTTTAAAAAAATCAAAAAAATGAAAAAGAAATGAAAGGAGAGAAAAAGAGTGAGGAATGTGAGACAATCGGTTTGTCTAAACTTAACCGATTATATATTTTATGTGCTAATCAATTATTCGTTGGTACGTGTTATAAACCAACGATGTATGTTATGTATAAGTGGTTGTATCACCACTATTTGTTGTAATATATTTATGGATTGCAAGGGAGTTGGCTATTATGGGAACGCCAACTAAGGTTTATTCTTTGATTGAGACGTCATTGAGTCTAATTTGTGTCTACATATCAAAGCGTGAGTTTTTGTGTTAAAGCGCGAGTTAGCCTATGATATCTGTCTTTTTCAAGGGAATGTCGGAAAGTAGTTAACCACATCTGTATGGAGTTAATCTATCTGTTTGTTTATTTTGTTTTTACATCAATTATTTCCCAAATGTTATCCTTACACTTACCAAGTTACTATATTCGTCATTAGCTTTCGAGCATCCAAATATTGTAATGGCTTTGTAAGAATGTCAAGTGCATGAATATGGTAGTGACCATTTGAGTTTTTGACTAATCAAATGACGCGCCAGCGATCTGAGGTTCCACCTTAGTGACCATCCATTGTTTGAGAAATAAAGGATTTGCGCCAGCGATCTATTGTGTTTGTATAGGAGATGTTTGAACAAATCTACGTACAACCCTTAAGCCTAACCCTGTTTACCGCTTTAGACTTGTTACTCCTTAGCTTTAGTGGCGGAGATGTGTATCCTTGCCAAGCTGATGATAGAATATTCATCACGACCGAGTAATTAAGTGAATTACTTAAATGTTAACACATAGATTAGTTGAGTTTCAAAAGGGATATTACTTAGTTGGCAGATTTGATGACATCAAATAGCAACATATTATTAGCATCATTTATTCTATGTATATTGCTTGTTTTGTATTATTTTGTATGAGAATTGATACTTAATCACTTACTTTTGTAAATCTCAGTTTTAAACAAGCAATTGGTGAAAGTTAGCTATTTTGGACGTGAATTAGAGCAAAATGGATAAAGTTGGAAAAGTCTTCTAAACTGAAAATAGATACGCCATATCATTCTAGATAGATACGCCATATACCAAGACTCAGAAGAATGTCAAGATCATTTCCTAACTTTGAAGAATACATCGTAGGATTTCTTCCATAAGCCATATATGAAACTTTGGTCAATGAAAAGATCTGACTTGTTCTACTCCAGATACGTCGTATGACAACAATAACATATGTCGTATCTATTCTCAAGACTTCACCATATTTCCAAGATCAAAAGACAAGATGCGCCGTATGAAGAATGGTGCTACGCCGTATCACTAAGGCGGTGTACAAATATTCCAGAATATAATAATCTTGGACCTCACGCGAAGTTACCTAGATACGGCGTATCAGGCTAACTAGATATGCCGTATCAACCCTGCTACTATAAAGTATAAATAGATCATTTGCGGCCGAATTTGAGACACACAAGAGGCACAGAAGAACCGAACAGCTGATAACCACTAAGTACAAGACCAGGAGCAGTAAGAAGGTCCTGCCAATTCATAATTTCATAGGAAGATTCACTTAATTCCTTTTAGTACTCTTTAATCGTTTGGTTAGCATATTTTTCTATTTTGATTCATACTTGAATGGTTATGGGCTAATAATTTGTATGTATTAGCCGTGTTTATTGATTATATGATGTTTTATTGAAAGCTCATGCGTGTGTTTTGATTACTTTATTACTTCATTAATATTTGTATGTTAATGTAAGCCTAAAGTGGTTAATTAATAATTGATAATCATTAAGGTAGACTTTATGCAGATTTCTGATTAGTCGTGATAGGATTAGTCCGTTGAGAAAACTTTAAAACAAAAATCTAGACGTTTAGGGAGTCTAAACATTGGAATGAGATACGTCATGAAGTGATGCTCCAAAGAGAGAGAATAGATTTTAGTATTCATCATATATGACCGAACATTAGGCTACTACATTTTCCTTACTATCGGTTTGACCTCTTATTTGTTATTTGTGCCTTTACTTGTGTGTGTTATTTGCTTATCTACCTAAGAATTACCGTTTTACTTAATCTGAACATCGTGCCAGTCTCACAAGCTGAAACCCTCTGCTGCGTTAGATTAGGTTTAATTTAACTGACTTTAGAATTAAAATACCGATAGATACTTAAGTGTTAATGTTCCACTTTTAGTGATCGACACTATACTTACCAATTAGGCTACATTGATCGGCTACACTGCCTGTTAGTTTTTGTTATAGGTTAAATCGGCTAAATATAATTTAAAACTTGATAAACATAATCTATACCTACAAGGGAATTTACCCACAGTGGGCAACTTTCGTCAAATCATTCATGGTGCAAATGACGATAAACATGGTTATTTTAAAAGGCGAAAAAAAAGTGCACGAAATCATGTCGAATGTACTTTTGGTGTTCTCCAAGGACGTTGGGGAATAATACAACAACCGGCGCGTCAATACCATGTTACAAGGATAAGTAGAATCATGTATTCTGGCATCATATTTTATAACATGATTTTAAAAGATCAAGGGTTTGCAATAAGTGAGTACAACGAATTGTGGTTGAATCCGGTACCACATAGGCAACAAAGGTTGATCGACAAATGTGATGTCCAGCACCGAAAGGCAAAAGAAATACATGACAAAAATATACATATTACTATTGATAAGGCAAAAAGTGTACCGCTTTTAGGGGGTCATTTAAGTCCGAATTCGTAATTATTTGAACAATTATTGCCCTAAATCGTTCCTTTTGTCATTTTAGGTACTTTTGAGAAGAAATCTGGAAAATGAAGCATTTTGGACATTTTTGGAGCGATTAAGTGAAGAAAACGACAAAGTCTCAAAATCCTTACTGGGAACAGTACCTGACGGCGTCAAGGCCATACAAATGACAATGTCAAGCTTGACAAAAGAGGTGGATATGGAAAATACACATGACGGCCCAGAACTATTTCAAGGCAAAAATGCCTGACGGCGTCACCAAGGCCGTCAGGATCGATTTACATGTGACGGCCCATAGCTTATTCTCAACATGACGGCGTCAAGATTGGATCTAGGCAATACGACCCTTGTTTTGGCGGCGAGTTGACGGCGTCACACACTACAACGTGACGCCGTCAAGGTGTAAAATCTATATATAGTTTTCTAATTTACATTCATTAGAGGTGAAACTTTTGGAGAACTTTTGTGTGCAAACCCTAGATGAATTTTCTGTAACAACAAGGGTTTCAACCCTTGTTCCATCCATGTTCAATTAAAGAAAAGTTTTCCAATAATCATACAATATATCTATGTGTTATTTGATTTTATCTTATGCTTGTCTTCTTTTTAACATGCTAGGCTAGGTTTTTCTTGTGTTTGCTTAGATGTAATGAAACCTAGATGTTGATTATTGGTTGATGGTTTGTTTATAATTGTTTTGGATGATTGAATTCGATGTTAGGCTTAAGAAAACTGGCAGACTTCCAATTGGTAACTTGCTTGAACGTCTTAAGAAACATGATCGGAGGTGTACTACGATTTATTAGTTGTATTTAATGCGTAGGCAACTGCTAGTGATACTATGTTAGGAGCTAGTAGTCGGCTCGACCTAGAATGAAGTAGAAGCCTATAGAGTTAGGGAATATCGTACACGGCCCTACGACTAGTATTAAGGAATATAACCCGTCATCTATGCGATTGTAACAAGCTAATCAACCGGTAAAAGGTATCTAGGGAGTAATGAAATCTAAGTAAACATATTTTCTCTTATTATTGTTTCCACCACAAATTAGTTTAAGTTTTATTTTATTTTATTTTGATTGCATCTTTAGTTAATTGGGTTAGTTGGCTAGCAACTAATTCCGCCCACTCCTTCAAAACCCGAGATCTTTATTTGCTTTTATAAAAATATAAAAATACAAAAAGAATCATCCCTCACTTTTAGATCTAGTTTAGTAGAATTTTAATCCTAGCGAACACTATTGAGTTGAACGATCAATCCCTCGGTACTTGTCACTATACTATACTACAACGATCAGGAACACTGCCTGACGGGGATTGCAAGCTTCTCAAGATCCCTTGAGAGGTAATACCTTTTGTGAGGGCGCAATCCCGCACATCAACTATATTAGTCTCCAACGAAACATTATGGAGCATATTTGGCGAAAACATCAAGAACAAGAACAAAATGAATATGTATTTGTAATTTGTATGTTTTTTTAATTTTCGCATGTTTTTAAATTTCAGTATGTTTTTAGTTCCGGTTTTTTTGTTTGTTTTTTTTTTCTTTTTTTTTTTAGTATTTGTAACTTGTACTTTTATTTATGAATGAAATATTATTTTTGGGGTGAAGTAATGAATGAAAAATTAGTTAAAGGGGTTAAATTTTAATTTGTAAGTTTTTAAAGAAGGGTGGGTCTCAAAAGGTATTGTTGAGGTGGTGCTATGATAAGTGATGTTTTTTCTATATACAAATGTTGAAATGTTAAAGCTGTTGTGCCACTGATGTGACGAGATTTTTTCATAACTCAAGTTACCACACCTAGGCCTCTGAGAAACACGTGGAAAACTAGTTACATGTATTTTCTGTGGCACTTGTTGAAACTCTTCTTGGCATGCCTTTTAAACTTAAACATAGTCGATGCTGACTTTTGTTGTAACCCATAACGGTAACCTCAAGAACTACTTTTGTCGTTCAAATTAACATATTCACCACCTTAATTATTTTAGTATTTAAAATAAGTTGGTTCTCAACCTCTTGCTTATACGAGGCAGGTAGAACCAGTCCTACGCACGGGCTGAGAATCTAATTGTTAATCGTGTATTCTTTCTGTATACTGGCGAGTGTATACTTAAGTATTGCTTATTATGTTGTATGAAATATTTTAACTTTCTTGTATAAACATTTAAAAATGTTTTATGTTGTTTTGGTTTTGTGGTGTTGTATTTTATAAATTGGCTTTTGGTTATTAAGTTGTTATGGCTTTGATTATTTTGGCCTATTACTTATTTGCGTGATAAAAAAATGGTTTTGTTTCTTTTGGTCTATTACTTAACCCTACAATACTTGTCCATTAGATGTTTTTGCATGGTAATATGAAGCACACGGGGTCTATCTAATTGGTAATAGTTTAATGTGCGTTAAATATTTTCTTTATTAAGTTTGTAAGTTAAAGTTTGTGTAATAATGTATATATAATAATGCCACATAAACTGTATAAAAATCGTTACAAACTTTTTTAGCTTTATCTCATTTTATTGTACAACTAATTTCATTGAAAATTAACATTGAAGTCTAACTAATATTAATAATTTTTATCAATAAACTCAATTCTAAATAGCTAATTAACCAAATGAATATTAATTAACACACTATTAATAATTCCTAAAACCTATGGACTCCACTATTATGTCTTAAACTTAGTTTTTTTAATTTACAAATGGGTTCGAGCAAAAATTATGTACTTTTTCTTTTATATTCATTATTGAAGTTGCATGCTTACATAAACTAATCACGCGAAAAAGTATCATTTAACCATTTAAATGTTGCTTTACATACATGCTCGTGCACATTTTCTTGAATCAATTCGCACATGTGAGCTACATCAATAAAAAAACACACATAAATTACTTATATATGAAAATGCATTAACATAATACATATATCTATATATATTGCATTAGGTTAAATCATCAATTATTCTTGCAACCTTTTCAATTTCATCTAAATCCATAACCGACTTTTAATTCTATGCTAATTACTAAATATCATGTGATCAATTCCGGCAAGCCTTGCACTTCCATCTCGATGTTGTATATACTTCACATTAAATGTACCGGTTTTATTTTTCGATAAAAGTTTGAACTTTTGCTTATATCTAAAACTCAAATTATGTATTTTTTTTTCCTTTTTATTCATTACTCAATGTGATATTTTAATATGTCGTATTTTGTTATTATGGAAAACTCATTTAATAGGCGTAAATATTGGTTTCTCACTAATGATTCTACATATAGAAAAAGAAAATATTTTGCGATGCGCGGACCTTCTTCTTTTCAATAATAATTCAATTGCACACGATAAATTCATTATAATATTTCTCAAAGAGCATTCGAAAGCAACTACTTACATAAACTAATCATGCTAAAAAGTATCATTTGACCATTTAAATGTTGTTTTACATATATGCTCGTGCACATTTTCTTGAATCAATTCGCACATGTGAGCTACATCAATAGAAAACGCACATAAATTACTTGTATATGAAAATGCATTAACATAATACATATATCTATATATATATGTTTATCTATAACAATCATATAAATATGTAAGAAATAAAGAAAATAGTTGGTATCCTAATCTTTGGTTCCATTTACTGGCCATGCATTATCTTGTGTGATTTTCATTGTACCTGCGTATGATAACTAAATTAAGAAAAAAAAGAAGACCGAGTTAATTACAAAGATCTAAAAGATGTGTGAATCATCTCCAAAATGTTGCAAAAGAGAATTTACATACCGCTACCAACAATTAAAGATCTAAAAGATGTGTGAATCATCTTCAAATGTACATACTAAATGTGATTTTGGCCGGTTTATATAGGCATGAATTAGGTTAAATCATTAACTATTCTTGCAACCTTTCGCAACCCTTGCACTTCATCTAACCAACTTTTAATTACCATGTGATCAATCTGGGCAACCCTTGCACTTCATCTCCTTTCATGATTGTATAGTTATTATGAGACTGCATTGAATTCCGAGCATTAGCTAGCTTGTACCCTATGCAATCATGATGCCTCCACATTAAATTTAGGGATTGAATCTTATAGTATTATATTTATAGTATTATAGATAGATAAATAAAACTTCTCGATAGTTATCTTTTCTTTGAAGCAAATACATATAGCAACGTTTTATATCATATTCAATGACACAAACATTACCATGAATCAAATTTAATAGGTTGTTATTACACAAGTTTCACACTTGTGTTTATAACCCCATAAGAAAATATGGTATGTTTTATACACAATAATTTCAATAACCATTTATAATTAACAAATCCAAGTCTAGCATGCTATAGACTAAGAAACACATAGTTTCAACTTGATTTCTAATTAGATATATCATATCTCTTGCTAAAATAATATCCCATTTTGATAAAATCAATTTATGTGACTCAAACATTATCCCAAAATAATGAACAATAAGAAGAGTCATATAAAAAAAGTTCTGATGAGTATCACACACATACAACACATTATGCGTCTTCAATCCTTTCATTATATCATTGCTCATAAAGAGCCTTTTCTTGATCTTAAACCAAGGTTAGTTGAGGAATATCCTCACAAAAAATTAAACGAGTGACCCAAATGTCAAGCCACTAAATTATAGTAATGAGGTCAACCATATTAACATCATATATCTTGGCATTAAGCCATCGACCATGTTTGCCTCAAGGGATGCCCAAGAAATACGCACGTCATTTTTGACACTATATACACCACAATGTGTATTAGTCGTTTAAAACCATCTCTGAAGTAATAAAACTTCATTAACGACTTTGTGGCTCTAGACACATCCGTCTCTCAATGAGGGATAACAAAAGATTCAACAGGGCCAAACACTATCATTCTTTGACGGAATCCATAAAAGTAATATATGTATATATTTTTTAGTAAATGTTAAATACGTGTCAAACTTTGTTATGTTAGAGAAAATATTGCGATATTTAAATTAAATGGTCTCTCATGTTTTATTAATGACTAACATGTAACTCGTAATATATAACGTAAAAATGTGCAAATTACTCATAACCGCAAATTATCAAAGCATTCATTCATCAGTATCTCTCGACGTCTCGATCCTCTCATGCTTCAACATAGGTTCGAATATGTTTGTTATGTTGCGTTATGATCAAAACATTTAACAAACCATTGAGAATGTTTAAAATACATTTTAGTGTCGTTAAGTATTCACAAGTTCAATCATTCTCTTACGAACCTCATTTTACATTTCATACAAGGTGTAAACACGCTTTTATAAACTAGCCCAATGATCAAAATTGCATTTATTTAATATACATACTTTCATTATCTTGTAAAATCTTTTTATCACACATATTTTATTAAAAACTTGCATAACTACATTTATCATTGTATGATCTTTTTATAAACACACATTTAAGATTAATTACATTTTGTTATACTAATCTTTTAATGCAAATAAAATGTTTTATATAAATATTGCTTCTAGATGATATATTCCATATTTGCAAGTAAATCAAATATGATCTTAGACTTAGCATGTAATTAACCATTCTTTATAATACGGAAAACTTAATCAATTGAACAAATTAGATGAAATCTTCCTCTTTGTGAAAAAATCTTATAATATCAAAACATATCTAGTAAATCTTACCATTTTCATGTTAAGTTGGGTTTACCTTCAAGAAGAAAAATCATATCTGATGATTCTAATATTTGCTAGATAAGTACATTAAGAGGAATTTTAAGGATCTTGCATAAGGTTGAAAAGATTTTTAGCTTAAAACAAAAGACAAAAAATGTTCGTAAGGGACGGATCCTTTCAGTAAGGCATACGTATCCCTTCTAAGGGATCCATAGATCTGTGTGTCCCTGGACTCATTGGGTTGTCTATTTAAGCAAACCATTTGCAAGCATATTTTTGTAACCATTTTCATATACTCTCTACCATTTATTCACCAATAAAAACCAAGTTTTTTTATAATGTCAAAACATACATTTTCATGTCCTCAAAACCATCATTAACCCTGGATCATAATGATTATAACTATCATTATGTTGTAAGCACATTTCCACTTGATGAACCATCAAAGCAAACTTAGAGATCTTGTCATCCTCGTCCAACAAAGCACACCCATATATAAAGATCCATTACAACAAGATTAGAGCACTTATCAACTTCATCCATTGAAGGCTTCTTATCAAAAGAAGTTCATTTAGATTAGGCATTCATATCCACTAGACACTTACGTCTTGGATCATTATTGTACATCACATTGCTTCATCACTATACATCATCTTTGTAGGACCATAGATATCAACTATAACACACAAGTATTAATCTTAGTATGGTGACTTGAGATATATGTGTGATGTTATAGAGAGAGAGAAAGAGAGAGAACTAAATGGAACTTTTATTGATAATAAAACACACACTTACACACTCAAACACACCCCTCAAATGGCTCATTTGAGAAAGAGAGAGAACTAAATGGAACTTTTATCTACACTTTCTTCTTCTTCTTCAATACTATCCTTAGTTGGTGTTGTTGTCCCACTTCCATCTATACCACCCACTGCACCACCCCCTGTGTTTTTGTTTCCCCTTTTAATACCAAGACCTATAACACCACCATTTACTTTCTCTGCCTCTGCGCCACCAGCTTTAGTTACTACAACAACACTTCCACCTGTATATGCATGCCTCCAACACTTAACATCCATACAACAGATAATGCATCTTTCGTCCAACACCTGTACCTGTGTATCATTACCAGTCATTTTCTTTCTCTTTAATTTTTGAGTTGAAGGTTGTGCCATATCTATGTTTTGGACAAAGTTGGAAGGAGACTTTACTTCACTATCCTAGTTGGTAGGATAATTTACTTTACTCTAAAGGTTGTGCCATATTTTTGTACTTTGCAATACACCCGTTTGACTTTCATTGTGTGAGGTAGGTAAAGGAGTATTAACTTCTCACAAGTGCTATGCCAAACACACCTACAAGAAATGGTACAAGACATACAGGTGGTTTCATTAAGTATAAACAAGCTTGTTTCATATACATATTTTGGAAAAAATGGCTAAGAATCACAATGTGCATGAACCTGGATATCTATAATGTTGTTTGACTCGGTAAAGTCAAATGCATCAACCATATGAATGCTTGTTAATCAAAAGGGTCAATTGGACTTGGTCTTGCAACTTGACTGTTTTTGTCCACATCAATTGAATGTGGTGGCTTTTGTCTTGCAAAATGACTGTTTTGGCCTTGGTTCTGCAAACACTATTTTCTTCTCATGTCTGCACACATGAAAAAGTAATATCATGGATGCTCATTTTCATGCCTGTAAGAAGGGTACCAAACACTTTTTTTTTTCTTTACTGTCACTTGACTGCTTTTGCAGTTTTGAAACACTAACCAAGCATAACTTTTCCTCTATAAAAATCAAAGACACCAAGCAAGCTCCCACCACCCAATTGTAGCTACTGAAACAATGAGTTCCAAGAACAAAGGTTGTTTCAAACACACCCTGAATTGCAACATTGTCCTCTTTGTCATTTATAATATACTTTTTTAATTTTAATGTTTTTATTATTTTTTTGCAGAAATCATTTACGTTGACAGCAGTGACTCAAGTTCCATTAACACCTGGAATTCTAATAACAGTGACTCAAGTTCTGAAGGTCCTCAAAATCCTATGCCATGGGAAGATTATTTTCCAAAGGGTTATTCTGGATCGAAGACCAAAAAGGATGATGCTAGGAAGATTCAAACTCCTAAAAAGACCGACAAAGAGCTTTTTGAAGAGAGGGTTCAGGTGCTAGGCATTCCCAATGCTAAGACCTGTGAAGACAATGGTATAAAACCATTTGCTCAAAAAAATCCCAAAGTTTTTTCAAAAGCGAAGGGTAAAAAAAAATAAAATGTATTAGTTGATTTAGGAATTAGTTTATTTGAATAAACTTGTTGTAACCTTGATAAGGCGAAAAATGAACCGTTTTTAGAGGGTCATTTAAGCCCAGAATTGAATTTATTTGATCAAATATTGCCCTAAATCGTTCCTTTTGTGATTTTAGGTACTTTGGGAGTGAATTCTGGAAAAGGAAGTTTTTTGAACGTTTTTGGAGCATAAAAGTGAAGAAAACGGCAAAGACTTAATTTTCCATGCTGAGAACAGTACCTGACGGCGTCAAGAAGGAAATTTTGACGGCGTCAGGAGTAAAATCCGTGACGACCCAGAGAAAACCTGAAGGCGTCAAGAGAAGGGCGTCAAGAACAATTTTGGTGACGACCTGCAAATGGAATACACATGACGGCGTCAAACCCAGATCTAGGCAGTCCGAGAATTTATTTGGCGGCGAGATGATGGCGTCTGAAATTTACTCTTGACGCCGTCACCTCACAAAATCTATATATACTTTTCTATTTTTCATTCATTAAGAGAGGAACTTGTGTGGAGAATACTAAGGTCGAACCTAATAAACCCTAGGTCGTTTGTAATTGTATTTTCAAGGGTTTTTACCTCTTGAAACCTTTCATGTTCAATTAAGATAAGTCCTCTTTCAATTCAATCAATATGTCTATGTGTTGCTTGAATATATCTTATGCTTGTCTTGATTTTAACATGCTAGGCTAGATCTTTCATGTGTTTGCTTAGATGTAATGAAACCTAGATGTTGATTATAGGTTGATTGCTTGTTTATAGTTGTATTGGATTAATGATTTCAATGTTAGGCTTAAGAAAACTGGCAGATCTCCATTGTGTAACATGCTTGAACGTCTTAAGAAACATGAACTGATGTGTACTAGGTTTTTATGATTGTATTTAATGCATGAGCGAATTCTAGTGATCCTATGTTAGGAGCTTCTTAGCCGGCTCGACATAGGAGTGGAGTAGGAGCTTATAGGATTCGGGAAGTAAGTACGCCACCCCATGAATGGTATTAAGGAATACAATCCGTCATCCACGCAACTGTAACAAGTAATTAACCTATAAAAGATATCTAGGGAGTAGTGAAATCTAAGTAAACACAATTCTCCCATATATTGCTCGCACCACTATCTTAATTTAGTTTGTAAGGAATTATTGAAGATACTGCTGACAGGTTCCTGCGGAAGGCATAGTGACTTTCTGCTGATGACTAGTTCCTGCGGACGTATAGAGATCCTACGGATAGAGTTTAGCCGTGGATATAATTTATGTATTTTAGGACAAGATATGTAGAATATCTTTTATTAGTTTATTATTATTCGTTTCTTGTAAGAAAGGTTAGGGTTTCCACTAGTATATAAGGAACCCTAGGTCATTGTAATAGACACAAGTTTTAGTACGAATTTCATTAGTAAAAGTTTATCGATCCATAGAGGATCAAAGTTTTAGTATACATTTGTTTTTATATTCCGCATAATTACAAATTCACAGAGATTATCTAACTTAGTCTAGCTAGTGATTACATTAGTTGACTAACGATCTATTGGCTCGTGATCTATTAAGGTATAGATCCCTACAAGTGGTATCAGAGCCACTAGATACTCTCTGTAACCTCTACAAAATCACATAACTATTCATTCAGTACCAATGGGAGACAAACCAGGCGGTGATGTTGTTATCTCAGAAGCAGGCTCTCTCACTCAACAACTACAACAGGTGGCCTTCTCCAACAGCAATGCAAAACTTCCTTTTCTTAGGAAGGATGAGTATGAGATCTGGGCCATGAAGATGCAGAACTGGATTGCAAGTGTTGACTATAACCTCTGGAATGTTATACTCACCGGTTGTCGTCCTAAAAAGCAAAGTGTTGATGCTGCTGGTAAAGTTACTATTCTGGAACCTGTTTCTGCTGAAGAATTTCTTGCCATACAAAGAGAGAACAAAGCAAGAACCATATTGCTGCAAGCAATCCCTGATGACCACATGGGAGATTTTCACCACATGACTGATCTAAGAGAAATCTGGTGTGCCATAAAGACTAGATTTGGTGGGAATGAAGAATCAAAGAGAATGAGAAAGAGTATGCTGAAGCTGGAATTCCAAGAATTCAAGATTACTGAAGAAGAAGGTCTACACAAAGGTTATGACAGGTTTCAGAAGATTCTGAGTCAAATTAATCAGCTTCTAGCCAGACCTGACAATGAAGAAGTGAATTCCAGGTTTTTAAGAGCCCTACCTCCCTCATGGTCTCAAGTAAGTATATCATTGAAAACCAAAGGTGGCTTGGACTACCTCAGCTTTGATGACTTGTACAACAAACTCAGAGCTTTGAAAGGTGATATAAAGGGATTCTCTCCATTTGCATCAACTCCTTCACAATCTGCATTTGTTAGTTCTAACTCAAACTACATGCCACATACCTATGCAAGTCCATCCCCAGCACCACAGGTTTACTCAAGTCCATCCACACCAAGCCAAAGTCTTCCAATGACCACATTGTCTTTTTCAAGTGCTAATCCAATAACTCATCCAAAGATTAGCAATGTGATGGAAGATGTACTTCATTCATTTGTTGCTGAAGTTGATAAACAGCAACAAATAGCTTATGAAGACTTTGAGCAAATTGATGAACTTGCTTTGGAAGAATTGGACCTAAAGTGGCAAATGGCTATGCTCTCTCTCAAGGTTAGAAGATTTGAGCAAAAGGTTGGTAAAAAGCTCAATGTTGAAGGAAGAGATGCAGCTAGGTTTGATAGAAGGAAGGTGAAGTGTTATGCTTGTGGAGAAATTGGTCACTTTGCAAGAGAATGCTCAGCCAAGAAGGGTGAGGCCAGTACCAGGTATTCAGCATACAAGAAGAAAGAACTGGAAGCTGGAGAATCAAATGCCTTGATCACTGCTATAGATACTAGTGTGGACTAGAATGAGCATGATGATGATACAAGCAGCTCTCCTCAAATCTCCTGCATGGCTAAGTGTGATGAAAGCTTTGGTCTCATGGGAATCTCTCCTCAGGTATCTACTTGTGCTTGTGATTGTGATTCTAAATACACTACTCTAAAAGAAGCTTATGATGATGTGCAAACAAAATATAATGCTAGTTTTATTGAAGCTGTAACTTATAAAGAGGCTTTTAAAACTTTAGAACAACAAAAGATGTGGTTTCAACAGAATCAGTTAGCTTATGAAGAGAAGATAAGAGTGTTGAAAAGAGATTTAAAATGTGCTAATGATGAGTTAACATGGACTAAGAAAGTAAATGCTAAATTAGATTTAGAGAAACAAGAGGTGCAAGATAGGTTGGATAAAGAAGTAGCTAGGCATAAAGAGTGGCTAGTTTCAGGTGATAAATTATCTAGGTTACTCTACAGTAGTAAGTCTGTTACTTCTGAGATAGGTCTAGGGTTTAAAAAGTATGTAGGTCCAGAAGCTAATCATTATTTAGATAAGAAGAATCATAATTATTCTATCCCTATTAATTATCTAAAAGAAGGTGAGATGCATGCTGTACCAGGACCTATCAGAGGTGTATTTATGCCTACTACCAAAACTTCTGACTTTGATGGTTCACACCATCTCTTTGGCAAAAAGTCTAAAGACTTGCCACATAAGTCTGAAGTCTCTTCAACCATAGGAACCCCTAAGCCCACATCCAATAAGGTTGACTTACAAGAATCAATGGAAACCACTGGCATTAGGATCAATGACTCCCCTGACACTAGAAGTATATCTAGTAATAATTCTAACAATTATGTCTCTTGTTCTTCCAGGGACAAGACCTCAGAGACCTCTAGTTATGCCAGCTGTGATTCCAAGACCCAGTCAGACTCACCCAAGTCCTCAATAAAGATTTCTGACAAGTCATCTTACAAGTCTGTGGACTCTGAAGTTGCTGCTGATGAAGTTCTTTCTCAACCAGCCTCTTCTGAAGACTTGTTATTTACTTCTTTTAAAAACAATTCCTTTAAGTGTTCACAAAACAATTCTGTTTCTGATGTTTGTTTGAATAATTCTATGTTTATTAAGACATCTTTTGGATTTAATAAATCTTATAAGAAAAAGAAGTGTTTTGTTTGTGGTAGCAAGTTGCATTTAATTAAGGATTGTGACTTTCATGAAAAGAGGATGGGTGTTTTTGTTGTTAACAATGGACCTAGACAAAAGTGGACTAATACCTGCACCAAACCCTCAGTAGCTCCACAGGCTAAGTCTCACGTCAGCAGAATGTGTTTCACTCCTGCTGATTGGCCTGTTTATTCTAATAGGTCTGTTTTTAATAATAGATATATGAATGGGAATAGATATAGGTCTCAACCATTTAATGGTGTTCATCATTGGTATGAATATACTGACCAGATTTGTATGGGAAGGGGTTATTGGGATTCTGCTGAAAAGTCCTCAGCAGATTGTTCTTGGATATATCAAAGACCAATTAATTACAGGGAATCCAGGAACAATTGTGGATCTAACTCATCATCTTGGGTTCATCAGAATGATCCACATGGCAGGCTCAAGTCTTTCATGACTTAAGTCTCATTATACTTGTTGTTGTTGTATATTAACTTTCTTTGTTGTAGGAACATCCTCTTCTTAATAAAGACTTAGGTATTATTGATAGTGGTTGTTCAAGAAACATGTCTGGTAATGAAGAGAAGCTGCATGACTTTGTGCCAATTAATGGTGGCATAGTGAGGTTTGGAAGTGGAATAGGAAGGATTACAGGCAAAGGTACCATCAAAACTACAAAGGTGGATTTTGAGAATGTCTATTATGTGAAGGAGCTTCAAGGATTCAATTTGTTTTCAGTCTCACAAATTTGTGACAAAAAGCTTCCTGTGCTTTTCACTGAAGATGGTTGTTTCATTCTTTCACCTGATTTCCAAATGCCTGATGACAATCTAGTCTTACTTAAGGCTCCTAGGAACCATAATCTTTATACCTTTGACTTGAATGATGTCAAACTGATGATAATGTGGTTGATTTGTTAACAAAAGCTTTTGATGGACCAAGGTTTAATCACTTGGTTGTCAATATTGGGATGGTTAACCCTTGAATGCAATGTTTGAGGGGAGGCATAAGCCTCAGTGGAGGCATATGCCTCAAGGGAGGATTGTACATGTTGTATTTAAGTAGATTATTATGTTTTCTAGAATTAAGTTTACTAACTTTGTTTTGCAGGTTTTTTACTAATCTTGTACAATATTCTGGTTGTTCTTTTGTGTTTTTGTGTTTTGTTTGAATGTCTGATTTCAGATCATGTTTCTGCTGATGTTCAAAGATCTACATTCAGTGGCACTAGATGTAAAGACATTAAAGTAAAATTTTATTCATCAGTGGCAAGATTAGGACAATCATTACAAGTTCTGTCATTAGAAGAAGAAACACAAAATACATCATTCAACAACAATCAACCACCATCCTACCACCACATCCCTAAAACTACAATCAACCACCAACATACCCACACATCCGTAAGTAACAACCTAATCTATCTTCCTCTTCCCTTTACCCAAGTCCTTTTGGTCTGGCATTTTCTTGTGGATTCCTCTAGATTGCATGTCCTTGTTCTAGAGTTTGGGAGCTGCAAGACCAAGCACCACCTTCAATGGACCCTTCTTTCTACTTGAGGACTGTGGCTCTTCAGGGACAGAGATTCTTCTCATTTCTGCACAGACTCTTTCCATTTCACTTGTTAAGAATGCTGTAACAGGGGTGAAATCAGGTACAACCATAGCTAGAGAAGCTGGTGTTTCCTCAGCCTCAGTGGTTTCTTCTGATGAGGTAGGAGATGGACACAACTCTGAAGGACCTTCATTCAAATAGTAGTATGATCTTTGTATTTGAGGTATGTCAAAGGTGGAGTCTGATGAATCAGAGGAGATGTCAATGACATTGGGGGATGGCTTCATGATGTGAATGTGTGAAAGACTTTGGGATATGTTATTAGTGGAATGGTGAGTTGATTATGACTTGAAGACTGCTTTTAAAGACTTGATTTGGGCTTACTGGGAGTTAATGTAAGTTAATGGGAGGTAGTTGAGTCAGTAGCAATTACTAAGTGTGCAAGTTGTCCATTTAATTGGATTCTTCGGATGAAAGTCAATGGTTTGACCAACATGCTGCTGATACTGGTTATTTTGTTGTTAAGTGTGTTCCTGCTGATGGCTTAGTCAAGTTCAAATTGTTCAGAAGAATGCTAATCAGAAGAATTAAAACAAGTAATAATAAAACAAGGCAAATTTTATTAATTCTTCAGAAGTACAATACAAGATTGTGAAAGTAAAAGATTAACAACAAAGTTCCTATTCTACTTTGCCTTTGCCCTTGCCTTCCACAGTCTTCTCTTTACCTTTGTTGTTGATTTTGAAGAGTCCTTGCCACTGAGGACAGGGCAAACCTAACACAACCTTTCTGGTCTTTGGCAATGGGGAATTTACTTTTCTTTTTCTTGGACGAGATGACTGAGGTTTCTCAGGGGTTGTAGGGTTGTAGAGTGCATCATTATCATCAGATTCCTCATCCGAAGAAGTGAAGAAGATGAGAGACTCCTCAGGATTGGAAACTCTGTTTGCCCTCTCCAACTCATTCCATCTTCTCTCCATCTCTCTCTGGTACTCAGGATCATCAATTTCAGAGGGATATGGTGGAAGATCTTCTGAAGATGATGAACTAGGAGCTGGCACATCATGTTTCTTCTTCCTGGCTTGTTCTTTTGTGAGACCACGGGGAAGTGTTGGCATTCGGAGTGGTGGTGGAGATATTAGTGAGTCAGATGTGTCAGAAGATTCAGAAGAAAGGTTGATGATGGATTGATTGGAAGCCATGGATGGATTTTTATTCGGAGATGTTATAATTAGGGATTTGATTTGAAGTGAAAAGATTTGGGGATAATTAGCCTTTATTTATGTGATCACCCAACCGCGTGTATTTATTACCATTAATGTGAGGTGGTTTGGAGATAATTAAGGATTCTTTGAAATTTGAATTAAGAAATAGTTTTCAAAGATATTTGGTTTCCACTGAAGGGTAGATTCTGATGATGATGATTCTGCAGATGTTTCTGCTGATCTGTCCAATCAAGTGCCTAAAGAAGAATTTGCTGATGGTCCTTCTATTCCTGTTTCTACTGGCACTAGGAGAAAGACTAAAGCTATCAAGAGGAAGGCTACAAAAGATATTCCTTTAGAGGATAGTACTACCTTTCTTGATTATGCTTCTGATGATGGTCAAGATCCTGTTGTATGGGAGAAAATTGTGAAGTGGGAACTGGTTAATTCTGAGCTTGGTCAAGGTAAAGTGAATGTAATAACTAGACAAGATGGAACTACTAAGACATTCTTGTTTCTGAGTCAGATCTTACATATGGTGGACAAGCAAGATCTTCTATCACTTTATGATTGGGTTACCAAGTACTATCAAACTCATTCCCCTGATGACATTGGAATGTATTTGATGGGTGATTTGCAGATTTTGTGTGATTCTTATAAAGGTGATTCTGGTGTAAGGTTTCAAGTCTGGAAAGGTCAAAAGACATGGGTGGTTGAATCTTGGAAGTTCTTTCCACTTCCTAATGTTCACATGATTGTAACAACCACTGGTAAGACTTTGTATTGCTGGGCTGATGTTCTATACCCTATCACAAAAGAAGTCATGGATCTTATGCTAGAGGCAAAGTTATCTGTTCCTTTGGATATGACTGAGAATGATCTTCATCTTGCTGAACAATTGGTAAGGTTCATCAGAAGAAGTATTTTGACTAAAAAGGAACTGGCAACGAAGCATGGTATTCAAATGGATTCATATCTGCAATGAGCTGTTCTTGGTATCGTATTTTGTTGTATATTTTTTTAGTTAAAAAAAAAAAAAAAAAAAAAAAAAAAAAAAAAAAAAACTAACATTTTTGTATAGTTTTGTGTATGTTGTATGCAGGTTTGGTGTTGATTCTTATCACACTCTTTCTGGTCATCAACTTGCCTGATGTTGACTATTCCATCAAAAAGTTGGCTAGTCCAAAGGGTACAGCTTTGGTAAAGACTCATCAAATCTGTTGATAGCTGTATTGGTTTGCTCAAAACCATAGGGTTTTCAACTCACCTATGCTTTGTTGCTGAGTAGTTGAAATGGTTGTCAATTGACCATGGATTTTTCCTTTATGGATTCCAAATAATTGGCTAGCCCACATGTATATGGCTTGTGGTAAAGGCTGTGGAAAACCATATTTGATATTCAATAGACCAAGATGATAATTCATCAATAATTGACTAGTCCTGAGCAAACGGCTACAAGTAAAGACATATCAAATCCGTTTATAGCTAATGATTTGCTAAAAATCATGTGGTTATCAGTGTACCTTTGTATAACACCCCCATTTTATGAACGCAGCGGAATACAACATGGGGTGCTATTTGGTCAAATAGTACAAGTATAGTAAATAACTTTAAAACAAAGTCATTTTTAAAACCTCACATTCGATAATTTATCAGAGTTAACAAGGTCCCAAATGTTTTTAACATAGTTAAAAGATACATAAGTTTTGAAAGTTTAGAACATTATCGAATGAAAACTTTTATTTAAACATGAGCCATCATGTAGATATCCATTTCTTGCGCCGCCCATCCAAGCCGAAAGTCACTTACGGACCTGAGATAAAACATGCTAAAAAGTCAACATAAAGTTGAGTGAATTCATAGAGTTTAAATAAGTAATCAGTTGAATACAAGATAAATCAGTTTAAAATACGATGGGCTACGTTGTTATACGCCCATAATTAAGTTGACATGTAACAAATACAGGTCGGGAAAAAGATTTATAGCATTGAGCTCATGAAACCGAACCTTGACCTGGTTTAAATGCCCCTCACAAGGTATTCAATTGCCATTTACCTCAATTCTCAATATTATATGTCCGTTTGACCCACAGTTGTCAAATGAGCGCTACTCACCCGGACAGGCCCGCCAGGCCAAATATGCATATCTATAATACTAGCGTTTACGCACGTAATTAATGGTTCATGGAATTAGGGACTTGTTGGCAAGGTACTCAATGTCTATAATCAGGTAATCGGGTCAAACATACCAAAAAGTACTTGTATTCAGTTTGTAAAACTAGCATGTATCCCCCTCGCGAGGTTTATAAAATATTTAAGTAAGTAAAATGCGAGGCTATGAACTCACCGTGAACAAAGGAGGTAATATGAAACGAGCAAGCAAGCGAAGAAAGATAGCCGCGTAGCTCTACGAAGAACCTAAACATATATACGTTGTCTTAGGTTTTAGAAAATAAATATTGATGTATTTTTGTTGTATATAAATTATACTCTTACTTATGCTTGGTACATAATTCCTAAATATATCAAGTGTTCAAAAATAAAGTTTTAAAGATATAATCATCTGGGTTTTTGAATCCTTTATACTTTTAAAGTCAAAGCTGTTAACATTTTTATAATTTGAACAATTTAGAAAATTCGTCACTCTTAAACCGTATGTCGAAAAATTAAGTTTTTTTATATCCCCGGAAAGGTATTTGTCTGTACTAACAAGTTTTGTAGGTCCCACTAAACCAAAAATTACTTAACAGTAGAAAAATAATCCATTTACCCATAGTATTCAGCCCAACAGTTTTCAATATCACAACAGTCCCACGAAAAATGCGATATCTAGAGTTCTACATGTCCAATTAATTCCCCGTTTGCGGCCATGTTTAAGTTAAGATGTTACCTACATTTCATAAAACTGGGCCAAGTAGTGAAAATGAACATATCACTGAGATTTTTACCATTTAAATCTGTAACTCAGAATCTGGCATGTTTCACGAAAATATTTCTAGTTTAATCATCATAATGAGTTATTCGATGAAATACCCGTCAAAATGACCACAAGACATAGGGCTACAACTACATATTTTTAGTTTAGGTCCAATGTTTACTGATTAAATTAGTTTATTCCGTTTTTACCCCTGAATCAGATTCATAGTTTGCATGTTTAGTCCTTTAGGGTTTTCTAGTGATTAAACTTATGTACCAAGCCTAACCAAGCATTATAATTTATATAAGGTTCAAATACATCAAAGATATATATATTTACAGAAGTGAAAATAAAAATAAAATGGAAAGTTAGTGGAGAGTTTCCTTACAAGAGATTGATGAATGAAAATAAGGAATCAAGAACAAGAGCACTAGTCCTAACAACCACCAATCCACACTCATGCTTCCAACCTTTAACCCAAGTCTTTTAACCATTTTTCACCTTGCTTTAACCTTGAAAATACTTTAAAATCTCAGTAGTAAATAGATATATAAGTTCTCTTTATTGCATGATGTCAAAAATATGTTGGAAATCAAAATAACTAGATTTTGAGCTCACCATTTGGAACAAATCATTAAACCACAACTACAAATCTATAAACCAAAGTTTTTACACATTATTAGGACTCTAATAAGAGTGTTTTTCCATAAAAATTACAGGTCTAAAAAGGTTATAGAAAAGTTTGCATAAATCATAAGAAAACTTAATTTTTAAAGGGTTTTGGTGCAAGAATGATACAAGGCTTCTTGCACATTTAGTTTTACCTTACAAAATGACTTCTAAAACTTTTTATGGGGTTTGTGGAGCTGTTCTTGGTCGTTCACATGAAGAGGGAGAGAATAAAGATGAGTATTTACTTGGTGATAAAAACTATATGAAGGAAAAAAAAAAGGTTTTATGCACATGGTTTTGTTTAGTGGGAAACAAAGAAGAAAATTTGAGACAAGTGTCTCATGTTACTCATAAAAATTGACCATCTCACCCATGAGGTGGTGTGGTTGGTTAAATTTGATATTATTTTGGTTAAAGTGTGTATTATGTTGTGTATTTTGCTCCCGGTAATTACGATGTAGAGTTTTTAAGACGCGTAACGTAGTACCGGGTAGTAATAAGTTTTAAAACTTTCAAAAATATTAAACTTGATATCATAACCTATTTAGTAATTTAGATGAGTGGTGAGTTCATCGGAGGATTTAAACATTGTTAAAACTAAAATCGTGAGTTGAAAATGCGTTTGGTGACACCGGTTCTTGATAAAAGTGACGTAAACTATAAAAATGAAATGACAAGTATAAAACTCACTTGTAAATATGAGAATAGGTTAAAATGCATAAAACATGTAAAATATTCCTAGTCTAGGGTTGAATCACGTTGTTAAAACCATAAAACGTAAATTTAAATCGCGTAAAATGTAAAAGGTGCAAGGTTTACCTAAAATTGTAAAATGTAAATTATGACTTTTAAAATAGGATTGTAAGGAAACAATGGTGCATAGAAAGTGTAGAATAGACATAGTATAGTAGTGGTTGAATAAATTGAACGCGTTATGACGTACGCGGATAACTTCCGACGAAGTTAATTATAAAAAAAAATGTTAAATAAAAAGAATATTAAAATTAGTGACATGAAATTTTAGAAATGTCACAGTACGTACCCCTTAAGAGAGCGACGTCCCGGCGCTCAACTCGCTTTATCTCTAGACGGTTCACTTGCGAAAAGATGAGGATTTGTTTAGTTGTTTTGCTCGATCGTATAAATACCGCTGAATTGTTATATTCACATAAAAATTTTGTTATTCTCGAAGATCAAGTAGAAGATCAATTAGACATAACCCACATATAACTATTCTCAGTATTTGAAAAATCTAAGTCGAACATAGGTAGTCAGACTATGTTCCACTGTCCCAAGGTTAAATATAGGTGACTAGACTATATTTAATCGAGGTTCGATAAAATTTTCAAATACTTAACTTAGTTATACTCGTGATATGTCCATTGTTGGACAAGCTTGGAGTTTTCATAAATATCTTATATAGAAAGAGTGATATAAGTTTGTATATACGTAAGAATCAATCATAAGTAAGTAAATGAGTGTGTTACATAAGCAAATAAGGGAAATGAGCGTAGAAAATGAAGTTTTAAGAAGTTCTAAATCAGTTCACATCGGGCCAGAAACACGGACCTTTAACGATGAAGGTTTCAAAAGAGAACTTGATGGATGTAGAGAAAGTTACTAAACTTCAGCTTTTGTATGATGAATCCGTTTATAAGAATTATTGCAGAATGACGAACAATAAAATAATAACAAAATAGTTCATGAGGCAATAATAAATCATGGTTTTAGTTAATAAAACAAGGTCGAGTAATTGATAAGATAATAACAAAATCGTTTATAAGGTGGTGAAAATTTTGGTAAAAGGTAAATGACAGAACGATTTCAAATATAACAAAATAGTTTATTCAAAACTAGTCCAAACAGTTTATTTAATAGTAGTACATCAGTGGATAAGTTTATAAGATGGTGGTAAAGTAGTTTGTAAGAGAGTGGCAAGGAGTGTATTAATATTGTAGTGAAAATGGTTTAGAAGATAGTAGTAAACTAGTTTTACAAGGTAATTGACCAAATGATTTGTAAAGAGGTGACAAAAAGTAAATTTTGAACTAGTTCGAGCAGTTTATGAAATAGTAGTGAATAAGGTTATTAGTTTATAAGGTAATAATGGGGTAATTCTTTGGGGAATAGTAAATTCGTTTGTAATATAATGAAAGATAGTTTATATGACAATAAAGGAGTTGTTTATAAAATGGTAGTGAATTTCCAAGGTAAATAAATAGAATGTGACGGGTTTCATATAAAACACCGTTGTGTAAGGTTATGAAAAGATTTTTAAAGATCATAGCATTACTCACGATATATTTTTTTTTTTTTTTTTTTTTTTTTGGAAAATAAATGAGACCGCTGTGTCACCCACAATGTATGAGAAAGTTTTAGGGGATCATCAAAATGAATAAATACATATTTACTTGTTTAGTAATTTGGTGAAACATATATAATTAGGAGATGTAGGGTTTGACATGATGCTTTAGAAAATAAACAAGAAATGCTTGGAAAACATGAGTTCACGGGGAGTAAGACAACCAATAGAAATTGATAAATTGTAACAGGTTTCGATGTTATATGAAATGATATAACATATGGTTATGAAAGCGTTTAGAGACCATTGTAATCGCATACAATGTTTGATAAATAATAGAGACCATTGTATAACTCACAATGGTTAGAAGAGTTTAGTATTCATGTGAGAACTTTATATAGAAATATATCGATGTTTCAGGATCAAGCAAGATAGTCGAGAGAGAAAAGAAAAAAAAAATATCTTAAGTACATATAGTAATATTCACTATATGTATACGTATAGTAATGGTACACTTGAAGATGTGTATAAATTTCCGGATGGAAATTCACAATGCACATGAATAGCATAAAATACAACAAGGAAGTTTAGTGCACAAAAGGTTATATATATAAGAGTGATACTTTCGCGGATTATCGGACGAGTTAAGAAATAATTATAGTGCTCCTATAATCATCCTTAATATAGTATGATTAAGATATATATACGAGGGAGAAATACGAAGCTCAGGAGTAGGCGCACATGGATATCGGACAAGATGATGGAAGCTCATGATTTTGAAAAAAAATAAATGATTATAGTCTAGGTTTTTAAAAACAAAAAGACCTAGTTCACTATAATTTGTGCTCTGGTACCATTCTATAACACCCCCATTTTATGAACGCAGCGGAATACAACATGGGGTGCTATTTGGTCAAATAGTACAAGTATAGTAAATAACTTTAAAACAAAGTCATTTTTAAAACTTCACATTCGATAATTTATCAGAGTTAACAAGGTCCCAAATGTTTTTAACATAGTTAAAAGATACATAAGTTTTGAAAGTTTAGAACATTATCGAATGAAAACTTTTATTTAAACATGAGCCATCATGTAGATATCCATTTCTTGCGCCGCCCATCCAAGCCGAAAGTCACTTACGGACCTGAGATAAAACATGCTAAAAAGTCAACATAAAGTTGAGTGAATTCATAGAGTTTAAATAAGTAATCAGTTGAATACAAGATAAATCAGTTTAAAATACGATGGGCTACGTTGTTATACGCCCATAATTAAGTTGACATGTAACAAATACAGGTCGGGAAAAAGATTTATAGCATTGAGCTCATGAAACCGAACCTTGACCTGGTTTAAATGCCCCTCACAAGGTATTCAATTGCCATTTACCTCAATTCTCAATATTATATGTCCGTTTGACCCACAGTTGTCAAATGAGCGCTACTCACCCGAACAGGCCCGCCAGGCCAAATATGCATATCTATAATACTAGCGTTTACGCACGTAATTAACGGTTCATGAAATTAGGGACTTGTTGGCAAGGTACTCAATGTCTATAATCAGGTAATCGGGTCAAACATACCAAAAAGTACTTGTATTCAGTTTGTAAAACTAGCATGTATCCCCCTCGCGAGGTTTATAAAACATTTAAGTAAGTAAAATGCGAGGCTATGAACTCACCGTGAACAAAGGAGGTAATATGAAACGAGCAAGCAAGCGAAGAAAGATAGCCGCGTAGCTCTACGAAGAACCTAAACATATATACGTTGTCTTAGGTTTTAGAAAATAAATATTGATGTATTTTTGTTGTATATAAATTATACTCTTACTTATGCTTGGTACATAATTCCTAAATATATCAAGTGTTCAAAAATAAAGTTTTAAAGATATAATCATCTGGGTTTTTGAATCCTTTATACTTTTAAAGTCAAAGCTGTTAACATTTTTATAATTTGAACAATTTAGAAAATTCGTCACTCTTAAACCGTATGTCGAAAAATTAAGTTTTTTTATATCCCCGGAAAGGTATTTGTCTGTACTAACAAGTTTTGTGGGTCCCACTAAACCAAAAATTACTTAACAGTAGAAAAATAATCCATTTACCCATAGTATTCAGCCCAACAGTTTTCAATATCACAACAGTCCCACGAAAAATGCGATATCTAGAGTTCTACAAGTCCAATTAATTCCCCGTTTGCGGCCATGTTTAAGTTAAGATGTTACCTACATTTCATAAAACTGGGCCAAGTAGTGAAAATGAACATATCACTGAGATTTTTACCATTTAAATCTGTAACTCAGAATCTGGCATGTTTCACGAAAATATTTCTAGTTTAATCATCATAATGAGTTATTCGATGAAATACCCGTCAAAATGACCACAAGACATAGGGCTACAACTACATATTTTTAGTTTAGGTCCAATGTTTACTGATTAAATTAGTTTATTCCGTTTTTACCCCTGAATCAAATTCACAGTTTGCATGTTTAGTCCTTTAGGGTTTTCTAGTGATTAAACTTATGTACCAAGCCTAACCAAGCATTATAATTTATATAAGGTTCAAATACATCAAAGATATATATATTTACAGAAGTGAAAATAAAAATAAAATGGAAAGTTAGTGGAGAGTTTCCTTACAAGAGATTGATGAATGAAAATAAGGAATCAAGAACAAGAGCACTAGTCCTAACAACCACCAATCCACACTCATGCTTCCAACCTTTAACCCAAGTCTTTTAACCATTTTTCACCTTGCTTTAACCTTAAAAATTCTTTAAAATCTCAGTAGTAAATAGATATATAAGTTCTCTTTATTGCATGATGTCAAAAATATGTTGGAAATCAAAATAACTAGATTTTGAGCTCACCATTTGGAACAAATCATTAAACCACAACTACAAATCTATAAACCAAAGTTTTTACACATTATTAGGACTCTAATAAGAGTGTTTTTCCATAAAAATTACAGGTCTAAAAAGGTTATAGAAAAGTTTGCATAAATCATAAGAAAACTTAATTTTTAAAGGGTTTTGGTGCAAGAATGATACAAGGCTTCTTGCACATTTAGTTTTACCTTACAAAATGACTTCTAAAACTTTTTATGGGGTTTGTGGAGCTGTTCTTGGTCGTTCACATCAAGAGGGAGAGAATAAAGATGAGTATTTACTTGGTGATAAAAATTATATGAAGGAAAAAAAAAGTTTTATGCACATGGTTTTGTTTAGTGGGAAACAAAGAAGAAAATTTGAGACAAGTGTCTCATGTTACTCATAAAAATTGACCATCTCACCCATGAGGTGGTGTGGTTGGTTAAATTTGATATTATTTTGGTTAAAGTGTGTATTATGTTGTGTATTTTGCTCCCGGTAATTACGATGTAGAGTTTTTAAGACGCGTAACGTAGTACCGGGTAGTAATAAGTTTTAAAACTTTCAAAAATATTAAACTTGATATCATAACCTATTTAGTAAGTTAGATGAGTGGTGAGTTCATCGGAGGATTTAAACATTGTTAAAACTAAAACCGTGAGTTAAAAATGCGTTTGGTGACACCGGTTCTTGATAAAAGTGACGTAAACTATAAAAATGAAATGACAAGTATAAAACTCACTTGTAAATATGAGAATAGGTTAAAATGCATAAAACATGTAAAATATTCCTAGTCTAGGGTTGAATCACGTTGTTAAAACCATAAAACGTAAATTTAAATCGCGTAAAATGTAAAAGGTGCAAGGTTTACCTAAAATTGTAAAATGTAAATTATGACTTTTAAAATAGGATTGTAACGAAACAATGGTGCATAGAAAGTGTAGAATAGACATAGTATAGTAGTGGTTGAATAAATTGAACGCGTTATGACGTACGCGGATAACTTCCGACGAAGTTAATTATAAAAAAAAATTGTTAAATAAAAAGAATATTAAAATTAGTGACATGAAATTTTAGAAATGTCACATTACGTACCCCTTAAGAGAGCGACGTCCCGGCGCTCAACTCGCTTTATCTCTAGACGGTTCACTTGCGAAAAGATGAGGATTTGTTTAGTTGTTTTGCTCGATCGTATAAATACCGCTGAATTGTTATATTCACATAAAAATTTTGTTATTCTCGAAGATCAAGTAGAAGATCAATTAGACATAACCCACATATAACTATTCTCAGTATTTGAAAAATCTAAGTCGAACATAGGTAGTCAGACTATGTTCCACTGTCCCAAGGTTAAATATAGGTGACTAGACTATATTTAATCGAGGTTCGATAAAATTTTCAAATACTTAACTTAGTTATACTCGTGATATGTCCATTGTTGGACAAGCTTGGAGTTTTCATAAATATCTTATATAGAAAGAGTGACATAAGTTTGTATATACGTAAGAATCAATCATAAGTAAGTAAATGAGTGTGTTACATAAGCAAATAAGGGAAATGAACGTAGAAAATGAAGTTTTAAGCAGTTCTAAATCAGTTCACATCGGGCCAGAAACACGGACCTTTAACAATGAAGGTTTCAAAAG
Organism: Artemisia argyi; assembly: GCA_030686995.1. Lineage (NCBI taxonomy): Eukaryota > Viridiplantae > Streptophyta > Magnoliopsida > Asterales > Asteraceae > Artemisia > Artemisia argyi. The sequence goes on from CM060681.1 coordinate 148,692,255, forward strand.
AGAACTTGATGGATGTAGAGAAAGTTACTAAACTTCAGCTTTTGTATGATGAATCCGTTTATAAGAATTATTGCAGAATGACGAACAATAAAATAATAACAAAATAGTTCATGAGGCAATAATAAATCATGGTTTTAGTTAATAAAACAAGGTCGAGTAATTGATAAGATAATAACAAAATCGTTTATAAGGTGGTGAAAATTTTGGTAAAAGGTAAATGACAGAACGATTTCAAATATAACAAAATAGGTTATTCAAAACTAGTCCAAACAGTTTATTTAATAGTAGTACATCAGTGGATAAGTTTATAAGATGGTAGTAAAGTAGTTTGTAAGAGAGTGGCAAGGAGTGTATTAATATTGTAGTGAAAATGGTTTAGAAGATAGTAGTAAACTAGTTTTACAAGGTAATTGACCAAATGATTTGTAAAGAGGTGACAAAAAGTAAATTTTGAACTAGTTCGAGCAGTTTATGAAATAGTAGTGAATAAGGTTATTAGTTTATAAGGTAATAATGGGGTAATTCTTTGGGGAATAGTAAATTCGTTTGTAATATAATGAAAGATAGTTTATATGACAATAAAGGAGTTGTTTATAAAATGGTAGTGAATTTCCAAGGTAAATAAATAGAATGTGACGGGTTTCATATAAAACACCGTTGTGTAAGGTTATGAAAAGATTTTTAAAGATCATAGCATTACTCACGATATTTTTTTTTTTTTTAATTTTTTTGGAAAATAAATGAGACCACTGTGTCACCCACAATGTATGAGAAAGTTTTAGGGGATCATCAAAATGAATAAATACATATTTACTTGTTTAGTAATTTGGTGAAACATATATAATTAGGAGATGTAGGGTTTGACATGATGCTTTAGAAAATAAACAAGAAATGCTTGGAAAACATGAGTTCACGGGGAGTAAGACAACCAATAGAAATTGATAAATTGTAACAGGTTTCGATGTTATATGAAATGATATAACATATGGTTATGAAAGCGTTTAGAGACCATTGTAATCGCATACAATGTTTGATAAATAAGAGAGACCATTGTATAACTCACAATGGTTAGAAGAGTTTAGTATTCATGTGAGAACTTTATATAGAAATATATCGATGTTTCAGGATCAAGCAAGATAGTCGAGAGAGAAAAGAAAAAAAAATATCTTAAGCACATATAGTAATATTCACTATATGTATACGTATAGTAATGGTGCACTTGAAGATGTGTATAAATTTCCGGATGGAAATTCACAATGCACATGAATAGCATAAAATACAACAAGGAAGTTTAGTGCACAAAAGGTTATATATATAAGAGTGATACTTTCGCGGATTATCGGACGAGTTAAGAAATAATTATAGTGCTCCTATAATCATCCTTAATATAGTATGATTAAGATATATATACGAGGGAGAAATACGAAGCTCAGGAGTAGGCGCGCATGGATATCGGACAAGATGATGGAAGCTCATGATTTTGAAAAAAAATAAATGATTATAGTCTAGGTTTTTAAAAACAAAAAGACCTAGTTCACTATAATTTGTGCTCTGGTACCATTCTATAACACCCCCATTTTATGAACGCAGCGGAATACAACATGGGGTGCTATTTTATCAAATAGTACAAGTATAGTAAATAACTTTAAAACAAAGTCATTTTTAAAACCTCACATTCGATAATTTATCAGAGTTAACAAGGTCCCAAATGTTTTTAACATAGTTAAAAGATACATAAGTTTTGAAAGTTTAGAACATTATCGAATGAAAACTTTTATTTAAACATGAGCCATCATGTAGATATCCATTTCTTGCGCCGCCCATCCAAGCCGAAAGTCACTTACGGACCTGAGATAAAACATGCTAAAAAGTCAACATAAAGTTGAGTGAATTCATAGAGTTTAAATAAGTAATCAGTTGAATACAAGATAAATCAGTTTAAAATACGATGGGCTACGTTGTTATACGCCCATAATTAAGTTGACATGTAACAAATACAGGTCGGGAAAAAGATTTATAGCATTGAGCTCATGAAACCGAACCTTGACCTGGTTTAAATGCCCCTCACAAGGTATTCAATTGCCATTTACCTCAATTCTCAATATTATATGTCCGTTTGACCCACAGTTGTCAAATGAGCGCTACTCACCCGGACAGGCCCGCCAGGCCAAATATGCATATCTATAATACTAGCGTTTACGCACGTAATTAACGGTTCATGAAATTAGGGACTTGTTGGCAAGGTACTCAATGTCTATAATCAGGTAATCGGGTCAAACATACCAAAAAGTACTTGTATTCAGTTTGTAAAACTAGCATGTATCCCCCTCGCGAGGTTTATAAAACATTTAAGTAAGTAAAATGCGAGGCTATGAACTCACCGTGAACAAAGGAGGTAATATGAAACGAGCAAGCAAGCGAAGAAAGATAGCCGCGTAGCTCTACGAAGAACCTAAACATATATACGTTGTCTTAGGTTTTAGAAAATAAATATTGATGTATTTTTGTTGTATATAAATTATACTCTTACTTATGCTTGGTACATAATTCCTAAATATATCAAGTGTTCAAAAATAAAGTTTTAAAGATATAATCATCTGGGTTTTTGAATCCTTTATACTTTTAAAGTCAAAGCTGTTAACATTTTTATAATTTGAACAATTTAGAAAATTCGTCACTCTTAAACCGTATGTCGAAAAATTAAGTTTTTTTATATCCCCGGAAAGGTATTTGTCTGTACTAACAAGTTTTGTGGGTCCCACTAAACCAAAAATTACTTAACAGTAGAAAAATAATCCATTTACCCATAGTATTCAGCCCAACAGTTTTCAATATCACAACAGTCCCACGAAAAATGTGATATCTAGAGTTCTACAAGTCCAATTAATTCCCCGTTTGCGGCCATGTTTAAGTTAAGATGTTACCTACATTTCATAAAACTGGGCCAAGTAGTGAAAATGAACATATCACTGAGATTTTTACCATTTAAATCTGTAACTCAGAATCTGGCATGTTTCACGAAAATATTTCTAGTTTAATCATCATAATGAGTTATTCGATGAAATACCCGTCAAAATGACCACAAGACATAGGGCTACAACTACATATTTTTAGTTTAGATCCAATGTTTACTGATTAAATTAGTTTATTCCGTTTTTACCCCTGAATCAAATTCACAGTTTGCATGTTTAGTCCTTTAGGGTTTTCTAGTGATTAAACTTATGTACCAAGCCTAACCAAGCATTATAATTTATATAAGGTTCAAATACATCAAAGATATATATATTTACAGAAGTGAAAATAAAAATAAAATGGAAAGTTAGTGGAGAGTTTCCTTACAAGAGATTGATGAATGAAAATAAGGAATCAAGAACAAGAGCACTAGTCCTAACAACCACCAATCCACACTCATGCTTCCAACCTTTAACCCAAGTCTTTTAACCATTTTTCACCTTGCTTTAACCTTGAAAATACTTTAAAATCTCAGTAGTAAATAGATATATAAGTTCTCTTTATTGCATGATGTCAAAAATATGTTGGAAATCAAAATAACTAGATTTTGAGCTCACCATTTGGAACAAATCATTAAACCACAACTACAAATCTATAAACCAAAGTTTTTACACATTATTAGGACTCTAATAAGAGTGTTTTTCCATAAAAATTACAGGTCTAAAAAGGTTATAGAAAAGTTTGCATAAATCATAAGAAAACTTAATTTTTAAAGGGTTTTGGTGCAAGAATGATACAAGGCTTCTTGCACATTTAGTTTTACCTTACAAAATGACTTCTAAAACTTTTTATGGGGTTTGTGGAGCTGTTCTTGGTCGTTCACATCAAGAGGGAGAGAATAAAGATGAGTATTTACTTGGTGATAAAAATTATATGAAGGAAAAAAAAGTTTTATGCACATGGTTTTGTTTAGTGGGAAACAAAGAAGAAAATTTGAGACAAGTGTCTCATGTTACTCATAAAAATTGACCATCTCACCCATGAGGTGGTGTGGTTGGTTAAATTTGATATTATTTTGGTTAAAGTGTGTATTATGTTGTGTATTTTGCTCCCGGTAATTACGATGTAGAGTTTTTAAGACGCGTAACGTAGTACCGGGTAGTAATAAGTTTTAAAACTTTCAAAAATATTAAACTTGATATCATAACCTATTTAGTAAGTTAGATGAGTGGTGAGTTCATTGGAGGATTTAAACATTGTTAAAACTAAAACCGTGAGTTGAAAATGCGTTTGGTGACACCGGTTCTTGATAAAAGTGACGTAAACTATAAAAATGAAATGACAAGTATAAAACTCACTTGTAAATATGAGAATAGGTTAAAATGCATAAAACATGTAAAATATTCCTAGTCTAGGGTTGAATCACGTTGTTAAAACCATAAAACGTAAATTTAAATCGCGTAAAATGTAAAAGGTGCAAGGTTTACCTAAAATTGTAAAATGTAAATTATGACTTTTAAAATAGGATTGTAAGGAAACAATGGTGCATAGAAAGTGTAGAATAGACATAGTATAGTAGTGGTTGAATAAATTGAACGCGTTATGACGTACGCGGATAACTTCCGACGAAGTTAATTATAAAAAAAAATTGTTAAATAAAAAGAATATTAAAATTAGTGACATGAAATTTTAGAAATGTCACAGTACGTACCCCTTAAGAGAGCGACGTCCCGGCGCTCAACTCGCTTTATCTCTAGACGGTTCACTTGCGAAAAGATGAGGATTTGTTTAGTTGTTTTGCTCGATCGTATAAATACCGCTGAATTGTTATATTCATATAAAAATTTTGTTATTCTCTAAGATCAAGTAGAAGATCAATTAGATATAACCCACATATAACTATTCTCAGTATTTGAAAAATCTAAGTCTAACATAGGTAGTCAGACTATGTTCCACTGTCCCAAGGTTAAATATAGGTGACTAGACTATATTTAATCGAGGTTCGATAAAATTTTCAAATACTTAACTTAGTTATACTCGTGATATGTCCATTGTTGGACAAGCTTGGAGTTTTCATAAATATCTTATATAGAAAGAGTGATATAAGTTTGTATATACGTAAGAATCAATCATAAGTAAGTAAATGAGTGTGTTACATAAGCAAATAAGGGAAATGAGCGTAGAAAATGAAGTTTTAAGCAGTTCTAAATCAGTTCACATCGGGCCAGAAACACGGACCTTTAACAATGAAGGTTTCAAAAGAGAACTTGATGGATGTAGAGAAAGTTACTAAACTTCAGCTTTTGTATGATGAATCCGTTTATAAGAATTATTACAGAATGACGAACAATAAAATAATAACAAAATAGTTCATGAGGCAATAATAAATCATGGTTTTAGTTAATAAAACAAGGTCGAGTAATTGATAAGATAATAACAAAATCGTTTATAAGGTGGTGAAAATTTTGGTAAAAGGTAAATGACAGAACGATTTCAAATATAACAAAATAGTTTATTCAAAACTAGTCCAAACAGTTTATTTAATAGTAGTACATCAGTGGATAAGTTTATAAGATGGTGGTAAAGTAGTTTGTAAGAGAGTGGCAAGGAGTGTATTAATATTGTAGTGAAAATGGTTTAGAAGATAGTAGTAAACTAGTTTTACAAGGTAATTGACCAAATGATTTGTAAAGAGGTGACAAAAAGTAAATTTTGAACTAGTTCGAGCAGTTTATGAAATAGTAGTGAATAAGGTTATTAGTTTATAAGGTAATAATGGGGTAATTCTTTGGGGAATAGTAAATTCGTTTGTAATATAATGAAAGATAGTTTATATGACAATAAAGGAGTTGTTTATAAAATGGTAGTGAATTTCCAAGGTAAATAAATAGAATGTGACGGGTTTCATATAAAACACCGTTGTGTAAGGTTATGAAAAGATTTTTAAAGATCATAGCATTACTCACGATATTTTTTATTTATTTATTTTTTTTTTTTGGAAAATAAATGAGACCACTGTGTCACCCACAATGTATGAGAAAGTTTTAGGGGATCATCAAAATGAATAAATACATATTTACTTGTTTAGTAATTTGGTGAAACATATATAATTAGGAGATGTAGGGTTTGACATGATGCTTTAGAAAATAAACAAGAAATGCTTGGAAAACATGAGTTCACGGGGAGTAAGACAACCAATAGAAATTGATAAATTGTAACAGGTTTCGATGTTATATGAAATGATATAACATATGGTTATGAAAGCGTTTAGAGACCATTGTAATCGCATACAATGTTTGATAAATAAGAGAGACCATTGTATAACTCACAATGGTTAGAAGAGTTTAGTATTCATGTGAGAACTTTATATAGAAATATATCGATGTTTCAGGATCAAGCAAGATAGTCGAGAGAGAAAAGAAAAAAAAATATCTTAAGTACATATAGTAATATTCACTATATGTATACGTATAGTAATGGTGCACTTGAAGATGTGTATAAATTTCCGGATGGAAATTCACAATGCACATGAATAGCATAAAATACAACAAGGAAGTTTAGTGCACAAAAGGTTATATATATAAGAGTGATACTTTCGCGGATTATCGGACGAGTTAAGAAATAATTATAGTGCTCCTATAATCATCCTTAATATAGTATGATTAAGATATATATACGAGGGAGAAATACGAAGCTCAGGAGTAGGCGCGCATGGATATTGGACAAGATGATGGAAGCTCATGATTTTGAAAAAAAATAAATGATTATAGTCTAGGTTTTTAAAAACAAAAAGACCTAGTTCACTATAATTTGTGCTCTGGTACCATTCTATAACACCCCCATTTTATGAACGCAGCGGAATACAACATGGGGTGCTATTTTATCAAATAGTACAAGTATAGTAAATAACTTTAAAACAAAGTCATTTTTAAAACCTCACATTCGATAATTTATCAGAGTTAACAAGGTCCCAAATGTTTTTAACATAGTTAAAAGATACATAAGTTTTGAAAGTTTAGAACATTATCGAATGAAAACTTTTATTTAAACATGAGCCATCATGTAGATATCCATTTCTTGCGCCGCCCATCCAAGCCGAAAGTCACTTACGGACCTGAGATAAAACATGCTAAAAAGTCAACATAAAGTTGAGTGAATTCATAGAGTTTAAATAAGTAATCAGTTGAATACAAGATAAATCAGTTTAAAATACGATGGGCTACGTTGTTATATGCCCATAATTAAGTTGACATGTAACAAATACAGGTCGGGAAAAAGATTTATAGCATTGAGCTCATGAAACCGAACCTTGACCTGGTTTAAATGCCCCTCACAAGGTATTCAATTGCCATTTACCTCAATTCTCAATATTATATGTCCGTTTGACCCACAGTTGTCAAATGAGCGCTACTCACCCGGACAGGCCCGCCAGGCCAAATATGCATATCTATAATACTAGCGTTTACGCACGTAATTAACGGTTCATGAAATTAGGGACTTGTTGGCAAGGTACTCAATGTCTATAATCAGGTAATCGGGTCAAACATACCAAAAAGTACTTGTATTCAGTTTGTAAAACTAGCATGTATCCCCCTCGCGAGGTTTATAAAACATTTAAGTAAGTAAAATGCGAGGCTATGAACTCACCGTGAACAAAGGAGGTAATATGAAACGAGCAAGCAAGCGAAGAAAGATAGCCGCGTAGCTCTACGAAGAACCTAAACATATATACGTTGTCTTAGGTTTTAGAAAATAAATATTGATGTATTTTTGTTGTATATAAATTATACTCTTACTTATGCTTGGTACATAATTCCTAAATATATCAGGTGTTCAAAAATAAAGTTTTAAAGATATAATCATCTGGGTTTTTGAATCCTTTATACTTTTAAAGTCAAAGCTGTTAACATTTTTATAATTTGAACAATTTAGAAAATTCGTCACTCTTAAACCGTATGTCGAAAAATTAAGTTTTTTTATATCCCCGGAAAGGTATTTGTCTGTACTAACAAGTTTTGTGGGTCCCACTAAACCAAAAATTATTTAACAGTAGAAAAATAATCCATTTACCCATAGTATTCAGCCCAACAGTTTTCAATATCACAACAGTCCCACGAAAAATGCGATATCTAGAGTTCTACAAGTCCAATTAATTCCCCGTTTGCGGCCATGTTTAAGTTAAGATGTTACCTACATTTCATAAAACTGGGCCAAGTAGTGAAAATGAACATATCACTGAGATTTTTACCATTTAAATCTGTAACTCAGAATCTGGCATGTTTCACGAAAATATTTCTAGTTTAATCATAATAATGAGTTATTCGATGAAATACCCGTCAAAATGACCACAAGACATAGGGCTACAACTACATATTTTTAGTTTAGGTCCAATGTTTACTGATTAAATCAGTTTATTCCGTTTTTACCCCTGAATCGGATTCACAGTTTGCATGTTTAGTCCTTTAGGGTTTTCTAGTGATTAAACTTATGTACCAAGCCTAACCAAGCATTATAATTTATATAAGGTTCAAATACATCAAAGATATATATATTTACAGAAGTGAAAATAAAAATAAAATGGAAAGTTAGTGAAGAGTTTCCTTACAAGAGATTGATGAATGAAAATAAGGAATCAAGAACAAGAGCACTAGTCCTAACAACCACCAATCCACACTCATGCTTCCAACCTTTAACCCAAGTCTTTTAACCATTTTTCACCTTGCTTTAACCTTGAAAATACTTTAAAATCTCATTAGTAAATAAATATATAAGTTCTCTTTATTGCATGATGTCAAAAATATGTTGGAAATCAAAATAACTAGATTTTGAGCTCACCATTTGGAACAAATCATTAAACCACAACTATAAATCTATAAACCAAAGTTTTTACACATTATTAGGACTCTAATAAGAGTGTTTTTCCATAAAAATTACAGGTCTAAAAAGGTTATAGAAAAGTTTGCATAAATCATAAGAAAACTTAATTTTTAAAGGGTTTTGGTGCAAGAATGATACAAGGCTTCTTGCACATTTAGTTTTACCTTACAACATGACTTCTAAAACTTTTTATGGGGTTTGTGGAGCTGTTCTTGGTCGTTCACATCAAGAGGGAGAGAATAAAGATGAGTATTTACTTGGTGATAAAAACTATGTGAAGGAAAAAAAAGGTTTTATGCACATGGTTTTGTTTAGTGGGAAACAAAGAAGAAAATTTGAGACAAGTGTCTCATGTTACTCATAAAAATTGACCATCTCACCGATGAGGTGGTGTGGTTGGTTAAATTTGATATTATTTTGGTTAAAGTGTGTATTATGTTGTGTATTTTGCTCCCGGTAATTACGATGTAGAGTTTTTAAGACGCGTAACGTAGTACCGGGTAGTAATAAGTTTTAAAACTTTCAAAAATATTAAACTTGATATCATAACCTATTTAGTAATTTAGATGAGTGGTGAGTTCATCGGAGGATTTAAACATTGTTAAAACTAAAACCGTGAGTTGAAAATGCGTTTGGTGACACCGGTTCTTGATAAAAGTGACGTAAACTATAAAAATGAAATGACAAGTATAAAACTCACTTGTAAATATGAGAATAGGTTAAAATGCATAAAACATGTAAAATATTCCTAGTCTAGGGTTGAATCATGTTGTAAATATGAGAATAGGTTAAAATGCATAAAACATGTAAAATATTCCTAGTCTAGGGTTGAATCACGTTGTTAAAACCATAAAACGTAAATTTAAATCGCGTAAAATGTAAAAGGTGCAAGGTTTACCTAAAATTGTAAAATGTAAATTATGACTTTTAAAATAGGATTGTAAGGAAACAATGGTGCATAGAAAGTGTAGAATAGACATAGTATAGTAGTGGTTGAATAAATTGAACGCGTTATGACGTACGCGGATAACTTCCGACGAAGTTAATTATAAAAAAAATTGTTAAATAATAAGAATATTAAAATTAGTGACATGAAATTTTAGAAATGTCACACTTTGAACACTTGGCTACTCCCGTAGTGATGGCTATTGGTAAAGAGACATCAAATCCATTATTTTCAATGATTCACCTCTCACAGGAGTTTACACACCTGGATGTGATGAGAATAGTATGAAACTTATCTGCTTTGATGTACATTTAGTCTTGTGTTGCTGCAAAGAATGGTGCTTTTCAAATTGGTTGCTGATCATAGAGATTCTGCTTATGGAGATTTTTTGCTGCTGATGTTCAATTCAATCCTCTGGTTTCTGTTATTGGCGCTCTATCAAAGAATCTTGAACTTAACTGTGTCAAATTCAAGATTAGGGGAGGATTGTAAGGAATTATTGAAGATACTGCTGACAGATACTGCTGACAGGTTCCTGCGGAAGGCATAGTGACTTTCTGCTGATGACTAGTTCCTGCGGACGTATAGAGATCCTACGGATAGAGTTTAGCCGTGGATATAATTTATGTATTTTAGGACAAGATATGTAGAATATCTTTTATTGGTTTATTATTATTCATTTCTTGTAAGAAAGGTTAGGGTTTCCACTAGTATATAAGGAACCCTAGGTCATTGTAATAGACACAAGTTTTAGTACGAATTTCATTAGTAAAAGTTTATCGATCCATAGAGGATCAAAGTTTTAGTATACATTTGTTTTTATATTCCGCATAATTACAAATTCACAGAGATTATCTAACTTAGTCTAGCTAGTGATTACATTAGTTGGCTAACGATCTATTGGCTCGTGATCTATTAAGGTATAGATCCCTACATAGTTTATTTTCATTTTTAGTATTTTATTTTGATTGCATCTTTAGTTATTGGGTTAGTTGATTAGCAACTAATTCCACCCAACTCCTTCAAAACCGAGATTTTACTTGCTTTTATAAAAATATAAAAATACAAAAAGAATCATCCCTCATCTCTAGACCTAGTTTTTAGGTTTTCTAATCCTAGCGACACTATTCCTAGCTGAACGATCAATCCCCCGGTACTTGTCACTATATTATACTACAACGATCAGGTACACTGCCTGGTGGGGGTTGTAAGCTTCTCGAGATCCCTCGAGAGGTAAAGCCTGGTGTAATCCCTACGCATCAAGTTTTTGGCGCCGCAGCCCGGGGAATAGTTATTGTCTAGGTTAGGATTTCTTTTTATTAGGTCTACTTGCTAGATTCCTTTCTAGTAAGATTTTATTTTTATTTTTTTAGGTTTTCTTAAGTCTATCTTTTCTTTGTGTCTTTGTTTGTAAAAACATTTCCATTGAGTATTCCGTTAGCCATTATGGAGAACGCGAATCCACCATACTACCAACCACGAAATTCACCCACTCCAAATGACATCTTGATGTTTAAACAACATGAGGATGAACCTATCTATGATGCATGGGCTCGTTTTAAATATTTACTCCGAAAAGTCCCTCATCATAATTTCGATCTGTGGTCACAAATTGAAATATTTTACCATCGTGTCGACCACTATACCAAAATGGACATTGACCATGCCGCAGATGGGGACCTTTGGGGATTAAGTGTTGATGAAGCATGGGAAACCATAGAGAATTGTGTCATACTTGCCAAAAAAATGGACAACCCAACAAACGTTGTTACGGATCAATTGATAGCAAGTTTAAGGGAACAAGCAAGAATATTGTTTGGGGATAAGTCTATAGATGAGATAACTGGGTGCACGGAGTGGTTTGATTTCACCACAATACAAGCTGAGCACATAGGTGACCTTGATGTGATGGAGAATGTAGCCGAACATGATCACATTGATCAAAAAGACCTATGTTTTATGATCGATGATGATGAATCTCAAGAAGCAGATGATGAATCTTTTGGGCAATTCGTATATAGCAGTCAGAATATTGAGGATGATCCTTATGATTCGGACATAGAAGTTGAGATGCCTAGGGAAGCACGTGAGATACTTGGGAAAATGTTAGAGTTAGATTATAATAAAACACATGTTGAGGATATAGGTGATTTTGACACAAGGAATGATAAAGTAAATAACATGAGCCCACAAAGTACCCCACAAGTCCTACCATCATTTGAGGCACACATACCACCCGTGACTTACCCGGAAGAAGTAGAAGAGACTATAGGAACCCCAATAGAGGTAGAACCCTTGGATCAAGCACAACTAGAGAATATAGGTTTTAACACTTGTAGTGATGACCTTTCTTTTAGTTCTAAGGAAGTTCCTAGTTTTGATGAACCGGAGCCTCAACCAAAGCCGTTACCTAATCTTCCATCTTTAGATGTGAATTTAGGAATTGAAAAAGGTCCCGATCCACCCATCAAACCATATAGTCCGGGTAGTCTTGGGATAAAGGTAGTAGACTCTAAGCCTTGTAGAGAGGAAGCTGACACAGGAGCGGAAAATGACCTTACATGCTTACATCATCCATTTGTGATTGATCACAAGAAACATTATGGGTTTAAACCGGGTTTATTAGGTCAAGATGGATCCCCAACCAGTAATCTCTTGAAGTTGATTGAAAATGATCCCTTTCTAGGAGAAAATCTTAATCCACCCATTAACCCGATTGAATTTGTTAAGGTTATGATGATAGGAGCACACCCCTTTGTGTTAGTCGATATATTGAGTCTGTAATATTAGTATGGGCTAAAGCCCAAGTCTAGAATATTCTTGTAAAGTATTTATATACCGGTTTGCCTATCATGAATAAACACGATTCATTCTAATATCCTACATGGTATCACAGCCTCTCACGATCCCAATAAAACCCTGATAAGTTGGTTCGTTTTTTTTCTGCTTGTAAAAAGTCAATCGTTGGTTGTGTTTGAGAACCAGTTGACTACTCATCTATTGGTTAAACTTTGGCAATCGTTGGTTAGTGTTTGAGAACCAGTTGCCTTCACGTATCACTGTTCTTCACGTATTGATTTCCTTCTCTTGCTACTGTTTCATTACTTTAGTATTACTGTTCCATTCAAACAACCCTAACCCTAGTTTTTCTTACTCCTACTTTCCACTAAACCCTAGATCTTACCTATTTTCAATACATACACTACGTTACTATGACAGGAAGCAATCCCCCTCAACCCGTTATTCTTTTGTCTGACAAGCTCATGACAATCAATAACATTCCCACCCTTATTCCGGTTAAGTTGGATGTTGAAGAGATGAATTACTCATCTTGGACTTATTTTCTCAAACATCTTTGCAAAGGTTACTCCATCTTGGATCACTTACTAGGCAAGTCTTCCGATGATGCAACTTCAAGTGCTCCCGATGCCAAATGGTTAAAAATTGACACCATCGTACTTTCTTGGATTTTCATTACTTTGTCTCCAACGCTTCAAAAACGCCTCGTTAATGAAGATCCTCAAATGGCCAAGGAGGCATGGGACATGCTTGCTACAATCTTTAATGACAATAAGCGTTCTCACTCTATTGCCTTGAAGGCCGAACTACGGACTCTAAAACTTGGAGATCTAAGTATTGATGCTTATTTTCGGAAGATTGAGAACATGGCTACTATCTTATCTAGTTTGGGATCACCTATTAGCAATGATGATATTGTTACATTCGCTTTGGAAGGCTTGCCCGCAAAATATGATAGTGTCTCTACCATCATTGCTCATCGCGAGGTTTTCCCGGATCTTAAAATGGTTCGTTCTATGCTCACCACGGAGGAGATGCGTTTAAAAACTCGTGCTCAAGATGCTATTGTTGATTCCACCTCTTCATCACCTATGGTTTTAATGGCTAACTCCACTCCTAATACGAGGCGCACTATTAACCCGAATGAAAAGGTTTACAAACCATGTTTCTTGTTTGCACAAGGGTCTTGCCGATTTGGTATCCATTGTAAGTTTTTACATAACGGCATTCACGGTAATCCATCTTCTAAACCTACTGTTTCTTCAATGCCCGGCAACACCTTGTCACCTATGGAATTAAGTACACTTCAAACCCTTTTGGCTAAGATAGGGACTCATAATGGAGTTAATAGTGGGGTTCAACCACCTGGATCGCAACCTCTTGCTTGTTATGCTTCGCCTCCCGGTTTTCCTTCTCAACCTGCTTATCACTATCCTTACAATCAACAACATGGTAATCCTATGCATGGTTTGCATTGGGGAGGGTCCTACGGTGGGCTTTTTAGTCCCACAGGAGGTTCTCACTTTACAAATACTTCCCAGGAAAGTCACGGGGGTCCAACTGCAATTCCAGGGGGTTCGTTGGTTCATGCTAGTTTACCTGGAGGTCAAGGGGGTTCAACTACGGGTCATGGGGGTTCAACAACAGTTCATGAGGGTTCATCGATTGGTGTGGCAGGTCAACATTCCTTCCATTGCTCACAAGGGGTTCATGGCTCTCTTGATGGTTCACCAATATCTAGACAGCAGGTTCATGGTACTCAAGGGGGATCTATTTTGACTAGTGAGCAGCCCGGTTCACTACAGGGACAAGAAACAACTTTACCTGCTGCGTTTAATACGGTACATCTTCAGGATCCTACTACCGGTAACTGGAACATGGATACAGGTGCGTCCTCTCATCTCAATGATGATGTCAATTGTTTAAGTGATGTTTTTAATTCGTGTATTTACCCATCTGTTGTAGTTGGTGACGGGCACTCTATTCCCGTTGTCAACTCTGGCCATAGCATTTTGCCTACACCTTATCGACCACTTCGATTAAATAATGTTTTAATTACTCCAAATATTGTCAAAAATTTGATCTCTGTTCGTCAATTTGTCCGTGATAACTATTGTACAGTTGAGTTTGACCCTTTTGGTTTTTCTGTTAAGGCGTTTCAAACGCGTCGGGTGCTGCTCCGCTGTGATAGCAATGGCGATCTTTACCCAGTCACTCAGCCTTCCACCATTCCGCATGCTTTTCTAGCGAGTCAGTATACGTGGCATCAGCGTCTTGGACATCCAGGAAGTGAAGTGCTACGTCGTGTCCTTTCAAGTAGTTCAATTTCTTGTAATAAAGAGAAGTCTCCCATTCTTTGTCATGCTTGTCAGCTTGGCAAACACGTGAAACTTCCGTTTATCAGTTCTAGTAGTTTGGTTACATCGTCTTTTGATATTGTACACTCGGACTTGTGGACTTCCCCAATTCCGAGTCTTTATGGTTTCAAATATTATGTCTTGTTTTTGGATCATTATTCTCAGTTTGTTTGGGTTTATCCTTTAGTTAATAAATCTGATGTTTTGTCTAAATTTACTTTGTTTCATAGCTTTGTTCGTACTCAATTTAAATGTAAAATTAAGTCTTTTTAGTGTGACCATGGTGGGGAATTTGATAACCAAGCCTTTCATAAACTTTTTTCAGATAATGGGATTCAATTTCGATTTTCTTGTCCTCGTACTTCTCAACAAAACGGGAAATCCGAAAGGATGATTCGAACTATCAATAACCTTATTCGTACCTTGTTGTTTCAAGCACATCTTCCTCCTAATTATTGGACTGAGGCCCTTAATATGGCTGTTTATCTTTTAAATATCTTACCATCACGTGCCATTAACAATGAAGTCCCCTTTACTCGCCTTTTTGGTTTAAAACCTGACTATAGTCTTTTGCGTACCTTTGGGTGTCTTTGTTATCCTCACATCGATACTAATAACAAACTTGGTGCTCGGGTCACACCTTTTCTTTTCCTAGGTCATGCCACCAATCATCGTGGTTATCGTTGTTTAGATTTGAACACCAATACAATTATTCTTTCACGTCATGTTACCTTTGATGAGACTGTTTTTCCGTTTGCCACAAAGAAATCCCCTACCACCACTCCGACTGTCAGTCCTTCTTATGAATTTTTGGATGACTCATCTAATGTCATTTCTAATATGCTTAGATTCTCTCTCACCACTACACCTACCGCTCCTACCCCGGATGCACCCGTTGAGCCTCTCAGTCCTTCTCCTACGCCTACACCTACACCATCAATAGCCAATAGCCCACAAACTCCTCAAACACCTAATTCACCAAACCCACAAACGCCACAAACACCTGATCCACCAATTCCATAGCCCACTGGTTCGATTCACCCTATGGTCACACGTGCTCGTGTCGGGATTACTCGTCCCAATCCTTGTTATGCTGGTCATGTGTCTACGATTTCTCCTTTACCTCGGTCTCCTAGTAATGCGTTTCGTAATCCCAATTGGCAAAATGCTATGTGTGATGAGCATGATGCACTTATTAAAAACAAAACTTGGATTCTTGTACCAAAACCCCCAGATGCGAATGTTATCCGTAGTATGTGGTTGTTTCGTCACAAGTTTTTAGCAGATGGCACACTTAGTCATTACAAGGCTCGTCTTGTGGCCAATGGTAGTAATCAGATAGAGGGTGTGGATGTAGATGAGACTTTTAGCCCGGTTGTTAAACTTGGTACTATTCGGACGGTTCTTAGTTTAGCTATTTCTCGACATTGGCCAGTACATCAGCTGGATGTCAAGAATGCTTTTTTTACATGGGGATTTGGCGGAAACAGTTTATATGTATCAGCCACCTAGATTTCGTGATCCTGTTCATCCTGATTATGTTTGTTTATTTCACTGTATGGTCTTAAGCAGGCTCCTCAAGCCTGGTTTCAGCGCTTTGCAAATTACATCACTACTGTTGGCTTTTCTCCTAGTCGTTGTGACTCCTCGTTATTTATTTATAAACAGGGTGATGATACTGCATTTTTGTTACTCTATGTGGATGATATTGTGCTCACTGCTTCGTCTGATGGTTTACTACAGCAGATCATTGCTTCTTTACATAAGGAGTTTGCTATGACAGATTTGGGTGCTCTTAATTATTTCTTGGGTGTTTCAGTTACGCATGATTCTTCAGGTATGTTTTTGTCACAGCGAAAGTATGCTATGGAGATATTGGAGCGTGCACATATGGTTGGTTGTAACCCTTCTCGTACTCCTGTTGACACGGAGTCTAAATTGGGTGATGATGGTGACCCAGTTTCTGATTCTAAGTTATATCGGAGTCTTGCTGGTTCTCTTCAGTATCTTACGTTTACTAGGCCTGATATTTCATATGCAGTGCAGCAAGTTTGTCTTTTCATGCATGATCCTCGGGAGCCTCACTTCTCGGCTCTTAAACGCATCTTGCGGTATATTCGGGGTACCTTAGACTATGGTTTGTAGTTGTTTTCCTCCTCCACTTCTTCATTGGTTGCTTATTCTGATGCTGGTTGGGCTGGATGCCCTACTACTCGGAGATCCACTTCTGGCTATTGTGTTTTTCTGGGTAACAATCTCCTCTCCTGGTCCTCTAAGCGTCAACCAACGCTATCTCGTTCCAGTGCTAAGGCTGAGTATCGTGGGGTTGCCAATGCTGTTGCTGAGATTTGTTGGTTACGGAATCTTTTACGTGAGTTACACACACCTTTGTCTTCTGCTACGCTGGTTTACTGTGATAATGTTAGTGCAGTTTACTTATCTTCTAATCCGGTTCAACATCAACGTACGAAGCATATAGAGATTGATATTCATTTTGTACGGGATTTGGTTGCTGCTGGTCAGGTTCGCGTGCTTCATGTACCATCACGTTATCAGTATGCAGATATTTTTACTAAAGGTTTACCATATGCTTTGTTTCAGGAGTTTAGGACCAGTTTGAGTGTCCGGTATCCTCCCGCTCCAACTGAGGGAGAGTGTTAGTC
Organism: Artemisia argyi; assembly: GCA_030686995.1. Taxonomy (NCBI): domain Eukaryota; kingdom Viridiplantae; phylum Streptophyta; class Magnoliopsida; order Asterales; family Asteraceae; genus Artemisia; species Artemisia argyi. The sequence goes on from CM060681.1 coordinate 148,709,849, forward strand.
GATATATTGAGTTTGTAATATTAGTATGGGCTAAAGCCCAAGTCTAGAATATTCTTGTAAGGTATTTATATACCGGTTTGCCTATCATGAATAAACACGATTCATTCTAATATCCTACACTTTGAGCATATAATTCATCCACCACTCTTACCTCACGTGGCATATTTTCACCCTAAGGGTGTGTATCGCTACTTCCACCCGCACTTAATCCTAAGTTTTGGGAAAACCTCCCCTATTTCCGTTAAATAAGGGTAGATTCAGGCTCGTGACTCGAACAAAAACCAGCGCTTCTTGGGAGGCAACCCATGTTTTGTGTGATTTTTATTTTTGTTTGTTTGTTATTTGCTTCCGTATGCATGCTTTATTTTTATTGTTGGTAGATCATGTTTCAAACTAAAATAGTGAAAATACTTTATTTTGTTGTTTGGCATAGTCTTAACTTCATCCAAAGGTATTTCGCAAAAGATAAGTGTAAGGGGAAACCCCAAATATGTTTTTAAGAAACAAAAACCGATCATGATTCTCCACGATATTAAGTGAACATGTATATTCGTATTTGTTAGAGTCAAATGCTTGTATCGAGTCATAATGATGTTTTGCAGGATTTTCCAGGAAGTAGGACCAAGTTTTTCCAGAAATTTTTCGGAAACTTAACATAAGAATTTCTGCAGGTCACTTCTGACGGCGTCAGGAAGAAACTCCTGACGGTGTCACGTGTAAAATTCTGGAAATTTTACCAGTTTTGTTTTTTTAACAGAGTCTTAAAGTTTTTGTTGAATCTTTAGTTTTATAATCTCCAGGAAATCTGCAAACATCATTCCACAAGCATTATATCTTATTTTGTTTTCTAGGATTTGTTAGTATATATAGATTGCCGCCGATTTTACGCGAGGTTGCCTTGTCTGTTTTCTCAGGTTTTACAGGTTATGTATGACAAGAAGATGATTTATATTCTGGAAGGGAAGCTTTGATTGTTCATTTTATTGGAGGAAGATCTAACTTGGCTACCTTATTATCCATACCGAGCGAATCAGGGGAGTATTTGATTTCATTCGTTTTACTTATTTCACTTTTACATTCTTTACTTGAACATTGGGGACAATGTTCATCCTAAGTGTAAGGGGAGGGTAAATGATGATACCTTATAGGATACTATTGCACTTGAGTTTGTTTGTTTGATGGTAGGTGTGTAATAAAACTAAGAGAAATACTTGTTAGTGTAATTTTAGCGCCAAATTTAAAATTTTTTACAACATTTAGGAGTAAAACTTTAGCCATAGCAAGCGTCTCATGGATAGGAGTTGTATGACTAGCACAAAAACCATACCACTCAAAAATTTTCCACCCCAAATATGTGAGGTTCGCCCTTAGATCTTTAGGAAAAAGCATTCATTGTTGGTGCTTATGAGTGTACCGGTAGTATTTAGATTCTAGAACTTGTGATAGCGATGCATCCCGAGACCGCTAGTGAGACTACATTCGTGTAGTTAGGATTTACTACATGATAAGAGGCATTAGGATAACCCTTGTTCTACACCTGTAATATAATTACATTGACTTCATAGGTCAAGTAATTCTCCCACACCTTTGCGTTGTACTCATTTTTAGTACACGATGCCCCTAGTACACCCCTCCGAGCCTATCTTTTCGTTTCTAACTTTAAGCATTTTACTTAAAGGAAGAATTTGTTTACAATCCACCCCAAATGTGCAACCAAATCGCCTTAGCCTTCCTTGTATGCACTCATCTTTAGTGCATTATTGTTAGTTATTTAAACCCTTTGTTAGTTGTCTAATTAATTACATGGTTGCTAAGTCGAGTCATATCTTGTACATATTGTTTTGGGACAATTGGGACTCATGGGTAAAGTACTTGTGTTATGGAGTAATGGGGAAGAACATCATATACTACCCCCATATGTGCATTAATATTTAAAAGTACTCCAAGTGTTTTGATTATCTTGATTCGAGTCATTAGAATAGTTGATTGTAAAGTATGTAAAAGTTCAAGTGTAGGGAGGAAACGAGCTCCCTTTGATGTATTATTTTGGATGGTAGAGTAAAAGTGTATGCAAAAAAAATAAAAATAAAATCGAAAAAAAATAATAATAAAAAAAGAGAAAAAAAGAATATAGAAAAAGAAAAGAGAAAAACATACGGGCTACCATCCGTTTCTTTTATTTATGTTTAAGTCAAATAGTGTCTTGAAAATCCAAAAAGAGTTGTGGTTAGTTTAAGTTGAGTCGAGTCTTGGCTTAGCAACGCCTTATTGTACATGTAGTTAACTAAGATAATTGACTTGCCACCAGTGAAATATCCGTTTATCCAGCAAAACCGTGTCTTCCATATCCCCTACACCTAACGTTATAACCCTTTAAAAGACCTCTTTGATAGTTTATCCTAGGTGCTTACGCCAAGTGGTGGAGGTTTGATCCTTTCCCAAGCCTATGGTAATCTATTTGCTATGACAGGTAGAGAGTGATATTTCTCCATTTCCAGTTATGACATATAAATTTACAACACCCGAGAGATGAGAGTATCCAAATACTTAATGTGAGGTGCTAGTGTATAATTTCCGTGCTTGTTTTGACTAAGGTGGAATGATCATTTGTTGTAATTACTTTTATATTAGTGTTAAATGACCCCTAACTTGTATTTTTATTGGTGGAAAAGCTCATTTGCTTGAGGACAAGCAAATCCCAAGTGTAGGGATATATGATAAGGCGAAAAATGAACCGTTTTTAGGGGGTCATTTAAGCCCGGAATTGAATTTATTTGATCAAATATTGCCCTAAATCGTTCCTTTTGTGATTTTAGGTACTTTGGTAGTGAATTCTGGAAAAGGAAGCTTTTTGGACGTTTTTGGAGCATAAAAGTGAAGAAAACGGCAAAGACTTAATTTTCCATGCTGAGAACAGTACCTGACGGCGTCAAGAAGGAAATTTTGACGGCGTTAGGAGTAAAATCCGTGACGACCCAGAGAAAACCTGAAGGCGTCAAGAGAAGGGCGTCAAGAACAATTTTGGTGACGGCCTGCAAATGGAATACACATGACGGCATCAAACCCAGATCTAGGCAGTCCGAGAATTTATTTGGTGGCGAGATGACGGCGTCAGAAATTCACTCTTGACACCGTCACCTCACAAAATATATATATACTTTTCTATTTTTCATTCATTAAGAGAGGAACTTGTGTGGAGAATACTAGGGTCGAACCTAATAAACCCTAGGCCGTTTGTAACAGTATTTTCAAGGGTTTTTACCCCTTGAAACCTTTCCTGTTCAATTAAGATAAGTCCTCTTTCAATTCAATCAATATGTCTATGTGTTGCTTGAATATATCTTATGCTTGTCTTGATTTTAACATGCTAGGCTAGATCTTTCATGTGTTTGCTTAGATGTAATGAAACCTAGATGTTGATTATAGGTTGATTGCTTGTTTATAGTTGTATTGGATGAATGATTTCAATGTTAGGCTTAAGAAAACTGGCAGATCTCCATTGTGTAACATGCTTGAATGTCTTAAGAAACATGAACCGATGTGTACTAGGTTTTTATGATTGTATTTAATGCATGAGCGAATTCTAGTGATCCCATGTTAGGAGCTTCTTAGCCGGCTCGACATAGGAGTGAAGTAGGAGCTTATAGGATTCGGGAAGTAAGTACGCCACCCCATGAATGGTATTAAGGAATACAATCCGTCATCCACGCAACTGTAACAAGTAATTAACCTGTAAAAGATATCTAGGGAGTAGTGAAATCTAAGTAAACACAATTCTCCCATATATTGCTCGCACCACTATCTTAATTTAGTTTATTTTCATTTTTAGTATTTTATTTTGATTGCATCTTTAGTTATTGGGTTAGTTGATTAGCAACTAATTCCGTCCAACTCCTTCAAAACCAAGATTTTACTTGCTTTTATAAAAATATAAAAATACAAAAAGAATCATCCCTCATCTCTAGACCTAGTCTTTAGGTTTTCTGATCCTAGCGACACTATTCCTAGCTGAACGATCAATCCCCCGGTACTTGTCACTATACTATACTACAACGATCAGGTACATTGCCTGGCAGGGGTTGTAAGCTTCTTGAGATCCCTCGAGATGTAAAGCCTGGTGCAATCCCTACGCATCAAACCTGAATAAACATGTTGTAACCCTTTTGTACTACTTTATTTGGTGTTTGTAATTGGTCTGTTGAATGGTAGACTAACTTTGTACTACTAAGAAGATAAGAACACTACCAGTTTTAACTATACTAACCACTTAGTATTGTTAGAAGGAATTTTGTACTAATAATACTAACATTTTACTACTGTTAGATATAAGGAACTTAGTACTGCTGAGCCGTTAAAGCCGTGTGAAGGCCACCCAACCCAACCCATTAAATACCCACCCAACCGATCAACCACACATTTCCATCTCATTTAATCCCATCTCATAGAATACCCACCCAACCGATCAAACACACACACAAACACACATAATCAATCTTGTAACCTAAATTTCTCTTAAACCTACATATCCTATAACCTTACTTCACACACAATGAAGGCAACAAACAAAAAAAGTATTGTTATTTCTGTTTTGATATGTAATTGGGTGTATTTAATTAAAAAGGTCAATATAGGGTTGTTTTGTGTTAACATTTAACTGTTTGTGACGCTATAGTTTTTTGTTTTTTGATGCTCTCTTTTTCCTTATTTGCAGAAAGCAAATCTACAAGGTCTGAGTATGTCATTGGTCCTGTTGATCCTGATTATGCCAAGTTTTTAAATCTTGAAGCTCAAAAAGGTTCAAGCACCACTCCTACAACCTCTGAGTATATCATTGGTCCTGTTGATCCTGATTATGCCCAATATTTAATGCTTCAAGGTCCAAAAGGTTCAAACACCATTCCAACAAGCTCTCATTATATCATTGGTACTGCTGATTCTGATTATAGCAAGTATTTAAAGCTTGAAGCTAACAAAGATTCAACCTCCACTCCTGGAAATAAGCCTTGAAGCCAGTCAATGAAAAGGAAACTTCTAGCAGTTAATTATGGCAGTTCATGATAATAATTATAATGTGTTTTGATGGCATAACCAGTATCTATGTATCTTTTTTAATGAAGAACAGTTTTAGGTTCTTTTATTATTGGTAATGAATCTGCATTTGTTTACTCTCATGTACTGTTTGGCTTAATCTTGTCAAAAAAGGTTTATGGCACCATGCTCAAATATTTACCATTTAATTAAAGGCAACACTTTTTATTCAACAAATAAATACAACTCAGAGGTACATTCCCAAAAAATAGAAATATAAATGTGTTCATATTTGCAATAAATAATGGGGAACCGAAGAGTCTAAAAATACCTGTAAAATTTAATACAGACTCTTCGTTTTCTCCATTATTTATGTATATATTGGTTACTTCCACATTATGCTGCATACCAATCAACTACTATCAAACATCAAGCAAATTATCTTGTAAGCATGTTGTCTGGAAACAAAAGATCCAGAGATGTAGTTGCTACCGAAAACAAGGAAATTATCAAACGACCAAGGGATGAAACAAAAGAGCCAGAACTGCCTAAAAGTTGAAGGTGCTGAAAGCCAAGTAGAAGCTGCGTTGGAAAAAGACTCGAAGGAAAAGGTTGAAAAGGAGTAGGAAGAACACAAGGAGGAGGCTGAAGGGGAAAAACGAAGGCTTGCTGCAACGATGAGGGCAAAGGAGCATTGGAAGGAGGTCAAAGCTCTTAGGAGATTAGAAAGAAAAAAAAAGATAGAAATAATTTTTTTTTTTGTTGAATGTAAGAAAGATGAAGATGAATGTTTAGAAACATTCTCTTATGATGATTTACATTTGGCATACCGTGAAGATTAATGTAATCATGTAATAAAAACAATTTTTAATGATAATTTTACTATTGATGTTGAAAGTCTTTTGGTTTGAATTGCATGTTTTTTGTTTCAAATATAGTTTGACTTAATCTACTGTTTGACTTAATTTTGTCAAAGTTTATGGCACCATGCTCAACAATTTACACTATTTCACTGCAAATGTACATTCTAATCTACCGTTTGACTTAATGTAAGTCAACACTTCATATTCAATCTAAAATACACTTCAAAGGTACATTTCAAAACAACAATTTGGCGAAAATGGGTACGAATCACAAAGGTTTACAAGTGAATAATCAAAATGATTCAGTTAGTTGACTTTATTAAGTCAAACTACAGCCTTATGGTTTGTTGACTTCCCTAAGTCAAACTACATTCTTATGTTTTGTTAACTTCCCTAAGTCAAACTACAGTCTTATGTTTTGTTAACTTCCCTAAGTCAATCATATTATGCATTGAAAAAGCAAACAACATACTTCCCAATAACAAGGCACATTCACTTGATCAGAAACCATTAAGATTTAGCCATTATACAAACAAGAACTTTCACTGATCATTGACAACCATTACAAACGACTACTTCACAACCCAACTACCATCATCTACTCCAAAATACTAAAAACATTCACCCAACACCATCACAAACTAACAACTACTAGATAAAAGAGACTTGATGGTGGATGGATTGACGTATGTCAAGCACTAAAATAAACATACAAAGCAAACAAAACCCAACTGATGATGATATACTTCTTGTACTTGGATTGCTGTTCTTCAAGCTCTTCAACAACACCTCGAAGAGCAATAATCCTCCTCAACAAACCAGGGATAATGTCTACTGACCTTGGGCACATCGGAGGATCCAACCATCCCAGAAAAGGACAGTTTGAGCCCTGAAACAATAGTTGGTTTACCATTGTTGGACAGCCAAAGAAACGACGACCTGGGTTCCTGTTTATCCATGAAGTCTTGACAACAGCTGGTTTACCACATGTGCAGACCACCATCGTTGCTATATTTTTTTAGTTTTTGGGAAGATGTATGTTTTACATGGTTATGATATGCACAACGATCAGATATTTAAATGGTTGAGTTCTGAACAACGGTCGGATGTTTACAATACACAAAGCGTGTTGGTAGGGACGAAACATGCGAAGAAATTGCTACACTATAAAAAATCTATTAGGGACCAAAGCTCAGAAGATGAAAGTGGTGAAAAGATGAAAAAACCAAGCCTTGCCAGATCAGATAACGGGCGAAGATAACGTTCGTAAGTCAAAATAGGGTGCCAAGGACCAAATGTAACGCGGTTTGGTAAAAGTGGGTACCACGTCCCGCCACATATTTATTTTTTGGGATGAAATAACGAATTTGGAAGAGTTAGAGGAACTATGTGTGAAATTGTCTAAAATGAAATCTATACTATCTATAATGGAAAAATGGTTAAATGTGAAATGTTGAGTTTTCAACAATGGTAACCCGGCGGGTTGACCCAGTTTAATTTGACCCATTTTTGACCCAACCTAGCAAGTTGACCCGGTTTAAATCGACCCATTTTTCGACCGGAACCGTTCAACCGGTTGAACCACCCGGGTCGAACCGGGTTTCAAAACATTATCCATTACTTAAAACTACAATGATTTATTCACATTGTACAACCAATTAAAACATATCTACCAATTACCAAATTAAATACAACCAATTAAAACACAAACCGGGTTGACCCGGGATGCTTCAAACCCGCCGGGTTGACCTATTTTAATTTGACCCGTTTTTGACCCAACCTAGCAAGTTGACCCGGTTTAAATCAACCCATTTTTCGACCGGAATGATTCAACCGGTTGAACCACCCTGGTCGAACCGGGTTTCAAAACATTATGTTTAATTCCCAAATCTTCAAACTTTTATTATTTTTCGTTTATAACCTATAAACTTTTTTTAATCAATAAACTATTTGTAGCTATAAAATCCCGTTGCTATGCACGGGTACTCGTCTAGTACTTCCAGAATATGTGTTATGAAAGGCCACAAACAGCAAATTAAACTCCTAATTAATCCCATAATCTCGCCCAAAAAAAAAACCCTGAAACCCAATAAACAATCCACACAATTAAAATCATTATTAATTCGATTTGCATAAATAATTATTTGAAGATCAATTAAAGAACTTTGCGTCCAATTTCATCAATGGTGTGGGAAATTATTTTGTGGGTCTTGTTCTTATTTATCAATATTGCCCTGATGGCCTCTAATCTGTATCAGGTATCAATTACATGTGCTTGTTTTAATAATTGCTCGAAATTACATTAGGGTTTTATTGTTTAGCATCTAGGATTTTTTTTTTTTTTTTTTTTTCCCTGTTTGTCATTTGCTGATAAGTAGAAGCAGATATTCAGCTTAAAAACAAGTGGTTCAGGAAACAGTGTTTTTAGATTTGCTTATGCTGTAAAAAAATCGCGACTTGACACGAAAAAAAATATACTAGTATATGATACTTTACCCCGTGATAAGCAAATAATCCGGTTAAAATTAAGTAGAAAGACAAAAGAGTAACCCCAAACTCCCTCTATGTTAACATATGCTTACCGGATGTCTTTATGGAAGCAGTAACTTTACCCTCGGGTAGGGGTGTAACTGTCTATGATTGAGTATTGTTGTTGCTGTTGTTGTACCCTCTCTGTATCCTAATGATACAAGTACACGATTAGCCTTTTAATTTCCATAAGCTGATCTCTTATAATTCTCACCATTCTAATTGTAGAAAATAAATATGCGTGTAGTTTTGGATGTGTGGGAAATAATATCAACAAACATCGTATTTTAGAAGTTGGTGAGTATTCCTTTATGGAAGACCAATCTGCTAGTGGAAGATTAAATCTAATGGCTTGCCCTGACAGGGGTATTGTAGAGCATTTTGCCTAGGATCCAGTATGAAAATGTGAGAAATAGGATATTGGTTCTTATATTGCATTCCAATATATTATAACTTGTGAAAGAATGTGAAAATGAATTGAAGATGTTACCAAAGATTTTTTCTTAGGGTTATTCTTTGATATTTTGGCAGTGGATATGTGTTACTAAAGATAGCTCATTTCATCCCTTGTAATAAAACTATTGAAGCTTCCGTGTGACTGCAGATTCATTGTCTAACCAAAGTATTCAACTAACGCTTTTGGCTTTTGGATTTTGGCATCGTTTAGCACCATATAATGTCATAGCGTGAGACTGTATTACCTAGGATTAAATTCGTTTATAATAGTTTGATTAATCAACCCGTAGGTGTGCCCTTTTAACCCTGTTAAGCCTGTACAAGTTGTCTTTTTAGGTTACCGGTGAACTTTGTTTCTTTTTTGACCACTGAAAGTAGTCTAGGGATGGCAACGGTTCTGGGAATATCAGGGATTGCATTCCCCATCGCCATCGGGGAATGATTTTACATACCCATCCCCGTTCCGTCCCCAACGGGGACCGGGAATCCCCGTGAGGATTCGGGGATTTTTCTCCCTTATTAAATATACATAGAAGTTCAATAAACTCTTCAGAAATATAAAAACATGGCTGTGTTTTCTTGAAGTGGTTACTTTGTTATGACACTTAAAGAAAGATTGTTTATAATCATGGTTTTCCAATGATTTTCGAATGATATATATACAAATCATTTATGTCAACCAAGTTTATCATGCACTTAAACTTAAGATGTGACAGAAAATCTAGAGGTAACGTTTTTTGGTGATGAAAAGATATCAAACACTAAAGACTTGTCATTTCATTATGTCACCTCAATTGTCTGAGTGTGGTCAATAGTATATAGAATTGCGCTTTCATTTAAAGTACTTTCTAATGTCATCTATTGAACTCACAGATTGTGTGCTTATCGGATCTGGAGAATGATTACATGAACCCGTATGAATCATCATCTCGCATTAATTCTGTAGTATTGCCTGAAATGGTACTCCATTGTGTTGGTTCCACTCTTCTTCTTTTAACAGGCTTTTGGTTCCTGTTCCTTCTTACACTTCCGGTCACCATCTACAGTTCTATGAAGTAATTCTCATGTTGTAACTGATGTTTTTCTTGAGCTTTGGTTAGAGGTAGAAAAACGGGCAAGCTGGGACAAAGTTGGGTTTAGCTATTAATGGGTCATTTTAACGTACATGAAAAAAATGGGCCGGGTTGGATTGACATGCAAGTGTCTGTGTTTCAACTATAAACCAAAATTGGAAGTAGTTAATGTACTAAAAAGGATCTGAAGACTATATGCTAAAAAATAATCCAAGTTTTCACAATTAGAATTTTTTAAAGATAGTGCAACTAACTCGATGCACTTTATGAGATTTTCAACCATTCAAACTTCTTTCAATAATTTCCTTTACACTGAAGCTGTTACACTGTTCCCCTTTTGACCTTTTATTAATAACATACAACCGATTTGACCCATTTTAGTGGGTTGAAAATTGAAATTGGCACCTTTACTTTTGGTATTCTCTCTTAATTTGCGCTTTTTGTTTTCACCTGTTTCAGATATATGAATAAACAACATCTTATAGATGTTACCGAAGTCTTCAGATATCTTGATGCTGAAAAAAAGTATCGGATTGCCAAGCTGGTCTTATACGCATTTGTCTTTCTACTAGTTATTATCAGGTTAGTTGTTTCTTTCCATTGCTTGACAGTAATCCCTCCGTTCGTATCGAACAAAATAACAAATTAAGAATACATTTATACTTTTAATGATCAAGAACCATTTTTTCAAGTATAAAAAAGATGGAACTTTTATCCAGATTCATGGGAAAACAATATTGTTAATTTATCTTAAGAATGTTATCACTGGCATTTTTCTATCGTCAAATATATTCTGATTTCATGTAATTTATTAAAGAATTAATTACATAAATGGTCACTGTGGTTTGGCTGATTTTTCACTTTCAATGTGGTTTGCATTTGTTACAGATCCAGTCCATATCTGAATGAAATGACCAAAAAGCCCTTGTCATCTACTTTTTCAAATCTTTTGACAATTAAGTAACGACCGTTAGTCCTTTATACTAACAGTCGTTAGTCCTTTACACCTTTTCTTCCGGTCTTTGTACGTTTTCGTCCGGTCTTTATACTATTCGTCTGTTTTTACGTTTTTATTCGTTTTTACATGTTTTCATCCGTTTTTACACCTTTTCGTCCGTTTTTACACATTTTCTTCCGTTTTTACACCTTTTCGTCCGTTTTTTACACATTTTCATCCGTTCCTTAAACGTTTTCGTCCGTTTTTGCACGTTTTCGTTTGTTTTTTACACCTTTTCGTCCGGTCTTTATATGTTTTCGTCCGTTTTTACATGTTTTCATCCGGTCTTTATACGTTTTCGTCCGTTTTTTGCACCTTTTCGTCCGTTTTTACATGTTTTTGTCCGTTTTTACACCTTTTCGTCCGGTGTATATACGTTTTCGTTCGTTTTTACACACTTTCGTCCGTATTTACACTCTTTAGTCCGTGTTTACACGTTTTCGTCCGTATTTACACGTTTTTGTCCGTTTTACACCTTTTCGTTCGTATTTACATGTTTTCATCCGTTTTTACACGTTTTTTGTCTGTTTTTACACGTTTTTGTCCGTTTTTACATGTTTCCATCCGTTTTTACTCATTTTCGTCCTTTTTTGCATGTTGTCATTCATTTTTTAACGGTTTCATAAGTTTTTACACCTTTTTGTCTGTTTTACACCTTTTCGTTCATTTTTGCATGTTTTGCTCCACTTTTACACATGCAAAAAAATAAAAACGTGTAAACAATGGACGAAAAGGTGTAAAAAGGGACGAATAAGTGTAAAAATGGACGAAAAGGTGTAATAACGAACGAAAACATGTAAAAATAAACAAAAACGTGCAAAAACAGACAAAAAGGTGTAAAACGGATGAAAAGGTGTAATAACGGATGAAAACATGTAAAAAAGAACAAAAACGTGCAAAAACAGACAAAAATGGGTAAAACGGACGAAAACATGCAAAAATGGATGAAAACGTGTAAACGGATGAAAAGGGGCAAAAAACGGATGAATTCATGTAAAAACAGATGAAAACGTGTAAAAACGGACAAAATGGTGTTAAAACAGACGAAAGGTGTAATAACGGACGAAAACGTGCAAAAACGGACGAAAAGGTGTAAAAACGAACGAAAACGTATAAGGACCCGACGAAAAGGTGTAAAACTGTCGAAAACGCGCAAAAATGGATGGAAACATGTAAAAACAGATGAAAACGTGAAAAAACGGAGAAAAGGGTGTAAAAACAGACAAAAACATGTAAAAACGAACGAAAACGAACCAAAACGTGCAAAAACGGACGAAACCATATAAAGACCATACGAAAACGTATAAAGGCCTGAAGAAAAGGTGTAAAATGCTATAAGAAGCTTATAAATCGAAGTTCAATAAGCTAGAAACAACAAATACCATGAAAACTTGTAAAAACGGACGAAAAGGTGTAAAAACGGACGAAAAGGTGTAATAACAGACGAAAACATGTAAAAACGAACGAAAACGTGCAAAAACGGACGAAAAGGTGTAAAAATAAACGGAAGATGCAAAAACGGACGAAAACGTATAAAGACCAGATGAAAACATGTAAAAACGGACGAAAATGTGTTAAAACGAAAGAAAACGTGCAAAATCGAACGAAAAATGTATAAAGACCGGACGAAAAGGTGTAAAAACAGACGCAAATGTGTAAAAACGGATAAAACATGTAAAAACGAACGAAAACGTAAAAAAAACGGACGAAACCGTATGAAGACCGGACGAAAATGTATGAAGACCGGAAGAAAAGGTGTAAAGGACTAACGACCGTTAGTATAAAGGACTAACGGTCGTTACTTAATTGTCAAAAGATTTGAAAAAGAAGATGACAATGGCTTTTTGGTCATTTCATTCGGATATGGACTGGATCCGTAACATATGCAAACCACAGTGACTAAACCTGTCAAAATAACTTCAGTGACACTGAAAGTGAAAAATCGCCAAACCAGAGTGACCATTTATGTAATTAACTCTTTATTAAATATGAATTTAACTTGAGTTCACAAATTCAAAGACCATCAGTATGTTAGTAATAAATGGGAGTTAGTTCTGTGTACAGGATACTTTGCACTTTATTTTAGCCATTTACTGATAATTGTTTACAATTTCTGTTTGAAAATAGGTCTGCGGTTGCTGGGAAATTCTCCACGATTCTAGAACCATTTTATCCCACTAGTGAAGATCTTGACATCCGATCTCATGTTCTTGAATTTTAGATATTAATATCCTTTAACCATTAAAATACATTGTAGTTTCTTTTTGTTCTCTAAATTGCATGATTAACTTGATTAATACGGAGTATAAAAGATTTGTAGCTTAAAACAATATGCACCACTATTGGATATACTGAAAAGTTAGCTAGGGTTTAGTTTTTGCTTTTATGATAGGGTGGGATAGAAGTTGCTGACCGTTTCATAATTTGTCCTTGATGCTAGACTTGGTTATCAACAATGTAATAGGTGATGCATGAATGTGAGATTTTTATACTAATGTGTGTTGTGGCGGCTTACCCAGATTGGAGTTTTATGTTTCATGCCAGTTCAAGTCGCAAAAAGTATAGATCAATTCTTAGCTTTGTAAATTTACTGGAAATTTGGTTTTGGCAGGGTTATCTGGAAATTTTACTTCACCGGTTTATTTGACTCTTAGGTTTGTTTTTTGACAAGAAGCACTTTTTTCCTCTTTTCACTTCTTTTGTTTGCAGAAGAGCAGATGTTTTTGTTTGTTTTTTTTGCAAACATAAGAGCTTTTTTTCACTTCTTTCTTTTTCTAAATTTCAGACATTATCTTTCACTTCTTACATCTTCTCTCACAAGCCCTACATCTCTTTCTCAATATATATATGTTAGCTTCAAGACCCACCCGATGGGCGGGCTAGCTTCATGAACATATAAAATAAATCATCACAAAATGATATGGATATAACTTCAATTTTGAATTGGAAAATAAGAGAATGAATCAAAGTATAAATCATGTGAAAGAAATATCATTGTACATCGAATATATAACAAATCATATGATTCTAGCATATAACGAACTTAAGAAATATCGCATATCTTGTAGTCTTTGGTCGAGTAAGATCATATTCCGCCCCACTTCACTTTTTTCCATTCTGCTGGCTCTTACCATGATCTCACTCACATGTTTAATGATAAAACAATCAACAAATCAAACAAAAGCTAATTGTCGAAACACTCTATTGTGTTCTATATTTTTTTAGTCCCAAAAGTATTATGCTTCAAAACTGCAAACTAAAAAGTTTCATCTTCTTAACTTCTTTAAAACTATCAAAAAAATTTAATTTGTAACCAAAGTTTAGTTGTTAATGTTTCATCTTCATATGCCATTTGTGTCACAGAATTACTCTTGAATGCATCGATCCAGAATAAACTAAAAGTATAAAAGGAAATGGGTTAAAAGTTTTCGCAAAGTGAGCGACATGATATGTGTGAACATCATAGCCTTCTTATTAACGTAACTCAAGTCTGACCAACTTAAACATAATGTCAACAACACTACATTTATAACCATATGAGTAGGGTTTTGATACCATATATGAAAGGGCTACGGTTAGAACCTATACACCGATAATTTTTGTAAAAGAAAATCATTGATTTACCTAGTGTACAATATACATATAAGAAGGATGTTTTTATGTGCTTCTCAAGCTACTTGACCCTGGTCTCCGCATCATGACAACTATCTTCAGTAAACATGATCTGCACAAAAATTGAACACTGAAAAACTATATAAACCAAGTTTACCCACATATAGTTTTAAGGGTAAAAATTTTAATACTAATTATAAGAAGGTGTGAGCTTCAAAGAAGCTAGAAGAGTGTGATTTTATGGATTCTATCGAAGCATATTAGCTATACTTACAAGTGTAGCCACCCTTGCTTCTCCATTGTGCGTATTCCCATTTTTTGGAGTTCTCTGTAGTTCATCAAAAAAGAATATAGAATTTAAGAATCCGTCTATGCGAGCAACATGAATAGCTAAGCTTCAAGTTAGCAATTCTTCTATTGTACCTGAATAATCATTGTTCTCGGTCTTGCAGATAAGGATTTTCCGTTAGGTGAGACGGTCATTGCTTGCTGAGAAAGCACTTGATTCTCAGACTCTATATTGGAGAGCTTTTCTTCAAGCCTATACAACAAAAAATACACTTGCAACACTTCAGGACAAACAATCAAGTTTGTTAAAAGCACACTAACAGATATACATTGATAAATCAAACCTTTATATTAAAGATTTGCCTACTTCACATTAAAGATTTATAAGGTACCATGTTTGATATAGTGATATGCGATACAACAATAGTTACCAAGAAAATAAATCTATGATAAATCAAACATTTATATTAAAGATTTGCCTCTGCAGCTTTGTTGAGTTGATCTTCAATAGCTACAAATTTTTGAACATGTGCTTTCTGTAAACCCAAAGATGACACGGAACAAAAGATATCATAAATTGCCAATGGTTGTGACGTTTACACGAAATATAAAGCTAAGAAAAAGGAGTGTACCTGTCTTTTAAAAAAATGATATCAAGTCTCTTTGGAAGAGTCATGCCCAATATTTATAAAACCATAAACTTTGAGCTGTAATAGTGAGCCTAGATCAAGAGAAGCATCCATTATTCTATTATTCTCCTACTTGTACCTAAATGAATATTAGAATCATCAACTAATAAGAATTTACGTATAACACTTTTAGTACTGTAGTAAAGCAATACACATACACTATGTAGCATAATTTCAGTTATACCTTAATTTTTCAACATCAAAATATTTTGTATTTCTTTAGCAATCAAAGATTTCAACATTTGAGTGTAAAAAGTTACCACCACAAGTAACTCAGGAGGCCTTTTGAGACAATACAGAATCACATCTCGGACCTCATCAAGTATATCCCAATCGACATCAATTCCTAATTTTCGACAAATTGCATTATTCTAGAAAAATAATTGTACGTCATATGGATGTCTGGTCACATGAAAGAGATCGCTATCTTCTATTTTAAATAGCAATAAGCATATCATAAGTTTTGATAATCAATCAATTCACCCCTAAGGCCTTTCAGTTACGCGCAAAAAGAACCTTTATTTTTTACATAAAGTAGGAGATTAGTAGTAAACACCCAAGGAATGATAAGTACAAACTTCTTCATCATCGGCATGTGTCATGCTATCTGATATACGAATCTCCTTCCTAATAAATTTTAGAATCCTTGACATAGGGAATTGTGGTCCATATTACAAACTACAAAATGTCTGCCCAAATTATCAAATTGTATCCTTGCTAACAGTTTATCTATTAAGCATTGAGGGGGTGTTTGGATTATTAAACTACTTAGGTGCTAAAAAGATCTCAAATAAATACCTTTAAATGGAGTGACGTTATATCAGAATTATGTTCTTTGATATTTCAGGTTCCTTTCAAATTCCTCAATATGAAACAACAAAGAAAAACCAACCTTTATTTCTCATCCAATGCAATATCGACATGGATAAACATCTATATTATGTATACCAAATCAAGTTAAATTTAGACTTACGTGTTCATCAGCTTGTTTTAGCTCAACTGCAGTATATGGGACAATTTTCTCAATATCAGGTGTGCATATAGTTGCACACAAACTTGTTCCATCATCAATTTGAATGATCATTCTAGATATGTGCAATGTATTCACAAAATGTGTAGAACAAATAATTGTGGATTATATATTATAATTTGTAATAGGTTAGAAGATTAAGATGATGCTTACAATGGTTCTACTTCAGATTCTTTGTGAGATGATGGAGAAGTTACGATCAAAGTAAGATCGGCTTCCAAGGATTTTTTACAGTTGGCACACGCTGTAAACCATGTGTTCTTGTCTTGCCTAGGAACGCTTGTCAACTTACCTCAAGCATGTAGCTCTCAAGTCAATGAAAAAGATCAATGAAAATCCACATTGCTCAGGTGCGATGTACCATCTTGTTGCAACACTTTGATAATCAACAAGTTTAGAAAGCCCAATTCATTAGTGTTTATTAAAATAGTTTGCATGAAAAAGTTCATAGTAAATATTTACCTTTACAAATTTCGAGTATAGCTGGATTGGTTGGTGTGATGGGGCTGTGTTTCTGATCTGATCTCAGCCCTTGTTGCTGCTTATTTTTCATTCTATATTCCATGCCAAGCTGTATAAAATTAATAATTTTCTCCAATGCAACCCTACACATTAGCACAAATAAACTATTAGTATGTTGGTTCATAATTTCCAATTCCATTGCTAGAATTAAAGAACCCAAAATATCATATGAAGATCAAATTAAATGCTTTTTTTATATATGCTTAATTGTAATGAAAAATTGCATTAATTTTGTTAACTTACCTATAAATGGACCTATTAAAAGAGTTTTAACTAATTAATAAGATTTGAAAAAGTGCATTAATCTTAATGGTAGAACTTCATTCTGATCGTTCCTAGGACTCTGCATTGTTAAATGATATCCTAAACCACTTTCATTCTTTATACTAATATTAAACTAATCAATAACATTTTTAAGGAACCGACATAAAAAATTGTGGGTCAACACAACTGATGTGCAATGGTTACCTCTTTCGACACGACCTTGTTTTAACCATTACCCAAACCGCCCCATCTTGGCACCTCTAAGTCTAACTATAAATGAACAAACAATAATGAGTACACTATATCATTTAGGTTCATCTAAAGTTGCATGATATATGTTCATGTTTAGAGCTTTATTATAAATTTCTTAATACAGGTATGTTACAGCTCTAACACGTCAAAATGGGTAAAATTAAGAATGAGCTAAAAAGAAAATGGGTCAAAGAGGTGAAAGTCTACTTAGTAGTTTCCTTCTAAAATGCAAAATAAAATATATCTAAATACGTTTTGGCACTTAAAAAGATTTAAAAAGGAACGCGGAATAATCTAATTCAAGCACTATTTACTCATTGCTTATATGCTTTAGTGCTTAAACATATAAGCAAAAAATTAGCATTTTCAAACACCATTTTAGATTCTATCCAAACACTTCAGAGTTCCAATATTTAGATAATCGCTTTCAAAATAGAATGCTAAACACACTACCATAGCAGATCCCACATTCTTTCTTTTTGGAGCCTCTTGAATCGCTTTATGAATACTTCTTGCTTTTCTTTGTACATCTATCAAAATCATGAAGTCAACAAACTTCAGTTACTAAATTCAACCAAATAAATCCATTAGTTACTACATACTTATGGACTTATGGTGCCCTGTTCAATAAAATGCTAAGTATTAGATGCTCTATAAATGACCCTTGTACTTTCCAGGTACCATTTTTCTGCAACAACATTCATGTTCAAAGATCACATTCATGTGTGGCACGTGCCCTGAGTAGTAGTAGAGTAAAATGACCATCCACCCCTCTAACTAAAAATTATTAATATCGATACCGTAGTAAGTGAACACAACTCCATCTTTTCAAATATGTGTGCCATGTAAATGAATGTAAGAATTACAATTTGGAGCTAGGAATAACCTGAGGAAGAAACTCTCGATCAAACAAATGGTGATCAAATGGCCGAGTGGCCCATGACCCACATCATTCAATCAGCTTGTGATAAGAGGTGAAAGTAAATAACGATAACATAGCAAAGTCGGTTATGATATAGACCAAATAAATCTATAAACCAGCCATTTTTGTAGTGTGTATGTTTGCCCATGACCCACATTTTTATAGCATGCATGTTTGCCTCCATGACCAACATTCTTTTACTTTTATTTTGTGTGTGAGCAGTGAGCGGGTGGGGAAGGAGGGTCTTTGTAGTATTCTACATAATTACCAGCTGAGTTTAACAATGTTTCTAAACGTACGAAAAATTAGCAGGATCCTCTTGCCTAACGCAAAGTATCCATAATATACGATACCTGGACGGCTAGATCATAATTCCAACATCTACGAAATTTCTAAACACTCATATAACTATATAACTAATAATTAAGTTTTCCAGCAACAAT
The DNA here is from genome assembly GCA_030686995.1 of Artemisia argyi. NCBI lineage: Eukaryota > Viridiplantae > Streptophyta > Magnoliopsida > Asterales > Asteraceae > Artemisia > Artemisia argyi. The sequence continues at coordinate 148,728,817 of CM060681.1, forward strand.
AAAAAAAATCAAAACACAACCTTCCACATTGCATTCAATTCAATTAATAATCTAAGAATGAGTTTTGTTGCAACATTAACCATTTCATTCACATATAACTTTGAAAAATAAAACGCACAAAAGAATGTATATAAAAAACAACTGAAATAAGCAATCTCATAAACCCCTATAAGCACTTCAAATAAGCAGTCTCATACAACCGATATAACCATTGTGTAGTTTGAAGAACCAATCACAAACATCACCTATAGAGATCTTAAAAAATCAATAAACAAAATCAAAACAAACCTTGTTGTGTCAGATCATATCGTCGGCGGTGGTGGAGTAGGATTGTGGTATCGGCAGTGGTGTAGGATTGAATTTAACAAAAAAATGGTTGTATGCTTTGATCTCCTTAAAATCGGATCAATAAATAAAAAAATCTTGAATCAAAATTTAATTAGAAAATCATTCCACCACCATGAATCAATTTTCAAAAAGGAGCGGCTATTTCATAATTAGGGTTCATAAGAAAGATAAAATATAGGGTCGATTATCTACACCATGAATCGGTTTTGATAATATTATAAAAAAGAGCGGCTGTTACATAATTAGGTTTAAGATTTGGTTTGGTGTTTGTTGTTGGCTTTTTCTGGAATGGATGATACAGAGCATTAATTTGAAAATAAAATATGACCGAGTTTTTTGGATTGGTCGATGACATAGAGTTTTGAATCCCTAGTTTTTCTCCCGAATTACATTTCAAAATAATTTCTGAACTTTCTAATAGTAGATAATATACACGTGGCGTTTTTTTATGATTTTGAGAGAATTTTTTGCCTATAAAAATAGCAATCAAACTTGTGTTTTTTATAGGGTGGGATATATATATATATATATATATATATATATATATATATATATATATATATATATATATATATATATATATATATATATATATATATATATAATTTTTATGTTTTCGACCGTTTTTTTACGTTTTCGACCTCTTTTTATGTTTTCGTTCGCTTTTTTACGTTTTCGTCTGCTTTTTACGTTTTTGAATTTTTTTTACGTTTTCGTCCGCTTTTTTATGTTTTCGACCTTTTTTTTATGTTTTCATCCGTTTTTTACGTTTCGTCCGTTCTTTTACGTTTTCACCCTTTTTTTAATATTTTCGCCAGTTTTATTACGTTTTTGTTACTTTTTTACGTTTTCGACCATTTTTGTCTGTTATTGTCTGTTTTTTTACGTTTTCGACCCTTTTACATTTTCGTCCGTTTTTTACGTTTTCACCTGTTTTTTTTACGTTTTTTATTTTTTATTTTTTATTTTTTTTTATTTAATGTTTTAGTCTTTTTTTACGTGTTGTGTACTTGTGTTAAAATAATGAATCCAGTTGAAAACGATAAAATGGGCCAATGAACTTTTTTTTTTTTTTTTTTTTTTTTTTTTTTTTTTTTAAGAAATTGCTTTTGTATATTTTCGTCTTGTTATCCAATCGTAAGGTCTACGGTTCAAATCCCATGTGACTATTTCTTTTCTTTATTTACGTATACATCATTTGTTTTAAGTTTTAGCATTTGATTATTTTGTATGGAAAAATCAAAACTAAAATTTTCAAATGATACGCAACATGTTTTTGTTGCTAATAAATTCTTTAAGTACAACAAGATAAAATGATTAACGCTAGTTTATTATCAAATGGCAAGTAATATAAAATTGTAGGAAATTTAATATTATTATAAAACAATTGGGGTTAACGACGCTTTATCCGACCAAATAATATGGGACGAGCTAAAAAAAAAGTCAACAATCACACGAAACACACCAAGGTTTGTCTAAAATTTTGACGACAAAATATTTTTACAATATCTTATTACTTACTTTTATTTGTTATTTTGGTTAACATTTAGAGGCTTGAATAAAAAAATACTAGTGAAAAAAAGAAAGAAAGAAAGAAGTACTTCAATAGCACAAAAAACAAACGGTCTTTTTCTTGTAGATGAAGAGCTTATGTGCACCTCTTCTTCTACATACATGGTTTGCAGATGAAGAGGTAAAAGCTCTGAAAAAACAAACGACACCTTATTTAGTTATTTGACACTAGTTTGACATTTTATCTTTGGGAGGTGATATGTACACCATTTATATTTGCCATCTATCATTAAATTATGCATAGCGGTATTGTACTATGTGCATTACTGGTGTGATTTAGTGGTGTATGAAAAAAATATGGTGCACAAATCATCTCCCTTATCGTGGATACTAGCTTTTGGTTATAAAGGGCTTTACAAACCCCTGGCTTGACGAATCAGTTTGCTGGGATTTGATTGGCACTTTGTTTATCGGCTCTATCTCTTAGCGGCCTTTTGTCTTCAGTACGATTATTTCATGGCACCTTTTTGTGTCGTTACCCCTGATTGTTTAACCTGATTGCTTTGTCCATATTCCATTCTTCCCAAATACGTGCAAACATTTTCTTTTTGTGGAAACATTAAGTACCGTAATTAATCGAGCAAAATTTGAACACTAGTTGCCATAACATGAATACTAAAGCTATGAGGATCATTGTCTAAGTAGCATTGGTTATGTTGCAACAGTAAGAAATTAGTAAATCAAAAATCAAACCATAATTTGTAATCAGATACTTTAATGCTATAAGTTGGTACATAAATATTGATCGTATAATAAATTGCACTTTCTTGATCAGAGCTTGTGTTTCTTGATTAGAGCTTGTATGGACACAAGCTGGATACTTCAAAGAGCTTCTGGGTAGTCTAAAATAAGACAAATACTCCCTCCGTCTCATATTAATTGTATAGTTTGACCTTTTATAGTTTTTCTTTTTCAACTTTGACCTTATTTTTTTTTATTTATGTTATATAATACTTGATGCAAAATATATGAATGACTAGATTAGAGACCCGTTGACACCGGGTAATATTTTAAAGAAGTAGATAAATGGGATGATAAGGAATTTGATAACGTAAGCATGTTCTATTTGACATATAAAATAAAAAATGTGACAATCCGTCTATTATGCAATAAGCAAATCCTTTTGTTACAAATAAAGTAACAAAGGCTAAAAGCTTGGTGGTCTCCAAAACAGACTGTCTTTAGTACCAAAAGGTGTGCGTGAGTGTCTAACGTTGCTGAAACCCAATGTCCATGGCCTGCACATCTAATAGTCCAAATATGATGTCAGTAAAAACAATAAGTCAACAATTGAGAATATGAGAAAGATAAAGGGAGTTGTGTATTTTACATACCTTTTTATAGTTTCAATCATAGACCTTCAAGTACTTCTTTATACACGACATTTGTTGTCGTTTTGGACACATTACCATCCTGATCACAGACTACAACCTTCAAACCTTGCTTGCTTTTTACTCTTGAAATAGCAACATACAGTTGTCCATGCGTGAAAACAGGACGGGGCAAGTACAAACCAACTTTAGATAGCGATTGCCCTTGGCTTTTGTTGATTGTCATTGCAAAAGATACTGATATCGGATATTGTTTCCTGACAATCTTAAGAGGCAAACGCTTATCTGACGGAGTAATCCTCAACCTTGGTATAATGACCTTTTTCCCAAAGTTGGTTCCATTAATGATTTGCGCCTGAATAGAAGTTCTTGTCAATTTAAGCACTTGCAATCGTGTCCCATTACATAAACCATTTGATTGGTCTATATTTCTTAACAACATAATAGGTACTCCCACTTTTAAAGCAAGCCTGTGGTTTGGAACACCAGAGAATTTCAGTCCATTTATAAATTCTGGCGAGAAAACGGACTGATCTACGACGATACCACGCTCACTTTTATCCACGTTGTCGCAACTTAAGTATACCATTTCTTCTCCTGGAAATTTGGCCAACAAATGCTCATTTATAGTGTCGACTAACTCATTTGTGGGAGCAAGAATCGCCTTTTCTTGAAAGTACGCCGGATCATGTATGTTATCCAACATGTTCGGATAAGTATACTGAATAATAGATGCTATTGGATCATCAGCAGAATCCATTAGAATGTCTTCCGGCACATCTATCAAAACCTCTCCTTCGTTTGGTCCTCCAAGCTTACCGTCTCCCACATTCAATATCCATTCTGCAAATTCTCTTATCTCATTAACATCTTCCGGGCGTGAACCGACAGTAAGCCTCATGTTCGCGGTTAGCTTAAGGACTTTGCAGTAATCCCATAGGTATGATTGCTTCAAAGAAGCACCAACAATGTCTTGCCGTGATCCTTTTGGAATGACAGGAAGAACCTGCCTAAAATCTCCTCCAAGCACCATCGTCATGTTTCCAAAAGGCTTATCACAGGGGTCATACCGGTTCGCACGAAGAATATCTCTCAAGGACCGATCCAATGCCTCAAAAAAAGCTTATTTGTCATCGGCGCTTCATCCCAAATAATAAGCTTACACTTTTTTAACATTGCTCCCAGGTCACTTTGAGCACTTATTGAGCAAGTAGATGTCTCATCAACGTTTATTCGAATCTTAAACCTGGAGTGAGTTGTTCGTCCTCCCGACATTAACAAAGATGCAATACCGCTTGATGCAACGTTCAAAACGATATCACCTCTTCTTCTTATGCCGGATGCAAGTGTTTTCCATAAAAATGTTTTACCAGTACCTCCGTAACCGTAAACGAAATAGATACCCCCTGTTCCATTATCAACGGAGCTCACGATGGTGTCATAAACACCCTTCTGTTCCGTTGTCAATAAGGAGTACAAACGCTGATATTCAGATTCCATTTCGGCCGGGTTATAATCAGTTTCATCATATATAAGTCGGTTTCCAAATTCATTGACGTATCTGTCATCCGGATAAGGCATCTCTTCCCAACGCCTCAAACTACTTCCTCTAGCTCGCAAAAGTTCTTCGATATAGTACAATGCGATATTTTTTTTCGTCGTCAGTAAGTATCAAATCTGCATAAAAAATGTAATGTTAATAGTTAATTCCTTATAAGCGTAAAAAAAACAAAGGATGTGACAAAATTGCTGGATAACAAAACATGTGGTAGTTAAACTACAATAATAAGACTTGTTATTTCAAAGCAAAATATTTTGTTATAATAGGCCATACAAATATGACATGTTAATAGTTAATTTGTTAAGAGAGCATAATAACTATTGCATAACAAAGTATTGTAAGTTTAAAATATAACAAATATTAACAGACCACAATAGGAATTCGTGTTTCAAAGTTTTACCTGGAATCCGTAAAATCTGCCTTCTCTTGTATTGAACATCTTCTGCCAGCAAATGCCATGTTTCCAGCCAAACTTTCAAAGGCGTTGTAAGTTCCTTTTGAGAAAGCAACGTGACAAATAGTTCACGAAGATGTTCAGCGGGCGCCCAATGGGCTGCGTCTTTGATACTTTCAACATACTCCTTATCATCCTCCAAAAGGCCAGCTGCGTAGCAAGCGTCTTTGTAGGTAGGATAAACAACACCGTTAACCTTTCTAATATCGGCGTGCGTCCGACACCCTTTTGCACTGTTGAGCAGCATCCTACAATAGTAAGCATCTCCTGTTCCTATAGGAACACTATGAATTCTTCCGATTGACTTACCTTGTTTTCTATGCGTCCAAATTCTTTTTGGCGCATTCCACACAAACTTTTAGGGAACTCGGCATAAGTTAACTCCCTCGCTGGCGGATAGACTTCATTCATTTTCATCCAACCATCAAACATAGAAACACCAACAGTTGGCTTTTGAACAACAGCTTCAAGGTCAGTGTTTTCATCATATATAACTGGCTGCTCGCTTTCAAGATGAAAAGATATCCTCTCAACGTTCGGTGTTCTATAATGAATCTCAAAATGAAATATTCTCCAAGCCGCCTCGCAGGCAGATAGGTACCTACAATCCAATAACGACTTAATGTCAGGCACATGTTACAAACAATAACGACTTAATGTCAGGCAGATAGGTACCTACAATCCAATAACGACTTAATGCAATTTAGAATTGTGTGATTTTCACTTGTGTTAATCGAATTCACATTACAAACAAAGTGACATGTATTTTATAATTGCAAAAATAAGATACATTGAATAAAAAGATTTGGACATGATTTTGAAAATGAAATTAGTTATGGCTATTTTTGTAAAGTCAATATGATTACATGGTATTCAATGCATAACAAATTTTAATAACGGAAACAATGTATTTTGTATTAATAACATTAACTCACATTTAATGACATTAAACACGAAAACGTTTCCTTATATCGGTTGTTTGTTTTATGCCATTCTTAGGCTGCAAGTTTTATAAGAGCATGTAATTTAGAATTGTGTGATTTTAACTTTTCTTAAACGAATTCTCATTACAAACGAAGTTACATGTATTTTATAATTGCAATAATAAGATACATTGAATAAAAAGATTTGTAAATGATTTTGAAAATGAAATTAGTTATGGCTATTTTTGTAAAGTCAATTTGATTTGATGGTAGTCAATACATAACAAATTTTAATAACGGAAACAATTTATTTTGTTTTAATAACATTAACTGACATTTAATGACATTAAACACGAAAAACCTTCCAAGAATAAAAAGATTTGTAATTGATTTTGAAAATGAAATTAGTTATGGCTATTTTTGTAAAGTCAATTTGATTTGATGGTATTCAATGCATAACAAATTTTAATAACAGAAACAATTTATTTTGTTTTAATAACATTAACTGACATTTAATGACATTAAACACGAAAAACCTTCCAAACTTGAATATTGTAACCGAAATCTTATAATCAAAACGGGACATAATCAAGATTTATTAAAATGAAACCTATGAGTAATTCTATTACATAAAACTACTACATAGAAAACTTTTTATGAAAATATATTGATTAACAAAAGCGAGGTGAAACATATGAGTAGATGTTGGACATTCAATCGTCACTAAAGAAGTTTACATCGACCACATAATCATCTGTTAACTCAAGACCCATTGCCCGTAATTCATTGATCAATGCATCTACCTTTTGAAGTCTCGAGCTTACACCTTTTAAAACCTTTTGACACTCATCATGATCACCGACATTGAGTTTAAGCCAGTCAAGCAGAATGTTAACATCAAGATCATCTGTGACATAAAAAAAAATGACAAATATATTGTTAGTATGAAAACACGTATGTATTAAACTTTAGTAAACCAAATATCAGAAAATGACCTTTTTTATTCGTCGAAGAATCACCGTCTTCAAAAACCGATTTAAGAAACCTCAATGCTGCGTCCACTTTTGAACTTGCTTGATTAACGGGTTCATCTCCATGTTGAGTGTTTGGTTTAGGGTCGTCTTTTGGATCACCGGATTTGGTGTTATTGTCATGCGGATGTGTCATTGTATCTTGAATATTTTGATGGTTTGATGATGCCATGTATAAAACGTGGGGTGTGTTGGTATAAGAAAATATACATAGATGATGAGTATATATATACTTAGGTGTAGGTGGTTGTTACAATAATTAGGGTTTATTTTTTGGGTGTTTTGGTTCCAATATTTACACATATGGTCCATGATTATAAGCAATATGTTATATATGGTTTTATATATAAAATCTATGCTATAAAAGTGACTAAGATAATATGTATAGAAAGTGAATGACATCCATATATACTTTCATGCAAATATTTTAATTAAATAAAAAAGTATAAAATCCAATAAAGGTCTAATAAAAATTAACCAAAAAACAAAAATAAGTATGTTAAAAAGTAGTAAAAGTGAATACCAAAGGATGACATTATTTAGAAAAGGATGACGACATACAATAATGATGTTTTGACTATCAAAAATCGTCGTTGTCGTCGTCCGTATCATCATCAGATGGTGCATCATCATCATTAATGAAGTCGGCTAAGTCATCTCCATCGTCTGTGTCATCCGAAGATCGGTCACTTTCAAGGTCCTCTAAACCAATCCCATCTTCCTCATCTGTACCTTCTTCCACGGTATCGCTAATGTGAATAGCGTTATCTACTTCAATGTCATCATCCGTTTCTTCGTCAATCAAACTAAACGGACTTGCATTGGATGATGACGTCCTTGGTTTCTTGTTCGAGCGACGGAAAGTGAGAGGCTTATCCTCAACAATATCCTATGTAAAGAAAAAATACAAAATTAACATTAATAATAACAAACTAATAGCTATTCCGTATTGACACTTTAGACAAAATAGTTCGAAAAAAATAAATAAAATAAAAAAACTATAGCAATGATAAAAACAATACTTTCTCGTACTATATTTTGAATGTCACAATAAAAACTTTTATTTTTTATTTTTTTAATTTTATTTATTTATTTATTTATTTTTTGTTATAATGCTTATGAACTTACTTCGTCAGAAGAGCTAATATTAACAACTTTTTCATCTTTCATCAAGCTTCCGCGTTTTTTAGAAACGGGTTCACCCTGTACAATATTTGTTTTTAAATTAAATCTATATTAAAGTGTATATTATTTATCTAAAAAAATATATGATGACAAATTTTCAGTGCAATATAAAAGTGTCAATCTTACCACATCGTCATCTGATATGTCAATCACCGGTATATCTTTCGCGGGCACATCTCCAGAATTTGATGCGTTATCGTTCTCTTGATTTTTGCTTGCCTACATTAACATAAAAATAATCACAACAGATATATATATATATATATATATATATATATATATATATATATATATATATATATATATACATGCAAACGTATGTATATAACAAATTATTGAAAAAAATGCTTTAAAAAAAATTACATTTGGTGAATCGTTATTCTTAACCATATTGTGACAAAAAAACCTAATATTATTGCAAATGTGCAATGAATATTTGTTTGGATTTATAGCAAATGAATGTCAATATATTAGGAATTGATTCATATAATATTGTATTTTATTTGTATATTACACCTAATTTGTTATGTATTATATGAAACAAATGTTTTACATGTATATAATCATACTATCTAAAACATGTATTTTTTTTATAACTATTTTAGTCAAATATTTTACAAAAATATATAAAAGGTTTTTTGAAATGTTAAAAGACTAAATAAAAAGATGATCTTATTACATTGCTTGTTATAGCTTCTATAATTATAATGATTACATGTAATACTTTTTTTTTTGAACATTGATTACATAATATACACACACGGTTATACTTTCCATGTTAATATTAAATCCTCATTATAATCATTCATCACATCGGATCAACACCACCAATAATTCATCTCTCTAAAGGCAAAACCGCCGCCTAATCAGTTGCTAACTTGGAACAATCATATCAACAGGTTTTTTTTTTTTTTTTTTTTTTTTTTTTTTTTTTTTTTTTTTTTTTTTTTTGGTTCATACATCTTATTGATCATTGGGTACCAATGTCATAACCGATATTAGCAAAGTCTCTAAACCTATTTGCATGTATATAATCGGATATGTTTTACCGAAATTAAGTTTGGTGACTCTGTTCTTGCGGTTTTTTTATGTAGTAGTTTAAAGATGATTGATTTGAATCAATCTATTTTGTGATTTCACTAATCGAGTATATCGAATAGTAGAGATTTATGATGTTGTAGATTATGAGATTATGTTTAGGCAAATGGTTATGATACGTTAGCAATGATCACGTGATTATTTGTTGTACATGTATTCAAAGTAATTGATGATAACCATAGTTTATTAGTTCAAATTTTACATGGTCAGTGATTAGGTTATTGTTTGATTTAGGTTGATTTGGTGTAAATTTGAATAGATTGGGAGATAGGAGATGTATATATTTAAGTTGAGATGTTAACAGGAACACCATATACAACTGTAGTTGTTAGAAATTATAATCTCATTTGAGTTCGATAGTTAGTATCCATTACCTATTGTAATATGGTGCGTTTAATGTTTTCAAAAGAAGTTGACATGTGATGATATTACTTGAGTAGTTACGTTCACTTGTTTGGAAACTTTGTGATAATGCTACAACAGAAGCCGTGTCATGTTTTAGATTACGTCTCTAACAAATATGATGATTTCACTTGATAATGCTACTTAGAAGGTATAAGTACTATAAAAGAGGTATATGAGTATAGATGTATGAATAAGGTAAAATTTAGTTAAAAATGTTGTGGTTAGATTTGTTAAGTACTATGTAGTATTCATTTTTGAATGTAATACTATGAATATCTATTGTAATATGGTGCGTTTAATGTTTTCAAAAGAAGTTGACATGTGATGATATTACTTGAGTAGTTACGTTCACTTGTTTGGAACCTTTGTGATAATGCTACAACATAAGACGTGTCATGTTTTAGATTACGTCTCTAACAAATATGATGAACTTACTTGATAATGCTACTTAAAAGGTTTAAGTACTACAAAAGAGATATATGACTATGGATATATGAATAAGGTAAAATTTAGTTAAAAATGTTGTGGTTAGATTTGTTAAATACTATGTAGTAAACAGTTTTGAATGTAACACTATACTGACAATGTCAACGTCATGTTTCTATTAAACAGGATGAGCATGCAGTTTTTAGTTGAGGCAAACAAAAAAAACATCCGAACACTCCAGGTATTTAGTTTTAATAATACGTACATACCTTATAACTTAATTAGTGCAACTTAAAATGTAGATACGAATTAATATTTTCAATTACAGATCCTTCCAAAATTCTTTAAGGAAAGATTGTACCCGAAAAAGAAATGGATATACTTAATACATAATAGAGGAACGAAACATAAGGTTTTCTGGAAAGTGCTTGGTGGTGATATTGTGTTGTACTCGCATGAATGGAAAGACTTTTTAACAGACAGCAGATACAACAACGCCGCGACATTACATTTCGTACGTGAGGAAGAAGACTGTTACTACGTAACAGGGTACTACGATGAAGGGCACGGATGTAATGGATACGACCTTGCTTTGGCAGGTTACAGACAACGTCGATGCTTGGTCAGTGTGGAACAACCTCAACAATCACCGGTAAGTCTTTAAGCTATATATATTACATTCTTTGAGTCTATTCAAAATGTTGTTTATTTTTTATTTTGGCTCGTAACTTTCTTTACAATGTCATTCTTATGAAGCTCGTTCCTTGTCATTTCCTTAAAGAACCTAAGAATGAAGATTTCACAGTTCTTGTGGCTGGCGTGCCGTTAGCAGCTTTGACTCACCGTGAAATTGAATTAGTTGAAGATAAGAAACACGTGCACGAATTGGGAGGACAGGGATGGAGTTTCTTGGTTCATGAGTTAGGTTTGATTGGTGGCACAAGAGTGATATTGACAAATCTACTCAACAATACTCTGTCACTGATGCCATTTGATGAGTCCGGGATGGAAATGAGGTCTGAAATTGTACCACGTATGGAGCTGAATTGGAGAAAGCCTTTCAAGAGAAGCCCGATAGATGATGGTAAGTTAATGAACGTGTACATGTAAACTGTCGTAATCTTTTAAAAATGAAGTATGAGTATAAAAATTGTTTTTTCTTCCTTTTCAAATGAAGATGAACGAATGCAGCACATATGTGAAAGGGATGGATGCATGGAGCACAACGATGAGAAACACTGTTTTTATGCTCCGGTTCTTGCCTATGTGACGGACAAAGGTCGTTTGGTAAGTGGTTGAAATCTTATTTATTCCAGCTGTTACTCATGCATTGCATTGATATATACTTAAAAACATTCTTAAAAGAATATACTCATTACTATAACTACGTTTATTTTCATTGTAGACCATACCCCATAACTTTGTCAAGTCACATTCCATGTTCAACTACCATAATGCTATGCTCCAATACCATGATGGACTACAGTTTTATGTCAACGTCGATCTAGAATATCACAGCGATCGACCTAACTCCAAAAATCATGTGACAATCAAGACAAGTTGGAAGACCATAGTTAGGCAGTGTGACTAGGATGATGACAAAATGGTGAGGTTCAAACTTGCTGACTATGTGAAAGACGATCGAGTTTCATTGCCTAACCGTGACCCAATTATGATTCCAGTGTTTCTTATGTGTTAAAACATATGCTCATGTTGTCCAAACTTTATGTCTTTCTTTCATGTAGTAAGGTATTATGGTTAGGATTTGTTAAATACTTGGATTATTGACTTTGTTGTTTTGCGTTTTGTGTTATTTGATGAATAGCAGCCGGAAATAGTGGCAATGGTTTATAAAATTCAGAATATGTTTATTTTCGTGTTTATGAAAATGTTTTTATTTAAACACATGAATTTTTAGGCCATTGTGTTAAACGACCCGGGATATGGTTTTACTTGTATAGGTGGTGTGGACTTTATTTTTTTGAAAACAGATTCATTTTTAGCCCATTATGTTATGTGCATATGGGCTTACTTTAATTGTTGGTGTGGACTTTAATTTCCTGTTGATGTCTCATATTTTTATTTAAACACATTAATTTTTAGGCCATTGTGTCTTATATTTTTTAAAGACACAGGCGTCTACTTATTGCATCTTTTCGTAGTAGATATTCAACTTTATTTATAAATTTCAAGAGCTGATTTTTAGGCAAAAAAAAAGGAGTTTAAAAGTATCATTATCGTGCATCATCAACCATTCTTTAAAAAACTATTATGTTTTTAAAAAACAGATTCTGTCTCAAATTACTTATATATTTATTTATTTATTAATGTTTCCATACCAAATTATTCATCAACTATAAAATACATTTATATAAAGCCCTTTTCCAATTTATGTGCAATCTTAGATAATGTAGAGTTGTTGATCACATTTATACTCAAAATGTTAAGGCAAAGTGCATTGCTCATCAAGTGCACCGGAAGAAAAGCAAAGTAATACGCGTATGGAGCAATATGTAAAAACATTAACATATTCTATATAATTTTACACAATTGGGATGAAATTGACAAATGATTTATTTAAAAATATATATGAGTATAACAAAAGTACACAAACTACACCAATCTACTAACAAAAATGTAAATGTAATGATTCTTGCTTGCAAACAACATTTATACAAAACTAACTACTTATAGAATAAGCTGCTATGCACTAAGGAGATGTATGGCTTCAATGCGTTGAGTATTCTTGCATGACAAATGATGCCTAAAAAAAACCTGCAAAATAAATAGCAGAAAACAAAAGCATGCATTGTACATAAAAGATAAGTGTTACTTGCAATTTAAAAAGCTATATGCAGAATTTACCAACCATTAGACATAAAAATTTAAAATGATAATGTTCACCAATTATGAATGGGACTCCCCATACGCAAACCCATAAACAAATTGTCTAACATAGTAGCAGGTGTTTGTCGAAAATATGCAGAAAAACATAATCAGAATTAAACAGATTTAAACAAATGTCCGTAAATGCAAAATAGTTGCATTTATTTATTATGACTCACGGATCTTCACTTATCAGCTTATATGTCAATTTCAGTATCTTGAATCTGTTTATTCAAAGTTGCACCATCACTTTCATGATCCACAGCTCCTTTCTCAATCTTAATATCGAGAGTCTGTTTTTTCATGCTTGAACCATCACTCTCATGATCCACATCGGATGCACGTTTGGAACTATTTTGTTTGCCAACTGGCGTAGTATTTTCATCAGTTTGAGATTCCAAGTCCTGGATATGAAAAGAACATCAAAACATATTAGGTACGACTGAATATTTTGTAATGAATTTATTACAAAAGACGAACCACATACCAACGGAGTTATGTGAGGCAATGCAGAACTTGTCACATCGGCATCCTGTTTAACAGTTAATTGTTAAAAACTGAACAACAATCGCCATGGAGTATCCTATATAGAAAGTTTTGTCGCAGAAATAATTACCTTCAACGGAGTTGCAATGGCAACAACAGAGTTCAAAATATCAGGATCGTCCGTAAGATGGAGCACAGTGAAGACAGGCAATAGTTTTTTCGCATTGAGCTCGTCGATGGCAACTTTAAAAGCGTACTTCTTTCCAACCAAGTTGGTGATCTCTTTTGGAAAAACTTGATCTTCCGCATTCTACATGGAACAAAACACAATAATTTATATTATTATATAATGTATTAACCATTAACGTTTTAATTTAAAAATATTATCAAACTTTTTAATTACCTTGCATCCATACTTGTCACAAAGCTGATAGGCAGACCTACCAACCATTGCTTGCACTTCATCATTAAATAGCGACAACGATATCGTTCCTGATTCATCTTGAACTCTAATTTGAAGACGAAACCTGAACAAAATAGCACAAAATTAGTAATGCAGTGGTTCCAACTATTTGTCGTATTACTACTAAAGGCAACTTACTCAGTCTTGATGCCGGTAACGATCATATCACATTTTGTGCATCTCCACTCATTAGGTGCTTGATATCCATTTGTCTTTTTGGTTTCGTCCTCAAGGTCAACATACTGACTTTCTTTAACAACCTTTTTATTACACTTCCGGCAACCGAGGTACCACCATCCTTCTTCCTCATGGATAGCAGTTATTGTTCCAACGATTACGCTTGCCTTACCCTGAAAATGGTGTCAATCGATATTTTGATTATTATAGCATTTTTAATATTTTATAAAAGGATGATGGTATAGAAAATGAAACCTGATCCACATCAAGAAGTTCCACAATGTTTTTGACCTGCAACTTATTCAGAAATTCATCTCTAGTTGAATGTTTAGATTGAGTTGATATACGGGAAGCCGTGTTCTCACTTTTGGATTGATCCTTATCAGCAAACAATCTGAACACACAAAATAACTAACCATTTTAACATAAAAACAAATGTATATGATTTAAAGGATAGTATAATACAGTTAATTGTGACATACTTTAGCCTATAGAACTCCACATCCATAAATTCTTCTTTTGGAATGAATTCGTTGCCGTTGAACAGGAAAAGCCTTGTCCCATTATAGGCGTTTTGAACTCCCATTTTGCCTATTTGTAAACAATATTGAATAAGATAGTTCAACATCTTAACATATAGTTCATTATAGTTTGATAAATAAAATGTATATACCGTCCCAGATCTTCATCATGCCAAATTGAAGAATTAACATGATTTTACCACGGTTGGGGCACGCATCAACAAAATCTTGAAACTGTTGTGCATATGCACCCCACAAAGTGCATCTCAGCTCCTTACCACTGCAAAAACATTGAAAATAAGAAAAACACCAAAATATGATTAAAAAAAAAAAGGAAAACACAATATTGATGTTATACTAACTCGGCATCAGCAAGGGTTAACGGCTTCTTTTTGCCTGATCTGCCATTCTTATCGTAATTGTCCAAATCATCACAAGCAACCACATGTCCAATTACATCTAAAAAATTATAAATACAAAGCAATATGTAAATTTTTATATACTGATGCAGGTACACAGATAGAGGCTAATATAAGAAAAAGGAACAAATATTACTTACCAAATTGCCCGTCTTCTTCCTGTTGTAGATCGGCTATTGTTTTGAATGCTCTAAAATCAAACCCATAAACGGAACCGGTAAAATCAGGACACGGTTCAATGATTGTGTTTGACAAAAAACTGAGACGAAGTGGTTTGTTGACCATGCGATACTTGGGTTGAATCTCCCCAAGACTATATCGAGATAGTGTAACAGCAGTTCTTTCATCAACCTTGTTCTTAAAGCCATTAACCAATGCCATACGCATTATAGCCTGCATCTTAGTGCCCTGTTCACATCCACTTCAAAAGAACAAATAGTTTAGTAACTGAGTACAACACAAGAATTGTTAATCATAACGTATATTAATAAACTTACTTGCTCATCCATAATCACCAATTCCATGTTTTTCAAACCTTGTTTGCCATAAACGTCCTGCATCCAAGATCTTACTATTCGAACACGCAGCTTGATGTTGTCTTTAACGGCTGATAAGTCATTGATAAACCCTGCAACATATGTAGCCATGGATGTTATGCTTGTTGAAAGTGATAATTTTGAAAGGCTAATGTGGTAAAGAAAGTACAAATTACATACATTATATAGCTAGAATTGTAAATACATTTAGGAAAGTCAAAATACATATAAATTAAGAAACTATTCTCCTAATTTTTCTAATCATCATACAAATCATTATTATTGCAAACGAAAATCATTCTCAAACTATTTATACTATTTTCCCCATTTTCAACCAAATTACCACAAATTCATTATTATTGCAAAAGTTCATCAGTTTATTCATGTTTTAACAATTTTCCCCAAATACTAAAATTGTTAGGGTTCATACAAAATTAACATTAATAATAATCATTTTAAATTAACATTAATAATAATCATTTTAATAATAATCATTTTAAAAGAACATATGCAACAAACCATTACAAACGAAATTGAATTGAAAAAAAATCTAAAAAAACAAATAACTTACACATTTAAAGAATAACAAAAGTGACAACTATATCAATCAACTTACAAAAATAGATGGATCCGAAACGTAAGGAGCAAGTGATTATTTTGATTCTTATCATCAAATGACTTGTTTTGATTTATGGAAACAATTCCGTGTATTAGAAGAGCGTAATGGCCAATTGATATATTGGAATTGAAACGGAATTGTAATGATCATAATTAATACTTTACACAAATAGATTTCCGTTTGTTTAGAAGGTCAATGGGACGAATTAATAAAAATTTAAACTTACCATATAAACCGGATGGTATATTGTAACAAATTTGTGCAGTGGATTGCTTGTACATTGTCGCTAAATAAGGAATTCCACATCACTGCATTAAACGAATTTTTAATGCGGGGTGCTTAAAGGACTTGTAAAAAACCTTATTATATTAGATAAAATAGATTGTGTTTTAAATGTATTTTCATTGGTATAAATTTCATCAAATATTATATAACACATACAAAAATATTAAAGATCAAAGTTGAAGAAAAAAGACTAGGAAAAATCAAACTGGACAATTAATATAGGACACAAGTAATAACACGCTTGGATTAGACGGAGCGCAGGGTTAGATCCTACGAACCGGCTCTGGCGTGGGAATAAGTCATCCATGTATTTAGGAGTAAATGTTTAGTGAGAGAAAGTAGAGAGTGAGTGAATGACATACCTCAAACGGATTAAACGAATCGGCTATTTATAGGCAAACCCTAAGAAATATCTAGATTTGTCACGTGTCTCAGCTGGATTGGCTGAGAGGGAGCATATTCTCTTTAGCCAATGGGATGGCTACGATGATAGGCTTCGAGATCGTGCCTACGTGCAATTGTCTGCACAAATTGAGAATAAAGGATGACCGTTATGTGTGTGGGGTCCACGAAATATTCCTTTTTTCATTTAGAGTGTGAGCCTTGGGCTTTGTGGGTTGGACTCTTGTGTAATGGTGTTCTAGTTAACAAGTTTGAGTATCGAAATGTTGCACCAAAGAATACTAAGGCTTCTACTTCAAAAGATAACACAAATGAGGCTTCTATGTTTAGTTAACCAAAAATGAATGATAAAGTGGTAAGTACTTTTAATGCATTTAGTGTTCTAGGTGATTTGGAAGAGGCTTCTAATGCTAACGTTAAACCTAGTGGTGCGAAACAACAAACTACTACCAAGGCTCCTACCCCAAATGACAACACATATGAGGTTTCTACATCAAGTCATCCTGAAAAGGATGATAACATGGTGAATACCTCAAATGCGTTTGATGCTCTACGTGAGTTAGATGATGGTTAGAATGATAATATTTAACTAAGTACAGGTTTCCAAGATGTGGCTAGTACGACATCTGGTAGTTTATGTACTACCCCTTTGGTTGTAAGGATTAATGAACTGGAAAGTCAGATGCTTGATGGGAAGCTTGTGCTAGTGGCTGATGATAGAAAGCCGCTAAAACCTTGTAAATCAATGCTTTTTTATTTTTTATTTATTTTTTTTTTAATTTTAACTTTTTTTTCCTAAATTTTAGTTAAAAAAAAAGATTTTATCTCGATTTAAAAAAAAATGTTTAAAAGTTTTTTTAAATTTTTTTTAACGACCGTTACCAAAATAGGATCATGTACGCGAGATATGAGACAGTTTAGGGACCAAAGGTGTAACTTTTAATACTAGGTAACCTGCTGCCAGCAGGTAATATTGCGTAGATCGACGATTTTTTGAAAATATGTTGCGTACGTTTGACAGTTTACTAAGTATATTGCGTACTCGTATTTATTTGTAGAAATATGTTGCGTATCTTTAGCTTTACCCCTATATACAATCTCTAACCTCATATTACTGTTCATAACCATTTACAATTTGCACCCCTTAAACAATTTCGCAAACACCCCTAAACTAAAGATGGCTTAATAAAAGTATTTAAAAAGCTTTCTATACTTAATCCTTAATTTTTATCTAAAAGAAAAAAAGTTTGATTTTTTAATCATTTTTACGTAAACAAATGATATCAGTTTTGATATAGTGTAGCATTTTTTGGAATACGATCTAAACATGCCTAATATCACATTAAGTATGATGACAAAAGTTCAATACGAAACAATAATTATCTAAAGATCAAATAAAGAGATCTCAACTATCCATCTGTTTTAAATCTAAAGATCTAGATTAATCCTTATTTTAATATAACTAATTATTAAAGGGCACTCTTGTAATATCATTAAAAACTAAACACATATCATATCAGCACCACTAATACCCAGCCCTATGTAATTAACTGAGTTTATTTAGTTTCTTAGTTAATTAGTTGTATATAAATATGTTAAAAAAAAGAAAGAAAGTTGTATATAAATTACATTAAGGGGTTGTCTTAGTACTTTAGCCCATTCTTAAACTTCTGGTAAATAGAAAGTATGTTGTATTTAGTATTTACACTTAAAAGAAATCTAGAGGGTGTTTATGTTGCTTTTTATTTCGCATGTTATTTAGACATAAATCATATGTAATTCATACAAAATCTCATGTGATTTTTTGACGAATCCTTTGTGATTCATACAGAACAACTTTTTAGAAAATGATTTGCCAACTACATGAACAACTTTTATTACCCATGTGATAACTAGAAATATTTGTTTAGTTTATTATTATTATTATTATTATTATTGTTATTATTATTATTATAGGATGTCCATATAACCCATAAGAGGCTCGCGGCCCAGTTAGCTATCATGGTTTTTACCCTACTATTTATCTTATATATACTCCGTGTAACTTTGACATTATAAATCAATTGAAGAAAATTTTTTCATTCTCTCAACTCTTGTTCACAACACGTTATCAGCACGATCTTAAAAAAAAAAATAATAATAATAAAAAATAATAAATAAATTAATGGCTAAAGCTTTATGAAAACAAGAGTTTAATGACAAGGACGAAGAAACCAATTCATCTGCATGAGGTAATTCTTATACCATTGATATATATTTATATATGATGATTACATGTAAAATAGAGTATACGTTATGGTGGTGAGGTACTGCAAAACATCAATTACGGAGTATTAATTTATCGTTATCTTGAGCAATATTGGTGCCGCATATAAATATTTCATTTCATTGATTTGTTAAATTTGATCAATTAGTATTCTCGAGAATTTTAAATCATAACACGTGATTAATGCATTCTATATTCCTTAAGGAATCTCAACATCAAACGAGCTATTGTATTATTAGACGCATACTTATTTCTTATATTGCCAGACTCATACAATATTAAACTACATTATTGGATCCACCACATGTAAACATGCATCTCCATGATCGTTTACAAGTCTTTGAGAAAATATACGTGTGCGCTATCAATTGTACCTTATGCATAATTTCATTTCATTTTCTCATAAAGACCAATGCATATCCAATAATTCATATGTACGGACTTCAAGTTTCAATACCCATGTCTCGTCACAAGAGACTTTAATCTTTCATTAGCTCTTTGCGTCTTTACTTCTTTTGGCCATTCATTTATACATTTGCACTTCCTGCAGGTATGCTTCCATGATCCTCATCATGATTATAGCGCTATCTTATTTATTTACATAATCATTACCATATCGACGTCGATTCGTTACTTCTCGATTCCACACTTTACTAGACATTGCATTTATTATATCATTTAGTGAGATCTCATTGTTTTTCAAGTACCCGGGGTTTCTTCCAATTACCTTCATGTCTAGTGTCTCTTTAGGAGACTATTATGGGATCTTTATTACCTCGATCCGACAATCTTGATTTTATTGCTCCATTTTATCTATTTTTTCGAGGACTTTTTATTTGGAATCGATTCATCTATCACGCTTCAGACGTGCCATAGACTTACTACCAATCAATGATTTTACTGCTGGGACACACATTGTAGTTGGAGCAATAGTAGCGTAATATGATCTAGTCACTTTCTTTAGGTCATTAAACATGTCTGGCATTTACTAGATCTGGAATGTCATTTGTCCCTTGAACTTTAAGTTCATATTCATTAATGTGAGGATCAACATTTATATTACCATAATTCATTCCAAATTTCTCGCGGCTCATTCTCCCTCTGAATGAATTATCAATTTCAACATCCCTTGTGTGTGTTGTGGTGGATTTACAATACAGGTTCCGCACACTTACAGAAAACTTTACATGTGAAACATATGGTTGTGACCAAAACCATTCTAATAGGGAGAATTCAATATTAATTGTTGGCAAGATGCGAATTCATATGTCATAATAGTCCCCATAAACTAAAAGTTTTGTTCTCATAACATTATTGGCTTTGCAGTCAACTGAAGACTTTTTATAAATGTTTCAACAAAAGCAATTCACTTATGAACATGGGCTACTTTTATGTTTAACACTTATTCCAATAATTGCCCGATACTTGAAAGTATTCACCACCATTCTCAATAATATAATTTGGAAGACTGTGCTCGCATTTTATAAATCGAGCCACTAATCACGCTAACTTTAAGTTGCGTCCTTGATGATCATTTTGACGATGCATCGATTTTCAAAACTCAAAATGATCCATATGGCGAGTGTATAGGCCTATATACACCCCGTTTATCTTTTCAAAACTTAATAGGAAAAAGTCCTTACTTTAATTTGGTGGTGATAAGTGAACAATGCACTTTCATTGAGAACAATTAGTGAAATCACCTTTGAAGAACCTATAGTTCTTGTATATGTTTCGCATCATCATTGACCCTGGATGGTCCAACCGGTCATGCCAATTAATAATCTTGGCTCATAAACTCTAGTTTATGACCACATGTGCTTCGATTGCACTTTCTATGTAAACATCAAATATAAGAACTTTTATAATATGGTGGATCCAATAATGTAGTTTAATATTGTATAAGTCTGGCAATATAAGAAATAAGTATGCGTCTAATAATACAAGAGCTCGTTTGATGTTGAGATTCCTTAAGGAATATAGAATGCATTAATCACGTGTTATGATTTAAAATTCTCGAGAATACTAATTGATCAAATTTAACAAATCAATGGAATGGAATAATGTAAATGTTTCGATATCTTTAACGTATAAGAAACGTGGGTTTATATTTTACTAACCCATCAAAACAAGTTTAGTTGCTTTTACAGATGCAGGATATATGTCTGGTACTAACAGTGATCTGTCTTAAAGTGGATACATACTCACGAGTGACGGTAGTGAAATTTCATGACGTTCGGCAAAGCAAACAATCACGGATAGTTCATCCAACCATTTAGAAATTCTCGGAAGGAGGTACCAACAATTTTGCATGAAGATAATGTAGCATGCATTGTTTAATTCAAGGAAGGTTACATCAAAGGCGTCAAGACAAAACATATTTTGGCAAAGTTCTTTTCCAATCATGACTTACAAAAGAATGGTGATATTATTGTTCAACAAGTTCATTCAAGTGACAATTTGGCGAGTCTATTTACCAAGGCGCTTCTACCTCAACATTTAGGATATTGAACCACAATATTGGAATGCACCTACTCAAAGATCTCAAGTGATATAATTATCAGAGGGAGACAATACGCGCTGCACTCTTTTTCCCTTAGTCATGGTTTTGTCCCACTGGGTTTTCCTGACAAGGTTTTTAATGAGGCAGCATTTCCTAAGCGTATTAACAATATGGACATCCAAGAGGGAGTGTTATGGATTATTATTAGTGGATGTCCATATAGCCAATAAGAGGCCCGCGGTCCAGTTAGCTATTATGGTTTTTACCCTACTATTTATCTTATATATACTCCATGTATCTTTGACATTATAGATCAATGGAAGAAAATTTTTTATTCCCTCAAATCTTGTTCACAACATATTATTATTATTATTATTATTATTATTATTATTATTATTATTATTATTATTATTATTATTATTATTATTATTATTATTTATGTTGTGTATATTTTTTTAGACAATTTGTCATATACTAAAATATTAAAAAAAAAAAAATCGCTTGTGATGCACCAAAAAATCTCATGGATTCACAATGAATCCCTTGATATTCATATTGAATCCCATGAGATTCACAATGAATCCCTTGTGATTTCATACAGAATCCCATGGGATTCACAATGAATACCTTGTGATTTCATACAGAATCCCATGGGGCAATGAATACCTTGTGATTTCATACAGAATCCCATGGGATTCACAATGAATACCATGGTATGCACCAAAGAATCCCATGGGGTTCATACTGAATCTCAGGTAATTTCACACAGAATCATTTGTGATTTATCGTCAAGATAAATCATACAGAATCCCATATGATTTCATACAGAATCTCATGTGATTTTCTACTTACAATTTATATAAAGTAAAATGAAAATCTCATGGGATATATAGAGAATCTCATGTGATTATTTCTGATCCCTTGTGATTCATATAGAATCCCATGAGATCCATACAAAATCTCATGAGATTCTTTGATAAATCACATGTAATTCATAAAAGTCGCAGGATTACCCATGTGATTCATACAGAATCTCATGAGATTCTATATGAATCACATAAAAAAATACTCGTCAAGTATCTTTATTAAATTCTATGAGATTCTGTATGAATCCCAAAGGATGAGAGAGTTGGACATGGATAGTTTGGTAAGTATAAAACTGGAAGAGTACTCAAAATAGAATTGATCGAATAGTTTGTTAAAGAAAACTTCAATTTGTTAATTATAATAGTTGTTGAAAGAGTTTGACAGTTTGGTAAGTATTTTTTTATGTATAACAAATACTTTTATTTATTCATTAATTATAAAATACTAGTTATAATTTCCGTGCATGAACAAAATTTACACATGAACCAATTTATTTATTTATTTATTTATTTTTAGTTTAGTATATAGATATATAAGAATTTACCTGTAAAAATTGTGATATAAGTACAATTAATACTTGTTTAGGAGTTTTTTTTTTTTTTTGTTTTTTATGTATTAATATCTATTACAATAATATTTTGTAAAAAAAATTGTTGGTTGAAAGATTTAACTTTGTTTAACTGACATAAATGTTGAAGTTGAGGTTGATTTTGTTGTTTAACTTTAACTATTTGTATCACGTTGTACAAAATGTGCAAGTTAGTAGCACATATTCACCATTGATGAAATTAAAATATGCTCTGTAAAGTTTTTTTAAAAATGTTTTTTGGATATTTATATATAAACTTTAAATAAGAATTTCATGAATCGTTGTAATAAGTATAATAGCGTATATTTATTTTTATATCACAGTAATCCGTACTTGCATTTGATATTTATATTCCCGTTAATAATAGTTCCGTATTTAATGTTCAATCCCGTGTACGCATAAATTAAACTTTTAAAATAAAATAATATGAGTCTTTATTTAACGTATATAGTAAATAAATATTTAATGGATGAAAATCTAAAACTAATATTAGTTTTAAAAAATATTTAACGTATATTTACAAAATTTTGTAATTTTAATAGATGAAAGTCTGAAACTAATACTAATACTCAATTTGTTGGTTGAAAGATTTACCTTTGTTTAACTGACACATATTTTGAGGTTGAGGTTGATGTTATTGTTTAACTTTAACTATTTATATCATGTTGTACAAAATGTGCAAATTAGTAGCACATAATCAGCATTGATGAAGTTAAAATATGCTCTGTAAAGTTTTTTTAAAATATTTTTCTAGATATCTATATATAAACTTTAAATAAAAATTTCATGAATCATTGTAATAAAGATAATAGCGTATATTTATTTTCATATCACAGTAATCCGTACTTACATTTGATATTTATATTCTCGTTAATAATAGTTTAGCCATATTTAATATTCAATCCCGGGTACGCATAAATTAAAATTTTAAAATAAAATAACATGGGTCTTTATTTTATGTATATTGCAAATAAATATTTAATGGATGAAAGTTCAAAACTAATATTAATTTTAAAAAATATCTAACGTATATTTACAAAATTATGTAATTTTAATAGATGAAAATTTTAAACTAATACTAATACTCATATCATTTGAAACAAAATTCATATTACAAAGTATAGGGGGTATAAAGTGTAAGGGATAATTTTTTTTTTTTTTTTTTTTTTTCTAAAGTTATTAAAAATATAAAAATTGTAATTTTACACTTAACTCCATATATTTTATGTAAAATTCAACACTAAAGTTTTATTAATTACTTCTTTTTTTTTAAGTTTTTTTTTCATAAATTTGACACAAATATTTTTATGCGTTAACTAAATTTATTAGAGTTTGACCAAAATCAACTTAATTTTGACTTTTTATTAACTAATTGCGTTGTTTGATTTTGCCTACGTGACAAAATCGAGCTCTCCTATTGGTCTATTTTTTTTTTTCAATGAGAAGGATTTTACAAAATCACTGCAAAATAATGTAATTCTTTTATTACATAAAAAAGATTTGCAAACAAACAAATTATAAAAGTCAGCAGAAACATATGCGGTTAACAATTAACTCTCACAATTTATAAATGTCGCCGTATCGCGTGAACATTATGCTACTCGTTAGTTACATCGGCTAGCCTCTTGGTTCTTGCTAACTTTTTTCACTTCCATGGTTATCTGTTATATAATAAAACCAAGGATTTTAAGATCGGGATTATACCTACGATTGTTTCGTCTTTGCTAGATCGTGATCATAAAATCGGATCGGGATCCTAAGATCCTACTATAATATTATTTTCTAATGATCTTTATAATTTTATTCAAATCTACAAATTATTATATATTATAAATACGAAATTATATGAATACTTTATGAAAATGTTGTCCTAAATTATGAATATAGAATGTTTAAGAAAAATTACATGTTGTTTTTTAAATTATATAAAAACATAAACCATAAATTTGTAGTTTTTTAGTTTTCGGTTCGAGAAAAGTAAGATCGGATAGGTGTAGATCTTAAGATCCTATGGCTAAGATCGGGATCCTATAAGATCTTAAGGTTGTGAAGATCCTACGTAGGATCCGGATCATTTTTGCTTTGTAAAATCATAAAATCGTAAGATCCTAAGATCGGGATCCTGACAACTATGAATAAAACAAAACCCCAAGTGGAGACTTTCGTATTTCAAAATAAAGAATATTTCCTTATTAGGTAATATTTTAATGGGATAATCACCAAAATAGACCGGGCAACCATGGTGAATTCGGTTCCTGCTCCCAGATCCAAAAATGTCTTTTTTAGATAGGGCAACTTGACAACTCGACCCATATGATGACAAGTGCCCCCAATTACCCAAAAATTTGCGGTTATTGCCCAAAAAACTGACAGACAATCAACACTTGTCACTTAGTGACACTTCATCAGTTCCCCAGTTTCCCTGTCTAAAAAAGATATTTTTAGATCTGGGGGCAGGAACCAAATTCACCATGGTTGCCCGGTCTATTTTGGTGATTATCCCTATTTTAATTATTAATTTTTAATTTATACATTTATAAGTTCGTTTTGTTGATATATTATACAAGTAGAAGATAAACAGAAATATATATATATATATATATATATATATATATATGTATATATATATATATATATATATATATATATATATATATATATATATATATATATATATATATATATATATATATATATATATATATACTAGCTTTCTAACGGGCGGGCATGACTTATTATTATCGTTTACATTTTTTTTGTTTAGCTAAATATTGGTGTTAAAAATTATTTATTATACATGAGGAGGGTGTTTAGCTGCTAAATCTTTCAAAATGCCACAAAAGAAAACCTCTTACAAAACAACTCCTATACCTGAAATAGTAATCAATTTGGCTCACTATCCAAGCATGCAACAAATGATCTAGAGAAGCAAAGTACATTGGAGGTGGAACTGGTCCAACCATAGGCATAGCTCTGAGGACCTCTGGTGGAGGTGGTGGACCTTGAACATAGAACACTCGTGATGGAAGTTCTGCAAGATGAATAAACTATTATACCAACTGACAGAAATCACATAGCATCGGAAAGCTAATAACAATTACCTCACCAGGATAAATCATTAACTTTAAAGGTGGACCAGAGTTGTCACAGTTGGATCTCATTAACTTTCAAGGTGGACCAGAGTCATTTGAACTTGCCGCAAAGTTCTGTTATGGTAACATGAATGGTGTTCTTTTCCAGGTCAAATTCTCACAGTAGCAAATTTTAAGAAATATAACAAAAATAGCAATGTAGTTCAAGTTTTTTTTTGCAGTAACAAAAACAGTATTAGCATGTTGATGTATGAGACTTACTATTTCAGCACGCAATCCTTCATATATACCCCCAATCTTCTGATTCAGTTCAAACATCTGCAGACAAGAAAAACAATATAAGCCACGGTCAATCTGATGACCATCGATGTTACATCAATTTAAAGTACTAATGTGAAGTAACTGAGCATTCTAATAAAAACTGAAAAAGAGAATAACAATACACTTAATCACTCAATCCAATAACATACCTTGTAAATCATGTGATGATATAAATCAAGCAGCCTAAGTTTGGCACCTCGTGGTTTCACTTTCACCTATTTAAACGTGCATTTTGAAGAGCATGCATAACTACATTCCAGAATGGTTGTTTAGTCACCGCTGCAAACTTAGTCAGGGATGACTCTACCACAACAAATGATTCCATGTATGCAGTTAAAATCCATGTCTTCGCACTATGGCTTGCAAATTCTAAAATGGAGGGATACTTTCAAACCTAAAAAGCATGATTAGGTTTGAGTTTAATGATTAACCATGAATCTTAATGCTAATTCTTTTTTTATTACACTAAATCAGTACACACACAAAAATATAGAGTTTCAACTAAATATATAATCCAAACGTGAGAAAAATAATACCTGATTGAATTGAAGGAGTGTCTTCAATTAGTGTGTCATCTTTCTCATTTTTTCTATTCTGAACACTTTTCTACTTCAGTTACACGGTTTACAGAGATGCTCAAATTTTAGTCATAAAGAAAGTTAGATGTCATGCTCTTTTATACCAAACAACTCTAAACAAATACAGTAAGAGGTTTAACTACAATCAGAAATCACAATAATTAAGCAGTCACTTATTGATCTCTAAACAAAATTACTTGGATTTAATAATGGTCATAGCTTCTTGATTCAAACAAATATTAGAAAACTAAATGCGATAACAATCATTATCTCCCTTCTAACTAATGGTGTCAGCAACATACATGGGCTACAACTTCAATTGAAGTTCATGCAACAACATAAAAACATACTATCAGAGACGCATTACATAACAACTAACATGTGTGTCATCAAGAAAGCAATATATAAACAACATACCCCAAGATGATAAGATCCAAATGTGAATATTTTGGCATTAGCTTCCTATACAAGCTGTTCATTTAACCCTCTGGCCCGACTCACTCTTTTCACCCACGTTTCCACAATCTGTTAACCATAATCCAAGCTGATCCAACCATTTAACCAAAAACAAAAGTAAAACATTGATTTAGGTTAAAGTTTATACACGTATTACCTGGAATTTAAGCCTACATCAAATGTTTAAAATTATTATGAGTTCTAAGGAGTCCTCATTAGGGTTTTGAGGGAAAAAAAGGCGTACCGATGAATTCTTCGATAATCTCAACTCAAGCTAGTGACATTACAACTCAAGCTATTGATATTACCTGGTTACATATGTTCTCATCAGTATATAATCTTTAAAAAATAGTTTCATCATTAGGGTTTTGAGGCGCATACGGTTTTGGATCTGTCAAAAAAAAAAAAAAAAAAAAAAAAAAAAACGTGATATAAGATTAGGTTAAGCATCATCATAATATTATTATATTATAAGAATTCAACATGTAACATTAAACATAGTTTTTGAAACACTGCTTGAATCAACTGACCTTGAACCATTTTTTGGTTCAGATTCTATATCCGAAGAAAAAATATAGATGGTAAACATGAGAGGTGTCATGATCAACCTGTAAAAAACACACATAAACAAAGTTTCATTATTAGGGTTGGAGAAGAAGGCGTACCTTCTTTTTTGTGAAACAAAAACCGTAATAAATGTTATTGGGAACTATATATATTTAAGGAAAAGATATACATCATTAATACTTGGTAAACATTGTATATTTAGTTTTGCAGGATTTAATTCAAAAATTAACTTGGTCTAGTGGTAAAAATACATGATAACCAATCAAGAGGTCCTTGGTTCGAATCCCACAATAGACTTTTTTTAATAAATCCGGATAAACATATAAAAATATAAAATAAATTATAAAAATTGCTTACATGGCGACAATGTGATGACATGGCACTAAACATGATGACATGGACTTAATGCATGATTATTTGACAGTCAATGGTCAAACGCCTCCTGTTATAGATAATATATATATATATATATATATATATATATATATATATATATATATATATATATATATATATATATATATATATATATATATATATAAACAACTAACAATAAGATTAAATTTTTTAAATGATTATTTTTAATAATCAAAAACTATAATTAAAAATCATAAATCAAACAAAATAAAACAAATAATAAATTATTTGTTTTTTAATAAATAAAAATATATCATTTAAAAAAATTAAAAAAAAAAAAAAACCGCGCTTGTGCGGGTATCTATACTACTATATAATGCATTTGGGACTATTCTGTAATTAGAAAGACTTAAAATTCAGACTTTTACTTGCTTATTATGGAACGATATCAAAATTAATTGGTGAGGAAGTTGGTTAGGAAGTTTGTTAGGAAGCTTGTTACGAAGCAGGTTGTTTGTTCAAACTAAAATTATTTGGCTTAACCATCTCTACTTATAAAGCATAAAAACAACTAAATGTGTAACCGAATAACCGAATAACGCAAAATATAGTCACAGGTACCCGCCGCCGCATTGCACGGGTACCGTTCTAGTTATAACTAGTGTTGGGAACGAAGTTTTACTATTTTATCAAGTCTCGGTCATTTGTAATAATATTAGGTTGCTTAGTTATTATTTACTTTCATTTATATTATGTATTAAGTTTACTAGGCTTAAGTAATGAAACCCATGGGCTTCTAAGCCCACACTAAATGATGAGTGGAAGGAGAGGGTGTGTTGCCCTAGCTCCTTCCCTATAAATAGTAAGCTTAGGTCTCATGTAAACTTAGTTGGTTATTTGAAATCTTAAAGAAACTCTTGCACTTATATTTCTCTCATTCTCATAATCATCCAAATCCTTATATTATCTCATTCTTGCTTGTGTGAATTCAATATGGGTACCTAACAAGTGGTATCATTCGCCATATGAAGGTGTAGTTATTGTTTTTGTTGAATTCGATCCTTAAACTTGTTTTTTAAATCGTTATTTGTTAAAATTTTAGTACTTTCTTGTTTGTTTCTTGGTTTTTATCACATCTTTGCTTACAAACTTGTGCTACAAATCAAAACAAACAAAAAAGTTCCAAACTTTTATCAAATCTTACGATTTGGATTTTTGTACTATTTTTCGAAAACATTTTCAACTTTGAAAAAGTTTATCAAGTTATCAACTTTTTTAAAGATCTCATCATTTTATACCTAAAAGTACAAGAATCTTTAAATAAAAACTAGTTTTTGGTTAGCTTTCTTTGAAAACAAATTCTGCCAAAATTTCGAAATCACCCATTTAACCAAGTTTCGAAATCACAAGAGTTTGCTTCCTATCGACTTACGGATCGTGCACTTAGTATTTTCTCTCTTGTATAAGAAAGAAAAGTACTTCGACTTTTGGATTAATTTCGAAATTGGATAATTTCGAAATTTTGTTAGTGAGTTTGTGTTTTCGAAAATATCACAATTTTTTCGAAATCACATTTTTTCGCAAACCTCTAAAGTTTCGAAAACACTCAACCTTCACAAAAGTTTCGCGAATCCAGCAGCCAGAAAGTTTCGCAACTAAGTTTCGAAATTCCTTAATTTCGCAATCTCAAAGTTTTGAAATCTCAACTTTCTTAAAAGTTTCGAGATCACTTAAGTCACAGGTTTCGAAATCACATTTGTGCAAGATTTCGAGATTTGGCTAGACCTATACCTTCTACAAGATCCATCTTTCACACAAGTGTTCATTATGTCTCAACCACCGTACTACAACTTTAACCATCCTCAGCAACATCAGAATCAACAGTATCAACAATCACCACAGTATCATCAACAACCGGTTTACTCACAACAACATCTTCTCATGCAACAACATAAGATGGTTCCAATACAACAATCCTATCCAATGCCACAACAACAAGGCCAACTTCCATCAAAACAGACTCACTGGTTTGACAGGATGTGTGAAGTTATTTCAACTCAACAATCCAGACATGAAGCAGGATCTATTGACATTCCACCAATGCTTACACCGGGTAATCATGTTCAGTGGTCAAGTCGATTCTTAAGGTTTATAGAACTCAAGAAACCCAATGGTAAGTACATGAAACAAGTTATCCTTGAAGGACTGTTTCAGTGGCCTATTAACTACATTGGAGGTGACCCAGCTGCTGATCCTCCAGTAGCTCCAACTGCTGTACCAGTTCCTGAGTCTGCACTAACTACTGAACAACATATTCATCGTGAAGCAGATGAGTATGCTATGGCTTACATACTTCAGGGAATCCCAAATCCAATATTCAGAAGTGTTGATGCTCAGAAAACTGCAAAATTTATGTGGGAACACGTTCATCTACTAATGGAAGGCACACAACTGAACAAAGAAGATATGGAATCTAAACTTTACATGGAATACATTAACTTCATGATCGAACCAGGGGAATCACTTGAATCTTACTATCATCGTTTCACCAATGTCGTCAACGACTTAGAAAGACATGAAGTACACCTTCCAAGGATCGCAGTCAATACCAAGTTTGTTAGTAGTGTGGGTTATGATTGGCAAAAGTATGTGACATTTGTGAGACAAGCAAAGAATCTTCATGATGCTCCATACGGTTTGTTGTATGACTATCTCAAGCACCATGAATCTGAAGTTGAAAAAGATAGAGCTGCACGAGGAGGATATAGACCACCACCAACTTCAAATCCACTAGCACTCGTTGCTCAATCTCATGCTGTACAACCTCCAATGTCTAATCACGCTTATGTTCAGGAACAGAATTATTTCAGTTACCCACAACCTGCAACCTCACACCAAATGGTCCCATATGAATCATCCTCGCAACAGGCTTCTCCTCAACTTGCTCCATGTGACAATCATGATAGCATGTACTACTCGAATCAGATAGAAGATGATGATGAAGATGTCAATACGTTGAATCAGGGACTTGCTCTTATTGCTCGTGCTTTCAGAAAATTCTCAAACAAGACTAACAACCGTCTTCGTTCTTCATCAAATACAAGGAATCAAGCTGTCATTCAAGATGGTCGGGTTGAGATTCAGAACCATAATTTTGGACGTTCAGGTTCAGAAGGGTATTCAGGAAATTCTGGGTATGGACAAAGGTTTAACAACAATGGGGGATTTAGAAACAATTCAGGTGCTCCTCAGAGAATAAATGACAACGCGGCAAATGGTAATACAGAATCTGGGAATGCTGTATGGTGCTACAACTGCAACGAAAAAGGTCATATTGCAACAGCATGTCCAAAACTGGGAACCCGGGGCAGTAAGTTTCACAAGCAGGCATTACTAATGGCTCTCAAAGATGAAAAGGAAGGTACTTTCACTGAACAAGAGAATAGTTTCTTCGCTAATGCTTACAACGATGATGATATGGAAGATCTTGAAGCCAATGCAGCTGTGATGCTTATGGCCAACATGCAGGAACTCCAGTTGAATGATTCAGGCCCAGTGTATGACACTGATGGTTTATCTCAGGTACATGACCTAACCACATGCTTAATACAATAAAATGCATCACCCTCTGCTTCTGAATCAGATAAGGCGCAAGTTGTTCCATCCGAATCATTTTTATCTTCTCAAGAAGATGAACAATTAAACACAGTTGTTATATTTAATGATGACACTGTCGTTTCATTTGATGATCCTATTGAGCAAGACAAACATGAACATGTTGAACAACATGAACCTTCTTCTGATCCAGATCCTGACTATATTGTCATGGCCAAACAACTTCAAGCACAAATTCTTATTACTCAGAAAAAGGACGAGCAAAATAAAGTTTTGAAAGAAACAAATGCAGTTTTGAAAAAGGACATTGAATGTTATAAAATACAACTTTCACATTTTCAAAATGCAGTTAAACATGAAAAGTGTTTTGAAAAATCATTTCAGGAATCGTATGTCAAAGAACAAAATCTTCAAAAGAAAATGCATGAGTTAATTGAGTCAAACGGCAAATTGGTTTCCAAACTGGAAAATGATAAAAATGATCTTAAAAAACAAGTTGCACAACTTCAAATGGAACTTTCAAAAACACAAACAGAGTTGTCAAATTGTAAACAGGAATTTTATGAACACAAAGTGCGAAAAAGGGAAAAAGAAAATTCTTTAATTGAAGAAAATCTCACTCTCCAACATCAAATAAAACAATTTCAAAATATCGTTTACAAACATGGAGAATCTGTAACAACGATTCAAAAGTTTACTTTGAAACCAAGACCCGATAAAGGTTTTGCCATTGGCGATTACAGATCAACCTTTCTTCACACAGCGTTCAAAACAATTCCTAAGCTTTACAGTATGGACCAATTGCTTGATAATAATATTGTGCGTGTTGTTGTATATAATACTGAGGAAGAAGAAGAACTTGAAGAACAGAGTCGATCAAAAATGAGTCAAGTTGAATATTGCAAACCATATGATTACTCAAAAGTTCCTCATATTTCAAAATCGTTTGTTCCATCAAGAGAAATACCTGAGAAATCATGGTATGTAACTGAGTAATATGTTTCATCTTCTGATGGGGACCCTGTCAAACCCGTGGCACAAGTAAATGGTCCATTACCATCTTCTGGTTCTATAACACCTTTACCAACACAATGTCGAGTCTTAGAATATTTTAAAACTTTCATGAAAGGCAACGAAAATTTGGAAAACGTAATTGAACATAATTCAGATATAAAAATTGCCACTTTTCAATCAGCTTACGAGCGCAAAATGCGAGAAATTTTTCAAAAACAATTTCTGCCTTTAGTTCAAAATTTGCGTCATTGTGCTACTCGGTGGGAACAGGAAATCCAAAAAGAAGTTAAATCAATGATAAACATTTTCACTTTAAATGAAAATGCAATTTTGGTTCAACAACGTAAAAACAGATTTTTGAAAACAGATTCTGATCGCCTCTTGAAAAAAGTTCTTGAAGCTGATATTGTGTCTATTGTCATGAATGATCTCTATAAATCTGGTACTTCTATGCTTGTGGATGATCTTTGTGTTGATAATAATTTGCTGAACACGAAATTGAGACATTAAAACATAAATATGATACGTTGAGTAAAAACAGTGATGATGTGTAAAACAAACTTTCAAAAGAAAATTGTCAACTCAAACAAAGGCTTGAATGGTGTCAAGCTCAAAGTCTTGAAACGGAATTGAGACTTCAAAATCAAAATGTTTCAAAACATTGTCAAGCTTGCAAAGACAACACATTTCTTAAAAATCAATGTCTCATTCTTGAAAAAGAAATTGCGGATTTAAAAATTGAAAACATCGAATGGTAACAAAACCACGATCACATCAATTATTGCAATGGTTTACTTGAGTATGATATTCAGGATAAAAATCACATCATCATTGATTTAAAAGAGAAAATTAAGGTACTTCAAAAAGGAAAGATAGTTGACACCACAGTGATAGCACCAGAAATGTTTCAAATAGATAAAACAGATAAGGGTAATAATGCAAAAAGTTCTAATGTTAGCTCTTCCACTTCTACAGGACTAGTTTCCCCTAAGAGCGTTAGCATCCCAAAGACAAAAAGCATTAAGAAGACTAAAAAGACTAGGCTTTGGCAACGTAGAAGAGGAACACTAGAAGTGCAAGAAGTAGAAGCTCACCTTAGGAACTTGAATAAAACTCATGTTGCATTCGATTTAGATTCTAACCTGGCAAATTTTAATCAAAATCTAAATGTAACGAATGATGAACCTTTAAATGTTTTGAATATTAATGCATCTTGTGTGTTTTGTCATCAAAGTGTGTTATCTGGTGATCATACTAAATGTGTAGTTAATAATCTCTTAAATCGTCACAAGAAACGTAGATCAGGCATTCCTTCTAGGCCCACTAATGCCTCTAAGTCTATTTTAGGAAAACAGCCTACTACTATTTTGAATAATGTTGTAGTCACCCCCCACTGAAGAAATCAACAAATCTAGGAACAAGCAAAAAGCTAGTGAATTTACCAAAAATAAAGAAAAAACTAGTTGGAACGTTGGCAACGTTGGTTACAATACAAACCAAATTTTAAATGGATTCCTAAACTGTTGAATATTTGTACTTCTAACCAACAGGAACCCACAATTTCTTCGGGTTCCACCCTTACTTCTGTTCCATCCTTGTCGTCTCCATGTGATGCAGGTGGTTCAGATTGTTCTCTGGATTGTTGCTAGCGGTTGCACCCGACACATGACAGGCAATCTCAAACTGTTAGCAAACTTTGTTTCAAAGTTTATCGGAACTGTCATATTCGGGAATGATCAATACGCTTTAATCATGGGCTACGACGACTATGTGAATGGGAATATTGAAATTAGCAGTGTCTACTATGTTGAAGGCTTGGGTCACAACCTCTTTTCAGTCGGTCAATTTTGTGATGGGGATTTAGAAGTAGCATTTCGAGAGAAAACTTGTTTTGTTCGTGATCTACAAGGAAATGATCTGATGTCATGCAAGCGTGGCACTAACGTTTACACAATTTTAATGTCTGACATGATCGCTTCATCTCCTATTTGTCTTCTATCCAAAGCTGAAATGACTAAATCATGGTTATGGTACAAACGCCTTTCTCACTTGAATTTCAAAACAATGACTGAAATCGCTCGTCACAAATTGGTTGAAGGCTTTCCAAGATTCCGCTATGCCAAAGATCACCTATGTCCAGCCTGTGAACAAGGAAAAAGTACCCGTGCTCATTTTCCCTCAAAACCTGAACACAGTACTAGTCATGTTTTACAACTGCTTCATATGGATTTGTGTGGTCCGATGCGTGTTCAAAGTATCAACGATAAACGCTACATTTTAGTAATTGTTGATGATTACTCCTGTTGGACTTGGGTTTATTTTCTTCGAAGTAAAGACCAAGCTCCTCAAATGATCATCACCTTTCTCACCAAAATACAAGTTCAGCTATGCTACACAGTCAGAATTGTTAGAACTGACAATGGCACAGAATTTAAGAATCAGACTCTAAGGTCGTATTTTGTGAACATCAAACATCCATTCCACGAACACCCGAACATAATGGAGTAGTCGAAAGACGCAACAGAACATTAGTGGAAGCTGCACGAACGATGTTAATCAATGCTCAATTACCGGATTACTTATGGGCGGAAGCTGTTTCAACCGCATGTTACACTCAAAACCGTTGTATGATCACAAAACGCCATCACAAAACCCCTTATCAGATTGTTTACAAAAGGAAACCGAACATCAGTTACTTTCATGTATTTGGAGCTCTATGTTATCCAGTTAATGATCGTGATGATCTAGGTAAACTTAAAGCAAAGGCTGACATTGGAATATTTGTTGGATACTGTGAAAATTCAAAAGGCTTTCGGATATGGAATCATCGTACAAGAGAAATTCAAGAGACTATTCATGCTAATTTTGATGAACTCACTTAAATGGATTCTGAGCAAAACAGCTTAGGACCCGCATCCAACCGCCTAAACTTTCCGGAATCTTTGGTTGAACCATTGTCACTCTCCCGTAAAGAAGTGGAAACCTTGTTTGCTCCATTGTTTGATGATACGATTGTTAACCGTCCATCTGAGGCCTCACCAAATTCCGCTGCACATCTTGATCAACATCAAGTACCTGATACACCTCAACAAACAACAACAACAACTGTTGGAAGAGACGGTCCTCCGATTGTATCCCCAACAAAAACAGAACAAACCGGGTCTAACTCACGACAATCAGCTGGAGACTCCATACCTATATTAGTTCCACAAACCGCAGAGCATGACCCAGAACCATTCATTAACCCATTTGCACCGACTCTACTTGTCCCTGACATTGCTGAGTCATCTACACGTAATTTGGATCCTACTCACTTGCGAGATACTTATCAACTTCACCCTTCGACACACAAATGGACTAGAGATCACCCCTTAGTTCAAATTATTGGCCATCCAGATGCACCTATTATGACAAGACAACGACTTCACACAGACGGTGAAACTTGCATATACGCACTCACAGTATGTGAAACCGTGCCAAAGAACGTCAAAGAAGCTATGACTTACGAAAACTGGATTGAGTCTATGCAAGAAGAATTCGAATCATTTCAAAGATTGGAAGTCTGGGAAATGGTTGAAAAACCCGAAGGAATCATTGTCATTGGATTAAAATGGATCTGGAAAAATAAACTGGATGCCGAAGGAACTGTCATACGCAACAAATCACGCTTGGTAGCAAAAGGATACTCTCAAGAAGAAGGTATCGATTTTGAAGAATCATTTGCTCCAGTAGTTAGACTTGAAGCTGTATGGATCTTCTTAGCATATGCTGCTCATCGGAATATGGTTGTTTATCAAATGGACGTGAAAACGGCTTTTCTGAATGGTCAACTCCATGAAGTGGTTTATGTCAGTCAACCTGAAGGATTTGTTGATCCAGAACGTCCTAATCATGTCTACAAGCTAAAGAAGTCTCTCTACGGTCTCAAGCAAGCCCCAAGGGCGTGGTATGACAAGTTATCTACATTCTTGTAGGCTAATAACTTTACTCTAGGCTCGGTGGACCCAACACAGTTTACAAAAACATACGGGGCAGACTTATTAATTGTTCAAATTTATGTCGATGACATTATTTTTGCTTCAACCAACAAACGTTACTCAATGGATTTTGCAAAATTAATGACAGATAATTTCGAAATGTCCATGATGGGTGAACTTACGTTCTTTCTAGGACTACAAGTTCATCAATGACCCCGTGGAATTTTTTTAAATGAGTCTAAATATGCTCTTGAGATTTTAAAGAAACATGGAATGCAAAGCTGTGATACAATGAATACACCTATGGCCAATTCCACAAAACTAGATGCAGATATACATGGGACTCCTGTTGACCCTACCAAATACCGAAGTATTATTGGGTCCCTCATGTATCTCACATCTAGTAGACCTGATATTGTATTTGCTGTTTATATGTGTTCGCGTTATCAGTCTAAACCAACTGAGAAACACCTCAATGAGGCAAAAAGAATCCTTTGATACATAAAGGGAACCATCCATTTGGGAATCTGGTATCCGAAGGATTCTGGTTTTGAACTAATAGCTTTTTCAGACGCTGACCATGAAGGATGCTTAGACACACGAAAAAGTACATCAGGTGGATTACAGTTTCTTGGAGATAAGCTTGTGTGTTGACAATCAAAGAAGCAGGACTGCACTTCACTGTCATCAACAGAATCTGAATACGTAGCTATGTCTGCTTGTTGTGCTCAAGTTATTTAGATGAGATCACAACTTAAAGACTATGGCTACCTATTCAATAAGATTCCAATCTACTGTGATTCCAAAAGTGCCATTGCAATCTCCTGCAACACAGTCCATCACTGCAAATCCAAACACATTGATCTCAGATATCATTTCATCAAGGAGCATGTCGAAAAGGGTACCGTTGAATTATATTTTGTGGGAACTGAGTACCAATTGGCGGACTTACTTACAAAAGCCTTAGCTCCATCAAGGTTTGCTAGTTTAGTTCACCAAATTGGTATGCGATGTTTGACTCCAGAGGATCTGAAAAAGTTTTTAAAACACAAGTAAATGTCAAACATCAAACAAACTATCTTTGTAAATAATTTTTTCAAAAACAAAAACACAAAAAGATTTTTCTATTTCTTATTAAAAAAAAAGAAAAAGAGCAAGTATATCGCTTCCTTTCAACACCTTTTTATTTCTTTATCTTTTACAAAGTGTTGAGGGGGAGTCACGCTTAAAATCTTTCTCAATTTTTTCAAATCGGTATACTTGCATATTTTTATAAGATGCGTTGTTTCAGAATTAATGATATCTCATGTCCTATTCTTTTCATAAACGATGTCATTAGGAGTATATTTTAGATTTTTTCCTTTGGTTATCAACATGTATCAAAATTATGGACTCATGATGCAAAATAAGTAGTTAGGGGACTAAAACTGTCAAAGTTACAAAGTTCTAAATCATAAAAACAAACAAACACCCCGTTTTTTTTACCAAATTATCAAAAAATATCAAACAAACACCCTTTTGAAACCTATGGCTCAAATTCAAACAAAAAATCCAAGCTACCAATCTTCAATCTGTAAGTTTCTACATGATCTTAAGACGATCTCAAGCAATGGTTTTTGTTTAATCACAATTTTAATGGTATGATTTCAAGAAATTGCGATTTGTAGTTCTAGGGTTTCACTAATTTCGGAATTGATTTAAACATGGTTGGGGGTGCAATGTTTCATAGGGGTTTTGTCTTAAAACACGTTCTTAACTCGCCCATAACAATTAATCACAACCAAAAACATGTTTGGTTGATTCTCGATAACTAGGGTTTTAACCTGATTTGGGTACTTTTGATTACATGTTTGTTTGTTTGTTATTATTGGTGGGATATGATGTCTTCTGTGTATATAACATTCTAAATCACTTAAATTGTTACTGAATCCATGAATGCATAAAATTCGATAGCTAGGGTTTATGTTCATTTAAGGTTTTTCTCGTTTGATGTTCCTATGGTCAATTACCCGTGCACAACCTGTTTCTTTGAATCATAATAGATGCATAACATATTAGATATGATGAGTGATTACATGTCTTTGTGTTTCTCGATAAGTTGTGATATTCAAGTTTTGAAATTCCTTAATATGTTGTATTCTTGTATCGTAATTGATTGTATATCATTCTATGCTTCAGGTTACAACCTTTGGAATCTCAATTTTTCAAGAGAAACGTACGTTGGCTAACTTTCGAAATTCTTGTAAAAGAGTTCTTTCGAGAACCAATTTTCACAATCACCAGTAATGGTGGACATCTTTGGAGAACACACAAAACATGTCTTTTTCGAAAAATTTTCAAAGACTCAAATTTTCGAAAATACCATTCTTTCGCGAATACACTTTGGATTTCTTTGGAGAAAACATGTTTTATATGTTTGCGAAAGATTCTCATCACTGCTCAATTTTTATCGAGAACACAAGCAGTGAAAACTTTCAAAAATGCTCAATTCGAGTGTTTGCGAAATTTTGTTGCAAATTTGTAATTTCGATAAAACATTTATCGAGAACACATCTTTGTGGATCTTTTCGAAAACACTTACAATTGGCATTTGCGAAATTCTTACATTGTTTCTGTTTATTCAAGGATCTCACTTGACATATTTTCGAAATCAAGGATTTATACTTGTTTGCGATAAATTGTACTAAATGTTAAATTTCGAGATCATTGAATGTTGTAATTTCGAAAACATGTAATTATGTTGTGTATATTATTTGATGTAACGTGTGATGTAATCATGTATCTTGGATAATATTTGTGCTTATGTGAATGTATGTGTACTCTATGCTTGATTTCATGATTCTAAAAGTTATATCTTATCTAAGCACACTTCATACGTCACTTCACATATCATAATTACTGGCTTACGTGCTTAAATGATTCTAAGTGTTTATCTGTAATCAAACTTGTGATCATGCTAATGAGTAACAAATCTGGATGTTTGGTTTATGATAATGTCTTTTCAGATTAACATGGCTGAACACAACGAGAATGTCCCCGAACAAACTCTTCCGTTGCTCACACTGAATGACATCATCCCTGCTGACTACAGCGTCACCATTGGCAGAAACAATCCTCGAGTTGACTTCGACAAATTGAGAATTCTTGAGAACTCGTGCAAGATTGTCAAAGATATTCTCCTTGCACATCCATGCAAGCATCTGCTCAACAAATCAACCTCAGTTCCTGTGTTCTACCTTCATCAGTTCTGGCTTACGGCAAAGGTTAACTTAGATGATGAGTCTTTCACTGTTACGCTGGATCGACAAGTCTACACTGTAGATCACGAAGTCCTTCGTACAATCTTCCTTCTACCTCAGCCTGAGAATGAATTTGTTCCAATGTTGCCTGAACTGGATCTCCTGGACTTCTTCATTGACCTAGGATACGATGTTCAAGACGACTTACCTCTGATTAAGCACTCCAGATTCAATGCTAAAAACATGCCTCAGCCTTGGAGAACTTTCTATATGTTGGTCGTACGTTCAATATCAGGAAGCAAAAGTGGTCATGAACATCCCAGACTTGAGCACTTACAAGTGTTCTGGGGAATGGTCAGTATGTTACCGATTAACTTTGCAATTCCCATAATGAATGATCTAGTCTACAACATTCAAACCAAACGTGAAAAGACTATGATCCCGTTCATAAGATTCACAAAGTTAATCATTAAGCATTTTTGCAAAGATACACCGGAATTCATCAAAAGAATGGGAGATCCAAATGAGCCAAATAACCTCTTCAAGTACGACTTCACCATTTCTTTTGTCAAAATGACCACGTCTTCTACCAAGCAAAAAGGAAAGAGGCTTCCCGAGTACTTTCTTGATGAAAATATCAGGAACAGTTCAAGCTATGAATTCTACGATAATGCTTATAAAGGGATTCAGGAAGAGACTACCATACAGACTCGAAGTAAAGGAGGTGTGAAATCTGGGAGTACTAGTAGCACTACTGGTTCACTACAATCAAAATCAAAGGCTACTCCCAAAACTAAACCTTCCAGCAAACCAAAACCTATACCCAAACCTAAGCCTGCAACTAAGCCAAGAAAGAAGGTAACACCAAAGCGCGCTCTTCGAGATGAACCTACACCGCCACCCTCTGAAAGCGACTTTGAGTTTGACACAGAATCTGAAGAAGAAGAGGAAGACTTTGAACGAAGAGTAAGAGTACCTGAAGAAGCATTTCCAGAAACGGAAATTGCTATACAACAAAGTTTAGAAACCTTTGAAGCAGATAAAAGAAAAAGGAAAGGGATCACGATAAATGAACCTAATGATGATGAAGAAGACGAACCAATAGTTGAGCAATTGGTCGACAAAAGAAAATTGAAAAGTATAGTTGTCGACACACGGGCCGAAAAGAAGAAATTTCTCAAAGATCAGAGGGAAGCATCACTCCTCAGCCGACTTCATCCTCAACCTTCATCACCACCTGTCAATCAACCAGAGCATGAAGGCACTACTAGCAGCACAGTTCCTCCCATTGTGTCTACCACTTTAGAACCAGCTTTACAACCCGGTGACAAAGTAGGAGACAAAGATGCAGATGGCAACATCACTATGACGGAAACTGCAAATATTGAGGAGAATGTTGATGAACAAGAGAACATTGCCACGGATCAGGGATTTGACCCTTTCACCACACCAGAGTTTCTTGCACAGGAAGAAGAGGAACGTAGAAGAAAGGAAAATGAAGAAAAGGAAGCATTCGACACCAACATATTCCTTCAGTCATCTTCACACTCTAAGATGAAATCTTCAGAACAACCTCCACCTCCTAAAGACTCTCCACCAAAGGATCCGACTCCTCCAGCTTCTTTTTCAAGCTCCCACAATGAGTCGTCTTCAGAATCATCACCAGAACGTTCATCTCCTACACCCTCTAAACCGCATCTAAACAACAATCAATCAATGAACCAACAAAACCAGTTGATCTTCAGGAGCAAGTCAAAAGTCTCACAACCTTGGTTACTAATCTCGCTAAACAAGTTGAAGACTTTCAGGAAGCAAAGCAGCAAATCGATAGGTTCATGAAAGCAGACTTGGTAGGACTCATTAGGACTTTCACACTAGATTACCTTACTAAAAATCTGGTTGATATCGTCACTCCTGAAGTGACAAGTCTTATTGAACCAATTAAGGATAACTTGGAGCACAAGATCAGAAGTGTTGTAAAGAAAATGCTGTCAACAACACCATTCACTCTTCACCCTGCAAAAGCTTCAACATCAACTCCAACCATTTCTGAACCATCGGTCGATGACCTACTTGCTCAGCTCTACGACAAAGTTGCATACAAAACCAATTTAACAACTGATGAAATTGCACTTATCGACGCCATTGCAGCTAACTTGTCAAAAGAGTCATGCAAAGAAGCTGCTGGATCCCTGAAGAGGTCAAGGAAAGATGACGACCCGGACCCAAACTCAAAAGGTAAGAAACACAAGTCCGGAACTGGTCCATCATCTTCTCACCAACCACAAAAGGATTCCACTCCTCCTGGAAATCAACAACATCCTTCAGCTTCTGGTCAAGGTCCCACAGACCAGGAAGAAACACTCATGCAACCAACTGATGATTATGAAGGACAACCTGATGCCGACTACCGTGCCTCTCCAATTCCCGATTCTCAACCTGGACCATCATCAACCTCAAAAGCTCAAGACAAGGATACTACATCCAAGTCTATAAAGTCAAAGAAAAGGAGACGTCACTCATGGATTGACAATGACGACACACCTCAAGATGATTGGTTGACTGATTTGGTCAAGGCTCAACCTCCTCTCGAAAATGAAGAACCACTTCCGGGCAATACACTTCAATACACTCAGAGTATAATGGCGGATCTTCAAATTGAGAAACTTACAAAGGCTGAGTTAAGAAGAATCAATAAGGATGCACAGGAATTCCTAAAGACTAGATCTGGAAACAAGATGGAATTTGAATTTCACATGCAGAATATAGCTAGTGCAATGTCTGGTAAGTTTGACTGGCTAAATCCTGAAGCAAATTTCGACATCCATTCAGGAAAACCCGACAAGCCTTACTTCACCGATTGGACCAAGCCATTACCTCTGCAAGGATTTCCAGAAAAACCGAAGATACCTTACCGCTTCTTCTTCAACAAAGATCTTCGTAACCTCCAACTCACTCAAGAGAAATCCAAACAAAAATATGCTTCATCATTAACTATCTCAGTGCCAGCCGCAAGATACGATGTTCCTGCAATTGAAGAATCAACTCCAGTATTTAGCAACTCCATTGTGGCTTACGACAGAGATGCTTTACACGGGATTCAGCATTGGCCTGAACGTCGTCGACTCGGTTACACTCACAGGTTAGAAATCAAGTCATTAGAGAATGTGAAGCATAAATCAAAGATCATTGCTATCTTGGAGATTCAAGAGTCGAAAAGGTTTAACTACATGTTCATGAATGAGATTGTGGTTAAAAGGCAAGATGAAAAGAAGTACAAATTATCTGAAGCAGACTTTCCCGACCTTTATCTAAATGAAATTGAAGACATGTATCTAGAAAAAGTTCAAGGAAGAATGCGTGGATTCGAAACTGAAACACAATACAACTTCATTTCATCTCTACTTCTCTTCATCCGACGATTGATAGTTCAAGAAAGAGTGGAAGATCTTCAGCTTGGAGTGGAAAGTTACCAACAGAAGATCAATTTGACTAAGCCACAACTCTCATTTGAAGGAATAAATCAAATGTCACAGTATACACTCATCCAAAAACCTTCATTTGGTTTGACCTACCTCAACAGCAAAAAGCAACTAAGTTTTATGAAGCTCGATGAGTTACACAAGTTCTGTGATGTTACACTCAAAACTGTTCGTGATGGGTTAGTCAAACGGTTGAATGATGATCGGAAAAAGATATCAAAAGGTGAAACTCCAAGGTGGAAATCCAGTTCCAGAAGACAAGTTCGTAACTTCGTCATGAAAATAGAAGAAAGGTTATTTCACCGGGAGCAGATCAGACGATTGGAAAGTTACATCGGTGTCAGACCTTCATTTCCCATCAGACTATTCAAAAGATCGGATCCTCAGTTCACAGACTTTGATGCTCCGATCATTGATGAATCATAAACTGGTACACAAGGGTATTAACATTTCAATTATAACTATTTCATTTGATTGATTTGTTATCATTATGGCTTGTGCACACATAACAGTGTACAACCTGTTCTTGTAAAGAAAGGACCCTGAGGTACGCATCAGTGCCTCAATCCTGATATAAGGAGCGAAGGCTTCTTACTTTTGAGTAAAGTTAATCAAACATTTTCTGATTTTCATAACTCTGCTCAAAAGTCAAGTATTTCACCTCAATAAGAATTCACTGGTTGAGGGGGAGCACTTGAAACAAAATCATCGTTTTTGAAATCAAAAGTTCTTGTTGAATTCTCCCCATAAGATTCAAAAAGCATATTTTAATAAAAAATATTGTCAAAAATATCATCGTA
This sequence comes from Artemisia argyi, assembly GCA_030686995.1. Lineage (NCBI taxonomy): Eukaryota > Viridiplantae > Streptophyta > Magnoliopsida > Asterales > Asteraceae > Artemisia > Artemisia argyi. The sequence continues at coordinate 148,773,668 of CM060681.1, forward strand.
TATGCTATTTTTGAGGGGGAGAAAAAGTGAATGTGATTAAAATATGAAAGTTCAAAGTTGCTTAAAAGTCAAATCTCATGCGAGCTAGACTCAGATTCACCCAAGAATTGACGAAACATATAAGTAAATAATCGAAAGGACTTATCCTCGACGGGTAATGACATCAAGTTAGTTACTAGAGCTAGTTGTCACCTAAAAACTGACAATGGAACTCTTTAACTAGCCACGTAAGCGTGTCTCAAAAAGGATTTGTCTTAGTAGAAATGTACCATTTCGAGAAACTTTCTGTGGACTTGACCAGACCGAGAAATAACTTCAAGCTAGTTTAACTAGTGATGTAAGCGTGTCTCGAATCGGTCTTGTTCACTGAAAGCGGATCAATTCAAAAGTGCTTGCTCCTCCCGCATGTGCAAATTTATTAAATACTTATGAGCACACGTGAAGGGGGAGCCCTTCATAAGAAAACACAAAACTCTCAAAGTTAAACAAAATGCTTGATAATCACAAACACTTTGAGAGATTTTCAAAGGCTTCTTGGCTATTGTCGGATATTCATGGAGTTATAAGGTGATTAAGATAGGAAAAACCGTCCTATGATCCGCCAGAGCCGGAGGGATCTACCCAAGGACATCACCAATAGTTAGAATTAGAAGTCCTTAGGTATGATACGATAAAAGGAGTAAAGAATGAAAGGAGAAAGAAGGGGTTGAAGAATTAAAAAGAAAAGTAAAGAAAAGGGTGAAAAGAAATAACACTCTATATGTTCAACCTTAGGGCAGACACCGGGTTCAATTCGTATGCTACTGGTTGTTGCTAAGGCAACGCCGGTATTGAAGATAAAGTCATCATGGACCCAGTGACGCAATGCACTAAACCTTCTAGCCACTCAAGTTCTCTTAAAAGAGCTTGTTTCATTCTCACGGGGAACCAGTGTAATCTATCGACTTATCTCTTAGAGATGGTTGATATTGAAGCAGGAGACCCCTCCCTAGTCTCCGCATAGGAAACCTAAGTGTGCACTTTTCGAGTCTAGAGCCATGAGATACATCAAAGATCTCGTAGGAACACTTAGTATTTCTACAACTGGTGTTCTACATCAATGAACACCAGCTGTAAATTATCGAGTCCTTCACAGATCTTAGCAATCTGCCGAGAACGTTTGTGAGAGAATTTACATAAGTATTTCTCAATGATTGAACGGAAATCCTGCCAGGGTCAACATCTAACAGCCCTGACAGCAGGTCACTTCGGTAACTCCTTGTGGGTTACGCTTAGTGTTTGCGGTGGTTTCTTAGCGGTCTACAGTCATGGAGTGATTCCCAGCGACTCACCCAGTCATTGAGCTTCTAAGTAGGTCTTGTAAGCTCCTTCGGGAGTATCTGACATGGGAACGACCTTGATAAGGGTTAGAAGGAGTCTTCACACTATGCTGTTGACGATCTCTAATTCCTTATCTGTAAGTACCAGATGTTTTATTACTAATTGTTTACCTGCAGGGACACATCATATCCATGGCGACGGATTCCACATGCTCATACATGCATCTTGAAGTCATCAAAATCTCCCTCAAAGATCAATGCAACACAAAACTCAAAAAAAGATTCTACGCCAAAAAGAAGAATCTACAGAGTATAAAGACTAAAGATCAAAAGTCTAAGAAAGGGAACTACGTGCATGTATAAGTCAAAGTTCAAAGATGTATGAGCATTTTGGAATGGCGGACTACCACCACAGACGCAGAAGTGACGAAAGGCAGACAACTTCATAACTTGATCACTATCACAACAACAATGAAAAAAGCACAAAGAACGATGAATGATTTTATCTCTTGATTTTTGAAAGACGTCTAAAGCTGTGAAAGTTAAAGATGAAGAAATGACAAAGACGTCAAGCAACCATGATGACCGACCCTTAGGGGGAGATTGTTGGGGACGAAGTTTTACTATTTTATCAAGTCTCGGTCATTTGTAATAATATTAGGTTGCTTAGTTATTATTTACTTTCATTTATATTATGTATTAAGTTTACTAGGTTTAAGTAATGAAACCCATGGGCTTCTAAGCCCACACGAAATGATGAGTGGAAGGAGAGGGTGTATTTCCCTAGCTCCTTTCCTATAAATAGTAAGCTTAGGTCTCATGTAAACTTGGTTGGTTATTTGAAATCTTAAAGAAACTCTTGCATTTATATTTCTCTCATTCTCATAATCACCCAAATCCTTATATCTATCTCATTCTTGCTTGTGTGAATTCAATATGGTACCTAACAACTAGTATACATATACGTACATCCCTTTCAAATGGTATTTAGGTAATAGATGACGTAGGGTCCGTCCGTGAGAAAATGAAAGAAACCAACATTTTTGCTAAATACTTTACTTTTCATAGATTTTATTCTCTTACTAATCGGATCTTTTTTTTATATTTCATAAATCCATCATAACCAAGAAAAATTATTTTCTTATCCTACTAAGAATCTTAAAGAATACTGTTTCATTTAATGAAATAAACAAACGTATCTGGTTCTGTTATTGTAGATTTTATTTTATTTTTTATTTTTTAATTTATTATTATTATTTTTTATGGTGGTCGGCAAACTAGCTATACTTTATATTAAACGTGTAAAATTACATAATTTGGGAAAAATAATTTCCATAATTTTTTAAAACTAGTTTTGAGAACTTATTTTTTTGAAAACTTATTCTTGTAAAATAATCCATAATCTTTGTCACCCAAACAAAAATTATTTTTTGACCAAAGGTTATTTTTTAACAGAATAAATTTAAGCCTTAATAAGCTTCCACAAACCGTCGCACCAAACGCGCCCCTCGTAATGTTGTTCAACCATTTAACTTATAAACGGGCTACATCCGACTTAAGTCCATGAAAGCTAAAAACTAAATAAATAAGCTTTTAGATGGTGCAACTAGTTAATATCTCTCGCCGTTTTAAAATAAATAAATAAAATAAAATAAAGTAACATCTAAAATTTATGTTTTAGATGGTGCAACTAATCATATGTTTTAGAGTAAAGTCTGAAATATGTTCATATGGTTTGTTCATTGCAATGTTTTAAAACCCGATTCGATCCGTCTGGTTCAACCAGTAAACCGGGAACCGGTGATGTTATCGGGCTGTTTGTAGCCGGGTTTTTTGAGATTTAAGACCCGGATTAAACCGTCGAGTTTCACTTGACCCGGGTCGAAACGGTTCACTAAAACCGACCGGTTTTATATTTTTTTGTTGTTTTCTAGTTGACCAATATGGATAATCGAGAGTTATTGATATCAAATCTTAAGCTACTAAACAAATGAAATTACATGATCAACTTATCTACCATGCTGCTAACATTTTGTAATTTTAGCGTAGTATTGTTGTCGTCATTTTTAACCCAAATTTTTTTATATATTTAAATATTTCATGTGGGTAGTAAGTATAGTGTGCCAACATATAAAGATGTGATAACGTAAATGTTTAAATCTTTTATATAATAAAAAAACTCTAGTGGGTACTTTGAAAAAAGAATATTTTCTTATTAGGTAATATTTTAATTATTATTTTTTAAATTAAAATTTTAAAAATTTGTTTTGTTGATATACTACACAAGTAGAAGATAAATAATAAAAATTTATATACATAGATAAGATGCAACTAACAACATGATTAAAATTTTTAAATGATTATCTTTAATAATAAACAAATATAATTAAAAATCATAAATCAAACAAAATTAAGATTAAATTATTTGTTTTTTAAGAAATAAAAATATATCATTCAAAAATTTGTTTTAAAAAAACCCGCGCGTGCGCGGGCATTATAACTAGTATATACAACAATATATCACACTTCTATGGGAATATAAATTTAAATAGTTTTCCAAAAATCACGATTCTTTATTCATGATACTGTAGTATTATCAGACGACAACAAAGTAACTTGGATGTAATGTTGTTTTAAAGTTTGAAACTTGTATTCCAATTGTTTTGTATGTGTTTTTATTGGATTTTATGTTTTGTAAACTTATTTTATGGTTAGTATTTGATTTTCAAGGTTTTACATGTGTTTGGTATTGATTTTCACAAGTAATATATGTGTTTGGTAACATGATTTATTACATTTTTTATGTGTATAGAAAACCGGTTTGACCCGTCGATCGAACCGGTTGAACCATTGACCCGGTTACTCGATCGGGTCAATAAAAAACTGGTTTTTAAAACACTGGTTCATTGTCCCGCTTTACATCCCTGTGGTTTTTTTGGCACACAAACATCCCTCCATTAGTAAAGTTAGCCACCATACATCCCTTCGTTAGTAAAATAAGTCAATGAGGATTAATGGTGCAAATTATTTCTTCGTTATCTCCTAACGCAAGAGAAAAAATTTGCATCATTAGTCATCAGGACTAATGGTGCAAATTGTTTCTAAAAATAAATTAAAAGAAGACACAGTAGGCTCTAACTCGTTCGTTTTTTAACGTTTTCGTCTGTTTTTGCACGCTTTCTTACGTTTTCGTCCGTTTTTTTATGTTTTCGTCTTTTTTATACGTTTTCATCCATTTTTATACGTTTTCATCCGCTTTGCTACGTTTTCTTACATTTTTATCCGTTTTCGTCCATTTTTATATGTTTTCGTACGCTCTTATACGTTTTCGTCTGTTTTTACGTGTTTCATTTGTTTTTATATGTTTTCGTTCATTTTAATACGTTTTCTTGCGTTTACATACGTTTTCTTTCGTTTTATGCATTTTCTTCCGTTTTTGTACGTTTTCATCCGTTTTATACGTTTTCGTCCGTGTTTATATGTTTTCTTAAGTTTTTATACATTTTTGTCATTTTTATATGTTTTCGTCCGTTTTATACATTGTCATGTGTTTTTTACGTTTTCGTCTGTTTTATACGTTTTTAACGTTTTCATACGTTTTTATCCGTTTTCGTCTTTTTTTTTAAGTTTTTGTCCATTTTTATATGTTTTTATACGTTTTTATCTGTTTTCGTTTGTTTTTACGCGTTTTCATCCGTTATATATATTTTCACTCGTTTTTATATGTTTTCTTACATTTTTATATCTTTTCTTTTGTTTTCATACGTTTTTATTTGTTTGCGTCTTTTTTACGTAAAATGGAAGAAAACAATTAAAAAGGGACGAAAACGTATAAAAACTTACGAAAATGTATAAAAACTGATGAAAACATATAAAAATGGATAAAAATGTATATAAACGGATGAAAACATATAAAAATGGACAAATACATAAAAACAATGAAAAGGTACTAAAACGGACGAAAATGTATATAACGGACGAAAAAGTTAAAAAACGGATGAGTGGGGTTATCATGCGGTCCACTGTTTTGATGAAGTGGGCGTCAAGTTTATGCATAATTTGGTGCGTAATATTCTTGTTGATATATGTTTCAAGGTTGGGATCATGGTGCGTAAGTAGGCTCCAATGGGTTTCCTCTCGGAGGATAGGAATGAGCTATGACTAGGATCTCTCCTTTTGCTGGTATGGGGGAGACTTCATGGGCTCTTGGGGTAGCCTTGCATAATGTTGTGGAGAAGAAAAAGAGGAAGTATGCGTCCAGTGAGGAAAACAGTTAAAAGTTTATACCATTTACTTTTTCTATGTTTGAGGAATTCGATGTGGATGCTTTGGACATACTTTCACATATTTAGTCTATTTCTATGAGCTACTCAAGTAACACTAAGAGTGGTTCATTTATCTTTCATAAAGTAAGTTTTTGTATCCAGAAAGGAGTGGGAACACAACATGTGTCTGGACTCCCATCAAACTTTATGTAATTTTTTATAATAAATATTATTATTGTTGTTAAAATAATTAAATAAATGATGATGATGATGATGATGATGATAATAATAATAATAATAATAATAATAATAATAATAATAATAATAATAATAATAATAATAATAATAATAATAATATAACTTTGATTATAGACGATCGTCCCTTCATCCCGATCGTGGCTCTCATGGGAGATCTTCCTGATCTCACCACTTCGCCTTCGTCCCTTTATATTTCTTTCAACATTATCATTTGAATCGAAGGTGGTTTCATATGCGTTTTTATATCACACGTTTGTTTTTTCTTTTTTTAGATTTTTGGTTTGTATCAGTTCGAACAATTTTAGGATTCTTCTCGCGACCCTCCTCAGTTAGAATATTGCTTTGATTTCTTCATATCAGGGTTGGTAATGTGGTGTTTATCTAGTTACATGTGATTTTATCTTGTTTGAACTATTTTAGGGTTCATTTCTTGAAAACCTTACTTGGTTTGATCGGCTGTTGCTCGGTTCAATCTGTGGTTATCAGTGGATGTTACTGTGGTATTCATATCAGTGGCTACTACGTAGATTTCACTGGTTGTAACGTGGTGGTTTTGTAGTTCAATGTTCAGTTCGACTATTGCTCGGTTCGTCTTGGTTAGCAGTACGTTCGATTCTTAGAAACCATACCCGGTTCAAATTTTGCTCGATTCGGCTGTTAATGCCTTTCCATATCAGTGACTATTTCGTTTGTTGTTTCATTTTCTTATGGTACCTGAATTTTTGGTTTGAAAATGCCTAGGGTCTGATATCGCATAGGGTTGTTCTTGCCAATTTGCTCTTTGGTTATACTTTTATTTGAGTGTTGGTGGCTCTTAGGCATTTTAGTGTTCTTGGATGTTTTAGTGTTCCTTTGGCAACTTTGATACTTTCCGTTTTGATACTTGGTAGTTTTGTGTTTCAGTGGAGTTTTCGTATTGCTTTGGCATCGTAAGTTCTGCGTTTTGCCTTGACGGGTTAGTTTTGTTTGTGGTGGTTGTCTGATACTGTTTATGATCGGTTTGCATGGCGATTGTACTGTTTCATTTCCGTTTTGTTGATCTTAGTGGTTGTCACGATGGTAGCGGAAATAGACTTACCAAAACCTCGTTTATCATTGATTGGCCTGAAACGGTCAGATAATATCAACCAAAGGATGGTCAACAAGTCAAACAGCTTGGGCCAATGCTTCCGTGGAATACAGTGTTTCCCCGGGTCGTAATGTCCCAACGAGGTGTGCGATGGTTTATTAAAAACGAATATGTGATCGATTGAATATGAACAGGAATATGAATAAAGTGTGAGTGAGTGATTACACTAAGGTTTTATAAAACTAAATAGCTTAAGTAAGCTATTGGAATGATTACGTAAACCTAAATAACCTAAAAACGTTTACAATCTAAAAACGCGTACGTTTAATTTAAATCTACGTAAACGTACGAAACAAATTTTTTTTTAACTAAAGTAGTAATTTGCATGCCTTAGGGGCTTAAATGCAAATTAAATAAACTGAAAATATTTATTTTATAATTACTAATTATTTAATTAATTATTATTATTTAATAACTATTTATTAATTATCTAATAATACACTAATAATTAAGAAAATATAAAATAAGTCTAGAAAATTAAAATTTGTAAAAGTCTAAAATATTATAAAACTTATTTTAAAACTAAAATTATATTTTTAAGACTATTTATCTAATTATTATTAAATAATTATTATTTAATTATTAATTAACTAATTATATGATTTTAAATTATAAAAAATACTAAAAAGACTTAGATAATTAAGAAGATTTTTATAAATCTAATTAACCATCACAGGAATCCTAAAAAATTAAAAAAACTTTATTTTATATATATTTAAACTAGTTTACTAATTATTATTCTATTTATTATTTAATTATCAATTAAACTATTTAAATTATAAAAACTAGTAAATGAACAGTAAAAATTACAAGAAAATTTCTAAAATTATTTTATGACTTATAAAAGCTAGGAAAAATATAAAATCTAGGTGTTACTTTATAAAAACTAATTATGTTATTTAAAACTTAATTATTAATTAATTATTAATAAAACTAATTTAAATTCTAATAAATACTAAATTACAAAATAAAAATCTGAGAAAATTATTAAAAATACTTTAATATAAAAGGAAATTAATAAAAATATAGATTACTTAATAAAAATATAAAAATGAAAATTAAAATTAAATTGTATTAAATAGAAACTATCACTTATTTTTATATTTGTTTATCTGGATTTTTCTTTTACAAAACTAATTTATATATAAAAACAACTAACGTTAATAAAAACAACTATTTTATAACTTAATATTAAGCACTGTGGAAAGCAATAAGCTCCGTAGTTGACTTTGTTTGACCAAACAAGCAAATAAGCTCAACTGAGCTTGTGTGGGACCCACTATGGATTATTCTGGTTCCAATAGGTTAAGTAAACAAGTTTGAGCTAGATTTGGCCAGATAAGCCCTTGGAATAAGCTAATAAGCAGTTAAATAGCACTTGGTAACTTGTTACACAACTGAAAATGGGACAGATTTGTGTGCTTATTTCAGGTGGGGTCCACTGAGTCCTAGGTCAAACAATTGGTCAAGTCTTAAAGGTTACCAGGAGGGGGGTTGAAAGAACCCAAAACTAGGGTGTGGGACCCACTGTGGTGACCTACAGCAACCACCAAAGGTGGTGGTGTGGGTGTGATAACTGCTGCACAGGGGAGGTGTTCTCCCTGCAGTTGTGTTTGGGGGTGTGCGGGACCCACACAGAAAATCACAAAAATAAACTAAAGAGTGGATTACGAAGTTGAGGTGGGGAACTATGATCCCAAGAAGTTTCAGAACCTCAAACCAAATACAAAATTCTACAAAATTATTGCAAATTTTGAGATTTTTGAGAATGGTGACTTTTGACTTTCTAAGTTTCTTAGCTATTTTGACTTTTGTGAATTTCTACTGCTTCCTATAAGTTAAATAAGTTATGATAAGCTATAGAGAACCTATTTTTAGCTTAAGCTACAACTAATAAGGTAAAATGAGGATTTGTGACAGTTAACTGTGAGGGTGATTAACTAACTTTTTGACTTTTTAATAAATCACCACCGATTTTTATGCTGCAAATGACCTAAAGAAACTTAGTTTGATAAATCTTAAACACAAACAACAACTATTACACAGTGGTGCTCAGAGAATCACAAGGATCCAAACACCCCTATATGAGACTGTGTAAGAGATTTTCAAAGCTAATCACAGATAAAGTCCACAAATATGATTCATAAACACTTATTATGATTACCTAGACTGATTTAAACAGATAAACAACATCAAACACTAAAAATTCCATATGATGCTATAATGGTAGTCAATGATGAAATCTGAGCATCTAGTAAAATTGATTAACAAGTATGCTATATTAAGTTATAATATCACTAACAAACTTTAAATAAACACAACTTATCAAATATAAGCAATAATAAGACTATATAACAGTAAAGAGCAAGATTGAGTATTTTAGCTTACAATTGAATTTGACTGAATAGCTAGTAACCAAGGACAAGAACACCCCCAATAGCTTGTCACTACACCAATGGAGTTATATCAGTCCAAATAAGTACCCTGCTCAGTCTCCTTCTTGTTCTTCCATCTATTTTTTTTATTTTTCTCTATTTAATTTATTATTTTTGGTATTTTTTATTTATCAAAACAATTCTTAAACTTACACTTATAAAAGCTTATATAAGCTGTGTCAAGAGCTTATATGAGCTTAGGATTCCAATAACAACAACAACTAACAATGTTAAGAGAAATTGTCAATTTCACTTAAAATTGCTATATACGAATTTAATGAACAAGAATGCAATTAAAGGTTTAAGAAAGCTTGTATTACACTAAATTAACTTAATACAACTGATTAAAATGAAAATTACAATTGAAATGATAAGTTACACTACCTACGATTAAACTAGATTAAAACTACACTAATACTTCTCCTCTTCTGCATCTCTTCATCTTTATAGTGACTTTTAGGGTTCCCACTAGTGTCCTGAGACTTTCCCACTTGATCTTGACCCTTGGAATGGTCAAATTCATCAAGGCCGTTTAAACCTGCTTTTTGGCGCCAAAAGTCTTGGGACAGAGGGGGAAGCGTGTGAGGGTTTTTAGGGTATTAATTAGGTTTTGGGATGTTGTGTGAGGTGGAGGGATAAGGTGGAGAGGCAGAGGTGTGAGGTGGAGGTGAAACTGTGGGTGGGATGGTGGTATTGGTATTGCAGTGGTGAGGGGAAAGGGATGAACAGTGGGGGCGGTTTTTGTGGGGTTTGACCGTTTGACCGGTTTTTTAAATATTAAGGGTGGGCTTGGTAGGGAGTGGGCTGGGAAATGGGCTAGGGGATAATAAAGGGATGGGCTTGGTTTTATTTTTATTTTTGGTTCGGTTGGTTTGTTGTGGATTTGGTTTAGATAATAAGTAAGGATCCGTTTGGTTTAAAGTTACAAAAGCCCAAGGACTAAACATGTAATTTCTGGATAATTGAGGGGTCTGATGTGTAAACTTCCCAAATTTGTTATAAGGATCATGTTTGCCAAATATAATAACCCAAAGGACCTTAAATGTAAATTTTCCATTTCAACCACCCGGGGACCATTTATGTCATATTTGGATTTTTGAGGGACTAATTATGTAATTTCCCAAAAGTTATCAAAATGTTCCAAATTAAAAGTTATGAATAGTACAAGGGTAATATTTGTTAAATTTCACTTTTTGAATACCGAGGGACTAATTTTGCCAATTTTGATACTTGAGGGGTAAAAGTTGCCAATATGTGTAAACTTTTATCCAGGGACTATTTGTGAATAAATTTGACTTCCCATGGACTTAAGTTGACTTTTTATTCATTTTAAACCTTCAGGGACTAGTTTTGCCAATTTATGAAACTTGAGGGACTGAAACTGCCAATTATGCAAACTTTGTACGTTTTTCATCTGTTTTTGATTATTTTGCATTTGAAACATATAAAACACACTTTTAAGATATTTTAAGTATTTTGATGCATATTTGAGTGTTTTTGGATGTTTTGGCAGTTCAGAATAGTATAAAATGATGAGTATTTAGACACTCATCAATCATTCATATTCGTGATTGTCATTTTAATGGGGATGCGCTAGCTATTACAAAACATTATATGGATACTGATCATACAAATAATGGTACTACCAAGCCTTTGATGATGATCAATGGATCAGGGGTTGTGTGATGGCTTGCCAAGCTTGAAGTAACCTGTGACAAAACAAATGGAAACACTATGTTAAGTGATGCACAGGGGTTGGAACCTGTGAATCACCTCCGACATGAGAGTAAGTATGTGTTATGATGTTATAAGTGAGTAAAGTAGGTGTTGAGAACATGTTCAAACCTCTGTGACTTGCCAAGCTATTTGTAGGTGGTTGAAATAGGCTTAGGCAGGCCCCTACATGAAATTCAGAGATCATGGAGGCATCCCATGGTTTTGGGTGATAAGTGGGTTAGTGTACCACGATCCCTATCTTATCAAGGAAGCCTTGATAGGGTGGGAGACACGGGTCTGACCTGGTCTAAACCATCCTTTGCGTTACTGTCTTCGAAGGAAACACCTTGGAAGGTGTTAAGGCTTCGACTAGCAGATTCCCATACTGGTAATCATCACGTAAGGATGATTTTACGCCAGAGGAGACTATCGGAGGTTATCCCAAGTCTTTCGAAGGATAGTATCTGAGTATGCTCGAAGTAGAGGCCCTCGAGCTGTTCGGAGGTTACGTCATCAAGCCCCCAATTGAAAGTGATGCATATACATTGTGATGTATAGCTTTCAACTCCACACAACGCCCATATTCACAGCTTGTGCACAAACTGCAAAGATGTGTTAAAAATAAAAAGTACCCGCAATAAATGAATGCAATCATTGCATTTGAACTATCGCGGACTAGTTATTATGCTTCCAATATGCAACCAACAACTACATTATCGGAAAGGGTGAACATCCCATCAACATTTAAAATTCAAATTAAGCTCTATCCTTATCGTGTTGTTGACGCGTGGATAAATGTCAGCCCTCAATTTATTCTTATAAAGAGTTCTGATATCAAAAACCCTAAACCACTTATGCATCTTCATCCGAATATTTATGAACAGCAGCCATCATCTTCCATCATTTTCATAAGGTAAATTATTAAATCTCCCTTCTAGCAATCATGGATGCAAAATATATTATTCAGACTCAAATATGTATAGTCAACCGTGACGATCTTACCAAATTCCTCTCGTCTTATCCCATATCCTCCGAGTATAAAGTAATGCTACCCAAAAGCACACAAACTCTCTTCGATGCTCCTAAAGGTATGTGATGTTGTGCATCAATTTCTTCACATAATAAAACCTTAGACTGCCACGACCCAAATTCTTTTGTGAAGTGCTCAACTATCATAAGGTGTATATCTCTAGGTTCAACCCCTTTGGCTTGGCCAAACTGACCACATTCACCGTTATGTGCAAAGCATATGGTGGTGAACCCACAATAGATTTGTTAAGGGCCTTTCTAAACCTTGGTCCTGCAGGGAATTGGTTGGCCCTCTAGAAGAGGGGTGACCTTAAGGTTCCCGAGGTCTTACTTAAACCTTTTACCCATATTAAAGAATGGAAGGGAAATTTCTTTTAAATCAGTGATAGCATAGTCCCTAAACAATACCTAGAATTGCTGAACCCTAAGAATCAATTAGATACCAAAACCTTCAAAGATCCCCTTCCTCGTCGTGTCCCAAAGGTTCCTCTTCGGATGGGTGGTCCTCGGGCTCGAGTTCATACTCATGTCATATCAGATACACATAAGTCCATACATTTACAATTTATTATTTATTTAAAGAGTTGTCCCAATCTATGTAAATAAAGAATTATAAACTTATGGTTCGGTGACTTAAATTTTTTTTATTTAAATAAAGAGGCGTTTCAATCCATTTAAATAAGGAGATTATAATCATACTACTTTATAATTCCTGACACGACACTAATACACAACCGGTATGATTCTAGGTGATGGATTACCACTGGTACAGAATATGCTATTGGTCATGCCAAAAATGTGTGACGATATGCATATAGTCACACACCTTTTTTTTGTTGTGTGTCACCAAAGGTCCCGCCACCGTAGGTGGTATATGGTCACATTGTTGAGTTCATGGCCTTTTCCATCTAAAAAGAGTGACCAAAACCCCGAATATGTGTGACAAATTAGGCACAAGTTTTGTTGGATTAGTCATAATCAGTGACCGTAAATACTTTATAGTCAGCCGAATGTTTTTTGAGAGTAACTATTGTTCGTCCTTTGGCCATACAAATATATAATATATGTGACATTTGAGATGATTTATTCTATTAAATGTGTATTTTGTGTGACTATTTCCCTTCATGTGGCCACATGAATATTTAATAAATGTGACGTTTGTGATGATTTAGTCACACAACGGGTGTTGTTTTTTTGGAGTTAGTCACATACAGTTAAGGAAACAGTGGCCAAAAGTGTTAATAAGTGTGGCGATATGCTGTTTAAAGTGAAGAAATGTGTATTTTATGTGACTATTGATCATCCAATGGCCACATGAATTTTATGTTTGTGTGGCCTTTTGTAATATTTAGTCACACTATGCATGTTTGTTTTGGGTATTTAGTCACATACAATTAAGCAAACAGTGGCCAAAAGTGTTAATAAGTGTGACCATGTGCTGTTTAAAGTGAAGAAATGTGTATTTTGTGTGACTATTGATCATCCAATGGTCACGTGAATTTTATGTTTGTATGGCCTTTTGTAATATTTAGTCACACAATGCATGTTTTTTTGGGTATATAGTCACATACAATTAAGCAAACAGTGGCCAAAAGTGTTAATAAGCGTGACCATATGCTGTTTAAAATTAAGAAATGTGTATTTTGTGTGACTATTGATCATCCAATGGCCACATGAATTTTATGTTTGTGTGGCCTTTTTTAATATTTAGTCAGACAACGAATAAAAAAAATAGTGACCAAAACTGTTAATAAGTGTGACTATATACATCTTTTAGTCACATTTAAGAAATAAATATATATCAAAACAAATTCTAATATATTTCAAAACAAATTCAAATACAATAAAATTGTAAATATAAAATTCGTATATAACTCTATACCCTAGGACCTCCTTTTATACACCAAAGAGTCCTAGTCGGCTTACAATACTTTCCTAAGTATCTATAATCTTTTTCATAAACAACTAATACATATTATACAAGCAATACTAACTATATGAAACAATAATACTAACTTATAACTAACAGTTGTAACTAATACACTAGCAGCATTAACTTCGAGCAGTCTTAACTTTGTACTAGCAGTACTAACAGCAGTACTAACTTTTGTACTAATCTCATCATCTGGATATTCCCCGTATCTGTTTTAAGTAGAAAAGACAAAAGTTAGAAGCACTTACAAAATACAGTAATATACAATACCCATTTTAGAGATTAGAAAAACTTTACCAACAGCCGACGGAAAAAGCGGTCTGATGTGTCATCTTTATTCAAATACCCATTTTGCTGCAGTTGTAGAACAAAACGAGCAGACAGTTTAGTGTTATTAATCTATATGACTTTAACGGGGATCGCAAACAGTCACAATGATGTGGTTAGAAGTTATAGTATTACGAAATGCAAAAAAACATGCACCAGTCCAGAATAGCACCTAAAACCTACAATGGTACAAAAGGTTAGTAAACCAACTTGGTATACCTTATTTTGGAATTATTTTTCTGCTTCAGAAGATTAAAATGCATTGCCCTCATCCCAGGTGGCAGCAGGATGGTTAGCTACCTGTTCCATTAAACAAGTTAGGACCCCAAAATGCTGACTTGAAGAAGGGGCTTTCTTAGAAGAATTCCCACTTACACTGAGTTATAACCATAAATTGAGCTTGAAAGTATTATAAACATAGAGCCTGAGAAAATGTCACAACTCACCATTTCAGGTCATTTCCCGAACTTTGGAAAAACACTATTCATCAAAACACTATTCATCAGTTTACTATTCATCGTTTTCGAGGTCAATTTGATATTCTGAGAAACTTTTGGGAAATTTTACTATTCATGGAACACTATTCATTGCGGGAAAAGATTTCATCATTCACGTGCATTACACATTTCATCGTAAATTTAGTTTACGGGTGTTCAAATTCGCGTAACCGTATTGGTTCAGGTGCGAATTCATGCATTATCAGTAATAACATTTCATACGGACTGGGGATAGTCTGCATATCATCAGTAGGTCATTTACATGTTATACCACTCTTAGGATTTTCAAATTACTATATTCAGTATATTTAACGTTTTACGTATTATGATTTCTAAATAAACGTTAACACACGGTTTATACACGACGAATATATCTAAATATTCCCACAATGGTCCCGACATATTTTTATATCCATTTTAACATCATAAAAGTTATAACATTCAGTTACCCAGTATTTTGGAAATTTATTTTATTTATAACGTACGCGTATGAATGTAACGACGGTTTTCGTGAAAACTAAACAATAAACACCCGATCACTCAGTAAATGTACCCAACATATTTTTAATATGTTTTTAACATTATTATGACTTTATTTCATCCCGGTAAACTTCGTGAACATTTATTTCTAATAAAACCCGGTACCCGATTTTAACGAATAACGCGTAATAACACTTAACGCTACACTATATTTTCTAAGTGATCAAAACCGTTTTGGCTACTCCTTTTCACACCCAAAAATCAGCCATGAACCCCCTCCTTTACTTCACTTTGACCATTTAATTACAAGTATGCCATCCAAGTAACTAGAAAATATCTAAAAAAACACCTAAAACATAAACATACTTAATTTTTGGATCAAAAACCCATTTTCTCTTCTTCTTCACTCAAACCCACGACCAAACTCTAACTCCATGATCAAGTGATGATTTTTGAAAGTTTAAAGCTACAAAGTTGTTCCTTTTGTCATTCTAATCAAGATTCTTGCATCAAACACACAAGTAATCCAAGGTTTCTAGCCATTTAATCATCTCATTTTATCAAGTAAGTTATCAACTTTATTTTTTTATGGATCATCTTATTTTTACATGTATTACATGATTTCCATGCTAAAAACCATGTACAACTAGCTATACCACCCTTTATTTTGTCTAAAATGAAACATACAAACCCTAACTTTTTAGTTATGAATCCCCTTGCTATAATAACTTGGTTAGGAGTCCATGACACCCTAAGAAGGTGTATGGTAGGATTAGATTAGCCATGTGGTGATTACAAGAGGTTTAGTGATGGTAGAAATTAGTTTTTAACCTTGGAAACTTGATTTGGAACCTATTTTAGACATGCTGTCCCGTTTTGTAAAAATCTGGAAAATCAGTAAACACCAAGGAAACTTTGGCAAAATTTTTAGAAAATACTTTCAAAAACGAATCCGTAGGCGAAAGAACGGATTAAAAAGAGTTTATAACGAAGGAGTTATGATTTTTGCAAGATTGTAGACGAAAAGTATTTTTCAGAAAATGTTTGCTGTTGGACGTTTTTCATTGGACAAAAAGAGACTTTAGACGTAACCCGGAGGAGCCGAGCTTTCCAAAATATATTACTACATACTAAGACGTAACCGTGGATATAAAGAACAAGTAAAACGGACAAGTAACGACAAAGATATACACGTTTGAATATCGGCTAAAACCCTTTTATATTTGACAGCTTTTATTAAATTTGGCGCAAAAACTACGAAGTACATTTTTGACTTAGAAGTAATATTAAGTACCGAGCTTTATAACTAATGTAGTATTAGTTATTACGAGTATGTTTTCATCATTTCAAGGTTTACAACCCGAGTATTTCAACGCTAACATGAAAACTTACGTTATATATATATAAGTATATATATTGCAACTAGCTTATTATATTTTCTAATAGCAATATTTTTCCAAATTCTTGGATTATATATTTTTGATAACACAAGTGTTTTTCAAAGAGAAGAGTGGTATAGGAAACATGTGCATGGACATTCATAACATCATTTCATGATCTAAAGTAGATCGTTCATCATTCATATTAGGTTGCGGCTAGTGTGCGCGCCTTGTTTTTCAGCTCATTACATGTTCATGGTACCATCATATTGGGTTGCGACAGCTAATTGTTCATTGGTGTTCATTTCATTTCATCACGGTTTCATCAGTTAAGGTGAGTTTTCATAGCCCCGTTTTCAATTCAACACTTTTGATTGTTTTCAAATCCCACGGGGGGAATACATTGCATCAATTATTTCAGTACGAGCCCAAGTATTCAAACATGTACATAGCTTAAGTTACCTTGCCATGTGCTAAGTCCCCTGTAACATCATGAACCGTTAATTTCAAGTACTAAGCGAGAGTGAGTGGATAGATCTATCGAGGGTGACGCCTCCATCCGTGGTAGTGGATACCAACAGTAAGCGGATGCATGTCATGTCTTTTACATTTGAATGTTTCGGTAGAACATTCGGGAGGGGCATAGAGTTTCATCAGTCATAGCTTCGGTGTCATGAGCTTAAGGCTATTGTACTATTTTTACGTGACTTTTGTCATGCACTTTTACTTGTGGTGGCCGTACATCAGTACATTTTACAAACCTATGGAATTCACCAACATTCGTGTTGACGTTTTAGCAATGTATTTCAGGTTATTAAGGTAGCTCATGTGACATGCATTTGGACTTTCATGGAGTCGCGGAGTCGACGCGTCTCATCATTATTTCACGCACTTATGTAAACATTTGATCTAGTACGACTTGTTTTTCATAAACATGCAACACATTTTGGGGACCTCATTTTGTAAACTCTGAATTATTTCAATGATCAAATGCAGTATTTTCCAAACGACACTTTAGGTCGTTCAATGTAACTGTAACTGTGGTGCTATGACAGACACCCCCAGGTATTCCATTCCGCTGCAAGTCAGGTAAATTGGGGGTGTGACAGATTGGTATCAGAGCTAAGGTTATAGCGAACTAGGATGTATCTTGGACCCTAGACTATAACCACATCATCATAGCATCTCATCATTTCATCATAAGTGCATAATCATGATACATGTTGTTTTATACATCCCCTGTGCGAGTTATTTATACTCATATCCGTATATGTATATCATTTTATTGACCTGGTTCACAAGTGACATGTCTTCAGATACTCACCCTGACATCCTTTTATCGGATTCCGACATTGAAGATGCCTTGTCATCTTCCACTACCATTATACCATCAGTTGCATTTACACCACCATTAGTACTATTGATTTGCCATAGGAATAGGGTTTTCCTATCATTCAGCCCGTACATAGAATGCCTTTTGGTAGTGTATTCAGAATTAATCTTAATGGACTTATTAGGATGCTTATTGCAAGAAAGATAGTGTGTTTTCTTTCCATCACTAGTAGGGCACTTACTACTCAGGTACTATCACCACCATCAGTTACTTATTACACTATTGGCCTTCCCACAGTGTGTACTTTAGTTTTACCTTTTGGATGTCGCGAGGTAGCGCGAAAGAGGGTAGTATTCCATTCACTAGTACCATCATTGTCATTTCCTTTTCCATTCCCATTTGCTCAGACTTCAATCGTTTCGCAACATTTTAGCATTGTCTCATCAGGAATTAGGTTGATTTCGTTTTTGACGAATTAGTAGACTATTACCATTCGACAAGATTCACCCACGTATCCAATACACCATTCAAGCTATTTTACTATCATATGGGGAAATTGTTTTACAGAAAAATTTCTGAAGTAAGCTATTTTATTACCATCCTATAAATTGATTTTCTGTCATTACACCAAGTATTTACTATTGTTACGCGAAGCAATTTTCATGTTACTTGAAAGAAAACATCAGGATACCATTTTAATAACAATGCGTTGAACACCATCTAAAACTTTTGAGAAAAGTTATGATATTTTGACAAAAATCCAACATCGCATCATTAGTCCTCAATTATACATAGCCTGATCACCTATGTAAAATTCAGGAAGGATTATGCCATGAAGGAAATAATTACCTTTTCAAAGGATTGTTAATAACAATCTTCATCCAAAAGTTTTGTAAACAAAGGAACTCTTTCATAAACATCCCTTTTGCCGAACTATCCCTGGATACTTACCCCACCAGTCCCTCATTCAGACATTAAGTTGGATTTTCCCATTGACTTTCCTAGAAGAGACTTTCCATATCAATTACATGCAGGATTCCTTTATACAATAAAAGCAATGAAAGGATTACAGAACTACTAACCAGGACTAGAAGCATATAGTGAGAGAATTCATAACTCAACAACAAATTCTAAGATACTGCGAGACCATCCGAATTACCATCTTTAACCTAGTTGTCCAATGTTATTATTCAAGGGTACTAGCTAGACTGAACTACAGGATTGAACTCAATATAGATGTCCGCTGGACAACACAATAGAAATACACCAAGCTTCAAATTGAGACCGTAGAGCATTTCATTTAAACATGGCCTCATCTATACATAAACTTTCCTGCAGTAAGTTTTCACAAAGGACAATTGTTTGAATCAAGTATATCGATGTAATTTCCTCTAAGGCCTTATGTCACTAGAAATTTCAGATAACCTCACCTTCATACCAAGCAAGGGATCAAACCGGAACATATCTCCTCATCTACATGGGAAAACAGAATAGACATTCATCGACACAACATCAAGTGATACCTTCGTCTTGCCAATTACAACGATGAACTATTTCAGGACTTAAGTTAGTCTAAATGCCTATGCTTGTAGTTATGCCAGATAACCATCAATAGACATTATCCAACTTCAGGAACTAAGTGTTAGACATCTATGCATTTAAGCGAACATTTCCTATTCTACCATTTTATCCTTTTCAGTGTTTTCACTTTTAAATAAAGTTGATGCGTTTACATAAATCACATACCCTGTGGAAAAATGATTTCTGAAATTCCTATTTTGAACAAGTGCGATCCTTTTTGGTCAAACTTTAGCAACACTATTGTACAATGAGAAATATACATAAACATCAAACTTTGGTAAGTAGTCTTAATCACAACATGTTTGAAAACAGTTCCTATTTCATAACTACTGGATTTTGAATCATCAAGGAAAATATTACTCAGTAAATCATTTGCTCCATTTTTCTAAATTCGTTTATTCAGAAAAGGATTTCAACTAAAACTCACAATCGCGAGACAAATTTCCAGAACCAATTTCTCTACAACATCGCTTATGCATTTAGGATTTGTGACTGGACAATAGAGAATATTTGGTATATGTGGTGAAGGAATTAGGAGGACATCACAAATTGATCACGAACTTCAGTAGTGGAGACCAAACCCAATAGGCAAAGAAAAACATATGTTTTATCATCCGTTGGAACAAAACACAAGGAATCAAATTCTTACCTATATGCTATCCCTTCAGATAACGCCAAGTTCGAAGGACCGAACGTTATGGAATTAGTCACAAAGGTTTATTGTACCCATTTCAGTATTTCCTGTTAAGGAAACCGATTCAACTTGGACCTCAGGTATTCATTTCAGGATTTCCTTCAGAAACCCATTTAGATGTGAACATCACCTATCATCCTCAGAACGATGGTCAAAGCGAGAGAACAATTCAAACATTGGAAGGTATGCTCAGAGCATGAGTGATTGACCCTGTAAATGGTTGGACTAATCACTCAACGTAAATCAAATTCATCTACAACAATAGTTATCACACCAACAACGGGAAACTGGCAGAAGTTAGGTTGGTACATAACACACATCATTCGGATTGGATATCCTGAACAACAAACCATCCAGATTCAAGTGGGAGAACAAACTAAGTTAAAAGCTATGCCTTGGATTGGCATGATACAAATTGGATAACAAGAGAAGTTGAACCTTTAGCATATTGGACTATTTAAGATTCATTTTAGAATCGACCAACTAGCATACAAACTTGAGTTCTGGCAGAATTCAGCAGTATATATTACCAGTGTCACATTTAAAACAGTAAGAAGCGCAAACCATTGATTGATGGGCCAAACTCAGAAAAAGCTCAACTCACTAGTTCAGTAGGCATTCATGAGATAACCAGAATTTCCTACAAGTCAAGAATCAGTTACAAGTTCAATAAGTCGTAAACCATTAAAACTTCAAGTTCTGCAGAGTTATGCAGAAAGTTCTACCTAGGAAAGGCATGTTATCGTTCAGAAAACTTGGAAAGTTACACCAATATACGCTGGACCATTTATATTTTGACAGAGTAGGCCTAGTGGCCGTCAAACTTGAACATTGCCAGAGAACAACAGGGTAACACGAACATATTTCACATTTTCAGATCCCCAGAAATGACTTACAGATGAGTCACTCATGATTCCATTGGAAGGGATCCATCCCAAATGACAATCTCAGACCTTGTAAGAGAACCAACAGAAATCATGGACCGTGTGGTCAAGCAGTTGAAACAGAGTCGAATTCCTATCGTTAGAGTTCGCTGGAATTCTCGAATATCATCACCTTTTCACCTATATGTTTTCAGAGACCAACATAAACTGAACTTCGGGACGAAGTTCCTTTTAGAGGGGAAGACTGTCACAACTCACCATTTCAGGTCATTTCAGGTCATTTCCCGAACTTTGGAAAAACACTATTCATCAAACACTATTCATCAAAACACTATTCATCAGTTTACTATTCATCGTTTTCGAGGTCAATTTGATATTCTGAGAAACTTTTGGGAAATTTTACTATTCATGGAACACTATTCATTGCGGGAAAAGATTTCATCATTCACGTGCATTACACATTTCATCGTAAATTTAGTTTACGGGTGTTCAAATTCGCGTAACCGTATTGGTTCAGGTGCGAATTCATGCATTATCACTAATAACATTTCATACGGACTGGGGATAGTCTGCATATCATCAGTAGGTCATTTACATGTTATACCACTCTTAGGATTTTCAAATTACTATATTCAGTATATTTAACGTTTTACGTATTATGATTTCTAAATAAACGTTAACACACGGTTTATACACGACGAATATATCTAAATATTCCCACAATGGTCCCGACATATTTTTATATCCATTTTAACATCATAAAAGTTATAACATTCAGTTACCCAGTATTTTGGAAATTTATTTTATTTATAACGTACGCGTATGAATGTAACGACGGTTTTCGTGAAAACTAAACAATAAACACCCGATCACTCAGTAAATGTACCCAACATATTTTTAATATGTTTTTAACATTATTATGACTTTATTTCATCCCGGTAAACTTCGTGAACATTTATTTCTAATAAAACCCGGTACCCGATTTTAACGAATAACGCGTAATAACACTTAACGCTACACTATATTTTCTAAGTGATCAAAACCGTTTTGGCTACTCCTTTTCACACCCAAAAATCAGCCATGAACCCCCTCCTTTACTTCACTTTGACCATTTAATTACAAGTATGCCATCCAAGTAACTAGAAAATATCTAAAAAAACACCTAAAACATAAACATACTTAATTTTTGGATCAAAAACCCATTTTCTCTTCTTCTTCACTCAAACCCACGACCAAACTCTAACTCCATGATCAAGTGATGATTTTTGAAAGTTTAAAGCTACAAAGTTGTTCCTTTTGTCATTCTAATCAAGATTCTTGCATCAAACACACAAGTAATCCAAGGTTTCTAGCCATTTAATCATCTCATTTTATCAAGTAAGTTATCAACTTTATTTTTTTATGGATCATCTTATTTTTACATGTATTACATGATTTCCATGCTAAAAACCATGTACAACTAGCTATACCACCCTTTATTTTGTCTAAAATGAAACATACAAACCCTAACTTTTTAGTTATGAATCCCCTTGCTATAATAACTTGGTTAGGAGTCCATGACACCCTAAGAAGGTGTATGGTAGGATTAGATTAGCCATGTGGTGATTACAAGAGGTTTAGTGATGGTAGAAATTAGTTTTTAACCTTGGAAACTTGATTTGGAACCTATTTTAGACATGCTGTCCCGTTTTGTAAAAATCTGGAAAATCAGTAAACACCAAGGAAACTTTGGCAAAATTTTTAGAAAATACTTTCAAAAACGAATCCGTAGGCGAAAGAACGGATTAAAAAGAGTTTATAACGAAGGAGTTATGATTTTTGCAAGATTGTAGACGAAAAGTATTTTTCAGAAAATGTTTGCTGTTGGACGTTTTTCATTGGACAAAAAGAGACTTTAGACGTAACCCGGAGGAGCCGAGCTTTCCAAAATATATTACTACATACTAAGACGTAACCGTGGATATAAAGAACAAGTAAAACGGACAAGTAACGACAAAGATATACACGTTTGAATATCGGCTAAAACCCTTTTATATTTGACAGCTTTTATTAAATTTGGCGCAAAAACTACGAAGTACATTTTTGACTTAGAAGTAATATTAAGTACCGAGCTTTATAACTAATGTAGTATTAGTTATTACGAGTATGTTTTCATCATTTCAAGGTTTACAACCCGAGTATTTCAACGCTAACATGAAAACTTACGTTATATATATATAAGTATATATATTGCAACTAGCTTATTATATTTTCTAATAGCAATATTTTTCCAAATTCTTGGATTATATATTTTTGATAACACAAGTGTTTTTCAAAGAGAAGAGTGGTATAGGAAACATGTGCATGGACATTCATAACATCATTTCATGATCTAAAGTAGATCGTTCATCATTCATATTAGGTTGCGGCTAGTGTGCGCGCCTTGTTTTTCAGCTCATTACATGTTCATGGTACCATCATATTGGGTTGCGACAGCTAATTGTTCATTGGTGTTCATTTCATTTCATCACGGTTTCATCAGTTAAGGTGAGTTTTCATAGCCCCGTTTTCAATTCAACACTTTTGATTGTTTTCAAATCCCACGGGGGGAATACATTGCATCAATTATTTCAGTACGAGCCCAAGTATTCAAACATGTACATAGCTTAAGTTACCTTGCCATGTGCTAAGTCCCCTGTAACATCATGAACCGTTAATTTCAAGTACTAAGCGAGAGTGAGTGGATAGATCTATCGAGGGTGACGCCTCCATCCGTGGTAGTGGATACCAACAGTAAGCGGATGCATGTCATGTCTTTTACATTTGAATGTTTCGGCAGAACATTCGGGAGGGGCATAGAGTTTCATCAGTCATAGCTTCGGTGTCATGAGCTTAAGGCTATTGTACTATTTTTACGTGACTTTTGTCATGAACTTTTACTTGTGGTGGCCGTACATCAGTACATTTTACAAACCTATGGAATTCACCAACATTCGTGTTGACGTTTTAGCAATGTATTTCAGGTTATTAAGGTAGCTCATGTGACATGCATTTGGACTTTCATGGAGTCGCGGAGTCGACGCGTCTCATCATTATTTCACGCACTTATGTAAACATTTGATCTAGTACGACTTGTTTTTCATAAACATGCAACACATTTTGGGGACCTCATTTTGTAAACTCTGAATTATTTCAATGATCAAATGCAGTATTTTCCAAACGACACTTTAGGTCGTTCAATGTAACTGTAACTGTGGTGCTATGACAGACACCCCCAGGTATTCCATTCCGCTGCAAGTCAGGTAAATTGGGGGTGTGACAGAAAAACGCCATTAGTTTTACATGTGAATAATAATCGTCCATTTCTTCCTCTATCTAGTGATGTAACTCATCCTATAAACAGATGTTATGAACTGTAAAAAACCAAGGCACTAATAACGCTGCATAATATAAGATCTGCCAACCATGAAACAGTAAAAATATACATGGGTTGGCTTTGGTGACTGAGATGGAGCATACCCATGCCTCAATTTAATTCCAGTCCCTCAAAAATGAACTGTGCCAGAAAATCCAGATGAGGGAATTTTTAGCCAGGCATCCCATGTATCATCCTCACCCGTGAAAATAGCATGTAGCCCCTGCAAGAAACAAGTAACGTGCTTAATGCTAACATAAAAGACGACAAAATTAGATGTCCCAAATATAATTTAGAATCAAAAACCAACATACCGGGGCAGACCCTTGCATATCAACTCGGGCAACAAATAATCCAGGTGGTTGAAATGTTCTGCAGTGCCAAACCTGGAACGAATACATGTCATACACATTACCAAGCAAGCAAATCACTAACATTTGGTACAAATGAAACAATTTCACAAAAAGCAACCATATTTGAGTTAAATTCCTATATAACAGATGATATGTTAATCTTTTAATAGATCACTTACGCGACTGTGATAAGCAAACTCCAACTGTTCAGCAACATCCTCCCGGAGTGGAAACCAATCAAGACTCCCTTTACGAGCAAAACAGTGGCCTCTTAGAACACGTCGATTGTCTCCATTCCAATAAACAAGAAAACTATGTCGTCTTAATAAGTCTACCTGCAACGATTACCACCACATGAATTTATAATCAAAAACATGTTTTACGCTAGTTTTAATCCACGAAAATCAATATAAATTGTTTTATATTCGATTACACATTTAAGAAAATATAAATTAAATATGTGTTTGAGCATACCCATTATCATAGTTGGATAGGTGAGATGACGGTGATGGTGGCTCGATTGTGATGGTGGTGGATGTGGTGGTTATCTCGAACCAAACAACCGAAGCAAACAAACTCTCCCATACAGTTCCCTTGTCTTGATGATGGTGATGGCGTGGAGGAGCGATGGTTGGTGGAACGACGGCAAGATAAGGCGGTGAAGTGTGGCGGTGGTGTGAGTCGGTTCTAGAGAGAAGGAGAATAGATGAATAGATAGAAGATAGATCTGACTAGTGTAAGTGTTAGTGTTTTGATTTTGGGGGAAAAGGGGCGGGATCTTGAGCGGGAGATTGAAATTTTTGGGGAAAAATTAGGGGCGGATCTTGAGCGCCTGATTAAAATTTTGGATATTGAAAGCCTATCAAATGAGCTCGAAATGTTTAATGAGTTGAGCTCAATCTTATATAAGTTCGACTCGAGTTATTGTTGAGTTCTCGAGCTTGTAAGTAATAAAAAATATGTTTTTTTAAGTGTACTAAGTGTAAATATTTATTTATTAATGTATCAAGCTTTTCGAGCTGAAGTCGAACCGAATTCAATTTTTAGGTTATATTATATTTCAATTTTAATTTGTGTCAGAAAACACATCTTTACAGATAAATCGAGCTTTTCGAGTCAAGCTCAAGCCGAGTTCAAACTTTCTCGATCCCGGATAACATGATCGGGAGGTCCCTGGATACTTGCTTCTTAGTGTCTGTGATAAACGGTATACACCTACCAAGCCGGTGCAACCAATGCATGACTAGTGTGATAATGGCTAATTCACATGGGTCATGGGTCATGTGCATTAGGTAATCATCACTGGTCACATTCATTAATATGGGTATTTGACATCATATGGATCATATGCATTGGGTTATAGTTGCTTAGAGTGTCATGTTACGACACATCCATGACTTGTGACAATTTGTAATTAACAAGGGTCATGGGTAACGTGCATTGGGTTATAGTGGCTTTTAGTGTAATGGAAACCATGCATGACCGGTGATAAATGGCTAATTCACATGGGTCATGGGTCATGTGCATTAGGTAATTATCACTGGTCAAATTCATTAATATGGGTATTTGACATCATATGGGTCATATGCATTGGGTTATAGTTGCTTAGAGTGTCATGTTACGACACATCCATGACTGTTGACAATTGGTAACTAACATGGGTCATGGGTAACGTACCTTGGGTTATAGTGGCTTTTAGTGTAATGAAAACCATGCATGACCGGTGATAATGGCTAATTCACATGGGTCATGGGTCATGTGCATTAGGTAATTATCACTGGTCACATTCATTAATATAGGTATTTGACATCATATGGGTCATATGCATTGGGTTATAGTTGCTTAGAGTGTCATGTTACGACACATCCATGACTGTTGACAATTGTTAATTAACATGGGTAATGGGTAACGTGCATTGGGTTATAGTGGCTTTTAGTGTAATGGAAACCATGCATGACCGGTGATAATGGCTAATTCACATGGGTCATGGGTCATGTACGTTAGGTTATCACTGGTCACATATTTGACATCGTAGGGGTCATATGCATTGGGTTATAGTTGCTTAGAGTGTCATGTTATGACAAACCGCTCAATCCGAAACCGAAAAAAACCCGAAACCGAAACCGGAAAAACTGCTTATCACGCTTCAATTTTGGTTTTTACTTTTAGATATCCGTGGTTAACCGAACCGAACCGTATATAATATAAATGTAGCTTTAATATATACTTATTAGTTTTAAAACTTTTATTACTTTTTATACTTTTAATAATTTTTAAACTTATAATATATACGAAGAGTATCAAACACACTTCACTTATTAGTTTTAAAACTTTTACTACTTTTTATACTTTTAATAATTTAGGTATGTAGATTGCATTTGTTTAGTACATAGTATTAATATTTTTTTTGTTTGTTAAAAAATCTTTAGTACATAGTTTTTAATGTAAGTATATACATTTAATTTGTTTAGTACATAGTATATACACTGTTGGTATATGAAGTCAAAGTACTGCTATGTCAAAGTACTGCTCAATAGTCAACATGCTGATCAAGGTCAAAGTACTGCTACTTATTGAAGATTATTCAAAGTACTTCGAAGAACAAGGACTTAAGTGCAATATTGATTAAAGGATTATTATGTAATATTGTATGAATATTCTAGAATTAGTTAGGGATAATTACTTGTCGTTCAAGTAGATGATGTAAACCGACTTAAGGTTATCTATATAAGGAGCCTTATGATGGTATTAGACGTACAAGTTTTAGAATAGGTCATACGAAGTTTTCTAAGAGTCTTAGAGTTTTACAAAAACAATTTTAGTAAAGTTAGGGATTGTTAGTGAACCTGTAATTAGAGAGGCAGGTTTAAGAGTTGTTTTAATATTAACAAAGTTCTTCTTAGCTTTGTGTTAGTAGATTCCGCATACTTTACAAAGTAATATCATTGTTTCAATATTAACTGTTTTGAGTTATTCAAGATTGTTAAAACCTTACAAGCTACAAAGTAGTTTGGTCAGAGTATATCGATCCAACAAGTGGTATCAGAGCTTGTGTTGGAAACTCTGATTAAGAAGAAAACCTATTAAACCGATTCTACTACAAACCCTTAAAGATGTCGACAGATGCTGCACCTGCTCCTTCCATCAATGCTGTCAGAATTCCTATTGTCAAGAAGGGAGAATATGATTTATGGGCCATGAAGATGAGGCAGTACATTGCCATCACAGACCATGCACTATGGGATGTGATTGTCAATGGCAATATGGTAATTGATGAACCAGTAGAGCTCCCAGGACAACCAACACCACCTAAGCCAACCTTACCAGCTGCTACCAAAAGAAATCAAGACAAGGCTCTCAACATATTGCTCTCTGCTATTCCTGATGGTCACTTATTGAAGTTTCATGATGCCAAGGATGCAAAACAACTATGGGCTGCTATTAAAACAAGATTTGGATGTAATGATGCTTCCAAGAAGATGCATAGGAACCTGTTGAAGCAGCAGTTTGAAAACTTCACTGTTGGAGAAAGAGAAAGTCTTGACTCTGCTTATGATAGATATCAAAATCTACTCAGCATGCTAGAGTTATATGGAGCTGAAGCAACAGTTGAAGATGCTAATTTGAAGTTCTTGAGGAGTTTGCCTTCTGCATGGCATGTGGTTGCTACCATGATTAGAGGACAACCTGGTTTGGACACTATGGACTTTGATGATCTTTACAATAATCTAAAGGTGTATGAGCATGAGATGAAGGGTAATAAAGGTTCAAGTTCTCACAACATTGCTTTTGTCTCTTCTGAAAACAGAAGCAGTACTTCTACTAAAAGTACTGCTCATCCTATCCAAAGTACTGTTGTAGAAACACATAATCCATATACAACTTTGATTACTACCACTTCATCACATACCCCCAATTCTGATGATGTTCTGTGTTCATTCTTTTCCCAACAAGCTACTCTACCTGTTACTTATCAAGAAGATCTTTTGCAAATTGATGATGATGCTATGGAAGAAATTGATATAAGATGGCAGGTTGCCATGATTGCTGCAAGGATCAAGAAGTTTATGAACAAGACAGGGAGAGGTATTGATTTCAAGGCTAAGCAAGGTATAGCATTTGACAAGTCCAAGATTGAATGCTTTAACTGTCAAAGGACTGGTCACTTTGCAAGGGAATGCAAGTTTGCAAAGTATCAAGCAAATAGGATGATTGAACAACCTAAACCCAAGGTTGAAAGAAAAGAAGTCCCTATTGCTGAGCCAAAGTCACAAGCCTTGGTTGCTCAAGAAGACCTGTCAGAAGTTGATTGGAGTAAAGAATTTGATGATGAACCAGTAACCTATTCTATGGTTGCATTGGAAGAGGTTGACTGGAGCACAGCTTTTGATGAGGAGCCCGGATATGAAGCTTTGGAGTCAAGAGATGGTCTAGGAAGCTTTGATTGGAGCATGGAATGTGAAGAAAAACCTGCTTAGCTTGCTATGATGGCTACTTCACCAAGTTCATCCACTATCTCTAAGGTATGTTCCAAATGTAGTAACTCTTATCAAAAGATGCTTAAAGAATATGAAACAGAAAGAGATAACTATAGAAGGGCTAGGTCTGAGATAGCTGGTTACCAATTGACTTTAGATCCGTGGAAGCTAAGATAATCACTCATGAGAATAATGAAGTAGCTTGGGCTGAAAAATATGAACAACAAGATTATCAATTAAAGTTAAGTGAGTGGAAGTTAGGATGTAAAGTTTCTGAATTAGAAAAGGTCACTAAAGAAAGAGATAAGTTGCTAGAAAAACTTGCTGTTTGGAAAGAATCCGGTCTGTCACATGTTAGTTTTGTTGAAAAACAGAGAACAACAAACATTAAAACTGGCCTAGGTTATGATAATAATTCAGAAGTACTTTCATCTAGGAACCAAGAATTAAATCTTTCTCAGGAAACCTCAACTAGTGATGAAGAATTCATAAGTTTAGAAGGAAACACATCTAGTGATGAGGAATCACCTTGTTCAACACCCCCTGAGTTTAAGAAAAACAAAGGTTATAATGAAGTTCCTCCACCCCCAGGTAGTTTCAACCACCTAGGACAGATGTTTCTTGTTATGGAGTAGATAACCTAGAGTTTAGGAAAAAGCTTAAAGGTCAATCTAAT
Organism: Artemisia argyi; assembly: GCA_030686995.1. Classification (NCBI taxonomy): domain Eukaryota; kingdom Viridiplantae; phylum Streptophyta; class Magnoliopsida; order Asterales; family Asteraceae; genus Artemisia; species Artemisia argyi. Next base: position 148,803,828 of record CM060681.1, read on the forward strand.
CCTGAGCCTTTAGGAGAATCTGTTGAAGCATCTAGGGATGATAATAAGGTTTCTAAATGTGAAAAAGATTTTTCAAAACAAGCAGTACTTCCAAAAACTTCTCAAAGCACTGCTGATCATTCAGCAGCACCTACAAGAAAATCTTTTCAAAATACTGCTTATCATAGAAAACCTTTTGGGAATGGATTTGGGATGATAGGTCCAAAGTTATGCTTGGTATGTTATAGTCCTCATCATTTGATCAAGGACTATGATTATCACTCAGAATACTTGAGCAAATACCCAAAGACCACATCTGCAAACCATAAGCACAAAGAGAATAAACCAAGGGAGAATAAACCGGCTTGGAATTACTCAAATAGGGTTAACCATAGTAATTTCACAAAAGACTACAGGTACCCTCATCAGAAAAGACCATTCTCCAAACCCACAGTACCTTCACAAAGCACTAGTCAAGCAGTACTTCCTCAAAGTACTGTTAAGAAGTTTCCCAATTAAGGTACTGCTTGCAAAGACTCAAGTGTAAGACCTAGGAGATTCAACTCTTACAAATCTAGAAGGCCTTACAACCCAAGAAAAGGTGCTAGAACACAGAACCCAACACCAAAAGTTACAACTAAGTGGGTTAAGAAAGAAAGTACTGCTGAGGGTGACAAAGTACTTTCAGAAAATAAGGGTAAAAAGGGGAGTGTTGATAACAATTCAACACAGGTTTTGGAATAAAAAACAGTAGTTCTTGATAGTATTTTCAAAAACAGTGGTGATTACGTACTCAAAGAATTTGAGTATGTTACTCCACAAGGGGAACACAAGTCAGTAATGGCTTGGGTTCCTAAAAGAAACTAACTCTTTTCATTTTTATGCAGGGCAACCCAGCTGAGGAGCTTAAAGATCATCTTATTGTGGATAGTGGTTGCTCTGGAAGTATGACAGGAGAAAAGGAGTTCTTATCAGATTTTAAGGCTTATTTTGGAGGAAGAGTTGCATTTGGGAATGATCCTGATGGAGGGAGAATCACTGGCAAAGGAACCATTAAGGCAGGATTTATTGATTTTGAGAATGTCAGATATGTGAAGGAGCTTAAATTCAACCTTTTGTCAGTCTCTCAGATCTGTGACAAGAAGTACCCTGTATTATTTCTTGACACAGAATGTCTCATTCTCTCCCTTGAGTTTAGATTAGAAGATGAAAACTTGGTGATGCTGAGAGCACCAAGAACCAATGATGTGTATAGCATAGACTTGAAGAACATCAATTCTGCTGAAAGGGCAACATGCTTGATTACAAGAGCAATAATGGAGGAAGCACATCAGTGGCACAGAAGACTAGGGCATGTAAATTTCAAAAACATCAACAAGCTAGTCAAAGGAAATTTAGTTAGAGGTTTACCTTCTAAAACATTCAAACTTGATCATTCATGTCTGGCTTGCAAGAAGGGTAAACAACACAAGGCTTCATGTAAGAAGATTGAAGAAAGAACAATTAAGGAGCCTTTGGAGTTGCTGTATATGGATCTGTTTGGACCTGTTTAAGTTGTTAGCTTAAACAAGAAGAAGAACTGTTTGGTTATAACAGATGATTGTAGCAGATTTAGCTGGGTCTTTTTCTTAGGATTCAAAGATGAAACTTTTGATGCTATTCATGATCTTATAATAGCACTTGAAAATCAGTTAAGACTCAAGGTTAGAGGCATTAGATGTGATAATGGGACTGAATTCAAGAATCAGCTTATGGATGAATTTTGTGCTAAGAAAGGGATTAAAAGAGAATTCAGTATTGCTAGAACTCCTCAGCAAAATGGAGTTGCAGAAAGGAAGAACAGAACTTTGATAGAAGCAGCAAGGACAATGCTTGCAGACTCCCAATTACCTAGTTCCAGTTTGGGCTGAAGCTGTAAGTGCTGCTTGTTATGTGCTAAATAGAGTATCAGTGACAAAACCTCAAATGAAGACACCTTATGAGTTACTCATGGGAAAGAAGCCAAATATTAAGTTTATGAAACCTTTTGGATGTCCCCTGACTATCTTGAACATTGCTGATAATTTGGAAAAATTTGATGGTAAAACAGAAGAAGGATACTTATTGGGTTATTGTACCAATAGCAAAGGATTCAGAGTGTACAACAGGGCTACAAAGAAGGTTCAAGAGTGTCTTCATGTTGAATTTCTAGAAGAACAAGAAAATCACAAGGGTAAAGGTCCTGATTGGATGTTTGATCTTGATTTAATGTCCTCATCGATGAACTATGTACCTGTCAGAGAAGAAAATCAAGTTGTTCACAATGATGAGGAAACACAATACATTATTCATGGAGTTAACATAAGATCTGAAGATGATTCTGATGAAGCACCCAATGATGAGAAGAAAAGTACTGCTGCACCTCAAGGTACTGTTGATCCTCAAAGTACTATTCCGTCAAAGACCACAATATTTGATGAAGACCAAACTATCCAAGATGAACTTAATAGGATGCTTCTTCAAGAAACAATTGCCAAATCCTATGAAGATGATCAAAGAAGAGCTTATGAAGCAGAAAAGAAGAAGGCTAAAGGCACTGACAGTACTTTGCCCCAAAGTATTGCTGATCCATTTGAAAGTACTTCTCAAGTCTTAGATACTTCAAATTGGAAGAATGCTGATGATTTACATGATCCAACCATGCCTGCCTTAGAAGATATTGACGATGAATTGGAACAAGAAGGCATTTTCTCAGATTCTAATGAAGACCCTGACCTCACAAATTTGGAAGATAATCTTGAAGTACCACCAACTCCTACTCTAAGAATTCACAAAGATCATCCTGTCAGTAAGATAATTGGACCTTCAAATTCAAGAGTGCTTACAAGAATTAAAGCTAAGAATATGTCTCAACAACATACTTCTTTACTTAGCTTTATTTACAAACAGAACAGGGTGAATCACAAGGATCAGCAATTATGTTTATTTGCTTGCTTTCTGTCTCAAGAAGAACCTAAGACAGTAAAACAAGCATTAGCCAAGGAGAGTTGGGTTGAAGTTATGCAAGAAGAACTCTTACAGTTTATACTTCAAGAAGTATGTGTATTATGTGATTTACCTGATGGTAAAAGGTTAATTGGTTAAAAATGGGTCTTCAGAGTGAAAAGAGATGAATAATAAAGAATAAAGCAAGGTTAGTAGCTCAAGGATATGGACAAGAAGAAGGAGTAGACTATGATGAAGTATTTGCTCCTGTGGCAAGGATTGAAGCCATAAGGCTATTTTTGGCTTTTGCATCTTATATGGGATTTCCTGTATATCAAATGGATGTTAAAAGTGCTTTTCTATATGGCACTATAACACAGGAAGTTTATGTTAAACAACCTCCTGGTTTTGAAGATCCTGCACATCCAAACAAAGTCTACAAGCTTATCAAGGCTATGTATGGCCTTCATCAAGCTCCTAGAACATGGTATGAAAGACTCTCAAATTTTCTATTGCAACATGGTTACAGGAGAGGGGCTATTGACAAGACTTTGTTTATCAAAAGAGATAAGAAGGATATCATGCTTGTCCAAGTTTATGTAGATGATATTATTTTTGGTGCTACTAAGCAATCTATGGTGAAGGAATTTGAAGATCTTATGCAAAAAGAATTTCAGATGAGTTCAATGGGAGAATTAACATTCTTCTTGGGACTTCAAGTGCAACAATTAAGCAGTGGAATCTTTATAAGTCAAGATAAGTATGTTGCATATATTCTTAAGAGATTTAACTTCACAACTGTCAAGCCAGCATCCACACCTGTTGATGCTAACAAGCCTTTGGGAAAAGATGAAGAAGGAGAAGATGTTGATGTCAAATTATACAGGTCTATGATTGGATGTCTAATGTATTTAACTGCATCTAGGCCTGACATTACTTTTGCTATGTGTCTATGTGCAAGACATCAAGTTCAACCCAAGGTATCACATTTGAATGCTGTCAAGAGGATCTTTAAGTATCTTAGGCAACAACCTAAGCTAGGATTGTGGTATCCTAGGGAGTCCCCTTTTCATCTACAAGCTTTTTCAGACAGTGATTATGCTGGTGACAACTATGACAGAAGATCAACAACTGGAGGGTGTCAATATCTTGGAAGTAGATTAGTCTCATGGCAATGCAAAAAGCAAACAATTGCAGCAACATCTTCCACATAAGCAGAGTATGTAGTGGCTGCAAGTTGTTGTGCACAAGTACTTTGGTTGCAAAATCAGCTTTTGGATTATGGATTCAACTTCAAGAATACTCCTATCAACATTGATAATGAGAGTACCATTTGTATTGTGAAGAATCCAGTCAATCATTCCAAAACAAAGCACATTCAAATCAGACATCATTTTATCAGAGATTGCTATGAGCATAGGCTTATCAATGTGGTTAAAGTCCATACAGATGATAATGTAGCAGATCTACTCACAAAGGGCTTTGATGTTTCAAGATTTACTTTTTTAGTTGTGAGTATTGGTATGATTAATAATTAAGCTATTTTTGAAGGGAGGCATTAGTAGTTAGTCATTAATTGAGGGGAGGCTACATGTATCATTCAAAAGAAACAATTTTTTATTCATTATTATTAAGGGGTTACATTCATTCTTCCAAGAGATACATACAACCATGACAAAGACACAACCAGGACAAACAGAGAACTACCACAAACACCCTACACCACATCTACCTACCCTACCAAACCTACATCCCTATTCCATTGGCCTTTTTCCTTTTCCCTGATAGCTTTGCTTTCCCTTTTGAGCAGTCTTTCTTTTGTCATCAAAAGAAGCTTGCTTCCTTGGGCAAGCCAGGCCAAGTACTTGTTTGGGAGGTCTCTCTTTTCTTGGAGCAGGCCACTTCATGTTCTTTATGGCTGATTCAAGGCTTGGGTTAAGGCATGTGGAAGTTCATTTGCCAAAGAAGAACCAGAAGCAGGGACAGACACCTTTTTCTTGGGTTTTGGATTGGTAGTACTTGCCGCATCAGCGATGGTAGAGGTTGATACATCCAGAGGAAAGTAGCCACTCCATCCTGCATCATCATCAAAGTCAGAGTCAGAATAGTAGATGATCTCTCAATCTGTGGAGCCATTTGAATCAGAAGAGATGTACACCAAAGGGAAGTGACTCATGTTGCTAACTAGGGTTTTTGTGAGAATATTTCAAGTGTTGATGAAAGAGATGTGTTGGTGGAGAGTTACTTTTATAGGCAAAAAAAGTTATAAGGGTAATTAATGAAGGTCATTCAATTCTACTTGCCTTGGCAGCTTTGGGAATTAATTTGGAAAGATATTAATTATCTTGGGTTGACTTTCAATAGATATTTTGGTCAAACAGTCAACACTAAAGATATTTTGATTGGAAAGTACTTTGCCCAACGTACTGCTTTGTTTTACAACTGAAAGTACTGCTCCATGTTATATGGAACGTACTGCTTGGTGTTCTGAAGGGTACGCTGACGTGTTAGGATACTGTTCCAACGGTCAAAAACCCGGGTAACAAACTTTCGAAAGATATGGGGAAGATAACTTCCAAAAATAACGGTAAAATAATTAATTCACCGTGATTCTTTGTATATTATCCCTTTTTACTCATATCTTTTTCATATTTATACACCCGTATTCATTCACTGGAACCACCAAACACAACATGATTGCAAACCTTGAGAAAACACAGAGGAACATTGACTTTCATGGAATCATTGATTTTCTCACTGGAACCACCATCAATTACTCACTCTTAGTAAACCCAGAAATTATTGGACCTTGGATACAATCATTTTGGGCCACGGCTAGGGCTGAGATAGAAGATGGGGAGGATGTTATTCATGCTATAGTTGCTGGAAGAGCCATCCATGTTACTGAGGCAACAATCAGGGAGGTTTTGCTATTTAATGACGAGGGAGGCTCTGTTTTGTTTTCTAAACAAGAAGTTTGGGATGCACTGCGAGATATTGGGTATGAAGGTCCTTTGAACAGGATTACTTTTCAGAAAGCAATGGTAAGTCCTCCTTGGAAATATCTTATTCATGTTTTGCTTCATTGATTAAGTCCCAAAAGTACTACTTGGGATCAATTTGGACATGCCATAGCTTCTGAATTAGTTGGCCTTGTTACCAATCAGCCATTCAACTTTTCCTACATGATCCTTGATGGTATGATTGCACATATTAAGGCTGGATCACCTTTCCTGATGTATCCTAGATTTGTTCAACTTATCTTAGAGAATCCACTTGATGGGATGCAAAAACCTCAGGATTATATACCTACTGTTAGGATGCCACCTAAGGTGTTTACCTTTATGTCTCACAAGGGAGTTAACTTTTCTGGTAACAATACACCTCTTAATGCTTATATGTTAGAGGTAGCACAGGCTGTTAGGGATGATATTGCTGAAGCTAGTGGTTCTGCTAATTCTGATAATGTTGACCAATCTGATCATTCTGAGCATTCTGCATCAGTACATACACCTACACCACCTATTGCTTCACCTCAGCCTGATGACTTAAGGGAAAAACCTATTTTTGCTGAAGGTACTTCTCTGCAAGGTACTGCTTCAGAGTCTATTCTAGTACCTTCTCCCAATGATTATACTTCCACAGGTGGGTTTCAAACACCTGGAGGAGATGAGGGAATTGAGGGTCCTTTGGATAATTATGCCTTGACTAGGGAGTTATGGAGAATGAAGAGAGTCATGGATAATCAGGCTATAGAGATTAAAAGGTTGAGAAACAAGTTCAGAAGGTTAAAAAGGTTTGTGTAGCAACTTGTGAAGAATTTTAGGCTTTATGTGAAAGAAAAGAAACAATCCCAAAAGAAAAAGTCTAAATCAGTCAAGAAAGCTTCTAAGTCCAAGAAGAGTCATAAGAAGTCATCATCTTTCAAATTAGGGAGGAATCAAGAAGATAATTTGAATGAAGATGATGCTGGAGTTCAATATTCAGAAGATGCTCATCTTTAGCATTATCCAGAAGAACCTTTGAACTTTGTGCCAGAGAAAAAGACTGAAGAGGATGAGAATATTGTTCAAGAAGAAGTTGAAGAAGTTATTGAGCAAGAAGCTGGAGAACAAGAGAATATTCAAAGTACTCACATTCAAAGTACTGATGTTCAAAGTACTATTGATGAAAGTACTGGTATGCAAGGTATTGATGTGCAAGGTACTGCTGCTATGGATATTGATGGAATTGGAACTTCTACAGCTGGACCTTCTATAAAGACTTTTGAAGATGAAGCTGGTCCTTCCAATCCTATACAGCAAGAACAAGTCAAGGAGCATACAACAAGTGATGATGAGACTATAGCTCAGATAATGCTCAATTTGGATAGACCTTCAGGTATACATATTTCTGAGCCTGCACAACAAGTCTCTGAATCTTCTTCTGAACCTGAGGCTTTAGATCCAAAAGATAAAGGAAAAGGAATCATGAAGCAGAAGCAGATCAAGAAGAAAAAGAAGAAGTTTACTCTTGCACAACTGAGAGAAATAGAGATAGCAAAGAATGAAGAGATTGCTAGAAAGCAACAAGCTGTGTATGATGCAGAGTATTTGGAAGAGATAAGTAACCCAGTTGCTGTTACAAGAAGGCCTATGACTATTGCTCAAGAAAGAAACTGGATGATTAGTTTCTTGAAAAGAAGAGGATTCAAGAATCTACAAAAGTAATTAAGATATCCAGAAGTAAAATCTCTATGGGATGAAGTACAAGAGTCTATTAAGAAAGATTTGGAAAGTTTTGTGCCCATGGATGTTGATAAGGGAAAGAAGTTAGAAGATATAAGGAAGGAACAAGCTGAGAAAAGAAAGTTAAAAAGAAAGAAAGTAGTTCAAGATGATCAATTGTCAAAGAAGCTTAAAATGATACATGAAGATACAATTGATGAACTGAAGAATTATTTCAGAGTGGTTGATTTTGAGAACAAGAAAACATAAGACTCTGGAAAGAAATCAAAGATTATCTCATTCTCTGTGGTTGAATCAAAAGAAGGGAACTATCTCATGTTCAACAGAGAAGATGAAAGCTTCACAGTGTTTAAAATGCTATGCGATGTTTTGCATATAATTGATAGAGAAGATCTATACAATTTATACTTACAAGTGCAAACATACTATGAGAATATTGAAGCAGCAGGAGTGGGATTAATCTTACTTGGAGATTTAATAACCATCTGGGAAACAGAAGAAACAAGTGATGATGCTCTATGGAATGATCAAGAAAACTGGGAAATAACAAGATGGAGATTCTTTGAGTCATCAGGAGTTCATTCACTTGAGATGGAAGATGGTACCATGATTCACATGCTAGCTGAAAGAAGATATCCTCTGATAAGAGAACTTATGATCAGGATGTTGGATCATGGAATGGAGCTTGAAGATGAAAATGAAGTAGCTTTTATGGTGATTAAGCTATTTATCAGGTGGACTAAATCAGAAGAATAATATTTCAAAGTACTGGTATGATTTGTTTTGAATAAAAGGTATTTTTCTCAAAGTACTACAAGACAAACAATACTTTACCAAAGTACTGCTTGCTGCATAAAACCAGTATAAGTCTTTTGTAAAATAAAATAAAAAGTTTTTGATGTTTAAGATGAAGTAAATAAAAGGATTTGAAGAGAAAAACATGGTGTTAGTACTTGTACTACACAGCAAATGGTAATCAACTCACCATGTTTAACAGACAAGAAAGAGTTTGACTCATCATGAGGGTACGGCTCTGATGTGATAATCAAATCTGTTTTTAGTTGACAATTTACTAAAAATTGTATGGTATTCAACTCACCATATCTGTAAAAGTGAAGAGTTGACTAGCCCACAAGAAAATGGCTTGTGGTAAAGGCTGTGGAAAACCATTTATGGTAATTAGTTCACCATGGTTGAGATCAAAAAACTAACTAGTCCAAAAGCAAACGGCTATTGGTAAAGACTACTCAAATCCGTTGATAGCTGATGATTTGCTAAAAATCATATGGTTATCAATGTACCATGGTTGTTTTAACCTAAACATTGGTTACTTCAGAGTTAATGGCTTTGGAAAAGAGACATCAAAATCCATTAAAAGTTCAATGATTCACCTCTCACAGAAGGTTACACATCTGGAAGTGATGAGAACAGTATGAAACTTTAAAAGATTTGATGTACACGTTGTCAAAAAGTTGCTGAGTTGCTGAGAAGATGATGATCAAGAGCACTTTGGCATACAGGATTGAAAAGAGATAAAGAAACAATCTTCCTAAATGATAAAGATTTTTGAAGATCAAAGAAAGCAGAGAAACTTGAAATCAAGCAAGTGGAGTTCAAGTTAGGGGAGGATTGTTGGGATATGAAGTCAAAGTACTGCTATGTCAAAGTACTGCTCAATAGTCAACATGCTGATCAAGGTCAAAGTACTGCTACTTATTGAAGACTATTCAAAGTACTTCGAAGAATAAGGACTTAAGTGCAATATTGATTAAAGGATTATTATGTAATATTGTATGAATATTCTTGAATTAGTTAGGGATAATTACTTGTCGTTCAAGTAGATGATGTAAACCGACTTAAGGTTATCTATATAAGGAGCCTTATGATGGTATTAGACGTACAAGTTTTAGAAAAGGTCATACGAAGTTTTCTAAGAGTCTTAGAGTTTTACAAAAACGATTTTACTAAAGTTAGGGATTGTTAGTGAACCTGTAATTAGAGAGGCAGGTTTAAGAGTTGTTTTAATATTAACAAAGTTCTTCTTAGCTTTGTATTAGTAGATTCCGCATACTTTACAAAGTAATATCATTGTTTAAATATTAACTATTTTGAGTTATTCAAGATTGTTAAAATCTTACAAGCTACAAAGTAGTTTGGTCAGAGTATATCGATCCAACATACACTTACCTTTTTTTTTTTTTTTTTTTTTTTTTTTTTTTTAATCTAAAGTATATACATTGAATCTTGTGCAATTAAGTATTTTGCCGTTTGAGTGGTGGATGAACAAATATAAATGCTTATAGTTAGGGTCAAGAGTTACACAGTGTCTTCGTTTTCTTTCAAACTCTCAACCTAACCATCCCTGTTAAAATGGCATCGCCACCTACACCATATGCTGCTGCTTCCACTCCTAAATTTCAACAATTAAAGCAAATCGCTGAGTCTGATGATCTTGATGATGTCTTCCTCCTACTTTTTAGCCAACAATACACTGAAATTGATGGCTTAATTATGTTGCTAGGGCAAAAACGTGATCACCCAGCTAAGGAGATTAGGCGCCTTGAAAATCTAATTGAAGAACGGGAATGTTTTTGTCCTTTTCACGATGAAGGTGCTGATGGGTTGAGGTTTATGAAGGAGACTTTGGCAACAAATAAGAAAATTATTGCCGGTCTAATTGGGTTGATGGATTTAGCATGTGAAGGGAGGGAAGAGAAGCAGCATCATCTGGCCTGGTTTGAGAAAGAGAGCCTATTGTTGTGGTATCTTTTGGTCATCCCCTGTTTTTAGTTTCAATTGGCAGGGTATTTTAGTAATGGTTATGCATTAAGTATGGTTAATATGTAATATGATGCTAGCCTAGGCAATTTTTTTATAGCCATTAGGCAATTTTTGTATCGGCATCATATCGATTATGTATGAAATCACCTACTAAGGTTGTATATCTGTTATAAGAATTGCGTTGCATTTAAATTCATAGAATAAGGAAGAACATGCTATGTTGTTTTTGTGAATAATTAGAACAAAAGAGATATTAAGGTTTGCTTGGATTAGCTTATTTTATCTTAGGCTTAGGTTGACTATCTGTTATAAGAATTATTTTGCATTTGTATTGAGAGAATAAGGAAGAAAAGTGGTGGATGTGTGTAATTTTCAAGTTTTTTATGCCTTGGAAACCTTAATATGTACAGCCTACTAGCTGTTTGTCCAGTCTTTAGGTTCACGCTGTCATATATTGTGATAGGGCTATAAACGAACCGGACAAACACGGACGGAAGTATGTTCGTGTTCGTTCATTTAACTTTAGCCGGACAAATAAACGAACACGAACGTATAATCGGACCAAAATTCTTGTTCATGTTCGTTCATTTAGATTTGAACTTGTTCATGTTCGTTTATTAATAAGTTAAACGAACGTAAACGAACATAAATGCACATAAACGAACATAAACGATCATAAATAAACGTAAACGGACATAAACGAACGTAGAAGTAAAGCTGTTACTTTAAACGATCCATATGATCATGTTATATTACATATAATATATAGTTACATCATTATCCTAAAATATGGTCTTAATAACATCATTTTCATCCTAGCTGATGTTAACATACATCACTTTTTTAAATTATAGTCATATTATTATACTAGCATCATCCGCCTAGTTGATGTTTACATAAGGACATCTAAACAACATCATTATCTTAGTTAATATATACACGATAACTTCTATAGAATTCTTTCTGAACATCGTCAAAGAAGAGGTATTAGAAGTCACCCAAAAGTTGTATGACAAAGATGTTCAAAAGTTGTGTCCAAAAGAAGAGGTTTAGAAGTCGTCCAAAAGTCGTGATCAAGTTGTCATTACTCAAGGAAGCTCGATATTTACGAAATCCACTTGTTCCTACATGAAACAAAAAGAGAAATTGGATTATTCAACCATTGTATGAAAAAATTATTACAATTTGAATGATAAAAAGGTACCTTGGCTTTCTTTTTTTGCAACCCATAATAATGACGATACCAATCAGTTCCACAAATAAGCATGTCTACAATCTTAGTTCCTAAAGAAGAACGATGTGGATCAATAACCCTCCCACCGGCACTAAAAGCAGATTCCGAAGCAACGGTGGTGAGTGGTATTGCCAATATCTCAGCAGCCAATTTGGATACAATTTTAAACTTAGAACTTTTCTCCTTCCACCAGCCTAATGCATCAAAGTATACACCTGGCTCACCAATGTACACTTCTTCTTCCAAATAAGTATCAATCTCTGACTTCTCACTTATAGTCGTGCCCTCACTTCTGATATGTTGATCATACTTGGCCGTGCCAGTTTTGATACGTTTACCCGACTTAGATGTTGAGCTTAGACTACTCTTAGCCACACCACTTTGACTCCCCAGATTTACATTTGAAACAACATTGCCTGCTCTATGAGCCTCAACATATTCATTATACAAATCATCTAAAGTGTCTCGAACAATTTTCTTCTGAATAATAACCTCATCCGCAGAATATATGGCCTTAAAAGAGAAATCAATCAACTCCATCTTGTATCTAGGATCTAAAACCGCTCCAACTGAAATTAACAAATTAGAGCTACCCCAATACTTGTCAAATTTCTTTTTCATCTCAGTAGCCATGTCTTTCATGCAATCACTGGCATCCAAAAATACTCCATCCAATTCTTCTTTAATCCCATACAACTCACTAAGAAATAAATTGGACGTAGGATACTCGGATCCTATATGATAATAGGATGAATTAGTTAGTCGTTCTTGAAAAAAAGACTTGTAATAAAAAAGATACTTAAAAGAGATACATAAAATTATCTTTGTAGCCTTGTTGAAAAGTTCCAAGAATGAGCAAACCTCTTCAACTTTTTCCCAGTCTTCCTCACTTGGCAAAGTGGTGTATGTAGGTTCTCGGTTAGCATAATTCACAAAAACTTATTCGAACTCCAATGCCATAGACAACATAGCATATGTAGCATTCCAGTGAGTGCTAACATATAAAATTAGATGTTTGTTTGAGACTAATAGTTGCTTGGAAAGTTCACTAAATACATGCAAACGACCAGGAGACACACCCACATGTTTCACACTCGCACGAAAATTATGAATTATATCTTCAATTTCTGAGAGGCCGTCTTGAACTAAAAAGTTGAGAATATGAGCACAACACCGCACATGAAACAACTTTCCACCAATAACTAGTTCTCCTTATAGATTTAAATTTTCTCTTAACTTCTTAGCTACTACATCGTTGGTTTTTGCATTCTCAACTGTCAAAGTAGCCACCTTCGTCTTGATATTCCATTCTTTTAGACACTTGAAGAGACAATCATAGATGCCAATTCCAGAATATGGAGGAGGAACGTCAACAAAACTTAGTATGCACTTGTTTAACTTAAAATCAGAGTCTGCAAAGTGGCAAGTGACTACCATGTAATGGATATTATGATTCGATGTCCACATATCAGTTGTAATGCTCACATAGTTGAAAGAATTTAACAATTTCTGAATTCTTTTCCGTCCAATTATATAACTGGAAATGCAATCTTCTCTAGTCGCTGCACGTGAGATCTTGTTAAATGCCGGGTTAGCTTCCTTCATAAGAATAGTAAACAAGTCATATTCAACAAAATTTAAAGGCAATTCATGAACCATGATCATATGGGAAACAATCTCTCTTCTCCTAGCATTGTCAAACTTCCAGTTTTGCACCATTGATGGAGAACCTGATTTTCCAGGCACAACATTTAAGTTTAGTTGGCCTTTCTTGAAAACTTTTAGATTCGGAAAAATTTCAATGTGCCTATGTAACGGAGTGGTGGAGCTATCTTTAGTCTTCTTTATTTTTTCACGGCAATGTTTGCACTCATTCATCTCGGTTCCATTACTCAACTTGATTTCATTAAAATGTGGCCAAACTTCTGAAGTCTTTTTCTTTTTTCTTTTCCTGAATGGTGTATGTTCTTCGGTATCAACTACATGTGCTTGTTGTGTAGCGGCTGATGCTGCAACACCTTCTTCTGAATTACTAGCTTCTAGATTAATAATATGAGGTGTTGGGAATTACATTAACAGTTACCACGGCTAATATGGAGATTACAACTGCTGAAGAATGCACTAGCAGTGGAAACTCATTACCACTGCTAGTACATATTATTACCACTGCTGTTAGGATAACTGTTAGGAAACTTATTTAGATAAATATAGAATAGATCTTGTGTATATCTTATTCTATTATCATTATACGTATCTTGTAGAAGAGGACTCCTTGTGCTATAAAAGGAGGTCCTAGGTTTAGGTTTTATATACGTTTTTCTTAGAGCTTCAAGGTTTTAACCCTAGTGATACAAAGATCACTCGTATTATTATTCATAATAATATTGGAGCTAACAGTTTGATTCATATATTATTCTCATTCATATACAACTGTTTTATTGACATACAAACTTTTAAGTATTACTAAGTAGATTCCGCATACTTAGTGGTATAATTCAAAGTATCATTCTAACACATATCAAGGTGTTTAGATCCATAAAGTGGTATCAGAGACAGGCTTTGATACTTTGATTTAGAAGACCCGAAGTTCACTCACAAGATTCAATGGAGACAGAGACCAGTCAGACCAACATTGCTGCTAAGCTTCCTAAGCTTAAGTTGAATGACTATGAGATGTGGAGGCTAATGATCGAACAATTCTTTATGGTGCAAGACTATGCACTTTGGGAGATCATTATGTGTGGAAATTATTTTAAACCTGGTACTACCTCAGAAACTATTGATGGCAAGGTGGTACAAAAGATTAACACTGTACTAGTCACAAACGATGAAAGACTTCAGATGAAGAATGATCTGAAGGCTAGAGGCTTGCTATTGATGACCCTTCCTAGGGATCAAATTTTAGCCTTCAGCAAGTACAAGACTGCACATGCCTTATTTGAGGAGATCTGCAATGTTTTTTGTAGTAATGATTCCACCAAAAAGACACAGAAGACCTTGTTGAAACAGACTTATGAAAACTTTGGTTCAACAAGTAATGAATCAATTGACAGCATCTTCACAAGGCTTCAAAAGATTGTTACTCAACTCACAGTGTTTGGAATTGAGGTGGAAAGGGAAGACCTCTATTTAAAGTTCTTAAGAAGTTTACCCTCTGAGTTTGGTACAAATGTTGCTGTGTGGGAAGACAAGCCAGAATTGGAGAATATGAAGCTTAATGATTTGTACAATAACTTTAAAGTTATTGAACAGAGGTTGAAGAAAGTTGGCAAACTAAGCTCAGGATCAGGGAACTTAGCACTTATATCATCATCTGTTGATGATAGTTCAGATGAAGAGAGTGATAGTGATGATGATGTTGCTAACATTGCTGTTTCCACTGGCAGTGGAAGAGTTACCACTGCTAATTCAAAAAGGCCGGTTGCTGGTCTTGGAGATTCTACTTTTTATGCCTTTCTGAAAAGTCAATCAAATGGTTCAATTCTGACACATGAAGACTTGGATCAAATTTATGAAGATGACATGGAAGAGATGGACATTAAATGGCAAGTTGCATTGCTAAGCTTAAAGGCAAAGAAGTTCTGGAAGAAGACTGGTAGGAAGATCATCATTAATGGCAATGAATCTGTAGGTTTTGATAAGAAGGTGGAGTGCTACAACTGTCATAAGAAGGGGCACTTTTCCAGAGAATGTATGAAACCAAAGAAGCCTGATAATAGGTCAACTTGGTATAAGCAGGACAAGAAGAAAGAGCCTACAGCTGAAGAACCAAAGGTGCTTTTGGCCATTGATGGAGTGAGTTATGATTGGAGCTATATTGCTGAGGATGAAGAAGAAGGTCCAGAGTCTGCAATGATTGCTACTGAGCTTGCACTTATGGCTTTATCTGACTCTGAGGTACAAATTAATAATTTGTTCTAAAACCTGTAAGGCTTTAAAAGATTATGAGAAACTTAAAGAACAATATGATGAACAATTGTTAGAGTTAAATCAAACTAATTATAACCTAGCAAATCATAAAAGAGGTCTTGCTGTTTTAGAAGCACACTTAGAGCACTATAGAGCCAATGAATCTAAGTTCAATGATGATATTGCTGTTTTAAAAAGAGACTTGGATAATAAGATTGCTGTGAATGAGGCTCTTAGGGAAGAGTTAGAGAAGGTTAAAAAGGCCAATGAAAACATACAAATAACTTGTAATAGACTAGATCATCAATCTAAGTGCATTGACAAAATTTGGGAGGCCCAAGTAGTAAACAAAGCCAAATCAGGAGTAGGATATAAATCAGTTCCACCACCCCTAAGAGGTGTTCCATCACCTCCTGGTATTGACTTAGCACACACAGGGTTAGAAGAGTTCCAGGAACCAACCATGACCTATGGCCCAAAATTTGTTAAAGAAGTTGCTATTGAGAGGGTTAAGGTTGTGCTAGTGACTCATCTCTTAAAGATGAAAATATAAATGTTGAGTCTAAAACTAGTGTTCCTGAGTGTGTTCAAGTGGAAGTTAAAAAGAGTATTCCTGAAGTTGTCAAAGAGAAGCCTAGAACACAAGCTAATTATGCTAGGCCCACTACTAGATATGCTGAGATGTATAGAAGCAGGTCAACAACTCCTAGGGGCAATAAAAGGAGTTGGAATCATGTTAAATCTAGACAATTTGGTAGTGACTTTGTGTTTAACAACAAACCTTGTTACATATGTGGTAGCTTTGAACATCTTCTTTATAATTGTAACTATCACATGGGTAGAAGGGAAGTGTTTGGGAATACTAGGGTGAATGAAATCAATGTCAATAAGTATACTTACCCAAATCCACTAAGCAAGATGATTCCCAGGTCTGTTTTACTAAACTCTGGCATCAAATCTCTTTCCACAGCTAAGCCAGCAGTTGCCACTACTAGAAAAATAAGCAGAGTTTACCCTAAGTCTCCTGTTAAGAGTGCAAATCCAATTACAACTTTTGTTAAATCTGTACAAACAGGGAAAAAGACCTATTTTGAAAAGAAAGTTTACAATAACCACAAGTGGACACCTAAAATTTCAAAACCAGCAGTTGCCACTGCTAAGCCAGCAGTTACCACTGCTAGGCCAAAAGTTTCCACTGGTTTTGTGAACAACAAAAGGGTAAATGTGGGAAATGCTGTTAAGGCCTCAGCACGTTGGCAATGGAAACCAAAAGGAATTATCACCTCAGACAATCCCAATGGTGTATCAATGACCTTTGACAGATATAATTATATTGATACACGAGGCAGATCCAAGTCATTTGTGGCTTGGGCCCCCAAAAGGAACTAATTTCTTTATTTTATGTGCAGGGACATTCAAAGCCTAAAGAAGATCAAGGATATTCAGACAGTGGATGTTCCAGGCACATGACTGGCAATAAGTCCTATCTTTCAGATTTCAAACCATATGATGGACAATTTGTTAGCTTTGGAGGTGGTATTGGTGGAAAGGTTTCTGGAAAAGGAACTATCAAGGCTGGAAACTTGGACTTTGAGAATGTATATTATGTGAAAGAACTCAAGTACAATCTCTTCAGTGTGTCACAGATGTGTGACAAGAAACATAGAGTTCTATTCACAGAAGATGAATGCTATATCTTGTCTAAGGATTATAAGCTACCTGATGAAAGTGAGGTTTTGCTTAAAATCCCTAGAAAAGGCAACCTATATAGCATATATATGAAGAACATAGTGGCTAAAGATGATGTTACTTGCTTACTTACAAAAGCCACTTTGGATGAATCCGTGCTTTGGCACAGAAGACTTGGTCATGTTAACTTCAAGACCATTAACAAGATTGTGAAAGATGGTCTAGTGAGAGGTCTACCAGAGAAGAGATTTGAGAATGATCAAACATGTGTTGCCTGTCTTAAGGGCAAGCAACATAGAGCTTCATGCAAGACCAAGGCATATAACTCTATTGATCATCCACTTTACATGCTGCATATGGACTTGTTTGGTCCTACATCTGTGAGCAGCATAAATTTGAAGAAGTATTGTCTTGTTGTAACTCATGATTTCAGTAGATTTACATGTGTTTTCTTTTTAAGAACCAAGGATGAAACCACTGGCATCCTTAAGACTTTTATCACTGAAGTTGAAAACCAAGTTGATAAGAAGATCAAGATCATCAGGTGTGACAATGGGACAGAGTTTAAGAACAAAGTTATGGATGATTTCTGCAGAGACAAAGGTATTAAAAGAGAATTTAGTGTTGCAAGAACACCTCAGCAAAATGGAGTTGCTGAAAGAAGAAACAGAACACTAATTAAGGCTGCTAGAACCATGTTAGCTGATTCCAAGCTACCAGTGACTTTTTGGGCTGAAGCAGTTAACACTGCTTGTTATATTCAGAACAGGGTTTTAGTGGTGAAGACAAAGAACAAGACACCTTATGAGCTATTCAGAGGAAGACCCCCAATTTTGGATTTTATAAGGCCATTTAGATGTCATGTCACAATTCTCAATACCATTGATCATCTGGAAAAGTTTGAAGAAAAGTCAGATGAAGGCTTCTTTGTTGGATATGTTGGAATTATGATATCATGACAATCATATAAAATAAACCAAACACATCAAGAGAGCATAGCGGAAGCCTTATAACAAGATCATATAATATGTAATTAATTAATCAAATATAAATAGTAAACATACCTTTGTGATTCTAGCCCGAACAAGAATCAATATGCAATCTTCAACTTATGAACCCTAATAAGGGTTTATGTGGATTATAAGAATTACCCCTTACCTCTTTTGTAATTCAATCCAAGAATCAAACAATAGTGTGTTTGAATCGTGTTCTTGTACACACGTACTAATTCAAGTAAAAGTTTATGCAAGTAAATTAAACACAAAACTTTTTAGCTTTATAAAAATCGAAACCCTTATAGGAATTAAAGATGGATCGATTTTTGAGGACAAGAAGAGAGAAAGAAAACACCTAGAATGTGTGTACAAGTTATGAGAAAACAATAACACATGAGGTGTTTATATACTTGATGAAACTTAGAGCTCAAGGCACAAAGGAGGTGGAACTCCTTCTAGAACTTTCTTGACCTTCCAATTATTCACAAGTATTACTTTCCTAATCTTCGTCTAACGGTCGTTAGTCATTCTCCGTTAAATATTAACGATCGTTACTAGTTTTGTGTTTATTAATAATTATATATAACATTTATAAATAATTATTCTTTTACTCTTCATACGTAAAGTGTGCAATCCCACGATCTCGAGTTCGATCCTAACATACGACTACTAAAATAATGTCCATAATCTAACAGCTCCCACTTGGACATATTTTAATAGTGTAATCACATGAGTTAGCGTCTTGCAATACGCCGATGCCTCTAGTACGATCTCGAGTAAGGCTCCTGGACAAACCTCTTAATGATTTCTCATTATTATTATCCTTTTGTTTCTAATACCACGTTAATAAGGATATGGATTAAAGTCATTCCTTAATTAATCATTCTGTTTCTCGTTGTTTATGATTGATCAAGATTACCAAATCTTCTGAACATATTCAGGGGAGATCTTGGGTGCGGCCGCACATTCATCTTACCAACCCTACGAGGGGCCCAGTAGTATTAAACTCCAAAAATAAATTTGAAGGAACAAATTCTATCTTGACTACAAGCAAAACCCACAAACTTTGTAACACTTTCGAAAACAACCCTTATGACTACCAGTTACGTATAGCGTTAAGTTGTTCCACAAAAATGCACTACATTCATGACACTTATCTTGCATCTCAAGTCTGAGGATAACTTCTCATGATTTACTTATAACAAAATCCATAAAGTAACATCATGTTGTTGGGATAAGTCCTATATTCGGTATCATTGAATATCATCTGAAATGGCATGACTACACATCAATATACTTAAGTATATTATACCAACTTTTAGATTTGTCTTAATTTAATAATATTCCCATATTATTAACTGACAACGGATAATTTAGAATAACATTTATTCATGAATTAAACATGTAAATATAGGATACAACATATTATAAATTAAACATACCATGTATTTTAATTTATTATAATAATTGTTTAACATCCCTTATCCAAATACTAAATAGATCAATGCATGATAACTCTTGTTGATGAATTATGCGTCAAGTAATGACATTCATACTTGTTGACAAGTCATAAATCATCCAACGTTGATCTGTTGGAATTTTAAGAATACTTATTTCAAGAATTCAACTAGTGAAGTTCTTGTATGTGCATACTCAACTATTTTGATTATACCATATTTTATTTCATAAAATGTGACATCCTTAACCACCAATTTATGATAATCAAACTTCCAAATATTTTAAAGTTTAAGTATTCTTATTCTCTTAATGTATAATGCAACTATGCTTTTAGTAAGCATAACTAGTAATAGCCAAGGATGAAATCCTTACCATAACTAGTATTGAGTGTCGTCTCAATTTCATTAGCATTATTGTATGCAAACAACAATATGCTATTAAAACTTCCCGTAAACAATAATATCTATTGTGTAATGTTTGATGCCCTTCAAACTTTCAAGTTTGTTAGCTATGACAATTTTTCACAACAATTGAAAAATTGTTCATTTATAGAATTTGGAAGCTGTTCCAGATTTAGGATGTCATTCTATAATCAAACATATTCTTTTAGAATATTACACGAGTTATCTAATAACCTTTTAATTAGATATTAATATTGCCAAATCATCTTGTAATCAAGCATGATACAACAAAACATGATGTTCATGAAAAAATTTTGAGTCATACTTAGATTTTATCCATGTTATACATATCCATTTATACTTTCTAAATGATATATCATGTTATATTAGATTCATTTACCGCACATGTTTCAACAATAAACATTCATTTAAGGTTGTATGTCTTATTTCCTAAATCTTTCAATTAAAGTTTTATTCCAAACTTAGAGTTAACTTTTAACTTATATGGAATGTTACTTTTATATGTTCCACAACATATATGATTTAAGAAATTAAACATAATACTCCCACTAGCTTTTAGGAATACTTAGAAATTATCTTATTTCAATTATAAATCAAAACATGAATTTAATAATTAAACATAAGAGTAATCTTCTAGATGCATGCATTTATCCATCCATAGATTATTGCACTTTGTACACTTCTAAAGATTTATTTGATTCATAAACTCCTCTTGATTACTTATCGTCCTCGCTCAGGTAATCACTCAAGAAAGAGTTTTGATATTCTATTGTCAATTTCATAAATCTGACAATCATAATCTTTATATATTTAATGTATTTAGAAAAGAATATTCAATCATAGTTAATCGCTTAAATGTGATTAATAATCTTGTCATAAAACATGCATTAAATACGTGCACAATATTGTCCATATGATTTCTATACAAAGATTTAAACCACAAGGGTTACCTAATCTTTGAAGAAACTCATCTTCATTTTCTAGTCTAACTATTAAGATAAACCACATTTCTAAAATTGATTATCTTTATGGACAACATCTTAATCATTCATATCATGTA
Organism: Artemisia argyi; assembly: GCA_030686995.1. Taxonomy (NCBI): domain Eukaryota; kingdom Viridiplantae; phylum Streptophyta; class Magnoliopsida; order Asterales; family Asteraceae; genus Artemisia; species Artemisia argyi. The sequence goes on from CM060681.1 coordinate 148,825,046, forward strand.
TACTTTACCCAATTACATATTTGATAATGTATCATAATGATTATCAGGTTTACAATAATCCTGTAAATCATAGCCCTCAGCATATTAATCAAATATATGAGATATATTGCTATTCTATGAATGATAATTCCATCATCTTGAGATTTAACATTTAAATGTCAAACTTTATTCTCATGTTGAGATTTAACATTCAAATGTCAAACTTCATCATGATATTTACTAGTGTATTTTAGAAGATTATGTATCTTGTAATTTTATCTTTTAAAAATCAAAACTCCCACTTGCTTTTAGCAATTTAAAGACTATCTTTAAATATTTAGCAAATAAAGCAACAATACAATGTTCTCTTTTGAGATATTACAAATACATATTGACAGTTCCTGACTTAACTTTGTTAATAACCTCTTCATAAGCAGTTAAACAAATTTAGAACTTCAATTTAAGACTTAATGTAATTCATCACATTCCATCATATGATGATGTCTTATTAATCTTCTAGGTTGGAGTTTTATTAAATATGTCCAAGTCATACTCAATATTCTAACCTTGATAATTTTGGAAGAAAAGAAGTCATAATTATCTTTAATCAAACAATACAACTAGAGTTTGATTTTCCTAACTGAACATACCATAAACATTTGGTATTTTATTAGTATTAATATTGTAAGACAATCTAACAATATTTAAGATAACCATATTTCCTTTAGACTTGTCTATTTACCAACTAATGCATTTTAATGGTATAATAATTTTCAAGCTAATTACATGCTTTATAACACAAGTACTTTTGACAAAGTCACTTCATGTCCATGTCTTTACAAGAAAACATAAACTGTTATAATCCCACTATACGTCGTTATAAGTCATTTAATAATTTAATGACTTCATGTATATGTCTTAATTAAAAAAATTACAAGATAACGTCTTACTTTATTATAAGTCTTGTAACAATTAAAAGACTTTATGTTTATATCAATGAAACATAAACATGTTTAACTAAAGTAATTAAGAACACCATCTTTTGGTTTCAATAATAATTTCAAGTTAATTTATTACTTCACAATAATGTAAATAACATTATTTCTTCATTTATTTATGTCATTCCAAGAACACATAAATATTCAGATTGAAGCAGCATTAGATTACTTAATTAATTTATGTCATTCCATGAATTCATAAATATACTAATTAAAGTAGTCTTGATATCATATTGACACATGTTCTAATAGGTATCTAATTTAGAAACTGCAAATTCTCATAGTTCAATTACATCAGTTGATCTGCTAGTAATGAAAATATGAAATTCTCCTTGTTGTTGCAATCTAGCTAAGATCTCACATAACATAAATTGTAACACCAAGTGTTTCCTGAATTAGATTAGTATAATTCATATTAGAACTTTATTCTCTTACCTTGCAGTCAAGAGAATCTATTAAATCATATCTTTATGAGTTGTTTCTTGCACACATTAAAGATAACATTTCTCCCACTTGTGCATGGAACAACCTCATATAGTTGATAAACAACACGCCATGCATTTGTTTATGTGATCAATATGATTGTGTCATAGATTTTAGCATAACAAGTAGATGTAGAACAACAATGTCTAGTAAGGAAACGTACAAGACTATCCTTAAAAGTATGAGTGTCTACACTTGGAAAGTAATTATCTTTAGCTACCAAGATGTCAAAGCTTGTAAATCCCACTGAATTAAAGATCATTACAATAATTTCTTATTCAGTAATAAGTACACAATACTCCCACTGAGTTTGACAACATTTAAAATGTTTCATATCCAGTGAAAACAAATATTGTGTTTTTAACTTTCCTACACCTTTAAATGTCCATACGTAACAATTACTTATGCACTAAAGAGTGTATTCTACTACGTAAATGATGGACTATCCACCAATGCTATTAACTTGAAAAATTGGGGATGCAATTTCTTCCTTAATAGGTCTACCATCCTACAATATATGTAGTACCTTTAAAATAGTCAAAATAACTAGTTTGTTTTTAAACATTATACGGTAATTAGTCTAGCTTCTAATTATAATAACTCATAAAATGTCATACATAATTTTCTGTTAACCAAATATCATATTTGTTATTAAGAATTTGATCACCGAATAAGGATGATGAAATCTCTGTGGAAAATATTCGCAATTTTCTTAACTATTAAAAAATTTGCTTTGAGTTATATTAGAATTTAGACATATCTAATATTCCTATTATCCTTTTCATTCATGAAAAGAAATAGGATTGTATCTCACTCTTCTTTCATAAAAAGGAGACTTCTTTTGTCTTTTAAGTAAATTATTCTTAATCAAACACTTGTTTGAAAACAGAACGGGATCAATTTACCAAAGCCCAAAGTGCGTTTACGGTTTGAACGTTGCATTAATACATTAAAACGAATTACAAAATTCAATTCCAGTATCTTCGATAATTAGATCTTTAAGAAAATAAAATACCCATTGGTAAATATTCATATAAACCATAGTATTTTCTTAAAGCTAGGATCCAAATTGACATAGTGCCATTACATCAGTTGATCTGCTAGTAATGATAGTATTCAACAAGGTAATTGTCGAACAATAATTGCCAATATCATATTGCAATTCCTAGATTTATGAGATTTACAATCACAAAACTTTTGTAATGTAAGCATGTTTGATCCCCATCTTAATACCTTGAGTCCAAGATCTCACTTCCTACTCAATTTAAGTCGTCTAACTTAAAAACTGCAAACTCATAAATCCATCACATCAGTTGATCTGCTAGTAATGAATTTATGAAATTTGCCTCTCCATTGCAATCTCGCCAAGTTCTCACATGACATAAATTACAACTTCAAGTGCTCTTAATTAGATGGCATTTGACTTAATTTTATAGGGGTATTAAATTTTGACGTGTAATCAAAATAATGTATGAAGAAGCATGCATACAACTTCATAACATTGGTTTTATAAAACATTTTTATTACCAATTCACTAAGAGTAAAATAGTAAAGTTTTGATGGAGGTATCGGGTTCACCAATTTAAGAATTACCAACAATTATCGTCCACTATATCGTACTTTTGCATAAGCCTTAAGGCTTAGTGTTTCGGGTAATCATTATGGAATTGTGGTTAATTCACCCTTAAGATGACAGTGTACATGTAATGGTTGTTCGGTAAGTCTAATTTACACACAAACGAGCGTTAAGACAGAATGTTGTCTATCTAAGACCACAATTTAATGCGAAGCCAACATTATACCCATCTTATAGTGTGTAAACTTCGGTCGAGCCTATTTAACCATTACGTACAAAAACATCAATCAACCAATCCTTTGAAATTTAAGCTCTTAAAACCAAAACAATTTCGCCATTTATTTAGTCCATATTATTTTTCTATTCAAAAATTACCCTTTTTCGTTTATAAACATGTCTCACATAATAATAAACAAAAAACAAGTAATACATAATAAAAAATAAAACAACCAAATAAACATATACATAACATAACAATTAAATATGTATAAACATGTAGCCACATGCAAATCTATTCAATAGTCCTATTAATAATCAAGTCTAGGTGTATTATGCATTTATTCAATTAAGGCTTTGTTCTTCAAAGAAAAAAAGAGCCACATACATCGATAAATCGATTGCGTAAGCCAAAACTAAACAAATACCACATAGCACATAATTGATTACTTAATATTGGAGTCTTCCCCAATTCGACATCTATTAATAAATTTACATGTTTCGATATAACTTAACAATTAATTCATATATCCAATTTAAACCATTTAAATTATCACACAATAAAATCCATGCAAACATGCACTTTTCATGGATTATGCTTAACAATTAAGATATTGCACCAAGATCATTTACTAAAACGCATAACCAGTTACATGACATCCTAGGGTTTCTAATCATATTAACAAATTCAAAAAACAAAACCCTAAAAACCCTAATAAGTCAATCGACCCTATAAAAAAAATTAGGGTTAGGAATCGAAAAAACCCTAAAAACATGTAATTAAACGAATCAAGATTCAATTTTTATGCGTTTCGATAATCAATTACACATTATAACGGCTCTAGATGCCACTGTTGGAATTATGATATCATGACAATCATATAAAATAAACCAAACACATCAAGAGAGCATAGCGGAAGCCTTATAACAAGATCATATAATATGTAATTAATTAATCAAATATAAATAGTAAACATACCTTTGTGATTCTAGCCCGAACAAGAATCAATATGCAATCTTCAACTTATGAACCCTAATAAGGGTTTATGTGGATTATAAGAATTACCCCTTACCTCTTTTGTAATTCAATCCAAGAATCAAACAATAGTGTGTTTGAATCGTGTTCTTGTACACACATACTAATTCAAGTAAAAGTTTATGCAAGTAAATTAAACACAAAACTTTTTAGCTTTATAAAAATCGAAACCCTTATAGGAATTAAAGATGGATCGATTTTTGAGGACAAGAAGAGAGAAAGAAAACACCTAGAATGTGTGTACAAGTTATGAGAAAACAATAACCCATGAGGTGTTTATATACTTGATGAAACTTGGAGCTCAAGGCAGAAAGGAGGTGGAACTCCTTCTAGAACTTTCTTGACCTTCCAATTATTCACAAGTATTACTTTCCTAATCTTCGTCTAACGGTCATTAGTCATTCTCCGTTAAATATTAACGATCGTTACTAGTTTTGTGTTTACTAATAATTATATATAACATTTATAAATAATTATTCTTTTACTCTTCATACGTAAAGTGTGCAATCCCACGATCTCGAGTTCGATCCTAACATACGACTACTAAAATAATGTCCATAATCTAACAGCTCCCACTTGGACATATTTTAATAGTGTAATCACATCAGTTAGCGTCTTGCAACACGCCGATGCCTCTAGTACGATCTCGAGTAAGGCTCCTGGACAAACCTCTTAATGATTTCTCATTATTATTATCCTTTTGTTTCTAATACCACGTTAATAAGGATATGGATTAAAGTCATTCCTTAATTAACCATTCTGTTTCTCGTTGTTTATGATTGATCAAGATTACCAAATCTTCTGAACATATTCAGGGGAGATCTTGGGTGCGGCCGCACATTCATCTTACCAACCATACGAGGGGCCCAGCAGTATTAAACTCCAAAAATAAATTTGAAGGAACAAATTCTATCTTGACTACAAGCAAAACCCACAAACTTTGTAACACTTTCGAAAACAACCCTTATGACTACCAGTTACGTATAACGTTAAGTTGTTCCACAAAAATGCACTACATTCATGACACTTATCTTGCATCTCAAGTCTGAGGATAACTTCTCATGATTTACTTATAACAAAATCCATAAAGTAACATCATGTTGTTGGGATAAGTCCTATATTCGGTATCATTGAATATCATCTGAAATGGCATGACTACGCATCAATATACTTAAGTATATTATACCAACCTTCAGATTTGTCTTAATTTAATAAAATTCCCATATTATTAACTGACAACGATCGTTACTAGTTTTGTGTTTATTAATAATTATATATAACATTTATAAATAATTATTCTTTTACTCTTCATACTTAAAGTGTGGAATCCCACGATCTCGAGTTCGATCCTAACATACGACTACTAAAATAATGTCCATAATCTAACAGGATATTCTATGGCTAGCAAAGCTTTTAGAGTCTATAACTTGAGAACAAAGAAGATTGAAGAAAATTTGCATGTTGAGTTTCTTGAAAATAAAACTAGCATAGCAGGTTCAGGACCAGAATGGTTATTTGAACTTGAAACTTTATCAAATACAATGAATTATGTACCTATTACCTCAGGTACAAGGGACAATAATCTTGAAGAATCAGAAGAATTTATTGATGAAGATGAATCTTGCAAAGATGATAAAGATCAAATTGTTATGCCACTTTGGGACTTTGTTGACAATAATGAAGACTCACATCCTTCAAAGAATTTTGAAAAGGAAAGTGATGCAAATGTTGTGAATTTTGATGTTTTGAATAAAGAAATTCCTGCTAGCAGTTGTAATTCAATTCCCACTGCTACAACAGAAGTTTCCACTGATGGTCCAAATGTGGAAAATTCAACTCAGGAATCACCCAGTGATGATGTTGAGATCACTAACATGCCTACAACATATGATATTCCTAGCACATCACAGACTTCAACTTACAAAATGCATCCACTTGAAAATGTAATTGGTGAGCTACAATCAGGTGTGAAGACAAGAAGACAGACAAAGAAGAATGATGTTCATGGGTTCATTAGTGAAGTTTATGAGTCCAAGAAGCATACAAACAAGAATGAATGTTTGTTTTTCTGTTTTCTATCACAAGTGGAGCGTAAAAATGATTATAAGGCTTTAGAAGAATCAAGCTGGGTTGAAGCAATGCAAGAAGAGTTGTTGCAATTCAAACTTCAAAAGGTTTGGGTTCTTTGTGATTTGCCTGATGGAATGAAGGTGATTGGTACTAAGTGGGTTTTCAGAAATAAGAAAGATGAAAGAGGTATAGTTATCAGGAACAAAGCTAGATTGGTTGCTCAAGGCTACACACAAGAGGAGGGTATTGACTATGAAGAAGTTTTTGCTCCTGTTGCAAGGATTGAGGCTATTAGATTATTTTTAGCCTATGCATCTTTTATGGGCTTTATTGTCTATCAAATGGATGTAAAGAGTGCCTTCCTGTATGGAAAGATTGATGAGGAGGTATATGTCTCTCAACCTCCAGGCTTTGAAGATCCTCAACACCCTAATAAAGTGTATAAAGTGGTTAAGGCTCTTTATGGCTTACATCAAGTTCCAAGGAAGTGGTATGAAACATTAGCTAATTATCTGTTGAACAATGGGTTTCATAGAGGTAAGATTGATCAAACTTTGTTCATCAAGAAAGACAAGGGTGATATTCTACTAGTTCAAGTATATGTTGATGACATCATCTTTGGATCTACTAGACATGAGATGTGCAAAGAGTTTGAAAAGTTGATTAAAGATGAATTCCAAATGAGTTCTATGGGAGAACTTACTTTCTTTTTGGGGCTGCAAGAACAACAAAGAAAAGATGGCATTTTTATCAGTCAAGACAAGTATGTGACTGAGATTATAAAGAAGTTTAACTTTACTGATGCAAAACCTTCAAATACCCCTGCTGATAAGACCACTCATCTATTGTTGAAGAATGCTAGTGGAGCAGATGTTGATGTGCATACTTATAGATCTATGGTTGGTTCTTTGATGTATCTCACTTCATCAAGACCAGACATTATATTTACAGTATGTGCTTGTGCAAGATTTTAAGTTACTCCAAAGACATCACATATGACAGCAGTAAAGAAGATTTTCAGGTATTTGAAGACATATCCTAATCTAGGATTGTGGTATCCAAGAGAATCTTTTATGGAGTTGATCACATACTCAGATAATGATTATGCTGGTGCAAGTTTGGATAGAAGGTCAACTACAGGAGGATGTCAATTTCTTGGATGTAGATTGGTGTCATGGCAATGCAAGAAACAGACAATGGTGGCTACTTCAACAACTGAAGCAGAATATGTAGCTGCTGCTAGTTGTTGTGCTCAGATCTTATGGCTTCAGAATCAATTGTTGGATTATGGGTACAATTTCATGAACACCATTATATACATAAACAATAGTAGTACCATATGCATTATTAAAAATCCTGTGCAACACACTAAAACTAAACATATTGAGATTAGACATCATTTTATTCAAGATTGTTTTGAGAAAAAGCTTATTCAAGTTGTCAAAATTCATACTGATGACAACTATGCTGATTTGTTAATAAAAGGGCTTGATGTGGGTAGGTTTCAGTACTTGGTAACAGGTATTGGAATGTTAAACCCATAAATCTTTGATGTCTAATGATTTTCAGTGTTGCAGGATAGTTTTTAGGTACTAGTATTGTTTGTATATGTTTGTATGGTTTTCTACTAACTTGTATGCAGAGGAATTTAAGCAAAGTGGAAACCATGGTACATACAGTGGAAAGATTTGTTCTCTCAGTGGTAAAAGAAAAAGATTAAAGTACTTTCATTCATAAATTCAAAAGATACAAAGTACAATCATTTAAAGAGACAAACACAACCACATCACAAAACACAAAGCTTCACAACCTAACACCTAAATCTTCAGACAAGCTACTCCATGGGCTTCTTTCCTTTACCCTCATAGTCATGCTTGCCCTTAGAAGCTTTCTTTCTCTTGTCATCAGAAGAAAGTTGCTTTCTTGGACAAGCAAGGCCTAGTACTTGCTTGGGTGGCTTTGGAAGTCTTGAAGGCTTTTCAAGTGCAGGCCACTTCATGTTGACTATGGCTGACTCCAGAGCTGTAGTGAGAGCTTTTGGAAGCTCCTTGGACAAGGTGTAGGTAGGATCATCATCATCTGAAGAAGAGCTTGAATAAAATTCCAGAGATGGAGCAGGAGCAGCTGAGACCTTCTTGTTAGGCTTCATGTTGGATGATGTAGCTGTTGCAGCACTTGGAGGAAAATATCCACTCCATCCAGATGAGAGTTCTTCTGAATCAGAACAATAACTGATTTCCTCCTCAGATGAGTCATCAGATGAGATGTAAATCAATGGAAACCAACACATGATGATGTTTAGGGTTTGTGATATTGAAAATTTGCTTTTGATAAAGACTTATGTGTTTTGAGCCCCCTTTTATAAGCAAAGTCAAGGCCAAGGGTTAATTAATAAAGGATATTTACTCTTATCTGTTTTGGTAGGTTGGAGGAGTAAATTCGGATATTATCAGGTTGACTTTGGAGAGATATTTTTGGTGAATAGTAACTTGGTCAAAAAGGTACTTTGGGTTAAATTATATTGGTTAAGTTTCATGTTTCCTACTTATGCAGAGTACAAACCAATATTTTCTGAATGATTGGAGTTATAAGGTGTGTATCTAAGACACACAACAAATGGTTATTGATTCACCATGTCTAATAAACATAAGAATCAACTAGTCCAGAGCAAACGGCTACTGGTAAAGACTTCTCAAATCCGTTTATGGTTGATAGTTTACCAAAAACTATATGGTTATCAACTCACCATATTCCATGTGATGAAGAGTTGGCTAGTCCATAGCAAACGGCTCATGGTAAAGACATATCAAATCCGTTGATAGTTTGCTAAAAACTATGTTTAGAGCAGCTGATTTTACTTGTTTTACTTACCACTGCTCTTTGAAATTTTGTGAAAATCTACCACTGCTAGTTCACAGTTACCACTGCAAGAGTAATTTTTACCACTGGTGAACTAGCCGTTACAACTGTTGTGTCAGTAATCTTGATTTTTAACTAGCCGTTGTAAATAACCGTGTTTCCTTATTAATAGGGTAAATTTTTGTGAATTATCCACTTACCTATTTTGATTTATTCTTTTGCAAAGATAAATTCATTCTAAAGATAATTCACATTACGCTTTATTCTCCAAACCCAATTAGTATATATACATTCTCATACGGCTTGATCATCATTCACGATTACTAACACTCTTATATTTTCTCACAAAATCATGGCGATTCTAAACTTTGCTGAGTAGCACAATCAAGTGGCCTATTTACAAAAGTCAAACAAAAAGAGTGGCCCTGTTTTTCATCAGATTGTGGATTTTCTCAATACTACCCATATAAGGTATGCTTTAACTGTCAATCCCACAATCTATGTTTCTCATATCAAACAGTTCTGGAACACTGTGGAGTCCATAACTATTGAACAGGGAGACACACAAGAATCTGTGGAAGCTCTTAGAGCCATAGTGGATGGGGTAACTATTGATGTTACTGAGTCATCCTTGAGGAGAATTCTCCAATTGGATGATCTCAATGATATCATCACATTACCTAATTCAGAAATTTTCAAATATATTGCTTCCATGGGGTATGATACATCTGATCAAAAAGTTACTTTCAGGAAAAGATGTTTCTGTCCCCATTGGAGGTTTTTCATTCATACTCTTTTACATTGCCTAAGTCCTAAGAAAACTTCTTATGAACAATTTGCATCAACTATGGCTTACCCTTTGGTTTGCTTAGCAACTGACAGGACTTTCAATTTTTTAAAGTTTATCTTCAATAATATGAAAGGCAATGTAAAGAGTTCATATAAATTTTTGATGTATCCAAGGTTTGTACAAGCAGTGCTAAATGAATTTCCACTGCAAACATACAAAAGAGTTTATAAAACCCCTGTCTTAAGCCAAAAGTTTTTCAAAATATGTGTAAGGATTCAGAACTTTGGAATGGGGAGGTTAAACCACTTTTTCCTGAAATGCTTTCAAAGATTTCACAGGTACAGGGTGAAGATGCCACCATCCCAGTTGTATCCCATCACACACCCTCTATTGTTGTTCCCCCAATTCAACACACCCCTGTGATTACTCACACCTATGAGAGAAGGCACACACAGCCACCTCCCCCCATTACAACATTGCCTGTTTCTAAGCCTTTTGGTTTAGGAACAAGTAGTGGTGGTTCAAGGCTTCATTCTAGTCCAACTAGAGAAGAGCCTGAATCAATGCCCTATGATTCACCTCTCCCAACAGGTAACACAGTTGGAAGTTTTGAGGGCAGTGTGCAACCAAATGAATTGATGGGACTTTGTACCAATTTAGTAAAGTAGGTTAAAGCTCTGAAGAAAGAACTGGCAAAGACTAAGCAACTACATGCCACAGAGCTTACCCAGATGAAAGCAGAGATCAAGAGTTTACAGGAAGAAGTTGAGAGGCTAAAGAAGCACATATCTGCCAAAATTGTGTTTTCATCTTCATCTTCACCTCAAGAAAATTCATCAGCAGGCTTTAGTGATGGTTTGGGAGATTCTTCCAAACAGGGGAGGAAAACAGATGCTGAGACTAAGGGGAGGAAGATAGATTTTGGAGATGATTATGGTTTGGATGCTGATTTTGATGATACAGTTGGAATTACTCAACCAATTTCCACTGATGAGTTTCAAGTTCCCACTGCTAGTCAAGATGTTACCACTGCAGAAGAAGAAGCTGCTAGAATAAGAACAGAAAAGGGTAAAGCAGTTATGACTAGTTCAGAACAAGTGCAGCCAAGAAAGGTTTCTAGAAGGGAACAAGCTCAGATTAGTTATGATGCAGAGTTGGCAAAGAAATTAGAGGAAATTGAACCTGCAATGCTAAAGAAAAGACAAGAGGAGGAAGAGATTGCAAGTTTTATGGACGCTAAGAGGTTGGATAAGTTGGAAACAGTGCTTGAAGAACCCATCTCAATTGTTCCACCAACAGTGCTGAAAGAGAAACCTCCAATGTTCACTTATGTGCCAACTGAAGAAGAGATTGAGTATATGATTAACAATGATCCAGTAGTCAAGAAGAAGGCAATTGAGCTTGTTGCTAACAAGACTTTGACTGAAGAACAGAGAACAGCTCAATTAGCTGACTTTATTCAAATGAAGAATCAACAAGCACTGGATGAGGTAATTGGTAAAGTAAGAAAAAGTCAAAAGAAGCAGAGACAACCAACCAAGGCACAAATTATTGCTGAGATGAAGACATACTGTTGCCATGTTGGAAATTGGAAGATGTCTGATTTCAGAGGCATGTCTCATGATAGGATTGAAGGAATCTATTACAGGCTTAAAAGACAAGACAGTGACTTCATTCCTATTGACTTTGAAGAAGTTGAAAGAAGTAAAAGGAAAGCTACAGCAACTGAAGAGAATGTCACTAAAAAGGCAAAGTTTGCTCAAGAGAAAGAATCTCAATCTGAGAAACTTTCAGGAGATCAACTAAGTGCTATAATTGTTATTGAAGAAGAAGATTTCTACCCAAATCCTGTACAAACAAGGCATCCAATTATTGATTGGCAAGTATACACAACAAAGAATTTTGCTCCAACATGGAAGATTACGAGATTAGGAGGAGAAACTTCATCATTCATTCAATTTGAAGATCTCATTAAAGCTTGTGACAGAGATGATCTTGATACACTTTGGAAGTTAGTTGATGAAAGATTCAAGGCTGATACTCTCAAGGATATGAAAGAAATGCAGCTATGGGTTGACTTGAGAAGACTGTATGAACCAGATCTTAAAGATAGCTATTGGAAGTTTGAAGCTTCAGATTTGAATACTACATGGACATACTATGATTCATGTGAGGTTCATCATGATTCTACAATAGCTGGAGTGGATGTATTTATGTTTGTTGAGAAGGAATATCCACTTAGAGCAGTAACTCTCACAGCAATGTTGACATCAAGGTTGAGAGTTCATGAAGATAATGAAAAGGTAAGAGCTTTGATTCAGAAGATACAAGATCAGTGTTCAAGAGCTATGTAAGAGTTAAGAAAAAGGAGATAAATGTTTGGAAGAATTCCCATATCCTCACATATGCTGACAACTTGGAGAAACTTATTGATCAACATAGTAATCATAAGTTTAGGGGAGGATTGTTGGGAATTACATTAACAGTTACCATGGCTATTATGGAGATTACAACTGTTGAAGAATGCACTAGCAGTGGAAACTCATTACCACTGCTAGTACATATTATTACCACTGCTGTTAGGATAACTGTTAGGAAACTTATTTAGATAAATATAGAATAGATCTTGTGTATATCTTATTCTATTATCATTATACGTATCTTGTAGAAGAGGACTCCTTGTGCTATAAAAGGAGGTCCTAGGTTTAGGTTTTATATACGTTTTTCTTAGAGCTTCAAGGTTGTAACCCTAGTGATACAAAGATCACTCGTATTATTATTCATAATAATATTGGAGCTAACAGTTTGATTCATATATTATTCTCATTCATATACAACTGTTTTATTCACATACAAACTTCTAAGTATTACTAAGTAGATTCCGCATACTTAGTGGTATAATTCAAAGTATCATTCTAACACAGATCAAGGTGTTTAGATCCATCGTGAGGAACATTTTCCATTATTGGAGAGCCTTCACTTGATTCAGATCCAGCCATATACAATGAACAATGGCCACATCTTAACATCTATAACTATAAATTTCTTATACGTTGTCGTCTAATACTTAGCACCATAAATATAATTTGTCAATAAACAATTCCTAACATATTCAATATAGAAACAAAGTGTAAATACAATGTTAAGCACAAATGTGACAGCAAAGTAAGGTCTTAGTTATGCAAACGCAATCCTAAAAATTTCTAATCAGTAACCAAAAAGAATCCATGTATCTAATTAACGAGCTACTAACAGAATCTACACATACAAATATTTTCTATTTTACTCAGTTTGTAGTAGTTTTGTTTACTGAGAAATTTCATCAAACAGTTGGCGTGCATAAAAAATCAGTCAATATAGATTATCAAGGTCACACAAATATCTCAACATGGAATAACATATACATAACAAGTGAAAGTATACAATACACACATACAATGAAACTGATGGGAGACAAATGTATTTTATCAAACAGGTAGTTGGTAACTTGGTATGCATTTCATTAAATTGTACCTTGTTATTTTTGGTTAAAAACAAATTTACAAAAGTAAAGTTTAAACAATAGTAAGTGAGCCTTAAGCTGCAGTAAAACACAAAATATATAAGAATACCTGTTAAATTGCTCTGTTTAAATCGGTCACATGTTATAGATAAGATACAATGAGTAGACCATATTTTATCATACAACAACTAAATGAAGTAAGAATGAAAGTAAATTTTATCTTACACAAACTAAAGTAGAAAATAACATGTGAAATCTTACATATCAAAATTGGTGGAACATGAATAACCACAACCTGTAGATTTTTAGTTATCAATATAGTAAATAGATGAGAGTTGTAAGTTGAAAAAATAAAAGATGAAATGAGATAAAAATCAATTGTAAAGAAAATATCTTATTAAAAAAAACTATTTACTTATACGAGGACTATTAAGGGCGCCAAAATTCCCGCTATGTGTTATGGTATTACTTTTCAATTTCATCAAACTTAAATGTATTATTTAAATTGTTAAGTATTTTATATTTAAGCATTATATTTATATATTATTGTTAGGGAGCTTTGAAGGTAATCGGACGAACATAATCGAACGTAATCGGACGAATATAATCGGACAAAATAATCGAATGTTCACGAACGCAAATAAACGAACAAAGAATTTGTTCACGTTCGTTTATTTAAGTAAACGGACCAAAAATTTTGTTCGTGTTTGTTCATTTATTAAATAAACGAACATAAACGACTTTCCCGCCGAACGATAGGTGAACGGTTCGTTGAACATTCAGTTCGTTTACAGCCCTATATTGTGACGTATGTGGTCCATTAGGTACCAAGCTCGAAAACCTAGTGGGAGCCTTTTGATTCTCCAATTGGAGAAGACTCCTTCCTTGTAATGAGGATTGAGAACTTGGTTTTTGTACGTTTATATCTGTTAGAAAATTCGTATGTGTTCAACTTGTTATTATTATATGTACAACCCACTAGCTGGTTATTATTATATGTTCAACTTGTCATTCATGCACGATTATCTATCTAATGTCGTAGAATCTACATAATTAATATGTATGTTCATCACATCTAAGGGAGCAATATAAATGATAGTAAGAATCTGTTTCTAATAACTTAAAGCTCAATATCAAGGCAGATCTATCTAACGTTGCAGATCGGTTCCCTTGCTTAATTTGGAAAACGTCTACTACCGTTATTAGACGCTGTCCAAAAAACAAAGCAATGGAACCTTTCTGCAATGCTAGATAGATCTGTCATTATAATTGAGACGTCTTCAATGCGATAATTATATAGTGTGTATTGTTCATGACAGGCCACACTCCTTCATTATCGCATTCAAGATGAGTGATGTTACTTAGATGTTATTCTTTACTCAACATTTGTATCATATTGACCTTTTATCTCATTTTAAACTACACGAGTCCTAAAATTAGTACATGTGTGCCGATTTGTACTAGGTGCCCACATTACTTGGTGGATGAATGGTTTAACTTTATAAATCAGTCTGGAATTTCAACATACCTTTCCCTTCTAAGTTCCCATACAGTTCCTTTTGTTTTTTCAACAATCTAGCAATGCGCCTCGTGCAGGCCTTTGCTCAAAGGGAGTTGAAACGACAAAAGGAGCTATAGCGGGAACTTAGAAGGGTTACATATGTTGGTTTATTGCATTCCATTCTTTTTTATGATCTAAAACCAACCATCCACCAAGTAATGTGGCCATTGGAGTTCCAAGAACAAAGGTTGTTTCAAACATACACTGAATTGCAACATTGACTTTTTTTCCACATCAGTTGACTATTTTGGCCTTGGTCTTTGCACACCTGCATTTTTGGCCTTGGTACTGCAAATACTGTTTTTTTCTCATGTTTGCACATATGAAAAAGTAATGTCATGACTACACAATTTCATGCCTGCAAGAAGGGTAATAAACGCTATTTTTTTTCTTCACCGTCAATTGACTACTTTTTGCAGTTTTGAAACACTAACCAAGCATACCTTTTTCTCTATAAAAACCAAAAACACCAAGCAAGCTCCCACAACCCCATTCTACCTACCGAAACAATGAGTTCCAAGAACAAAGGTTGTTTCAAACACACCCTGAATTGCAATATTATCTTTTATTTCGTTTACACTATATATATATATATATATATATATATATATATATATATATATATATATATATATATATATATATATATATTAATTTTAATATATTTATTCTTTTTTTGCAGAAATCAGTAACATTGATAGCAGTGACTTAAGGGACTCAAGTTCATTTCACATATCAAGCAGTTCCGAAGGTCCTCCAAATCCATGGACAGACTACTTTCCAAAGGGATATTCTGGATCAGGCACAAAAAAGGAAGATGCTAGGAAGCTAAAAACTCCAAAAAAGACTGCCAAAGAGATTTTTGATGAGAGGGTTCAGGTGCTAGGCCTGCCCAATGCTAAGATTTATGAAGACAAGGGTATAAAACCATGGGAACCAAAAATGCCCAAAGTTTGTTCAAAAGGGAAGGGTAAAAAGAAAATGTATTAGTTTAGGAAGTACTTTATTTGAATAAACTTGTGTTAACCTGAATAAACATGTTGTAATCCTTTTGTACTACTTTATTTGACTTTATAAAGTCAATTTTATAATGTGTTTGTTATACCTCAATTTTATTTGACTTTATGTAATCTTTTTGCTTGTTCCCTTGTTGTACCATCATGCTTCTCACCTTATTCTTGATTTCTTTCTCAACAAAATCTAAATTCTTATTTCATCTATCAACCAAGTAACATCAAAAAAAGGTGTTGGATCTATTTATTAATCAGGTCATAACAGTGTTGAAGTAAGTTTCCAATTCAGGGAGTAAACACTGTCACAAACACAAATTTTACACAACTAATAACTAGATTAATACCATTATGTTTATTCTTACTATATTTTCTAACATTTGAAACCACTTACAATGCTTATTACCATTTAAAGTTTAAAAATAAAATTATAGAATGTTTAGGAGCATTTAATGTGTAAAATTAAAATGATTACAATTAGGCACGAGTAATTAGTACATTTCACATGCTAATGTGACGTTAAACTTGGTAAATTGCAATAATCTTTAATGTTTAGACTTTCAAAATTCCCTATTAGCTAAGACTATTGATTGGTTTGAAAATCAAATTAGTATATATAGTATAGAGTATTTATATTTCTACAAAGGATTTGAAAGAAATACAAATCCCGAGATCGTAGTCCGTGTGAAGGTGTGAATGGAATTTGAAATTCCGAGTTCGTTAAAAGTGTCGTGGGAGTGGGAAAAAGTGATTTTAATGGGAATTACACTAATAAATATGAAAATGAAGCACAATTAACCAATTAAGCAAGTAAATCAAATTACCAAACCTAAAATGTAACGTAGAATTAAAACCGTAAGCTAAAATGTAAAATAAACGTAAACGCGCGAATTAAAAAGTGAATTTGAAGCTAGACTAATCCTACGGGTTTGAAAATAATTTTCCTAAGCTAAAAATGATAAAAGAAAATTTTAGGAAAAAGAAAAATATTTTTTTTTCTTTTTATTTAATTTATGTGAATTAAAAGCTATTTTAACTAACTAAAAAGTAATTAAAAATGCAAATAAAAAGAAATTGAGTGAGAAAAATACAAATTTAATTTTTGAAAAATCTAAAATAACTAGAAACTATTTTCTAAAATATTTTTTGGAATTTTTTATGCTTTTCTGATTTTTATTTGATTTTTCTTTAATAAAAGTCAGTGTTGCAAAAAAAGGTCTACAAGGCCGATTAATCACCGCCTAGGCGCTACAGGGCTACCAACCTTGCCGATTTATGTAACTGGGCCTAACAAAGAGGTCAACAATGGTCAACGGCGATCGATGGCGGGCAATCGTGGTCAAACTTGCCGAAAACCTAAAAATCTTGCCGGAAGTACCCAAAACTCACCGTAAACTTATTTTGATAACTTATAGTAATTGTTTAAATCTATTACATGTTGTTTTTTTAGCAAAAATATTGCCGGAAATACCTAAAACTCGTCAAAAATACCCAAAACTTTCCGGAAATACCTAAAATTTGCCAGAAATGCTAATCCGATTAATCACCGATTAATCCCGCCTAGACCGATTACAAGCTACAAGGTGGTCGACCACCTCACTACCGATTTGCGATTTTTGCAACCTTGATAAAAGTAATTAAAAATTGATTAAAAACTAAAATAAAATAAGAAAAATAGCAAAACAACTCAGAAAAATTTTAAATTTTATGAAAATTCTAAAATATTATCTAAAACCTAAGAAAAAAATTAAAACTTGAAAAATAAGCTAGAAAAGTGCAAAATGGGCTAATATGCAGTTTGATTAAGAGCTTATTCATAAGCTGTTTCAACCAAACCACACCAAAACTTAACAGAGGGTCCACACAACTTATGTAAGCACAATGGAACTTGAAATTCTCAATTAAGCTCACAAAATATGCAGATAAGTCCAAAAACAGTCTCAATAAGCACTTAACTAATAAGCAATTTATGACCAATAAGCTCAAGATGTTAACACTCAGTCCTAAAAACTTATATAAGCACTACACAACTTAATTTAGTAAGTTATACCCTGAGAACAAGCTGAATAAGTAGATTGCTGGTTTAATTTTTGGACAGAAACCTAGGTCTCACCACAATACTTGCAGCTTAATTTTAAGCAGGTAAATGGACTGAGTAGGACAAAACAAAGACAGGTATAGCAAGCTTGAATATCAAACAACTCCAAAATCACAAAAGCCCCAATTTAACTGCACCAATTGAGCCCTAATTATAGCCTAGATCAGATGATTGTGGAGCACTAAAAATGGAGAACAGGTTGATCACACTACTTGCAGACCTAATTTTAACCTACTAGATGTTATTGCAATGGATTGATACTGAGTTTATACTAAGATGGCACTACAAACTAATCCCAAAAACAATTTTAAGTAACTTAGAAGCCTGATTATTCCCTAAAATGTACCTAGAGCAGGACCTATTTGGACAGGTTTTGATCCTAAGTTTGACTATTGTAATGCACTTAAGGTTTGACTATTCTGAAATTCAAATGGTCACTACTTAGCCTAGATGTGATGTTTATCTAATTTAAGAGTTGTTTTACCTAAATGCTCTCTAATCCTAACAGGTAACAATATTACATATTATAGAAATCCATCTATGCAACTAGAATTTAGCATTTTATAGAACTTTGACTTTTTGATGTTAAAGCTACTACTATTATGTCTTGAATATGCTATCCTATCCTAGTGCAGACTATGTATGCAGATAACACACTAGAAGAACAACAAAATCCCTCAAGAACACGGTTAACCTAACACTCCATTAATTAAGCTAATACACTAACTTAATGAGATATAGGCTTAATCTAACCACCTTAATGACTGATCTATGTTACTTAACTGTATTGAAAGCTACATGAATACTAGATATAGACAAAGAGCTACAAAAACACCAAGATGCAAATATGGGTAAATATAAGCAGTGAGTATGCAATGTTGGGCCACAAGACTTAAGAGCTAAACAAAAGCTGTAAAACAATTCTAATAAGCATTATTTAACACTAATAGCTACCAACTACAATATCTAAGCAAAGACTAAGTAAATGCAGACAATGTAAATGGAAAACTTACTTGAAAACTTAGCTATCAAGGAACAATGCTTCTGAGAATGAGATAAACTCACAATAAGCTATGGAAGAGCTTTGTGAGCTTATCAGAAGGGAGGATGAGCTTTTGAAAGCTTATGTTCCCTTAACGAATAATTTTATTTTATTTATTTATTTTTATTATTTATTTATTTATTTATTTATTTATTTATTTTATTTATTATTATAATTATTTTTATATATTTAAACTATACAGAAGAAAAGCTTATTTAAATAAACTTAATCTTAACCAAACAAAGCTTAAGAAAAACAGTTTAAAGAGCTTATAAAACTGAATGAGATTAATACTAAACAAAGCTTAAGAAAACAGATTAAAGGAAATGTAGACTTTTTATTAATAATAAAAGCAAATTACATTAAGTGGAAACGAAAACATTACAAAGCTATTGAAATAAACCCTAATTGAGCTGCTAAGGTACTATTCTACACGATTACAATGAGGAGGGGGAACCCTATTTATAGGCTTTTGGAGGTGGTTGGAAGCTTGATGAAGGTCCAAGAAGCTTGAGCATAGTCACACGATCATTTCCCACTAGAAGCTTCATGTAATCAGTTATTCTTGGCCCTTGGATCTTCTGCGCCTCAATGATTGGCTAATAAATGCATTCAAGGATTGCCAGCGTGTCATTCCGTGTGTCAGCATGTGTCAGAGCATTCTAGAATAAGAAGGTACTAGTGAATGAGGTTAATGGTGCTTTATCCAGGGTAATTGGTGGGAGGGGATGATGAATAGTAAAAAGGTGTAAAAAGGCGCGTTTGGCTATTTATTTGACCGGGTTTTATTTTTTTTCTTTTGACCTGGGTTATTTGATGGATCGTGTTAGATTAAAAGGGTGATGAGCTGAGGTTTGTTGGGCTTATGGGGTTTAAGGATTTTCTTGGGTTAATAAAATTTTGGGTTTAATGTATTTTGTGGATCCGGTTTATAGAGTTAAGGTTTAATAAGGACCAAAAGTGTAAATGCTGAAATTCTAGGGACCTTTGCTACCATTTTTCCAATCTTATGTTCCAAGGGCCATATTTGTCAATCTTTAATTTATGGAGGATCATCTTTGACTTTTCTTCTAAAAATTCTTCAAGGGACCACTTTTATCAAATAATAAAACTTGAGGGGCTGAAAGTGTAAATTCTTCCAAACTTTGATCAGGGACTATTCTTGACACTTTATGAATCTCTGAGGACTTTTCTCGGCATTTTGAGCTTTCTTTGATCATTAAGCTTCCCCGGCTCCGGCTTTTGACCTTTTTCCATTCTCGTGCTCGTTTTTGTCGGTTTTGTTTTGTTTTTATCCATTTTTCATATATCTGTACCTGCACATACACAAATACAAAAACACACACTTTCTTGGCATATTTGGTTAGTATTTGGTATATTTGGTCTGATTTTGGGTCTAAAAAGGATGTGTGAATAAGCACACATCAACTACCATAGGCGTTTTGATGTTAATATATCCATTTTTAAGGCCACTTAGCATTCAACAAACACTTTTTAAACAATTAATCATATAAGAAAATGGCTGGAAACAAGAAAAGAACAAGGTCCGTTTCATTCAAGAAGAAGCGCTCAAAGTAAGTAAACTTTTGTACACGTAAAAATTCAAACCACATTGCATGATGCAACTTCTATAAATTAATAATCTCTAATGCTTATTTGATTTTAGGAAACCATGTTTTGAAGGAGAAAGTTCAAAAGGTATTTATGTCATATAGGTTCAATAAAAAAAAAACAAATCAAACTAATGTAACCATGTATAAGGATTAATTTGATATACATATTTGATTCTCTTAATGTATAGTATTGATCGATAAATCTTTATTTTATGCAGGTAAGGAAGAGAAGGTGTTTAACATTAACGAGTTGTATGAGTCGTTGAGTTATGGAAGAAAGAGGCAGCACGCAAAGCAAGTTTGCGTCAAATTGCCAAAGATGAGGCGGAATACAAGCGATCAAAGCCTCGGGTTGGTTCAGTGGAAGAGGATGCGGCTGATGTTAGATTTTTGAGTGACGAAGAGGACACCATTGACTACGATAATGTACATTTGGCTTTTGATCTGGAGAAATCTCAGAAATTTAATTGTTAATTAACTTTTTATGTATGAACAATTTTTAATTTACTTTTAATTTGTTATGGAATTGTTTTTTTTTTGTTTATTATTATATGAATTTTAACTTTCTTGCTTCATTAAACCAAAAAAAGATGAAAAAATTATCATATACATATTGTTATAATCAAAAAGATTATGCTAGTCTAGAATTATGCCTAGGAACATTAATTTAGGCCTAGCAGCATTAAGTTATGCCAAGCAGCATTAAGTTCTGAGTTACTAGCATTCACCCAAATTCCATTCCAAACAGCTTTTTCTTTGCCTTTGCTGCAAAATGTTAGTCTAGAAACAAAGAAAACACAAGCCATAACATATGCACAATGATCACAACATCTAATTATACTTAGCAGTTCTAATTATAACTAGCAGCATTGTATTGGGGCAAATGAAGAGTCATGATCGACTAATAGTCTGAACTCAATTCATGCAGTTAATATCAAATTAGACTCAAACTAGAGAGACTATAAAATCCATATCTAACCCCTCAAAATTACATAAGTTATCAGAAATGTGTGACCATATGTATCGAATTGTGACTACACTTAAATAATGTGTGACAAAATATGACTCTATGATTTAGACACCTAAATAAATACTTCATGTGACCATATATAACATCTTGAATTTAGTCACACAAACACTCAATGTGACTAACATCAAGGTTAATGATAATCGAGTTCACATTTTGCTATAAATAATAGTCACATAAATATCACAATGTGACTATTTTGAATGCATTGGTCACATATAATACCCTTATAATGGAGCAATAAAGATAATTTAGATACACATTTGTGATATGGTGTGACTATTGTAAAGCCTATAGTCACATGATCGTGCTACAATTAAATGTGACTATACACATTAGGTTGTGGCAAGTAAACACACACTAAACTTTAGACACACATATTAACTTACGTGACCATATGTATCGAATTTTCGTTACACTTAATCATGTTTCTATGGTTTCGTGTGACCATATATGACATTTGGTCACACTCTTCAAGTGTGTGACCTATATTTGTCACTTTTAAATGCATATCGTGACTAACGCTTCAAACTTACTTTTCAGTTGTTACACATTTCAAATTCATATGTGGCTAAATATTTAGCAAAGAATAGCAGTCACGTTTAAATAATGTGTGACAAACTTGACTATATAATTTAGCCACATACACAATTACTTCATGTGACCATATATCTATTTTGGTCACACTCTTCAATTGTGTGACATATATTTGTCACACATGTATATCTATAATGTAACTAATGTTTAAAGCTGATTTGTATCTGTCACATGTCCCAAATTAAAAGTGACTAAATGATCGAAAAATATTTACCAGTTACCCTCTAGTCACATAAATACACAAATGTGTGACAATAGAATTCCGAAATGGTCACACAAGTCGGATCATGTGTGGCTGTTTATTTTATTCTGGTACATTTAGTCACGTAAGAATGTTACCGCGTGACCGTTCAAAATCGACCATGTGTGACAAAAGGCCATTTTTGTACTAGTGTACGAGGCGACGTAGGTGTTCCAAATGTATTGGATGAGTGTTCATAATCATCTTCGGAGATGGATAGTAAAATAATCAGGCGGATCGACAGACAGTGATAGGTTTCAATATCATATAAAACGATATTATGTAAGGGCATGAAAAAGTTTTAGAGGCCATTGTATCACTCCTAATGTCTTGAGAAATTTTTAGAGTCCATTAAAATGAAAGAGCATGTATAACTATTCAGTGATTTAGCGCGCGAAATGTTTATCATGAAATAGCTATAGTCTAGGCCTAATAATGCAGCCTAGTTCTCCATAACCATGGCTTAGATACTAATCTATCACACCCCCAAAAGCGCAGCGGAAGATAATGGACATGACTTTCATAGCACAAAGTTACAAGTTACATCGAGCAACCTCTATATGAGTTGTTTGAAAATACACATTTGATTACATCAATAATGTTTTTACAAAAGGACTAAGTTTCAAGACTTCACATCATAAATAAAAGAAGATTTTAGTTCATGACAATGTTAAACGTAATGCAAAAATCTTCGACCTGATGAGACCACAAAATGTGACTCTAATGGGATGCTCCAAGTCTATCCATGATAATGCAGTTAAGAACATGATAATACATGCTAAAACGGTCAACATAAAATTGGTGAGATCATATGCTCAAATAAACAGTAACGTTAAGTAAAAGTTTCGTGGACCACAAGACTTTAAGTAGCTATGGTAACACATATTATATCAAGAAAAGTATTACTATTGCACTAAGCTCATGATACCAAAGCCGTAACATGATTTGTTTATATATTTGCCCTAGTAGGTGCCTTGCCAAATACCTAGTATTACCTCAAAAGAAATGCATCCGTTTGTCTCCCAGTAATTCCTGTCAAGTAAGTGCTACAAACCTGGACGGGGGTGTCAACCCCAATAGATCTATTCACAACATTCATGCTTACTATGTAATTAACGGTTCATGATCGTGGGGACTTAACGACAATAGCAGTAACTTAGACAATACGTAAATGTTGAAGTAATTGTGCCCATATGTAAAACGAGTAGTTAATATATTTTACCAGGGTGGAAGTTCCCTTTTACCCAAAAAAATAAAATAAAATGAGCAATTTACAAAATGAGTATAAAAAAGTAAAAGTCGAGCTATGAAACTCAACTTAAGAAGGTAGTGATAATGGAAATAAGTACGCAACCTCGAATGAAACAAAGTGTCCTAACCGCGACCTAATTCAATAAGATGCCATAGAAACAATACGATATGTACTATATGCATATGAGTTTTAGAAATTTTTATCACCCACATAAACTTGTAGTGGAGTTTTTATAAAGATTCGCAAGTAAAATCATTTAGAGAAATGAGAAAAATTGTATATTTGGTCTCGAAAATCTTTAAAACAGTTGCTGTTAGGATGCTTTAACCGGCTTCAAACGACTATAACTCACTCATTTCTTATCAGATTTTGGTCATTCAAAGCCTAGAACGTAAGTTTATGTCTCTACTTTCAAGAAAACAAGGCCTTGTTTAGTAAAATTAAGTTTTACTCACCCAAAAATAACCTTACAAGCCATAGGTCTCAAACAACAATTTTTACCAAAAACTTTACCCAACTTCGTGAGGCTATAACTTCTTCATTTCTTACTCGATTTTAACAAAAACGAATTCTCAAACGTAATTCTATGTGTTACCTTTGCAAGCACTATAATTACACCCCTAGATTCCAAGTTCAAGGTCTCCAAATGTCTGCTATACCACACGGATTAAAACAGACATAACTGTTGGACAACTTCTCTAGTGAAATTGTTTAAAAGTACTATATAATTTCCACAATTATATATTTTGGGAGAAAAATCTATCTAAGAACTTGTAATACAATGAGGTGAAAAGAGATTTGCCAAAAGTGTTCTCTAAAATGTTTAAAAAAGATTTGCCAAAAGTGTTTACAACAAAGTCTAGCATTACAAGAAGAGGAAAAGTGTGTTGGATGGTTGTGGTGTGGCTTCTTGAGCCGTATAGGGTGAAAGAGACAAGAGGGAGTAGAATATTTCAAGGTTTTGTGGCTTTGGTGCTAGCAAGGTTAGGGTAAAGTGGTATTTCAAGGTAAGAAGGAATATGTTGGGTTTATTCCTTATGGTGGCCGGTTTCATGTGACCAAAAAAGGGAGGGAAAATCATTTTTTTAAATATATATGTATATATATTTGTATTTGGTAGTAAAGTGGTGAGTTTGAATAAGGTTTGCATGCATGCATGAAGTTAAATGTAAGAACTGAAAGACTTACGTAAAATTGGTAAAACCGTATGCATATTTATGAGGACCATGATGCATCATGCCTTTGTATTATTGGTATTAAACATAAAACATTGGAGTTAATGAATAAGTGTTAACCTGAAAATGCTAGTTGTCACATTTTTTAGGACCATGTTGTGTCGTGCGCTAGTATTATTTAAACATCGGCAAAATGTGGTGGAGAGAGGGACACACCCTTACGCCCATCATATATCTTGCTCTACTCATGGAATGGCTTGATGTATGTGTGGATCTCACAGGGTCATTGCCCTTGACGAAAACTAGTATGGTTGATTTTGTGCCTGGTCGTGCGATGATTGAGGTCGCATAACGGAAACGCGTCAAAAATAAGGTTGTGTGCGCATATATTGTATATGAGTTTCTCCCTTTCTCATTCTCTTCTTTTCGGGAACTTGAGAAGGATGTTGTGATCTTACTAAAGCAGATCCGAAAGTTCTCTGTGTCTCAAGACATTGGGGTACGGACGACTATTCATATGTTTAGTAGGATTAACTTTCTTAAAGTTAGAAGAGTGGGAGCCTAAATAGTATCTTGGCTTCCCATTAATTTTTTGTAAATCCTATTGATTTCTAATAAAGTGATGTTACTAACAAGATAAATAAATAAATTAATTAATAATAATAATAATAATAATAATAATAATAATAATAATAATAATAATAATAATAATAATAATAATAATAATAATAATAATAATAATAATAATAACGCTGTGATCGAGCGATACTTTTGTTGACATCTGTTCTCGGTCGGGGATTTCAGCTCGTAAAGAAGTTGACATCAGACTTATTGGAGAAAGGGACCAACCCTTACGTTCAACTAATATGTTGCTCTACTCGTGGGATGGTAGGCTTGATGTATATGTCGATCTGACAGGGTCATCACCCTTGACGCAATCAGGTATGGCTGATTTTGTACCTGGTCGTGCGGTGATTGAGGCCACACAACGTAAACGCGTCAAGTATGTGGCTAAATGCGCGGATATTGGATATGGGTTTCTTCCCTTCTTTTTCTCTTCTTTTGGAGAACTTGAGAATGATACAGTGACTTTACTTAAGCGAATCCGAAAGTTCTCGGCTACTCAAGATATTCGTGCACGTACTGCTACCCATATTTTTAGTAGGATATGTTTTGATATAAGGAGTGGGGGCCCAGATAGTTTCTCGGCTTTCTACTAATTTCTTTTAAATCCTATAATTTCTGATAAAGTGATAATAATAATAATAATAATAATAATAATAATAATAATAATAATAATAATAATAATAATAATAATAATAATAATAATAATAATAATAATAATAATAATAGGATTAGCATTGCTATAGCTAGAGGAGTGGGGGCTCAGATAGTCTCTCGGCTCCCCACTAATTTCTTGTGAATCCTATAAGTTTATAATAATAATAATAATAATAATAATAATAATAATAATAATAATAATAATAATAATAATAATAATAATAATAATAATAATTATTATTATTATTATTATTATTATTATTATTATATATATATATATATATATATATATATATATATATATATATATATATATATATATATATATATATATATATATATATATATATATATATATATATATATACACTTAAGTCCATAAATTAAGATTAGCCTCTTTTAAAAGTTTAAGGTTTCATAGTAATATTTATTAACTAACCTTAATATAACGGTTATTTACATCTAAGCTAAAATAAAAAAATAAATAAATAAATAAATAAAAATAAAATAAAATAAAAGGTTGTGAAGGCCATGTGTTTTTTATTTATTTTTTCTCTATCAATTTTTTTAAAAGTTTAACAAAGCTAATTCAAATTTGATTTTATTAGCGAATATAATGACTCAATTTTTTAATTAAGCTCTTTTATTAATCAATTGAAAATTTCATTTATACACTTAACATATTTTCTTATTATATAAGAGATATATGATACCGACTAACACAGTTTAACAAGCAGCTTTCCGTGGGCTGATAACTTGATCTAATATATAAGGCGATGTCATGTGTTGATTGTTGATGTGCAATTTTGTTAGTATACACGAGGCAAAATTAACCACCTCGACACATACACACACTTCTTACCACCCGCAAAAGATGCCATACCAATCATGCTTCTGTTGGAATTATAATATCATGACATGCATATAAATAAACCAATAACATCAAGTAAGCATATGCGGAAGCGTTATAACAAGATCATATAACATGTAATTAATTAATCAATAATAAATAGTAAACGCACCTTTGTGATTCTAGCTCGAACAAGAATCAATTAAAGCAATCTTCAACTTATGAACCCTAATTAGGGTTTATGTGGATTGTAAGAATAACCCCTTACCCTTTTGTTATTCAATCCAAGATATAACCAATAGTGTGGTTATATCACGTTCTTGTACACACGTACTAAAACAAGTTAAAGTAATGCTAGTTTTAGAATACAAAAATTAAACCAAAACCTTTTGTTTAATGAAGAAAATTGATCAACCCTATAAGGGTGTTTGTTTGATCGATTACAAGAAAACAAGGAGAGGAAAACAAGTTTAGGGTTTGTGTGTGCACAAGAGATACAAACCTTTAACCCTTAGCCTTGTATATATATAGTGTATGAAACTTGGAGCTCAAGAAAAGGAATGGGATAACCCATTCCTTATTGCCGATCGGTCATAAGCCCATTGGGGGGGGGGGGGGGGCTTCCGGATGCGTCTTGACTTACCAATTAATCATACACATTACTTTCCTTATATTTGTCTAACGGTTGTTAGTCATTATCCGTTAAATACTAACGGTCGTTATATATATTTGTGTAATAAATAATTAAATATAAACTTTTACATTTAATTATTAAACTTTAACTCGCATACGTAAAGTGTGCAATCCCGTGATCTCGAGTTCGATCCTAACATACGACTACTAAAATAATGTCCATAATCTAACAGCTCCCACTTGGAGATATTTTAATAGTGTAATCACATCGGTTAGCGTCTAGCAACACTTCGATGCCTCTAGTACGATCTCGAGTAAGGCTCCTGGAAAAACCTTTTAGTGATTTCTCATTATTATTATCCTTTTGTTTCAAATAACACGTTAATAAGGAAATGGATCAAAATCAGTCCTTAATTAACCATTCTGTTTCTCGTTGTTTGTGATTGAGCAAGATTACCAAATCTTCTGAACATATTCAGGGAAGATCTTGGGTGCGGCCACACATACATCTTACCAACCCTACGAGGGGCCTAGTAGTATTAAATTCCAAAAATAAATTTGAAGGAACAAATTCTATCTTGACTATAAGCAAAACCCACAAACTTTGTAACACTTCCGAAAACAACCCTTATGACTACCAGTTACGTATAGCGTTAACTTGTTCTACAAAAATGCACTACATTCATGACACTTATCTTGCATCTCAAGTCTGAGGATAACTTCTCATGATTTACTTAATGACAAGATCCATAAAGTAACATCATGTAGCTGGGATAAGTCTTATATTCAGTATCGTTGAATATCACCTGAAATGGCATGACTACGCATCAATATACTTTAAGTATATTATACCAACCTTTAGATTTGTCTTGATTTAATAATATTCTCATATTATTAACTGACAATTGGACAATTTAGAATAACATTTATTCATGGATTAAACATACAAATATAGGATACAATATATTATAAATTAAACATACCATGTATTTAAATTTATTATAATAATTGTTTGACATCCCTTATCCAAATAATAAATAGATCAATGCATGATAACTCTTGTTGATGAATTATGTCTCAAGTAATGACATTCACACTTGTTGACAAAACATAAATCATCCAACATTGATCTATTGGAATTTTAATAATACTTATTTCAAAAATTCAACTATTGAAGTTCTTGTATGTACATACTCAACTATTTTGATAATACCATATAATATTTCATAAAATGTGTCATCCTTAACCATCAATTTATGATAATCAAACTCCCAAACATTTTAAAGTTAAAGGTATTCTTATTCTCTTAATGTATAATGCAACTATGCTTTTAGTAAGCATAACTAGTAATAGCCAAAGATGAAATCCTTACTATAACTAGCATTGAGTGTCACCTCAATTTCATTAGCATTATTGTATGCAAACAATAATATGCTATTAAAAATTTCCCGTAAACATTAATATCTATTGTGTAATGTTTGATGCCCTTCAAACTTTCAAGTTTGTTGGCTATGACAATTTTCACAACAATTGAAAAATTGTTCATCTATAGAATTTGGAAGCTGTTCCAGATTTAGGATGTGACTCTATAATCAAACATATTATTTTTAGAATATTACACAAGTTATCTAATAACTTTTAATTAGATATTAATATTGCCGAATCATCTTGTACTCAAGCATGATACAACAAAACATGATGTTCATGAAAAATCTTTGAGTCATACTTAGATTTTATTCATGTCATACATATCTATTTAGACTTTCTAAATAATATATCATGTTATATTAGATTCATTTATCGCTCATGTTTCAACAGTAAACATTCATTCCAAGGTTGTATGTCTTATTTTCTAAATCTTTCAAGTAAAGTTTCATTACAAACTAAGACTTAACTTATATGGAATGTTACTTTTTATGTGTTTTACAACATATATGATTTAGAAATTAAACATAATACTCCCACTAGCTTTTAGGAATACTTAGAAATTATCTTATTTCAATTATAAATCAAAAAAATGGATTTAATAATTAAAAATAAAATAATCTTCTAGATGCATGCATTTATCCATCCATGGATTATTGCACTTTGTACACTTTCAAAGATTTATTTGAAATCATAAACTCCTTTGGATTACTTATCGTCCTAACTCAAGTAATCACTCAAGAAAGAGTTTTAATATTCCATTGTCAATTTCATAAATATGACAATCATAATCTTTATATATTTAATATATTTAGAAAATTCAATCACAGTTAATCGCTTAAGTGTGATTAATAATCTTGTCATAAGACATGCATTAAATACGTGCACGATTTTGTCCATATGATTTCTATACAAAGATTTAAACCACAATTGTTACCTTATCTTTGAAGAAACTCATCTTCATTTTCTAGTCTAACTATTAAGATAAACCACATTTCTAAAATTGATTATCTTTATGGACAACATCTTAATCATTCATATCATGTATACTTTACCCAATTTCATATTTGGTAATGTATCATAAAGATTATCAGGTTTACAATAATCCTGTAAATCATAGCCCTCAGCATATTAATCAAATATCTGAGATATATTGCTATTCTATGAATGACAATTCCATCATCTTGAGATTTAACATTTAAATGTCAAACTTGATTATCATCTTGAGATTTAACATTCAAATGTCAAACTTCATCATGATATTTACTAGTGTATTTTAGAAGATTATGTATCTTGTAATTTTATCTTTTAAAGATCAAAACTCCCACTTGATTTTAGTAATTTAAATACTATCTTTAAATACTTAGCAAATAAAGCAACAATACAATGTTCTCTTTCGGGATATTACAAATACTTATTGACAGTTCCTGACTTTACTTTGTTAATAACCTCTTCATAAGCAGTTAAACAAATTTGGAACTTCAATTTAAGACTTAATGTGATTCATCACATTCATCACATTCCATCATATGACAATGTCTTATTAATCTTCTTTGTTGGAGTTTTATTAAGTATGTCCAAGTCATGCTCAATATTCTAACCTTGATACCTTTTTGAAAGAAAAGAAGTCATAGTTATCTTTAATCAAACAATATAACAAGAGTTTGATTTTCCTAACTGAACATACCATAAACATTTGACATTTCATTAAGATTAATATTGTAAGATAATCTAACAATATTTAAGATAACCATATTTCTTTTGACTTGTCTATTTACCAACTAAGTCATTTTAATGGTATAATAATATTTTTTAAGCCAATTACATGCTTTATAACACAAGTACTTTTGACAAAGTCACTTCATGTCCATGTCTTTACAAGAAAACATAAACTGTTATAATCCCACTATACGTTATAAGTCATTTAACAATTTAATAACTTCATGTATATGTCTTAATTAAAAAACATAACAAGATAACATCTTACTTTATTATAAGTCTTGTAACAATTAAAAGACTTTATGTTTATATCTTTACAATGAAACATAAACATGTTTAATTAAAGTGTCACACCCCCAAGATCGGGTCCAGCGGAAGCATACAAGTAGCTGGGGTGTAACTCAATTGGTATTACAACACAAGTTCAAAAATGGTTTTCACTTCAATCATTTAGAATAAAATAGTTTAATCAAAAATGTTAAATTTACATTGTTAAAAGTAGTGCGGAAGTAGGCCCTTAAAAGTAGTTTAAAACGGTCCCCATATAAATAGTCAGAGTCTTCTATGACCATGCCATGCCCTGCCAAAACCTCCTGTAGCGTGCCGTAGGTTAAAACCTGAAAATACATGCTAAAGTGTCAACACGAGGTTGGTGAGTTCATAGAGTTTGTTTAACAAATAAAGTTTATGCATAAGTATGAAAGTTTCCCAGCAAAGGCATCGTAAATCCACTCAGTTACAAGTCCCGCCATAAGAGACTTGTAACCTGTGTGTTTACAACCCACTGCTACAATATATAGTTTCTCAGGATTATATTCACCCAAGGTCAAGTATAGACACAAAGGCGGGGAACCACCATCCCAAATAGTACCTGTCACCCAACGTCGCATCTGTTTTGGACTTGGGTGGGGGGTGTTTCCCCATAATAGTACTATCAATACCTCTCCTTTGATAGATTACTGGGTGCCGTTTCCCAAAGCATAAAAGTTTAAACGTTTCAAGTATCAAGTAAGTATAACACAGTTAAGTATAACACAATCACGTATGTATAAAATCAAGTATAAGTGTTATCAAGTATAAACGAAATCAAGTATAAAGAAATCAAGTATAAATGTTTTAAATAATTGTACAAGTAAAAACAAGTAGTTGAGCATGTATCTCCCCCAAAGAGTTAAAACAAGTATAAAGAGTAAAAGTGGGGCTATGACTCACCTGGTGCGAATAGCTATGATGACAAAAGTGGATACACAGAAATGAGGTTCGATCTCTAACCGCAACCTAATATGAATGATAGTGATCTACTTAGATCATGAAAGGATGTTATGAATGCACATGCACATGATACCTATACCACTCGTAACTTGGAAATAATAGTTATAGTCAAGTAAAGTATTTTCCATACTTAGGAAAAATAAGTCCAACTAGAATAATAAAAACTTGTCGTAATATATCGTATATAAAAACGTTAGTGTTATATTCCTCGTTTTGAAAACCTTAAGATATCGTCTAGTGGTCGCCCAAATAAACCTTGGGTCGTACGTATCTCGTTAATTAAAAATAAACCCCTTGAATAAGAAATCTAGAAAATATCTCATTTAGTACGTAGTTATATTATTTCTAGTAGTGACTAAATATATATATATATATATTTAGTTTTGACGATTTTAAAACGTGTATAACTTGGTCGTTTTAAGCTCATTTTACTCGTTCTTTATATCCACGGATTCGTTTTAGTATATACTAATATATTTTCGATAGCTCGGCTCCTCTAGGTTACGTTTAACGCCTCTATTTGTCCGTCTAAAAATGCCAAACAGCATGCAGTTTTCAGAAAAATAGTTTTCGTCGTTAAATTTAGAAAAATCATATCTCCTTCATTATTAACTCGTTTTCATCCCCGTTTTCGGCCATAGTTCCGTCTAGGAATGTATTTTCTAAATATTTGGTCAAAAGTTACCCCAAACCCACTGAGTTGGCCACGTTTTCATTTTAAGGACAGTAGGTTTATATGAAGTTTCAAAAACCATTTTTAATGTTCCAAACTAGTTTCTAATCCAACCAAACCACTTTCAATCACCACAAATCTAGTCTAATCTTACCATACACCTTCTTAGGGTGTCATGGGTTCCTAAACATCATAAATCAAGTGGATCTAACAAGGATCTAACTATATCCATTTCTAGAGTTTCAAAGTTATAAAAAGTATAAATAGAGTGGTATAAACTAACATATGCATATGGATCTTGAATAAACAACATGAAACTAGAAAAATGAAAGTATGGAAAGATCAACAAGTGATCTTGAAGCTTACTTGATGATTGGATGAGTTTTGAAGATGATGATGTAAAGAAAACTAGAGTTTTACCACAAAACCCTAACAAGAAATACATATGAGACCCAAATAACACTTGATCTTCAAAAATCCATGGTTTCTTCTTGTTGGTTGTTCTTGGCCGATCATCACCAAGAGAAGAGAGAAAAGATGAGTTTGCTAGTTGTTTTGATTTGTTAAAATGAAAAAAATGATGAATGATGGAAGTATATATTTATGGTTTAGTCAAAAAGTTGGTCCAAGTCTTTGGTCTTGGCACACACACAAGAGCAAAACAAGGATTGTGTTTTGTGGACTAATTAATGAGTTTGTCTAGTGGTTGTAAGTATTAGTTGGTTAGATATTTAGTGTTTAGGGGATACCGGGTACCGAGTTAACTAAAAATAAATTGTATCGAGATAAAATAAAATATAATGAAGTTGTAAAAATTGTAAAATAATATTCCTGATGAGAATTGGAAGTTAAAATAATGATCGGGTTGAAATATCGCAAACCGACGGAGTTATAAGCTTCGACCGGAAAACTTAACAGTTGATTTGAAAACACCGGGTAAATTAATAATATACTTTTTATATTATTATTATGAGTATAAAAATGTGTTAGGACCATAGTTGGGATTGTCGGATCAATTATTCAAAATATTAGTTCATAAGATAACGTTTCTTAGGTTAATAATCGTACGTTTACAAAAATGACGCAACCCACGTATAAATGACAAATTTTCTCCGGAGGTGAATAGTGTTTTATGAATAGTAAAATTTTAAAACGCTTCTCAGAATATCAAACTGACCACAAAAATGATGAATAGTAAAATGATGAATAGTGATCGATGAATAGTAACCGATGAATAGTAAATGTTGAAAGTTCGGGAAAAGACCAGAATTTACGAGTTGTGACAGTCTCTACCCCTTAAGGAACTTCGTCCCGAAGTTCAGTTAACGTAGGTCTCTGAAGTGTTATAAAGGTGAAGATTCATGAGATGAAATGACCAGTTGACGTGTTTCTAGGCGGCGGTTCACAAGGTGAGGAAAAGTATAAGCGTTCTGACGACGAGGGTATACACACACATAGATGAAACATTCAGAAATTGAGTAGAGGATTCAATCCAGACAGAATTTTATTATAACCATTCTCAGTGTTGCAAAATTCATTTCTGAGTCGGATATAGGTAGTCAGCCTATGTCCCACTATCCCGGGTTGAATATAGGTGACTAGTCTATATTCCACCGAGGTTCCATAAATTTTGAAATACTCAGCTTAGTTATACTAAGACTATGTCCTTCACAAATACCAAGACGTTCAGAAAGACTAAGGCAGGTGACCTAACTCGAGGTCAAAAGATGAAACTATGCAGGGAGAAACATAACAGGGTAACAATATATGATACATGAATATGCTTATGAAAGACAATGATAGAAATCAACTAGAATAAGTGAGTATAATAAACCAGATAATGAGACACAAATCTCATCACCTAAGTCAGCAACAAACCACAAGTGAGGCATTATCTTGGCAGGCAGGCACGTGACGGTCATAGGGTTAAGTTTTTCGTAAAAGTAGCTATAGTCTAGGTTTTAAAAACACTTAGTTCGCTATAGCCAGAGCTCTGATACCAATCTGTCACACCCCCAAGATCGGGTCCAGCGGAAGCATACAAGTAGCTGGGGTGTAACTCAATTGGTATTACAACACAAGTTCAAAAATGGTTTTCACTTCAATCATTTAGAATAAAATAGTTTAATCAAAAATGTTAAATTTACATTGTTAAAAGTAGTGCGGAAGTAGGCCCTTAAAAGTAGTTTAAAACGGTCCCCATATAAATAGTCAGAGTCTTCTATGACCATGCCATGCCCTGCCAAAACCTCCTGTAGCGTGCCGTAGGTTAAAACCTGAAAATACATGCTAAAGTGTCAACACGAGGTTGGTGAGTTCATAGAGTTTGTTTAACAAATAAAGTTTATGCATAAGTATGAAAGTTTCCCAGCAAAGGCATCGTAAATCCACTCAGTTACAAGTCCCGCCATAAGAGACTTGTAACCTGTGTGTTTACAACCCACTGCTACAATATATAGTTTCTCAGGATTATATTCACCCAAGGTCAAGTATAGACACAAAGGCGGGGAACCACCATCCCAAATAGTACCTGTCACCCAACGTCGCATCTGTTTTGGACTTGGGTGGGGGGTGTTTCCCCATAATAGTACTATCAATACCTCTCCTTTGACAGATTACTGGGTGCCGTTTCCCAAAGCATAAAAGTTTAAACGTTTCAAGTATCAAGTAAGTATAACACAGTTAAGTATAACACAATCACGTATGTATAAAATCAAGTATAAGTGTTATCAAGTATAAACGAAATCAAGTATAAAGAAATCAAGTATAAATGTTTTAAATAATTGTACAAGTAAAAACAAGTAGTTGAGCATGTATCTCCCCCAAAGAGTTAAAACAAGTATAAAGAGTAAAAGTGGGGCTATGACTCACCTGGTGCGAATAGCTATGATGACAAAAGTGGATACACAGAAATGAGGTTCGATCTCTAACCGCAACCTAATATGAATGATAGTGATCTACTTAGATCATGAAAGGATGTAATGAATGCACATGCACATGATACCTATACCACTCGTAACTTGGAAATAATAGTTATAGTCAAGTAAAGTATTTTCCATACTTAGGAAAAATAAGTCCAACTAGAATAATAAAAACTTGTCGTAATATATCGTATATAAAAACGTTAGTGTTATATTCCTCGTTTTGAAAACCTTAAGATATCGTCTAGTGGTCGCCTAAATAAACCTTGGGTCGTACGTATCTCGTTAATTAAAAATAAACCCCTTGAATAAGAAATCTAGAAAATATCTCATTTAGTACGTAGTTATATTATTTCTAGTAGTGACTAAATATATATATATAGTTTTGACGATTTTAAAACGTGTATAACTTGGTCGTTTTAAGCTCATTTTACTCGTTCTTTATATCCACGGATTCGTTTTAGTATATACTAATATATTTTCGATAGCTCGGCTCCTCTAGGTTACGTTTAACGCCTCTATTTGTCCGTCTAAAAATGCCAAACAGCATGCAGTTTTCAGAAAAATAGTTTTCGTCGTTAAATTTAGAAAAATCATATCTCCTTCATTATTAACTCGTTTTCATCCCCGTTTTCGGCCATAGTTCCGTCTAGGAATGTATTTTCTAAATATTTGGTCAAAAGTTACCCCAAACCCACTGAGTTGGCCACGTTTTCATTTTAAGGACAGTAGGTTTATATGAAGTTTCAAAAACCATTTTTAATGTTCCAAACTAGTTTCTAATCCAACCAAACCACTTTCAATCACCACAAATCTAGTCTAATCTTACCATACACCTTCTTAGGGTGTCATGGGTTCCTAAACATCATAAATCAAGTGGATCTAACAAGGATCTAACTATATCCATTTCTAGAGTTTCAAAGTTATAAAAAGTATAAATAGAGTGGTATAAACTAACATATGCATATGGATCTTGAATAAACAACATGAAACTAGAAAAATGAAAGTATGGAAAGATCAACAAGTGATCTTGAAGCTTACTTGATGATTGGATGAGTTTTGAAGATGATGATGTAAAGAAAACTAGAGTTTTACCACAAAACCCTAACAAGAAATACATATGAGACCCAAATAACACTTGATCTTCAAAAATCCATGGTTTCTTCTTGTTGGTTGTTCTTGGCCGATCATCACCAAGAGAAGAGAGAAAAGATGAGTTTGCTAGTTGTTTTGATTTGTTAAAATGAAAAAAATGATGAATGATGGAAGTATATATTTATGGTTTAGTCAAAAAGTTGGTCCAAGTCTTTGGTCTTGGCACACACACAAGAGCAAAACAAGGATTGTGTTTTGTGGACTAATTAATGAGTTTGTCTAGTGGTTGTAAGTATTAGTTGGTTAGATATTTAGTGTTTAGGGGATACCGGGTACCGAGTTAACTAAAAATAAATTGTATCGAGATAAAATAAAATATAATGAGTTGTAAAAATTGTAAAATAATATTCCTGATGAGAATTGGAAGTTAAAATAATGATCGGGTTGAAATATCGCAAACCGACGGAGTTATAAGCTTCGACCGGAAAACTTAACAGTTGATTTGAAAACACCGGGTAAATTAATAATATACTTTTTATATTATTATTATGAGTATAAAAATGTGTTAGGACCATAGTTGGGATTGTCGGATCAATTATTCAAAATATTAGTTCATAAGATAACGTTTCTTAGGTTAATAATCGTACGTTTACAAAAATGACGCAACCCACGTATAAATGACAAATTTTCTCCGGAGGTGAATAGTGTTTTATGAATAGTAAAATTTTAAAACGCTTCTCAGAATATCAAACTGACCACAAAAATGATGAATAGTAAAATGATGAATAGTAACCGATGAATAGTAAATGTTGAAAGTTCGGGAAAAGACCAGAATTTACGAGTTGTGACAGTCTCTACCCCTTAAGGAACTTCGTCCCGAAGTTCAGTTAACGTAGGTCTCTGAAGTGTTATAAAGGTGAAGATTCATGAGATGAAATGACCAGTTGACGTGTTTCTAGGCGGCGGTTCACAAGGTGAGGAAAAGTATAAGCGTTCTGACGACGAGGGTATACACACACATAGATGAAACATTCAGAAATTGAGTAGAGGATTCAATCCAGACAGAATTTTATTATAACCATTCTCAGTGTTGCAAAATTCATTTCTGAGTCGGATATAGGTAGTCAGCCTATGTCCCACTATCCCGGGTTGAATATAGGTGACTAGTCTATATTCCACCGAGGTTCCATAAATTTTGAAATACTCAGCTTAGTTATACTAAGACTATGTCCTTCACAAATACCAAGACGTTCAGAAAGACTAAGGCAGGTGACCTAACTCGAGGTCAAAAGATGAAACTATGCAGGGAGAAACATAACAGGGTAACAATATATGATACATGAATATGCTTATGAAAGACAATGATAGAAATCAACTAGAATAAGTGAGTATAATAAACCAGATAATGAGACACAAATCTCATCACCTAAGTCAGCAACAAACCACAAGTGAGGCATTATCTTGGCAGGCAGGCACGTGACGGTCATAGGGTTAAGTTTTTCGTAAAAGTAGCTATAGTCTAGGTTTTAAAAACACTTAGTTCGCTATAGCCAGAGCTCTGATACCAATCTGTCACACCCCCAAGATCGGGTCCAGCGGAAGCATACAAGTAGCTGGGGTGTAACTCAATTGGTATTACAACACAAGTTCAAAAATGGTTTTCACTTCAATCATTTAGAATAAAATAGTTTAATCAAAAATGTTAAATTTACATTGTTAAAAGTAGTGCGGAAGTAGGCCCTTAAAAGTAGTTTAAAACGGTCCCCATATAAATAGTCAGAGTCTTCTATGACCATGCCATGCCCTGCCAAAACCTCCTGTAGCGTGCCGTAGGTTAAAACCTGAAAATACATGCTAAAGTGTCAACACGAGGTTGGTGAGTTCATAGAGTTTGTTTAACAAATAAAGTTTATGCATAAGTATGAAAGTTTCCCAGCAAAGGCATCGTAAATCCACTCAGTTACAAGTCCCGCCATAAGAGACTTGTAACCTGTGTGTTTACAACCCACTGCTACAATATATAGTTTCTCAGGATTATATTCACCCAAGGTCAAGTATAGACACAAAGGCGGGGAACCACCATCCCAAATAGTACCTGTCACCCAACGTCGCATCTGTTTTGGACTTGGGTGGGGGGTGTTTCCCCATAATAGTACTATCAATACCTCTCCTTTGACAGATTACTGGGTGCCGTTTCCCAAAGCATAAAAGTTTAAACGTTTCAAGTATCAAGTAAGTATAACACAGTTAAGTATAACACAATCACGTATGTATAAAATCAAGTATAAGTGTTATCAAGTATAAACGAAATCAAGTATAAAGAAATCAAGTATAAATGTTTTAAATAATTGTACAAGTAAAAACAAGTAGTTGAGCATGTATCTCCCCCAAAGAGTTAAAACAAGTATAAAGAGTAAAAGTGGGGCTATGACTCACCTGGTGCGAATAGCTATGATGACAAAAGTGGATACACAGAAATGAGGTTCGATCTCTAACCGCAACCTAATATGAATGATAGTGATCTACTTAGATCATGAAAGGATGTAATGAATGCACATGCACATGATACCTATACCACTCGTAACTTGGAAATAATAGTTATAGTCAAGTAAAGTATTTTCCATACTTAGGAAAAATAAGTCCAACTAGAATAATAAAAACTTGTCGTAATATATCGTATATAAAAACGTTAGTGTTATATTCCTCGTTTTGAAAACCTTAAGATATCGTCTAGTGGTCGCCTAAATAAACCTTGGGTCGTACGTATCTCGTTAATTAAAAATAAACCCCTTGAATAAGAAATCTAGAAAATATCTCATTTAGTACGTAGTTATATTATTTCTAGTAGTGACTAAATATATATATATAGTTTTGACGATTTTAAAACGTGTATAACTTGGTCGTTTTAAGCTCATTTTACTCGTTCTTTATATCCACGGATTCGTTTTAGTATATACTAATATATTTTCGATAGCTCGGCTCCTCTAGGTTACGTTTAACGCCTCTATTTGTCCGTCTAAAAATGCCAAACAGCATGCAGTTTTCAGAAAAATAGTTTTCGTCGTTAAATTTAGAAAAATCATATCTCCTTCATTATTAACTCGTTTTCATCCCCGTTTTCGGCCATAGTTCCGTCTAGGAATGTATTTTCTAAATATTTGGTCAAAAGTTACCCTAAACCCACTGAGTTGGCCACGTTTTCATTTTAAGGACAGTAGGTTTATATGAAGTTTCAAAAACCATTTTTAATGTTCCAAACTAGTTTCTAATCCAACCAAACCACTTTCAATCACCACAAATCTAGTCTAATCTTACCATACACCTTCTTAGGGTGTCATGGGTTCCTAAACATCATAAATCAAGTGGATCTAACAAGGATCTAACTATATCCATTTCTAGAGTTTCAAAGTTATAAAAAGTATAAATAGAGTGGTATAAACTAACATATGCATATGGATCTTGAATAAACAACATGAAACTAGAAAAATGAAAGTATGGAAAGATCAACAAGTGATCTTGAAGCTTACTTGATGATTGGATGAGTTTTGAAGATGATGATGTAAAGAAAACTAGAGTTTTACCACAAAACCCTAACAAGAAATACATATGAGACCCAAATAACACTTGATCTTCAAAAATCCATGGTTTCTTCTTGTTGGTTGTTCTTGGCCGATCATCACCAAGAGAAGAGAGAAAAGATGAGTTTGCTAGTTGTTTTGATTTGTTAAAATGAAAAAAATGATGAATGATGGAAGTATATATTTATGGTTTAGTCAAAAAGTTGGTCCAAGTCTTTGGTCTTGGCACACACACAAGAGCAAAACAAGGTTTGTGTTTTGTGGACTAATTAATGAGTTTGTCTAGTGGTTGTAAGTATTAGTTGGTTAGATATTTAGTGTTTAGGGGATACCGGGTACCGAGTTAACTAAAAATAAATTGTATCGAGATAAAATAAAATATAATGAAGTTGTAAAAATTGTAAAATAATATTCCTGATGAGAATTGGAAGTTAAAATAATGATCGGGTTGAAATATCGCAAACCGACGGAGTTATAAGCTTCGACCGGAAAACTTAACAGTTGATTTGAAAACACCGGGTAAATTAATAATATACTTTTTATATTATTATTATGAGTATAAAAATGTGTTAGGACCATAGTTGGGATTGTCGGATCAATTATTCAAAATATTAGTTCATAAGATAACGTTTCTTAGGTTAATAATCGTACGTTTACAAAAATGACGCAACCCACGTATAAATGACAAATTTTCTCCGGAGGTGAATAGTGTTTTATGAATAGTAAAATTTTAAAACGCTTCTCAGAATATCAAACTGACCACAAAAATGATGAATAGTGATCGATGAATAGTAACCGATGAATAGTAAATGTTGAAAGTTCGGGAAAAGACCAGAATTTACGAGTTGTGACATAAAGTAATTATGAACACCATCTTTTGGTTTCAATAGTAATTTCAAGTTAATTTATTACTTCACAATAATGTAAATAACATTATTTATTCATTTATTTATGTCATTCCAAGAACACATAAACATTTAGATTGAGGTAGCATTAGATTACTTAATTAATTTATGTCATTCCATGAATTCATAAATATACTAATTAAAGTAGTCTTGATATCATATTGACACATGTTCTAATATGTATCTAATTTAGAAACTGTAAATTCTTATAGTTCAATTACATCAGTTGATCTGCTAGTAATGAAAATATGAAATTCACCTTGTTGTTGCAATCTAGCTAAGCTCTCACATAACATAAATTGTAACACCAAGTATTTCATGAATTAGATTAGTATAATTCATATTAGAATATTATTCTCTTACCTTACAGTCAAGAGAATCCATTAAATCATATCTTTATGAGTTGTTTCTTACACACATTTAAAGATAACATTTCTCCCACTTGTGCATGGAACAACCTCATATAGTTGATAAACAACACGCCATGCATTTGTTTATGTGATCAATATGATTGTGTCATAGATTTTAGCATAACAAGTAGTTATAGAACAATAATGTCTAGTAAGAAAACGTACAAGACTATCCTTAAAAGTATGAGTGTCTACACTCGGAAAGTAATTATCTTTAGCTACCAAGATGTCAAAGCTTGTAACTCCCACTGAATTAAAGATCATTACAATAATTCCTTATTCAGTAATAAGTACACAATACTCCCACTGAATTTGACAACATTGTAAATGTTTCATATCCAGTGAAAGAAAATAGTGTGCTTTTAATTTTCCTACACTTTTGAATGTCCATACGTGACAATTACTTATGCACTAAAGAGTGTTTCCTACTATGTAAATGATGGACTATCCACCAAATGCTATTAACTTAAAAAATTGGGCATGCAATTTCTTCCTTAACAGGTCTACCATCCTACAATGTATGTAGTACCTCTTAAATAGTCAAAACAACTAGTTTGTCTTTTAACATTTTGCGGTAATTAGTCTAGCTTCTAATAACTCATAAGATGTCATACATAATTTTCTATTAACCAAATATCATATTTGTTACTAAGAATTTAATCACCAAATGAGAATGATGAAATCCCCATGGAAAATATGCAATTATCTTAACCATTAAAAAAATTTTCTATGAGTTATGTTAGAATTTAGATATATCTAATATTCCTATTATCCTTTTCAATCATGAAAAGAAATAGGATTGTGTCTCGCTCTTCTTTCATAGAAATGAGACTTCTTTGGTCTTTTAAGTAAATTATTCTTAATCAAACAATTGTTTGAAAACAGAACGGGATCAATTTACCAAAAGCCCAAAGTGCGTTTACGGTTTGAACGTTGCATTAATACATTAAAACGAAATACTAAATTCAATTTTAGTATTTTCGATAATTAGGTCTTTAAGAAAATAAAATACCCATTGGTAAATATTCATATAAACCATAGTATTTTCTTAAAGCAAGGATCCAAATTGACATAGTACCATTACATCAGTTGATCTGCTAGTAA
Source organism: Artemisia argyi (assembly GCA_030686995.1). Classification (NCBI taxonomy): domain Eukaryota; kingdom Viridiplantae; phylum Streptophyta; class Magnoliopsida; order Asterales; family Asteraceae; genus Artemisia; species Artemisia argyi. The sequence goes on from CM060681.1 coordinate 148,868,037, forward strand.
TGATAGTATTCAACAAGGTAATTGTCGAACAATAATTGCCAATATCATATTGCAATTCCTAGATCATTATGGGATTTACATTCACAAAACCTTTGTAATGTAAGCATGTTTCATCCCCATCTTAATGCCTTGAGTCCAAGCTTTCACTTCCTACTCAATTTAAGTCGTCTAACTTAAAAACTGCAAATTCATAAATCCATTACATCAGTTGATCTGCTAGCAATGAAATTATGAAATTTACCTCTCCATTGAAGTCTAGCCAAGCTATCACTTGACGTAAACTACAACTTCAAGTATTCTTAATTAGATGGCATTTGACTTAATTTTATAAGGGTATTATTTTTGACGTGTAATCAAAATAATGTATGAAGAAACATGCATACAACTTCATAACATTGGTTTTATAAAGCAATTTTATTACCAATTCACTAAGAGTAAAATAGCAAAGTTTTGATTAAGGTATCGGGTTCACCAATTAAAGAATTACCAACAATTATTGTCCACTTATATCGTACTTTTGCATAAGCCCTAATGCTTAGTGTTTCAGATAATCATTGTGGAATTGTGGTCAATTCACCCTTAAGATGACAGTGTACATGTAGTGGTTGTTCGGTAAGTCTAATTTACACACAAACGAGCGTAAAGACAGAGTGTTGTCTCTCTAAGGTCACAATTTAATGCAAAACTAACCATATACCCATCTTTTAGTGTATAAACTTCGGTCGAGCCTAGTTAACCATTACGTACAAAAATATCAATCAATAAACCTTTGAAATTTTGACTCTTAAAACCAAAATAATTTCGCCATTTATTTAATCCATATTATTTTTCTATTCAAAATTACCCTTTTTCGTTTATAAACATGTCTCACATAATAATAAACAAAAACAAGTAATACATAATAAAAAAATAAAACAACCAAATAAATATATACATAACATAACAATTAAATATGTATAAACATGTAGCCACATGCAAATTTATTTAATAATCCTATTAATAATTAATCTAGGTGTATAATGCATTTATTCAATTAGGGCTTTCTTCTTCAAACGAAAAAGATCCACATACATCGATAAATCGATTGCGTAAGCCAAAACTAAACAAACACCACATAGCACGTAATTGATTACTTAATATTGGAGTCTTCCCCAATTCGTCATCTATTAATAAATTTACATGTTTCGATATTACTTAACCTTTAATATATATATATATATATATATATATATATATATATATATATATATATATATATATATATATATATATATATATATCCAATTTAAACTATTTAAATCATCACACAATAAAATCCATGCAAACATGCATTTTTCATGGATTGTGCTTAACAATTAACATATTGCACCAAGATCGTTTACTAAAACGCATAACCAATTACATGACAATCTTAGGGTTTCTAATCATATTAAAAATAAAACCAAAAACCCTAAAAGTATATTAGGGTAAATCGACCCATAAAAAAATTAGGGTTAGGATTATGAAAACCCTAAAAACGACAAAACATGTAATAAAACAAATCAAGATTCAATTTTTATGCATTTCGATAATCAATTACATATTATAACGGCTCATGATGCCAATGTTGGAATTATAATATCATGACATGCATATAAATAAACCAATAACATCAAGTAAGCATATGCGGAAGCGTTATAACAAGATCATATAACCTGTAATTAATTAATCAATAATAAATAGTAAACACACCTTTGTGATTCTAGCCCGAACAAGAATCAATTAAAGCAATCTTCAACTTATGAACCCTAATTAGGGTTTATGTGGATTGTAAGAATAACCCCTTACCCTTTTGTTATTCAATCCAAGATATAACCAATAGTGTGGTTATATCACGTTCTTGTACACACGTACTAAAACAAGTTAAAGTAATGCTAGTTTTTAGAACACAAAAATTAAACCAAAACCTTTTGTTTAATGAAGAAAATCGATCAACCCTATAAGGGTGTTTGTTTGATCGATTACAAGAAAACAAGGAGAGAAAAACAAGTTTAGGGTTTGTGTGTGTGCACAAGAGATACAAATCTTTAACCCTTAGCCTTGTATATATAGTGTATGAAACTTGGAGCTCAAGAAAAGGAATGGGATAACCCATTCCTTATTGCCGATCGGTCATAAGCCCATGGGGGGGGGGGGGGGGGGGGGGGGGGGGGAGAGGCTTCCGGATGCTTCTTGACTTACCAATTAATCATACACATTACTTTCCTTATATTCGTCTAACGATCGTTAGTCATTATCCGTTAAATACTAACGGTCGTTATATATATTTGTGTAATAAATAATTAAATATAAACTTTTACATTTAATTATTAAACTTTAACTCTCATACGTAAAGTGTGCAATCCCGTAATCTCGAGTTCGATCCTAACATACGACTACTAAAATAATGTCCATAATCTAACAACTTATATACGAGAATGCATGTTTTAGATAGTCTAATTTCAAATAAGAAGTTGCATGTATTATCTATTAGAAACGGCAAATATAATCTTAAGATGAAAATAAACAGTAATTAATCTAGGAAAAAGAAAACTATTTATTTCTCGTGAACTCTAAACATGTGCATCACTTGACCCTTCCTTGCGACTCTGTGTGTAACTCAAGTCATAGCATGTTGCGTATACACATACATCACCATGCTTCCCTAAATAAATTGGTCGATTTTATTCAGGATAGTCAACATATATAAAATAAATAAATCTAGAAACGTTTCATCTACGTACTTGTTTATATTCAATAATTTATATCGATGATATGTTATATGTGTATTAACCAAAGTGTATGGACCCATTGAGTTGTATAGGAGAGAAATAAAAATGTGTAAATTCACGTGAGAAGAGAAATTGAGTGATTGCCTTATTAAAAGTGTTGGACCACGTACGAAATGGAAGATCGAGTGACGTGAAATAAATAAGATAAAGATGATAAAATGGATACTCCGTGAATCCGATCCTTTTCTTTCTTATTCGGTAACAAAACGGCGCCGTGACATCATCTTTTCCTTATCTATTCATATTGCATGTCCTGAATCCGATGCTACAGTTGTTCTCAACTTTCTCTTTCTCTCCCATTTCAAATAAGTTTATAATCATTTAGGCTGATGCTAATGGTAATCGTAAGTATTGTGGACTTATGGCCACCTCTTGTCATATCAGCATCACATCAGTTTTCTCTTTTCAAGATTACACCAAAATCACAATTTGCTAATACAACGACCACAGCCACAACTAAAACATATTTCACAAAAACAAAAAAACTACACACACAAAACAATTTAAACCGATAGTTAGATGATAAACCATAACTTTGAAAAGGTTAGAGGCGACTGCTCACCAACTTATAGTAAGAACGGGTCACAAATTTGATTGCAGGGTCAACCAATCAAGCCATTATCATTTGCCTTAGATATTAGTATAAAGCTAGGGAAAGCTTTAGACCCCCTTTCTAAAGCTTCAAAAACTATATGATAATGATTCGTAGGTCTAGCTGATCACTAATTTAGAAATAAACATATAGGTGTGAGTTGCAATTGAAAAATTGATTAGTAAATTTGGGAATTAAGTGTGAAAAACTAGAAGGGGAATAACTTTATTGTTTTATCGAATTAAAATTATACTTTTAAAACTTATGAATTCGAGCTTACGTAAGATCAAGCAATCACAATATGAACACTATATAAATAAATAACCACAAGACAATAAAACAATAACCAATAAGAACGACCGAAATATGAAATGCAAGATAATAGTAAATAGTTAGAAAAATTAAACCACAACAGATTTATAGTGATTCGGTAACGAAGCTACTATTCGCCCTACTCCACTCTCCAAGTACCCAACTCAAGAGTTCACTTCATTATGTCAACAAGCTTCCTTCAGGCGGAGAAAACCATATAACGTCACTTACACCAATTTCTAAGACTAAGCTAAATGTCGATTTCTAATCTAGCTAGAACCAATATCACTCATGTGTATTTTATGAACTAAAATATTAATCGATCTACCCAATCTTCACACAATCACAACAAACCATAAGATTTACACGAGCAACATGATCTACCCGATCAAATAACTACACAAGATTGGAGATTATGAACTTGATGTACAATAAAATACAACAAGAAAGTAACCAATGTTATGAATGCACTAACTACACTATAACACTTTAAATCTTAACGATTACGTGTGTTATTCTCTTGCGCTTAGGATGTAAGGATGTTTAGATCACTTTTGAACGAATACAAACAAGTTAAATGATCAAAGAAATGAGATTGTAAGTGATGTGTCTGTCGTTGTCTATATTTTATTATCAAGTTTTAAATTTATATTTTGCCGAACTAACCTATAGACAAATACTAAAGGGCAGAGTACCTGATCAACGTAGCTAGTGGGGTAAGTATGAGTCGTTCGTTGGAATAGTGTTGTTTAGACTAACCTAGTGAATTTTACAGATTTAAAAGAGGATTATGATTTGAGATTATTTAAACGACTAAAACAATAAATAATAGTAAACTAATTAAACTATGCTAAGGTTGTGAACAATTAAGGAAGATAGTGCTAGCCATGTTACTTTTACTATATTATTTAGTTATTCGTTTACTCGTGCAATGATTTTATGTATGAATTAGTGATATCAGAAATGTGTAGTCAACGCATTTCTATCTAAGATAACTAAGCCAAATTTATCGACCACTTAGTTTTATGCATGTAACCTACATCCCTGAAGCAATTTATCTGTCTACTAAGTTACAAGCATGCAATAAGATTTATCAACTAATCTAAGTGATTTATCTATGGTACCTATTAGTCCTAACGATACCTACAATTTTCATGCGGTCACTCTATTGAAGAGCACTATACTAACTTAAGTGTTTTAGCATTATTTATCTAACCTCAAGTTCCTACTCCTCGAGTCCTATGGAAAGGCATTAAAGAAGCCAGGTCAAGAGTACCGAACATAGTGATACGAATCACTACATAGCTCAAAGGTTACACTATGATGATCTAGCCAAGAGGAAAACTCTAGTGAATGCTGATTATGGAATGCAGAATCGAGTAGTCCTAGTACTACTCCTATTATTGAGAAAATTAATAAGACATAAAATCTGATTATTGATGGGAAAGCCTTTTTAGTGGATAATGAAGGGAAACCTTTGAGTACGGTTGATGACAATAGTGAGGACGAGGTTGCTTCAGTTGATAATAAAATAGCTAGTTTCTTGGCTAAGAAGGATGGTTATGCTACACGAAGTTTGCTTGAGCAATTGAAGAATTCTAACGAGCCTGATGACTATGAATACGATCCATACTATGATGATATATATGACGGTCAGGAAATTCCTGAAATGCTTCAAGGTTTTTGTGATAGTTTGGATATTAAAGTTAGGGGCCGTAAGAAGAAATAGTTTTCATGTATTATTATTTCTTTTTAGGTCTAATCCAGTTGTGTCCTTTCCTTAAAGGAAGTTGTTTGCTTATGTAACGGGCGGAGATGTGGGATTCACCCTCATCCCATGTACTTAAATGTTTTTTGGCATAATAATATTTACCGGGGAAACACTTTACCAAAAAATGATGATCTAGACAATAAACATCTAATGCTTCAACAAATAAATGAGTATACTATTTGAACGATAAACACATAAACTATAAAAAACAATGCATCAAATTTTCATACACGAAATAACATAAACACAATAGTCATAACATGGCTAACACCCAAGGGTGTTAGCCCATAATGGATGTAGAGTTACACAAAGCAAATACAAAGTATAAGAAAAAGGGAAATCATAATGAAATCGATATGCGAACCAAATGATTAAGCTAAGTGTTTTAGGACCTTCTCCTCTTGATCTTCTCACTTTTGGGATTGAAACTTGGGGCGTTTAAAGTTTGAAACTCGGCTGTGGTGGTGTGTGATATATGTAAAACCCAAATTAGGGTTTGTATTTATAGTGATATGTCTGAGGCCCGTTACGGCATATCGAGGAGTCGATACGGTGTATCCGAGTTTTCTTGATTGCTGACGAAGAAAGCTTATTCTGCGTATCTTCTAAATACGGCATATCGCAGAAGAGTACGCCGTATGACTTCAAATCTTCGATATACTTGGATAGAGGATAAGATCTTCAATACGGCGTATGGCCAGAGTTTCATACGTCGTATACCTTCATACTTTGACCTGGGCTTTGACTGCAGAGCTTTCAATACGTCGTATTGCCAGAGTTTAATACGCCATATGCTTTCATTTTCACCAATACTTGGTGAATTCTTATAGATACCAATACGGCGTATGGCTAGAGTTTCATACGCCGTATGCTCTTTGCAGGCTGCATACAGAATCATCAATTAAGCTTCAAATCATATATATTTTTCATGTCTTCTCCAATATTTCTCCATAAAAACTGAAAATAATAAACTTAAGCTATTAAGTATCAATTTAGTTATAAGCATATAATAAATGAGCAATAATCACGTGATAAATGATATATAAATATAGCATACATTTGATGTTATCAAATATCCCCCACTTGACTTGTCCTCAAGTAGACTCTAGATTAAGTTATTATAAAAGCATCATAAACTTTGGTTCAGGAATTAAGCATCAAAGTAATTAACTCAACCAATAGTGCATAAGCATTGCACCTCACGAATAGGAAGTGAAACTCGCTCATCTCTCATAACTAATCTAGGGTGTTTATTTAGTGGTACACTTAACTGTACAGTTGTGATGAGTATTTTATCATAAGCTTGACAAGGATACACAGTTATACAACTAGAGACTGAGAACAATAAACAATTTCAAAGGCAAAATGGGTTAAAATGTGAAGGTGACAAAATTATAAATTCTAGAAAAGAAGACAAAATCACAAATACACGACCAAATCCATGACCGCGATAATTGTGATTACTCACTCCTTAACTCGAATAAGCTAAAGACTAGGACTATGTAATCTTCAACAATAATATTACACCAAAAAGGGCGACAAAACCATAAATGCTCATCCAAACCTATGAATGAGACACCGATGATTGCTCAATTCCCTAATTCGAGTAAGCTAAATGTTTGGATGAAGAATGAATAAGGGTAGGATTAGGCATGTGAAACATTTATAATTGGTTTAAAATGAAAATAAACAAAACAAATTGATTAAGTCCGACACAACCAATTGCTAATAGTTTACTACCTTACCATAAAGCTGAACGAGATATTAATTTAAGAGGTACGTAATATATACCACTTACCATTTCACCAATAATATCCCATCTATGATTCTCATTAATGCATAGGAATTCTAATGAAATAAAAACTAGTGAAAGTAGTAGTATAAGAGTATTACACAATATACATACTTTCACATTCCCATTGCATCATGCAATTTTCTTGACCAATGTCTCTCTAGAAAAGAATTGAACAAAAAAACTCACACGAAAACAGGAAATACACGGGACACATGTAGCAACTAGCAACCAAAAATGGACTATAATCTACATGGTAGGCTAAGGTGTAAGGGTGTAACCACACATAAAAATTTAGTGGATGTAACAAAACGAAAGATAGGCTCAACAGGGGTATCTTACTGTAAAGATGAGAGTAACAAAGGATTTATACGAGTGGTTAACTAAACAGTGTAGTTATTTAATAAACAAACATATATAAATGACATGATCCATTTGGGTGTATCCTAATAATTTGCCTTTTACGTTGATTAAAGCTGATTGCACCAGTCCCTAATGCAATGCTCATTATGGTGGTTTCGAATAGATATGACAAGCTAAGTTCTAAAGTCTACAACAATCCACCGACACACTCATATTTTTGTAGAATTTAGGGTAAAATAGGGTTCTCACAAATAAAAATAAGGTATTGTGTGCGGGTTATGCTACTAATGATCTACGAAAAACATGTGAAATTTTTAAAATTTCAGCATATTTTTGGCATTTTCATAGATAAAGGACAAATAAAATTCTAATTCTATTTACCTCCCCCCACTTGAACTGTACAACACCCTCGTAGTACAAATGAATACATAAACATAAAGATGGTAGAATTAGAAACTAAAAGCTCCCCTGATATTGCTCGGTATGATCTACCATGGTAAGAATATGAGCAAGAAAATCTGTACAAAGCTCGACTGCGGTCATTGGTAGGATCCGCCATGGCAGTATACAATTTGAACGATAAATACATAAACTATCTAAAACAATGCATCAAATCTTCATAAACGAAATAACATAAACATAATAGTCATAACATGGCTAACACCTAAATGTGTTGATTCGGGACCTTCTCCTCTTGATCTTCTCACTTTTGGGACTGAAACTTAGGGTGTTTAAAGCTTGGAACTAGGTTGTGGTGGTGTGTGATATATGTAAAATCCAAATTAGGGCTTGCATTTATAGTGTTCTATCTGAGGCCCGATACGGCGTACCGAGGAGTCGATATGGCGTATTTGAGATTTCTTAGTTTTTGATGAAGAAAGCATATTCCAAGCATATTCTGCATATCTTCTAAATACGGCGTAATGCTGAATAGTGATACGCCGTATGACTTCAAATACAGTAATAGAAAATGACCCGAAAAGAGATATTTTATAACACCCCCATTTTTCACTGATCGCAGCAGATAAAGTGTTTGGGGTATTACCTCAAGGATCACAGATACAGTAATAGAAAATGACCCGAAAAGAGATATTTTATAAAAATGAGTTATCATTCATTACAATTATCAGAGTTTAATAAGATGAGGTCTCGTGAATCTAAGTGTGAGATGTTATGTTTGAATGATAACCAAATAGAAAGTCTTTCAAGTCTTGTGCCTCTCCATGCCATAATTTCCGCAGAGCTTCGTTACCTAGGATACATGCTTAAAAAGTCAACACTAGGTGTTGAGTGAGAGTCATAGGTTTAAGGGTTAGTGAATACAAGTTCCTCAGGATTCAGTTGTTACACCCTTCAAGGAAAATGTAGTGTGTGTGAGATAATTGCAATGCATGTACAATTATCAAGAGTTGGTCTGATGGTCTGTTGCACTAAGCTCATGAACCACACGTTAACAATCCGGGTCATGGGGGCTACAGACCCAACTATGAGGGGATGGGAAGGATAACTTGCCAAAGTTAATCCTTCAGTGAGGGTTCCAATATAATACTTATTGGTACCCTCCAGTGAGAGGTAATACCAACGGGAGTTGTCAAACTCCAATAGATCTATCAATTATATTCGCGTTCACTTGTGTAAAATATCACAAGCGATTAGATTCATGAATTTTGTTGTGTAGGGGTGGCAGATAGTTTACTCGTGCAACAACCAAAGAAAAGACTTGTATTCGATTTAAAGAAAACATGTAGCATGTATCCCCCTCACAGGGTTTATAAAGCATTTAAAAGAGTGAGGCTATGAAAACTCACCTGGGCTTAGGGAAATCTAATTGATGTGAAAAGTGACTCGGAGACTAGACTTCCTACTCACGTATCATGGTGGTAGTGTTGGTGTGGATGTATGTCAAGCTTTAGTTATCTTGTTTAAGTTTCTTAAGTAATCATTCTTAGTTTTATTAATGTTTTAGATATAACATAACACCGTTCAACATAATAACATTCGGGCCATCATAATTCAGAAGTTAATACTCCTCACGTGAAGCTCCCTACTATTGAGCACTGTTGTTATTAAGTTTAGTTATAACATAACAAAGTTCGGGCCATCATAATCCAGAAGTACATGCAATAATCGTTTGAGGAGCCAGGGCACTTTAATTCATAAACCCAGCAAACTCGTCAAAACGAAATATCCACATGATACTCCTCACATGAAGATCCCTAGTATTTTGTTATGCTTCTAACTTAAATTAGGTTTTTATATTTATAAAAATATTTTCACTTTATACCCTTATAGTTTATATATATACAAAATCTACCCTAGACTTACATACTTATATTATTAACTATCTAAACTTAGCAAAATTAGTCCCTATACTTCTATATTTTAGGAAAATGGGAGAAATGACCCTTAGACTTATAAGTTTTCAAAAATTACCATTTATACACTTTACTTTATAACTTTTGCAAAACTAGTCCTTATTAGTTTATAACTATTTATCTTTTTATCCTAATGTTATATAACTTTTCAAAAAAGGTCCTTATACTTAAAACTTATAAGAATGTCAAAAATAGTCCCTAGACTTAATATTTTCAGAAAGTTACCATATATACCCTATGCATGGAAAACTTTGCAAAACTAGTCCTAATTCCATGCAAATCATATTTTTATGAAACAAAAAGGTTTCCTAGCTTATGGTTAACTAATATTAGTTTATCTAAGTTACCTAAATCAGATTTTAGCTTATGTAGAGGGCTTAAAGAATATAAACATGAATTCGACTTAGTTTAGGGTTTTAAAAAGAAAAGTTCTAGTTTTTAGTGATCAAGGCTTAAGTAAAGGTTCTAGGCATCCTATAACTAACTTAGTACTGATATAAAGCTAATAGAATCAAAAAGAAAAGCTTACTTGACTAGTTAGGGTTTAAAGAGGGTATTTCTAGGGTTTAGGGTTTTGCGATGGTAAAACAACTCGACAAGGGTCCTTGGCTTGCTATGCTCGACTCCTAGGCCTACTAGGGACTTACTAATACTACTAACTACAGAAATTTTGAGGTGGAAAGAAGAGATGGTGTGGTTTGGAAAGGAGAGGGGTGCGAGGGTATTTATACCCCTCGTTAGGAGTAGTGAGCAAGCAAACGGGAGTAGGAGGTTTCGAGGGGGGGGGGGGAGGTGAGTAAGCTAAGCTAGTAAATGATGAGGATGAGCTATGGTGGTGACTAGGAGACCTATTGGCGGTTATAGGGTGGTTTGTGGTGGAAATGAAGCCGCGGCACAAGGAGGACACATGTAGGTGATGCACCTACTTGTGTGCTAGCTTGTGAGGTGCTAGGGTGTGTGCTTAGGTTGACTAAGGTGCTAGGATAGGTGCATGAGCTGCTTATGTTTAGGTTTTAACTAGTTTAGGTTTAGTTTAGTCCTAATCTTGCTTAGTGAGGGATTAGGGTTTAACTTAGGGTTTAGTGCCTAGATTAAGGTCCTATGAGTGTTTAGTGACTAATCCTAGGTCCTATGAAGCTTATACTAAGTGGTGGTAGCTTATGGTGAAGTTTTGGGATAGTTTAGACCTAATTTCGGGAAGTTATGACCTAGTTATAGTTTTGTGCTTAAGAGACTTGTACCTAAGCTCTAAAGGGTTGTACTAGGGTCTAAGGGTGCTAAGATATCCTATTGTTCCTAAAGTAACTCATACACAAGCCTTGAACACTTTCAAATTGGTTTAGATAGGCAATTAGGGTTTTGTAAAACACATAGGCCTGATTAGGGCTTGATTAGGGTTCATTAGGGTTTTGTAATTATTTTAGTGTGTTAGGTTGGTAAATTACTTATTGTGGAGTTGTTGTGATCTTATGCTTGACATACTAGAGGTTTATAGGATGTGTGGGTAGAGATATTTGGCTTGTGTTGATACATAAGCAAGTCTAGAGAGTCATGCAGGTAATGAATGCACATAAAAAGCAAAAAAATTTACCTATGAAATACCTGAAATAGGTATTTGTAGTAGAAATGACAGTGATGAGTTTTTCTGGGTTGTTATAAGTTTCATACGCCGTATATCTTCATAAGTTGACTTAGGCTTTGACTATAGAGCTTCCAATATGGCGTATTGCCAGAGTTTAATATGTCGTATGCTTTCATTTTCACCAGTATTTGGTGAATTCTTACAGATACCAATACGGCGTATGGCCAGAGTTTCATACGACGTATGCTCTTTACATGTGGTATACATAATCATCAATTAAGCTTTAAATCATGTCTTTTTTTATGTCTTTTTCAATATTGCTCCATAAACAATAAAAATAATAGACTTAAGCTATTAATTATCAATTCAGTTATAAACATATAATAAATGAGAAATAATCGCGGGATAAATGATATATAAATATAGCATACATTTGATGTTATCAGTAAGCTTTTGATAAATAGAAAACTTTGTGCAAAGATGTGAGAAAAATGTGTAAAACTGTGCATTATTTATAGGCAACCAAAATGAGCCAGTAATGTTCAGACGGTACCACGGTATCCTTAAATAATTATGGTGCCATCCATAATTATGGGTATCTTCTGACGTCTCAGAAACTCCCTTTTTTGTCCTCTAGTGGTGCAGTTAAAATCTGGTGAAAGTTGATTATTTTTTGGGAAAACCAATTTTTGAATTTTATTTTTAATAAAACATTTTATAAATATAAAAAATAATTTGTCTAATTAATTTGTGTAAAATGTTTTGTCACATTTTTTGGGTAGGGGCGGGGGACCATTCCCTAGCTAGTTTAACTAACTAGCCTTAATATAATCTTAATCCAAACACCCTAAAACTTAAGCCTCCTGCATCCTTATCACAATCAAAACATAACATAATGCACATCATAAAAATATGATAAACTTAATATAGTCTCTTGTTATAGTCAAATTACTTACCTCATTTTCAAGCTAAATAAACCAAGAGCACCATCATAATTAAATCCTTGGTTTCTACTCAAAACCACACAAGCGCCTATTACCGAATAAATGCAATACTATTAACAAGGTTTACATAACCCAAGAACATACCCATAATATCTCTAATCATCATAATAATATGATGTTAACCCACAAGAGCATAACCCATTAAAGAGGATTAACTCAAAGACACCATGACACTACATCATTAACTTAAAAACCACATTTACCCAAAACCCCAAAAATAACCTCACAAACCCTATTTCATATTTCCGAATTAACTCAAGATTAGAGGTACTTACTTGAGATGGATGATTGTTGGGGACATACTACTTGAAGTGGAACCTTAACCTCCCTTCAAATGATGAATTGGACTACTATAATTTCCCTCCTTTCTTGTTTGTGTCAACACACCCAACACATACACACACATATACACACTCATTCTATCAAAATCTGGAACTTAATGGAAGTAACTAGATATTATTTGGTGTAAGTTTCACCATTTGGCAAGAATAGTCCTTTAAGTCATATCTTCTTATATTCTTGACACATTGTATTTTCTACTTCCATATTACATAGACTTAGACTTATTGTTTGAATATTTATTTGACTAACCAGTTATATATTTTCTTCAAATACATATGAAGTCTTAGTCAACTATTCAATGGCATTCTCGTTAATAAATACTTAAAAACTGGTTTCGGGGTATTACAAATCTACCCTTTATCTAGATTTCATCCCCAAAATCTATTTACTTGAAATTTGCAACCATTCAAAAAGTTCATCTCACATCCCTAATCCTTATTCTAGTCTTTTATACCAATTTCTCATTTCTACATTAACATAATTTGCTTGGTTTTACATCCTTAATCCTTCAAGTCCATAATCTTTGCTCTAAAGTCATAATATTTGTACTTAGTTTTCATAAGTTCTCACTTCTTTCTAATGACACCACTTCGTTTTCATCTCATTTACTAAAGCCAATCTATCATTTTACTACATTTTTGCTAGCAAGACCACACTTCTTACATTCGTTTTCAATTTTTCCAACAAGGGCTACTAGTCACTTGTGAAATTTTGCAAATTTGACTTTATATAAGTCAATTTGAGCACCATGTCATCCACAATTCATCGACGTCCTACATAACTTAGCATCTTACACGGTCAATCTATACTTTTTTTTCTTTATATCATAAGATACTTCTCACTTCAAGTATCATTTTCTTGACACCTAACCGCTAACCTCTTTCAAATTTTCCAACATACTCTTCATTTTAGGTATTTACCCTATAGGTTTTGCTTATACTCTTAACATCCTCATCGGGTTCTAAACACATTTATCTTATTTCTTACAATGTCTAACTTGTTTTAGGTTTCACTTATCCAACTCTTAACCCCTTAATCATGTCATATTGACTACACATAAGCTCACTCATTTACAATTCTTTATTTACATAAAAAGGTGTTCTAATCCATTTAAATAAAGAGATTATAAATTATCCTGCTAACTCATTTCCAACACAATAATAATACTTACTTTACTTTTCATCTCTTCTAGCCTTGGATCCAATCTCAACATTTTCCCAAAGGAAAATTGGTCTTTCCTCATAGGGCTTCACCACTTAATCATACCCTTGCATAAGCTAAAATCCATGCAACGAAGGCAAGCTAACAATCATGCCATAAAGGAAAACTAACACCCATGCCATAAAGGTAAGCTAACACCCATTCGCAAGCTAAAACCTATGCCATAAAGGCAATCTATTAATCATGCCATAAAGGCAATTGTCAACCATGTCATAAAAGGCAATCTAAACTATCCCGAAGGATACTTCGACACATGCCAAAGATGTAGAAAAACCATGCTGGTGAAGGCTAGTTAAAAATCATGCCATAAAGACTAGTTAGGCCATCCTGAAGGATATCAAAACAAGAGCATTAGATTCAAACTATTTTAATTTTATCATCTTCACCCATTTTATCATTCACGTACTTTTACTATTAAGTACATATTTCCATTTCCTCAATCCTTATTGCCTTAAACAATTTCATTACTTACTACTATGTTCACTTTCATTTAGACAAGATTCTCTATAATACTTTTCGATTTATATGCATTTCTGTAATGCTATTTATTATTCATCCATCAACCACAAGTTGACTTACACATTTCACTATATGCCATTATATCACATTTGTCTATTCAATTCTTTCATGCGCATAAATCTCACATTTAGCATCATACATATTCTCAATATATCTACATGATTTGATTCATGTTTTAAAACTTTTTAGTGCCTTTATATCACTTATGATTTCTAACGCAATCTATCTCATCTGCCACTTCTATTCATAATGCTTAAACATTTATTACTAACGCGTTTTACTTATCATGTTTTCGAGGTAACATGCTCTCATCACCTCTTAATCATACACTTGATGTTTTCTCATTTTAATTAAGCATATAAGAATTCATGCCTTCAAGAATCTAATCATTATCATGTTTTAATCATTTATTCTGCTACTATAATCCAGTACATTTTCCATCGTACATTTCTATGTATCACATACTAAGATACTTTAAAACTTTCTAAGCATCTACGCTTTATCAAAAGCCACTCATGCTTCTGATCTTTTTTATATAACAAAGTGTTCTTACAACTTTTAACTACTACTAGGCCATCACATATAAAATGACAATTATACATTACATTAGACTCTTCTATTATTATGTTTTTCATGACTACACTAGTTTAGTATAGAACCGAGTGCACATTTATCTATATATTTCAATTATGAGGATTAAGCCTTTTAGTGAAATCGATCAGGTGTTCATCCTGAACCTGCTTGATGAACTGTAGCTTGACATAGTTGCCTGTGTACTCTCTTCTTAGCTGTAAGTTCTTGATGGACTTTTCCTTGAGATCTTCCCATTCGTTACACTGTTTTTGTCGATGCCTTTGAACCAAAAGACTGCTCGTCCTATTAAGGTGCATTTATTTTTGCTGCACACTCGTATTGCCAAGTGTGTGAATCGAGATCAGTGACTCCATCACACATGTGTATATAAGTGGGGAGTTTCTGGCCCACTAGTAGTTGGTATTCCTCAATCCATTTCATGAATTGGTGTCTTTCGATCTCCAAAGCAAGGAGATGTTTCAGCACATCGTCGCCAACTGTCTTGTAGTTGTGATGTTCATTTTTGTCTAACACTCTTGTCATTAGTGTGTTGAACAAGTCCATACAGGGGGCTTATTGTTGTGAGCTTTAAGCCTGGGTGTACATAAGTGAGATGGTTGCTTGAGTGTGTTGATATTCAGGCATAGGGTGTGTGGACTCACATGGGTACATAGGTTGTTGATGGTATTGAGTTTGCATGTTTTGAGTTGCCTGAAAAGTTGGTTGTGGGATGTGTTGCGATTGCACATTATTATAACTGACTGGTTGTGATATTTGAGGTATTGCCAGATTACCAGGCTGTTGTAAGTTAATGTAAAAGGTGTATGTTTGTGGCCCTTCTTCACCTATTTTGTGGCTTTTATGCATTAACCTATTCAGGACGGCTAACTGCGCTGGGTTTATCCGAGTGTTATCGTTACTGACTTCAGGTATAGACCTGGAAGTCGACCATACAGTCAGTGGTGTTATGAAGTTGTCGTTTTGCCCTAAGAAGTTAACGATATTCAGTGGTGGACTCTGTTGGTGCAACATTGACTAAGTATCCTTTATGTTTTAATGATGACAAATAAAGCTTCGAAACACATAAAATCAAAAATGTTAGCCAAGAATCAAATGGTTTCTTAACTGGAACTAGCGTGCTAGTGACACGTCAGAGCACCAGCCTTCTGTTAAGGAACGACTCGATTTTTGAAAGTCGGCATTCCCCTTACCCGATAAATGTGGATCTTTCATTACAGGTATGAATATGATAATAGAGTTATTAGGAACACTCGAAACAAGTTTTAGACTTAGAGGGATATAAAATCAAGATCTCCCATTTTTATCAAAATGCCAACTCAACTATTTTACCAAACGCCTGTTGCCAAGGCTATTCTAAACCTAGGAGACTCATAGTTTCAATCTAACATCAAATGAGAGTCTACACATGACCATAATCCGTGCACAAGTCTTCTCTAATTACTTAACGGGTTTACTCCCTTATTTGTCAAACAAAGTCAAAGGTCACTTAGCGTAAACGCATCATTTCCCGCTATGGGATATGCTTCACTTGTGATACAAAGCACTTAGCTTGTTTGCACCAAGATGATTATCGATTAAGACGAGTGTTGCTTGTTCAAGGAGTAGGCTATTTTGAATAATTGACTTTGGGATTATTTGGAAGCTTTATTATCTTTTGACTTTTATCACTTCTCATACATTAAATGTTTTACAAACTCCCACACTCTCTTACACAATCTTAACATTCCTACAAACATTCTTCTTATTTCTCAAATCCATTCCCTAATCATTATTGTCAAATTCTTTTCTCTCTTAATGATAACATGATTAAACCACATAATCAGTTCTTTGATTATCTTCATTCTTTTTACAACACAAACATTAGTTCTTGATAGAATAAGGTTTTTTGGTGAGCAGAAAAAGTTTTCCCATTAGTCGAAAAAGTTTCCCGGTGAACGGATGATTGAGTTTTGTGGCTATTTAGTTGTGTATCGTACGGATGACGCCATGTTTATGGATGGTACGTATTGTGGTGAAGGTAGCTAACCGTTTAGTTTTCCACGTTCGGTAAGGACCCTAAAGTGTGATGGAGTCACGAGTTTGGGTAACACTCATAGTGTAGCTAGTATGTGTGAATGTAAGAATTCACTATGCGTTGCTTGGTCTATTATGTAGGAATGAACTTGGTATTTATATGGATGGATCTAGGGTTTTGTGCCCCTCTAGAAATCCATCCATGGTTTGAGAATTGTCCACATGGTGGACATCCAATGGAAGAGACAAGGATGACACGTGGCGTGCCATCTTTAGCTTAGCCGGATTCATGGGATGATCCATGCGTGATTACAACACTACCTCTGAGCTAATGAGGTAGTGAAACGTATCTGCTTGTTGAAATGTCCCGGGGGAAGCACCAAGTCTTGTCGTTGCTTGTTTGTGTTTACTAGGCCTTTGAGCCTGGCCTCGGAGTTTGATGCCCAGGCGTGTTAGGACGAGTTATGACCTTGATTGGCCTGTTTAGAGCATATGGGCCTTTAGTCAGTTGGGCTGAAAGTCCTACACGCTATTAGTAGATGAAGCATAATGAGGATTGATAGATAAAAAGTACGAAAAATTATACATCTTCTTACCTTTTGTTCCTAAACTAGTTCCTAATATCGTGTGATATGAATTAATTAGAATATAATAAAGCGGACCAATTTTTTCATCCTATAAGTTCCTGACATGTGACAATAAGAAAATTTGTAAGAATATATTTAAGCAGCTACATCAGGACTCTTAAAGTACTCTTTTCGTTCCAATATAAATGTTTTCTGAAAAAACACAACAGTTTAAAAAAATCATAATTATTACTGTGTTCTTTTTCTTACGTTTTACATATTGAGAGTTTTACTCTTGAATAATTAATTGATGTATTTTTTAAAATTTATAATAATAATAATAGAGGATAGTTATGTTAAATACCAAACTTTTCTTACATGCCAAGGGACTCATCCCTACCATCTATTTAAAATGAAATTAATGGTTGAGATTAAAAGCATTTTAATATTTCACTCATTTTTTATGATTCAAATATCTGTTAAACTGTTAATCGTTAAGGGAAAATAATTACAGCATCGCGACGAACATTTAATTATCTTTCTATAAACGGGCACTTTAGTATACTTTCGACAATTTTCTTTTTTTTTTTTTTCGTTTTTTCACATTTTTTTTCGTGGCCAAAAAAATCATATATGATATATCATATTACATATCATATATGATATGTAATATCATATATGATATGTAATATCATATATATTTTTTTGGTCACGAAAAAAAACGTAAAAAAAACGAAAATGTTTTTTTTGTCAAAAATATATCAAAATAGTATTTGCTTTTAGTTTTCGGCTTTTCGCCCAAAACAAAAAGTAGTCAGGTCTTGGGGGTGGTAAACCTAAGTTGGAAATTTACCTGTAAAAAAAAAACATATTTTATAAAGGAAAGAGTAATTAATGATCTTCCCAGCATATACCCTTAAACTTTAGTATAATTACAAAATTGTGCGTACATCCTTAGTCATCGTTATCATTAATACATTCTTCTGCTTAAAGCATAGTTTCATCGCAACAGAAGTACACACAAGAATCAACCTCATCAGATCTGCTTACAGATATCCCCACACCACACAACACAAAACCCTAAAAAAATTTAATATCCGTGTTTACCTTCACCCACAAGTTTCAAATACCACAAAGCTTACAAACCAAGCACTTATTATAATCCTTTAAAAGTTATTCAACTAAGATAAAAGTTGATAGCAACTCATACTCATGATTTTTGTTTCACCACTCTATCTACTTCAAGATTAAAATTTATATATATATTTTTTATGTATTTTCCAAAGTTGATTTTTAATGAATTTTGAAATGAATAATCAGAACAATAATAGGTTGCTAAGATTTAGGTCTGCTCCTAGTTCTGTTCTTCAGGGTTATGTTAATGATATTGAGAAAAATAATGAAGATTTAAATGATGGGTTGAATTATAATTTTATTTCTAATACTTTTCAAGATCTACAAGAGGAAGTGGATCTTAAACCAAATATAGTTAATGAGTTTCATTATCCAAGGCAAAGTACAACTCAAGGAAGCATGGACAGTACAGGTTATAGCATGGTGCAACAACCTAAAATGAGCTCAAGTCTTTTGCGACAAAATAGTTCTCCTGCTGGATTATTCACTCACATCAATCAGCCTAACGGTAATGTTAATAATTGGTTATATGATTTTGTTTTTTTATTTATTTGTTATTATTTTGTTTAATTTGTTAATTTAGGTGTGTGGGTATGTTGTGAAATTTCTATTTTTAAGAAAGATCCAATGTTTGTGATTTGTTTACCATTTATAGTAGTAGTTGTTGGAGTAAATATTTCTATATTTGGGGGCTGTCTTTTGATCTGTTTATGTAATTATGAATGTTTTTACTTTTTACAATTTTTTTTTTTACTCTTTTATCATATGGTTATAATATGATACTGTTTAAAGACTTTATCCAGAATGAAGTTTGTTAATGATTTTGACTTCTAGAAGTCAAAGTAGACAGTGAAGCTTTAGATCTTTTATACTTTAGTATGTTAGTGTCTCAAGTTGTATTTATTTTATTTAATTATATTCTAGCATTCCTTCTAATCCATTATTAGAATATGTTATTAATTTTGGTAACTTTATTTGCTGATAAGTTTTGTAAAGGAGATTTTTTATTTTACTATTGAAAATGGAAAAACTGCTACACTTTAATGTTGGATTTGTATTATCCGATTATCGCTAAAGTTTGTACATTTGATTCTTTTTTCGGGATGCACCAAAGAATCAAGAAGAAATACGAAGCCATAATGTAGTCCTAATTTCAGTTATCTGAAATGTATAAATTAGTATGTTACTGAATTTGTTAATTAGCAATAATTTGTAGGTTATGGTGGAATGAGAGGTTATAAATTGGGAAATGCTGGCAACAATGGTGAAGTAAGTCCATCTTCAAGCAGATTGAAGAGGCAAATGAGTTCGTCATCTGGTGTTACAATGCTGCCAAGGATCGCAGAGGTCGAGCCCGACGCGATGGATCCAGGAGTTCTCAACGAGTCATCTGATTACCCTTTTGGTTCGTGGGAACAGGAGTCTTCACAATTCATTGACAACTTTACTGGTCTCAAAAGAGAGCTAGATGTTCAGGTATAATAAAAAAAGAACACATCTCTAGTTTAAACAGCTAGACTTGAATTCTAGGTTCACGTACGATTATATGATTTTAGTTACTGAAAAAAAAAATTTACTTCTTTAGAATGGCAATACTCTGAGAAATCAACCACCTATGCTGGCACACCACTTGAGTTTGCCAAAAACATCAGGAGAAATGGCTGCTATTGAAAAGTTGCTGCATTGTCAAGATTCTGTCCCATGTAAGATTCGTGCAAAACGAGGCTGTGCTACACATCCGAGAAGCATTGCCGAGAGGGTAATTTTGCTAAATCTTGACTTTCGGGTTTAGGGTGAACCTTATTTCACTTCCTTTATCATCAGCAGCTTATTAGGTCACAATGGTTATAATTGCTCTAGGTTCGAAGAACACGAATAAGTGAAAGAATGAGGAAACTTCAAGAGCTAGTCCCGCACATGGACAAGGTATTAACTTTTTCGATATATATGCGATACACTTCGATAAAAAGTTTTGGAAATTTGATTCTGAATTTTATAATTGTTCTGCATATAGCAAACAAACACATCAGACATGTTGGATTTTGCTGTTGATTACATCAAAGATCTTCAAGAACAGTACAAGGTATTAAAACGAGGAACAATCTTTGTTAGCTTATGTTCATGTTATATTCTGTCTTGCATTTTTGCTTAAAAGTTGATACCTCCTTGATTTGAGTTGTCAATCTTAGATAAATCACTAATGATTAGGTCATTCTGGGTACTTAAATTCGATTCAAATTTTTTTAGCAGACAGGTTGGAAGTCAAATGTCTAAAACACTTCATTTAAAATTTCATTTTTTATTCAAAATCTAATACTCGAAAATAATGGATGGGTTAAACCCAGTTTAACAATCATAATGTATCACTACATGTTTACTATTCTAATACTTTTAAGTAATGGATGGGTTAACTGTGATTATCTTAATACTGCTCGTGCTACAGGATTCAGGTTCCTGTCAAGTAGCTCTTGCCATGCTTTTTTGTTATTTTCTAATTTTCCACGATTTTTGCTTCACAGGCGTTGAAGGATTGTCGTGCCAATTGCAGATGTTCAGCAATGTCGGGTCGGAGCTAAGTTACCAAAATGACTTGTTTGGTATCAAAGAAGAATTTTGTTGGCTTTCTTTTATGGTTATATACTCTTGGTTAGCTATTAGATCTCATTTGACTATCATTACTTGTAATGGTCATCAAACGAGACAATATAAGAATATTATTAGATCCAATAAAGTTCTTAATTAGTTGTACAGTGTCTGTAATAACATTTGCATATGAAATACATATATGTCTAATTTCATTTCAACTTTTTATCCAACAAAATTAGGGGCTTTAGTGTTGCTTTATCGAAAAGAAAGCTGCTTTCTCAGAATTATGTTTTCTTGCTAGGAAAACGCAGATATTGTGAAACACTTCTTTTTGCTTAACATTCTGCAAATGGAATAGTAAGGAATCGCTCTCAAAATGTAGTGGCAACACACTCGATATGCCATGAACACTAAGACCTTAATTAACCTCATCATTGCCATGGTCGTGGCCATCAATAGTCAGAACATGCCATGGAGAGCATTGTCACAACCATCATCATTGCCACCATCTTTTCCATCAACAGTCGCTGCCACTCTCTTTCGACTAATCATTCCTATCACAATTAATTGTGTCGCTGCTCATTACCCTCACTTAGCCGCACCCTGCCACTTTCGTTGAAGATGTTGTCCACGCCGTCATTTCCATTCTTGATGCCACTGCCAACATCTCATCTGCCAGCATATTGTCGCCAACTCCGACAAACATTGCTGCTACAGCCACATGTAAATTTGGTTCTCGAGTTTAATTTTGGAGGGAAAAGAAGAGAAAAGTAAAAGAGGCGTAAATGATTATGTTGTTATCTCAATTATAGTTAACAAAAAAATAAAAGGCAGAATATAAAAAATTGAGGGAAAGATTGCTAATATAAAATTTTCTCGCACTTAGAAAATGCAATAAATTAATATTATTTGAAAAATATTTAGACGAGTATAATATGGTTAATTAAACAATTACTAGCCAAAATGTAATGCAACACAACATGATATTAATAGTTGAAGTTATAAAAAATAGCTAAACGACAATAAAATTTCCGTATGAAGAATAAAATATAATAGTTATCTTTGCATAAAAGTGCGTTAATGTTTTCAAGTGTAAGAGCATTCGTATTGGTAACGCAGGTCTTGCGTTAAAGGGCCATTCACGCGCGTTAAAATCAAGTTATATGATGCATGTTTGTGCGTTAAAGAGGCTTTAAAGCCTTGTGTTAACTTGGTAACGCAAAGTTAAAGAGACTTGGTTTGAAAAAAAAAAAAAATAATAAAATAAAAAGTTGACCCCTCAAATGGCTTGAAATATAGCCGTTATTTTTAAAAAAGAATTTCATTTTCAGCCCCTAGAGTTAACACTAACGGCTATATTTCATATTAACTAAAAAAAAAAAAAAAAAAAAAAAAAAATCAAAATCATTTACCCACCACTATAAATACTGACTAAACACATAATTTTTTTTCACACATCCACATCTAATTCTCTAGTTTTTATACTTCCTCTCTAAAAAAAAAAAAAAAAAAAAAAAAAAAAAAAAAAAAAAACCTTCTTCATTCACAATGGATCCAAATCAAAGTGATGAATTAGCTCGGAGCTAGTCAGACATTGATGCCGAAGAAGATATCGAGTTTATGATTGCCGCGTACGAGTATCAACAACGCTTAGAAGAAGCAGCTCATCCTCAGGTGGCTCGTACACACATATTCCGTGAATGTGATCTTGCACTATTTCATTGACAGCTGTAAGTATAATAACCGGAAGTTTCGTAGAAGGTTTCGTATGAGCCGGCAACTATTTCTAGATATTGTCAAAGGTATTGAATCTTACGAATCTGATCCTCTTCCAGATCGTTTTAAATACTTTAGTGTAGGACCCGACGCTACGGGTCGGATGAGTCTTAGTGTGCTTATGAAGTGTACATCTGCCATACGCCAATTGGCATACGGTAGCTCACCCGATGCGTTTGACGAGTATTTGTAAATGGGTGAGAGTACTTCACGACTATGTCTTTATAATTTTAACATGTGTGTTATGGATTTGTTTATGCCTGAGTTTTTGATGCGTGGGATTGCGCCTACGCAAAAGGTTTTACCTCTCGAGGGATCTCGAGAAGCTTGCAATCCTCACCAGGCAGTGTACCTGACCGATGTAGTATAGTATAGTGGCCAGTACCGGGGGATTGATCGTTCTACTTGGGGAACAGTGTTCGTTAGAATCAAAACTTAATTAAACTAGGTCTAGAGGTGAGGGATGATTCTTTTTGTATTTTTATATTTTATGGAAAGCAAGTAAAAATCTCAGGTATTGGAAGAGTGGGCGGAATTAGTTGCTAGTCAACTAAGCCAAATAACTACAAATGCAATGAAAATAAAATAACAAGAAAGTAAATGTTGAGAAAAACAATAATGAGAGAAACGTGTTTACTTAGATTTCACTACTCCCTAGCTATTTTTCGTTAATTGAATAGTTTGTTACAATTGCGTGGAGGATGGATTATATTCCTTAATAACATTTATGAGGCCGTGTACAATCTTCCCCAACTCTGTAAGCTTCTACCTCTTCCTATGTCGAGCCGACAACTAGCTCCTAACATGGCCTCCTTAGTAGTCACTCATGCATTAAATGCAACTATTAAAATCGTAGTACACATTCGATTCATGTTTCTTAAGACGTTCAAGCAAGTTACTAATTGGAGATTAGCCAGTTTTCTTAAAGCCTAACATCGAGATCATTCATCCACAACAATTAATAACAAACAATCAATCAGCAATCAATAACTAGGTTTCATTACATTTAAGCAAACACAAACAAACCTAGCCTAGCATGTTAAAGTAAAGACAAGCATAAGATAGAATCAAACAACACATAGACATATTGAATGATTATTGGAAGACTTATCTTTATTCAAACATGGATGAAAGAAGGGTTTGAAACCCTTACAATAAGGTGAAAATTCGACCTAGGGTTTGTGGTAAAGTTTCTCCAAAAGTTCTCTCTTTTTATGAATGAAAATTAGAAAACTATATATAGAAATTACACGTCTGACGGCGTCACGTTGTAACGGCGTCACGTTGTAACTCTGACACTGTCAACTAGCCGACAATACTCTTCTTGGATGGCCTAGATCTAGATCTGACGCCGTCACGTATAAACCTTCATATGGCCGACACTTGTAAAATTGCTCTTGACGGCCTTGGCATCCCAAAGCATGACACCATCACTCTTTAAATCCCAAAAACATTTTGGCGCATCTCGTGTAAACTTTTTATCCACCTCTTTGCCAACACATGATGCCGTCACATGCAAAGCGTGACGCCGTCAGGTACTATTTCCAGCTTGATTTTGGAGACTTTGCCGTTTTCTTCACTTTTCGCTACAAAAACGTCTAAAATGCTTTCTTTTCCAGATTTCTTCTCCAAAGTAACTAAAATGACAAAAGGAACAATTTGAGCCAACATTTGATCAAATAATCACGACTTAGGGCTTAAATGACCCCCTAAAAGTGTAACACTTTTCGCCTTGTCAGTTTTTAAGAAAACCAACATGGTCCGACATTCAAAACATTTACGAAAAGCATAAGCGTGAACATGGTTTTCCTAGAATGCTTGGTAGCATTGATTGCATGTATTGGGCATGGAAAAATAGTCTGGTAGCTTGGCAGGGGCAATTTGGTAGGGGTGATAAAAGATACCCAACAATAATGCTTGAAACTGTTGCTTCACAAGATTTGTGGATTTGGCATGCATTTTTTGGTATGACAGGGGCAAATAATGATATTAATGTTTTAGATAACTCTAATTTGTTCGACAACATTCTTGCTAACGAATCCCCAAGAGAACCCTATATGGTAAATGGAAGAATGTATGAACAGGTGTATTACTTAGCTGACGTAATTTACCCACAATGGGCAAGTTTCATCAAATCTTTCTCGGCAACGATTGACAAGAAACATAGTTATTTCAAAAAGAAGCAAGAAAGTGCACGAAAGGATATCGAACGTGCTTTTGGTGTGCTCCAAGGACGTTGGGGTATGCTACAGCAACCGGCACGTGCACTGGAAATTGTCAAGATACAACGAATCATGTATACCTGCATTATTTTGCATAACATGATTTTGAAAGATCAAAAGTTTAGACTCCGTGAGTATGGCAAAATGTGGGTGGATCCGACACCACATTTGAGGCAAGAAAGGTGGGTTGACAGATGTGATACCGAGCGTAGCAAGTCAAGGGAAATGCACGACTCAGAAATGCATACTCAACTTCAACGAGACCTTATTGACCATGTTTGGCAGAAACGTCTTCAACGCCAGCAACAACATGAAGAAGAAGATTCCGAAGACGATGAATAAGTAGTTGTAATTCGTATGGTTTAAATTTACTATGTTTCGGTTTTTTTTAACCGTTGGTATTGTTTTATATATATATATATATATATATATATATATATATATATATATATATATATATATATATATATATATATATATATATATATATATATATATATATATATATATATTGTATTGTACTCTCTCCGTCCCATAATAATTGTACATTTTGACTTTTTCGCGTCTTTCTGGTTTAACTTTGACCATTAATATTTTTATTTGTGTTATATAATACTTAATGAAAATTATACTAAATGAAAATATATTTAAAACCTAATCTAAACATATATTTTTCATCAAGTATTATATTACACAAATAAAAATATTTATGATCAAAGTTGAACCAGAAAGACTAAAAAAAGTCAAAGTGGACAATTATTATGGGACGGAGGTAGTAATGTTTAAGATTTAATGTTATATGTTTTATTAAATGAAATATTAGTTTTAGTTTAGGGGTTGAATTTGAAAATAAGTGAGTTAAAGCTGAGTTATGATTGGGGGTGTTTTTTTGTGAGTTAAGGTGAAAGTATTAAAGCTGATGTGACGTTGACGTGACACTGTTTTAAATCTTAACTCAAGTTACGAATGGGAGTGCTCTAATAATCGAGCGTGAACCGTGAACAACATCCCATGGCTGCCCACACAAAGAAAAAACATGTATTTAGTAAAGTTCCTAGTATTATAGTATTATGGAAAGGAAAGGACGGGTAATCAAAGCAGCACAAATCAATATATCATTTTAGAACTGCGGACTTTTTTTTAATAGAAAGTTAATGTGAAAATAATGCAAATAGCATACTTAAGGTATATTTGACAAAAGTAACTATGATAGTGTTAGAGATAAATATTATAAAAATAAATTATTTTTATAAGCTAAATGAAGTAACATTTGCTTTTAAGAGATAATAGAAGATTTTTTTTTTTTTTTAATTTTTTTTATAAATTATGTCTGCCAAACAAAGATTATTTTTTAAGTAGTTTATTTTTTTTAAAAAAAAATTAGCATAATCTCTCAACAATCTTGTATGCCAAACGTAGCCTTAATACCTTGAACATTCTTTGGATGAGAGCCGCAGTTCGAATAAGGCTTCCATTAGTTCGGAGTATGAAGATCTCACACGTAGTCTTGCTAACAGCCATAAAAAGGTTATGTTGTCTAGTGTGGCCGATCACACTAGGCAAAATAGTGAAGATATTATGAGGAGTATAGTGGTGAGGTTGAGGAATATGGAGGGGAAACATGTGGTTAAACCTGTTCGTGATCTTAATTTCGATAACATTAATTCATCCTCAATTCCTAACCCTAATCTGGTTCCTTATGCTGGTATGTCGAGTGGTAGTGGGAATGTTCCTGTTCATGTCATTGATGGTTTGTCTATGGATTTAAGTTGTAGTGGTTCGCATACTCAATCCCCGTTGTCGAGTGTACCTATTGTGACTGATTGGACTGATGAAGACAACGATCTTAACTTGTCTACATGTGTGGACAACAATGTGCATACACAAGCGTCAAAAGGTCCTAACTCTGCCTCTCTAATCCCTATAACATGTGGGGCGAGTGATGGCACATGTAATTTTGGTCAAAAGGCCGATGCAATCGGCTATAGCATGCATACGGTGGTTTTTGCTACTAATGACTCGTCTAAAGGTCCAACAATAACTTCTTCAATCCTTATGACTTGTAGGACAAGTTATGGCATAAGCACTTCTCCAAAGGCTACTGTTACTAGCCCTAACGTATAGATGGGGTCTCCTTCCTTTGCTAATATTGTGAATCAGGAACGCACAAATAGGAAGGTTAACTTCAGGCCCTTGATCAATGAGATTCGTGTGGATAACCATGATACGATGTTACCTAAGGCTGTTATGGAGAGTGTTTTGAGCAGGTATGAGAATACTCTCGTTGGATTTTTTGTTGGTAAGACTATTACATTCCCAATTGTTCAAAACTATGTTACTAATACTTGGGGTAAGTTTGACTTGAAAATGCTTATAAAGAATGATGTTGATGTTTACCTCTTTAAGTTTGATTCTAAAGATGGTGTTGATCGTGTTCTTTAAAGCGGCCCTTGTTTAATCCGCAAATCGCCTCTCATTCTCAACAAATGGACTCCGAAGGTGTCCTTGACAAAAAATGAGGTAATTAAAGTTCTAGTTTAGATTAAAATGCATAATGTTCCTTTACTTGCGTATTCGGAAGACGGTTTGAGCTTAATTTCTACTCAAGTGGGGAAACCTATTATGTTGGATGTGTTTACAAGCTCGATGTGTGTGGATTCTTGGGGGCGCATTAATTTTGCTAGTGCTCTTATAGAACTAAGCTCGGATTATGTTTTGAAAAGTGAAGTTTCTATAGCTATTCCTAATGAGGAGGATAATGGTTTTACTACGGAGATCATTAAAGTTGAATATGAATGGAAGCCTCCTCATTGTGATGTGTGTAAAGTTTTTGGGCAGGATCGTGTCAATTGTTCAAAATATGTTGAGGAGACGGTTCGTAGTAACAATAATGTGGCACCTGAAGCTTCTACTTTGGAAAAGATTGATGATGCATGGTTTTATTGAGGTACAGAATCGTGAGGCTAATGGAAAGAAGGTCGGGGTTCAAATGCCTCACAAAAAGCAGTTTCGTGGTGTTAATGTGGGTAAATAGGCTAAATTTAGCCCTTCAAAACCTAAGCAAGTGTATGTAGCTCTATCAAAGAAGCCGGATGCTACTAAGGAGAAAATCAATAAAGAGGCAAGTACGAGTGCGGCGAATGTTGCTACATCAAACCCATTTGATGCTCTTGATTTGGACGTGATGAGAATGGTATTCCTTGTACTGCTCCTATTGTTGCCTGCTATTGCAAGTTCTTCTAAGGGTGCTAGTGAAAACGGAGGTGAGGGGAAGAAGAGTTTATTAGAAAGTTGCAGGGAGAGTTATGGAGATGACCCCTATGATGATGATCCTTATGATGATGAAGTCTACGAAGAGCTTTCTGCTAGTCAAATTGCCTTTTGTGATGCCTATGAGATAAGGATCCCTATGAACTCTAAACATTAGTTTATGTTTGGTTTTGTGTCAAATGTAATCTAGTAATTAGTGGTTTGTTTTCTTGTTTTAAAGGATAGGAAGTGTCTTTTTATGTTAGCTTTACCGCTTATGTAACATGTTAAGATATGGGACTTCACCTACATCCTTTATACTTAAAAGTTTTTTGGAGTAATACATTTACTGGGGAAACCTTTTTCCCAAAAAAGAACATTGCTAAGTAAATATATAGTACTATGAACCAGGGATGTGACCCGAATCCCAGTACCGAAATGGAAACGTACAGGTACCATATCAAACCAAACCGATATCGGTTCCCATTACACGGTACGGGACCAGACTACAAAATTAGGCTTGAAAAAATTTGGCATCTTTAAAAATGATATGGGATATAAACGGGAAATCCCTATTTTGGTAACGGGATACAAAATGGGCCACTTTTTGAATAAATTTCAAGATCTAAAAAGTCCTATTAGTCTCTCCTAGGTATACTTCACTAAAAAAGACGACTACAAATATGTTTACGTAAGGTACATTATGGAAGGTTGAGGCGGCTATCTGGTTTGGTTTTCCAAGTTCGGTAAGGACCCCTTGGTGTGATTGAAGTAACGAGCTGGGGTAACACTTCCGGAGTAGCCGGTGTGAATTACGTGAATTCACTCGGTGAGTGTGTTCTGAAGTTAAGTTGGTTCATTCGTGGGAATGAACCTTCTATTTATTGGGATGACCCTAAGGCTTCGTGTCCTGCCTAGGAGTCTATCCAAGTTTCCAGGATACTCTACATGGTGTACATCCAACGGGGGAGACAAGGGATGACACGTGGCATGCCTCATTTGGTCTCACTAGATGCATGGAATGATGAATGATCGATGCACGGTTGCAGCAGTACCTCATAGTGAATGAAGTACTGGCAAGTGTCTGGTGATTGCAGCGGTCATAAGAAAGGTTCCCTGGACTGTCGTTGCCTGAAAATGTTTAGCAGGCGTATGAGCGTTGCCTAGAAGCCCGCTTCCGAGGTTTAACTTGATGAGTTGTAAATTCGAGTGTGTGTACCTTAGTCTATTGGGCTGAAGGTCCTATATGCTATCAAGTCCCCCAGTCCATTAGTGTATGTGATTGTTTTCATGGAAATGGGATGACGGACTCTTGTTATGATAAGTCATCATTGTTTTTGCCTTGTTTTATGGTTTCCAGACTATAGTTTAATCCCGAAAGCATAGCCTGTGTGCCTTTTACAGGCTTTTTCTTGTTGGTGTTGTCTTGGCGTCAAGTGCATTTAATACGGGATTTGGCTGGATGACAGTTTTGTAGCCATAAATCTTCTCTCTCCTATTGTGTCCTTTGCTTGGGATTTCGGTCCCTAGAGGCGAGGATTTTCCCGTTCAAGGCTATGTGTCTTTAATGCCTTTATGTCTTTGTCCTTTCAAAAGTTTCAACCTTTCTCGATTTCCTTGAAACTTATCTTGAGGTGTCAGTTTTGTCTTTTCCTCTTGCATCTGCGTTTATCGTATGTTTTCCTAACCCACTTGCTCTTGGGCTTTTATAGGCAGGAAATGGAAGGGGTAACTGTGTTTCTCTGAACGATTGTCTCTCTTTATTCAATCCTTTGTAAAGAAAGTCATGGAAAAAAGTGGTTTCTTATATCATTTCTTCTCTAAATATTCTTTTAGGAGCTTTCCTTGCTTTTGTTTTTTGATTTCCATTATGCCTCTGTCCGATAAGTCTATTGCTTGCTGAAGTTTGGTGAATGAAAAGAGGGTTGAAAATCTCAAGGATAGTTTTCCTTGTCTTGGTGTATATAATCCGTGGTCTCCTGTCGTAAATGACTGGGCAGATGTACCGCCTTCTCGTGCCATAGTGGTTTGTATCTTGAGTATATTAGCCAGTATAGCATTCTATTTCCTCTCCATGATTTTCATTGTGAAGTTCTTAATTTTTATAATCTCAGTTTTTCTCACTTGCATCATAGTGTGGTGCAAAGGATCAATATCTTTATTGTTGTTTGTCATTCTCTTGGTCTCGAACTAAATCTTTTTGTCTTTCGTCATCACTTTCATTTAAAACAAGTTTATTCTTGCTATAACTTTGAAAAGAGGTCCCAGGCCACCAGTATTCAATTGAGCCTACTTCCAAGGGTTTCTCTGGTTGACAAAAAAATTGGATTTGGATTGATGTTCGTCCGAGCGATTTACATTGCTCCATCCTTGGTTGGGGGCGTAATGTCATCTTGGATGATGATCATGACCTACCCCTATTCCCAGTGGTGATGTACATCGGCATTTTGATGGGTTGCAGGGTGTGAATGTCTTTTAGAAACCTTTTAACAAGGTTGTTTTGTATCAGGCTCGTTTGAGTCGTCATTGGGAGTTGGGTTGTGTTCCTGAAATAGTATTGGATGGAGAGGGTGAGGTTTCTCCTTGGTTTTTCATTCCTACTTTTTCTCTTGTGTTTTTAACCAAATTACTTTGTGTGTTTATGTAGTTTTGTCCCTAGGTCGTTACTTGATGACCCGTGGTGAGGGTTATGAGACTGTAAAATAGTGTTCGTATTGATGTCCACGAAAATGATGGTGATCGTCATGATGCGAACCAATCTAGGGATGTTGTTGATCTCCAAACACCGCCGTTTCAGGATGGTCTAGATACGTTGATGGCAGATTGTTGATAAAAATAATGTTTAAAAATGTTATTAATATCTCTCAATAAACTTATGTTTTGATAATCACAAAATTCAAATCAAATTAAGTCAAGATTAAGACATAAACAAGTATTTGGTAACAAATATTTACCTCTATATCTAATATCACTTAAGGTATGCATAAACTAAGCATCTTATGCATTACATGATCAAAGGAAACCTTGTCTTAAGACATAACTTTTTATAAAATGATATTAACATTTTATATATATATTTGTAAATCATTTTTGGTATTGTTATATTAAACTATAAAGATATGATTTCAAATTTCCAACCAAAAAGGGCAAATTTTATCCAGAAAAACTTTTCCAACGTTCAGGAAGGCGACCCCCTTAATTTTACTAGGCGGCCCCCTTAATCATTAAGGGGACCGCCCCCTAATTAAGGGGACCGGCACGCTCCAGAACAGTATTTTCTGGCCCTATAAATATTGGATCATTTCACATATTTTTCTCACCTTTTTGCACTATAAACTTTCTGATCCAACCTCCATTTCTAGATCTAGAATCCTTTGATCATATAATTCATAAGTCTTTGTTTCCATGTGATCCAAAGCTTCATCCACTCAAGTGCAAGAAGAAGAACACTCCTCTACATCCATCTAATTGTAGTAGTGTTGTGATTAGCTAGTTTCATATTGTAGTAGTGTTAGATATTTGTAAAAGTGTTGTGTGAATTTGTTGATTGTAGAAACTAGGTGTGTTGTAAAGTAGTTTAGTAGTTGTGACTTAGTTGTGCATAGAAGAAGGTGTGAAGTTGACAAGGTGTGAAGTCTTGAAGAAGTTGTGAAGGTGTGAAGAAGGTGTGAAGCCTTGAAGAAGTTGTGAGATTGGTTCTAGCTACGATTAGAACTCGACCTTTAGCTTAGTGTCGTTAACTCGTGTAAGCCAAGGTGTGTAAGGTTTCTCCACCATAAGGAGTTTGTTGACATAGTGAAGAAAACTCTCGAGTGTGGTACTCGGGGAGTGGAGTAGGGCAAGGAAGGTGTCCTTGTAGCCGAACCACTATAAATTCGCGTGTTGTGGTTTGATCTTTCTAACTCTATCTTTTCTTCATTACATTTCAATATTTTCATTATTAGATTAGAATTGCTTATATTGGTTGTCACTTGAGATCGAATCGAAAGTTTTTAATAAGCTACAAAATATTTTGGTAATAAATTAAAAAAGGACGTAAAACTATTCAACCCCCTTCTAGTTTTCCACAATTGGTATCAGAGTCAGGTTTAGCAAGATCTTTAAAATGTATTGTATTTTAAAACTTGTAACGATCTATGGAATCTGAAAAATATTTAGAAGGGCAATCTATGCAAAGACCATCACTATTTGAAAGTGATGGATTTTTATATTGGAAAAATCGATTCGAAACTTATGTGAAGTCAAAAGATCTAGATCTTTGGCATGTTATTACTAATGGTGATTTTTTACCTATTCAAAATAACCCCGAAACAAATAAAGATAAAATCGTACCTTTTGAAAAACAAAATGATGATTTAAAAAGAAAACTTGCTAAAAATAATGAAGCAAAAATGGTTATTTATAATGCGCTATCACGTAAAGAGTACGAAAGGATCTTTATGTGTGAAACCGCAAAAGAAATTTGGAACTCTTTACTAATAACTCACCAAGGTAATAGTCAAGTCAAAGATAATAAGATAGATCTACTTGTTCAACAATATGAGCAATTCACGATTCCGGAAGAGGAATCAATTGATAATGCTTTTGCTAGATTTAACACTATCATCACAAGTTTAAAAGCACTTGATGAGAATTTTTCTTGTAAGAATTTTGTTAGGAAGTTTCTTAGGGCTCTTCATCCAAAATGGTGAGCTAAACTGACGGCTATTGAAGAATCAAAGAATTTGTCAACATTGCAACTTGATGAATTAATTGGAAATCTAAAAGTTTACGAAGTTATTATTAAGAAGGATTCCGAAATGGTCAAAGAAAAACGTGAGCAAAGCAAGTCAATCGCCTTGAAAGCTAGAAAGGAATCTAGTAACGAAGATAGCTCATCTTCCGAAAGTGATGACGAAGAATACGCCATGGCCGTAAGAGATTTCAAGAAATTCTTCAAAAGGCGAGGAAGATTCGTAAGACAACCGCATGATGAAAAGAAAACATTTCAAAAGAATAAGGATGACAAGAACAATAAGATTGAAAGGAAATGTTTCAAGTGTGGTGATCAAAATCACCTCATTGGAAAATGTCCAATGATGACAAGAGATCAAAATCAAAGAGCTTTTGTTGGAGGCGCTTGGAGTGATAGTGATGAAGATGAGAAAGAAACGACAAAAGAAGAGAAGTGTCTTATGGCGAATACATCAAATGAGGTACCTTCCGAAACCGAATATTTTAGTGATGAAATCTTATCATTAGATGAAAAAGACCTAGATAATGAATATAATAGGTTATGCAAATTAGGACAACTAGTAATGGCCAAAAACAAATCACTAAAATACATAAACAATCAATTGGAAAATGAAGTACTAGAACTAAAAATTAAAATACATCAATTTGAAAAAGGTAAAGAAATTTTTGAAGAATGTATATCATGTCAAGAGCTTAAAGGTGAAAACGAAATACTTAGGGAAGAAATTCGCAAACTTGATAAATTTGAAAATAGTAGTCACTCACTTAGTAAAATAATAAGTATTCAAAGAACATCCGGAGATAAAACCGGTTTAGGATTTAATTCAAATGAAGCTTCAACAAGTGAGATTAAAAATGTCAAATTCGAAAATGAACCTAATGAACAAAAACCTCTAAAATCTAATCCTAAGTATATATTTATTAATGATAGAAAAATACCTCTTGCCAACAATGAAGAAGTAAAAGCTTTTTATAAACCGTCTTTAAAAAACGAGGTAGGATCTTCTAAACCTAAGACAAGATCTAAAACACCACCACCTAGAAAACCAAATAATCCTAATCCTAGGTCTAAAACACCTCAACCAAGAAGAAACCAAAATAGGCAAAACTATAATAACAATAGTAATCAAATGTGGAACTACCAACAAAGCTACAATCCTTGGGGTATACTACCACCTTTCATGCATCCTAGTCAAATATTGAACATGTTTGGACCAAACAACTTTGGACCAAAGAGACAATGGGGATCGAATAGCTAGATGAACATTCCTTGAGGCAATCTTAAAGTTTCTCTCAACATAGACTTTTTCAAAGTCTATATGTCATCTTGATGATTTTGAAGATTTTTTGAAGACCACCGGGTAGGCCACTCTTTCACAACTCATTGCCATGCTTAGATAAATATGCTTTATTTGATTACGTTCTTTGCATAGATATAGCTTGCTATTTCCCTCTATTTGTTCGATCACACACACATATATATATATATATATATATATATATATATATATATATATACACACACACACACACTTACTTGCACATAACCTAGATACGTCATTAGTTGACTTTCTAGAACTCCAGGAAATTGTTCATTATTGAACCCTTTCCTTCCCCCTCGCGTTATTCTATTAAGTCCTCTTTTAGAAGACTCATGATGATGAAGGGATATGAGTCAAGTGGACTTTTATCATGCAAGAACGCCTTCTCACGTGAACACTATGGGTGAAACAAACTCCTTTCGCCGACTATATTCTATCTCCGCTTTTATCTTTCAAACCTCACCCATCAACCCATCTTTCACTCACATTTA
The DNA here is from genome assembly GCA_030686995.1 of Artemisia argyi. Taxonomy (NCBI): domain Eukaryota; kingdom Viridiplantae; phylum Streptophyta; class Magnoliopsida; order Asterales; family Asteraceae; genus Artemisia; species Artemisia argyi. The sequence continues at coordinate 148,903,407 of CM060681.1, forward strand.
TACTTATATATATATATATATATATATATATATATATATATATATATATATATATATATATATATATATATATATATATATATATATATATATAGACACACACACACACACACACACACACACACACACACACACACACACACATATATATATATATATATATATATATATATATATATATATATATATATATATATATATATATATATATATATATATACACATATTCACATATTCCCGAACACACCTCAAACCTCTCATCAACTTAACACTTTGATCATTTTATCCAAAATTGTCAAAGGCACATTTTAATTATCGAGAAGGTAATTAAAAATTGTTAAGTATCTTATCATCGTGCTAATAAACACTTACGTATTTTTGATATATTATAAATCTAATTATATACGTATAAATATATTTGTTCCAGAAACTGATTCCGCAAAAATTCTAAAACTTAATGGGCGGCCCCCTTAAAGATTAAGGGGACCGGCTTGTTATCGGGGGCGGTCCCCTTAATGTTTAAGGGGACCGGCCATCTGACACTCCCAAATCCGTTTTCCACCTTATTTCCATTCCCGAACACTCCATTTGCTCATATATTTCTTCCCCGCCACTGCTGAGTACGAACCAAAACACCCAAAACCATCAAAATCCTCCACCATATCACCAATCCGGGGTTGTTTCGCAAGGGGCAAACGTTAACCAAACATATAACAACATCTTTTGTAAGTTTTTCAACATGCATTTCATCACATTTCATTCAATTTGGTGTCTAATCAATAATTAGGCATTTTATTAAAATTCATTTTAATTCAAATTTTAGTGAAATAGAAGCTAGGAATTGAACTACCAAATGCTTCCCATAGGATTAGGATGATGTATTGCAACTCAAATTTAGTATAACATATCATTTTGACAAAATCATTAATCGCCCATAAACCCTTGTTGAATTTTATTTTTCAAAAGGCACATTGTTGATATAACTCTTAAAAACTATTTAAAACTTACTACATTACATTGTTTTAATGTTATAAACAATCAAAATATACTTTTCAATTCGTTATAAAATGGTTCATGAAGACAACATGGGCGTTTGGTTCATGAACAAACTATAACTATATGTGGTTATTTGAAACTTAAAACTAGCTCATAAAATTTGTTAATACTACTAGAATCAATAGATGTCATCAAGATATATAATCAATATATATATATTGATGTTTTAGGATAATTTTATCTAGTTAAGGGAGCGTTTGGTTTATCTCGAAAAAAAGATATTTTTGAAAACTAAAATTCGCATTTTAATCTTTTAAACAAGCTTATGTTGTGTCAAACTCTTATGAAATAGAAGATATATAATCTAATATATATCTAGCCTTACTTCGAAATGAATTATTATATCATACTTTTTGACGTCATATATTCTAAACGAGTTTAAAATCAAAAATACAAGGAACATTGTGAAACTACTTCATAGAATATTTTTTTTGTGTCAAAGTAGAATTTCGTTCCACAAATATTGCATATAATTATATATATATATATATAACATATGCATGATAGTTGTTTTTATATTAATTTTATTTTTGTTGTTATATTGTTTAGGTGAAAATGCCTAAGACCACGGTTGGTGATGTCTCCAAAACCAAATAATACATTCCAAATGTCTCTTCTACTCCCGGCATGTCTCCTTCAGTTGCATGTTTCTATCGTCCTATTGAAAATAGAAACATTCACGAAGGAAGAATTGTCGATCCATCTTTCTATGAATCTGATCAAACCGAACGAATGTTCTCCAATATTCGTTTTGAATGTCTTTTCCAAATCAACAAACCAATCATTCCTCGTTTTATCCTCGACTTCTATAGCCAAGTGACGGTGCAAACCGATCCCTATGGTCATCTCCTCATTTCCTTCATGATTCAAAATCAATTCATCACTCTTACTCTTGCTCAATTTGGACAAATTCTTAGAATCCCATACAACGGCCAAGCCGTTTTCTCAAATGAATGGGATCTTTCCTCTCTTGAAAGAAATCGTCCTCAGGATGGCCCCTACTATTATGAGATTCCTAGTCCTGAAGACATTCGTCGAATGCTTGAACTAGAACATCGTACGACTAGTCGAGTAATCAAGTCGAAGAATGTCGATATTCATGCAAATCAAATCCTCATCAAAGAGCTAAGCCAAGATATAAAAAAGTGGGAAGAACTCATTCGCGAGAATGCGTTTGGTATTGGTGGTCACCGTGATCATGTCACGGCGAGCATTACCCACATGTTGTATTGTGTAGTTGCTGAAGAGCAATACAACTTGGCTTATCTTTTTATTCATCGAATCATGTCCGGCAAAAACACCCCAAATGCAAATCCTCCTTATGGTATGTTCCTCATACGACTTTATCGTTATGTGATGGAACATTACCCACATCTTCAAAGAGATTACTACGTTCATATCCTTCCTACTTTGAACCAACTTACTCGTGTTTGTACTCGTCGTTCTCGAAGTGACAAAGGAAAATCTCGTGTTCCTTTGTATTCTAGGCCTCGTGGTTCTACATCTCATCGTGAGGATAATGATGATGAGGAGGAAAACACCTCACGTGTTAGTACTCCATCCTCCACGACCTTTGTTGAAAATCTTTCCGATATTGACGATACCGAGTATCAAGTTCCTCTTCTTCATGAACGTACCGATGAGCTTCTCTTCACTCGTCAAACGTCCATCATCAACCGTCAACAACAAATACATGAAGAACTTCGAGGAGGATTCAAATCCGTTGGGAAGATGTTTAGGAAGATGCTTGGAAAGAAGAAGAAGTAGAAGATATTGACGTATTGCTACTTGTTATTATTTGTTTCTATTAGACATTTGTATGGTTTGCTATTTGTCCGATTTATTCGGAAATACTTGTGTTATTTCTTGTTTATCTCTTGAATGATGTTTAGACTTTAACTATTATCATGCTACTATCTTAATGTTATGCTATGCTTCTTTTCAATGTGGATTATAATATGTTAATTTGCATGCAAAAATTTGGTTATATATATATGTTTATATATTATCATTCCTAGAGTATATACTTCTAATAGAGCTTGCTGGAAAAACACACTTGAAAAATCACCAAATTCTACAAATTTTGGGTTTCTGGTCGTCTGGGAAAACACCAGATGGGCGGCCCCCTTAATTCCCTAGGTGGTCCCCTTAATCATTAAGGGGGCCGGCCTACAATTAAGGGGACCGGCCATCTGGAACTGGGTTCACTGTTTTCTTTTGCATCTTGTGAACCCTTTCTCTAGTATCAGCTACCATTTCCCATTTTAACCCAACTGATTTTAGAATCTCATTCAACCATTTCAAATACATACCTAAAACAACCATTTCCATACTATAAATTCCCTCCATAATCACCATTCTTCATCTCATCATTCATCATCTAAATCATCATGACTCCACCAAGCACCTCACACTCCAAAGCCTCCAAGAAACAAAAGCTTGTGGTTATCCCCCCAAAACAACTCTTCATTGACTTAACAAATGAAGACAACAAAACCCCATCACCACCATCCAAATGCTCATCCCCAAGTGCACCCAATGCACCATCTAAAACACCTTCCACTCATGGAACTTCCTCATCCTCTATACCCTCAACCTCATCAATCAATGACTACATCAACTCACACTTGTCACCACAAGTATCATCTCCACTTCCTACACAAGAACCTATCTCCACCCATCTTACCATCTCACTTTCACCAATAACACCTCTTGATGCTCATCTCTCATCTCCACCAATTACACTACCATTCTTTGCCAATCCCATGCCTTGGAGGCTACTTGAATCCCATGGGGATACTTGTCTTTGTTGCATCCACAACCGCACCGTCATCTTTGGCCTTAGAGATGAAATTCAATATATGTTTTCATATATTGAACATTTGCTTACCAACCCACCACCACCACCAACTCCACCATCCTCTCCAATCATACCTCCACCACAATTCTCACCCATTCCTCCACCATCACCATCATGCTCTCCAAATTAAGCATTTGATATGCTTAATAAATAAAGCCTCTACCACCCTTTTGCTTGCAAGCTCAATGAAGACCATGTACTCTTTGCATGATGATGTATTTTCCTAGTTGTTTATTTGTGTACTAGCTTTCCTACTTGTAATCCTTATTGCTACTTGTATGTTGTATCTTGACACAATCATTTCTTTAATATGAATGCTTTCTTTCAACCATGCTTATTTTTTTTATCACCTAATATATGTTTGCATGAATATACTTGTGCTTCTAATATTTTTGTTTTGCAAAGCATTCCATAGCTCGTTCTCTTGGTGCCCCCAAACGAGGGGGAGTACACATCAAGGGGGAGTTAACTACCCGTCAAATTTTCACGTTTGAAAATCGTCGGCATAACCTTTTTGATTCTACAAAAAGGGGGAGAAGTAAATATAAACTCACTAAAATACTTGTTTAAAAACTAATTTTTGAGTTAATGAGTTTAAGTTTTGTAATCATCAAAAAGGGGGAGATTGTTGATATAAATAATGTTTAAAAATGTTATTAATATCTCTCAATAAACTTATGTTTTGATAATCACAAAACTCAAATCAAATTAAGTCAAGATTAAGACATAAACAAGTATTTGGTAACAAATATTTACCTCTACATCTAATATCACTTAAGGTATGCATAAACTAAGCATCTTATGCATTACATGATCAAAGGAAACCTTGTCTTAAGACATAACTTTTTATAAAATGATATTAACATTTTATATATATTTGTAAATCATTTTTGGTATTGTTATATTAAACTACAAAGATATGATTTCAAATTTCCAACCAAAAAAGGCAAATTTTATCCAAAAAAACTTTTCCAACGTTCAGGAGGGCGGCCCCCTTAATTTTACTAGGCGGCCCCCTTAATCATTAAGGGGACCGCCCCCTAATTAAGGGGACGGGCACGCTCCAGAACAATATTTTCTGGCCCTATAAATATTGGATCATTTCACATATTTTTCTCACTTTTTTGCACTATAAACTTTCTGATCCAACCTCCATTTCTAGATCTAAAATCCTTTGATCATATAATTCATAAGTCTTTGTTTCCAAGTGATCCAAAGCTTCATCCACTCAAGTGCAAGAAGAAGAACACTCCTCTACATCCATCTAATTGTAGTAGTGTTGTGATTAGCTAGTTTCATATTGTAGTAGTGTTAGATATTTGTAAAAGTGTTGTGTGAATTTGTTGATTGTAGAAACTAGGTGTGTTTTAAAGTAGTTTAGTAGTTGTGACTTAGTTGTGCATAGAAGAAGGTGTGAAGTTGACAAGGTGTGAAGAAGGTGTGAAGTCTTGAAGAAGTTGTGAAGAAGGTGTGAAGCCTTGAAGAAGTTGTGAGATTGGTTCTAGCTACAATTAGAACTCGACATTTAGCTTAGTGTCGTTAACTCATGTAAGCCAAGGTGTGTAAGGTTTCTCCACCATAAGGAGTTTGTTGACATAGTGAAGAAAACTCTCGAGTGTGGTACTCGGGGAGTGGAGTAGGGCAAGGAAGGTATCCTTGTAGCCGAACCACTATAAATTCGCGTGTTGTGGTTTGATCTTTCTAACTCTATCTTTTCTTCATTACATTTCAATACTTTCATTATTAGATTAGAATTGCTTATATTGGTTGTCACTTGAATTCATTTGAGATCGAATTGAAAGTTTTTAATAAGCTACAAAATATTTTGGTAATAAATTTAAAAAGGACGTAAAACTATTCAACCCCCCTTCTAGTTTTCCACACAGATGTTGAAGATACTGAGCGGGAGAACCTCTCTCTCCTGTCATATAGAAATTGAGAACTATACCTCATTCTAGTGACGGTGAGCCTTTAGCTAAGAAGTCAAAGGGAAAGATCAGGTTTTAGAAGTTTCTGAGACTTTTGTATAGTTAGAGTTTGTTCCTGAGAAAGGTTAGTTTGTCTTGCTTTTCTATCGTTTGGTTTTCTATCTTATCTTTCATTTGTTTTTTCTAGGTAGGGGATCTATTGATGGGGAGGCTGGTTCTTCTAGAGCCAAGGTTATGAAGCTGAGATTTCCGACCTCCTTTCTTGTGGATGATTTGCTCAGGGTCCCAGAATCTTGACAGGTTTTTCTTTGCTCAATTGTTCCTCATCTTATAGGAATATCAAGTCTATATATGAGGTTCTTTCTTCCATGGATCAGTCTAAGATGAACCTTATATCTGATTATGATGTCCTTCGTTGTACGTTAAAAGCAAGAAGTTCTTTGGAATAGCAGATTCGCAATCTGAGTGCTTCCTTGTCTCAGGCTGAAGCACTTTCTCTTAACACCAAGCAAGAGTTTGATGGTGAGAGGTCTCGTTGGGAGACTGAGAAATTGTCCTTGAGCCAGGATCTTCGAAAGCTTGTTGAGGAAAAGAATTCTTTGATCAGTTAGTCGAAGTCTAGGGAGGCTTCCTTTTCTGAGAATGTTGTTGTTTTAGAGGCTTTGCTTAGTGAGTTAAAGGATTCTTCACAGGTTGCATTGGATGTTGTCAAGTTTGAGAGAAAAATATGGTTCATTTTCTCCCTATACTTATTAACAGGCTTGTTTGTTCTTATGAGTTTGTGACGGAACTAAGTGCCCTACAGGAACGTGTTATCCCCATCGCCGACCATGATTTTTTTGTTGTGCTTAAGGAAAAGCTTCCTGACATCCCTAAAGAGCTCTTAAGGCTTCGCCCTGCTGCTTAGGAGGAGGTAGATCAAGCCAACATAGAATTTTCTTCTAAGGACTGGGCTCATCTATCTCTTCTTTTAGAGAAGGCTGGCCTTCCTTTGGAGGATTTCCAGAAGATCGAGACTGATGCTCGGTCATCATCAGCTCAACCTTAGTTTTGCCTTGACTTAAAGACTTTATATTTGTATTTCATTATCCTTGTTGTTGTTGGACAAATGCTTTATCATTTTGACAGCTTGCAAATGTGATGTTTTTAGACTAGGTTCTCTAGTATGGTTATTTTGAGTTATTTTTCCAGAGCTTATGAACTCGTTTTTATGAATACTTGATTTATGTTTTGTTTGAATAGTTTGTCACCCTCTTTTTTGAGGTAACTCCAAGATGTCGATCCTTTAGTCTTTCTTTTAAGTATGTTGGTTGATTTTTGTTGCCCGAGATAGTTTAGCTATATGATGGCATGTAAAGTTGTGAGGAAATGGATTCTCCTTGATGAAATAGTGTATTTCATGTTTGTTTATTTGTTGCCCTTTTATCGAGATTTGTGAGCCATTGCTCATTAATAAAAACTTGGGTCGGTATATCTGTTGATCAGATAGATATGCCTAAATCAAGGACGTGAAGGGTCAAGAAGACTGTGGAAAACTAGAAGGGGGGTTGAATAGTTTTACGTCTTTTTAATTTTATGAAAACTTTGGTTTTAAAATTATTGTTTACTTTAAAAACTTTTGATTCGATATTATGTGAATTCAAGTCTTGCACAATATGAACAAATACATATATATCTATGTATATGAAATAAATAGCAAAGCAAGTAAGATAATAAGTTAGAGATGGAAAGATCGAACCGTGAGATAAGAGATTTACAGTGGTTCGGCTACGAAGCACTTCTTCGCCCTAATCCACTCCCCGAGCACCAAACTCGAGAGTTTTCTTGACTATGTCAACAAGCTCCCTTAGGGCGAAGAAAACCTTACACACTACATAGCACAACTTCTTTACACCTTCTTCACAACTAGTTCACAACTTCTTCACAGCTAATACTACTTAGTCACACCACTTATTCTTCACACCTAAGCACTACTTACTCACACCACTTCTTTTTCACACCTATTCTACTTACACACCACGATCTCTTCACAACTTCTCTATCAACATACCTTACTAGCCTATTTCTTAAGTTTACACCTAACTAACTACTATTCACAACTTATACACAAATGAATGAATGATTTACAAATGATGATGCACAAATAACTTAGATGTTGAGGTCACACTTAAGTTGTAATACTTCTTGTCTTGATGGATAGAAGTATTCTTCTCTTGCACTTGAATGGTTGAAGATTGGATCACTTGGAAACAAAAGTTTATGATTATATGATCAAAGGAGTGTGAAAGAATAGAGAGGAGATTTAGATAAGAAAGTTTGGAGTGCAAAAGGTTAGGAAAAATGCCAGATTTGAGCCAGTATTGATAGGGAAAAAAATGTTGTTCGGGAGCGTGGTCGGTCCCCTTAAAGTTGGCCGGTCTTCTTAATAATTAAGGGGACCGTCTAGTAACTTTAAGGGGGCCTCCTAGTAAAGAAAATATTTTCATAATTTTTTTGTCCTTTTGTGTGGAAGGTTTTATCTGAGGAATCTAGCCGTTTTTTGGATAAGAATTTTAATTTAAAGTATTTATTTTGATTAAAACATTTCTTATAAATACAAAAACATTTTGTATAAGTTTAAAAATGTTTTTTCCATTTTATAAAAAATGTAAGGTTTGTAAAAATAAAAAATCTAGTGATTTAGAAAATGTTCCTTTGATCATAAAAGGTATAAGACATTTTGTTTATTTATACCTTAAGTGATTTGGATGTTAAAGTGAATATTTACGACTGAATACTTGTTTACGTCATAATATTGAGTTTAATGAGTTTACATTTTGTGATTATCAAAACGTAGAGATATCGAAAAATATTAATAACGTTTTTAGGCATTATTTATATCAACAATCTCCATTTTTGTTGATTACAAAACCTAGATTCATTAAATAAAAAATTAATTTTTAGACAAGTATTTGGTGAGTTTATATTCACTTCTCCCCCTTTTTGTAAAATCAAAAAGGTAATGCCGACTAGCTTCATAAATGAAGTTAGACGGGTATAAAGCTCCCCCTTGATGTGTGCTCCCCCTCATTCGAGGGCACCAAGGAATCGAGCTATGGAATGCTTGGCTGCAAAAACATGTTAAGAGTACAAGGCATATATATGCAAAGCAAGAATAGAGCAAACATAAATAACTAATCCATTCAAGCATAAAGGATGGTCATATAACACATATGAGCATCATTACCACATTCAATATGCTTGAAGCATATTGATTACAATAAAGTGAAAGAAACAAAATAGTCCTAAATTGCCAAAGAGAGCGTTTGGACTTGATTGCAACAAAAGGTTGGTTGATTCTTATTTTGAAAGTGAAAATCATAAGCATATAGTATGCTTAGATGGTTGATGATGGAGTGTTTGGAATGGAAGTGGTTGAGTGAGGGTAAGAATGTAGGATTAATAGAGGTATATTTTTGGATGTGGAGAGTTTTGAGGTGGAGAGTTTGGAGTGGAATAGGTTCATTGAGGGTTAGAGTCTTGTGCTAGTGGAGGTGTTGAATGAGATCTAGTGAGAAGATACTCAATCTAAGTGAAATGTTCATTTAAGGCAATGATTTGTTTCCGGAGAAAGACACAACAAGAACAATAGTTGACATGATTATCAACTTGATTCAAGTTGTGGGGGTGAGGTAAGCCATTTGAGTAGGGTGAGGATGGAGGATGGAGGTTGGCCCTTGTTGCATTGTGCAAGGTGCATAGCAAGGAGATCACTACGGTTATGGATTTGGTTCATCTCTACACGGAATATTTCCTTTTTCGTGGGAATGTAGATTTGATCATTTGGTGGAAGTGGATGAAATTGGGGTGTGTAGTTGCAAGTAAAGTTGGATGTTTGACCAATATGATGAGGGTTTTGAAAGGTGTCATTGAGGTTAGTTTGAGGTTGAGATGTGTAGTTCGGAACGAAGGTGGAGGTTGAGGTTAGTTTGTGATGAAGAAGAGCTAGATGGGAGTTGATCCAACTTGAGTTGAGTAAGATGTAAGGCAAGAAGAGCACTAAGCTCATGGGCTTAATTAAGTTCTTCAATGAACTCCAAGTGTTCGGAAGAAGGAGATGGTGGTGGAGTGTCGTTGCTATTTTGGATGGATGTTTGGATATATTTGTGAGAGGGGTCATTTGTATGAGTATGAGGTTTATGTGTTTGTTGATTAGGAACAACATCACTTGAGTTGTGACAAGAGTCAATTTTTCTCCTTCAAACGGGTTTTACGAAGATCTTTGCAACTCTTGAAGGTTTGGATCTTGGGTTGTTTGGAGATGACATGTTTGGATGGGTGAGCATTTATGATGGAAGAAGGGTATTTATAGTGTAGGGATAATGTGGTTTAGGAAGGTAAATTTTGATCGGTAATTTAGGACAAAGTATGTTCTTCATAAGAATTATTTGGGTAAGATGAAGGTTTATTTTTTGATGGTTGGTTATTATGATGAGGTTTGTGAAGGGATTTATTGGAATGAGCTTGAGGATTGAGAGTATACTTGGGAACAAATGTAGGTGGAAGTGTTGGTTGTTTAGCCACATCATTTGTTAATATGGGCTTGTTTCGGGAGTTAGGTTTTCTTCTCCAAACGGGTTTTTCGGTCATCCTTGCTAACCTTGAGATTTTTGGCTTTGGTTTGATGGGAGATGGCATGATGAGATGATGGAAAATTATGGGAGTGTTTATAGTGTAGGATTGATGGGATTAAGGAATGGATAAAATTTGTTGGATGGATTGGAATAGGATATGTTTGTGAATTTTTGTGAAGTGTAGGATGAAATGGGCTAAACAGCGTAGAAAAAGAAATAGCGCCTTCGACCATCAGATGGCCGGTCCCCTTAAATATTAAGGGGGCCGCCCATCTGGTGGTTCTCAGAATGCCAGAAATAGGTTTTTGGCAGAAAATGGTAGAAAGGGTTGTGTTTTTAGGTTTAGTTTCAAGCAAGTCCAACTCTTTGAGGCAATTAAGCATGTAATAATTATATATGCATAGCATGTTCATCAAACACATTAAGCAAACAAGCAAATTTATCTAGCAAGCAACCTAATCATTAAGCAAGCAATATATATGGTCAAAGAAACAATAAACAACAACAAGTATTTCATAATACCATTATTAGAAAGATTAATAAGCTAGTGAATTAATCCTAATGAGTGTCTATGTGCAATAAGTGGATTTTATGATTGCATGGACTTCTAGACTTGTTACAAACAAAATCTAAATAGACAAACCATGGTCCTCTTGATTTGATTTGATTTTCTTATATGTGTCATGTATATAAGTATAGATGACAAATATGTGATTACCATCCATGATTTTAAAGAACGTTTTTAGCATTATTCAACAATGTTTGAAAATAGGTTTGTACGTAGATTTGCATAAAATAAATGGGGTTTTACTTTAAAAAGTTTTGATAAATGAATGGTAAAGAGAACTTTCCCAATCTTTGATTTTGATTAAAAAAAGTTGTGGACATTGATAATGAAGCATGTTATTGAAAAGTGAGATAGTCATTTGAAAAATCATTTTTCCAAAATATGAGATTCTTGCATATATTTTTTTAGATTTTTGACAACAAATATCATTAATCATAGATTTTAAAAGATGTTTGTTAAAAATCTCAAGAGAGTTGGTTAAGCCTATTGTCACATGCAACTCTTTTTCTACATAACCTATGATCATAAGAAAGTGATGACGAAATTCTATATGTTTGATGCGAGAGTGTTGAATGGGATCCAACCTAACATCTATAGCTCCTTTGTTGTCGCACACTTATCTAACTTAATGCCATAGTCTACGAGAGCTTATTTCATCCATAGTTTTCTTACGCGAGGGATCTAATCCTACTTCTATATTAATGATTAATCCACTTAACTCATTTCACTTCATCACCATGAGTTTGCTAATAGTGGATATAGAAGATTTCCATTTTCTATTTTGTTTGACAACAAACAATTTCATTTTATTCCTAGAAAAGTCTACTAATGATGTTTCTAGGTTATAAGTATATAAGCTATTATGTACGTATATATGTATAAGAGTTACAAACAATATATATGTATAGCTAAGCATTAATCTAACTAATCATAAAACTAAGCATGCAAATTATAGCGATGGAGATAAAAGAAAAGCGTACCTTTTTGTCTTCAGTAGATAATCTTCAAACACTTCAAGGTGTCATATTTACTTATAAATAGGTTACTATTATTTTCAAATTTGTCAAGTTTGGAAATTTCATCTTTAAGTTTTTCATTTTTATTTTTGACCTCTAGACATGTTTTACATTCTATAAAAACTTCTTTTCTTTTTTCAAAATGTTGTATTTTAATTTTTAATTCGAGTACCTTATTTTCTAATTGATTATTAATATGTTTTAGTGATTTATTTTTAGCCATGACTTTTTGACCTAATTCGCATAACCAATTATATTCATTGTCTAGGTCTTTTTCGTCTAATGATTGATTTTAGTCACTAAAGTATTTGATTTTGGAACGTACCTCATTGGATGCCTTGGCTATAAGACACTTCTCCTCCTTTGTGGTTTCTTTCTCATCTTCATCGCTATCACTCCAAGCTCCTCCAACGAACGCATTTTGATCTTGATCTCTTGACATCATTGGACATTTTCCGATGAGATGATTTGGATCACCATATTTGAAGCACTTCCTTTCACTCTTGCTATTTTTGTCATCTTTATTTCTTTGAGATGCTTTCCTTTCATCATGCGGTTGTCTGACTAATCTTCCTTGCCTTTTGAAGAATTTCTTGAAGTCTCTTACGGCGATGGCATATTATTCATCATCACTTTCGGAGGTTGAGCTATCCTCGTCACTAGATTCCTTCCTAGCTTTCAACGCAATTGACTTGCTTTGCTCTTTTTCCTTTGACCATCTCGGAGTCTTTCTTTGTTATTGCTTCGTAGACTTTCAAGTTTCCGATCAACTCGTCAAGTTGAAGAGTTGACAAGTTCTTCGATTCTTCAATCGCCATAACTTTAGCTAGCCATTTTGGATGAAGAGCCCAAGGAAATTTCCTAACAAAATTCATACTAGAAAAATTCTTATCAAGTACTTTTAAACTTGTGATGATAGTGTTAAACCTAGCAAAAAGATCTATTTTGTTATCTTTAACTTGACTATTACCTTGGTGAGTGATTAGTAAAGAATTCCAAATTTCTTTTACGGTTTTATACATAAAAATTCTTTCATATTCTTTGCGTGGTAACACATTATAAACAACCATTTTAGCCTCATTATTTTTTGCTAGTTTCTTTTTCAAATCATCATTTTGTTTTTCAAAAGTTACTATTTCATCCTTTTTAGTTTCAAAATTATACTAAATGTTGATATAAATAAATGACTAAAAACGTTATTCATATCTTTCGATATCTCTATGTTTTGATAATCACAAAACAAAAACCCATCAAACCAAAGATCATGATCTAACAAGTATTTAGTAGTAAATATTCACTTTCACCATCTAATCACTTAAGGTTTGAATAAACATAGTGTTTAATGCATTATAAGATCAAAGGGGTATTTGATTAATTATTACAAAGTTTATTTTAATATATAAACTTATTATATATTTTTGAAAAACACTTTTGGTAATAAAGAAAAATATTTTAATCACACTAAATATATGAATTCAAATTTTTAACCAAAATCAGTTAGTTTTTCACCAAATAAACTTTCCCCACTAAAAGACAGGATTTCTGGCCGTTACAGCTGGGCGGCCCCCTTAATTATAAGGGGCGGTCCCCTTAATTTTAAGGGTACCGGCCATGATTTAAGGGGACCGGCACGCTCCAGTTGTCATAAATCTTTGCCTATAAATACCACCTTAAATCTGGAATTTTTCCTCACCTTTTTGCACTAAAACTTTCTGATTCAAACCTCCATTTCCATCTTAAAAATCCTTTGATCATATAATTCATAAGCCTTTGTTTCCATGTGATCCAAAGTCTCATCCACTCAAGTGCAAAGAGAAGAATACTTCTATTTATCAAGACTAGAAGTATTACAACTTAGTATCATCTTGCTATCTAAGTTGTTTGATCATTTCATCTTGTATATCATTCATTCTTTGGTGAATATAGTGTATACATTGGTTAGCTAGATTTAGATATAGGATCTAGATTTATTGAAGGTGTGAAGTAGTACTAGAAGTGAAGAAATAGAGGTGCATAGGATTAGTGGTAGAAGAAATAAGAAGTGGTAGTATATTGAAGTAGAGATTAGTTGTGAAGACAAAGAAATGGAAGCCTTGAAGTTGAAAAGACCTTGAAGCCTAGAAGTTGTGAAGAAGTATATATCTTGGAGTAGTGGATAGAACTAAGTAGTGAAGGTGTGATGAAACAAGTGGCGTGAAGAAGAAGAGTTAGGAAGTAGAAAGGTGTGAAGAAGTATTGGTGTGAAGTAGATTGGTGTGAAGAAGTTGTGTAAAAGGTGTGATTGAGTTGTGACGAATTTGTGGTGTGTAATTTGGTGTGTAAGGTTTTCTCCGCCATAAGGGAGGTTATTGATCTAGTGAAGAAAACTCTCGAGTAGGTGACTCGGGGAGTGGAGTAGGGCAAGGAAGGTGTCCTTGTAGCCGAACCACTATAAATCCTTTGTCTCTCGGTTTGATCTTTCCATCTCTCACTCTTTGATTATTTACTTGTTAGAATTTCATACATAATTATAATTGCTTGTGTTGTACATATATTGATTTCATATAAAGATCAAACTAGGATTCATTCATAACATTAATTTTATAAAAACAAACCAAGTACATAAACTCTTATTAAAACACATATACATATATATGCTTATATATGATATATGAAATTGTAAATTCTTTCCCAACATTATATATAAGTAGTGTTTATACGAAAATCGTAAATAAACTAGTATCTATATTTTTGCATTAAAGAGTTTTGAAATTTACGTCTAGTCTTTAGAAGCAAAGTTTTATAAAACAAATAAAACGAAAAAGACGTAAAACTATTCAACCCCCCTTCTAGTTTTCCACACTAAATAAGGGGAAAATCACCAAAGGTAATGACATGCCAAAGATCAAGATCTTTTGATTTCACATAAGTTTTGAATCTATTTTCCAATAAAGAAAACCATCACATTTAAATAGTGGTGGTCTTTGCATAAATTGCCCTCAAAATATTTTTCCGATTCCATAGATCGATTCAAGTTTTGAAATACAATATATTTTAAAAATCTTATTTGACGTGGCTCTTGATGCCAATTGTGGAAAACCAGAAGGGGGGGGGATGAATAGTTTTACGTCTTTTTAATTTTATGAAAACTTTGGTTTTAAAATTATTGTTTACTTTAAAAACTTTAGATTTGATATTATGTGTATTCAAGTCTTGCACAATATGAACAAATATATATATATATATATATATATATATATATATATATATATATATATATATATATATATATATATATATATATATATATATATATATATATGATACGTGGGAATCGCACCAGGCTTTACCTCTCAAGGGATCTCGAGAAGCTTACAACCCCCACCAGGCAGTGTACCTGATCGTTGTGGTATAGTATAGTGACAAGTACCGGGGGATTGATCGTTCAACTTAGGAATAGTGTCGCTAGGATTAGAAAACCTAAGAACTAGGTCTAGAGATGAGGGATGATTCTTTTTGTATTTTTATATTTTATGAAAAGCAAGTGAAAATCTCGGGTATTTGGAAGGAGTGGGCGGAATTAGTTGCTAATCAACTAACCCAATTACTAAGATGCAATCAAAATAAAATAATAAAAATGAAAGTAAACTAAATTAAGATAGTGGTGTGAGCAATATATGGGAGAATTGTGTTTACCTAGGTTTCACTACTCCCTAGATATCTTTTACAGGTTAATTACTTGTTACAGTTGCGAGGATGACGGATTGTATTCCTTAATACCATTCATGGGGTGGCGTACTTACTTCCCCAATCCTATAAGCTCCTACTTCACTCCTATGTCGAGCCGGCTAAGAAGCTCCTAACATGGGATCACTAGAATTCGCTCATGCATTTAATACAATTATAAAAACCTAGTACACATCGGTTCATGTTTCTTAAGACGTTCAAGCAAGTTACACAATGGAGATCTTCCAGTTTTCTTAAGCCTAACATTGAAATCATTCATCCATTACAACTATAAACAAGCAATCAACCTATAATCAAAATCTAGGTTTCATTACATCTAAGCAAACACATGAAAGATCTAGCCTAGCATGTTATAATCAAGACAAGCATAAGATATATTCAAACAACACATAGACATATTGAATGAATTGAAAGAAGACTTATCTTAATTGAACATGAAAGGTTTCAAGGGGTGAAAACCCTTGAAAATACTGTTACAAACAACCTAGGGTTTATTAGGTTCGACCCTAGTATTCTCCACACAAGTTCCTCTCCTTATGAATGAAAAATAGAAAAGTATATATAGATTTTGTGAGGTGACGGCATCAAGAGTAAATGTCTGACGCCGTCATCTCGCCGCCAATAAAGTTCTCGGACTGCCTAGATCTGGGTTTGACGCCGTCACGTGTAATCCTTCTTCAGGCCGTCACCAAAATAACTCTTGACGCCCTTCTTCTGATGCCTTCAGGTTTTCACTGGGTCGTCATGGATTTTACTCCTGACGCCGTCACATTTTCCTTCTTGACGCCGTCAGGTACTGTTCCCAGCATGGAAAATTAAGTCTTCCGTTTTCTTCACTTTTATGCTCCAAAAACGTCCAAAATGCTTCCTTTTCCAGAATTCACTCCCAAATTACCTAAAATCACAAAAGGAACGATTTAGGGCAATATTTGATCAAATAAATTCAATTCCGGGCTTAAATGACCCCCTAAAAACGGTTCATTTTTCGCCTCATCAATATATATATATATATATATATATATATATATATATATATATATATATATATATATATATATATATATATATATATATATGAAATAAATAGCAAAGCAAGTAAGATAATAAGAGATGGAAAGATCGAACCGCGAGACAAGAGATTTATAGTGGTTCGGCTACGAAGAACCTCTTCGCCCTACTCCACTCCCCGAGCACCTAACTCGAGAGTTTTCTTCACTATGTCAACAAGCTCCCTAATGGCGGAGAAAACCTTACACGCCACTTATCACAACTTATTCACACCTTCTTCCCAACTAGTTCACAACTTCTTCACACCTAAGCACTACTTATTCACACCACTTCTTCTTCACACCTATTCTACTTACACACCACAATCTCTTCACAACTTCTCTATCTACACACTTTACTAGCCTATTTCTTAAGTTTACACCTAACTAACTAATATTCACAACTTATACACAAATGAATGAATGATTTACAAATGATGATACACAAACAGCTTAGATGTTGAGGTCACACTTAAGTTGTAATACTTCTTGTCTTGATGGATAGAAGTATTCTTCTCTTGCACTTGAATGGTTGAAGCTTGGATCACTTAGAAACAAAAGTTTATGATTATATGATCAAAGGAGTGTGAAAGAATGAAGAGGAGATTTAGATCAGAAAGTTTGGAGAGCAAAACGTTAGGAAAAATGTCAAATTTGAGCCAGTATTTATTGGGAAAAAAAAATACTATTTGGGAGCGTGGCCAGTCCCCTTAAAGTTGGTTGGTCCCCTTAATAATTTAGGGGACCGCCTAGTAACTTTAAGGGGGCCTCGTAGTAAAAAACAATTCAGAATGTTTTTGTCCTTTTGTGGGGAAGGTTTTATCTGAGGAATCTAGCTGTTTTTTGGGTAAGAATTTGAATTCAAATTATTTATTTTGAATAAAACATTTTTTGTAAATACAAAAACATTTTGTATAAGTTTAAAAATGTTTGTCCCATTTTATAAAAAATGTAAGGTTTGTAAAAATAAAAAATCTAGTGATTTAGAAAATGTTCCTTTGATCATAAAATGTATAAGACATTTTGTTTATTCATACCTTAAGTGGTTTGGACTTTAAAGTGAATATTTACGACTGAATACTTGTTTACGTCATAATTTTTAGTTTAATGAGTTTACATTTTGTGATTATCAAAACATAGAGACATCAAAAAATATTAATAACGTTTTTAGGCATTATTTATATCAACAAAGACAAAGAAGGTGTTTCGTGCAGCAAAATCAAAGAAAGAATCTTTAGCAGGATTAACAAGTAAGTTTTCTTAACACCCTTTAATTGTGTTAAAAGTAGGTTATATCACTGTTTCGAAGTCTTGTGCACGAGGTATTTGATTTTCATAGTTTTTTGTGTTTATTTACCGTTATGTATGTTTTCGCTATGTAGACGACCACCAAAACCATACAATACATGCCATGGCTGCAACCATAATACAGCTGTGGTTGCCCCGCCAAGTTTAATGCGTCAGTTACCCACACTCATAAAAATATAGGTGTGGAAACTATTATCATCGCCTTAAAAAAATAGTAATATATGCGCTTTGCCAAGGACCATTACAACAGAATGTGTATTATCAAAGGATAAAAAAACGCGAAAAGAATTAAGAGTAGGTATTAAGTATTAGCATAAATATGATACCTGACCATGTAGCCGTACCCAACGAAGATGAATTTTATATTATTTCTTGCTACAGTTTAAGATACAATTATCCCCGATGTCTCTTCTTTGTGATCTACCTTATTCTACACATAAAACCAACACACACAACCCATACAAACACATTTACAAATACCAACTTCTTGCCACTAGGTTTTTGGTAACTAAGGATAATACTAAAAGCATTAGCAGCTGAGAATCAGATAAAGAGGAAAAGTATGCGACTAGCGCAACCGTAATAAGATGCCTTGAAATCACGACATCAACCTCTCGCAACCGAAATCAACTACAAATACAAATATAGTCTATCAAAACAAACCGATTATCAGAGCTGCAAATCTAGGAGCGTTACAAAAGGAAAAACATGGTGGTAGTCACAACTTAGGTTCGACTGCCTCGCTTGGATATGGGAGTTAGGAAATAACGGTCCCCAAAATATAATCTCAAAAAAACAATTATCATCGCCTTGGTAAACATGAATCAACATTGACATTGTTGAAATTTTATTTTCGGCATCGCATATTCTCGAACAAAATATCCACGTACAAAGCATCTGACATGATACTCAACACATGGATATGTTGCTCGAGATAGTCACTATTTGCATTGCTAATCATTATCTTTTGAAAATTAATGACCACAGTATAATCATCGAAAGAATATAAAGAAATTTATCTGTTACATCTACATAAAGTGTTTATCAAACTATGAGATGATCTAAAGTAACAAATAAGGCTTGTAAGTGCCAATACAGAAGCAACACAGAATGCCAACGTGTGACAACCCATAAATTTACTGACATGTTCTATTCAGATAAACGAAAATTCATTTTGAGTTTGGTATATATATATATATTCGAAAATTCATTTTGAGTTTGGTATTATCTTCGTAAAACTCGTATTTTATTTGTTATTCTGATAAAAATCGAATATATATATATATATATATATATATATATATATATATATATATGTATATATATATATATATATATATATATATATACACACACACACACACACACTACATATAATGCATGAAGCACTCTCTCTCTAAAATTTTCAGATTTACAAGAAATAATGCATGGTTTACAACACTTTAATGCACCCAATTTTCAGAATTACAACAAAGTAAGTATATTGTACAACAAAAAACGGCGTGGTATCATTTTAAGACCAAAATTCTACCAAACAACATTAATGCTATTAAAAACATCCCCCACCAAAAATTACAACCATTTAAGCACAATGTACAATAGCTTTCAAGTAAATACAAGTCATAAAACACAAAGCACAAGTATGTAAAGAACAATGATTTTAAGGTCAAAAATATATTCAACACATATAATTAATACACATATAATTAATACACTAATAATTCACCCATTCACCAAAATAAACAATTATTTAACCATAATGTACAAGCTAATCAAGCTAATAAGCCAAGTAATTAAAAATAAAGCATTAGGCTGGGCACAGTGATTGGTCAACCGGACCGGTCGCTCCTGCGCTGACTGAGTCACCGCCACTACAACCACAAGGTCGGACGGCTCTAACATTCACAAACCAGTCACCCCTTTGACCGATTAATGCATTCCACATAGGTAGAAAAAAATGTACCATTACATATCAAAACTAAAACGAATATGAAATGAAAGAAGAAAAGAATAATCATCAATGAAGCAAAAATAAACATCAAACTTATTCTATCTATGGTCCACGAACAGAAAGTATACAGCAACAATAAAACCCAACATCTAGATCTACCTTAGTTCTAACCCCATCCCAAAACCACCATCACGGTCAACACAACATAAAACCTTAGAGAGAGTTTTCGTTTGATATTCAAGAAAAAGGTCTAATTTTCTTGCAAACATAGATTGTTGGTTATGTTCGGTTATCAAGATAAGAAAGAAAGGAAGAGTATGTGATGTTTGTGTAGCTGCAAATCATGGCTGAGTATTTTTGTGAGGGAAATTAGGGCAGGAATGAGGTAATTTAGGTTCTATAAACGTATTTATAAGTCCTAACATTTGGGTTATATACCGGTTTGATTGTTAATTGGGTTGGCCAAATGATGTCACAAATTGTTTGGTAGGTTTATTATGGGCCTTAATAGATATTGATGATTAAAGTTTGTTTAGCTGAAAATGGTTTTAGACTAATTACCTTGGTAATTGAGCTGTATATTATTTGTATGTTATAGTTGATTTTGGGCTAATTTTAGTATTTGGTTCATGTGAATATTTTATATTAAAAATAAAAATATAGGGGATATATATAGTGTACAAAAGATGGATTTTTTTGAAATAAAAATAAAAATATAAATGTCGGTCGCCTTACTATGCCTAAAAGATCACATGTAGGTCAGAAAATTTAAAGGTGATTGTGCTGAAGTAAAGAATCAAGATTTCTGTTTTATATTTATAAAACCCGACAAAGAATTCAAAATGTATAGTTTTATTTAATCCTTAAAACCCTTGATAGTTAAATTATTAACTTGGCTTTTCTTATAAAACTTATTTAACGGGTCTAAACTATTTGGGAATGTGGGGGAAACACCAAAACTTACCAAATTATCTATTTTATTTACATAGTCATGTGTCATCATTTCTTGATATTTTTTGGTTAGCTTGAGTTATGTCAGTGTTTTTCTCGCCTCTGTCAATGTCGATACTCTTTGGCGTAAGTTGTGTTTGAGTCTATGTCTTCTACCACCACACGGAACTTTGATAACATGCTACAAGTGTAGGATAGTACTATAGTGTTCACCTATAGGAATTAATGTCGGATATTGAATGAGATTGAGATGTTGGATAATGCCTTAGTCTAGTGTAGCAAACACACGCATTTTGGTCAAATGTTATATTGTGTTATGTTATGTTTTGGCATCTAAACCTATGAACTCACCAGCGTTAGCTCACCTTTTAGTATATATTCTCAGGTGTAAGGCGATAGCTTAATTCTAGAGGCACTTGGCAAGGGATATGGTCATAGGCGACTCTAATAAATATTTGGGACCGCTTTATTTATTTTATGGGCCTAATTCCGCACCGCTTTTGTAAAATGTAAACTTAATGTTTTTGATAATGGATTTTATTTAAATTGATTTAAGTAAAAACCATTCTTTGTACCTGATGAGGCGAAAAATGATCCGTTTTTAGGGGGTCATTTAAGCCCGAAATTGAATTTATTTGATCAAATATTGCCCTAAATCGTTTCTTTTGTGATTTTAGGTACTTTTGGAGTGAATTCTGGAAAAGGAAGCATTTTGGACATTTTTGGAGCATAAAAGTGAAGAAAACGGCAAAGTCTTAATTTTCCTTGCTGGGAACAGTACCTGACTGCGTCACAAGGTTCTACATGACGGCGTCAAGAGTAAAACAAGAGCTGAAGTGGATAGAGTCCGTGACGATCCAGAGAGTTTTTACAGTAAGGGCATGACGGCGTCACCATAGGCCGTCATGGTCCCATTGCATGTGACGGCCCAGAGAAAATTTGCACTTGACGGCGTCAGATCTGGATCTAGGCAATCCGATATTACTATGGGCGGCGAGTTGACGGCGTCAGACATTTCTTCTTGACGCCGTCATGATGGAAAATCTATATATAGTTTTGTAATTTTCATTCAAGAGAAGAGGACATTAGAGGGATAACTTGGAGAAACCCTAGCACGATTTTTACTATTCTTTCAAAGGTTTTTACCATTTGAAACCTTTCATGTTTAATTAAGATAAGTATCCTTTCAATTCATTGAATATGTCTATGTGTTGTTTGAATATATGTCACAACTCACCATTTCAGGTCATTTCTGGTCATTTCCCGAACTTTGAAAAAACACTATTCATTAAACACTATTCATCAAAACACTATTCATCAGTTTACTATTCATCATTTTTGGTGTCAGTTTGACATTCCGATAGGTGACGTGGTTACGTTTGACATCACAGCCAAGTGGGGAGTACTCCCCACTTGTCTTTCATATAAGCATGTTCACGTATCATATATGTCACCGCATTATGTTTTCCTTGCATAGTTTCATCATTTGACCTCGAGTTTTGGTCACTTGCCTTAGTCTTTCAGAACGTCGTTGTATTCGTGAAGGACATAGTATTAGTATGACTGAGCTGAGTATTTCAAAATTCATGGAACCTTGGTGGAATATAGACTGGTCATCTATATTCAACCCGGGATAGTGAGATATAGGCTGACCACCTATGTCTGACTCAGAAATGAATTTTGCAACACTGAGAATGGTTATAATAAAATTTTGTCTGGAATCCTTTACTCATTTTCCAAATGTTTCATGCATGTGTGTGTATACCCTCGTTGTCAGAACATTCATACTTTTCATCACCTCATGAATCGCCGCTTGGAAGCACGTCAACTGGTCATTTAATTTCATGAACATTTACGTCTATGCACAAAACACTTACATCACAGTATTTTCTTTTATCACAATATCATTTTGTCGCAGTTGTCACAGTCTCTTCCCTTCTCACCATCACTATCATTTCCTTTCCCCATCCCCATATATATATATGAAATTAGCTGACACTATATGGATTCCTATGTCACTCATCCCTCACTACCACCAATATTGTTAAGTGAATATTATCAATGACCTTCCTAGGAAAGACTTTCCATACCATCTATAAGGAGAATCTCTTGGTACATTAAGACCATTTCAAAACTCAACAGAATTCCCAGGATATCACCAAACTATTTGAACCACTATCATTGGCATGATCACCAAAAATTCCATCATCTAGAAAGTATTGGCTTGACTGAATTACAGGATTATTTTCGATACGAGTGCTCACTAAGCCACACCATAGAGATAAATCCAATCTCCTAACCAAGACTGTAGAACATTCAATTGAACATGGACTCACCAATAGACTTTATCCAAACATGTTAGACACCTATGCATTTGTGCAGACATACATACCTGGCTATTTTATCCTCTTAATACTTTCACTATTAAATGGAATTTTTCTCCAAACTACAGTTATACAAAACATATATCTTGTAAGAAATACTTTTCTAAGGAACTTATTTTGGTAAGCAAATTCCTTTTGGTTAATCCTTTACAAAACTATTGAATTGTTAGGAAAATTTAAACATCGATCTTTGGTAAACCATATTATCCACCTTATATTGAAAACTATCCTATCTGGCATAACTATTAAATTTTGAAACATCAAGAAAAATGTTAATTGGAAAGCCGTTTGCTTAAACTTGTAGATTCATTTATTCGGGGAAGGTTTATGAACAAAACACAATCTCAAAACAAACTTTGAAAAATCAATCACTATATTACATTACTTATACATTTAGGATTTGGTGATTTAATGACATAGAGCTTCGGGAAAATCGTAGAAATGGAGACTAAGCATCGTAGGTGGAGAAAGACTCGATTCATGACATCCTGCGGAGGATCACAACCTTATCCTTATCCTAATCCTAATCGATTATTTTCAACAACACCCTCTGACAGACTTAACCTTGTAAGTTTTTCCACAAGATTCATGATACCCATTTCAATTATTCCTAATAGAGGAATTTAATTCACCTCAAACTCCTAGCGATTTCATTAAGATTCCTTTGGAACCACGTCACCTATCATCTGCGGACCAATGGTTAGAAATTTGAGATCGATTCAAACATAGGAAAGTATGCTCAGAGCATGAGTGATTGACTCAAGAAATGGTTGGACTAACCAATTACCATAAATCAAATTCAGTTGCAACTATAGTTATCGCGCGAGCGTAGAGACTACACCATTTGAGGCACTCTATGGTCGAGGTGCCAATATCCATTGATGGAACGAAAATTGGAAAAGCCCAACATACTAGTCTAGTAGGCATTCATGAAATAACCAGAAATTTCCTACAAGTCAAGAATCAGTTACAAGTTCAATAAGTTGTAAACTATTAGAACTTCAAGTTGGTAAGCAGAGTTATGTTGAAAGTTCTGCCTAGGAAAGGCATGATATCATTCAGAAAACTTGGAAAGTTAAACCCGAGATATACACTGGACCATGTAATATTTCAAACAGAGTAGGCCTAGTGGCCGTCAGACTTGAGCCTTGTTAGAGAACAACAGCAACAGGATTACACAACCACGTATTATCAGCTTTTCAGAATTGTCACTCATAATTCCATTTGGAAAGGAATCCAACCCAAAGTTAAACATAAACCTTGCAGGAGAACAAGTAGAAATCATGGACCGAGAGGTCGAACAGTTGAAGCAGAGTCGAATTCCTATCGTTAGAGTTCGCTGAAATTCTCGAATATCATCACATTTTCACCAATACATTTTCAGATACCAACATAAACTGAACTTCGGGACGAAGTTCCTTTTAGAGGGGAAGACTGTCACAACTCACCATTTCAGGTCATTTCCCGAACTTTGGAAAAACACTATTCATCAAACACTATTCATCAAAACACTATTCATCAGTTTACTATTCATCATTTTTTGTGTCAGTTTGACATTCCGAGAAGCATTCAGAAAATTACTATTCACTAAACACTATTCATCGCCGGAAAAGTTTTCACTATTCACTTGCATTACACGTTTCATCGTAAATTTAGTTTACGGGTATTCAAATTCGCGTAACCGGATTGGTTTAGGTGCGAATTCATTTCATTAGTGCTAAGGACACTGCATACGGACTGGAGGCAGTCTGCATATCATCATAACAGCATTTTCATGTTATACCACTCTTAGGATTTTCAAATTTATATATTTGATAAATTTAACGTTTTTACGTATAAGTATTTATAGTAAACGTTAACACCCGGTTTATACACGACGAATATATCTAAATATTCCCACAACGGTCCCGACATATTTTTATATCCATTATATCATCATAAAAGTTATTACATTCATTTACCCAGTATTTTGGAATTTTACGTTTTCCAGTTCAGCGTTTTACGCGAATTACGCGTTTTTAACCCGCGTTTCCAGTTTTAACAACGTTCAAGCAACCCGATGGAACTTACCATTCATTTTTATTTTATTATGGAGTATTTTGACAAGTTTAGTCATTCTTTCAAGTTTCATATTTTTACGATGCCTGAATTTACGTTTCGCGGTTTAAAACTTTACGTTTTGCGAATAACGGAACCAAAACCGACTCCGTGAACCAGATAACACCAAGCTTACTACATACTCATCTAATTTCTTAACATGTGCAGCCCCCCCTTGTCTTCCACATGACTAAATATTTACCATAATGCCATTTCATTAGATATTTTATACTTAAACACCTTTAACACATTTACATTCATTTTCAAGAATCAAAGTGAGGTTTTCTCTTGTCTTCCTCCCTAGACCACGACCCAATTTAGATCCCCAACCAAAATCCATTAATTTTCAAAGTACAAAGCATCAAAGTTGTTCATTTCATCATCCTAATCAAGAATCATAACACAAAAACACAAGTAATCCAAGTTTTCTCATCATCTCACCACCTATTATTTCAAAGTGAGTATTCAAATTTATTTTCATGTTTTCATCTAATTAACATATGTATCTTATGGTATTCATGCTTAATTTCATGCACAAACTAGTTATACCACTTTATTTTTGTATACTTTTTGAACATACAAACCCTAGATTGTGATTTAGGTGTTCCCTTGTTAAATTAACTTGATTACTAGTCATTAGGAACCCATGGCACCCTAAGAAGGTGTATGGTAAGATTAGTATAGTTTTGTGAAGTTTGCAAGAGTTTTGGTTGATGTAGAAACTAGTTTTGAACCTTGGAAATGGATTTGTAACAAGTATATAAGCCTACTGTCCCATTTTTGTAAATCCAGGAAAATCAGTAAACATAAAGTAAACTTTGGCAAAATTTTTAGAAAATACTTTCAAAAACGAATCCGTAGGCGAAAGAACGGATTAAAAAGAGTTTATAACGAAGAAGTTATGATTTTTGCAAGTTTATTGACGAAAACTATTTTCCGGAAAAACACATGCTGTTGGACGTTTTTCGTCGGACAAAAAGAGGCTTTAGACGTAACCTGGAGGAGCCGAGCTTTCCAAAATATATTACTACATACTAAGACGTAACCGTGGATATAAAGAACAAGTAAAACGGGCTTATAACGACAAAGATATTCACGTTTCAATATCGGCAAAAATCCTCTATAATTGGCAGCTTTTAGAAATAATAATACTACTTCTACGTACTAAATTCTAGATTTTCTAGAAATATTAACCAAGTACCCAATTTTATAACTAATGAAGTATTAGTTATTAAAAGTATATTTTATCACTACGAGGCGTTATTTCAAGGATTTCAACCCGAGGATTTCAACACGAACATTGATACATACGATATATATAAAAGTATAAATTTTTCTAATAGCCATATTTTTCCTAAGTCTTGGAAATGTATATTTTTGATAACAACAAGTATTTTTCAAAGAGTAGAGTGGTATAGGAAACATGTGCATGTACATTCATAACATCATTTCATGATCTAAAGTAGATCGTTCATCATTCATATTAGGTTGCGGCTAGTGTGCGCGCCTTGTTTTTCAGCTCATTACATGTTCATGGTACCATCATATCAGGTGAGTCATAGCCCCTACACTTTTAATTGTTTTGTAAACTCTTTGGGGGAGAATACATGCTCGTTTTACTTAAACGCATTACTTGCTTTATATGGTTGATTACTCAAACATTTTCAGCTTTACCTATACATATGTTTGATTACCTGCATTTCATTGGTACGTTGATTACTGCATTTCATGGGATTTGTCATCCTTGTTTACATGACTTCATGGTCACAAATTGTTCCCATATGTTCATTGTAATATTGTGGTATTCCCTACTTGGCTGTGATGTCAAACGTAATATTGTGGTATTCCCCACTTGGCTGTGATGTCAAACGTATTGTGGTATTCCCCACTTGGCTGTGATGTCAAACGTAATATTGTGGTACTCCCCACTTGGCTGTGATGTCAAACGTAATATTGCTGTTTCCCTACTTGACTGAATTACGATGCCTTTGCATCAACCTTATTACAGATTTTCCCACTTGACTGATTTATCATATGGCCTCATGGACTGAATTATTTATATAGCCGTTTGCTATATTTATCATGGAATTTAGATACAAGTATTACATTTGTTCACGTATACATATTACATTTGGCAGTGGGTCGTAAACACATAGGTTACAAGTCTCTTATGGCGGGACTTGTAACTGAGTGGATTTACGATGCCTTTGCTGGGATACCTTCATACATATGCATTACATTCTTTTTCACAAGACTCTATGAACTCACTAACCTCGTGTTGACACTTTAGCATGTATTTTCAAGTATTAAGCAATGGCACGCTACAGGAGGTTTTGGCAGGGCATGGCATGGTCATAGAAGACTCTGATTATTCATTTGGGGACCGTTTTAAACTATGTTAAGGGCCTATTTCCGCACTACTTTTAACAATGTAAATTCAACATTTTTGGTTAAAAGATTTAATTCTAAACGATTGAAATGAATACCATTTTACACTTGTTTTGTAATACCAATTGAGTTACACCCCGCTACATGTATGCTTCCGCTGGACCTGACTTTGGGGGTGTGACAATATATCTTACGCTTGTCTTGATTTTAACATGCTAGGCTAGATCTCTTGTGTGTTTGCTTAGATGTAGTGAAACCTAGATGTTGATTATAGGTTGATTGTTTGTTTATAGTTGTTACGGATGAATGATTTCGATGTTAGGCTTAAGAAAACTGGCAGACTTCCATAGGGTAACATGCTTGAACGTCTTAAGAAACATGAACCAATGCGTACTAGGTTTTTATGGTTGTATTTAATGCATGAGCGAATTCTAATGATCCCATGTTAGGAGCTTCTTGCAGGCTCGACATAGGAGTGAAGTAGGAGCTTATAGAGTTAGGGAAGTACGTACGCCACCCACGAATGATATTAAGGAATATAACCCATCATCCACGCAATTGAAACAAACTATCAACCTGTAAAAGATATCTAGGGAGTAATGAAATCTAAGTAAACACAATTTCCTCATTATTGTTCACACCACTAGTTTAATTAGTTTTATTTTCATTTTTGTTATTTTATTTTGATTGCATCTTAGTTATTGGGTTAGTTGACTAGCAACTAATTCCGCCCACTCTTCCGAAAACCGAGATTTTAATTGCTTTTATAAAAATATAAAAACACAAAAAGAATCATCCCTCACCTCTAAACTTAATTTTTAGACTTTCTAATCCTAGCGACACTATTCCTGAGTTGAACGATCAATCCCCCGGTACTTGTCACTATACTATACTACAACGATCAGGTACACTTCCTGGTGGGGGTTGTAAGCTTCTCGAGATCCCTCGAGAGGTAAAACCTGGTGCAATTCCCACGCATCAGTACCTTCAATTTTGAAGCACGCCAGGAACGTTTTCTTCAGCTGCGACCCATTTTTGGGGGTGTTACAGATTGTTATCAGAGCCTAGTTTATAGAGAACTGGGTATATTTTTAAAACCTAAACTATAACCACTTTTATGAAAACTTAACCTTATGACCGCCATGTACCTGTCTACCAAGCTGATGCCTCGCGTCTAGATTTTGTTTGAGGATATAATTAGATGATATGTTTAATGATATATTTATGGGATGTCTATGGTATATTTAATGAGTATTTGATGATATATTTGTTGAAATGTGTGTCTGACTAGTGGATGATTTATATCCACCTATTTTAGCTACTCACTATAAGCATTTTCATATGCTTATGCACACACCATTCCTGTTGCTGAGTTACGCTATTTCCTTGCGTAATCTTATTATTGAATGTCGAGTTTGTACACTTGTCGTGTTCTTGGGAATGATTTTGGATATAAAGGAAATATTACTAGTATAACTAGGCTGAGTATTCCAAAATTCATTGAACCTCGGGTGAATATAGACTGATCACCTGTATTTAACCAGAGACAGTGGAACATGGCCTGATCACCTATGTCTGACTCAGAGGTGAATTCTGCGATACTAGGAGTAGTTATAATAGAATTATGTCCGGGTTAGAGTTTGATTTTGGGAATAATAAGTTTTGTGCGAGTACACGAGCATTGAGTATCATGAAAGTCTATTGTTTAGTTGATTGCTTCACGTTAGGCTAAGAAAACTGGCTGACATATTTTATGTAACTATCTTGAATGTCTTAGAAATCGTAACCGTAGCGTGCACTATTGGTTTTTCTTGTTGTATTTATTGCATGAATTGATGTTTATGATCCTAGAATTTCTTTATAGACTTTAAGGTTTTAGGTGAAATTAATATTCAAAGAGTTGGGGAATGTAGCACACCCCTACGACCATTATTAAGGAATAAAACCCTTCAACTAAAACAAGGATGTGACAATTCAACAAATCAGTAAACAATAACTAAGGAGTAGTGAAATATAAGTAAACATGTTTATCTCACCATAAGAAGTTCACCAATTTACTTTTCTTGTTATTTTTAATTTTAGTTTTATAAAAGTAGTTTTTGGGTTAGTTGGATAGCAACTAATTCTGCCTTTCTCTCCAAAACCAAGATTTTTACTGCTTTCAAAAAAATCTAAAAACACAAAAAGAATCATCCCTCACCTTTAGACTTATCTCGACATACACTTCAACCTAACGACACTATTCCCCTAAAGAACGATCAATCCCTCGGATTTACCTATACTACACTACAACAACGGTTAGGTAAACTGCCCGGAGGATTGCAAAACTTCTTGAGATCCCTTGAGAAGTAAAACTCCTTATGAGGTTGCAATATCTCGCATCAGTCCCCTCTCTACCTTGCATCAAACATACATTAATTCCCACACGACATTCAATGTTCAGCCCGAAAAAAGTTGCACAATGCACAATCTAAGTACGCACGCGACCCTTTCTCGAGTTAAACACCGCACTTCGACATATGAATAAAAAAAACCGTTCCAAAATGTGCCAAGACTAAATGTAATAGCTGCACAGCAGCAAACAAACCTATCAAATCATGCATTGCTATTATTATATAGGAGACTCGGTAGATAAATAATCGAATAAGGAGGATATGTCTGCCATGTTTGCAACCATAATAAGATGCCCCGCCAAGATACGGACAATCTCACCTCTGTCGAACCCATTTTGAATCATCACAACATCTTATAATCGATATCACAATCACACACATCAAATAGTCACATATACAAAAATGTAATTTTTCATGACTGTGTGAGAAACACAAAAGGATTAGAGAAGATTATAGAGTTGAAAGTGGGTTTTAGTAGCAAAGAAAAAAAAAAACATTTGTTTATTAGATTTACTGTATCAAAATGTGAATAAACACGTTTTTTTTTTATTCCACCGACTTCTACAAATGTATAGTAGTTGAAAACAAATGTAGACATTGCTATTAACCAAAACACATCATTGCACAGGAGGCTCAGAGAGTTAAAAAAATGAAGAAAGACGACACGCTTGCCATGGCTGTAACTGTAAGAAGTCGCCCCGTTAAGATGTGGACAACCTCAAATTTATCGACCGCCCGTAGACACACCATATCCTCTTATAATTGACATCGCCATGAATCACATTTCATAATCACAATATTATTTTTGGGCCCAAAAGGATTAAGAAGAGAAAGTGGAGATTGTTGTCGGAGTAATAAAAATATTTTAAACGACCATACATCCGCCATGGAAGCAACCGCACTAAGTTGCCTTGCCAAAATGCGGAGAATCACAGCTACAATAAATGGCTCTGCTAAAAAGAGGATTCATCCGCCATGGATGTAACCATAATAAGTCACCTCGTCAAGTTGCAAAAAATCTCAACTTTAAGCGAAGCCATCAAGGCTCATTACATCAAAATCCTACAATCAATACCCTAACAAATAACAAAATCCATATGAGAAATCAATGTAAAAAACAAAAAATTATATCAACATTATCTGCAAAGCGTTTGACCCCAAAAACTATCCATAGAAAAATCCCAAAGATAATAAAAAAAAATAATAAGGAAACCCTAAATTATAACAAAACCATAATTTAAAAATTAAAGATTTTTCATCGGCCTCCTACAATCAATATCATCATCTTCGAATCATTTAACTCCAAAACATATTTATAAACAAAACTTAGATCTAACAAAACCCCAAAAATTATAACGAAACCTTAATTTAGAAATTCAAACAAACTCTGTATCAAGAATTAAGTCATACCAATAGTTGAGCAGTGAATCAAATCGAAACCACCATACCCAAATTAAAAAACCACCATAGAGCGACGGAACTTTCAGATGATGGTATTCGTCACGATGTATGTGGGTTATGTATCTGGAAAAAAAGGTATGTGCGTAGGTTGTGTGTGTGTGTGTGTAGAAGAAGCTAGAAGCACAAAGAAAACAAAGTGTGGTTTACTGTATGTGTAACACCCTGCCTTATAGACCACAATATTGTTCGCTTTGCCTGTAGGCTCACGGCTTTGCTTTTATGGCCCTCATGTGAAGACTTCTCGGCAGGTCATCTAAACCAGTATTACTCTCACACGACACGCTTAACTGTATGGGCTATTAACCATTAGACCACGAAACGTGTTGTTGGTATATAAGGCGAAAGTTAACATATGTCCCAACATCACTCCAAATCACAGCCAATGTGGGATATGCCGATATGGGAATCCCGTCCCAGGATTCAGTTGGGTAACAACCCTGCCTAAGGGACTCATCGTCCTCGATGAGGTTTGCCCCACATCCCGAATAGCTTGGAGTGGCTTTGATAAAACTTGTAACACCCCGCCTTATAAATCACAATATTGTCCGCTTTGCCCGTAAGCTCACGGCTTTGCTTTTGTGGCCCTCATGTAAAGACTTTCCGACAAGTCATCCAAGCCAGTATTACTCACACGAGCATGCTTAACCATATGGGTGATTAACCGTTAGACCACAAAATACGTTGTTGGTATATAAGGCGAATGTTAACATATGTCCCAATATCACTCCAAGTCATGGCCAACGTGGGATTTGCTTAGGGTGTTACAGTAGGTGCAAGAAATAATATAAAATCTAGTTTCGCCACTGACATTTTGGGATTCACCATAGATAATAACGAAGGTATTTGTGAATATGTGAGGAAGACATAAAGATCAAAGAAGATTATTGAAGCGAAACTGGGGCTACTGTAGCAAAGAGGAATAAATCATTTGTTTATTAGAGTTTTTGTAGCAAAGAAGCAAAAAACTGTTTTTTATTCCACCGGCATATACAAATGTATAGTAGTTATAATAATACACATTGTTGAAACAAATTGCAAATTTAGCACTATGAGAAAATAATTTGGCATTTATCATCTGTGTCCAAAATGTTCAAGCCAGGGTTATATATATATATATATATATATATATATATATATATATATATATATATATATATATATATATATATATATATATATATATATCCTTTTCTCAACCTATTACATTAGCTAGATAGTTATTTTCATTTTTTTTAACTTTAGTCACTCGATAATTGAATGTATTTTCTAAATTTATTTAATGCTTTCTAATCTTATTGGTAGTTCACCTTACCTAAGACTAGATTAAGCTACAATTTCATTCTTTTACACACCTTCATTTTGTCAAATATCTTTCATGATGTATAAAAGAAATTTTTTAATATAACATTTATAAAGATTAGAGTTAATTAAATAAATTGTTTTTGTGGTTTTTGGACTTGCAAATATTGTCCATGTATTTTCCTCAACGGGTTATATCCTTACAGTTTTACTCTCTCGGTCTCAAAATTATTGTCATGATAGAGAAATCACAAAGTTTAATAAAAATGAGACCACTATAAATCTCAACCACTCAAAGAAAATATTCCTCATATATATTCTCTAGTTTTAACTTAAAAATGAAAGTGGATAATTATTTTAAGACATCCAAAAAAAGAAATGTGGACTATTATTTTGAGACTGAGGGAGAAGTATGTTATGGGTCATGTCCCTCTTGCCTAACTCCGTTAATTTTTTTGTTAAATGTCCTAACTTGTCACAACTCATCATTTTAGCTCATTTCAGGTCATTTCCCGAACTTTGGAAAAACACTATTCATCAAACACTATTCATCAGTCTACTATTCATCATTTTTAGTGTCAGTTTGACATTCCGAGAAGTATTCAGAAATTTACTATTCACTGAACACTATTCATTGCGGGAAAAGATTTCATCATTCACGTGCATTACACATTTCATCGTAAATTTAGTTTACGGGTATTCAAATTCGCGTAACCGTATTGGTTCAGGTGC
This sequence comes from Artemisia argyi, assembly GCA_030686995.1. Taxonomy (NCBI): domain Eukaryota; kingdom Viridiplantae; phylum Streptophyta; class Magnoliopsida; order Asterales; family Asteraceae; genus Artemisia; species Artemisia argyi. The sequence continues at coordinate 148,937,184 of CM060681.1, forward strand.
GAATTCATGCATTATCAGTAATGATATTTCATACGGACTGGAGATAGTCTGCATATCATCAGTAGGTCATTTACATGTTATACCACTCTTAGGATTTTCAAATTTATATATTTGATACATTTAACGTTTTCCTTATAATTATTTATAAATAAACGTTAACACCCGGTTTATAAACACGACGAATATATCTAAATATTCCCACAATGGTCCCGACATATTTTTATATCCCTTTTATCATCATAAAAGTTATAACATTCATTTACCCAGTATTTTGGAAATTTATTTTATTTATAACGTGAGCTTATGAATATTACGACGGTTTTCGTGAAAACTAAACAATAATCACCCGAACACTCAGTAATTGTACCCAACATATTTTTAACATTTTTATGACTTTATTAAGTCCCGGTTAACTTCGTTAATATTTACTTCTAGCAAACCCGGTACCCGATTATAACTGATACTTACACTAAAACTACACTAACTTATCCTAAGCAACTCAAAACCGATTTTGCTTTTCTTGTTCACATTGAAAACCGGCCTCATGCCCCCCCTAGACATCATGTGCTTTCTTTTTAACATTATGCATTTATGTACAAGTATAATACTATATATCTTATCCTAAATATCCCAAAAACACCTTTTACATACACATACAATTTCTATGAATCAAAAGCTCTCATCCTCATCTTCTCTACACCAAAACCCACGACCCAAATAAGATCCATAACAAAAATCCATTATTTTTCAAAGTACAAAGCTACAAAGTTGTTCATTTCATCATCCTAATCAAGATTCTTGCAACAAAAACACAAGTAACACAAGATTTCTCATCATCTAATCACCTATTATTTCAAAGTGATTATTCAAATTTATTTTCATGTTTTCATCTAATTAACACTTGTATCTTATGGTTTTCATGCTTAATTTCATGTACAAGTTAGCTATACCACAATATTTTTCTTAACTTTTTGAACAAACAAACCCTAGATTTTGATTTAGGTGTTCCTTTGTTAAATTAACATGATTAGTAGTGATTAGGAACCCATGGCACCCTAAGAAGGTGTATGGTAGGATTAGTATAGCTTTGTGGTGTTTGTAAGAGATTTGGTTGAAGTAGAAACTAGTTTTGGACATGAAAAATGGGTTTGTAACAACTATATAAACATTCTGTCCCATTTTGGTAAATCCAGGAAAATCAGTAAACATAAAGGAAACTTTGGCAAAATTTTTAGAAAATACTTTCAAAAACGAATCCGTAGGCGAAAGAACGGATTAAAAAGAGTTTATAACGAAGAAGTTATGATTTTTGCAAGTTTATTGACGAAAAGTATATTTATTTTGGTAAATCCAGGAAAATCAGTAAACATAAAGGAAACTTTGGCAAAATTTTTAGAAAATACTTTCAAAAACGAATCCGTAGGCGAAAGAACGGATTAAAAAGAGTTTATGACGAAGAAGTTATGATTTTTGCAAGTTTATTGACGAAAAGTATATTTTTTGAAAATACATGCTGTTGGACGTTTTTCGTCCAACAAAAAGAGGCTTTAGACGTAACCCGGAGGAGCCAAGCTTTCCAAAATATATTACCACATACTAAGACGTAACCGTGGATATAAAGAACAAGTAAAACGGGCTTATAACGACAAAGATATTCATGTTTCAATATCGGCAAAAATCCTCTATAATTGGCAGCTTTTGAAAATAATAATATTAACACTACGTATTAACTCTAGATTTCTAGAAATATTAACCAAGTACCCAAATTCATAACTTATGATGTATTAGTGAACACAAGTGTATTTTCATTATTACAAGGATTTCAAACCGAGGATTTCAACACTAACATTGATACATACGATATATATATATATATATATATATATATATATATATATATATATATATATATATATATATATATATATACATTTCAACTAGTTTATTTTCTAGTAGCCATATTTTCCTAAGTCTTGGAAAATGTATATTTTGATAACAACAAGTGTTTTTCAAAGAGTAGAGTGGTATAGGAAACATGTACATGGACATTCATAACATCAGTTTGTGATCTAAAGTAGATCATTCATCATTCATATTAGGTTGCGGCTAGTGTGCGCGCCTTGTTTTTCAGCTCATTACATATTCATGGTTGTTCATTTCACATCATCACAGTATCATCAGTTAAGGTGAGTTTTCATAGCCCCGTTTTCAATTCAACATTTTTGATTGTTTTCAAATCCCACGGGGGAATACATTGCATCAATCATTTTAGTACGAGCCCAAGTACCAAAACATATGTACATTGCTTAAGTTGCCTTACCATTCAGTTAAAGTTCCCTATTTATTATCATGAACCGTTAATTTGCCGATAAGCGAGAGTGAGTGGACAGATCTATCGAGGGTGACGCCTCCATCCGTGGTAGTGATTACCAACCGTAAGCGGATGCATTTCATTTTGACACAGTTACGAGTGTTCTGGTAAAACATTCGGGAGGGGCATATAATTTCATCAGTCATTGCTTCGGGGTCATGAGCTTAAGGTCTATTGTACAATTTTCATGAGATTTTTATCTTGCACTTTTACTTGTGGTGGCCGTACATCATTACAATTTACAAACCTATGGAATTCACCAACATTCGTGTTGACGTTTTAGCAATGTATTTCAGGTTATTAAGGTAGCTCATGTGACATGCATTTGGACCTTCATGGAGTCGCGGGGTCGACGCGTCTCATCATTATTTCATGCACTTATGTAAACGTTTGATCTAGTATGACTTGTTTTTCATAATCATGCAACACATTTTGGGGACCTTATTTTGTAAACTCTGGATTATTTCAATGATCAAATGCAGTATTTTCCAAACGACACTTTAGGTCGTTCAATGTAACTGTAACTGTGGTGCTATGACAGACACCCCCAGGTATTCCATTCCGCTGCAAGTCTGGTAAATTGGGGGTCTGACAGATTGGCATCAGAGCTAAGGTTATAGCGAACTAGGATGTATCTTGGACCCTAGACTGTAACCACATCATCATAGCATCTCATCATTTCATCATAAGTGCAAAATCATGATACACGTTGTTTCATACATACCCTGTGCGAGTTATTTATACTCATATTCGTATATATATATATATATATATATATATATATATATATATATATATATATATATATATATATATATATATATATATATATATATATATATATATATATCATTTTATTGACCTGGTTCACAAGTGACATGCCTTCAGATACTCACCCTGACATCCTTTTATCGGATTCCGACATTGAAGATGCCTTGTCATCTTCTACTACCATTATACCACCAGTTGCACTTACACCATCATTAGCACTATTGATTTGCCATAGGAACAAGGTTTTCCTATCATTTAGCCCATACATAGAATGCCTTTTGGTAGAGTATTCAGACTTAATCTTAATGGACATATTAGATTGTTTATTTCAAGGGAGATGGTATGTTTCTTTCCATCACTAGTAGAGCACTCACTATTCAGGTACTACCACCACCATCAGTTACTTATTACACTATTGGTCGTCCCATAATGCGTACTTCAGTTTTACCTCTTAGATGTCGCGAGGTAGCGCGAAAGAGGGTAGTATTCCATTCACTAGTACCATCATTGTCATTTTCCTTTTCCATTCCCACTTGCCATGAACTAGATGATACCTAGTAGATAATACCAATATCACGGACTCAACAGAAACATCCGCAGATTCTTCAGGAATGGTTCAGAACCTACATTATCTAAGGTTTGATCGATGCACAACTTCAGACAGCACTTCAGGACTATCTCGACCTCATGATGCCACAAACCTGATTTCACACAGAGGGACACCAGGAAGTCCCTAGACTAGACTTATATCCTCACTAGTTTTTACTATTATCCTAGCCACAGAAAGTGTAGGACATAGTCTAAAGAACTTGTTGTCTTTTGATTGTTGTACAAACAAAAATATCAAGTGTGACTCTACTATGTAAGGAATGGTTGTGCTAATTGTGATACCGGTTCACGTAGACCGAAATTTTCATGTATTATATTCATGTGTTATGGATATGATGACTTTGATTAACTATATCCTCATGGTCTCTTATGAGTTGATGAAGAGAGATTTAAGCAAACCACTACAAGCATGACGCAAGCTGCTGTTGGACAAGTCATTGCCAAGAACATAGCCACCGCCCTCACTAAGGAACTTACTCACGTGGAATTTATGGGGTGCAATCCTCCCTCCTTTAGCGGAACTAGAGACACAAAGGAATTTCTCAAATGGTCCGAAGAAATAGAAACAATATTCCAATGTGGCGACTGTCGTAAGGAAGACAAGGTTAAGTTCGCCGCATGCACTTTTCAGGATCATGCCCAGGAATGGTGGACCAAACATATTAAGATGGTGGGAGTTGATGCTGCTTACTCACACTCTTGGGAGAAACTAAGAAGGATGATGAGTATAACATTTGGTGTAGGAAGTGAATTACGAGCAAAGGAACAGGAAACACTAAACTTTACCATGGTAGGAAATGATGTTGACGAGTACACTACTCATTTTTATGAATTAACGCGACTAGGTTCTGCAATGGATGAACCGGAAAGCAAGAAACTTGAAAGGTGCATTGGGGGACTCTCAAATGAAATTCGTATGTTGGTCATCGCATGGGAACCCGATACCATGTCTGAAGCTATCAAAATGGCGATCGAGGCAAAGGAACTTATAGTTCACGCCGAGACATCAGGAAACAATAGTGACAATAAAAGGAAGTGGAACAACAATCTAGGTTGCAATGCTGCTCAACAATCACCCAAAGGACAAGAAATGAATAGAGCCTTTGCTGCAGAACCGTACACAAAGAGAAGGTATATTGGAAAGTTACCTTACTACAACCTGTGCAATCAATATCACCGAGGTCATTGCAGTAAAACGTGTGGAGTGTGCAAGAAGCGGGGTCATTGGACTACAGACTGTAGGAAAATCACAAATCAGAAGACCCCAGGGAGTTGCTTCAAATGTGGAAACTTAGGGCATTTCAAGAATGACTGCTCGGAGCTAAGGAACAAGGAAAATCAGGAACTTGGAATCAAGACTGAATTGCTCGAGGAATAGCGTGAGCTGTTGAAAGAGAACCGTCAGGATATTAACAACATCAAGGATAACAACAATGCTTCAGTAGGAGGAGCTTTGTTTCAATATATAAACCGTAGTTCGAGCCCTTTAGGGTTGTATCTTTCCTTTTGTACTTACCGTTGGTACGATGACATAACCTAGTTGTATTAAGCATTTTCCTATCCAATGTAATATCTATCTTTTGTTACCTAGGTGACAATCATAACCTTCGTTTACTCCATTTTCTATCCTAATTGCTCAGACTTCAATCGTTTCGCGACATTTTATCATTGTCTTATTAGGGATTAGGTTGATTTCGTATTTGACGAATTAGTAGACTATTACCATTCGACAAGATTCACCCACGTATCCAATACACCATTCAAGCTATTTTACTATCATATGAGGAAATTGTTTTACAGAAAAATTTCTGAAGTAAGCTATTTTATTACCATCCTATAAATTGATTTTCTGTCATTACACCAAGTATTTACTATTATTACGCGAGGTAATTTTCATGTTACTTGAAAGAAAACATCAGGATACCATTTTAATAACAATGCGTTGAACACCATCTAAAACTTTTGAGAAAAGTTATGATATTTTGACAAAATCTAACATCGCATCATTAGTCCTCAATTGTACATAGCCTGATCACCTATGTAAAATTCAGGAAGGATTATGCCATGAAGGAAATAATTACCTTTTCAAAGGATTGTTAATAACAATCTTCATTTAAAAGTTTTGTAAACAAAAGAACTCTTCCATAAACATCCCTTTTGCCGAACTATCCTTGGATACTTACCCTACCTGTCACCCACTTAGCCATTAAGTTGGATTTTCCCATTGACTTCCCTAGGAGAGACTTTCCATATCAATTACAAGTAGGATTCCTCGATATAAGAAAAGCAATGAAAGGATTACAGAACTGCTAAACAGAACTAGAAGTATTTAGTGAGAGAATTCATAACTCAACAACAAATTCTAAGATACTGCGAGACCATCCGAATCACCATCTCTGACTTAGTTGTCAAATTCTATCATTCAAAGGTACTAGCTAGACTGAGCTACAGGATTGAACTCAATATAAATGTCTGCATGACAACACAATAGAAATAAACCAAGCTGCTAATTGTGACTGTAGAGCATTTCATTTAAACATGGCCTCATCCATACATAAACTTTCCTGCAGTAAGTTTTCACAAAGGACAATTGTTTGAAACAAGAATATCGATGTAGATTCCTCTAAGGCATTATGTCTCTAGAAATTTCAGATAACCTCACCTTCATACCAAGAAAGGGATCAAACCAGAACATATCTCCTCATCTACATGGGAAAACAGAATAGACATTCATCGACACCACATCAAGTGATACGTTCGTCTTGACAATTACTACGATAAACTATTTCAGGATTTAAGTTAGTCTAAATACCTATGCTTGTAGTTATGCCTGATAACCACCAATAGGCATTATCCAACCTCAGGAACTAAATGTTAGACATCTATGCATGTTAGCGAACATTTCCTATTCTACCATTTTATCCTTGTTAGTGTTATCACTTTTAAATAAAGTTGATGCGTTTACATAAATCACAAACCTTGTGGAAAAATGATTTCTGAAATTCCTATTTTGAACAAGTACGATCCTTTTTGGTCAATCTTTAGCAACACTATTGTACAATGAGAAATATACATAAACATCAAACTTTGATAAACAGTCTTAATCACAACATGTTTGAAAACATTTTTCTACTTCATAACTACTGAAATTTTGAATCATCAGGAAAAATATTACTTAGTAAATCATTTGCTCCATTTTCTAAATTCGCTTATTCAGAAAAAGATTTCAACCAAAACTCACAATCGCGAGACAAATTTCCAGAACCAATTTCCCTACAACATCGCTTATGCATTTAGGATTTGTGACTTGACAATAAAGAATATTTGGAATATGTGATGAAGGAATTAGGAAGGACATCACAAATTGATCACGAACTTCAGTAGTGGAGACCAAACCCAATAGACAAAGAAGGACATATGTCTTATCATCCGTTGGAACAAAACACAAGGAATCAAATTGTTACCTATATTCTATCCCTTTCAGTTAACGCCAAGTTCGAAGGATCGAACGTTGTGGAATTAATCACAAAGGTTTATTGTACCCATTTCAGTTATTCCTGTTAAGGAAACCGATTCACCTTGGACTTCAAGTAATCATTTCAGGATTTCCTTCAGAAACCCATTTAGATGTGAACATCACCTATCACCCTCAGACCGATGGTCAAGGTGAGAGAACAATTCAAACATAGGAAAGTATGCTCAGAGCATGAGTGATTGACCCTAGAAATGGTTGGACTAATCATTTATTATAAATCAAATTCATCTACAACAATAGTTATCACACCAACAGCGGGAAACTGGCAGAAGTTAGGTTGGTACATAACACACATCATTTGGATTGGATATCCTGAACAACAAACCATCCAGATTCAAGTGGGAGAACAAACTAAGTTAAAAGCATTGCCTTGGATTGGCATGATACAAATTGGATAACAAGAGAGGTCGAACTTTTAGCATATTGGACCATCTAAGATTCATTTTAGAATCGACCAACTAGCATACAAACTTGAGTTCTGGCAGAATTCAGCAGTATATATTACCAGTATCACATTTAAAACATTAAGAAGCGCAGACCATCTATTGATGGGCCAAACTCGGAAAAAGCTCAACTTACTAGTCTAGTAGGCATTCATGAAATAACCAGAAAATTTCCTACAAGTCAAGAATCAGTTACAAGTTCAATAAGTTGTAAACCATTAAGAAAACTTGGAAAGTTCTACAGAGTTATGCAGAAAGTTCTGCCTAGGAAAGGCATGTTATTATTCAGAAAACTTGGAAAGTTACACCAATATACACTGGACCATTTAATATTCTGACAGAGAAGGCATAGTGGTCGTCAGACTTGAGGACAACAGGATTACACAACCATGTATTATCATCTTTCAAGATTAGTCACTCATAATTCCATTTGGAAAGGAATCCAACCCAAAGTCAAACATAAACCTTGCAGGAGAACCAACAGAAATCATGGACCGTGTGGTCAAACAGTTGAATCAGAGTCGAATTCCTATCGTTAGAGTTCGCTGGAATTCTCGAATATCATCACCTTTTCACATATATGTTTTCAGAGACCAACATAAACTGAACTTCGGGACGAAGTTCCTTTTAGAGGGGAAGACTGTTACAACTCACCATTTCAGGTTATTTCAGGTCATTTCCCAAACTTTGGAAAACACTATTCATCAAACACTATTCATCAAAAACACTATTCATCAGTTTACTATTCATCATTTTTTGTGTCAGTTTGACATTCCGAGAAGCATTCAGAAATTTTACTATTCACTGAACACTATTCATTACGGGAAAAGATTTCAGCATTCACGTGCATTACACATTTCATCGTAAATTTAGTTTACGGGTATTCAAATTCGCGTAACCGTATTGGTTCAGGTGCGAATTCAAGCATTATCAGTAATGACATTTCATACGTACTGGAGATAGTCTGCATATCATCAGTAGGTCATTTACATGTTATACCACTCTTAGGATTTTCAAATTTATATATTTGATACATTTAACGTTTTCCTTATAATTATTTATAAATAAACGTTAACACCCGGTTTATAAACACGACGAATATATCTAAATATTCCTACAATGGTCCCGACATATATTTTATATCCCTTTTATCATCATAAAAGTTATAACATTCATTTACCCAGTATTTTGGACACATTGAAAACCGGCCTCATGCCCCCCCCCCCCTAGACATCATGTGCTTCCTTTTTAACATTATGCATTTATGTACAAGTATAATACTATATATCTTATCCTAAATATCCCAAAAACACCTTTTACATACACATACAATTTCTATGAATCAAAAGCTCTCATCCTCATCTTCTCTACACCAAAACCCACGACCCAAATAAGATCCATAACCAAAATCCATTATTTTTCAAAGTACAAAGCTACAAAGTTGTAAATTTCATCATCCTAATCAAGATTCTTGCAACAAAAACACAAGTAACACAAGATTTCTCATCATCTAATCACCTATTATTTCAAAGTGAGTATTCAAATTTATTTTCATGTTTTCATCTAATTAACACTTGTATCTTATGGTTTTCATGCTTAATTTCATGTACAAGTTAGCTATACCACATTATTTTTGTTAACTTTTTGAACATACAAACCCTAGATTTTGATTTAGGTGTTCCTTTGTTAAATTAACATGATTAGTAGTGATTAGGAACCCATGGCACCCTAAGAAGGTGTATGGTAGGATTAGTATAGCTTTGTGGTGTTTGTAAGATATTTGGTTGAAGTAGAAACTAGTTTTGGACATGAAAAATGGGTTTGTAACAACTATATAAACATTCTGTCCCATTTTGGTAAATCCAGGAAAATCAGTAAACATAAAGGAAACTTTGGCAAAATTTTTAGAAAATACTTTCAAAAACGAATCCGTAAGCGGAAGAACGGATTAAAAAGAGTTTATAACGAAGAAGTTATGATTTTTGCAAGTTTATTGACGAAAAGTATATTTTTTGAAAATACATGCTGTTGGACGTTTTTCGTCAGACAAAAAGAGGCTTTAGACGTAACCCGGAGGAGCCAAGCTTTCCAAAATATATTACCACATACTAAGACGTAACCGTGGATATAAAGAACAAGTAAAACGGGCTTATAACGACAAAGATATTCACGTTTCAATATCGGCAAAAATCCTCTATAATTGGCACCTTTTGAAAATAATAATATTAACACTACGTATTAACTCTAGATTTCTAGAAATATTAACCAAGTACCCAAATTCATAACTTATGATGTATTAGTGAACACAAGTATATTTTCATTATTACAAGGCGTTATTTCAAGGATTTCAACACTAACATTGATACATACGATATATATATATATATATATATATATATATATATATATATATATATATATATATATATATATATACATTTCAACTAGTTTATTTTCTAGTAGCCATATTTTCCTAAGTCTTGGAAAATGTATATTTTGATAACAACAAGTGTTTTTCAAAGAGTAGAGTGGTATAGGAAACATGTACATGGACATTCATAACATCAGTTTGTGATCTAAAGTAGATCGTTCATCATTCATATTAGGTTGTGGCTAGTGTGCGTGCCTAGTTTTTCAGCTCATTACATATTCATGGTTGTTCATTTCACATCATCACAGTATCATCAGTTAAGGTGAGTTTTCATAGCCCCGTTTTCAATTCAACATTTTTGATTGCTTTCAAATCCCACGGGGGAATACATTGCATCAATCATTTTAGTACGAGCCCAAGTACCAAAACATATGTACATTGCTTAAGTTGCCTTACCATTCAGTTAAAGTCCCCTGTTTATTATCATGAACCGTTAATTTTCCGATAAGCGAGAGTGAGTGGACAGATCTATCGAGGGTGACGCCTCCATCCGTGGTAGTGATTACCAACCGTAAGCGGATGCATTTCATTTTGACACAGTTACGAGTGTTCTGGTAAAACATTCGGGAGGGGCATATAATTTCATCAGTCATAGCTTCGGGGTCATGAGCTTAAGGTCTATTGTACAATTTTCATGAGATTTTTATCTTGCACTTTTACTTGTGGTGGCCGTACATCATTACAATTTACAAACCTATGGAATTCACCAACATTCGTGTTGACGTTTTAGCAATGTATTTCAGGTTATTAAGGTAGCTCATGTGACATGCATTTGGACCTTCATTGAGTCGCGGGGTCGACGCGTCTCATCATTATTTCATGCACTTATGTAAACGTTTGATCTAGTATGACTTGTTTTTCATAATCATGCAACACATTTTGGGGACCTTATTTTGTAAACTCTGGATTATTTCAATGATCAAATGCAGTATTTTCCAAACGACACTTTAGGCCGTTCAATGTAACTGTAACTGTGGTGCTATGACAGACACCCCCATGTATTCCATTCCGCTGCAAGTCAGGTAAATTGGGGGTGTGACATAACTCTATTCCCTTTTCCCGTTAAATGTACATATTTGAACAAGAAAAATGTCAAAAATGCCCTCACCTTATTATTATTATTATTATTATTATTATTATTATTATTATTATTATTATTATTATTATTATTATTATTATTATCATCATCATCATCATCATCATCATCATCATCATCATTATTATTATTATTATATAAACACAAACACAAACATAAACAAACGCAAAGATTACCCCAAAAAAAACCCATATTTATATGCACTACATTAATTACACACATCACATACTTACACAAACACACGCCCGAATTTGAGCCATATTAAAAGTACAATATCTGTAATTGTTAGGTTAGACGGTGGGATTTGTTTAAGAGCAACAGTCATGGTTCGTGATAGTGTGATTTAACCAGCAATGTTGTTTGGTTTGTGATGGTGATGGTTCTGGTGGTGGTTTGTGATTTAATGAGGGCTTTGTTATTGGGTTTATTTATTAAAATTGAATTAGGGGTTATTTTAATTGGATGTTGAAGGACTGGCATCTTAATTGAATTTGATAATACTTGCAAGTTGGCTGGTTAACTAGCGATTTTAACTTTTTATGATTAGAGTTTGATTTTTTAGGTGAAAAATATTTAAATTGATTTGTTAGGTAGAAATAAGTTTATAATAATAATAATAATAATAATAATAATAATAATAATAATAATAATAATAATAATAATAATAATAATAATAACAATAATAATAATAATAAATAAACAAATGAAAAAATAATGTAAAAAAATAAACAATAATAATAATAATAATAATAAAACGGTTTCCTCCCTCTTCTGTGGGCGATCAAAGCGACTTCTGGGTTTCTTCATTCCGTCACGTCTGATTGTCTTGATCTCCATTGATTCAGCGTTCAGTTGTGTTAAGGTTCGATTGGGTGTGGGTTTTTTCTCTAGGGTTTCATTTTTTTCCTAGGGTTTTGTTAAGGTGTCATCAGGTATGGCGTTTGGAACTGATCCCTTATGGGTTTTCGATCATGACATGATCTCGTCTATTGGATTGTGGTTCTGTGATTGGGTTCTCCTCTCTTAGGGTTCATTATTTATTTCTGCTTTCGTACAGTTTCTTTTTAGGGTTTCGTTTTGAAACCCGGTTTGGTTCGGTTAGTGCGGTAGATGTTTTGCCTCTCCAAAACGTTGCAGGTTAATGTTTGATTCTTCCAAACAGCTTTTAGTCTTCGTTTGTGGTTGTGGGGTTGGTTTTCCTCGAACTGGCTTCATTTGGTACTGGTGTATTTTAGTATCGTTTGGTACTGCTTTATGTTTCGTTTGGAACTGTATATTGGTTTGCTGTATTGAGTCGTGTCTGGTGGTGCTGCTACATTACTTCGTATACGGTTTTACTTCCCATCTGTTTTGAGGATTTGGTGGTGGCTGTGGTATTGGAACAGGTTCGTGTTTCGAATAGCTATACCGCGAGTTTGTGCTAGTTCTTTTGGTCCTTTAGTTCTGTTGTAGGACTTCTTCTAAAAGCATGTTCAAGGGCTTGTTTTGTTGCTGTGGTTTTGGAACAGTTCAAAGGGTTTCTATAACAAGTGCATGGGAATTCGTTTTGGTTTTTGTTTAGTTATTGTGTGATTCTTTTGCTGCTGTGGGTTCTTTTCTTCTTCAAAAGTTTTGCGGATTTGCTTCTTCTTTACAGGTGGTTTGGTTTTGTTTGTTGTGGTGTGCTAGTTCGGTTTATGTTTTGTTGTTATGGCGATAGTGCGGTTTCAGTGCCCTTTTGTGGGACTTAGTGGTTGTCATGATGGTGGTGGTAACGGGCTTACCAAAACCTCGTTGATCACTCATCTTCGTGACCGTCATTTCAATGGGGATGCGCTTGCTATCACTAAACATTCTCTGGATACTAGTCTTGCTGTTTTCGAGGCGGCTGAAGTTATGCTTAAACATATGGGTCGTTGGTTTTGCGGTGTTTGTTTTAGTATGCATACTCTTCGTTCTAAATGCCGAAATGGCAATGGTGCTGATTTTGTGTCTCTCCCTGATGGTGGTAATGGTGTGGTTAGGTTCGTGTTGTATGGTCTCACCAAACCACAAGTTCCTTGTTCTGTTCCACTTGCCCTAGCTGTAGATTTGGTTTTGGACGAGTATGGTGCTTTCGATTTGCCTCTCCTTGACACTTTATTTTCTAAGGGGTTGCGTACTGTCAAATCCATCCCTCCTAAGTGTCGCTTGGGGTTCTCTCGGGTTTTGAAAGGGGCTCTTGATAAGGTGATCTGCACGCCTGATGACATTTCTTGCTGGGTTAGTTTGCTAGTCTTGCCTATTTGACTCCTTAAAACCTTTTGCCCAAGGAGTAATCTCGAGTGTAGGTATGCTATTAAGCGTCAACCCCAGGAAGAGTATATTACTAATGCCATTCAATCTTGGGGTATATCGGGTGGTAGTTTACAGCTTGTGAGAGAGGTTTTAGCTGAACCCTCCCCAACATGGTCTAATATTGATGAGGAAAAATTAGACTTGGGTGATCATAATGTCAAGCAGTGTAAGAGGAAGATTTGTGATGGCCATTAAATTGCGGCTGTTAGAGTTCTTTCTTCTTCCGGTGTTGCGCCTTATGATGATACTACTCTTCAAGACTTAAAGGCTAAGCACCCTTTCAAACCTGCTCCCCCTTTACAACATATACCTATTGATCATCAACACCTCATTACATCTCCTGATGTGGTTCTTGATATGATTAAGAGTTTCCCTCGTGGTACTTCTTGCGGTCGGGATGTTTTGTGTGCCCAACACCTTTTGAATTATTTAACTGGTGCTTCAGTGACTATTTCTGATGAGTTAGTCGCTTCTATCACCCAGGTGGTGAATCTTTTTCCTGATGGTAAATTCCCCAGGGCGTTGGGTAAGTATATTGCTAGTGCTCCTCTCACACCTTTGGTCAAGCCAGGAGGTGGTATACGTCCTATTACTGTGAGGACCGTTTGGAGGCGTTTAGTCTCCAAGGTTAGTGCTTCTGATACGTGGGAATCGCACCAGGCTTTACCTCTCAAGGGATCTTGAGAAGCTTACAACCCCCACCAGGCAGTGTACCTGATCGTTGTAGTATAGTATAGTGACAAATACCGGGGGATTGATCGTTCAGCTAGGAATAGTGTCGCTAGGATTAGAAAACCTAAATACTAGTTCTAAAGATGAGGGATGATTATTTTTGTATTTTTATGTTTTTTAGAAAGCAAGTAAAAATCTCGGGTTTGAAGGATTTGGGCGGAATTAGTTGCTAGTCAACTAACCCAATACTAAAGATGCAATCAAAATAAAATACAAGAAATGAAAATAAACTAAATTAACTAGGGTTGTGAGCAATAAGTGGAGAAAATGTGTTTACTTAGATTTCACTACTCCCTAGACATCTTTTACACGTTAATTACTTGTTATAGTTGCATGAATGACGGATCGTATTCCTTAATATCATTCATGGGGTGGCGCACTTAACTCCCCAATTCTATGAGCTCTTATCTCCTCCTATACCATGCCCAACACAACCATAGGGATTATAAACAGTGGCTCATGCATTAAATACAACCAATAAAGACCTAGTGCACATCAGTTCATGTTTCTTAAGACGTTCAAGCATGTTACCATTTGGAGATCTGCCAGTTTTCTTAAGCCTAACATATAATTCACTCATCCAAAACAATTATAAACAAGTAATCGACACATAATTAACATCTAGATTTCAATAGATCCAAGCAAACACAAGATAGATCTAGCCTAGCATGATGGAATTAAGACAAGAACAAGATATAGACAACCAACACATAGACATATTGATTGAATTAAAAGAATACTTATCTCAATTACACATGAAAGGTATCAAGGGCTTGGAACCCTTGAAAAACCTGTAAAATTCGGACCAAGTTCGTACTTAGGGTTTCTCCAAAACTTCTCTCCTTTTAATGTGAAATTTAGAAAACTATATATAGGAAATAGGGTCTGACGGCGTCAAGACCAAATAGGTGACGCCGTCACCTCACCGCCAAAATAATTCTCGGACTGCCTTGATCTACTTTTGACGCCGTCATGTGTTATGCATTTCCAGGCCGTCATGACTTTTACTCTTGACGCCCTACTTCGTGACGCCTTCAAATCAGTTCTGGATCGTCATGGAAATTACTCTTGACGCCATCAGAAATTCCTTCTTGACGCCGTCACCTACTGTTCCCAGCAAGGAAAATTAAGACTTTGGCGTTTTCTTCACTTTTATGCTCCAAAAACGTCCGAATTGCTTCCTTTTCCAGATTTCTCTCCCAAAGTACCTAAAATCACAAAAGGAACGATTTAGGGCAATATTTGATCAAATAAATTCAATTCCGGGCTTAAATGATCGCATAAAAGTTGTTCATTTTTCGCCTCATCATATACCCTTACACTTGAGATTTGCTTGTCCTCAAGCAAATGCGCTTTTATTCTACTCAAAATACAAGTTAGGGGTCATTTAACACTTATATAAAAGTAATTACAACAAATAATCGTTCCACTAAAGACCAAAGACAAGCACGGAGGTCATACACAAGCACCTCACAAATAGTGTTTAGATACTCACATCTCTCGGGTGTAATAAAGTATAAATTACAATATGGAAACGGAAGATATCTCTCACTACCTGTCATAGCAAAATAGATTACCATAGGCTTGGGAAAGGATCAAACCTCCACCACATGGCGTAAGCACCTAGGATAAACTATCAAAGAGGTCTTTTAAAGGGTTGTAACGTTAGGTGTAGGGATATGAAATACACGGTTTTGTTGGATAAAGGAAGTTTTATTGGTGGCGAGTTAACAATCTTGGTCAATTACATGTACCATATGGCGTTGCTAAGCCAAGACTAGACTCGACTTAAGCTAATAAATGAAAAATAACAAAAACATAAAATGAACATAGAATGAAACGGGATGGTAGTCCGTATGTTGTTTTTTTTTTTTTTTTTTTTTTTTTCTATATATTTTTTTTTCTTTTCTTTTCTTTTCTTGATTTTTTCGAATTTTTTTTTTTTTTTTTTTTTTTTTTTTTTTTTTTTTTTTTTACACTCTTACCCTACCATCTAAAATAATACATCATAGGGGATGGGAATTCCCCTTACACTTGAATCTTTACATACTTTACAATAACTAAACTAATGACTCGAATTAAGAAAATCAAAACACTTGGAGCACTTTTAAGATTAACGTACGTATGGGAGTAATAAATGATGTTCTTCCGCATTACTCCATAAAATAAGTACTTACCCATGAGTCCCAATCGTCCCAAAACAATATGTACAAGGATATGACTCGACTTAGCAACTATGTAATCAATTAGATAATTAACTTAGGGTTTAACAAATAACAATAATGCACTGAAAATGAGCGCATACACGGAAGGCTAAGGCGATTTGGGTGTACATTTAAGTGGGGTGTAACAAATTCTTCCTTTAAGTAAAATGCTTAAAGTTAGAAACGAAAAGATAGGCTCGGAGGGGTGTACTAGGGGTTTCGTGTACTAAAAATGAGTACAACGCAAAGGGTTTGGGAAAAATTAGTTGACTTAACTAGCCAAGTAATATGACTTAAATGGTCAAGTAATTATGATACGGTTTAACACAAGGGCGATCCTAATGCCTCTTATCATGTAGTAAATCCTACTACACGAATGTATTCTCACTAGCGGTCTCGGGATGCATCACTAACGCAAGTTCTAGAATCTAAATGCTACCGGTACACTCATAAGCACTAATAGTAAATGCTTTTCCTATCAAATCTAAAGGCGAACCTCACATATTTGGGTGAAAAATTTTTCTGAATATACGGTTATGTGCTAGTCATACAATCTCCTATCCATGAGACGCTTGCTATGGCTAAAGTTTCACTCCTAAATGTTGTAAAAAATTTTAAATTTGGCGCTAAAATTGCACTAACAAGTATTTCTCATAGTTTTATTACACATCTACCATTAAACAAAACAAACTCAAACGAAAGTGCATATGTAAGGTATCATCTTTTTACCCTCCCCTTACACTTAGGATGAACATTGTCCCCAATGTTCAAGTAAAGAATGTAAAAGTGAAAAAGTAAAAAGAATGAAATCAAATACTCCCCTGATTCACTCGGTATGGATAATAAGGTGGCCAGGTTAAATCTTCCTCCAAGAAAATGAACAATCAAAGCTTCCCTTCCAGAATATAAATCATCTTCTTGTCATACATAACCTGTAAATCCTGAGAAAATAGACAAAACAACCTCGCGTAAAATCGGCGGCATCCTATATAAGTTACTAAATCCTAGAAAACAAAATAAGATATAATGCTTGTGGAATGAAGTTTGCAGATTTCCTGGATATTATAAAACTTAATAATTCACAAAAACCATAAGACTCCGTTAGAAAAACAAAACTGGTAAAATTTCCAGATTTTTACACGTGACGCCGTCAAGAGTTAACTCGTGACGCCGTCAGGATTGACCTGCAGAAATTCTTATGTTAAGTTTCTGGAAAAACTTGGCCCTACTTCCTGGAAAATTCTGCAAAACTTCATTATGACTCGATACAAGCATTTGACTCTAACAAATACGAATATACATGTTCATTTAATATTGTGGAGAATCATGATCGGTTTGTTTCTTAAAAACATATTTGGGGTTTCCCCTTACACTTATCTTTTGCAAAAATACTTTTAGGTGGAGTTAAGACTAGAACAAAACAACAAAGTAAAGTATTTCCACATTTTAATTGAGAAACATGATCTACCAACAATAAAAACAAAGCATGCATACGGAAGCAAATAACAAACAAACAAAAATAAACTCACACAAAACATGGGTTGCCTCCCAAGAAGCACTTTTCTTTATTTACGAGTCTTGTAGCTAGACTCAAGGTCTTGGGTTACTACGTGACCTCATCATCAAACGTCACATCCTCCTCACAAATCATTTCATTGTTATTTTCTTGATAATGTTTTACACGTTGTATGTTAACAGTAAATTCCCTACCTTCATCGTCCAATAACACCACGGCTCCTGTTTTAGAGGAATTCGTCACCGTAAACGGTCCATACCATCTAGACTTGAGTTTTCCCGGAAATAATCTCAACCGAGAATTGTATAATAGGACCTTGTCTCCCTCTGAAAATTCTTTGGGTTTCTTAATTCTCTGGTCATGCCGTCTTTTTGCTCTCTCTTTATATGTGATGGAAGATTCGTAGGCTTCTAACCTAAGCTCATCAAGCTCGTGTAATTGCAAGAACCTATTATTTCCAGCGATTGTGTAATCTAAGTTACATGTCTTAAGCGCCCAATGAGCCTTATGTTCTAATTCCACTGGTAAGTGACATGCCTTACCATACACCATGCGAAACGGGGTCATTCCAATAGGTGTTTTGTAGGCGGTTCGGAATCCCATAAGGCTTCGTCGAGTTTAAATGACCAGTCCTTTCTATTTTGACTAACTGTCTTTTCAAGTATTATTTTAATAGCCCTATTGGTGTTTTCGACTTGGCCATTGGTTTGTGGATGATAGGCGGTGGAAAACCGATGGGGTACTCCATACCTCTTCATGACCTTTTCCATTTGTGCATTGCAAAAATGGGTTCCCCTATCACTGATGAGAGCTTTAGGAATCTCGAATCTCGCAAAAAGCTTTTTCAGGAAATGAATAACTACTCTGGCGTCATTGGTCCTAAGGGCTTGTGCCTCAACCCATTTTGAAACATAGTCAATGGCGACTAATATGTATTCATTCCCCCTGAAGACGGAAAGGGTCCCATGAAGTCAATCCCCCAAACATCGAAGACCTCACAAACTTGTATAAAGTTCTAAGGTGCTTCATCCCTATGTGATATGTTTCCGGCCCGTTGACATGCATCGCATGCCTGCACCATTTCTTTTACATCTCGGAAAATTGTGGGCCAATAGAATCCCGCATCGAGAATCTTTCGGGCGGTAATGTTTATCCCATGATGCCCGCCAGAGGGACCAGAGTGACATTCCCTCATAATCTTCACTGCCTCACTTTCCGAAACACAGCATCTTATAATTTGGTCAGGACACCTTCGGAATAAAAATGGTTCATCCCAAAATTAATATTTTAGCTGAGAAAAGAACCTTTTCCTTTCGTACCTAGTTAGGTGTTCAGGAACAAGTCTACTTGCGAGGTAATTAGCAAAATCGGCGTACCACGGCTCCGAATCAATCATTAACATGAGTTTTTCGTCAGGAAATGAATCCCTAATCTCACTTCTATCATGCATATCCAAGGGGTTTTCGAGACGAGATAGATGATCTGCAGCCAGATTTTCTGCCCCCTCTTATCACGAATCTCAACATCGAATTCTTGTAGCAACAAGATCCACCGAATTAGTCGTGGCTTAGCATCCTGCTTCGCAAAAAGATATCGAAGAGCCGAGTGATCAGTAAAGACGACTGTTTTTGAAAGGACAAGATATTGTCGGAATTTGTCGAACGCAAACACTACGGCTAATAATTCTTTCTCGGTGGTGGAGTAATTCTCTTGAGTGGGATTCATGGTTTTGCTAGCGTAGTAAATAGGTTGGAAAAGCTTGTCACGCCGTTGGCCTAATACAGCCCCGACAGCGAAGTCGCTAGCGTCACACATGATTTCAAATGGTAACTCCCAGTTGGGTGTGCTCATGATTGGAGCTTGTGTGAGTTCCTTTTTCAGGAGATCGAATGCATCCTTGCATTCTTGGGAAAAATCGAACGGAGCATCCTTCACAAGTAATTGAGTCATTGGCCGAGCGATTTTTGAGAAGTCTTTGATGAATCTCCGATAAAACCCGGCATGCCCCAAGAAGCTGCGTATTGCTTTAACAGTCGTGGGGTATGGTAACTTAGATATAGCTTCAACTTTAGCTTGGTCCACCTCTATTCCGTTCCCTGAGATCTTATGCCCTAACACAATCCCCTTTTTTACCATGAAATGACACTTTTCCCAGTTAGGACCAAGTTGGTTTCCTCACACCGTTTAAGCATCTTTTCTAGATTAGCAAGACAGCGGTCGAAAGAGTTCCCGAAGACCGAAAAGTCATCCATGAACACTTCCATGCTGTCTTCCATGAGTTTGTGAAAGATTGCGGTCATGCATCGCTGGAAAGTGGCGGGGGCATTACATAGCCCAAAAGGCATCCTTTTGTAGGAAAATGTTCCATAAGGGCAAGTAAACGTGGTCTTTTCTTGGTCCTCAGGTGCTATGGGGATTTGAAAATACCCAGAGAATCCATCCAAGAAGCAATAGTACTCATTTCCAGACAATCTCTCTAACATCTGATCAATGAATGGCAAGGGAAAGTGATCTTTCCTCGTGGCATCATTGAGCTTTCGATAGTCAATGCATACCCGCCATCCAGTGACCGTTCTCTGGGGCACCATCTCACCCTTGTCGTTCTTAACTACGATCATCCCACCCTTCTTAGGTACAACCTGCACAGGACTGACCCACGGGCTATCCGAGATAGGGTAAATCAATCCTGCATCCAGAAGTTTGATAACTTCTTTCTTTACTACTTCCTTAATGTTAGGGTTCACCCGCCTCTGGGGTTGCACGATAGGTTTATAATCTTCTTCCATGAGAATCTTATGTGTGCAAAAAGTTGAGTCAATTCCCTTAATGTCAGCCACACTCCATGCGAGCACCCCTTTGTATTTCTTTAGGACCTCTAAGAGTTTACCTTTTTGTTCATGTTCCAAGGAAGAGTTTATGATTACCGGCAGTTGGTCCTCTCCCTGAAGGAAGGCATACTCTAAATGGTTAGGAAGCTCTTTAAGATCTAACTCAGGAGGTTCGATAATAGAAGGTCTGAGCTTGTTTTCAGGCTTTCAGAGCTCGAGATGCTCCGTTGCCTCTTGTCTGGGGTAGAAGGAGACTACACCAACATCCTCCATCTTTTCTACCTCTAGCAAAGGCAGAAAACTCTCGTCCCGTAGCCAGCCTTCATCGATCTGTTCATCGACACAACTATCAATGACATCTGTGAGTTCATCGACTTCCCCGATGAAATAGAGCCGGTAAGCTGCTTCGAGGGAGAGGTCCATAGAATCCTTAATGTCGAAGGTTGTGCTATCGGTTCCTACTCGTAAAGTTAATTTGCCGTCATAAACATCGATGACTGCATGAGCGGTAGCAAGAAATGGTCTCCCTAAGATGATGGGTACCAAGTCATCCTCCTCCATATCCAGGATTACGAAGTCGACCAGGAATTTGAATTTCCCAACTTTGACTAGCACATTCTCGCATATCCCTACGGGGTACTTGACTGATCTATTGGCTAGTTGGATGTTCATATGGGTAGATTTTAATCCAGAGTATCCTAATTTAAGGAACATAGAGTGAGGCATGAGATTGATACTCGCTCCCAAATCGGCAAGAGCATTCTTGATTGATAGAGATCCTATGGAGCAAGGCAGGGTGAAGCTGCCTGGATCGTCTACCTTTTTCGGTAGCCCTCGATGGGTTACCACTGAGCATTCTTCCCCCAGGGTCACAAGACCCTCGAGTTTCTTCCGGTTGGCAAGTAGTTTTTTAAAGTATGCGCTATACTTTGGCATGTGATAGCAAGCATCAAGGAGGGGTATGGTGACAACCGAATCTTTTAGGTATGACAAGAATCTCTTGTTATCATTCTCAGTTTTCTGGTTCCTTAATCGGGATGGAAACGGGATTCTCACAGGTTGGTTAGGTAGGGTTGATGGGGAAGGAGTCATCAAGGGCGGTTGGTCGGGGGTCTTGCCGTCGACATCCTCCTCCTCTTCGCCAGGTTCGTTTGGATCGGGGGTGATGGGGGACGAGCTTGGGT
The DNA here is from genome assembly GCA_030686995.1 of Artemisia argyi. Lineage (NCBI taxonomy): Eukaryota > Viridiplantae > Streptophyta > Magnoliopsida > Asterales > Asteraceae > Artemisia > Artemisia argyi. Next base: position 148,959,220 of record CM060681.1, read on the forward strand.
AAGGTGGGTCCTTGGTTGTTATTCCAGCTCGAGTGGTTATCGCGAGCATGGGGTCTTTTTTGCTTACTAATGGCATTTCAAGATTATCTAGGGCTGAGTTAAGCTTGTTGAAAAATTCTCCAATGTCATCCTACTGCTCGTCGAAAAGCTCATTAAGACCTTTCATTTGCAAGCCTTTTTCTTGAGTGAAGTGACCAAGGTCATCTTCAAAAGTGCTCCTGATCTCGAATTTAGGGCCTTCCTCTCCTTCTTCTCTCTTTACCAGATTTCCCCAGAGGGTGTAATCGTCATTTTGGTAAAAGGGCAAAAGGGAGGGATCAGCATAAATGTCCCCTCCTGACAAGCATGCATGTTCAGTTGTGGCTGCTCCTCCGCATTCTTCTACCTCATGCGGGCCCCCACAGTAACCGCAGATTAAGTAAGGATTCGACAGTTGTTTAGGTAATTGTGATCCAGCTAGGTATTCCACTCTTTTGTGAATTTTTCTCAACCGATCTGAGGTGATTTCAGAAATGCTGACAGTCGACTCAGGTTCATCCCAAGTGTCATCCTGGTCTTGAGCATATTCTTCAATCCTATCCCATCCTTCTTCGGCACTAAGATTAGCCAATCTCCCTTTTCTAGATTGGTTAATTCCGTTTCGATCGTTAGAGGAGATATTATCGTAGAAGATTTGGACCAAGAGCCAAAGCTCAATGCCATGATGGGGAACTTGTCTTATTAAATCTTTGAATCTAATACACGATTTATGGAAGGGTTCGTCCTTCCCTTTTCGGAAACGGAGGATCCTATCTCTAAACGCTGAGGTTTTTCCAGGTGGAAAGAACTTCTCATAGAACTTGGATATGAGTTGCTCCCATGTGAAAATAGATTCAGAAGGGAGTTTATCATACCATTCTTGGGCTTTTTCATATAGGGTGAAAGGAAAGAATCGCAATCGGGATGTGTCTCTAGTAGCCCCATCCGTATGGAGGGTGTCTACTATTTTCAATGGATCCTCCTCATCTAATCCGCAAAACTTACACACACTTTGGACAAGCCAAACATCGTTTGCATGCAAAACCTCATTGGTGTGTTCGTTTGGGTAGACAATGGCATTTGAGAAGCCATGAGAGGTTGGGGAAGAGTAGTCCTTAAGGCGCTTAGGAATGGGGGTTGCGGGGGTACTCATCTCGTCATTGGGTTGGAAGCTAGGGGTTGTGACATGATTTTCTGAATTTTCTTCAGAAAGGGGTGCATCAAAATCGATGGCAACGCTAGATGGTTCAGAAGTTGAGTGATATTGTCTTAATCTATGCATTTCTCTTTCGGGTTCCGCATAAGGCAAAACAAGGTTTCTAGTGGAACTACGACTCCTAGTGATCCTAAGGTTAAAGGATTCGTCGTTTGCCATGATGGCAGGTGGTGAAGAGTTACGAACAAAGACACAAAGAAATAAGATAGACTAAAGAAAACCTAAAAATAAAAATAAAATCTTACTAGAAAGGAATCTAGCAAGTAGACCTAATAAAAAGAGATTTTAACCTAGACAATAACTATTCCCCAGGCTGCGGCGCCAAGAACTTGATACGTGGGAATCGCACCAGGCTTTACCTCTCAAGGGATCTTAAGAAGCTTACAACCCCCACCAGGCAGTGTACCTGATCGTTGTAGTATAGTATAGTGACAAGTACCGGGGGATTGATCGTTCAACTAGGAATAGTGTCGCTAGGATTAGAAAACCTAAATACTAGTTCTAAAGATGAGGGATGATTATTTTTGTATTTTTATGTTTTTTAGAAAGCAAGTAAAAATCTCGGGTTTGAAGGATTTGGGCGGAATTAGTTGCTAGTCAACTAACCCAATACTAAAGAAGCAATCAAAATAAAATACAAGAAATGAAAATAAACTATATTAACTAGCGTTGTGAGCAATAAGTGGAGAAAATGTGTTTACTTAGATTTCACTACTCTCTAGACATCTTTTACACGTTAATTACTTGTTATAGTTGCATGGATGACGGATCGTATTCCTTAATATCATTCATGGGGTGGCGCACTTAACTCCCCAATTCTATGAGCTTTTATCTCCTCCTATACCATGCCCAGCACAACCATAGGGATTATAAACAGTGGCTCATGCATTAAATACAACCAATAAAGACCTAGTGCACATCGGTTCATGTTTCTTAAGACGTTCAAGCATGTTACCATTTGGAGATCTGCCAGTTTTCTTAAGCCTAACATATAATTCACTCATCCAAAACAATTATAAACAAGTAATCGACACATAATTAACATCTAGGTTTCATTAGATCCAAGCAAACACAAGATAGATCTAGCCTAGCATGATAGAATTAAGATAAGAACAAGATATAGACAACCAACACATAGACATATTGATTGAATTAAAAGAATACTTATCTCAATTACACATGAAAGGTATCAAGGGCTTGGAACCCTTGAAAAACCCGTAAAATTTGCACCAAGTTCGTACTTAGGGTTTCTCCAAAACTTCTCTCCTTTTAATGTGAAATTTAGAAAACTATATATAGGAAATAGGGTCTGAAGGCGTCAAGACCAAATAGGTGACGCCGTCACTTCGCCGCCAAAATAATTCTCGGACTGCCTTGATCTACTTTTGACGCCGTCATGTGTTATGCATTCCCAGGCCGTCATGACTTTTACTCTTGACGCCCTACTTCGTGACGCCTTCAAATCAGTTCTGGATCGTCATGGAAATTACTCTTGACGCCGTCACCTACTGTTCCCAGCAAGGAAAATTAAGACTTTGGGGTTTTCTTCACTTTCAAGCTCCAAAAACGTCCGAATTGCTTCCTTTTCTAGATTTCTCTCCCAAAGTACCTAAAATCACAAAAGGAACGATTTAGGGCAATATTTGATCAAATAAATTCAATTCCGGGCTTAAATGACCCCATAAAAGTGGTTCATTTTTCGCCTCATCAGCTTCTATGATTGGCCATTCTTTGGATTGTTATTTAAATGATTTACAGTTCGGGGTTGGGGTATCTGGAGGAGGGGAGGGTATTCTTCATGCCGTGAATCAGTTTATTGAAGAGCGTGGGGATGATGTGGGTCTTTCGATGTTATTGGTGGATTTCAAAAATGCCTTCAATATGGTGGATCGTGAGGTCATGTTACGGGAGGTTCGCCTTCATTGTCCTACTATTTCACGTTGGGTGGAATTTTGTTACTCCAACCTAGCTAGATTATATTACGGGGAACATACTTTATGGTCGCACCAAGGTGATCCACTTGGACCTCTTCTTTTTGCTTTAGTGTTAAATCCTTTTGTATGCAAGATTAGAGACTCCTTTAACCTTTTTTTTCAAGCTTGGTATCTGGATGATGGCACTATTATTGGCGATACTTTGGTTGTGGGGAAGGTTTTAGAGCTTATTATGGTAGATGGACCTAGATGCGGTTTACACGTTAATGTTGATAAAACTGAGCTTTTTTGGCCAAGGGAAGACCCTAGAAGCAGGCTTGTGGGTGTTTTTCCGCCTAATATTTCTTGACCTTTGCACGGTGTTAAATTATTGGGTGGGCCTGCTAGTGTGGACTTTGAGTTTAGTAGTGAGCTTGTTATGAAAAGGGTTGCTAAAACCATTGAGCTTATGGGTGTTGTTACTAAGCTTAATGATCCTCAGTGTGAATTGTTGCTCCTTCGTGCTTGTGCTGGTATTTCCAAGTTATATTTTTCTATGCGCACATGTTCTCCTAGAGTCTTTGAGTGTGCTCAGGTTTCATTTGATGCGGCACTTCGTTCTTCTTTGGAGCGTATTGTCACTGCTTCTGGACCTGGTTTCGGTGATTGGCAGTGGAGACTTGCCACCTTACCCTTTGCTTTAGGGGGGGGGGGGCTTGGTGTATATTCTACAGGTGATGTCTTGAACTATGCATTCCTTGCTTCTAGACTTCAATCTGCTAGCTTAAAGACTAAGCTTCTCCGACATTCTGGTATAGTGATTCGTGGTCCTTCCTTTGATGATGACTTATGTACTTTTAATGCGAAAATGGAGATTGACCTTTTGAGTAACCCAAGTGTGATCGCTGCCCCCAAACTCATGAAGAAATTGGCCGATATACATTTCACACGTGTTACCCAAACGGTTGAATCCACCTTTCGCCTATCTTCTCGACAGATGGCGCTATGGAATTCGCAAAAGGAGGATTACACTTCAGATTGGCTTAGGGTGGTTCTAATATTTGGGTTGGGACAAACTATGAATGCTAGGACTTACTGATGTGTGTTATGTTATCAACTTGGTGTTCCCCTATTTTCTGTTCAGATGCTATGCTCAGCTTGTTCCAGGGTCTTTGTGAGGGATGTTTATGGGGACCATGCTGTATCGTGTGCGGGTATTATTAGTATTAAACATCGGCATAATGTGGTACGTGATGTTCTTGTTGACATATGTTCTTGGTCAGGTATTTTGGCTCGTAAGGAGGTTGATATTGGGCTTATTGGGGAACGGGACAAACCCTTACGTCCAGCTGCTATATTACTTTACTCGTGGGATAATGGAATTGATGTATGTGTTGATCTGACAGGGTCATCACCCTTGACACAAACCGGTATGGTTGATTTTGTACCGGGTCGTGCAGTTTTTGAAGCCGCACAACGCAAACGCATCAAGTACGAGGCTAAATGCGCGGATATTGGATATGGGTTTCTCCCCTTTTCATTCTCTTCTTTTGGAGAACTTGAAAAGGATGCGGTGACCTTACTAAAGCGTATTCGAAGATTCTCGTTGACTCAAGATATTGGAGCACGTGCTGCTGCTCATTGATGAGTGCTCAAACACTCATCGTTTTTGATATATTTAAACTGCCAAAACGCACAAAAACAATCAAAAAGATATCAAAATACTTAAATTATCCCAGGGATTGTGTTTTATGTGTTTTAAAAGCAAAATGTGCAAAAACAAAGAAAAAACGTACAAAGTTTGCAGTATTGGCAGTTTCAGTCCCCCAAGTTTCAAAACTTGTCAATATTAGTCCCTAAGCATTTATTTTGAAAGAAAAAGTCAACCCAAGGTTTTGGAAGTTAATTTCACAAAATATTACATTTGGGTTGCAAGTTTTCCAAAGTTACGTATTTAGTCCCTGAAAAATCCAAAAATGGCATAAATGGTCCCTGGGAAGTTTTGGAATTTTGAAAATTGGAAAAATACTAAAATGGTTCTTGAAGTTATGGATATTGGCAATACTACCCCTTTTGAGCACTTTTGGAAAGTTACCATTTCAGCCCCTCATCTTTCCTAAAATTGCAAGAATGGTCCTTGTGTACTTAGCTTAACCATCCGGACCCTTTTCTTATTTAAACCAAAAACCAAACCAAATCCAGTATCCACCCCAAGCCCATGTCCACCAAGGCCCAACCCCATCCCTTTTAATAGTCCGGGTTCGTTGACCCAGGTCAAACCCCACAACCCCGCCTTCTTCCCCAACCAAATCCCACAAAACCAGCTCCATGTCTTCCCCCCCCCCCTCCACCTTTTCACCAACTCACTCCCCCCCCCATAATTAATGCTTAAACCTAACAACTCCACCACCATAAATGCCCTCACCAACTCCCACCAATACCACTCAGTATTTCCCTATAAGTAATTTGGGCGGGAAAAGCCAATCAATGGCTAGGATGGCTTGGAGATCAAATTGAAGGTTGAGATGTGGTCATTGGTCAATAGAGGTGCATGTGGGAGAAGCTATGTGCTACAGGAAGCTCTTTTGAGGGATATGTCTATTTTTTTTAGAAGTAGTATAAGTAGCAGTAGTGAGATAGCTGGGAGTATGTAATTTTTCTTTGTAATTTTTCTAGTTTTTGTAATGTTTAATTAATAGTTGTAATCAAACTTCAAAAGTTAATGCAAGTTTTCCTTTTTGTTTACATTTTGTGTTAAAATTCAAAGCTCCTTATAAAAAATATATCAAGCATCTGTTTAAATTCATAAAACAATACCAGGTACTTGTTAGCTTTGATAAGTTCATACACAAGATCCATTAGAAGCTTTATAAGCTTCTAATTCAATCAAAAGTTTATAGTCAGAAAATAATTAAAAATAAAAAGAAAAATCAGAGGAAAATCAAAAATTTGTGGTTCAAGGTAATGGAGCAGAGCAAGGATGAGGAGATAATGGTTTAGAGCTCAAGGGAGCCTTAGGGTGTTCTGTAGTTAAGTGGGTTCTAGTTTCTCAGCTTTGGAAGGCATTTGTAAGATCCATTTTTAATTTTAGCTTTCTTAGTGTTTAGTAATATTTGTTGTATTTACTTGTTACATTTTGATTAATAAGGTGTAATTTAAATAGTTATAAGTTTCTTAGCTCAGTTTGTAGAATAATATAGCCATTTCCTAAAAAAAATTATCAAAACAGTTTCAAAGAGGGTGTTTGGCTCAGCTCAGTACTTAGGCTTAGGGAGTGTTTATATTGCCTAATCTGGTTCAAGTAGTTTGCATTAGATATAATTAGGGTGGTTTATGCATAAAAACCAAGTTTCCTTCATAAAAAGTCAAGATTACCTCTTGATCATCATAACAGTCCACTGATAAGCTTTTGAGTGTCCAAATCCTCACCACTCCTTTGTATTTTGTTAGTATTGCTTAAAATAGGTTTATTATAGCTTATTATAGCTTAATTAGCTTGTAGGATTAATCTAAAGATCAAAAAAGTCAAATCACCAAGTTCATTAGAAAAGTCAAAATTGCAGCTTTGATGGTTTTTGTGTAACTTGAGGATTTTCTGTAGGGTTCAATATTAAGTTTCTAGGTTTGTGCTTTTAGATTATAAGTATTTAGTTGCTCATCTTCATCAGTATATTTTTGCTTATTTTTACCTATGTTGTTTAACTGCTTAATTTGTCTTATCTCTTAGCTTATTTTCCATATATCTGCCCTGCTCACAGCTTGGCATACCAATCTCATTAGCTTGAGAATTCTTTATTAATCAGTTTTAGCTTGTGTAAATTGCTGATATTTATAGCTTAACTGGCTAGGTTGGTAGATGTGCTTTTGCTTTTCTTTAGATTGCTTATTTTCACTGCTTAATTTGCTTGCCATGTACCACTAAATCATCTCCCTACACTGAGCAATCAGTGTAGTTGAGGTCTTTCACAAGCTCAATCACAAGCTCATTAATGAGCTTCAGCCTGTGAACCTTGGCTTGTTGGGAAGCTTGGCAAGCCTGCTTCAAGTTCCAATCTTGTTTGAGCTTTTTCAAGCTTATACACTAGGGCTGCAAGCAGTCCCCAGTTTGTCACCTGATTGATTGCATCTGATTCTCAGCAGGCTTGTCTCACACCCCCAACTTTATTGGTGGTTTGTGACTGACTCAGTGGGTCCTAAAGCCCCCACCTTGCATCATTTAACCCCCCTCCTACCCAGGATCAAGGGTTGACCCTTTATTTGACCATAAGACCAGTGGACCCTACTTTGTTTGACCCCAAATTCTTGTCCCAAATCTGATTCAGAAACAAGTAAGCAATCTGCTTATTTTTGTTTTCTTGGCTTATTGAAGCCACAAGTTTGGCTTATTCTTGCTTATTATAGTGTAACCAACTCATAGAAACCAATAAATACCATTGTGGACCCCACATCTTTCATTTGAGCTTAAAAAATCCTTCACAGTCAACAAAAGTCAACTTTGAGGTTAAAAAGCACTTCAAGTGCTTATTTCCAAGGGTGTAGTGAAAGTGTTTTTATTAAAAGTACTTATTTTTAGCTTATAATTAGTTTAGAAAAAGAAAAAATCCAAAAAAACCAACTTTAAAAATAGTGATAGCTTCTATTTAATAGGATTTATCAATTTAATTTTCTTTTTAATTTATTTCTAAGTAATATATCACTTTTATATTTTTAGAAATTATATTTTAGGTTAAAATAATTTTACAAATTTTCCCAGATTTTTATTTTGTCTTTTAGTGGTACTTCTAATTAATTTTAGTTTAATTTAGTTTTAATTAATATTAATCAATTAAATAGCATAATTAGTTTTTAAATAGTATAACCTAGTTTTTATAATTTTTCTAGCTTTTATTTTAGTTAAAACATTTTTATAAATTTTTCTAGAATTTTTACTGTTCATTTTCTATTTTTTATAATATAATTATTTTAAGTAGAAATTAATAAGTAATTAGCTTAATAATTATTTAATTAGCTTAAAAATACTTAGAATTAACTTTTTATAATTTTTTAGGATTCCGATGATGGTTAATTAGATTTATAAAATTTTTCTTAATTTTCTAAGCCTTTTTAGTAGTTTTAATAATTCTAATCAATTTAATTAGTATTAAATAGATAATTAGTAATTATTTAATATTAAATAATTAAATAGTGTAAACATAATTTTTATTTTTCTTAAAATTTTCTTTAATTATTAGGATTGTAAAAATATCAAATTTACACTTTTACCCCTTCCAGTCCTTCAGTTGTACTTTTTGTACTGTTCATCTGTATACGTTTTTTAATTAAAACGTACATTTTTAGGTTTAAGCTCAAATTCTCGTAATCCAAATTCCCGTAATCAATCACATAGCTTTCCTAAGCTATACTTGTTAATAATTTCCAAATAATTTTGATCATAAACCTTTTCTGTGAATAATCACCCGATCACTAATACGCTAAAGTCACAATTCACACTTCAACGGGACTTAACGACCTGGTGATACCTTATATTACCCGGAGCATTGACCTAGGCTATTTGACTTTGTTGACCATTATTTGGTCAATATAAGTTAGGTGGTTTAGCATCAATCAACTTTTGGCGCCGCTGCCGGGGAAGTGTGCGCGTTTCTTTAGCGTTATTTGAGATTAGTATTATCTCACCTCTTTCACTGTACAAATACCACCACTTGTGTATATTTTCATAATCAAAATACAAAAAAGTCATTAACACTCTTCCTAAAGTGTTAAAACACCAAAAAAATTAAAAACAACAAAACAAATCGTAACGTTTTCTGATTCGGTTTTCTTTTAAGGTGATTCTTAAAGAAAAACGATTTTGGTAAACGAAACGATACCAAAAATATTTTCCAAAAGTTTTTAAACGCATACACAAAACACAAAAACATTCGTCTCTTTCTTGTGAATAATAATTCTACATAAAAACAAACCGTCGAAAACCAAGACAGAACACCTTCCAACTGGAGGTGTGAACAAATAAGTTCCCAAATCAAAAAGATTAAAACTTGCCTTTGTATCCTTGTGGGTGGTGTACCTTTTCTAAAGAAGCCACTTACTTGTGATTATTGGTTTAAGTTCACTGTGGTTTTTGTCTCGACTTTGTTTTGATTGATTTTTGTTCCTAGTGCATGCGCACTCGTTCTTCTAGGTCTACTAGCCCATTACGTGAGCTTGTACGAAAACCTAGAAGACCTCGTAGACGTTCAGCACCAACAGTCGGATCTGAGATCCGTACTGTTGCCACACCCACTGTCACCATGGCGGAAGACCGTCCCATGTGTGAACTTCTCCAAGCACCCATCGAGGGTTACGGAGATGCCATTGTCGTTCCAGCCATCGTGGCTGATAGTTTTGAGCTCAAAACCGGGCTACTCAATCTTGTGACCTCAAGTCAATTCTACGGTTTTGAAAGGGACGATCCTCATGCTCATATTCGATGGTTCAATAAAATCACATCGACCATCAAGTACAAAAATGTCCCGTGTGAAGCAATAAAACTTCTTCTCTTCCCATTCTCCTTGGAGGGACAAGCCCGGATTTGGCTTGAAAAACAACCTCCACGATCTATTGAGACTTGGGAAGATCTTGTCAAAAAGTTTGTGAATGAATTCTTCCCACCTTCTAAGACCACGAGTCTTAAAAACGAAATCACCAAGTTCACTCAAAAATACGATGAATCTTTTGGTGAAGCGTGGGATCGTTTCAAAGAATTACTTCGCAAGTGTCCACATCATGGTTTCTCTGAGTTGATGCAGCTCGATACTTTTTACAATGGTGTGAGCCAAGCTGATCAGGATTCTCTCAATGCCTCCGCGGGAGGAAATTTTTTGAGTAGAACCACAAAAGAAGCTTTGCAAATCATAGAAAACAAGTCCAAGGTCCGCTCTACACGAAGCAAACCGATTGTTTCTCAAATCAATGCGGGACCTTCTACTTCATCTTCTGTGGGTCAATCTAGCACGGATGCTAAGCTTGACAAGCTCACTGAAGCGATCCAAGCTTTGGTTCTCGCCAAACAAAGAAAGTCTCATTTCCACAACATCCTCCCCCTGCTGAGGTTAAAAAAGTGGAAGTCTGTGTGACTTGTGGTGGGCCGCATGCCTACTACAATTGCACAGCTACTGATGGTACTCCATATGAAGCTAATGCTGTTGTCGGGTCCCAAAATCAAGGAGGCCATCAATACCGCCCTCCTATGGACCCGAACTATCATCCTCACCATTATCCTGGACCTCCCGGTTTTCATCAAAACCAAAATGTCCAAAACCGTGGCCAAAACCAAAATAGAGTGAACCAAGGTTATCAAAACCAAAGTAACTTCAATCAGGGTCACGGTTTTCAAAATCAAAACCAAGGTTTTCAAAATCAAGGTTTCCAACATCAAGGAAATTTTAACCGGAACCAAGGTCAAGGTAATTCCAACCCCCCGCTGTTTGAAAAAAAAATGTATATATGTATATAAGTAAAAAAAAAAAAAAAAAAAAAAAAAAAAAAAAAAAAAAAAAAGGTTGTATATATAGAAATAAAGTGAAAATTGGTATTTCCGCAGTTAGATTCGAATCTTGGCTTTTTACGTTCATAGCTTCGGCATAAAAGCCGGGACTTTGAATATTGAGGACAATATTCATTTCTAAGTGTGGGGGGGGGGGGGGGGGGGGGGGGGGGGAATTCTATCGAATCTTTCAAGTACCCCCGTTTTTGGCCAAAATTTTCAAAAATTTTTCACTTTATTTCAAAATTTTTGTGGTAATCAGTCCGCCTTGTCTAAGCGACAAAAGGGATTGGCTAATCCAGGAGCAAACGGCTCTTGGTAAAGATAAATCAAATCCGTTGACGGCTGGCAATTTGCCCAAAATTGTATGGTTCATCAACTCCCCGAAAACAAATGAGTTGGCTAGCCCGCAAGATTATGGCTTGTGGTAAAGGCCGTGGAAAATTCATAATTGGTAATCAGCTCACCAAGATGTTGACTAGGTCCATCAAGATGCTGGCTAGTCCAGGAGCAAACGGCTCTTGGTAAAGACTTAACAAATCCGTTGGAAGCTTGTGGTTTGCTCAAAATCACACGGTTATCAGGTGTGCCACAGTTCTTACACCTGGCTACTCCAGAAGTGATGGCTTTTGGTAAAGAGTTTAAAATCCATCAAGTTTTCTAAAAGATTGCTAGGGACTAGCAATAGTTCAGTGTGGGGGATTGATGAGTGCTCAAACACTCATCGTTTTTGATATATTTAAACTGCCAAAACGCACAAAAACAATCAAAAAGATATCAAAATACTTAAATTATCCCAGGGATTGTGTTTTATGTGTTTTAAAAGCAAAATGTGCAAAAACAAAGAAAAAACGTACAAAGTTTGCAGTATTGGCAGTTTCAGTCCCCCAAGTTTCAAAACTTGTCAATATTAGTCCCTAAGCATTTATTTTGAAAGAAAAAGTCAACCAAAGGTTTTGGAAGTTAATTTCACAAAATATTACATTTGGGTTGCAAGTTTTCCAAAGTTACGTATTTAGTCCCTGAAAAATCCAAAAATGGCATAAATGGTCCCTGGGAAGTTTTGGAATTTTGAAAATTGGAAAAATACTAAAATGGTTCTTGAAGTTATGGATATTGGCAATACTACCCCTTTTGAGCACTTTTGGAAAGTTACCATTTCAGTCCCTCATCTTTCCTAAAATTGCAAGAATGGTCCTTGTGTACTTAGCTTAACCATCCGGACCCTTTTCTTATTTAAACCAAAAACCAAACCAAATCCAGTATCCACCCCAAGCCCATGTCCACCAAGGCCCAACCCCATCCCTTTTAATAGTCCGGGTTCGTTGACCCAGGTCAAACCCCACAACCCCGCCTTCTTCCCCAACCAAATCCCACAAAACCAGCTCCATGTCTTCCCCCCCCCCCCCCCTCCACCTTTTCACCAACTCACTCCCCCCCCCATAATTAATGCTTAAACCTAACAACTCCACCACCATAAATGCCCTCACCAACTCCCACCAATACCACTCAGTATTTCCCTATAAGTAATTTGGGCGGGAAAAGCCAATCAATGGCTAGGATGGCTTGGAGATCAAATTGAAGGTTGAGATGTGGTCGTTGGTCAATAGAGGTGCATGTGGGAGAAGCTATGTGCTACAGGAAGCTCTTTTAAGGGATATGTCTATTTTTTTTAGAAGTAGTATAAGTAGCAGTAGTGAGATAGCTGGGAGAATGTAATTTTTCTTTGTAATTTTTCTAGTTTTTGTAATGTTTAATTAATAGTTGTAATCAAACTTCAAAAGTTAATGCAAGTTTTCCTTTTTGTTTACATTTTGTGTTAAAATTCAAAGCTCCTTATAAAAAATATATCAAGCATCTGTTTAAATTCATAAAACAATACCAGGTACTTGTTAGCTTTGATAAGTTCATACACAAGATCCATTAGAAGCTTTATAAGCTTCTAATTCAATCAAAAGTTTATAGTCAGAAAATAATTAAAAATAAAAAGAAAAATCAGAGGAAAATCAAAAATTTGTGGTTCAAGGTAATGGAGCAGAGCAAGGATGAGGAGATAATGGTTTAGAGCTCAAGGGAGCCTTAGGGTGTTCTGTAGTTAAGTGGGTTCTAGTTTCTCAGCTTTGGAAGGCATTTGTAAGATCCATTTTTAATTTTAGCTTTCTTAGTGTTTAGTCATATTTGTTGTATTTACTTGTTACATTTTGATTAATTAGGTGTAATTTAAATAGTTATAAGTTTCTTAGCTCAGTTTGTAGAATAATATAGCCATTTCCTAAAAAAAATTATCAAAACAGTTTCAAAGAGGGTGTTTGGCTCAGCTCAGTACTTAGGCTTAGGGAGTGTTTATATTGCCTAATCTGGTTCAAGTAGTTTGCATTAGATATAATTAGGGTGGTTTATGCATAAAAACCAAGTTTCCTTCATAAAAAGTCAAGATTACCTCTTGATCATTATAACAGTCCACTGATAAGCTTTTGAGTGTCCAAATCCTCACCACTCCTTTGTATTTTGTTAGTATTGCTTAAAATAGGTTTATTATAGCTTATTATAGCTTAATTAGCTTGTAGGATTAATCTAAAGTTCAAAAAAGTCAAATCACCAAGTTCATTAGAAAAGTCAAAATTGCAGCTTTGATGGTTTTTGTGTAACTTGAGGATTTTCTGTAGGGTTCAATATTAAGTTTCTAGGTTTGTGCTTTTAGATTATAAGTATTTAGTTGCTCATCTTCATCAGTATATTTTTGCTTATTTTTACCTATGTTGTTTAACTGCTTAATTTGTCTTATCTCTTAGCTTATTTTCCATATATCTGCCCTGCTCACAGCTTGGCATACCAATCTCATTAGCTTGAGAATTCTTTATTAATCAGTTTTAGCTTGTGTAAATTGCTGCTATTTATAACTTAACTGGCTAGGTTGGTAGATGTGCTTTTGCGTTTCTTTAGATTGCTTATTTTCACTGCTTAATTTGCTTGCCATGTACCACCAAATCATCTCCCTACACTGAGCAATCAGTGTAGTTGAGGTCTTTCACAAGCTCAATCACAAGCTCATTACTGAGCTTCAGCCTGTGAACCTTGGCTTGTTGGGAAGCTTGGCAAGCCTGCTTCAAGTTCCAATCTTGTTTGAGCTTTTTCAAGCTTATACACTAGGGCTGCAAGCAGTCCCCAGTTTGTCACCTGATTGATTGCATCTGATTCTCAGCAGGCTTGTCTCACACCCCCAACTTTATTGGTGGTTTGTGACTGACCCAGTGGGTCCCACAGCCCTCACCTTGCATCATTCAACCCCCCTCCTACCCAGGATCAAGGGTTGACCCTTTATTTGACCATAAGACCAGTGGACCCTACTTTGTTTGACCCCAAATCCTTGTCCGAAATCTGATTCAGAAACAAGTGAGCAATCTGCTTATTTGTGTTTTCTTAGCTTATTGAAGCCACAAGTTTGGCTTATTCTTGCTTATTATAGTGTAACCAACTCAGAGAAACCAATAAATACCATTGTGGACCCCACATCTTTCATTTGAGCTTAAAAATCCTTCACAGTCAACAAAAGTCAACTTTGAGGTTAAAAAGCACTTCAAGTGCTTATTTCCAGGGGTGTAGTGAAAGTGTTTTTATTAAAAGTACTTATTTTTAGCTTATAATTAGTTTAGAAAAAGAAAAAATCCAAAAAAACCAACTTTAAAAATAGTGATAGCTTCTATTTAATAGGATTTATCAATTTAATTTTCTTTTTAATTTATTTCTAAGTAATATATCACTTTTATATTTTTAGAAATTATATTTTAGGTTAAAATAATTTTACAAATTTTCCCAGATTTTTATTTTGTCTTTTAGTGGTACTTCTAATTAATTTTAGTTTAATTTAGTTTTAATTAATATTAATCAATTAAATAGCATAATTAGTTTTTAAATAGTATAACCTAGTTTTTATAATTTTTCTAGCTTTTATTTTAGTTAAAACATTTTTATAAATTTTTCTAGAATTTTTACTGTTAATTTTCTATTTTTTATAATATAATTATTTTAAGTAGAAATTAATAAGTAATTAGCTTAATAATTATTTAATTAGCTTAAAAATACTTAGAATTAACTTTTTATAATTTTTTAGGATTCCCATGATGGTTAATTAGATTTATAAAATTTTTCTTAATTTTCTAAGCCTTTTTAGTAGTTTTAATAATTCTAATCAATTTAATTAGTATTAAATAGATAATTAGTAATTAATTAATATTAAATAATTAAATAGTGTAAAAATAATTTTTATTTTTCTTAAAATTTTCTTTAATTATTAGGATTGTAAAAATATCAAATTTACACTTTTACCCCTTCCAGTCCTTCAGTTGTACTTTTTGTACTGTTCATCTGTGTACGTTTTTTAATTAAAACGTACATTTTTAGGTTTAAGCTCAAATTCTCGTAATCCAAATTCCCGTAATCAATCACATAGCTTTCCTAAGCTATACTTGTTAATAATTTCCAAATAATTTTGATCATAACCCTTTTCTGTGAATAATCACCCGATCACTAATACGCTAAAGTCACAATTCACACTTCAACGGGACTTAACGACCTGGTGATACCTTATATTACCCGGAGCATTGACCTAGGCTATTTGACTTTGTTGACCATTATTTGGTCAATATAAGTTAGGTGGTTTAGCATCAATCACTCATATTTTTAGTAGGATTAGCTTCGCTATAGCTAGAGGAGTGGGGGCCCAGTTAATATCTCGGCTCCCCACTAATTTCTTGTAAATCCTATGATTTTCTAATAAAGTGATAATAATAATAATAATAATAATAATAATAATAATAATAATAATAATAATAATAATAATAATAATAATAATAATAATAATAATAATAATAATAATAATAATAATAATAAAGGATGCAGTGACCTTACTGAAGCGAATCCGAAAGTTCTCGATGACCCAAGACATTGGAGCACGTGCTGCTGCTTATATCTTTAGTATGATTAGCTTTTCGGTAGCTAGGGGAGTGGGAGCCCAGTTGGTATCTCGGCTTCCCACTAACTTCTTGTAAATCATTTGAATTTCTAATAAAATGGTGATTATAATAAAAAAATAAAAATAAAAATATAATAATAATAATAATAATAATAATAATAATAATAATAATAATAATAATAATAATAATAATAATAATAATAATAAGAATAATAATAATAATAATAATAATAATAATAATAATAATAATAATAATAATAATAATAATAATAATAATAATAATAATAATAATAATAATAATAATAATAATAATAATAATAATAATAATAATGCATTTTTGACATTTTACTTGTTCATATACATTTAATGGAAAAATTAACGGAGTTAGGCAAGAAGGACAAAATCCGTAACATACTAAAATCATAAAGATATGACTCATCAAATGTATGTAATTAACCGGACAGGCCATAGGGACAATATCTGCAAAACTGGACAAGCCACAAGGACGATTTATGTTATCGACTCTAAAGATTAATAACTCATCAACTTTAATCAAATAAAGTATATGAAGCTAGCTACCAACTAAAATCGATGAATCTAAAAGATAAAAAGATGGTCGGGGAACTAAGGTTGTTTGTTTTTCAACAAAAGCACTTCTTCACCACTTATGTCTGCAGGCGGGCAGAGATTACAAAAGAAGCTTGATTGTTTTTCTGCAGTGATAAGAGCTTCAAATCACTTTTTTCTTCTTCTTCATAATTGCAGACATATAAAACATCTTTTTTCCACTTCATACATACAAACCCTACTTAAAATATATCTCTTTCTCTTCTCACCCACACCATTCACCATCTGAGTTGTCGTGTCCCCCACCATCCCAGCCGCCGGCCGCCACCATCTCAGCCGCAGCCATCATCATCTCAGCCGCCGCCGCCATCATCATCTCAGCCGCCGCCACCATCTTAGCTGCCGCCCTGGAAAGTTTAGGATGTTTTCATTCTTTTGTTTGTTAAAAATTAAGATTTTGATCTTTAACCCATGATATTCAAGTACCCATTTCATTATTTTAAGATTGTGGTTATGCAAAAAATTGGATCGTGGGTACTCTTCAATGTTAGAAGTATATGGCTAGATGGTTTGTTTCGAGAAAAAAGTATATGGCTTTGACCTCAATCTTAGGATTGGAAATTAGTTGTGCTTTTATATAAATTTTTTTTTACTGTGATTTGGTAATGAAATATGGGCTAGAGTGGGTCTTTTGGTATATGTTTGGTTAAAAAAGAACGTGAAAAATCCAAAAAAAAAAAGAGGAAAAATCTAATGCAATATATATATATATATATATATATATATATATATATATATATACACACACACACATAGAGAAGTACTTCAAAACTACAAAAAACAAACGTTCTTTTTGAAGATTTTAGATGCACATCTTCTTCTGCAAACATGGTTTGCAGATAAAGAGGTAAAAGTTCTGAAAAAACAAACGATACCTAAATCTTGTTTAGTATATATATGCATATATGTAATAAGAGATAGCTTAGATATAATTTTTGTAGGCAATTGGCTACAATCCTTCATGAAAAAATACACAAAAGTTGACTCACTGACTCACAAAAAAGAATAAGAGACCTACAATAGGACTCAAAGACCCATAATTTGTTCATTCATATCCTTGCAAAATTCAAAAATTTCATACATATCCTTTTGATGCATTAAATGCATTGTACTTTATGCATAAAAAACTAGTAAAAAGGATATATATGAAATTTTTGAAATTTTCAAGAATATACATGAAATTTTCCCAAGAATATAAAACAATGAGATGAGATCTATCAAAAACAACTAGCATGTAAAGTAAATATAATCAAATCTCAACCATCCAATCTCCCTCCATCTAATGGCTTAGATGAAACCAAAATATACAAAGAAGGGCAAGATAGTAAAATCACAAAACTTAATAAAAACAAAAAAAACTGCCATATCACGCTTGATTTCTCTCTCATCAACAATCGGATCACAATCCATATCACAAAAACCCAGCTCTCACGCCGGAAAATATGAATCTCACCGGATTAATCATGAATCCGATGGATTCATTCACAACACCACCGCCGCCGACGGAAATCAGATCGGAATCATCATCAACCCAGCCGGAAACATCAATAATCATATCGGAATCATCAACAAACCAATCGGAAATCATCGGAATAACGAATTCATCGAAAACACCACCGCCGCCATCGAAATCATCAATAATCAGATCGGAATCATCAACAAACCCGCCGGATTCTTCAATAAACACGTCAGAAGATGATTTGATTACAGAAGGTGATTTACCAGATGAAGATGCTACTTTTAAAGAAGTTCATGGTAAATCCTTTCAGAATCTAATTTTTTTGTTTAATGATTTAAGAGAAGTATAAATCCCATGGGATTCATACTAAATCCTATGGGATTCATTGATGAATCCCATTTTATTCATTATTAATCATTTGATTCATCAATGTGATTTTATAAATGTATCACAAGTAATTTATAAAGAATCTCATGGGATTCTGTGTGAATCCCATGGGATTCTGTGTGAATCCCATGGGATTCTGTACAAGAAATTTATAAATGTATCACAAGGAACTTATAAAAGAATCCCATGGGATTCATTAAGAATCCCATGGGATTCTTTATAAATCCCATGGGATTCATTGTTTGCAGAATTCTTAATCCCTTGAGATTCTGCTTTTTATATACAGATTCTATAAAATCACCAAGACCAACTTTATATGAATACACTGAGACACCGGGCGGATCGAAATATTGGGAGCCTCATGTAGAAGGAATTCCTATACCATAAGAGGGAAAATTCTATAACACTCTAGATGAAGCTATAGAAATGTATGGTAACTACGCTGAAGCCGGAGGTTTTCAAATTAAAAAAGCAGGACAGAAATTAACAAAATCTGGAGCGGTGCAACTCAAATACATCATGTGCAATAATGAAGGAGCTCCAAGACATATTAATATCTACACTTTAGATGCTAAATACAGTGACAAACAAAAAAGAAATACAATGATGCATGTAACAGGTAGTAAAGCTCTCTAATATATTTATAAGTTTCTTTCTGAATCCTATGGGATTCTTTCTGAATCCCATGGGATTCTTTCTGAATCCCATGGGATTCTTTGTCAATCCCATGGGATTCTTTCTGAATCCCATGGGATTCTTTCTGAATCCCATGGGATTCTTTCTGAATCCCATGGGATTCTTTCTGAATCCCATGGGATTTGTTTTTGAATAACATGTTTTTAAAATATTTTTTTATATAACAGGTTGTAGAGCTCCTATAAGGTTAGAATTGGATGTTGTTTCTCAAAAATACCAGATTGTTAAGTTTAATGCAAAACATAACCATATGCTCCTACCAAAAGAGTACAAACATTTTACAAAAAAGCAAAGAAGAATGACACAAGCGGAAAGAATGTTCGTTGTTAAAGCTGCAAAGAACAAGATTGGTCCAACACGGGCTCATAACTTGTTAACGAGTATGAAGGGTGGGTATGAGTATGTTCATGGGACAGTTGATGATTTTAAGAATGAAATGCGGGATGTTAATATGTTCATTGGGGAAAGTGACGCACAAATGCTTATAAAAAAAATGGAAAACAGAAAGATATATGTGCCAAACTTTACGTTTCAGTATAAGGTAGAAGAGAGTGAGTTAGTGGCTTTGTTTTGTGCTGATGAAGTTGCGAAATGCAATTATAAGGAGTTTGGAGACATAGTCTCATTTGATGCAACATTCAGATGTAACAGGTAAGTTTTACAAGAGATTCTTTATGAAATCCCATGGGATTTAATGAGAATCCCATGGGATTCTTTATGAAATCCCATGGGATTATCATGAAATCCCATGGGATTCTCATGAAATCCTATGGGATTCACAGATTATATCCCATGAGATTCACCCTTTTAGATTGTGTGTGTAATTAACAATTATGTTATTTTTAGGTACAATATGGTGTTTGTACCATTCATCGGTGTCGATAATCACAGAAAGTGTGTCACACTTGGATCGGGAATGCTATTACATGAAGACACTGAGTCATACACATGGCTTCTAAAAGCATTTATGACGGCTTTAAAAAAAGAACCAACAATGGTGGTAACATATCAAGATGGAGCAATGAAGAGAGCCATTGAAGCCGTTTTCACTAAAGCAAAGCACATACTTTGCATGTGGCATATTGGCCAAAAGATTCCCGCAAAGGTAACTTATCGAACTTATAAAAAATGTTATCACATATGATACTATGAATCCTATGGGATTCTGTATGAAACTATGAATCCCATGGGATTGCCTAATAAATCCCATGGGATTGCATGATGAATCCCATGGGATTTACTGAATTCATTTGTAAATCCCATGGGATTTACATGTGTAAATCATCTTATTTATGCTGATAACATGATTCTAAAACTATCTTTATCAAAAACAGATTTGTAAAGAGATATATGTAGAAACAGATTTCAAGAAGCGTTTTAGGAAGATTGTTTGGAATATGTACATGGAACCGTTGGAATTTGGAGAGAAATGGGCTAAGTTGATTGAGGATTTTGGTTTGCAAAATCACAAATGGATGACCAAGATGTTTAACCTACGAGAAATGTGGATTCCAGCTTTTTTCATCGACTCGCCATTGTTTGGTTTGATGAGAACCACATCAAGATCCGAGAGTGAAAACTCGTTCTTCAAAAGTTTCACAAGCCCAGGAGCAACGCTAGTTAGTTTTATGATGTCCTATGAATCAGCAATGGAAAGACAACGATATAGGCAAGAACATTTGGACTTTAAAACATTTTACGCGGCTCCAAAATGCCTAACAGAATTAGAGATTGAACGTCATGCAGCAAAAGTGTATACTAGAACGATATTTCTGCTGGTTCAAACTGAAATATACGAAGCATGCTGGAATTGTACGATTCAAGATTTAAAGATAGAAGAAGGTTGTGAGATTGTAATGATAAGAGACAAAAATCCGTGGGTTTATAGAAAAACTAATAAGGAAGCTGCAAAAGAACAAGCAGAGGAAGACAATAGTGTGGAGAAGAAAAAATTTATAGACTATAAGGTATGTTGCTTTTTATTCATTGTGAATCCCATGGGACACACTGTGAATCCCATGGGATTCACAGTGAATCCCATGGGATTCACAGCGAATCCCATGGGATTAGTTATAAATTATGGTTTTCAGTATGAATTTAAAAAAAAAAAGTAATTCAAAGTAATTCCATGGGACTCATTAGTGTGGGATTCACAGTGAGTCCCATGGGATTCACAGTGAATCCCATGAGATTCAGAGTGAATCCCATGGGATTCACAGTGAATCCCATGGGATTCACAGTGAATCCCATGGGATTAGTTATAAATTATGGTTTTCAGTATGAATTTAAAAAAAAAGTAATTCAAAGTAATTCCATGGGACTCAATAGTGTGGAGAAGAAAAAGTTTATAGACTAAGGTATGTTGCTTTTTATTCAGCATGAATCCCATGGGACTCACTGTGAATCCCATGGGATTCACAGTGAATCCCATGGGATTACTTATAAATTATGGTTTTCAGTATGAATTTAAAAAAAAAAAAAAAAAAAAGTAAATCAAAGTAATTCTTTTCTTATTTTTCCCAGTGAATCCCATGGGATTCACTCCTATGGGATTAGTTTTGAGAATGAATTTGTTACAGTGACTCTTGTTATCAGCATAAAAACCATGATATACACATGTAAATCCCATGGGATTGAGAAATGAATCCCATGGGATTTACAGTGAATCCCATGGGATTGTATGTGAATCCCATGGGATTAGTTATGAATCCATGATTTTCAGTATGAATTTTAAGGAAAAAGTAATTCAAATTAATTCTTTTTTTATTTTTTGTTTAAAATAGGTACTGCGTACAATAGAAGATGGGTCGGTGGTATGCAGTTGTAGACATTTTGCTCGATATGGTTTTCTATGCCGACACATATTCTTTGTCTTCAAGAACCGTGATATTAACGTCATTCCAAAACAGTATATTTTGAGGCGTTTGACAAGGGATATAATACCACCTGAATTGAGAAGGAAAAGAAACAGATATGGGGAAAAAATGTGAAAGTTGAAAGACTTACAAACGAAGCAACTTCTGTGGTGGACGATTGCTTATTCAGGTTAAGCAATAATGTAGAGAAGATGGGTGAGTTTGTAGAAAAGTTGAAGACTTTGAAAACAGAAGTGGAGGCTGAGGTTCCAAATCCTCCTTCAAGTAAAACGGCAGATGTGATTGGTGAACATTTTGCAATTTCTAATCCTGAGGAAACAATAGTCAACAATCCAACAAAGGTAGGAAACAAAGGGAATATTACAGAAAAGGAACGCAATAAAAGGCGAAAGAGTGAGAGAGAAAAAGCACTTGGAGTTAAAAAGAAACAAGAGAGGAAGTGCGGCTTTTGTGGAAAAAAGACCAACTTACACACAAAAACAACTTGTCCGAAAAACCCAAATAGGCGAAAGCCGAAACCAAAAGTTTCTTGAACAAACTTATTATATTCTGATTTTATGTTAGTTCTTTTTTATTCTTTACTTGAATATTTAGATGATTTTCAAAGGAAATTTCTGAATTTGTTAGTTATTTTCTTCTTTAATTGGATATTTAGATTATTTGAAAAGAAATTTCTGAATTTGTGTTATTCTAATTTTTTAATTGAATATTTATAAGAATCCCAAGGGATTATCAAATGAATCCCATGGGATTATTTCCCTAATCCCATGAGATTCTTTGAAATTCGTTTATAACAGAAGTCACTGAAATTTCTGAATTTGTTTATTTTCATTCTTTAATTGAATATTCATAAGAATCCCATGGGATTAGAAAATGAATCCTATGGGATTATTTCCCTAATCCCATGGGATTCATTGAAATTCGTTTAAACCAATTACTTATAACAAAAACAACATAACCCAAATTCAAGGCGAAAGCCGAAACCAACAGTTTCTAGAACAAATTTATTATATTCTGGTTTTCTGTTGGTTATTTTTTCTTCTTTACTTGATTATTCAGATGATTTAAAAAGTAAATTATGGTTTTTTTTTTTTTTTTTTTTTTTTTTTTTTTTTTTTTTTTTTTTTTTTAATTTTCTTCTTTATTGAATATTAATAAGAATCCCTAATCCCATGAGATTCTTTGAAATTCGTTTATAACAGAAGTCATTGAAATTTCTGAATTTGTTTATTTTTATTCTTTAATTGAATATTCATAAGAATCCCATGGGATTAGAAAATGAATCCCATGGGATTATTTCCCTAATCCCATGGGATTCATTGAAATTCGTTTAAACCAATTACTTATAACAAAAACAACATAACCCAAATTCAAGGCGAAAGTCGAAACCAACAGTTTCTAGAACAAACTTATTATATTCTGGTTTTCAATTGGTTATTTTTTCTTCTTTACTTGATTATTCAGATGATTTAAAAAGAAAATTCTGGTTTTTTTTTTTTTTTTTTTAATTTTCTTCTTTATTTGAATATTTATAAGAATCCCATGGGATTCATTTGCTAATCCCATGGGATTAGCAAATGAATCCCATGGGATTATTTTATAACTTCATTTAAAATTTCAACCATCAACAAGAAAATGTAAATAAAATATCAGATGATTTAAAAAGAAAATTCTGTTTTTTTTTTTTTTAATTTTCTTCTTTATTTGAATATTTATAAGAATCCCATGGGATTCATTTGCTAATCATGGGATTAGCAAATGAATCCCATGGGATTATTTTATAACTTCATTTAAAATTTCAACCATCAACAAAAAAATGTAAATAAAATATCATAAAAATCAGATAATAGCAAGAAAATCTATAAAAAAATATAATAAAAATCTGATAATAGCATAAAAGAAAATCTGTGTAAACCATCTACTTCAACAGTTATAGTTCTACCATTGACAAAAGACGAACTTCTAGAATTTGCAGTCACGTGCATCCCTATTCCTAATTGCTGAAAAAATTATAGACAGCTTTTCATGAGAAGGAAGTTTATCAAACTCCAATGCTAATTCATACATCTTACCCGCATGAACATTAATCTCGTGTAACAAGATCTTGGTAGCAAACTTGAATCTCAATAACCTCAATTGGGTAGACTGCTCTTTAGACTCAGCAACCAAACCACAATCCCATTTTCCAGGAGCTTCACCAATGTAATTATCCATATGTAACATAGCGAAAACACCACAATCCTTGAAGTTGTTCTTGGTCTTCCACTTGAGGCTTGCGATTCTTGGCTTGACTTTACGAATGCTAGCATGTTTATTGTATCCATACAACTCCAGATGACGGGCAAATAATGTTTTCTACAAAAATTATTAAAAAAAGAGAGCATAAATAACTATAATTATGAGAAAAGTAACATGTGTCATATGTGTCAATCCCATGGGATTCAGAATGAATCCCATGGGATTCAGAATGGGATTCAGAATAAATCATAAAAGTACTTACAAGAAGTTCACATGAATCTTCATACTTTTCCTCATACGTTGCTCCACAATTGCTGTTATCCAGTATCGTCATTGTTGTAACCCTTTTAGTAAGGCTGAAGACAACAACAAAGAAATGGCCCGATTTGCGAATAGGAAAAAATGCCTGTTTAAACAAAACAAAAAAACATAATAAAAATGACAAAAAGTAAAAACAAAAATAAAAAATTAAAACAAAAAAATATAATTTTACCAATTCAATGCCTTTGAGAGATATGCCACCAACATCATCTTTAAAATGAGCCGAAAGTTCTTTTTCAAATTCTTGAAATTTATCATCCTCAGACTCCAATATTCCATCAAACATAGTTATCGGCTGTATATGCGATTATACAATATCATGTTACGATATGAATTAAAAACAGTTTACTAAGCAAAATGAAAAAATAATTACTTACAACACACCCAATTGGGAAAAAGTGTCGCGATGGACAACCAACGCTTCTAGAACGATTTTCATGATTCAAAATTGCAGCTAAACAATCAATTACATTAGCATCAACCTCCAAACCGGGTGCTAATGTCTCCATATTCAAACGAACTGAATATGGCTCCCCAGAATGTGTTTCAAAAACTAGTTCACTATATAAGAAAAAAAATCATTTAAGAATCATATCATATAATTGTAAATCCCATGGGATTCACATACAATCCCATGGGATTTACAAATGAATCCCATGGGATTCATGTGAATCCCATGGGATTCATGTGAATCCCATCAGATTCACTGTTAATCCCTCACATTGAATCAGATAACAATGAAACTTATATAAAAAACACAAACTTACATCTTTTCGCCCTGCATCGCGAAAACACTATTCCCAAGAACGAACTCCGGCCTAGTTAGTTTAAGTTGAACCTTTGTCTTCTTGTTCATATATGGAGACAATAAATAGGAAGACGGTTTCACCAAACGCTTTTCAGGACTCAAACTTACATTGGAAGCACGAGTAGCCATATTTTGAGGAGTAATGGCACCTGGATTCACATCGCCACCCATTGGCTCCACAGTACCTTCAGCGACCGACTTTAGCTGAATAAAATAAAAAAATTTTAATTAAAAATAAATAAATTAAATTAAAACACTAATATTATACAAGAATATTACATAATCGAACTCAGCAGCTGCACAATTAAACCACTCTTCAATCAGCTCTAAATTGTTTTTGATCCATTAAGTTAAAGAGAAAGGTTCAGCAACTTGCTTCACGGGAACTGCATCATCTTGCTTCTCGGCATCTTTATCATCCCCATTACCATCATCACATTCTTCTTGTATTTGAGATGGATTAACCACTGTTGAAATAACTAAAACAAAACTTATGAGGCTTATACTTTGAACATTAGGCAACAAAACTTCTGGGATTGACAAATGAATCACATGGAATTAACAGATGAATCCCATGGGATTCACAGATAAATCACATAGGATTCAACAAAAGAGATCCAATAAAAGGGAAAGAGATCCAATAAATTAACCAATGTCGGAAAGAGATCCAATAAAAGGGAACTACAACAATTATAAACTTAACAAATCTAACAAAGTTATTACATAAATTCGACAGTCTCAAGTACAAAAGAGAACCACAACAGCCTATCAGAATTAAGGATCGGTATCAGATAGACGTTTATCATTTACAGTACCAACATCTCCCTCAGCACCTCCATTATCATCAGCTCGATGAAGATCTTCACCATTCAATGAGACAGGATGCTCGAGGATCTGAACATACCTTTGATAAAGTTCAATGAGCTTTGGATTGGTAGGAAAGTCTACACCGCCTATAACCAAAAATTCTTCAACAGCAAGTCTTTCATTGCTTCTAACAGATAAGTTTTCTTCAATTTTTTTAAGCAATTCCTGGAGAAAAAACAAATAGGAATATTCATAATGAGATAAGCACATTGAATCCCATGGGATTCATATACAATCCCATGGGATTCACAGTTAATCCCATGTAAGCCCATAGGATTAACTGTGAATCCCATGAGATTGTGTATGAATCCCATGGGATTAACTGTGAATCCCATGGGATTGTTTATGAATCCCATGGGATTCTAAACATGCTCACACATAAAGAAGTATCACAATAAAATAAAACAAGGAATTAAACAAACTGTACAACCCCAAATTTAAGTTTGTAGCAGCGGAAAAGAAATTTGGGTGTTACGGGGAGGATCGAAATTATAATCTCATAAAACGGCTTAAAAGAAGCGTTTTGAAAGTTATTTGTCATTCAAATAATATTTTTGATAAAAGATGAACCATTTGATTTAAAATCTTTTTAAAAGATATAAAGGCTTGAAAGAATGACATATTTGATTTTTACACCATTTTAATTTATCAGAGTAATAAATGCCCGCTCCGTGTCTTGTCCTGCTCCGTTAAATTACCTGAGATACACATGCTTAAAAGTGTCAACACAAAGGTTGGTGAGTTCATAGTGTTTTATGGAAAACCATTTATTTTGATAGATTTCAGGAATATTTGGTAATGATAAATACAAACAGTAATGGAACAAGTATTGAGTAATGATGACTATAATCACAGATAAACCATATAAATATTCAATCAAATTCAAATAAGGAATCAATAATCCTAACACGAGATGGAAACTCATGATGCGAATTTAATAACATATACAATTCAAGTCTGGTCAAATTCCTATACAGCTGTATCTAAATATATGTTGAAAACATACATTCCCTTATGGATATTGCACCAAGCCTCATGACACGCAAAACGTTAACAAAAGAGGTGATTTATCAAGTCAATGATAAATTTTGCCATCTTATAATAGGTGATTTGCCAATTCCTATTTTTCTTCAAATATAGTGTATCACGACTAATACGACTAACCATATGCATATGGCATTCCGTCAAGTATTAGTGGGATAGGAGGTCAATCCTTAACAGGTTTCGAAGTTGTTCACTATATTCGCGCTCACATACAAGTGATTAATGGCTCATGATTGAGGGACTTTATGGCGATGAAGGTAACTTAGGCAATATCAAGGTAATAATGTAATTAAAGTATTTATGCTCTTCCTAGTAATTATTTCTGTTGAACATAGAAATGTCATATAGAGATAATGGAATCATTCAGGATAGTATAGTATAGTCAAGTATCATACCACAATAATCACTTTGGAAACATTATCATCTGAGTATCAGTATTTCAGTTAAGTATTTCGCTAGTAACATACATATATCACATGCCACAATAATTAAATTGGAAACATTATCATCTGAGTATCAGTATTTCAGTTAAGTAATTCATCAGTAAAATATATTTATCACATCTTAAGTCATAAATTTCATCAGGTAATTATTAATAAGGAAATTGATTTGAATCATGTAATTTATTCATATACTTATAAAGTTATCAAAGTATATGTAAGCATATATCTCCCCCAATGAGTTAAAAACAAATATTGGAAATGGGGCTATGACTCACCTTGATTGATGTTGGGATGATGAAAAGTAAAGTAGGATGAGATTATGAGAATGATTATGGAAACGTCTTTGATACGGAACCTGATAAATAAATTTATCTGAGAATTTAACCAAATACGATTTGGTAAATGAATAACGATTAATCGTTATGATGAAAAGATGATATGCGAATGGAATTATTATGTTTATAATAATATGATGAGATGTGCTATTATTTCTAAAGTTTTTCCTTTTTAACCATGACGATAATAATACGTAATGATTATTAGTTAAAAAGTCGTTATATATATTATTAACGTAAAAATAACTAATATATAAATAAAATATAATAAAAATGCATATGACGTGATGGGTGACGTAAAATAGAAAATAAAATAAGAATGTCAAATATAATATGTTGGTCCTTGTCCTTTTCCAGTTTTTACACTTTTTATACTAACGGCGTTAGCGTTACACCATTAGTCCTTTTTATATATAATTTATAATTACAGTCCACTACATGTCCAATATTAAAATCTAAGCTTGGAAATTAATAATATGTCATTTTATAACCTATAGTTTCTGTTTTTACTGTTCCAGTCCTTTGTTTTAATAGTTTGGCAGTTTTAGTCCCTGAAGGTATCGTCGCGTTACATTTTTAGTCCAAATGTACAAAAATTATGAGAAAAATTATATAAAAATTTCCGAAGCTTATTTTATTAATAACAAGCTTATTTCTACAGCTTATTTGCTAAAAAACTTATTTTTTAAGCAATTGGGCCTTAATGAACCAAATCAAAAGCCCGTTAAGAAATTTAGAGGCGAGGGCATGAAAACAGTTTTGGCCCTGGACTTGGGTTACTTTTGTGATTCTAAAAATATATTTTATGGGCCTGGTGGACTGATAAAATGCTAAGTCTTATTGGGCTTAGTATAAGCCCAATCGAGTTTATTTAGTTTTTGAATAAAATGAGATTTAGAAAACTTTGTGATTGTCGATCAAATTGGCTAAATTTTAGTGTCGAAACGTGAGTATTTTTACAAGTTATATAAACGAAAATGACAGTTAGCTAGGTGGTCTATTGAGTCGTGTAATAATATTGGGTGTTCGTTAATTTAAACTACGAGATAAACGAGTGTTTCATGAGACGTTTGTGACGTAAAAAGACTTAGAAATATTTCTAAGTGTTTAGAGTTTTTGATACCGATTAACACTAGATTCAAAATAGATTCGTACGATGCATGTAACATAAAAACAAAGGTCAAATATGTGTGCTACGTGACTCCTAGGCCTTCCAAGATAGAGGCTAGCCACATGTCGTGTACTACATGATAATTTGTACGTAAAATTTATATATAAAGCTTATATATAATCGACAAAACATATACATGATGCATGGAATATATTTTACGTGTGAAATGAATTGAAAAGAGTTTGAAACAACTTACTACACCCCTTGGGTGGTAGAGAAACGAGTATGGAAGAAGGAAACACAAGAAACTATCAAATTCGACTATAACCCAAAGTAATAATCGAATTTATTAAACCCGATCCTATTTCTTGCTTCAAATACGTGAGTATGATTATTGCTAGAACTTCAGAGGTGATTTTTAGGAAGAAAGGAAGTTTATGATAGTATTTTGAATGATAGGAACGGATGCATGCACAAGAAGTATATATATAACTTATTTAGCAACACGTATGGTGTAAAATCTTCCAAAGAGTCCAAATACACTATGCAATGTCAGTAAATATAGGTTATAGGCTGAGTTATATATCATATAAATACACTTGAGAGTGCATGAAATAAGGTGGATGTCTTGATGATTCATATATATGTCGACCACTATATTTATTTGTACATGAATTGAGTAATCATGTACCATTTGAACATAGCTGATCATCCTTGACATTTAAACATGAAATCATGCTAGGAATGTTATTAGGAACATTTAGGAACAAACGGGAAACAAAACGGTTAAGTATTGAGTTTAATATGAATCGATTGAATTGAATTTTTGTCAATCACTTCGCCTCTTAAAAATGTATCAAACGTCGACCTATGAACTTGGGATTTGACACACTAATAGTTGGCTAGGTGGGGAATGAGATGGTGCAAAAATATATAGGTGTCGTGTTTAAGATTTGAGAGAACGAGAGTCTTTTTGTTGCTAGTTTAGTCGATCTATGTATAAAAATTGAAATGAAAATGGGCTAAAGATTTGGGCTGATTGGGCTTAGGAAAAATCAAGGGCCCGTTTGGATTGTAATTAGTTTATAATTAGGATTAGTGAATTATTTAGTTTTGTTAAACGTGTCGAGAATTTGTTTCGTCGTTTGGTGAATTCTGTGATATCGTAATCGTAACCATTTAATATAATAAGAAAAATTTTAAATTTCCCCGTAAAAATGGTGATTAAAATAATGACAGAGATTAATATATAATTAACCGTTATTAATTATAAAGATTTTTGCGAAGTTTTACAGTATCCACATGTCATTCTGAATTTCGTCCTGAAATTCAAATTTAACGTGATTACTTGAGTAAAGAATTTTTTGAACAGAGGGTTGTCGAGAGGTTTTTATTCCTAAAATTAAGGAAACGTGATTCAGTTAGATTTACCTGTACTAGACAAGACAAGGTAACTGACGTATTTAAGGGTTGTGAATATTGAAAATAGTGGTCATGAATAGTGAAATAACGGCTAGTGTATAGTGTCCAACGATCGGGAATAGTGCCCAACTGCTATATTCTAGCCTATAAATACCACTTCCAAATTTCCACTTCTTCCATCAACCATTTTCCTCTCATTTTCCATCTCAAAATACCGCACCTCATCACCATCTTAGCGATTGTGTATGTCATCCTTGCCGCTATCTACTTAGCGTATGTTCCAGATGAAGACTTTGGATTCTTGGTCGCGATCTTGATGTTTGTCGTACCACTCACTATCCTAGCCATTACCGTAGACAAGATATGGGGGTAAAAATCTCGAGCTAGGGTTGTTTTAAATTAAGTTCTTGTTGTTTTTCTATGTACTTGTAACGAATAAGAAATAAAACTCGTTTCGTTTTTATGTTTAGGAATTTGTCTCATTATTGTTTTTAATGGTTTGTTTATATTTATCTTTCAGCATAATTAGGGTGATTCATCCTGTGGTGGCTCTTGCTATTGTTTTGTTGGTGGGAGTCTTTGTTGCCATAGCGGACCAACCTATTGAAGATTCCATGGTTTATATTGTAATAATTGTAACGGTAGCACTTCTGATGCTAATTATTTGTTTATGTATTAATTTTTATGGATTTTAATAAAATTTTCGCTATTGGAGTTTTCTATCAGTCTTTGTGAATTATTTGGGTTCTCTCACTTGTACTTTTGTTGGTTTCTTAGCATAATGGTGATGAGATAAGATAGGTATTTATTGTGGTTTGTTCAATGTATTATTTATGAATAGTTCATTTTAGCTCTATGTTTTGCTTTTGAATGAAGATTGTTATTTAAAAATTTGAAAATACCACTGTTCCCTTCATAACATAATTCTTCCTAAATTAGACATAGTTGATCAGGCTATGTATAATTGAGGACCAAATGATGTGATGTTTGGCTCAATCATATGTTCCTATAAATTGTTTTAGATGGTGTTCAACGTGTTGTTTTCATAATATAACACGTAATTCCCTTTAAAAATAAAGTAGAAAATTTTAGGGTTCATACTATGAATCAGAAATTTATGGAGTAAATATAGTATATTGTCATTTGGTAAATGGGACAGAAATTGAAATTAACGTAGATTATCATTATTATGGAAATATTACAAAGTAGACTTTTTGATAAGGTAGAAAGATAGTTGTTATACTTAGGTTACATCCATCGTAACCTAAAGTAAAATACAGGAAAGAGATACAACTTAGGAAATTCTTAAACTAGATTTTATTTATCTACAACAGGAATTTATTCATCTGTTTAAATCTAGTTGCCATTCCCTCGATACTATCAAGGTCTTTAAAGATTCTTCATTCTCTTGTAAAAGTCTTGGCTTTCCAATTAACATTGTAGTTTGGACATCGGCTCTTGTAATGCCCTTTCCCACCACATCCGTGGCTTACTATTGTTGTTGGTTGTCCTTTCCTGACCTGAGTCTTACAGCTAATTGCCTTGTGACCTGTTTTCTGACATTTCATGCACTTAACCATGCAGATTCCTGTGTGATGCTTGTTGCATTTTTGACACAAGGGTTGACTTCCACGATAACCACTTCCAGTAACAGGTGTGACGAGGCAATTTCTATTAGCTTTCTGATTGTATTCCAGCTGACGTTGATAGTCCATATGATCTTCTAGATGTTTACGATAGCGGTCTTGAGCATTGATGATGTTGCAGTAGATGGGGTTGATGGTTCCTATTTCGGGGAGTTTTCGCTTTTGATTATTTCCATTAGGTATAACCCCGTGCCTAATTTCTTGATTATGGTTGATGGTAGGGTTGATCATTCCCTCTTAAATCTTTAAGTGAGGTGGCCTATACTTCATGAAACTTGCAGGGTGGTGCTTACCAAGTATACCCGTCTCTCTTCTCGGATAAACTACGGTAGTCCCTTCTAGTACCACTGACACTATGTCATTTACCAATTTCTTGATAGCTCCAGGAGTCATGGTGATTTCTGATGATGATGAAGAATATGCATTGTTCATGTTGCCCATTTTCTGAAATCATTAATGAAATTCAACATTAGAATCCATATAATATCAGAATAATTCAAATAATGAAGTTAATTATTTCATTGATAATAGACTGAATTGACTCCCTACTGTAATCTAATTTCAAGATATGTCTGTGTTGTATCATTTATCAATGATCAACTCTTGATATGGGATTACTAAGGAACAAACCGACTTGTCTATTAAAGCTGAAATTTAATAATCTTTTCTCCATTCTTTAAATTCCCTTTCAAAAATTGATATTTAGACGATTCTTAAGATTTTGGGTTAATTATGGTAAGTTTAAGAAATCTTAAAAATTTGTAAGAAATCTTATGGTAGATTTGAATAACATTACGGAGGTAAACAGAATATTAATAACTTGACTGATTGTTTTTGCAAGATAAATGATACAAGAACTTTTATTAATACTCCATTGATCTGCGTAGAATCATTTGGTTATCAAAGAAAATAACAAATGATGAGATTTTTGCATGAAGATATAAGGATTCATTACATGCATGATTGATATGAAAGAAAAGATCGATTCATAACATAGAGATATAACAGAAAGGATGTTATTATACATTATGATTTGATTACAAGTTCTGAAGTTTTAGATTAATTGAACATTACATGAAATATTAACCAAAACTATTTGGTTTAGTAGGTACAACAAGGATACTTGTAAACTTAAGATTAGTTACGCCTCTGACGTAAATATCTAACTTCTTTCTCAAGTTCAAATTGTGCAGCTTCCATGTTTGAGAAACGTTCTTGACACATGTTCATTTGATTTTCCAACATAGTCTCTAATGCGGAAATCTTTTGACCCTGGTTTCTGGCTGCGTCTCTGGCCATCCATAGGGTTCTTTCAATATCTTCAACTCTTCCATGTGTATGACCGTGTTCTCTTCTTGCACAACGGACCCTGGAGTCGAAGCTTCCAAGCTCCTGGTTGGTGTTGTCTTTTATCTCATTAATCTTTATTCCTAATTCACACATTGTTCGTCTCTCAGCATCCGCCCTTTTGAACAATGCGTCAAGGTTACGGTCGTACCATTCAAATTGAGTTGGTCGTAACCCTTTTAGCTGTTCAGTGTGAGCATCCAATATGCTGGCTTGTCGATAAATAAGATTCCATATTGTATCAGGAGTGCTTATATTGTAGTCGGGTGAGTTAGGTGAGGATAAATTATTTGGAAAATCTGGTATTGAGGAATCTGAAGTATAAAGTAACGGAGAATTTGGCTCAACATTCTTCCACAGTATCCCTTGGCTTGAACCTTGTCCAACTTCGAATGTTGTCTGGCCACCAATCAAATCTTCATATGATTCAGTAGCTCTCCTGAGTTATTGACGTAAAGGTGAACGAATAGGTGGCGATGGAGGTGATCTCTGAGTGAGTTCTATATCAGGCTAGGGTTGTGATATTTGTACGTAAGGATCTTCAGTATTCGGATAATTTTGATTGATAGATGAGGTATTAGTATTATGGAGAGTAGTTTTGATATTCACGGGAGTTTCTGAAGACATGTTACTGTAGTAACCAAGAATAATATTTTATGAGGATTTTGTATGTTAAAGATGTAACAGTACAGATGAAATAATTATTGTGTATGAGTAGCTATTCAGCATGTAAAATAATCTTAACAGATAATGTATTGAGCACGGCAGTCTACAGACACGGAGGGCATAAAATGGTATGGTGTAAAATCATTATTTTGAAAGTGTAGTTATAGTTTAATGTTTGAAAACATTTAATTCTCTATAACACTAGCTCTGATGCCAATCTGTAACACCCCCAAATTTAAGTTTGTAGCAGCGAAAAAGTAATTTGGGTGTTACGGGGAGGATCGAAATTATAATCTCATAAAACGGCTTAAAAAAGCGTTTTGAAAGTTATTTGTCATTCAAATAATATTTTTGATAAAAGATGAACCATTTGATTTAAAATCTTTTTAAAAAAATATAAAGGCTTGAAAGAATGACATATTTGATTTTTACACCATTTTAATTTATCAGAGTAATAAATGCCTGCTCCGTGTCTTATCCTGCTCCGTTAAATTACCTGAGATACACATGCTTAAAAGTGTCAACACAAAGGTTGGTAAGTTCATAGTGTTTTAAGGAAAACCATTTATTTTGATAGATTTCAGGAATATTTGGTAATGATAAATACAAACAGTAATGAAACAAGTATTGAGTAATGATGACTATAATCACAGATAAACCATATAAATATTCAACCAAATTCAAATAAGGAATCAATAATCCTAACACGAGATGGAAACTCATGATGCTAATTTACTAACATATACAATTCAAGTCTGGTCAAATTCCTATATAGCTGTATCTAAATATATGTTGAAAACATACATTCCCTTATGGATATTGCACCAAGCCTCATGACACGCAAAACGTTAACAAAAGAGGTGATTTATCAAGTCAATGATAAATTTTGCCCTCTTATAATAGGTGATTTACCAATTCCTATTTTTCTTCAAATATAGTGTATCACGACTAATACGACTAACCATATGCATATGGCATTCCGTCAAGTATTAGTGGGATAGGAGGTCAATCTTTAACAGGTTACGAAGCTGTTCACTATATTCGCGCTCACATACAAGTGATTAATGGCTCATGATTGAGGGACTTTATGGCGAAGAAGGTAACTTAGGCAATATCAAGGTAATAATGTAATTAAAGTATTTATGCTCTTCCTAGCAATTATTTATGTTGAACATAGAAATGTCATATAGAGATAATGGAATCATTCAGGATAGTATAGTATAGTCAAGTATCATACCACAATAATCACTTTGGAAACATTATCATCTGAGTATCAGTATTTCAGTTAAGTATTTCGCTAGTAACATACATATATCACATGCCACAATAATCAAATTGGAAACATTATCATCTGAGTATCAGTATTTCAGTTAAGTAATTCATCAGTAAAATATATTTATCACATCTTAAGTCATAAATTTCATCAGGTAATTATTAATAAGAAAATTGATTTGAATCATGTAATTTATTCATATACTTATAAATTTATCAAAGTATATGTAAGCATGTATCTCCCCAAATGAGTTAAAAACAAGTATTGGAAATGGGGCTATGACTCACCTTGATTGATGTTGGGATGATGAAAAGTAAAGTAGGATGAGATTATGAGAATGATTATGGAAACGTCTTTGATACGGAACCTGATAAATAAATTTATCTGAGAATTTAACCAAATACGATTTGGTAAATGAATAACGATTAATCGTTATGATGAAAAGATGATATGCGAATGGAATTATTATGTTTATAATAATATGATGAGATGTGCTATTATTTCTAAAATTTTCCTTTTTAACCATGACGATAATAATACGTAATGATTATTAGTTAAAAAGTCGTTATATATATTATTAACGTAAAAATAACTAATATATAAATAAAATGTAATAAAAATGCATATGACGTGATGGGTGACGTAAAATAGAAAATAAAAAAAGAATGTCAAATATTATATGTTGGTCCTTGTCCTTTTCCAGTTTTTACACTTTTTATACTAACGGCGTTAGCGTTACACCGTTAGTCCTTTTTATATATAATTTATAATTACAGTCCACTACATGTTCAATATTAAAATCTAAGCTTGGAAATTAATAATATGTCATATTATAACCTATAGTTTCTACTTTTACTGTTCCAGTCCTTTGTTTTAACAGTTTGGCAGTTTTAGTTGCTGAAGGTGTCGTCGCGTTACATTTTTAGTCCAAATGTACAAAAATTATGAGAAAAATTATATAAAAATTTCCGAAGCTTATTTTATTAATAACAAGCTTATTTCAACAGCTTATTTGCTAAAAAAACGTATTTTTTAAGTAATTGGGCCTTAACGAACCAAATCAAAAGCCTGTTAAGAAATTTAGAGGCGAGGGCATGAAAACAGTTTTGGCCCTGGACTTGGGCTACTTTTGTGATTCTAAAAATATATTTTATGGGCCTGGTGGACTGATAAAACGCTAAGTCTTATTGGGCTTAGTATAAGCCCAATCGAGTTTATTTAGTTTTTGAATAAAATGAGATTTAGAAAACTTTGTGATTGTCGATCAAATTGGCTAAATTTTAGTGTCGAAACGTGAGTATTTTTACAAGTTATATAAACGAAAATGATAGTTAGCTAGGTGGTCTATTGAGTCGTGTAATAATATTGGGTGTTCGTTAATTTAGATTACGAGATAAACGAGTGTTTCATGAGACGTTTGTGACGTAAAAAGACTTAGAAATATTTCTAAGTGTTTAGAGTTTTTTATACCGGTTAACAATAGGTTCAAAATAGATTCGTACGATGCATGTAACATAAAAGTAAAGGTGAAATATGTGTGCTACGTGACTCCTAGGCCTTCCAAGATAGAGGCTAGCCACATGTCGTGTACTACATGATAATTTGTACGTAAAATTTATATATAAAGCTTATATATAATCGACAAAACATATACATGATGCATGGAATATATTTTATGTGTGAAATGAATTGAAAAGAGTTTGAAACAACTTACTACACCCCTTGGGTGGTAGAGAAACGTGTATGGAAGAAGGAAACACAAGAAACTATCAAATTCGACTATAACCCAAAGTAATAATCGAATTTATTAAACCCGATCCTATTTCTTGCTTCAAATACGTGAGTATGATTATTGCTGGAACTTCAGAGGCGATTTTTAGGAAGAAAGGAAGTTTATGATAGTATGTTGAATGATAGGAACGGATGCATGCACAAGAAGTATATATATAACTTATTTAGCAACACGTATGGTGTAAAATCTTCCAAAGAGACCAAATACACTATGCAATGTCAGTAAATATAGGTTATAGGCTGAGTTATATATCATATAAAAACACTTAAGAGTGCATGAAATAAGGTGGATGTCTTGATGATTCATATATATGTCGACCACTATATTTATTTGTACATGAATTGAGTAATCATGTACCATTTGAACATAGCTGATCATCCTTGACATTTAAACATGAAATCATGCTAGGAATGTTATTAGGAACATTTAGGAACAAACGGGAAACAAAACGGTTAAGTATTGAGTTTAATATGAATCGATTGAATTGAATTTTTGTCAATCACTTCGCCTCTTAAAAATGTATCAAACGTCGACCTATGAACTTGGGATTTGACACACTAATAGTTGGCTAGGTGGGGAATGAGATGGTGCAAAAATATATAGGTGTCGTGTTTAAGATTTGATAGAACGAGAGTCGTTTTGTTGCTAGTTTAGTCTATCTATATATAAAAATTGAAATGAAAATAGGTTAAAGATTTAGGCCGATTGGGCTTAGGAAAAATCAAGGGCCCGTTTGGATTGTAATTAGTTTATAATTAGGATTAGTGAATTATTTAGTTTTGTTAAACGTGTCGAGAATTTGTTTCGTCGTTTGGTGAATTCTGTGATATCGTAATCGTAACCATTTAATATAATAAGAAAAAATTTAAATTTCCCCGTAAAAATGGTGATTAAAATAATGACAGAGATTAATATATAATTAACCGTTATTAATTATAAAGATTTTTGCGAAGTTTTACACAAACCTCCTTGTAAGAACTCTCAGTAGAACAACCAGCAACAAAACCTTCCGTCTCCGGAAGCTCAGATTCATCATAAACATCTAACGTCCCCATAACCTCTTGTTTCAATTCCATGTCCTCCCTTTTTGACATTAAGAAAGACGACCAATGTTTGATGGCCGGACGTGTGCGGACATAAGAAAGCTTCTTGTACTTGGTGGAATCTAAATACAAAAGCTGTAAACAAAAAACAAGGAACGAAAAAGTGTAAGAAAGATACAACAAATATGTCACAGTTAATCCCATGGGATTCACAGTTAATCCAATGGGATTATGTGTGAATCCCATGAGATTTTGTATGAATCCCATGGGATTCACAGTTAATCACATGGGATTCACAGTTAATCTCATGGGATTCACAGTAACATGATATGAACATAATATGTCAACAAATATGTCACACAAACATAAAAATAATTTAAAACTTTGTATAGTTTAAAACTTACAGCAAGAAAGGTATATGGCCCCGTGTATTTATTTAGAAGAGTTGGCGGTTTTCTACTGACTTTAAGACAATGAAAGATGTACTCACACCAATCAATACTACGAATATCAGTATCTTTACGAAGACGCTTAACAACATCAAGGTTTATTTCCCCCTGCAATCCAGCAACCATACCCATTGTATTTGTAAACAAGGTAAGAAAGTTGACTTTAAAAAGGAAGTCAACTTCCTTAGACTCAATCAACTTGCTAGCAATATCATTCACTCTTATTTGCTTAGCAGATTTTGTTTCAAACTGACCAACCCAAACTTTCTCAAAAATCATCTCCCACTGGCCTGGTTTCTAAAGATAACAAAGACTTGCCGCCAATCGGAATACCTAGCAGCTCATGAACTTTGTTAACAGTGGCCTGAATTGACTTCCCACCTTACAACTTCAACTGGCAAGTCTCAGCATCAAAATTATCAACAACATACCTACCTAACCTTGATGGAATTTTGTTTATATCAAACTTGAAATACAAGCTAAACCCTATCTCCTCCAAAAACTTCTCAATATCAACATTTTTTATGCCATGGATGGCAGTATGAAGGGCGGTAGGAGCTGACCTAGCCTGGAGAATGGGAATTTTTTTCAGATAATCTTGATGTCGTTTTTCTTCTTCTGTCAACACCTTTTCTTTCTTCTTGCCTTTCTTATTCGGCTTGAATTTATTCTCCTCATCAGTTTCAACTTTAACCAATGAATTCTTCAACAAAGTCTTCATCAACTGCTTCATCACATTGTCGGGTACAATATCTTCTTTAACTTCTTTACCAGAATCGTCCTTCACTTTCTTCCCTTTATCTTCTTCTTTAACAGAAACGGAAGAATCGCCCCTCTTTCTCTTTGATATCTTCTTTTCAGCAACATCTGCATAAAAAAAAATAAAAAAATAATAATAATAATAATATAAACCACTTGATAACAAAGAGATTCATATTGAATCACATGGGATACACAGTGAATCCCATGGGATTAATAATGAATCCCATGGGATTGACAGTGAATCGCATGGGATTCATTATTAATCCCATGGGATTCATTATAAATCCCATGGAATTCAATGTGAATCCCATAGGATTCACATTGAATCCCATCGGATTCAATGTGAATCCCACGGGATTCATAACAGAATGCAGTACACTATGTGGCACAGGATGCAATCAATTTATCATAAGAAGTGCAAAAGCTCTAACACAAGTTTCCAACTAAATCTACTAATTCAGATTATACTTAATACAAAGCAGTTATGAGATTTAAAGACTACTTTGACTTTTAGCTAATATACCTACTGATTTTATGCCTAAAT
The DNA here is from genome assembly GCA_030686995.1 of Artemisia argyi. Lineage (NCBI taxonomy): Eukaryota > Viridiplantae > Streptophyta > Magnoliopsida > Asterales > Asteraceae > Artemisia > Artemisia argyi. The sequence goes on from CM060681.1 coordinate 148,999,020, forward strand.
TATCTATTATTATCCTAATGCAAACTAATTGTACCAATATCACAGCAAAGCAACAACAAGATCAGCAAGTAACTTACAAATCCAAACAGTCCCTATAAGTCTAGATTACACTACACCTACTGATTTTAGACCTCAAATCTTTCAATCAATGCTCAATCTAAGTCACAAATTACTTACATGAACTAATTAAACTATGAATAACCACAATGAACTACTAAATAACAGATCCACGGGATGATCAAATAAATCTCAATAACAACTTAGTTCAAGCAACCAATTGTACAGAGAATCAAATAAGCTCAAGTATAACTACTATAACTAAAATATCATGGGATTCACTGGGAATCACTGTCAATCCCATAACTTTTAACATAATATTAAATTAGATAAAAGACTCAAACAGAAAAACTTAAAGCAATAGAGATGAAGTAAAAACAATTTTTATGGATTTGGGACATATCTATACCTTTTGGAACCTTGAGCTTTTGTTTCTTTGAACTCTCATCGACTTTTGCTAATACTAATTTCCGTTTCTTTGGAGTTTCTGTAGCCTCTCGTAATTTTCCCCAACGGTTAGTAAATACTTACAAGTTATTACGTTATTTAAATACCCACTTTTGCGTGTGAATTTTTTTTTTTTTTTTTTTTTTTTTTTTTTTTTTATATTAGATTTGATATATAAATCACAACGGTAAATTATGATTTATCTTTTGCTTAGAAACGTTGCTTGCACACAAACCCAGATAGTCTAATTATCGCGAATATATATTTTAAACGTTTATATTTTTTATAATATACGTTTCGTATATTTAAGGTACAATATTTATATATTCCCGGAGCCTACGAAAATTCCCGAGATCACTCATTAATATTATTTGATCGTAACCCGACTCTCAAAACATACCAGGTGGGCCCCGTTGACCCATTGGGCCACTTAAACCCACTTAACAAACCAAACGGACTCTTGTTTCCTTCTTCTTTTTTTTTTTTTTTTTTTGTTTGTCTGCTGGGCCAATGCAAGCCACAAGCCCAAAGGGCTATAAGCCCAAACACACCTTTAGTTTTATTTCTTTTGTTTTCACAATTCCCAGTCGCGACCCCCTTCCAATTCACCCCATTTTCTTTCATTTTTGACACACGACACTATCATATTATTACACCTTTCGAATAACCACCCAACTAGCTTTCGAAAATGACCAACCCCATCAGTTTTCATAATCGTTTGATATACTAACAATGGCCAAAGTGAATCGAGAAAACCATATGAACTTGATAACTCAAAACGTGTCAATGTCTTTCTAACAACCTTACAACTTCACCAATGGCAACCATTCGAACACTGTACATCCTAGAAGATGTCACGAAGGAACAGGAAAGTGATAGACATTCCTTTTGTCCATTAGTTCTCGATTGGGCAAAGGAAAGGTGCCTCCCATGTCTAACGAGACAACACACACACTCTTTGGTTTCTTCCTCTTGTCTCAACATCTCACAATCCCCTCACAAGCCTATATAACGATCCATGCAACCAGAGATGATCACACACACATAAACATACAATACACAAAGTTTACGTGAAGTTTACCAAGTCAAGATTGGGACAAGAAGTTGGCAAGGAGTACGAGGTGCACAAGTGATCCAAGGAGGAACGAAGTAGCTCGTTGTGAACCTTACTAGGTCGTGAACGTTACCACATTGATCCTTTGTACCAGCTTGAACCTTACGTGACATTATCTCCACCCCAAGTGGTGAGGTGAGACACAGAGAACTTTGTTACATTTTATTTTTGGTTTCTCACGTTCACTTTGATTCATTATTTCGTTAATACAAAACGTAACACATGAATATTATCCAACCTATATAACGTTTGACATGTTGTCTAACAAGATATAACAAGTTTCGATCATAATAACAACATTTACATAAAGAAAATCACACGTCTATATGTCACTTGACCCTTTCGTATAAATGGAAAAGACTTGGAATATTTCTAAGTCTTGAAAACAGTTTTGATAAATGAGTTTTCACAAACACTTTGGTCTCGTTAAATTCAAATTCGACACATAACCTATATGTTTTATTGCTCGACCTCATTTTTGACATGACCAACAATTGAGAAACACTTTTTATTCGACCTATTGACCTCGTATGAACTGTTTTCTAGAGCCAAAGTAAATCGACCTCTAAGCTATTTTTCAGAAATCTTTTATAACTTTTGGGCCTTAAAGCCCGTTAAGCTGTTAACAAGCTTATTCGATAAGCTGATCACATAAGCTTGTTTGTAACGTTTTTACAACTTAAAATATAGTCCAAACTCAGGCCCAAACCTTTCGTAAGCCCATTGGATCGGAAAATGTTAACGGGCCTTGATATTGTCTCGTTAAGGTCCATTTAGTGAAATAAGTTTTTTTAAGCTAATAAGCAGTTAAAATAAGTTATTTTGAATACCCTGAGCTTATTTATCATGTCAAAAAGTTAAGTTATTAATTTGGTAATTTTTGGACTAACTTTGCAAAATTTCTTAAACCGAGGGACTAAAAGTGTCAAAGCTACAAACTTGGGGTATAAACTATCAAAACAGATTTTTATAAGTTAGAAACTGTTAATAATGAAATTTGGAAGTGAGAAATGTAAATAATAATACTTTTGGACTTAAAATGTAAACTATGTATAACTTTGGACTAACGACGTAAATATATTCCATTAAGGGTAAAATATTCGTAAATTAATAAAACTTAAAGGATTTTTCTGCAAATATTATTTTATAAAAAAAATGATAATATTGTTTATATGAATGAATATATATTCGGGATAAAGAAACGAGATAAGTTTTATATATATACGTTATATATTAATTAAACGATACATTATTTATTTCTTGTAAAACGATACGTCTATTTTTATATCAATCATCAATCATTTTATTTACAAGTTATATGAATATATAACTTTATTTTTTTTTTGAACTTTAAACATTTAAACAAACAAGAGATTCGTTTATAATTAAATGTCTAACATTCGCGATAAAACCAGATTTAGACTATCAACTAAAACTTGCATTATCTTTTAGGTTGTGTTGTGTGAAGCCGTTTCCTTGCTTTGTTAAGACTACGATACCACTGTACTACTAAGGTGAGTTCATAGCCCACTCTTTAACTATTTTCCCGTGGGGGGATACATGCTTAAAACTCGAACACAAGTCTTTTATACCGGGTATTGAAATACCGTCAGGCCAATGTTATTTGCTTAAGTTACTATTGTCAGAAGTCCCTTGATCATGAACCTTAATCACTTGAAGGGTGAACGTAAATAATTGTTGATAGTACTATTAGTGATTGACAATCCTCGTTTGGTTGTTGGAGAAAACACCAGGCGCACTTTATTGTTCTTATAAATAGGTTATTGACAAATACCTATCTTTGGGGGCCTATTACTTACCATCATAATCCACATTTATGATTGGCTGTTAATCGTTGAGTATCATGAGCTTAAGGCAATAACAGGAACATTGATTTTAACTTATTGATTGTATGTGATTACAATACATTCTTAACTTGTGATTCAAACTCTTAAACTCAAACCTATGAATATCACTCAACTTTATGTTGACTTTAGCATGTTTATCTCAGGTAACTAAACAAGACGGATCTGGATGGCACGGAGTGGGCAAAAACATGACAAGAATCATAATAAACTACTTATTTTTCCTTCAGAATAAAATACGTTCTTAACTTAATAATGTCTTGTATCCCAGATATTTGGTATTTTGAAATAAATTAAACTTTAATAGGTCACTTTGTGTCGTTTACTATAATTGTAACAAAGATCCTTGAAGTAATACCCCGAAAGTCTCCCGCTGTTATTGATAAGTCTTTCGCTGTTATTAACGATTTTTGGGGGTGTTACAGATTGGTATTCAGAGCCATGGTTATAGAGAACCAGATGTTTTTTTTTAACATTGGACTATAACTACACTTTAACTGGACCATTTTTACAAAATACCGCTTCATGCCCTCCGTGCCTACATTCCAACATCCGGTAGAAAAGTTACTTCTCATTATTTCTTACTTATATAACTTGATATATGTTATGATTATGCTAATAACTATGTTTACTAATCGGGATTATTACAGTACCATGTCTTCCAAACCCAACTTCATTGTTTTGTTATCGGATTCGGAAACTGAGAGCTCTACACCTATTGTACCAACTCTTGCTCCAACTCCTAAGACTGTATCACCTACAACAGACAAGAATAAGGAAAGTCAGCAATCCTTTACTTCACCTCAAGCATCATCTGGTCCAATCAGACGCAGTAAGCAAACTTCTCCATTCCAGCCTTATGAACCAGCCACTGCTGGAAAAGCTCTTTCATATGCTGAAGAAAAAGACATCTGTGATGATACTGAATGGAAAAAGGAAATTGCTCCAGCTGCAGAACCAGTGATACTACCTAGTATATTTTATCAGCAGACTACTACTGTACCAGTGACAATCAACAGTCCACCACCTGTGAAAACTCACAGTGCTCCTCTGCCTTATCAACCAAGGAATTACCAGATTCGTCCTACCTCCTCAGATCCTTACTATTATGCAAGAACCAACCATAAGGCTCGTAAGCGAGTCAATGCTCGCAAATGGTCATTCCTACTACCAATCCTTAAGTATTGGAGATCTCAAGAAGGTACTCCCACCAACAGAGAACTTGGTGAAAGATCATCATTTGCTGCATCCAGGATCCTTCCAGTCACTGGAGAACCCATTCACCATACCATACCACTCTTGGCAGCTAGATTAGTAAGACATGAAGACAGGTTAGACGCCATAGCCACCTTGGTGAACAACATCCCTAATGAACTGATAGAAGTCATGTCAGCTGAGATAGAACAACTTGTGATGGGACACCTAGAGATGGGAGCCATGATGGAACAACTAAATACCCAATTCGGTGAAGCTATGGAATTCATCGGATTACTTTGTTCTGCTAACACCGTAAACAAGGACATCATGTGTGACATCGATCAAGCTCTCGACACCACAAGAGCCCAAGTCATGTCTCTGCGATGTGCACAACAAGAAACACAAGCTAGGGAGAGAGACCGAGACCAAATCATAGAAACCATGGCCGCCAAAATTCAGGAACTAGAACGTCGTCTTGATGATAACCAAGGAAAACCCTAGAATGCCATAGATTGTCGACGTAGCCTCACCCACATCACAGTAATAACTTGTATTTGAATGTCCTAGAGATATGTCAACAAGAATAAATAAGTGATGTAAACTCAAAACGACAATCTAATCAATGATGTTATGTTTGCTTTATTTTCATAAGTGTTATGATATCGTATATTGCATCGTGATATATGTGACACTATTATAACTTTGAACCTATTGATGTTACTAAATAGTCTAACACAAGATGGTTATTATGAAAATTCTGAACATATACTCTCATTTTTAGGAATATGAGCACAGCTTATCACCCACAAACCGATGGTCAAAGTGAGAGAACTATACAAACCTTAGAAGATATGCTACGCGCTTGTGTCATAGACTTCGGAAAAGGTTGGGACAAACACTTACCATTGGCAGAATTCTCATACAACAACAGTTATCATACCAGTATCAAGGCAGCACCATTCGAAGCACTTTACGGTAGAAAGTGTAGATCACCCATTTGCTGGGCAGAAGTTGGAGAAATACAACTCACGGGACCGGATCTAGTTCATGAGACAACCGAGAAAATCATCAAAATCAAACAACGTTTACAAGCCGCTAGAGACCGACAGAAAAGTTACGCCGACCTAAGAAGAAAACCCATGGATTTTCAGATCGGAGATAATGTTATGTTAAAAGTATCACCATGGAAAGGAATGATACGATTCGGGAAAAGGGGAAAGTTAAACCCAAGATACATCGGCCCATTCAAAATCCTAGAAAGGATTGGACCCATGGCATATAAACTTGAACTACCCGAGGAACTTAGCCGAATTCACAACACTTTTCATGTGTCAAACCTCAAGAAGTGTTTATCCGATGAATCTCTGGTCATTCCATTGAAAGAGTTACAACTTGATGACAAACTCGTTTTTACCGAGGAACCGGTAGAAATCATGGATAGGGAAGTCAAACAACTGAAACAAAACCGTATCCCTATCATAAAAGTTCGTTGGGACTCTAAAAGAGGACCAGAGTACACTTGGGAACGCGAGGACCAGATTCGCACCAAGTACCCACACCTCTTCTCTTAGACACCCTTGGCAACCCTCCTAAACTCGAATTCCGGGACGGAATTCACTGTAAGGTGTATGTACTGTAGCCTCTCGTAATTTTCCCCAACGGTTAGTAAATACTTACAAGTTATTACGTTATTTAAATACCCACTTTTGCGTGTGATTTTTTTTTTTTTTTATATTAGACTTGATATATAAATCACAACGGTAAATTATGATTTATCTTTTGCTTAGAAACGTTGCTTGCACACAAACCCAGATAGTCTAATTATCGCGAATATATATTTTAAACGTTTATATTTTTTATAATATACGTTTCGTATATTTAAGGTACAATATTTATATATTCCCGGAGCCTACGAAAATTCCCGAGATCACTCATTAATATTATTTGATCGTAACCCGACTCTCAAAACATACCAGGTGGGCCCCGTTGACCCATTGGGCCACTTAAACCCACTTAACAAACCAAACGAACTCTTGTTTCCTTTTTTTTTTTTTTTTTTTTTTTTTTTTTTTTTTTTTTGTTTGTCTGCTAGGCCAACGCAAGCCACAAGCCCAAAGGGCTATAAGCCCAAACACACCTTTAGTTTTATTTCTTTTGTTTTCACAATTCCCAGTCGCGACCCCCTTCCAATTCACCCCATTTTCTTTCATTTTTGACACACGACACTATCATATTATTACACCTTTCAAATAACCACCCAACTAGCTTTTGAAAATGACCAACCCCATCAGTTTTCATAATCGTTTGATATACTAACAATGGCCAAAGTGAATCGAGAAAACCATATGAACTTGATAACTCAAAACGTGTCAATGTCTTTCTAACAACCTTACAACTTCACCAATGGCAACCATTCGAACACTGTACATCCTAGAAGATGTCACGAAGGAACAGGAAAGTGATAGACATTCCTTTTGTCCATTAGTTCTCGATTGGGCAAAGGAAAGGTGCCTCCCATGTCTAACGAGACAACACACACACTCTTTGGTTTCTTCCTCTTGTCTCAACATCTCACAATCCCCTCATAAGCCTATATAACGATCCATGCAACCAGAGATGATTACACACACATAAACATACAATACACAAAGTTTACGTGAAGTTTACCAAGTCAAGATTGGGACAAGAAGTTGGCGAGGAGTACGAGGTGCACAAGTGATCCAAGGAGGAACGAAGTAGCTCGTTGTGAACCTTACTAGGTCGTGAACGTTACCACGTTGATCCTTTGTACCAGCTTGAACCTTACGTGACATTATCTCCACCCCAAGTGGTGAGGTGAGACACGGAGAACTTTGTTACATTTTATTTTTGGTTTCTCACGTTCACTTTGATTCATTATTTCGTTAATACAAAACGTAACACATGAATATTATCCAACCTATATAACGTTTGGCATGTTGTCTAACAAGATGTAACAAGTTTCGATCATAATAACAACATTTACATAAAGAAAATCACACGTCTATATGTCACTTGACCCTTTCGTATAAATGGAAAAGACTTGGAATATTTCTAAGTCTTGAAAACAGTTTTGATAAATGAGTTTTCACAAACACTTTGGTCTCGTTAAATTCAAATTCGACACATAACCTATATGTTTTATTGCTCGACCTCATTTTTGACATGACCAACAATTGAGAAACACTTTTTATTCGACCTATTGACCTCGTATGAACTGTTTTCTAGAGCCAAAGTAAATCGACCTCTAAGCTATTTTTCAGAAATCTTTTATAACTTTTGGGCCTTAAAGCCCGTTAAGCTGTTAACAAGCTTATTCGATAAGCTGATCACATAAGCTTGTTTGTAACGTTTTTACAACTTAAAATATAGTCCAAACTCAGGCCCAAACCTTTCGTAAGCCCATTGGATCGGAAAATGTTAACGGGCCTTGATATTGTCTCGTTAAGGTCCATTTAGTGAAATAAGTTGTTTTTAAGCTAATAAGCAGTTAAAATAAGTTATTTTGAATACCCTGAGCTTATTTATCATGTCAAAAAGTTAAGTTATTAATTTGGTAATTTTTGGACTAACTTTGCAAAATTTCTTAAACCGAGGGACTAAAAGTGTCAAAGCTGCAAACTTGGGGTATAAACTATCAAAACAGATTTTTATAAGTTAGAAACTGTTAATAATGAAATTTGGAAGTGAGAAATGTAAATAATAATACTTTTGGACTTAAAATGTAAACTATGTATAACTTTGGACTAACGACGTAAATATATTCCGTTAAGGGTAAAATATGTAAATAGATAAAACTTAAAGGATTTTTCTGCAAATATTATTTTATAAAAAAAAATGATAATATTGTTTATATGAATGAATATATATTCTGGATAAAGAAACGAGATAAGTTTTATATATATACGTTATATATTCGTAATTATAATTAAACGATACATTATTTATTTCTTGTAAAACGATACGTCTATTTTTATATCAATCATCAATCATTTTATTTACAAGTTATATGAATATATAACTTTATTTTTTTTTTTGAACTTCAAACATTTAAACAAACACGAGATTCGTTTATAATTAAATGTCTAACATTCGCGATAAAACCAGATTTAGACTATCAACTAAAACTTGCATTATCTTTTAGGTTGTGTTGTGTGAAGCCGTTTCCTTGCTTTGTTAAGACTACGATACTACTGTACTACTAAGGTGAGTTCATAGCCCACTCTTTAACTATTTTCCCGTGGGGGGATACATGCTTAAAACTCGAACACAAGTCTTTTATACCGGGTATTGAAATACCGTCAGGCCAATGTTATTTGCTTAAGTTACTATTGTCAGAAGTCCCTCGATCATGAACCTTAATCACTTGAAGGGTGAACGTAAATAATTGTGGATAGTACTATTAGTGATTGACAATCCTCGTTTGGTTGTTGGAGAAAACACCAGGCGCACTTTATTGTTCTTATAAATAGGTTATTGACAAATACATATCTTTGGGGGCCTATTACTTACCATCATAATCCACATTTATGATTGGCTGTTAATCGTTGAGTATCATGAGCTTAAGGCAATAACAGGAACATTGATTTTAACATATTGATTGTATGTGATTACAATACATTCTTAACTTGTGAATCAAACTCTTAAACTCAAACCTATGAATATCACTCAACTTTATGTTGACTTTAGCATGTTTATCTCAGGTAACTAAACAAGACGGATCTGGATGGCACGGAGTGGGCAAAAACATGACAAGAATCATAATAAACTACTTATTTTTCCTTCAGAATAAAACACGTTCTTAACTTAATAATGTCTTGTATCCCAGATATTTGGTATTTTGAAATAAATTAAACTTTAATACGTCACTTTGTGTTGTTTACTATAATTGTGACAAAGATCCTTGAAGTAATACCCCGAAAGTCTCCCGCTGTTATTGATAAGTCTTTCGCTGTTATTAACGATTTTTGGGGGTGTTACAGTTTCCTCCTGAACCAGCTTCTTGGATCTCAAAACAGGAGCTTCTGATATTACTTTAGCAGACTTCTTCGGAGTCGTCTTAACTGGCTCCGTCACCTTAATATTCTTCTTAAGCTTCTTATCAACAACAACAACAAAACCCTTGTCCGTTGACTTATCCTTAACAACAGACAACTTCTAACCCTTTTTTGATTTATATGTAACCAACTTCCCACTCTCCTCATTCTCACTCTCCACCACCTTCTCAATAACATTCTCCTCACTCTCCACCACCTTCTCAATAACATTCTCCTCCTTCTCCTTCTCCTTCTCCTTCTCCTTCTCCTTCTCACTCTCCTTCTCCATCTCAGTCTCAGTCTCCAACTCCTTCTCACTCAACAACTTCTTCTCCTTCTCCTTCTCCTTCGCACTCTCCTTCTCCAAATCAGCAACAACTGCAGCAATAACAACACTACTCTCCTTTCCCTGATCAACAATCGCCTTCCCCTGAACATTAACCTCAAACTCTACTGGTTTGGCAGCCTCACTAACATCACCCATTGGTTTTTTCTTTGATGGCGATTTGTTTTTTCGTAACATCAAACGGATTGAACCGAGGCTGCTTCACCGGCGATGTTTTCTTTCCCAATTTATCGAACGGATTGAACCTAGACAACGGTGTTGGGTTCAATACGTTACCTACATAAATTATAAGATGAAAAGAATAATATTAGTTATAAGCAACTAACAACAGAAAAATCTAATTAATCACAAAGACCTAAAACTAACAAACAAAACAGAAAACTATAAATCTGATTCCTAAAAGCTAATACAAACACTCATTATATGTTAATCCCATGGGATTCAGTGATAATCCCATAGGATTATTCTTAAAAACTGATATTTGCCATAATTTTAATTCTATGTGAATCCCATGGGATTCAGTGATAATCCTATAGGATTATTCAGTGAAGCAAAATCCCATTTGCTAATCTACTTATATCACAAACCACTGATATTCCGCAATCCCTTCACCTCGACTTGTAACACCCCTCTGATCGTTCATAGTTAAACAAACACTAATAGATTTTTCAACTAGACTTGTGATACAGATGGAATACCTATGTGCTATCAATTAAAAAAGTTGCATAATCTCAACAACCTAAGCGATTAATTCACAAAAATGTACACACAGATTGAAGTGCTACAACAAGCATTATATCCTGTAAACAAACTGCAATCGCTTATTTGAAACTACTTTTGCTTAATAATTAGTAATCAACCACTTATCTTACTTGAATGACAACACCGTTTTCATAAAACCGAACACTATCTCATCCTACATTGCTTTAGTTACGCTATTTCCCAAACACTCCTTACAGGTACATATATCGCACATACAGGCGTAAATCAAGCAAAAGCATACAAAAACAATACAACGACGTACATAACAAATTTGCTAAACACTCAAACTACAACCGCTTATCTGATTATGCCATATTTATCTAGCCAAATATATCACATATACAACTTACATCAAGCAAAAACAAATCTAAATAGTCCGTAATTCTCTAAAAAAAACAACAACAACTCAAACACAATGTACTCGTTAATCTACTTATACATCACAAACCACTAATTCTTATGTGAATCCCATGGGATTCAGTGATAATCCCATAGGATTATTCAGTGATAAGCAAAATCCCATTTGCTTATCTACTTATGCTTATCACAAACCAAAAAATAAGCAAAAATAAGCTAATCCTAAACAGTCATTACATCAAAAAAATTAACTAATCCTAAAATCTAATCTAATCGCTAACATAAACTAATCCAAACACTCATTCAGTAACAAAAAAGCTAATAAAACCACAAAATAAGCTAATAAATTCAAAAAAATAACCTAATCGATAACAAAAATTCAAAATAATAACTGATTTTAAAAAATGAGACAAAAACATACCAGATTCGACATTATCAATGGGATCCGACAACAAACGCTCTTTAGATTGCGCTATTTTAGCACGTAGGTCCATTTAAATGGCATTTAATGACGGATTAACGGCGATTAAACGATTTAGGGTTAGGGGTTTGAATTCGGGGAAATGAGGAGAGAGTGTGTGTAAAACGCGTTTTACTGTGTGTGAGGGTGAGGGTGAGAGAACACGTGAAATGTGTGATACGGGGTGAATATAAGAGTAAGTATGGAAAGTACAAAAATGCCCCTCCGTTTTTTTTTTTTTTTTTTTTTTTTTTTTTTTTTTTTTTTTTTTTGTGTGTGTGTAATTAATATTCACCATTGGATGAAAGGGGAATAGATGGATGAGATCGTTTAATTTGTACTTTAGCTAAATGTAGTTTCGTATAGAACTTTTCTCATAAAACAATACTATCAATTAATTAACTATCGACAACCATACACAATTAAATTAACGTAAAAGTCTTAGTACGCAGTGAAACGCGTCACATGACTAAACTCGTTTAGAAATAAAGGGAGTACCATTTTACCCAAAGTATATACCTAAATACGGTTTTGTTAACATTTGAAGTATGCCACATTTGTTACATGTTAAAACGTTTTAATTCCCACATAAAGTATTTTACGTCAGATAGATTATTTACATATGAGTAAATTGGTTGTTTATTGTCATCTAATTAAATTGTTGGCTCAATACGTTTGTGTCAAATACCTATATTGACATGAGTATATTGGTTGATTGTTTATTTGTCATTTGAATTGTTCAATCACTTCATTAAACAAACTGTCATCCTAATATTGGGAAATGTACAATGTTTTGTGGCAGTCTTGATGAAGAAACAATCAGAGATATTAGCAGTATTATGCCATTCAAAGAAGGGAAATTGCCAGTGAGATATTTAGGTGTTCCATTGGTAACAAAGAAGATTGGAGTTGCTGATTGTAAACAGTTAATAGACAGAGTTCAAGGTAAGCTTAATGATTGGAAAAACAAAAGTCTTTCTTATGCAGGAAGAGCTCAATTGATTGCCTCTGTTCTATCTTCAATGCAACTTTATTGGGGCTCTGTGTTCTTACTTCCAAAGACAGTGATCAATGATATTGAATCTATGTTCAAGAAATTCTTATGTAATTGTGGAGATAGCTGTAAAGGAAAAGCTAGAGTGGCTTGGAATGATGTGTGTAAACCCAAAGATCAAGGTGGCTTGGGTTTTAAACCTCTGGAGCTATGGAACAAAACTTTATTATCAAAACACCTTTGGAATGTGGCTTCAAGAAAAGAATCTCTCTGGGTCAAGTGGATCAATGTAGTTAAGCTCAATAATAGAAGTGTTTGGGAGGTAAATGTTGAAAAGAATGATAGTTGGTTTTGGAAATGTATTTTGAATTTAAGAGACTGGGTGGGGAAGTTTATGAGATATCAAGTTGGAAATGGCAAAACTGTTAATGCCTGGCATGACAAATGGTACAGGGAGGTATCATTAGATACTTATGTTAGCAAAAAGGAGATATTCTATGCTGGGTTTAATGATGATACTAAACTTGCAGATGTGATTGATGCCAATGGGTGGAAATGGCCAATGCATTGGTTTTGTGAAATTTTCTCAATTGAATAATATCCCTGTTCCTTTGTTAAGTAATACTGAAGATAAGCCTGTTTGGATGGATAGGAATGGTAATGCAAAGAAGTTTGCCATAAGCACAGTTTGGAAAGATATGAGGGAAGAAAGTAAGCTAGTTGTATGGAAGAACCTTGTGTGGCATTCTCATTGTGTTCCAAAACACACTTTCATTTTGTGGCTTGCAGTTAAACAAAAGTTATGTACTCAAGACAAACTTCAAAAATGGTATCCAAACAAAGTGTATGAGTGCAGGTTATGTGGGAATGTAGTAGACTCACATGATCATTTGTTTTTCAAATGTGAGTTTGCAAAAAGTGTATGGCAGAGTATGTGCAAGATGGCTAAGATTCAGTATGTTGACATTACATGGGAGTTAACTGTGAATAGAATGAGTAGTGAAACAAATGGCAATGGTATCTAGCAGTTAATAAGGAAGCTATGTTTTGCTGCCACAATCTATTATATTTGGCAGGAAAGGAATAGTAGAATATTCAATGATCAAAAAAGAAGTAAAGAAGACATGGTCAAGATAATATGTGATGAAATTAAAGCAAGAATGGTTGCAATCAAGGTCAAGACAAGTTCCAATGTACTCAATGCTGAAGAAATGTGGAATATTAAGTTTGACAGGAAAGTTTAGTATGGTAATTGAGGATTTTAAGGGGTGTTTGGTAAAGTGTGGAATTGTTGCTGATTGGAAAGGAAATACTAAGAGATGTATGGTTCTAACTAGTGAATGGAAAAAGAGCACTAAATGTTTGATCTTATGCTCTGTTACTTATTATCAGGCCATTACAATGGGTAGTCACCTTGTATCTTGGAGTCCTAATTGGTGTGACTGTACCTATTATAATCACTTTGTGGTTCAGTCTAGCCTTGGGAGGAGATTGGATAGCAAAGTGGTACTAGATAGGAGGTCTAATTCAATATAGATGTACCATAAAGTAGGGACTCTCATTGTGAAGGGTAAATGGCTGGGGGGACAATGCATGATGGTTGGAATAGAGAGGAGTGTAAGATGATCCTTCTTGGTCCATCCAATGCATTGTCAAAGAGGTCAGGTGGTCATCATGGGGGGAGTGTGTTTCCAAACAATTGAAGCCTTCCTTTGAGAGGGAAATGTAGGTTGTTTGGAAGAGCCCCTCCATGGATGGGTTATGGGTTCCTAGTGAAGCCCCTCTTCATTTCTAGCTTGTTACTGTGGTGGCAGGTTGAGTGACTTGTTAGAGTGAAGTATGGGAAATGTAGCTAGATGGTAGGTGCAATAAAGGTGAGATGGTGCAGTGGTATATGTGGTGTAAAAGTTGAAGAGCTTCTTCTTGTGATTGGATGTCTTCTTAGCAGTCAATCTGGAATGCTAGTTCTTTCTTATGTATGTTTTGTAGTGATATCTGATATCAGATATTGCAAGTATGTAGTCTGTTTTAGTCTACTGATTGTATAAGATTTGGGTGATGTCCAAATCGTGTTATCCTTATGTTTGTACATATTTGGGAGTATCAATATAAATATTCTCACCGTTGCAGCAGATAAAAAAAAAAAAAAAAAAAAAAAAAAAAAAAAAAAAAAAAAAACTGTCATTTTTGTATGTGCATGGCGCCTGCTTCAAATATACATCATTACTTCAAACTAGCATGGCAGCCGCTTAAAGTTAAATAGAGAGTAACGTGTCACATTTTTAGCAGTGTAGGAGAAGTACCGTACCAAATTTTAATTTTAATTACCACATGTTAATTACACAACGTTGTGCTTCATAAAAAAAGTCAATATTGTGCTTCAAAGAAACCAAATTCTAAATTGATGTTTGATCATAGGTGGCTAAAGCATGCATGAACATTAGTACGTGAAAGATTAGGTTCACTAATTCAGTTGTTATAAATTCCGAAACACTCATGCATATTTTAGACCATCAACATTTTAATACTTCACCAAACCATGGCGGATGTTCAATCCTATTTCTTAATCATTCTAACATTGCTGATCTCCACATCTTTGATCCGAGCATTCTTGAAATCTACTCGTTCTAAACCTCACCTTCCACCAAGCCCCTTTGCTATTCCCATCATTGGACATCTCCATCTCTTTGCTCCGATCCCGCATCAAGCTTTTCACAAGCTTTCTCTCCGATATGGGCCAGTTTTTCGCCTCTTAATGGGATCTGTACCATGTGTTGTAGTTGGTTCAGCAGTTGCAGCGAAAGAGTTCCTTAAAACTTACGAAAATTCCTTTCTAGATCGACCCTATAACTCAGCAACTGCGCAAATGACTTATGGGTCCAAAGATTTTGCTTTCACTCAGTACGGGTCCTATTGGAGATTCATGAAAAAGATAGTCATGTCACAGCTACTAAATGGTACAACTATTGACTTGCTCCTTCCAGTTAGGCAAGACGAGATTAATCGTTTTGTTAAATTTTTATCTCAAAACTCCAAGGTTGGGAAAGCACTGGATCTTAATGCGGAGCTCGTTAAGGTGACCAATAATTTGATATCAAGAGTACTGTTGGGAAAAAGATGTTCAGAAGAGGAAGGAGAGGCAGGGGATATAAAGAAACTGATATTCGAGATAACTGAGACTATGGGTAGCTTCAACCTGTCAGATAATATATGGTTGTTTAAGAATCTAGACTTGCAGGGATTTGGGAAAAGGGTGAAGGATATTCACAGAAGATTTGATGCACTTGTAGAGAGGATCATCAAAGAGCACGAAGATGAAAGAAAGCAAAGGAGTGGATCAAAAGGGAAAGATTTGCTTAGCATTTTGCTGGACATCACAGAAGCTGAAAGCATGGATATAGATTTGACGAGGGAGAACATCAAAGCCTTCATTCTGGTAACTATACAACTGCAAGTGCAGTTTTTACCTACGCGCCTTTTGCTTTTTGAATTAACTAACTCATCTATCTTCCAATTTCAGAATATATTTGTTGCAGGAACGGACAATGTTGCAATCACTACAGAATGGGCTATAGCAGAACTCATCAATCATCCAAACATTATGAAAAAGGCAAAAGAAGAAATTGATCAAGTTGTCGGAAAAAATAGACTTTTACAAGAATCAGACGTTCCAAACCTTCCTTACCTTCAGGCAATTATCAAGGAAACTCTACGTCTCCATCCACCTGTTCCTATGATTCCTAGAAAATCAACAGAAGACCGCATAGCAGCAGGTTTTCAAATTCCAGCTAACACTACTATTTTTATCAATGTGTGGGCTCTTGGCAGAGACCCAAACACATGGGAAAACCCACTAGAATTCAGGCCTGAAAGATTTGAAGAGAAACAGGTTGATGTAAGAGGACAAAACTATGGATTGTTACCATTTGGGAGTGGAAGGAGGATGTGTCCAGGGACTTCTTTAGGGCTGCAAATGATCCATGCAACTTTTGGTGCTATGATTCAGTGCTTTGATTGGAAGGCTGGGACCGACGGAAATCTTACTAGTGTTGATATGGATGAGGGACTTGGTTTAAACCTTCCTAGAGCTAACCCTTTAGTCTGTGTTCCAGTGGCTCGAATTGATCCAATTCCATTGCCTAATCAGGGCAAGGATTGAGTTTTATTCAGGCTATTTTTCATCCGATCCAGTGGTTTTAAATTTCTCGTTTTATGTCATTTCTGCATGTTATTTTCAAGTTTCGCTGTCGACAGACTTTAGCAACTGGATTAAATAAAATAACTAAATTTCGAATAAATGTGTCGATCACTCCTTAAGAATTTTATTTATTATATTTTGTTATCATGAGCAACGAATATCAAAGATTTATATATAATTTGAGTACCAAATTTTTTTTTACATAGTACTAATCTCCACCCTCAATCTTTATTAAATCTAATAGATAATATTAATCCCAACAATTAAGAAAACCCACTTTTATCATTTTATTTCAAATATTAATATCTTTCAAAACGTTAATCGTTAAGCAAAAAAGAAATTAAAAAAAAAAGTTACGACGAGCATTTAATTATCTTTCTATAGATAGGCACTTTGATATATATTTTCGACATTTTTTTTTTTCGTTTTTTCACGGTTTTTTTTCGTGGCCGAAAAAATCACATGTGATATGTAATATCACATGTTATATTACATATCAGATGTGATATATCACATGTGATTTTTTCGGCCACGAAAAAAACGTGAAAAAGAACAAATTGTTTTTTGTCGAAAGTATATCAAAGTGTCCGTCTATAAAGATAATTAAATACTCGTCGCGATGGTGTAATTATTTTCGCTTAACGATTAACGGTTTAAGGGATATTTAAATTATAAAAAATATGTGAAATATAAAAATGCCTTTAATCTCAATATTGATTTATTTTTAAATGAACGGTAGGGATGATTTCCTTGGTATGTAAAAAAATATTGATATGTGAAATAACTCTCCTCTTTATATATTGCATACATAAAAAATGAAATTGTGAAATTATTTTAACACATTTCAAAAATAAGTGATGAGGCGAAAAATGAACCGTTTTTAGGAGGTCATTTAAGCCGGAATTGGAATTTATTTGATCAAATATTACCCTAAATCGTTCCTTTTGTGATTTTAGGTACTTTGGGAGTGAATTTTGGAAAAGAAAGCATTTTGGACGTTTTTGGAGCATAAAAGTGAAGAAAACGGCAAAGACTTGATTTTCCATGCTGGGAACAGTACCTGACGGCGTCAAGAAGGAAAATATGACGGCGTCAGGAGCAAAATGCATGACGACCCAGAGAAAACGTGACGGCGTCAGAAGTAGGGCGTCATGAGTTATTTTGGTGACGGCTTGGAGCAGAATTACACATGACGGCGTCAGACCCAGATCTAGGCAGTCCGAGAACTTTATTGGCGGCGAGATGACGGCGTCAGAAATTTCCTCTTGACGCCGTCACCTCACAAAATCTATATATACTTTTCTATTTTTCATGCATTAGGAGAGGAACTTGTGTGGAGAATACTAGGGCCGAACCTAATAAACCTAGGTCGTTTGTAACAGTATTTTCAAGGGTTTTCACCCCTTGAAACCTTTCATGTTCAATTAAGATAAGTCTTCTTTCAATTCATTCAATATGTCTATGTGTTGTTTGAATATATCTTATGCTTGTCTTGATTATAACATGCTAGGCTAGATCTTTTGTGTGTTTGCTTAGATGTAATGAAACCTAGATGTTGATTATAGGTTGATTGCTTGTTTTTAGTTGTAATGGATGAATGATTTCAATGTTAGGCTTAAGAAAACTAGCAGATCTCCATTGTGTAACTTGCTTGAACGTCTTAAGAAACATGAACCGATGTGTACTAGGTTTTTATGGTTGTATTTAATGCATGAGCGAATTCTAGTGATCCCATGTTAGGAGCTTATTAGCCGGCTCGACATAGGAGTGAAGTAGGAGCTTATAGAATTGGGAAAGTAAGTATGCCACCCCATGAATGGTATTAAGGAATACAATCCGTCATCCACGCAACTGTAACAAGTAATTAACCTGTAAAAGATATCTAGCGAGTAGTGAAATCTAAGTAAACACCATTCTCTCACATATTGCTCACACCACTAGTTTAATTTAGTTTATTTTCATTTTTATTATTTTATTTTGATTGCATCTTAGTTATTGGTTTAGTTGATTAGCAACTAATTCCGCCCACTCTTCCAAAACCCGAGATTTTACTTGCTTTTATAAAACATAAAAAATACAAAAAGAATCATCCCTCACCTCTAGACCTAGTTTTTAGGCTTTTTAATCCTAGCGACACTATTCATGAGTTGAACGATCAATCCCCCGGTACTTGTCACTATACTATACTACAACGATCAGGTACACTACCTGGTGGGGGTTGTAAGCTTCTCGAGATCCCTCGAGAGGTAAAGCCTGGTGCAATTCCCACGCATCAAGTTTTTGGCGCCGCTGCCGGGGAAATAGTTATTGTCTATGTTAGAATTTCTTTTTATTAGGTCTACTTTTTAGATTCCTTTCTAGTAAGATTTTATTTTATTTTTAGGTTTTCTTTAGTCTATCTTTTCTTTGTGTCTTTGTTTGTAAAAACCTTTCCATTGACTATTCCGTTAGCCATTATGGAGAACGTGAATCCACCATACTACCAACCACGAAATTCACCCACTCCAAATGACATCTTGATGTTTAAACAACATAAGGATGAACCTATCTATGATGCATGGGCTCGTTTTAAATATTTACTCCGAAAAGCCCCTCATCATAATTTCGATCTGTAGTCCCAAATTGAAATATTTTACCATCGTGTCGACCACTATACCAAAATGGACATTGACCAAGCCGCAGATGGGGACCTTTGGGGATTAAGTGTTGATGAAGCATGGGAAACCATAGAGAATTGTGCCATACTTGCCAAAATAATGGACAACCCAACAAACGTTGTTACGGATCAATTGATAGCAAGTTTAAGGGAACAAGCAAGAAGATTGTTTGGGGATAAACCTATAGATGAGATAACTGGGTGCACGGAGTGGTTTGATTTCACCACAATACAAGCTGAGCACATTGGTAATTTGGATAAGATGGAGGATAGAGTTGAAAATTTAAGCCCACCAAGTACCCCACAAGTCCTACCATCATTTGAAGCACACACACCACCCATGACTTACCCGAAAGAAGTAGGAGAGACTATAGGAGCCCCGATTGAGGTAAAGCCCTTGGACCAAACACAACTAGAGAATATAGGTTTTAACACTTATAGTGATGAATTTTCTTTTAGTTCTAAGGAAGTTCCTAGTTTTGATGAACCGGAGCCTCAACCAAAACCATTACCTAATCTTCCATCGTTAGATGTGAATTTAGGAATTGAAATAGGTTCCGATCCACCCATCAAACCATATAGTCGGGGTAGTCTTAGGATAAAGATAGTGGACTGTAAGCCTTGTAGAGAGGAAGCCAATATAGGAGTGGAAAATGACCTTACATGCTTACATCACCCATTTATGATTGATCACAAGAAACATTATGGGTTTAAACCGGGTTTATTAGGTCAAGATGGATCCCCAACTAGTAGTCTCTTGAAGTTGATAGAAAATGATCCCTTTCTAGGAGAAAATCTTAATCCACCCATTAACCCGATTGAATTAGGTAAGGTTATGATGATAGGAGCACAGCCCTTTGAGCATATAATTCATCCACCACTCTTTCCTCACGTGGCATACTTCCACCAAGATGGTGTGTATCGCTACTATCACCCGCACTTAATCCTAAGTGTAGGGAAAACCTCCCCTATTTCCGTTAAATAAGGGTAGAATCAGGCTCGTGACTCAAACAAAAACAAGCGCTTCTTGGGAGGCAACCCATGCTTTGTGTGATTTTTATTTGTTTGATTGTTATTTGTTTCCGTATGCATGCTTTATTTTTATTGTTGGTAGATCATGTTTCAAAAATAAAATGGTGAAAATACTTTATTTTGTCGTTTGACTTAGTCTTAACTTCATCCAAAGGTATTTCGCAAAAGATAAGTGTAAGGGGAAACCCCAAATATGTTTTTAAGAAACAAAACCGATCATGATTCTCCACAATATTAAATGAACATGTATATTCGTATTTGTTAGAGTCAAATGCTTGTATCGAGTCATAATGATGTTTTGCAGGATTTTCCAGGAATTAGGACCAAGTTTTTCCAGAAATTTTCCGGAAACTTAACATAAGAATTTCTGCAGGTCACTTCTGACGGCGTCAGAAAGAAATTCCTGACGGCGTCACATGTAAAATTCTGGAAATTTTACCAGTTTTGTTTTTCTAACGGAGTCTTAAAGTTTTTGTTAATTCTTTAGTTTTATAATCTCCAGGAAATCTGCAAACATCTTTCCACAAGCATTATATCTTACTTTGCTTTCTAGGATTTGTTAGCATATATAGATTGCCGCCGATTTTACGCGAGGTTGCCTTGTTTGTTTTCTCAGGTTTAACATGTTATGTTTGACAAGACAATGATTTATATTCTGGAAGGGAAGCTTTGATTGTTCATTTTCTTGGAGGAAGATCTAACCTTATTACCTTATTATCCATACCGAGCGAATCAGGGGAGTATTTGATTTCATTCTTTTACCTGTTTTACTTTTACATTCTTTACTTGAACATTGGGGACAATGTTCATCCTAAGTGTAAGGGGAGGGTAAAATAATGATACCTCATAGGAAACACTTTCGCTTGAGTTTGTTTGTTTGATGGTAGGTGTGTAATAAAACTATGAGAAATACTTGTTAGTGTAATTTTAGCGCCAAATTTAAATTTTTTTACAACATTTAGGAGTGAAACTTTAGCCTTAGCAAGTGATTGAGGCAAAAGCAGTCAACTAAAGTCAACCACGGATGTGGTCAACAAGGTCAAACTCCTTAGGCTCAAAGCTCCGCGGAATATAGGGTTTCCCCGGGTCGTTATGTCCCGACGAGGTGTGGATTGTATTCAAACGGGTTTGTGATCGGGTGAATTTGGACAGGAAAGGGGTTTGTGAATGGTAATACTAAGGAATCTACAAAGAAATAGCTTAAACAAGCTATATAGATGATTACGTGAAAGTTAGATACCTAAAAACGTTTAATAACTAAAAACGTGTACGTTCAAATTAAATTTACGCGAACGTACAAAATAAAACGCGAGTTTTAAAGAAATAAAATACTTACAGATATGAAAATTACATTTTTACAATTATAATAATAAAAGAAAATTTTTAGAAAATTAAAATTAATTTTTACACTATTTAATTAATTACAATTAATTAATTACTAATTATTAATTACTTATTAATTATTTAAATTAACCTAAATTATAACTATTATGAAATTACACTAAAAATATGAAAAATAAATTTGGAAAAATCTAAAATATTATAAAACTAATTTTCAAACTTAAAATATATTTTTCCTACTTTTTTAATAATGATTATTAATTAAAAACTAATTTAAACTATTTAAAAATACACTAAATAATAAGAAAATGTAAAATAAGCTTAGAAAATTAAAATTAAAATTTAGAAAAATCTAAAGTTATATAAAACTAATTTTAAAACAGAAAATATATTTTTAAGACTTTTTAAATAATTATTACTAATTAATTACTATTTATTAATTACTTAAAACTAATTTAAATTATAATAAATACTAAATAAGCAAAGAAAAATCCGAAATTTTTTATAAAATTATCAAATAAGTACAGAACCCTAAGAAAAATATAAAAACATTAAGTGCTTAAGGAAAATAAGCTAATAAGTAATAAACTTTTTAAGTAGAAGCTATGACTTTTTGAAAATTTGTCTTTTTCTGATTTTCTTTTTTCAAAACTCTTTAAATACTAAAAATAATTAACTTTAACAAAGGCACTTTGGCCAGAAGCTTAAAAATAAGCAGAAGAGAAGCTAAAGGGATTGGCAGATAAGCACATAAGCTTATTAGAACTTATGAAGGCTTGAATAAGTTACCACAGGCTACAACAGAATTCAATAAGCTAAAACAGATATTAAGTAACTGGAAATAAGCAAAATGGAGTAGAAAGGTACAAGCAAATAAGCACTTATAAGCAATAAGCACAACCACCCTTCCCTGAATAACAAACAGGCCTGATTGGCCAAGTTTAGGACAATGTGGGGCCCACTAGGTGGAATTGGAACCCCAAACAATAAGCTGATCCTAAAAGCTGGACTAGCAGGCTTTCTTAAAAATCAGGATTCAGCCCCTGGGACCCACTATTGAATCCAAGGGAGGGTATGGAAAGTTGAGTCACAAACTGAATGCTCAGCTTTCACTCCGGAAATGGACAAAAGATAAGGGCCTTGCAGCCCAAGTAAATAAGCCAACAAGCAAATAATAAGCTACAATCTATGAAGTTGGGCTATATGGCTTTCTAATAAGCAGTGTTCTAAAAGGCGCGCCAAGGCGCCGCCAAGGCGTCGCCAAGGCGCGAGGCGTGGCCTCGCCGCCACGAAATAGACCATGGCGGCTGCTCTAGGCGTGGCGTGGGAAAAGGCGTGACAAGGCGTGAAAAGGCGCGCCTTTTGGTAAGGCGTGGCGCGCCTTTTTGAAACAGTTTGGGTTTTTTTTGTTTTTTTTTTAATTATTATTATTATTTTAATAACTATTTGAACGATCATTTGAAACTTGGGCTATTTGTTATTTGGGTCTGATAATTATATAATAAGTAGTAGTTAAATGTCTAATATAGTAGTCCAAATGTATATGAAATATGATATTATAACATAAATGATAAATATATAAATATTTTTTCGCCGCCTTAGTCGCGCCGCAAAAAACGCCATGGCTTCGCCATGGCGCGTAAGGCTTGAGGCGTGGCCTTGCCGCCACGCCACGCCTCACGCCATTTATAACATTGCTAATAAGCCAGAAAACTCAGTATGGGGCCCACAAGGGAGAAAGTTAGGAGCCAAAAAGAAAGGGTCTGTTTGGTCAGGTCTGTGGTGCAGGGCATATCATTGCCCTGCAGGCTGCTTTGATAAGCAACAACAAGCTAAAATAAAATCTGAAAAATAAGCACAATGTGGATTCCTCAAGTTAAGCTGGGGGAGATTAACTAGTAAAAATTTCAAGTCCTAAATCTAAGCAGAAAATTCTAGAAAAATCATGCAAGAAATGGGATTTTTACTAATGACCAAATTTGACTTTTAAAGAAAACTTGAAAAATTGACTTAACTGAGTTTTGATCTTGATTTTCTGAATGATAATAATGTTTTAAGACCTAATATGACTGAAATAAGCTATATGACTAAATTCTAAACCTAGATGGTGATTATGACACCCTAACACTTAACAGTTAACATAAGAGATTGTTGCAATGGAGATTTTGACTTTCTGCAAATGTGACTTGGTTTTTTAAACTTTACTTGACTTAAACTAACCTAAAGTGATTCACAAATACCAAAAGAACAACAATACAACAGCAGGGTCACCTAGTACAGTGTAAAACCAAACACCCCTATATGTTGGACTGTGATGAGTTTTCTAAGCAGAAGTGGTCTTAAGGCTTTAAATTCACTTAATACTAACTACCACTAGCATAATAAGCCTAAATCAAATACAACAAAGCAGTAATCAAGCTATGCAATGGAAGAATAAAGAAAACTTGAGAAATATGCTCACAATGGATCCTGTAGGCCTACTAACCCAAGAGCACAAGGGTTCAGCCTGTCCTAAACCTCCCCTGAGGTTCTAATACCACCAGCAATCCACCACCAATCATTCTCCTTGCTTCAATCAGTCCCCACAGTAAGTTTTGAATTTTCACTATTTTTTATGATTTTTTAGTAATTTTGTGCTTTATGATTAATGATCTTTGGATTGCTTTAAAAGCTTGTTAAAACTTATTATTAGGCTAAAATGAGATAAATAAAGAATTGAACACCATTATCGACAACTGTTTTTCCAAAATAAGAATTTTGCTTAAAATTGATAAACTTGCATTAAATACTGAGAGCTTGGAATTACCACTGAATAATCAAAATACACTTAATTTATACTGAGAATTCAACTGAGAATGGAAATTACATTAGAAAACATGGGCTACAATGATTTCTACATTAAATTACACTAATTAAACTATATTAGCTAACTACTACCACTGCTTCTTCTCTTTCTTTCACTTATATAGAACCTCAGATACTTCTCTCTCTTTCCCACTTTAATCCAAGCCGTTGGATGGCTCAAATCAATCCCAACCTTTAAAATCCTTTTTGGCGGGAAATGGTTTTGGGAGCAATTGGGTGGGGTTTGGTGAGGTATTAATGAGGAGGGGGGTTGGTTGGGTGTAGGTGATAGTATTAATTGAGATTGGTGGAGTTGGTGAGAAAAATAGAGAAAGGGGGGGGGGGAACACAGTGCAGGAAATCAGGGATTGAGGATGGTGGGGGTGAACAGTGGTGAGGTGGTTTGACTAGGGTCAACGAAGGGTTAATATTAAATGGGGGAGTGGAGTGGGCTTATGGGGATTTTGGGCCAAGGGGTAGTGGATCAGGGGTAGATTGGGCTTGGGGTTTTAGTTTGGTTTGGATTGGATTTGGTATTAAAAGGCTAGGGTCCATTTGGTTTATATAAATATCACAAGGACCAATTTGTAATTAGCTAAAAATGGGGGACTGAAAATGTAACATCTTTAAAACTTGTTTCAAGGTCCTTTCCTACCACATATCAATAATCCAAGGACCACAAATAAGATTTTTCATTTAAAAATACCCGGGAACCTTTTATGCCAATTTTCAAACTCCAGGGGCCAAATTGTAACTTTCTTCAAACTTTTTACCCAAGGACCACATTTGCCAACTTGTAATTTCTCAAGGACCAAAATTCACTTTTTTACCAAGAAATAGTTCCCAGGGACCAAAAGTGTAAATTCTCAAAACTTTTAGAATTTTTCACCAAAGGACTAAATATGACAACTTATGCTTTTAAAAGGACCTTTGGTGATAATTTTCCATATTTTGAATGACCAGGGATTAGTTTTGACATTTTATGAAAGTTGGGGGACTGAAACTGCCAGTTTTGCAAACTTTGTACGTTTTTCATTTGTTTTTACTCATTTTGCATCTAAAACATATAAAACACAATTTTGAAATATTTTTAGTATTTTGATGCATTTCTGAGTGTTTTTGTATGTTTTGCAGTTCAGATTTGACCAAAAATGATGAGTGTTTGAACACTCATCAGCAAGCGTCTCATGGATAGGAGTTGTATGACTAGCACAAAACCGTACTATTCAGAAAAATTTTCCACCCAAATATGTGAGGTTCGCCTTTAGATTTGATAGGAAAAGTATTTACTATTAGTGCTTATGAGTGTACCGGTAGCATTTAGATTCTAGAACTTGCGTTAGTGATGCATCCCGAGACCGCTAGTGAGACTACATTCGTGTAGTAGGATTGACTACATGATAAGAGGCATTAGGATCACCCTTGTGTACACGAAACCCCTAGTACACCCCTCCGAGCCTATCTTTTCGTTTCTAACTTTAAGCATCTTACTTAAAGGAAGAATTTGTCACACCCCACTTAAATGTACACCCAAATCGCCTTAGCCTTCTGTGTATGCACTCATCTTTAGTGCATTATTGTTATTTGTTTAAACCCTTAGTTAATTATCTAATTGATTACATGGTTGCTAAGTCGAGTCATATCCTTGTACATATTGTTTTGGGACGATTGGGACTCATGGGTAAAGTACTTATGTTATGGAGTAATGGGGAAGAACATCATATTATTACCCCCATATGCGCGTTAATCTAAAAAAGTACTCCAAGTGTTTTGATTATCTTAATTCGAGTCATTATATTAGTTTATTGTAAAGTATGTAAAATTCAAGTGTAAGGAGAATGTTCATTCCCTATGATTTATTATTTTGGATGGTAGGGTAAGAGTGTATGCAAAAAAAAAAAAAAAAAAAAAAAAAAAAAAAAAAAGAATCGAAAAAACAAGAAAAAAAAATAGAAAAAGAAAAGAGAAAAAAAACATACGGACTACCATCCCGTTTCATTCTATTTTTATTTTATGTTTTTGTTATTTTTCATTTATTAGCTTAAGTCGAGTCTAGTCTTGGCTTAGCAACGCCATATTGTACATGTAATTAACCAAGATTATTAACTCGCCACCAGTAAAGACTGCCTATATCCAACAAAACCGTGTATTTCATATCCCTACACCTAACGTTACAACCCTTTAAAAAGACCTCTTTGATAGTTTATCCTAGGTGCTTAGGCCATGTGGTGGAGGTTTGATCCTTTCCCAAGCCTATGGTAATCTATTTTGCTATGACAGGTAGTGAGAGATGTTTTCCATTTCCATATTGTGATATTACTTTATTACACCCGAGAGATGTGATTATCTAAACACTATTTGTGAGGTGCTAGTGTATGACCTCCGTGCTTGTCTTTGGTCTTTAGTAGAACGATTATTTGTTGTAATTACTTTTATATTAGTGTTAAATGACCCCTAACTTGTATTTTGACTAGAATAAAAGCGCATTTGCTTGAGGACAAGCAAATCTCAAGTGTAAGGGTATATGATGAGGCGAAAAATGAACCGTTTTTAGGGGGTCATTTAAGCCGGAATTGGAATTTATTTGATCAAATATTACCCTAAATCGTTCCTTTTGTGATTTTAGGTACTTTGGGAGTGAATTTTGGAAAAGAAAGCATTTTGGACGTTTTTGGAGCATAAAAGTGAAGAAAACGGCAAAGACTTGATTTTCCATGCTGGGAACAGTCCCTGACGGCGTCAAGAAGGAAAATATGACGGCGTCAGGAGCAAAATGCATGACGACCCATAGAAAACGTGACGGCGTCAGAAGTAGGGCGTCATGAGTTATTTTGGCGACGGCCTGGAGCAGAATTACACATGACGGCGTCAGACCCAGATCTAGGCAGTCCGAGAACTTTATTGGCGGCGAGATGACGGCGTCAGAAATTTCCTCTTGACGCCGTCACCTCACAAAATCTATATATAGTTTTCTATTTTTCATTCATTAGGAGAGGAACTTGTGTGGAGAATACTAGGGTCGAGCCTAATAAACCCTAGGTCGTTTGTAACAGTATTTTCAAGGGTTTTCACCCCTTGAAACCTTTCATGTTCAATTAAGATAAGTCTTCTTTCAATTCATTCAATATGTCTATGTGTTGTTTGAATATATCTTATGCTTGTCTTGATTATAACATGCTAAGCTAGATCTTTTGTGTGTTTGCTTAGATGTAATGAAACCTAGATGTTAATTATAGGTTGATTGCTTGTTTATAGTTGTAATGGATGAATGATTTCAATGTTAGGCTTAAGAAAACTGGCAGATCTCCATTGTGTAACTTGCTTGAACGTCTTAAGAAACATGAACCGATGTTTACTAGGTTTTTATGGTTGTATTTAATGCATGAGCGAATTCTAGTGATCCCATGTTAGGAGCTTCTTAGCCGGCTCGACATAGGAGTGAAGTAGGAGCTTATAGAATTGGGGAAGTAAGTATGCCACTCCATGAATGGTATTAAGGAATACAATCCGTCATCCACGCAACTGTAACAAGTAATTAACCTGTAAAAGATATCTAGGGAGTAGTGAAATCTAAGTAAACACCATTCTCTCACATATTGCTCACACCACTAGTTTAATTTAGTTTATTTTCATTTTTATTATTTTATTTTGATTGCATCTTAGTTATTGGGTTAGTTGATTAGCAACTAATTCCGCCCTCTCTTCCAATACCCGAGATTTTACTTGCTTTTATAAAATATAAAAAATACAAAAAGAATCATCCCTCACCTCTAGACCTAGTTTTTAGGCTTTCTAATCCTAGCGACACTATTCCTGAGTTAAACCATCAATCCCCCGGTACTTGTCACTATACTATACTACAACGATCAGGTACACTGCCTGGTGGGGGTTGTAAGCTTCTCGAGATCCCTCGAGAGGTAAAGCCTGGTGCAAATCCCACGCATCAGTAAGATGTATATATATTAAAATAATATATTTTATAGCCACCTCTTAAAAAATTATTTTAACACATTTCAATAGTAAGATATATATACGGGGATAGCTTGGTTACAATTTTTATACCTAATTAGCTACAATCCTTCACAAAAAATACAC
Organism: Artemisia argyi; assembly: GCA_030686995.1. NCBI lineage: Eukaryota > Viridiplantae > Streptophyta > Magnoliopsida > Asterales > Asteraceae > Artemisia > Artemisia argyi. The sequence continues at coordinate 149,027,839 of CM060681.1, forward strand.
AAGCAATAAATCAAAGACTAACATAAAATAATCAGGGCCTAAAAAAATCAAGGACCCATATTCATTAAGGAGTGATCAAAACATTTATAATAAATATATGTTAAGAGGTGGCTATAAAAAAATCATAATAAATATGTTAAGAGGTGGCTAATAATAACAAAATATTAAAATTTTAATATATGTTGAGAGGTGGCTATAAAAAATCATAAATTTAACACATTTAAAAAACTATTAAATAAACTATTTTAATATAAATTCAAAATTTAATAGTAGAAATAGTTGTCGATAAAGTAAAACATGACCATACATGTTATAATTTAATTTATTAAACGTGTTTTGATATTTAGACATAAAACACATGTCTAATGCATAAATCACTTATACAATTGTATAATAATATTTCTCTTTCCAAATCTCCACCAATTATTCTTCCAAATCAACCACTCAAATTATTACGAGTAGATATATAACTAGGCATGATTATTAGGCACAATGTAGAAACGTAGAGGGGGGGGGGGGGATACGCTCCTCTTAAAATTTAAAAATGTTTCGTATCAAATTCCCGATCAAGTCTGACTAAATAGGAATAGTGGTTATGTCACTCATAACATATATGTCACTCAATTACAAGTATACAAGCAATCACATAAACATAAGCATAAAACGAGATTTAAAAGTATTTAGCTATTTGTGATTACACTGTGGACGGTCCTCAATATGTTCGGACGGTCCCATATATTGGGACAGCCATCCTAATTAAGGGACCGCCGTCAGTGGTGAGTTTATTACGTGTTATTAAGTTCTCTTATGTTTTGTGTTTCTAAGTTAACTAGTTGATATCACAAGCATACACACACCTAGCCACACAAACATAAACATAAAGCAAGTAAATAAAGAAAAGAGATGAAAAAGAGAAAACGCAAACCGGACATGATGATTTATAGTGGTTCGGCAACAAAGCACCTCTTCGTCCTACTCCACTCCCCTAGTACCACACTCGAGAGTTACTTCACTAATCAACACGCTCCATTATGGCGGAACAAACCGTACACAAGCTTACACCAAGTTTACCGACACTAAACGGAATGTCGAGTTCTAATCGTAGCTAGAACCAATCTACTCCAAGGCCCACGTGGCCACGCGAACAAGCACACTTTTCCTAATTGGATCTTCACCCAGTCCAAGCCTTCACACAAAGACACACTTGGATCTTCACCCAATCCAAGCCTTCACACAAAGACACACTTGAATCCTTTCCCGATCCAAGCCTTCACACACCGACTTCACTAAGTCCTAAATTACACACTTCAACTTCACTATGTTCTATTCTTCACCACACACCTTACAAAAAATACAAGACCTAATCTAGTTAGAAGACTTCTTGGATCTTCATCTTCTTCCAAGTTCACACAAGTAACTCCATCCTCGACTCACACACAAGTCGGAAATATTTACAATATTTACAAGAAGAAAATAGGAGGAAGAATAGAACCGTAACACTTGTCACGTTTGTGTGTGGACTCTAATAACATCTCGATTCTTCATCTACGTCGAGAGTTCTTCTCTTGCCCATGAGGTAGAGGAATAAGAAAATCGTAACACTAGTTACGTTTGTGTGTGGACTCAATAACACTTCGATGCTTGACGACTTCGAGTGTTCTTCTCTTGCACATTATGTAAAAGATGACGGGATCACTTATAAACACATACCAAAGAGTTATAGTGATCAAAGAAGAAGGAAGAAAGAAACAGGAAGTTTTGTGCAAAGAGGATCAGTTTTTCTGATAAAAATGGGTCAGTATTTATAGCCTGCTCGAGGAGCGTGGGACGGTCCCTTAAACACTGAACGGTCCCGACGGTCCCTTATATTTAAGGGACCGTCCCCACAGACACTCCTCTTTTTGTCCTTTAGTGGTGAAAATTTATCTTGTGAAAGTTTGTCTGATTTAGGTAGGAAAAGTAGCTGTTGGGAGTTTGAAATTTAAATTTCAAATTCAAATTTATTTTTCTTTAAAACATTTTTTTAAACACAAAAATAATTTGTCTAGTTTATTTTTGTAAAAATGTTGTGACATTTATAAAATGTAAGGATTAAGGACAAAAAAGATTTTCTTTGATCACTTAACAAAGTTGGTAAAGTGTTTGTTCATACCTGAAGTGATGTCGAGAGACATTGATGTGTGAACGAGTAACTTGTGCACTTTACGTTATGTATTACAAGTTACGTGTTTGTCATCATTAAAACATGAAAACACTATATAGATTAAATGTCGTAACGTTTGCACTAACAATCTCTCCCTTTTTGATGATGACAAATATGTAAACCGTAACTCATAGTAAAGTGTAGAAGTTACTAGTTTACACTCCCTCTCTCCCCCTTTTGTCGAAGCAAAAAGGTGTCGCCAATGTAGAGGTAGAAAGAAGATCAGCGAGAACTTCAGAGGTAGATGACTTGAGCATAAGACTTGAGAAAAAGAGTTGAGAAGATGATCCCCGAATGTATTAGACTATCCCGACCCCCATCATTTAAAGAATTGAGAGTGGATCATCATAGTGAAGCCTTGCTCCTACCGCCATGGTTTAAACAACTCTGAACCATGTACCCAACTACTTTCGAGCTCCCCCTAGCTCATTGCTTCCCCATTGACTTTAGCGTATCCATGAATTTTATATGTTGCAAATGCTTATGTCACAACTCGTAATTTCAGGCCATTTCCCAAACTTCGACAATTTACTATTCATAAATCACTATTCATCAAAACACTGTTCATCATTTTACTATTCATCATTTCCGAGGTCAATTTAATATTCTGAGAAGCATTCAAAAATTTTACTATTCACCAAGTACTATTCATTTCCGGAAAGAAAATATTATTCACATGCATTGCTCATTTCATCGTAAATTTAGTTTACGAGTACTTAAATTCGCGTAACCGTATTGGTTCAGGTGCGAATTCATGCATTATCATTTGGGACACTTCATACGGACTAGAAATAGTCTACATATCATCATCATTGCCTTTGCATACTATACCACTCGTAGAATATTCATATTATTATTTTTAGTATGTTTAACGTTTTACGTTTATTTATTTTAATTAAACGTTAACCCGTGATAAATAAATATAACTAACATATCTAAAAATCCCCACGATGGTTCCGATATATTTTTAAACTCCTTACAACGTCATAAAAATTATAAAATTCATTTACCCGGTATTTTGGGAATTTATTAAATTTATAACGTAAGTTTAATATAATTACGGTTTTTGTGAAAACTAAATAATAATTATCCAAACGCTCAAATTTTGTACCCAATATATTTTTAACATTTTTATGACTTTATTAAGTCCCGGTTAACTTGTTAAAATTTATTTCTCGCAAACCCGGTACTCAATTATAACTAAAAACTAACGATTACCTAAATTTAACACCTAAAACCTATACTAATATCTACAAATCCTCCACTAGCTATCCTAAATAAATCAAAGACATAATTTTTGCTTTTGGACCCTTTGAAAAACCGGCCATGAACCCCCCCCCCCCCCCCCCTTGACCTCATGCATTAAATTTATTTTAACTTCACAAAAGTAACTTTTCTCTCCTTTTTCTCTTCCAAACCCACGGCCATAAACCAAATCCACCAAGATTCACCATATTTTACAAGATCAAGTTTAAATCAAGTCTAGATTGTTGTCCTTGTTAGGGTTTTGAAATATAAACTCAAGGATTGTTAGGGTTTTGATCATACAAGCTCATAATCATTCAAAGTAAGTTTACAAAATTTATTTTCTTCATTTCTTCAAGTATTTACTATAATCATATGGTTTTCATACAATATTTCATGCATATGTTAGCTCTTACCACTCATAATGTACACTTATGTCTTTGAAACCCTAGAAATGGAAACCTTGGTTAGATCCACTAGATTGATGATGTTTAAGAACCCATGACACCTTAAGAAGGTGTATGGTAGGATTAGACTAGATTTGTGGTGATTGGAAGTGATTTGGGTGGAGTAGAAACAAGTTTAGAACACTAGAAATGGATTTGAAACACATATATATACCTACTGTCCCAAATTTGAAAATCTGGAAAACTCAGTAACTCAGGGGAAATTTTCAACCAAAGATTTAGAAAATACTTTCAAAAACGAAGCCGTAGGCGAATGAACGGGTTAAAACGAGTTTATAACGAAGGAGATATGATTTTTGCAAGTTTATTGACGAAAACTATTTTTCTGAAAATTGTATGCTGTTGGACGATTTTTGGTGGACAAACCGAGGCGTTAGACGTAACCTAGAGAAGCCAGTTATCAAAAATATATTAGTACATACTAAGACGAATCCGTGGATATAAAGAACGAAGGAAATGAACTTAAAACGACCAAGTTATTCACATTTCAATATCGGCAAAAACTCACTATAATTGGCAGCTTTTACTAGAAATAATAATAATACTACTTCTACGTACTAAATTCTAGATTTTCTAGAAATACTCCTAAATTGCCGAAAATTATAACTAACGAAGTACTTATGCTTATGAGCTTATTTTTACGACCATTAGATGTTACTTCAAGGTTTTCAAGACGAAGTTTATAACACTAACTTTCTATACATATATATTACGACAAGTTTACACATGTCTAGTTAAGACTTATTATTTTTCTCAAGTATGGAATGTATTTTCATAAGACTATAACTAGTATATTTTCAAGTTATGAGTGGTATAGTTATCATGTGCATGTGCATTCATTACATCATTTCATGATCTAAAGAAGATCATATCATTCATATTAGGTTGCGGTTAGAGATCGTGCCTCATTTTTGTGTATTCACTTTTGTCATCGTAGCTATCGCACCAGGTGAGTCATAGCCCCACTTTTACTTGTTTAATGACTTTATAAACTCTTTTGGGGAGATACATGCTTCAATACTTGTTCTATGCTTTTATACGATTTGAATTACTTATGGGGAAGAATACGCTGCTTGAATTATTTTTGTACAATGCCAAAGTATTAAATTCTATACATTGCTTAAGTTGCCTTACTACCAAGTTAAGTCCCCTTTATTATCATGGACCGTTAATTATAATGCCAAGCGAGAGTGAGTGAATAGATCTATTGAGGGTGACGCCTCCATTCGTGTTTGGGTTGCTCCAACGGAATTACGAATGCATTTCATGTCTAAACAATTTGATTGCTTGGTAACCACTCCTTTAGGGCCAATACTATGTCTAGCATCGGGGTCATGAGCTTAAGAGACAATGTAGCATTTTTGACATATTGTCACCTTACTTTATACTTATGGCTATTGTACATACGAGATTACTTATAAAGTCATGATACTTTTCCATCACTATTACTACTGAATTACGATGCCTTTGCATCAACTTTATTGCTGAATTACGATGCTTTTGCATCAATCTTATTACTTTTGTTTACACAACCTAACTTATTACTTTTGGCAGTGGGTCGTAAACACACAGGTTACAAGTCTCTTATGGCGGGACTTGGAGCTGAGTTGATTTACGAGGCCTTTGCTGGGAAATCTTCATTCATATGCATTACATTCTTTTTCACAAGACTCTATGAACTCACCAACCTCGTGTTGACACTTTAGCATGTATTTTCAGGTTTTAAGCAATGGCACGCTACAGGAGGTTTTGGCAGGGCATGGCATGGTCATAGAAGACTCTGATATTCATTTGGGGACCGTTTTAAACTATTTTAAGGGCCTACTTCCGCACTACTTTTAACAATATAAATTCAACATTTTTGATTAAACTATTTTATTCTAAATGATTCAAGTGAAAACCATTTTTGAACTTGTGTTGTAATACCAATTGAGTTACACCCCAGCTACATGTATGCTTCCACTGGACCCAATTTTGGGGGTGTGACAGATTGGCATCAGAGCTTTGGCTATAGCGAACTAATTGTTTTTAAAACCTAGACTATAGCTACTTTCAAGAAAACTTAACCCTATGACCGTCACGTGCCTGCCTGCCAAGCTGAAGCCTCATTTGGGTTAGTTGCTGACATAGGTGATGAGATTTGTATCTCATTATCTAGTATATTATATTCATTTATTCTAGTTGATTACTATAATTGTCTTTCATATAAGCATGCTCATGTATCATATATGTCACCGCATTATGTTTTTCCTTGCATAGTTTCATCATTTGACCTCGAGTTTGGTCACCTGCCTTAGTCTTTCAGAACGTCTTGGTATTTGTGAAGGACATAGTCTTAGTATGGCTGAGCTGAGTATTTCAAAATTCATGGAACCTCGGTGGAATATAGACTGGTCATCTATATTCAACCCGGGATAGTGAGATATAGGCTGACCACCTATGTCTGACTCAGAAATGAATTTTGCAACACTGAGAATAGTTATAATAAAATTTTGTCATGATTGAATCCTCTACTCAATTTACAAATGTTTCATTTATGTGTGTGTATACTCTCATTGTCAGAATATTCATACCTTTCATCACTTCGTGAACCGCCGCCTGGAAGCACGTCAACTGGTCATTTCATCTCATGAATCTTCACGTCTATTCATGATACACTTACATCACAGTATTTTCTTTTATCACAATCTCATTTTGTCGCAGTTGTCACAGTCTTTTCCCTTCTCACCATCAATATCATTTCCTTTCCCATCCCTATTTATATAAGGAATTAGGTGATACTAAATAGTTTCCTATGTCACTCATCACTCACTACTCCCTATATTGTTAGGTGGATATTATCAATGACCTCCCTAGGAAAGACTTTCCATACCATCTATAAGGAGGATCCCTTGGTACATTAAAACCATTCAAAACTCAACAGAAATCTCAAGATATCACAAAACCATTTGAACCACTATCACTAGCCTGATCGCCAAAATTCTATCATCTGGAAAGTATTGGCTTGACTGAATTATAAGATTCGTTTAGATACAAGTGCTCACTAAGCATCACTATAGAGATAGATCCAACCTTCTATCCAAGACTATAGAACCATCAAACATGACCTCGCCAATAGACATTATTCAAACCTGTTAGACACCTATGCATTTGTGCAGACATACCTACCTGGCTATTTTATCCTCTTAATACTTTCACTTTAAAATGAATGTTTTCTCCAAACTACAATTATGCAAAACATATATCTGGTAAGAAATACTTTTCTGAGGCACTTATTTTGACAAGCAAATTCGTTTTGGTTAATCTTTTACAAAACTATTGAATGTTAGGAAATTTTAAACATCGATCTTTGGTAAACCATATTATCCACCTTATGTTGAAAACTGTCCTATCTTACATAACTATTAAATTTTGAAACATCAAGAAAAATGTTACTTAAAAAGCCGTTTGCTTAAAGTTGTAAATTTATTTATTCAGGGATTGTTTATGAACAAAATACACAATCTCAAAACAAACTTTGAAAAATAAATCACTATATTACATCACTTATACATTTAGGATTTTGTGATTTGATGACATAAGGCTTAGGGAAAATCTTAGTAATGGAGACTAAGCATCGTAGGTGGAGAAAGACTCAATTCATGACCTCCTGCGGAGGATCACAACCTTATCCTAATCTATTATTTTCAACAACACCCTTTGATGGGCTTAACCTTGTAAGTTTTTCCACAAGATTCATGGTATCCATTTCAATTATTCCTAATAGAGGAATTTTATTCACCTCAGACTCCTAGCGATTACATTAAGATTCCTTTGGAACTACACCACCTATCATCTGCAGACCAATGGTTAGAAATTAGAGAACGATTCAAACATAGGGAGATATGCTCAGAGCATGAGTGATTGACTCTAGAAATGGTTGGACTAACCATTTGCCGTAAATCAGATTCCTTTACAACCATAGTTACCGCACGAGCATAGAGACTACACCAATCGAGGCACTCTATGGTCGAAGTACCAACATCCATTGACGGAGTGAAATTTGGAAAAGCCCAACTCACTAGTCCCGTAAGCATTCATGAAATAACCTGGAATTTCCTACAAATCAAGAATCAGTTACAAGTTCGATAAATTGTAAACCCTTAAAATTTCAAGTTGGTGGCAGGGTTATGTTGAAAGATTCTGCCTAGGAAAGGCATGTTACCATTCAAAAAAATTCAGAAAGTTAAACCTGATATACACTAGACTATTTAATATTTCAGACAAAGTAGGCCTAGTGGCCGTCAGACTTGAACCTTGTAGGAGAACCAGTAGAAATCATGGACTGTAAGGTCGAATAGTTGAAGCGAAATCAAATTCCTATCGTGAAAGTTCACTGGAATTCCCGAATATCATCACCTTTTCACTAATACCACTCCAGAAACCAACACAAACTGAACTTCGGGACGAAGTTCCTTTTAGAGGGGAAGACTGTCACAACTCGTAATTTCAGGCCATTTCCCAAACTTCGACAATTTACTATTCATAAATCACTATTCATCAAAACACTGTTCATCGTTTTACTATTCATCATTTTCGAGGTCAATTTGCTATTCTGAGAAGCATTCAAAAATTTTACTATTCACCAAGTACTATTCATTTCCGGAAAGAAAATATTATTCATGTGCATTGCTCATTTCATCGTAAATTTAGTTTACGAGTACTTAAATTCGCGTAACCGTATTGGTTCAGGTGCGAATTCATGCATTATCATTTGGGACACTTCATACGGACTAGAAATAGTCTACATATCATCATCATATCCTTTTCATACTATACCACTCGTAGAATATTCATATTATTATTTTTGGTATGTTTAACGTTTTACGTTTATTTATTTTAATTAAACGTTAACCCGCGATAAATAAATATAACCAACATATCTAAAAATCCCCACGATGGTTCTGAGATATTTTAAACTCCTTACAACGTCATTAAAATTATAAAATTCATTTACCCGGTATTTTGGGAATTTATTAAATTTATAACATAAGTTTAATATAATTACGACGGTTTTCGTGAAAACTAAATAATAATTATCCAAACGCTCAAATTTTGTACCCAATATATTTTTAACATTTTTATGACTTTATTAAGTCCCGGTTAACTTGTTAAAATTTATTTCTCGCAAACCCGGTACTCAATTATAACTAAAAACTAACTACAATTACCTAAATTTAACACCTAAAACCTATACTAATATCTACAAATCCTCCACTAGCTATCCTAAATAAATCAAAGACATAATTTTTGCTTTTGGACCCTTTGAAAAACCGGCCATGAACCCCCCCCCCCCCCCTTGACCTCATGCATTAAATTTATTTTAACTTCACAAAAGTAACTTTTCTCTTCCAAACCCACGGCCATAAACAAAATCCACCAAGATCCACCATATTTTACAAGATCAAGTTTAAATCAAGTCTAGATTGTTGTCCTTGTTAGGGTTTTGAAATATAAACTCAAGGATTGTTAGGGTTTTGATCATACAAGCTCATAATCATTCAAAGTAAGTTTACAAAATATATTTTCTTCATTTCTTCAAGTATTTACTATAATCATATGGTTTTCATACAATATTTCATGCATATGTTAGCTCTTACCACTCATAATGTACACTTATGGCTTTGAAACCCTAGAAATGGAAACCTTGGTTAGATCCACTAGATTGATGATGTTTAAGAACCCATGACACCTTAAGAAGGTGTATGGTAGGATTAGACTAGATTTGTGGTGATTGGAAGTGATTTGGGTGGAGTAGAAACAAGTTTAGAACACTAGAAATGGATTTGAAACACATATATATACCTACTGTCCCAAATTTGAAAACCTGGAAAACTCAGTAACTCAGGGGAACTTTTCAACCAAAGATTTAGAAAATACTTTCAAAAATGAAGCCGTAGGCGAATGAACGGGTTAAAACGAGTTTATAACGAAGGAGATATGATTTTTGCAAGTTTATTGACGAAAACTATTTTTCTGAAAATTGTATGCTGTTGGACGATTTTTGGTGGACAAACCGAGGCGTTAGACGTAACCTAGAGAAGCCGAGTTATCAAAAATATATTAGTACATACTAAGATGAATCCGTGGATATAAAGAACGAAGGAAATGAACTTAAAACGACCAAGTTATTCACGTTTCAATATCGGCAAAAACTCACTATAATTGGCAGTTTTTACTAGAAATAATAATAATACTACTTCTACGTACTAAATTCTAGATTTTCTAGAAATACTCCTAAATTGCCGAAATTTATAACTAACGAAGTACTTATGCTTATGAGCTTATTTTTACGACCATTAGATGTTACTTCAAGGTTTTCAAGACGAAGTTTATAACACTAACTTTCTATACATATATATTACGACAAGTTTACACAAGTCTAGTTAAGACTTATTATTTTTCTCAAGTATGGAATGTATTTTCATAAGACTATAACTAGTATATTTTCAAGTTATGAGTGGTATAGTTATCATGTGCATGTGCATTCATTACATCATTTCATGATCTAAATTAGATCATATCATTCATATTAGGTTGCGGTTAGAGATCGTGGCTCATTTCTGTGTACTCACTTTTGTCATCGTAGCTATCGCACCAGGTGAGTCATAGCCCCACTTTTACTTGTTTAATGACTTTATAAACTCTTTGGGGGAGATACATGCTTCAATACTTGTTCTATGCTTTTATACGATTTGAATTACTTATGGGGAAGAATACGCTGCTTGAATTATTTTTGTACAATGCCAAAGTATTAAATTCCATACATTGCTTAAGTTGCCTTACTACCAAGTTAAGTCCCCTTTATTATCATGGACCGTTAATTATAATGCCAAGCGAGAGTGAGTGAATAGATCTATTGAGGGTGACGCCTCCATTCGTGTTTGGGTTGCTCCAACGGAATTACGAATGCATTTCATGTCTAAACAATTTGAGTATGTAGATGCGTCAACAATGTAGATGCGCCAACACTTGCAAATGCTCCCCCTTGGTGTATGCTCAAAACTAGTTTTGGCTACCAAAGAATCGAGCGATGAAGTAATACTATAAAACAAAGTTAGTAGACAAGTGTACATATATAATAATGATGATATATATAGGAAGACATTATCGGAGACTAATACATGCATGACTTAAATATGATTATTCTAAAGCATGGCATGAGAGGGATTGAAATTAAACATATATAATTGTTGATTAACACACCATTCTCAAACTTCTTCCAAGATAAGTGTCTAGTGTTTAGGTAATATAGGATGAGGATGACATGCTCCTAGATGAGAATGAAGATGACTCTCTAAAGTGGAGATATGGGAAAGGATTGACCAAAATAAGGAGAGTATGTTTTGAGCCAAAGTTTGGCAAGGATGGTGTGAAGATGAGAAGAAATGAGGAAGATATGAAACTTCATATTTGAAGTTGGTGGTTCAATTTAGGCTTATGTAGAAGAGAACGAGAATAGATATGTGTATAGGGAGATAATGAAAGGATCGTTTACACTTACAATAAGTGAGGATGAAGAGAGGTGAGGAAGATGGGAGACTTCAAAGATGGTACATACTATCCTAGTTTTGTTGGGTACTTTATCAAGAAGAGGTGAATGTAGAAGGATGGTATAATTGACAACGGTCTAGAGAGTAAAGAACAAGAAGGAGTTTTCGAAGGAATTCTCATGGGTGGTACCAATTGTATTAATAGGACCAAGAAAGAAGAGGATGAAGGATATGATAAAGATGTGAGAGATTTGATTTTGTCATTGGAGGTGGATATCTTGGTGGCAATGAATGATCTTGAGAATTGAGGTTAGGACACTTTATGAATGGATGGAGACTTGCTTTGGGGTTGTGAAGCAAAGAGGGAAAAAGGATGAGGAAGATGCTTCATGATGTAGGATGGTTCAAAGTATTGCTGAAGAGGAAAAACAGTGAACCAGTTCGTGACACCTCTTCTGGGGACGGTCCTTTAAATCATTGGATGGTCCTTTAAAGATAAGGGGCCGCCAATGCAATAAGGGACCGCCGTCAGTGAGGTGCAGAGTCTCTCCAGTTTTTTATTTTTCCCAGATTAAAGGATAGGAGTAATCAAAGGATTGATCATGTGGGAATCAATTTGCCATTAAGATAGAAAAGAATTGGGCAATAATGATTAAGGAATGGTTTAGGTAATAAGTTAAGAATGTAGAGTAGTATGGGAGTAATCTTTCCTAGACAAAATAATGAATTATTTGGAAGAAGGCGAGATTGTGACACAAGAGACCCTAAAGGAAGATTATGATCTAGTGTGAGGAAAAATAGGCCTAGTTCCATAAGAATCAAAGATTTAAGCATGTAAGTCATTTAAACATGCATCACATAATAATCAAGGATATTAGCATGTAAGACAATATGACATCTAGGAGTTATCACGAAAGGCATACCAAGTCCAACACAGTTTAGGTGCACAAATAACATGTAAGTCATGTAAAGAGATTCATAAAAAACGTGAATACTATGATGACAAGCATTAAGTAAAACATGTTGACATTTAAGAGCATGTATCATCAGCATATATCAAGAGTATGACATTAGAAAAGCTAATTCAAAGCAAGATCTTTCTAATGAACATGCATTCAATAATTAAGCAAGTATGCATTGAGCATTTACGGAGGCATGAAGACATTTAGTCATACTATACAACATCAAGTTGTTGTTGACACATATTAAACACATATATGCAAGTTAATCTAGGTTTGTCAAGAAGAATCCTAATTACTACTTGTTTATAGTGCACTCCTAACAAGAGACAAAGATCATCAATGTAAAACATCTTTAGTCAAATTTAGGAATGGAATTTTTTCAATTTAGAGAATGGATATGAGACTATTACTAGTGGTGCTTAATTAAGGCTAAACACGATCATTTTTACGGGTTTACCACAAACCCAGCTTCTCTCCTGGAAGCAATTCAACCGTTAGGTAAAATTGAGTTTCTAGTGCAATAGGATCTCCAGTAGCCATTCTCATATTAGAAGAATTAAAATTTCTATATTTTACCATCGAATTTTTCCAAAGATGATATTAGCCGATTCAGCTAATACATTTCCTAACCATATTTTAAAGGTCGGTTAATGAAGACAACTTGTCTTACACAAAATCCTTACAAAAGCAAGCATAATATTTTAAATATGTGTTTGAGATTTGGAGGTTGTTTGGTTTCGATGGTGTATTACATGACCTTATTGATGACATCTTTGTTTGTTGAGTTGTTATTTTAACATGTTTTGGTTTCAAGAATACTCCATAGTGAATCTTGAGAAGGAGAGTCTAATTAAGGTTACTTGCCTTAATAGATCTTTTACTTTGTATCATTGAGAGAAAACATATTGTATCTTTTGAATAATATGCTTATTTAAAAGGACAAACTTTTCTCTTATGAGTTGCTTATGAAAACAAGTATTTTAGTTATTATGTGATTAATGAATTTCATTTGTTTAAGCAATGACAAACGTTGTATTAGTTTTCTTCCAAAATCTAATATCTTACATTTTTCAAACAAGTTATCTTGTAACATAACCATTCATGTTACAAAGGAAGTGGAATGCATAGGATATAAATTATATTTTTGAAAAACATGTTATCTTGTTTTAGATTAATGATGTATTATGTGTGACATTTTTACTTAATATGTGATTTTGAGTCTTGACTCGTTTATGAGCAAAGTCTGCATATGTTGTTTGTTTGCTGGTGTTTGGGTTTTCGGAAATGACTTATTTACAAATTGCGTTGCAATGTAAATTGCTTGAATGTTTCGGATAAAACATACAAGTAGTCAATCCTACTTCGTTGTGTATTTTAAGCATCTTTTAAACATATTAGTTTAATGTTTGGAACACAACCATTGGACAAGAAGACTCAATATGACATCATCAACACAAGTGTGAGTTATGATCCGATGCATATTCTTTTCGTCTTGAGAAGGACGTCATTATTTTCATACAAATCGAGTGTGATTGAGTATGTAGGTTCAAGATGATATGTTTTGTTATATCTTGAAGCTAGACAAATAATGACTCCAATTTCATGTCCATACTCACAATCTTGTCAATTAGATTCGATAATTATATCAATCATAATTTGAATAATGAATCGATATAAGCTCGAAATCTTTCTTGACCCTCACAACCACTCTTTTTAATAAGGAAATAAGTAAGATTTATGGAATGTGTTCCATCAACTTTAATACTAGTTATATGTGTGAGGTTAATAATAATAACATGGTAGCTTACTAATTCAAGATTGTCATTTATTTTTGTGTGTGAAAAGCTATTTATTATTATGTATAATATGCATAGCGTTTCATAAGTATAAAAATAATTATCCTAACCACTTTTATACAATACACAACTTATGTAATAATAATTTTATAACTACATGTTTCAAACAGTTAGTGTATGTTCAAATATGCAAGGTTCAAAAGATACATTTTCTTTTACTTAAATACTAATGTATTATTATAAACCTTTATCTTGTTTAGACAACCCATGGTCATTCAAGATAAGTTGCATGTAATATTTTAGAAATCATGTTAAAGATTTGATTAAGTGTTAAATACTTCAAGGTGTCATATTTTAATGTTTGAACCTTTGGAGAGATAATTGTGTAAGACAATTGTTTTTGACAAACATGATTAATCAAATTAGTCTACATATCTAAGTGATTTACTAAAACATTATACATAAGCAATTAATTAGAAACACATAATCATTTAGCATAGCACACACAAGGATATTCGTAATCATTTTGTATGTTATATACAACAATGTATACATAGCTTGATTTTGTTTTAAACCAAAATATTTTCCTCCCCATTTAAAAAATTAGTTAAGTTTGATATTTTGAAAAGTTAAAGACTCCACTTTTCAAATATTTATTTACTTGAAGTGCCCGACTCGAAAGCAAGAGTAAAATGCAAGTTTTACGTTAAATCGTAACACATGGTTTTGACCACTATGTAGTACTTTGAATTTACCACTTATTTAAGTTTGGAATCAATCCTTGAAAGTATTTTTAAATGAAAGTAGACTCAATAAGCTTTAAAACGGTGGGTGGCACGACTCCTACGGACTTACGATTGATTTTATATGAATTTTCAAAGTTGACACCATTCTGGTGGAGGTCCCTTAAATACCCGACGGTCCCTTAGTGATAAAGAACCGTCCAGAGATAAGGCACCGCCCCCAGTAAACAAAAATACATTTCTCGTGTAAAATTCATTTCCTTCAAGCTAGTATATAAAGTGCATTTAACCAACAAAACTAGTACGAATTAAACAACAAAGCACAAGTTTATCAACTAAACACTTTTCATATTTAATCCCTCTTAATGAGGAATTTGATACGTGGTAAGTACTATATTTTAAAAACAATTTGTTTAGAAAACTAGAGCGACGTGGCTCTGATATGTTCGGACGGTGAATGCGTTCCTCTTAAAACTTAGAGGGGGGGGGGGGTGAATACGTTCCTCTTAAAACTTAAAAATGTTTCGTATCAAATTCCTGATCAAGTGTGACTAAATATGAATAGTGGTTATGTCACTCATAACATATATATCACTTAATTACAAGTATACAAGCAATCACTTAAACATAAACATAACACGAGATTTAAAAGCATTTAGCTATTGTGATTACACTGGACGGTCCCATATATATTTGGGACCGTCGCCCTAATTAAGGGACCGCCGTCAGTGGTGATTTTATTACGTGTTATTAAGATTTCTTATGTTTTGAGTTTCTAAGTTAACTAGTTGATATCACAAGCATACACACACCAAGCCACACAAACATAAACATAATGCAAGTAAATAAAAAAAGAGATGAGAAGAGAAAACTCAAACCGGACATGATGATTTATAGTGGTTCAGCACGAAGCACCTCTTCGTCCTACTCCACTCCCTGAGTACCACACTCGAGAGTTACTTCACTAATCAACACGCTCCATTATGGCCAAGGCCATCAAGAGTAAATTACACGTGACACGCCAGAGAGGTTTTTGAATATTTGTACATGACGGCGTCACCAAGGCCATCAAGAGTAAATTGCACCTGACGGCCAAGACCAAGTTTGTACATGACGACGTCAGAAGTGGATCTAGACAATACGAGTATTATTTTGGCGGCGATTTGACGGCGTCAGACCCTACTCTTAACGCCGTTAGATTGTAAAATCTATATATACTTTTCTAGTTTTCATTCATTGTATGCAACTATGAAGGTAGAAAACCCTAGACGAATTTTACTGCAATTTTGAGGGTTTCAAACCCTTGTTTCATCCATGCTTAATTGAAGACAAGTCTTCCAATAAATCATTCAATATATCTATGTGTTGTTTGATTATATCTTACACTTGTCTTCTCTTTAACATGCTAGGCTAGGTTTTCTTTGTGTTTGTTTAGATGTAATGAAACTTAGATA
The DNA here is from genome assembly GCA_030686995.1 of Artemisia argyi. Lineage (NCBI taxonomy): Eukaryota > Viridiplantae > Streptophyta > Magnoliopsida > Asterales > Asteraceae > Artemisia > Artemisia argyi. The sequence continues at coordinate 149,044,241 of CM060681.1, forward strand.
TTGATTATTGGTTGGTTGTTTGTTTATAATTGTTGTGGGTGAATGAATTCGTTGTTAGGCTTAAGAAAACTAGCAGACTTCCATTTGGTAACTTGCTTGAACGTCTTAAGAAACATGATCGGAGGTGTACTACGATATATTAGTTATATTTAATGCATAGGTAACTACTAATGAGTCCATGTTAGGAGCTAGTAGTCGGCTCGACATAGGAAGAGGTAGAAGCTTATAGAGTTAGCGAAGATCGTATACAGCCCTACGAATGATATTAAGGAATATAACCTGTCATCCATTCAATCGTAACAGACTAATCAACCGGTAAAAGATAGCTTGGGAGTAGTGAAATCTAAGTAAACACATTTTCTCTCATTATTGTTTTCGCCACAATTAGTTTAAGTTTATTTTAATTGCATCTGTAGTTATTTGGGTTAGTTGATTAGCAACTAATTCCGCCCACTCCTTCAAAACCCGAGATTTTTACTTGCTTTCCTTAAAATATAAAAGTACAAAAAGAATCATCCCTCATCTCTAGACCTAGTTTAATTGAGTTTTAACCCTAGCGAACACTATTCTTTGGGTTGAATGATCAATCCCCCGGTACTTGCCACTATACTATACTACAATGGTCAGGTACACTGACTGGTGGGGATTGTAAGCTTCTCAAGATCCCTTGAGAGGTAAAACCTTTTACGAGGGCGCAATTCCACGCATCAAGTTTTTGGCACCGCAGCCTGGGGAATAGTCATTGTCTAGGTTAAAATTTCTTTTTATTAGGTCTACTTGCTAGATTCCTTTCTATTAAGATTTTTATTTTTATTTTTATAGGTTTCTTTAGTCTATCTTTTTCTTCGTTCCTTTGTTCGTAACTGTTGCCATCCGCCATCATGGAAGGTGGTAATCTCTTTGATCCCATCATCCCACCACAACAAAACCATCCACAAAACCCACCACAACCAAACCAACCTCCTAGACCCCGAACTTTAGGAGAGTACTCCCGTCCTAGCCACCAAGGCTATTGAAACACCATTGAGCTCACTCAAGGAGCCAATGTGTCTCCCTTGCAATCCGACACCATCCGGTTGGTGCAAAGCAGATGTGCATTCCATGGACTTCATTCCGAAGATCCTAATCAACATCTCAAGGATTTCCTCAAAATCGTAGATTCCATAGACCTTGATGTTGGAACTCGAGAGACGACCCGATTGCGTCTCTTCCAATTCTCTCTGCGTGACCAAGCTAGTCAATGGCTTGAGTGTTTACCTGCAGGATCCACCACCTCTTGGGATGATCTCACCACTCGTTTCCTTGCTCAATTTTTCCCACCGGGGAGAACTACTAAGCTTAGAAATAACATCTTGATGTTTCAACAACGTCAAGGTGAAACTCTCTATGAAGCATGGACTCGTTTCAAGGATTTACTCCACAAAGTTCCCCGTCATGGCATAGATCTTTAGCTCCAAATCCAAATTTTTTACGACCATGCCGACTTTCATACCAAACGCACCATTGATCAAGCCGCTGGAGGTAGATTACGTGACAAGAACGCCAAAGAGTCAAGGGAAATCATTGATGAGCTTGCATTCGATGATAATGAATTATGGGAGGTTTCCCATGTCGTAGATTCGGCCGTCAATGCAATCTCATTATCAGGAGGGACCACTCAACTTTCCGAAGAAAACCTCTGCGAACTTGAGAAAAAAGTTGACTATCTCATGGAAAAACAAAAAAAAAATCTTTAAGTCCCAGACGTGCATCAATCAACTCTATCTCAAACATAAACCCAACACCGTTGTCCGAATCACCCCTTAGAGAGAACGTTGAAACCTTTCAAAAATATGCTCAACCCTATTCACCTCCTCAAGACCTCAGCCCAGAATTCGAAACTCGAATGAGAGAATATATGTCAACCCATTCTGAGCGATTAGCAAAATTCGAGGAGGCAGTCTATAGACAAAAGGAGGAGATGCAAGAGAAAATAACGGAGATGATGAGCTAATTAGAGGAATACTCAAACATAAAGACTCCGGAAAAGGTGTTGTTAAGGAAGGAAAACGTCACCCACACTACCAAGTTTGTTAACTCTATATCCATTGTCCACGAGGGCAATGAAGGAAAAGAAAACCCTATTGCACAAAACGTTGAGGAACCACCAAAATCCCAATCATTATGGTACTATCTAAAGCATGATATAAATGAGAAAACAATAACCAACTGGATAGAGGGTGACAGACGTAACCGATCTTCCAAAAGGTTCTTTGAAGGAGAAGAAGTAGGGGAAGCTAATTATGATACATTACCTGGGGGGGCCGGTATACGAGAAGCTACTTAAGCAAAAAGTGGCTACGAAGCAGATGGCTTATGGGAACTTTGAAATACCATCTAACATTGGGAAATTTCAATATTTGGATGCTTTCGATGATCAAGGATCGGAGGTGAACCTGATCCCTTTAACTATTTATACCCAACTCACCAAAGAAATGTTGGCCACCACCCGCGTTAGGCTATCCTTCGCTAGTCACTCTTATGTGTATCCTTTAGGAATTGCAGAGGATGTGCTGGTCAATGTAGCAGGTTTCATGTATCCCGTCGACTTCATGATCATCGATAATAAAGAGAATGGGTGTATGCCAATAATCCTTGGAGCACCATTCCTTACCACAGCAAGAGCTGTTATCAAGTATGAAAAAGGGGAAATTGAACTTAAGTCTGGAAAAAGAAAGATTCACTTCCCCATGACTCCAAAATATGTGAGAGAAAGCATGATGGAAAGAAGGCTAAAAAACAAAGCCGACACACCGAATAATCATGTTCAAGAGAAAATCCTTGCATGGGAAACAAGGATTAAAAGCTACAAAGAAACTACACTTGAGAAATGCAAAAGTGGTGATAAAGTTCATGTCGAATTCGAGCGCAATCAGCCGATAGAGAATCATACCCCATTTATTGAAGGAGACTTAGTAATCCTAAGACATTAGGGATAAAGGAGCCTCCCGATAAATCAAATTCTTGGTGGTATGGACCATTCACGATCAAAAACTTAGGTCACAATGGAGTAGCACTCTTGAACAGCGAAAGGGGTGGAGAAATAACTGTGAATATCGAACGATTGAAACATTACCACCCGAATGACGTGGATTCAGTTGATAAGGGGTACATCATATTGCCAGACGAGGTCACGTACTAGCCCATGACCTTGAGTCTAGCTACAAGATTCGTAAATAAAGAAAAGCACTTCTGGGGAGACAACCCAAGTTTTATTTGCTTTATTTGTTTTATTTGTTTGTTTGTTTGATTTTATTTGCTTCCGTATGAATGCTTTACTTTTATTGTTTGTGGCTCATGTTTCATAATAAATTGTGAAAATGCTTTAACTTGTTGTTTGTCTTAACTTCATAAAAAGGTATTTCGCAAAAGCTAAGTGTAAGGGAAATCTAAATTTGTTTTAAGAACGGAATTGGACATGGACCACAACAATATTAAATGAACATGTATATTAGTATTTCTTTTAGTCAAATGCTTGTATCGAGTCATAATGATGTTTTGCAGGAATTCCAGGAATTAAGGCATGAGTTTTTCCAGAAATTTTCCGGAAACTTAACATAAGATTTCTGTCAGAACACTCTGACGGTGTCAGGATCATAACCTGGCGGCGTCAGGTGTAAAAATTCTGAAAAATTTTGCGAGTTTTGTTTTTCTAACGAAGTCTTAAAGTTTTTGTTAATTCTTTAGTTTTATAAACTCTAGGAAATCTGCAAACATTCATTCCACAAGCATTATATCCTTAGATATATAGATTGCCGCCGATTTTACACGAGGTTTGCCATGATTGTTTTCTCAAGTTTAACAGGTTATATTGGACAAGAAGATGATTTATATTTCTGGAAGGAAGCTTTCAACGTTCATTTTCTTGAAGGAGGATTTAACCATGTTATCCATTTATCCACACTGGACGAATCAGGGGAGTATTTGTTTCATTCTTTTACCTTCATTACTTTTACATCCTTTTTATTGAACATTGGGGACAATGTTCAGCCTAAGTGTAAGGGGAGGGTAAATGATGATACCTTAGAGAATACAATTGCACTTGAGTTTGTTTTTTCAATAGTAGGTGTGTAATAAAACTAAGAGAAATACTTGTTAGGGCAATTTTAGCAGCAAATTTAAAATTTTTTACAACATTTAGGAGTGAAGCTTTAGCCTTAATGAGCGTCTCATGGATAGGAGTTGTATGACTAGCACAAAAACCGTACCACTCAAAATTATTTTCCACCCAAATATGTGAGGTTCGCCTTTAGATTTGTTAGGAAAAGCATTAGTTATTAGTGCTTATGAGTGTACCGGTAGTACTTAGATTCTAGAACTTGCGTTAGTGATGCATCCCGAGACCGCTAGTAAGACTACATTCGTGTAGTTAGGATTTACTACATGATAAGAGGCATTAGGATCACCCTTGTGTTAAACCCGTATCATAATTACTTGACCAATGAAGTCATAATTACTTGACTAGTAAAGTCAATTAATTCTCCCACACCTTTGCGTTGTACTCATTTTTAGTACACGATACCCCTAGTACACCCCCCGAGCCTATCTTTTTCGTTTCTAACTTTAAGCATTTTACTTAAAGGAAGAATTTGTTTACAATCCACCCCAAATGTGCCACCCAATCGCCTTAGCCTTCCGTGTATGCACTCATCTTTAGTGCATTATTGTTACATGTTTAAACCTTTAGTTAATTGTCTAATTGATTACATGGTTGCTAAGTCGAGTCATATCTTGTACATATTGTTTTGGGACGATTGGGACTCATAGGTAAAGTACTATTGTTATGGAGTAATGAGGAAGAACATCATATATTACCCCCATATGTGCGTTAATCTTAAAAAGTACTCCAAGTGTTTTGATTATCTTGATTCGAGTCATTAGAATAGTTAATTGTAAAGTATGTAAAACTTCAAGTGTAAGGGGAATGCAAATTCCCTATGATGTATTATTTTGGATGGTAGGGCAAGAGTGTATGCAAAGGAAAAATAAAATAAAATCGAAAAATCAAGAAAAAGAAAATATATATATATATATATATATATATATATATATATATATATATATATATATATATATATATATATATATATAAAGAAAGAGAAAAAAAACATACGGACTACCATCCCGTTTCCTTTTATGTTTGTTTTATGTATTTGTTAGTTTTTGATTAGCTTAAGTCGAGTCGAGTCTTGGCTTAGCAACGCCACAGTGTACATGTAATTGACCAAGATGATTAACTCGCCACCAGTAAATATTGCCTTTATCCAACAAAACCGTGTTTATCATATCCCTACACCTCACGTCATAACCCTTTCAAAGACCTCTTTGATAGTTTATCCTAGGTGCTTACGCCAAGTGGTGGAGGTTTGATCCTTTCCCAAGCCTATGGTAATCTATTTGCTATGACAGGTAGTGAGAGATGTTTTCCATTTCCATATTGTGATGTATACTTTATTACACCTGAGAGATGTGAGTATCTAAACACTATTTGTGAGGTATAGCGTATAATTTCTGTGCTTGTTTTTGGTTGAAGTGGAACGATTATTTGTTGCAATTACTTTTATATTAGTGTTAGATGACCCTTAACTTGTATTTTCATTAGAATAAAAGCGCATTTTCTTGAGGACAAGCAAATCTCAAGTGTAAGGGTATTTGATGAGACGAAAAGTGTACCGCTTTTGGGGGGTCATTTAAGGCCAAACTGGAGATTATTTGATCAAATATTGCCCTAAATCGTTCCTTTCGTCATTTTAGGTACTTTTCAGAGGAAATTTGCAAAAGGAATCATTTTGGACGTTTTTAGAGCAAAAAAGTGAAGAAAACGACAAAGTCTCAAAATCATGCTGAAAATTATACCTGACGGCGTCAAAGATTGCTAGTGACGGCGTCAAGACTTGACAAAGAGGTGGATAAATCAAAATACACGTGACGCGCCAGAGAGGTTTTTGAAGATTTGTATATGATGGCGTCACCAAAGCCATCAAGAGTAAATTGCACATGACGGCCAAGACCAAGTTTGTACATGAAGACGTTAGAAGTGGATCTAGGCAATACGAGTATTATTTTGGCGGCGAGTTGACGGCGTCAGACCCTACTCTTGACGCCGTCAGAGTGTAAAATCTATATATAATTTTCTAGTTTTCATTCATTGTGTGCAACTTTGAAGGGAGAAAACCCTAGACGAATATTACTGCAATTTTGAGGGTTTCAAACCCTTGTTTGATCCATGCTTAATTGAAGATAAGTCTTCCAACAAATCATTCAATATGTCTATGTGTTGTTTGATTATATCTTACGCTTTTCTTCTCTTTAACATGCTAGGCTAGGTTTTCTTTGTGTTTGCTTAGATGTAATGAAACTTAGATATTGATTATTCGTTGGTTGTTTGTTTATAATTGTTGTGGGTGAATGAATTCGATGTTAGGCTTAAGAAAACTGGCAGACTTCCATTGGTAACTTGCTTGAACGTCTTAAGAAACATGATCGGAAGTGTACTACGATATATTGGTTATATTTAATGCATAGGTAACTACTAATGAGGCCATGTTAGGAGCTAGTAGTTGGCTTGACATAGTAAGAGGTTGAAGCTTATAGAGTTAGGGAAGATCGTACATGGCCCTACGAATGATATTAAGGAATATAACCCATCATCCATACAATTGTAACAAACTAATCAACCGGTAAAAGATAGCTAGGGAGTAGTGAAATCTAAGTAAACACATTTTCTCTCATTATTGTTTTCGCCACAATTAGTTTAAGTTTATTTTATTTTGATTGCATCTGTAGTTATTTGGGTTAGTTGATTAGCAACTAATTCCGCCCACTCCTTCAAAACCCGAGATTTTTACTTGCTTTCCTTAAAATATAAAAGTACAAAAAGAATCATCCCTCATCTCTAGACCTAGTTTAATTGAGTTTTAACCCTAGCGAACACTATTCTTTGAGTTGAACGATCAGTCCCCCGGTACTTGCCACTATACTATACTACAACGGTCAGGTACACTTCCTGGTGGGGATTGCAAGCTTCTCAAGGTCCCTTGAGAGGTAAAACCTTTTGCGAGGGCGCAATTCCACGCATCAGTACTCTTATCTAACTCAGTAGAAACTCACTTGTGTGATTCTCTTACGTAGAAAGGAAGTTCACAAGTTCATCCGAGAAGTTACAAGTATTCACCAAGAAGTTGCAAGACTTGTTAGCTTTGCATTGTGTTAAGTCTTATAGTTTATACTACATTTGTATCTTGTACTGAAGTGATCGTTTAGTATTTTAGGCCATAAAATACATAGTGTGACGGGAGTGGTTGTACTCTTGTAAAAGAACTCGACATCTAGCTTAGTGTCGGAAATAGTGGATAGGCGATGTTAGGGTGGTTCTACCTTGAACTAGAACCCAGTATTTAGCTTTGTACCGGATAAAGTGTAAGCAACAATTGTAGAGGTTTCTCCACCCGTGAAAGGAGCTTGTTGACTAGTGCTTGAAACTCTCGAGTTGGAAACTCGAGGCGTGGAGTAGGGCAAGGGAAAAGAGTCCTTGTAGCCGAACCACGATAAACAATCGTGTTGTGGTTTGATCATTTCTTTCTTTATGTAACAATTCACACTTTCAGGTTAACTTCTATTCCCGAAAATTTCACTATTCACTTTTACTATTCACTTTGCCGAAATTTAATTTTTATTTCATATTCTCGTATGATAAATTCTTTCCATGGCAAAATAAAAGTTTGACACTCATCAGATCATTTTCGCGAAAGTTATTAAGGAACTACACGTTTTAGGGTAAAACGTCATTCAAAAATCCTACACACAACGAAACTCGACCGCGTTAATTTTCCCCGCATCAGAAAAATGTTTGATACACTCATGATTTAATTGAGAATTTATCATGACTGAGAAAAATGTGACCAAATAAACCTCGGCCGTGAGAAACAGGAATTTTCGTTTTTAAGCGCTTTTACTTAGCCTATACCTGCACCGCGTTTCTAAGACAATTTGAGTTTTCACATTTTTGGAAAAAGTCAACATATTTTTCCCTCCTCCTTTGACCAAAAATCATTCCTTCATTTTATAAATCATTCCTTGATTTTTTAGGCTTACGGTTTTATGTCTAAAAGACATTAAATACCAACCGACACTAGACTGAGCCCAGTCTAGATATTGTAAGTCATTTTAAATTATTATTATCATATTAGAAAAGTAACATTTTACTTTTCTCAATTTTACACAATATTCGTACGTTTTACGTATTACGCGTTTTAGACCCGTGTTTCCAGTTTTAGCAGGGTTTGAGCACCCCAATGGAACCTACCACTCATTTTATATTTTATTATGGAGTATATTGACAAGTTTAGTCATTCTTTCAAGTTTCGTATTTTTACGATACCCAGTTTTACGTTTTGTGACTTAACGACTTAAAGTTAGCAATTACCGGGACCAAAACTCACTCCATAAATCAAGATAATATCAAAATGACCAACCAAGTCATCCATATAACCATATGGACGAAATTTATGCACATCACCATGCATTGGTGGCTTGGTGATGAGCCTTGGAAAGTTTTGTGGTCAAAATACTTACAAGTATAGAATTTCTAGGTTTCATGTGTTACATTTTGAACCATGTATTAGTTTAAACCTAACCTCCTCATCCTAGTATAAATATAAGCTCATTCCTCTTCATTTTAATAACAAAAATCCAGCCATATGTATATTCCAAGAGAGATTCAGCTTTGATTTCAAGCTACAAAGTCTATATCATTGTTGAAGCTCTTGTAAAGTTTCACATGATCCTTGTACTAGTTTTCTCATTCTTTTGGTGATCTTCCATCCACACAAGAAGTGTTCTAGTAGAGACTTCAAGTGACTTCTCAAGTAGTCACAAGTTGGTGTCAAGAGATTAGAGAAGTTGGAAGCTAAAGATCCTAGTTCAATCAAAGTCCTAATCCTTGTTCTTAACTTCTTTTCTTTAGAAAGCCTAAAGTTTTAAGCAAACCCTAATATACTTTTTTTTTAAATATCATTTTCATGCTATTTATATGTCATTCATACTATATATTGTCTTGTTATTATGTTCATGATGTATAAAAATTGGTAAAACAAGTTATGGTATATATATGTTAACTTATGTTAAGATAACAAGAAAACTAGTGACTTTTATGGAGAACCACGACCAAAATAGAGTAACCATGATATGAAACACTTACCTACTATTATAGAGGGCTTACAAAGGAAAACATAGCAATTTGAAACACCTAAAACGAGTACACGAGTCAAAAGTTATGGCCAAAAGAAGTTAGCGAAACCAAAACACCGAATCTGCCAAAATAGCATTCTGATCAAAATCCGTATTTTTTCGAGGCCCTTCTGGTCCGATTCATCAAAAAGTTAAAACACGAAAGTTGTCCGGAACGACGTTTTCGTTCAGGAACATAGAAGCTCGAGCCCTGAAAACGCTTTTCGAGTGATATTTTTTCTTCAAAATCTTAACAGCCCATTTTAAGACCAAATGACCATGTAAAAAGTTATGATTAAATGAAACCAAGAGGTCTAATGACCTAAAGCCAAGGCCACAACCATGGCTAAGGCCAAGGTTGAGTCTCAAGACCATGGAACAATGACCAAGGTCACGGCGAAGCCATGACTAACGACCATATAAAATTACCTAGGCGAAAACATGAGCTAAAGAGTTAGTGATAACTTAAACATGCAATTTGGATCTACTTCATCTAAAGAACCATGAGATCTTACAAGTAATTGTCATACAAGATTTAAGAAACTCATCCTAATAAAATCTTCATGTAAAAGTAAACTTTCCTAAGTTTATTCAAATATTGGACATGTAACTTTTCGGATCAAAACTTATATATATATTTTATCAAATACTACAATAGTAGGGAGCCTCATGTGAGGAGTTCATTAAGTAAGCCGTCGAGATGAGTTGTGGATTTACGAATTAAATTGTCCTGGCTCCTCGAACGTTTACTACATGACTTCTGAATTATGTCGGCCCGAACGGTAGTAAGCGATATATAAACTATACATGTTTCATAAACGATTTCTTTTGAAAGACTTACACTATACTAAGTACTACATCATGGACTAAGTGCAAGACATATATAGGCAATTCCTCATATTCTTTACTCCAATCCTAAATCGCAACATTCTATTATAGGTTGCTTGTAGAAACCTTCGCGATTCGACCATCACATTCACTACTTGCTATATAACTTAAGGTGAGTTCATAGCCCCACTTTCCATTACTTAATTGTTTTACAAACCCATGGGGGGAATACATGCTATTTTAAACCGAACACAATGCTTTTCAATTATATGCTTGCCTGATTGTTTTATTATCACTAAGTACAATCCTTGCTAAAACCAATATCCCTTATTATGAACCATTTAATCACTAGTAATAGTGAGCGCGAATATTGTGAATAGGCCTATTGGGATTGACGAATCCCATTTGTATTGACTAAGTTCAAACAAATGCACTAATATTTGAGATTTAGGTATGACGGCAAAGTACCTACCGGGATAACTCCGCCGATTGATATTGGTACACGTTAACGTTTTGGTGTCATAAGCTTAGTGAATAATAATAACTTTTTTGTTTTCCAACCATGAGTATGAGTCTAATTAACTCATACTACCAACATATTATGTTCAACCATTAAACAAACTCTATGAATATCACTCAACCTTTGTGTTGACCTCTTAAGCATGTATTTCAGGTCCATGATGATCAAGGATGGCACGGAAGGGCACGGATATTCAAGAGGGCTATAAATTTTATTATCATTCGAGAACTCATTTAATGTAATTTGTAAACATGGAACCATCTGGGACCTCATTTTGTAATCTCTGATATTTATATAATTTGAATGATAAATCTTTTAAAACGACTCAATTAGAGTTCGTTTTCTATTATTATGACTGTTGTGCCATCGAGTAACACCCAGTTTGAATTCCGCTGTGTTAGGAATACGATTATTCAGTTAAAGACTCGGTCACCCCAAGTATTGCTAAGCATTACGTAGCTCGTAGAATTATCCTTATTATAGTTAGTACGTAGTTTATTAGTAGTTAAATATGTAAATAGTATTCGTAGAGTGGGTCGGGTCTTTACCCTCTGTCAGCTCACTCTACAGCTCGTTTCATGGAGCACCAAGTAGTTGTAGTATATATACCCTCTCCCACCCAAGGGAGAGGGTTGGACCTTTCATTACAATCTAATGCACTTTCATATTTCTCTCAAAGGCTCCTAACACTCTTACTCTCTCTCTCTCTCTAACTTCTCTCTAGATTACTTCATCTATTCGATCCATTCTACACAAAACCATACGTGTTTATGTTTATGAATATTCTACAATTGGTATCAAGAGCCAAGGTTTCATCTTAGGGCCTTGTAGAATCGGATTTGATGTGGTTTTGTGTAGTTTTGTGAGTTTGAAGTCACTTTCTTGTAAAACATCTTGGTTTGATCTTTCTTGTGATATTTGACATGTTAGTGATGTACTTTTATGATCATAGGTGTTAGTTGAACATTGTGTTTCAGTTGGCTATACCATATCTTTAATCTATTTGAAGTTTGGACTTGATTTTGGGCGTATTTCATAGTTGCGGTTAAGTCTACTGTTGCATTGCTTATCTGCGTTAAGTTTCTGATTTCTGCGGTTAGTTTGTTGTGATTACTATTTTGGGAATACAAACAAATCGCAAGGAAAGTGACAGATTTGGATTTTTGTATATTGCGATTAGCTCTTGTGGTTAAGTGGTCTGCGGTTAGTTCATTGTGGTTAGCTTTCTGCGGTTAAGTGGTCTGCGGTTAGCTCATTGTGGTTAGCTTTCTGCGGTTAAGTAGTCTGCGGTTAGCTCATTGTGGTTAGCTTTCTGCGATCAAGTGGTTTGCGGTTAAATCTTTGTGGTTATCTCTCCTGCGGTTAACTCCTTGCGGTTAGTTGCTACCTGCGGTTAGTTGCTCCCTGCGGTTAGTTACTCCCTGCGGTTAGTCACTTCCTGCGGTTATCTCACCTTGTGATTAACTCACCTTGTGGTTACCTTTCCTGCGGTTACCTTGCCTGGTCCTGCGGTTAACTCTGTTTGACCATAGTTGACTTTTTACGTGGAAACTTCAAACGGTCATAACTTTTGAACCGTAACTCCGTTTTCAGCGAATTAGCTGTCAAAACGTCCGGAACAGGCTGAATATTGTGAGGTTTCAGCACAAAGTCGTGAAACGAATTTTTCGAGGCCCAAATCACCTCCGGATTGAAGTTATTGAGGTTTTAAGTTTTCTGACCAAAAATTTCACCGTAACTACTTGCATCAACCTAACCAAATTACGACTAAATAACATACAATCACTGCTATGTAACCTTCGTGCTTGAATTCTAATGATAATGTGCTTCATCAGCCAATTAAATTGCCCGATAATGCAAAGAATAGTCGCATTGAATGTTTTTGATCACTCCATTCACATCTCAAGGTTCTCTTTGCAAAACCTGGATACTTGGGAGGTTTCAATCGTGCATTCGCAACACTCTTTGGTCAAAATGTTGAGACTTTCACAGTCAAAATGACTCTACACTTAGATCAACTTCAACAACAACTTGAAAAGGGTGAATTTTCTGAGGATAGATCTATGGCTGCATTCTGTGTGATCAACAACCAACTCCAAGCGTTCATTGATTCACGTTTCACTGAGGAGTATGATCATGAGTGTCAAATGACGAAAAAGAGCTTTGCTACTCATACGGGAATTGAAGTTGATGTTTTCAGAGTCACACTACTCCAACTCATGGGTAATGTGAAGGAGTACATTATGGAAAGAGCACAACACAAACTCAAGCATGAAGACAAGGTGAAGGCATGCCGGGAGCAATCAAGTGATAATATTGTGGGTTCAGGTAAAGCATCGGATGCTGGGACAGTTGTCACCGAAGGCAGAGGATCTGAGACTGATAAGCTTGACACAACGAACAGTTCAATGACTCCTACACATGATGTGGATCCATATATCAGACCGGTAAAAGAACATGTGTCATGTGCTAAGGTACTCGAACTGTGTAACTTTGTTGATGAACAAAAGATTCCTAACAAAGTACAACCGACAAACGATGTCGATTCAGATGTTGTTGACATGGGAAATAGCAATGTTGACTCATGTGAACAACATATGAAACACAATGAAGTGTCTGTTGTACAATGTAGTGCATCTTTTGTTTTTAATGATGATTGTGTGTTGCATGAGAACACTGCCTATAACCCTGATGACTCCTTGACCACTAGATTTAATATCCTTAAGGATCAGGTGGCAATGTATGAACAACGTGCTAGATTTGAACTCACTATACGTGAGCAGAACATGGAATGGCAAATGCGTGCATACATATCTGAAAATAATCTTAAGCGAGAAACATTGAAAAAGGAGTTACAATCTTTGCAAAAACAACTGGATCAAACTGTTAAACAAAAACAAGAGATTCAGAATGGCTTAAACACACTCAAACATGATTTCAAAGAAAAGGAAACAAAACTCCTAAATGATTTATCTAGTCTTAAAATCCTAAAAAATAAACTTGAGGATAAGTTATACACGCAAGGCCAAACCATTCAAACTGCTCAAATGATGCATAAACATAGGAAGTTGAGTGATGATCATAGTGAGAAGGATTCTACTAAGCCAAAAGCCAATTTCCTTAGAAGCGGTATAGGTGCACAACCGGCATTATATGATGCAAACATTATGCTTGAGCCTAATCATGCCCCTCCTGATGCTACATCCGATGATGAGGGCAATGAGATAGAAGATAGAACCAGAGAAAAACTAGCTGAGAAATTAAAGGATCCCCTGTGCATAGCTAATAAAATCTTGTACAATTATGATTACTCTGAAGATACTCAATTAGCTGTCTTTGTCCCACAAAAGAAATTTACTCCAGAGCAAGTCTTCTGGAACATAGACATAGAAAAAATGAAAGCTGAAAGAATTGTGGGTAACACACGCACTATCTTTAGGATTGCTGACCTAACGGTTTATCCCCTGAATACACCCAGGCACCTTGTACCATTTACTCTTCCCACACAGTGTAATACTCTAATTGGGTTATATGTTCTAGGTCAATTGTTTAATGACTTTGAGAAAACATGTAAAATGAGAATTACACCAACAGGGATTACAGAAGGGGAAAGGGGTTTTGAGCAAACAAAACAATGTTACCTAACTGAAGTCATGCCATTTTTCAAACTTCTCAAAGAACATTTTGAAGGCCTTAAAAATACCATTAATGATGATGTGACTCAAATGAAAAAGGTGTTTAAAGATGTGGAAAATGAGGGTAAACAATTGGCAATTGATCTTAAATACAGTGAAGTTGCGAGGAAAAATATTCTCATCATGAATGAGAATTTGATTGCTAAATGTATTGCGCATGATGTATTTTACACTGCTACTGATTCTACATTATCTGCCTGCCAATTTCATGAGATGTCTATTGCATTGAACGTTTTCCAGAATCGTGTTGTTGAGCTTGAGGGGGAGAATTTAAAATTGCGTGAGAAAATTCAAAACGATGACCATGATAACATGGTCAGGCATTTGTCAAAACTAGAAGTTGATAATCTTAATTTGCAATTAAAGTGTCAACATTTAGAAGAAAGAATTAAAATCTCAAATGCCAAGACATCTTCGGATGCTCCTGAATTTGATGCATATTTTGAATTAGCCAAACGTGATGAAAAGATTCAAGCTCACACTAACACGATTCGGAAACTGAGGGTTTAAATTGCCCAATTGAAGTCTAACGAGAGTGATGTGATTGGCACCCAAAAACCACAGCCTATAGATTCTCAGAATTTTCAACTTCAAGATACCATCAATAAATTGCAACATGAAAATGATTGGTTTCGTACTGAAAATTCGAAAGTTAAACAACATTCCAAATAGTTATATGATTCAATTAAGATCACACGTGATATAAACAATGAAAAGATAACTTCTTTGCTTAATGAGATTGAGAATCTAAAGACTCAGGTGAAAGGGAAAATGCCAATCATCACTTGTGATAATGTTGTTCAAAAGGTTTCTGCTTGTTAAGATGTACGCAATTGATGCTGTGAATATTCCTCTTCCCCTTAGGAATAATTAGTTAGTTCATAGAGACTATCTTAAACATCTTAAGGAGTGCCTTGACTTGCTTCGTGAAACCATTGAAGAGGATAGGATAGCAAAACCACTTGATGATGCTATTGTAGGTGCCTGCTTTCTCACTAATAGATCTCAGGAACTCTTAGAATATGCTATTGGTACATGTCCTAAAATTGATAGCAAGCGAGATAGGTCTACTGCATCATCATCTATGACTAAGAACAAGCATGTTACCTTTGAGGTACCCTTGGAAACTTCAGATCCCAACACATCAAAACATGTTCAGCAACCGGAAGTGAAAAAGACTAAAATTCCCATTAGTTCGTCTACAGGAGTAAATAGTAACACTAAAGCTAGAGAGTCTAAACCAAGGAGTAATAGAAGGAATTATAGGACTTCACCTGCTAAAAGTGTTCCTAAAAGGAAAGTAGACGACCACATGAGGAACATTAAGTCCAACTTGAGCAAAATGAGTCATAATTCAAAACCAAATTCACGTTGCAAAACATGTAATGAATGCATAATTTCGAGTAATCATGATAAATGTGTTGAGAAATTTCTGAAGTCGTTTTACAAAACCCCAGTTAAGAAAGTTTGGAGAGCTAAACAAAGTAAGCAAATTTGGAAAGCAACAGGTAAACTGTTTGCCAATGTTGGTTATCAATGGAAGCCCACAGGAAGGAAATTCACTTTAGGAGAACAGTGCCCTTTAACTAGGATAACCAACTCTAAAGTAGTGCCTATTAAGGAATGGAAGCCAATTGGTAGAACTTTCCCTTTGGAAACCCAATGTCCTTTAACTAGGCCCATTGCATCTACTAGTGAAATTTCCACCATTGAAACGAATGCACCTAAGGTCTTAGTAGCTCCAAAACTTGTTTGCACTAACCAACTGGAACCCAACTCAAATTGGGGATCCGACGCTCCAAATTTTCTGCTCT
The DNA here is from genome assembly GCA_030686995.1 of Artemisia argyi. Taxonomy (NCBI): domain Eukaryota; kingdom Viridiplantae; phylum Streptophyta; class Magnoliopsida; order Asterales; family Asteraceae; genus Artemisia; species Artemisia argyi. The sequence goes on from CM060681.1 coordinate 149,060,365, forward strand.
CGTCTGTTTCCAAATGCAGGTCATACATTTCGTCCTTTGATATTTGGACTCAGGCTGCTCTAAACCTATGATTGGGGATCGCTCAAGGCTCGAGAATTTTGTGAATAAGTTTATCAGGACAGTTAGATTCGGGGACTATCATTTTGGGGTAATTATAAGTTATGGAGATTATGTTTCTGGAGAAAGCTAATTTCCTGGGTATACTACGTGGAAGGACTTGGGTATAATGTGTTCTCTGTTGGTCAATATCTTGATTCCGATCTTGAAGATTGCCTTCAGAAATTACACATGCTTCGTCTGAGAATTGGACGGTATTGATCTTCTTTAAGACAGTCATGGCACTTATCTATACACCTGTTCTATCGAAGACGTGATGCGGTCCTCTCCTATTTGCCTTCTCTCAAAGACCTCAAAGAACAAATCGTGGCTATGGCAACAAAGTTTTAATCACTTAAACTTTGGTACCGTCTATGATCTTGCTCACAATGATCTTGTATGAGGTCTACCCAGATTAAAGTTCAAAAAAGAACTTCATTCGGCTTGTTAACTGGGTAAACGAAAGAAGCATACTCACAAACCTAAAATTTTCAACACCAACATGGATGTTCTTTACACCCTTCACATGGACCCAGGCAGACCAATAAGTGTGAAGAGTATAAATGGGAAGTAATGTGTACTCGTTGTTGTCGACGAATACTCTCGGTTTACATGGGTAAAGTTTTTGAGAACCAAGGACGTGACTCCAGAAGTTATCATAAAACTCATCAAACAACTGTTAGTAAGAATCACATAACCGTCAGAATCATTCGGACAAACAATGGAACGGAGGTTATCAACAAACAACTCGTTCTACTTCTCCAAGGCACCGATGATCCTATGGGCGGAAGCAATTGCTACAGCTTGTTACACCGAAAACCGATACTTGATACATACTCTTCACAACGAAACTCCATATGAGCTGATACATGGCAAGAAACCGGATCTCTCCTCTCTATTTGTGCTTGGTGCTTTATGCTACCCTACGAATGACAGTCAAGATCTGGGTAAGTTAAAAGCTAAAGCTGATATTGGATTCTTCGTTGGTTATGCTCCAGATAGTAAAGGATACAGAATCTACAACAATCGAACCCGATAAATCTTGTTAACCATTTACGTCACATTCGTTGAGCTGACTGAGCATATGGCTCCTGTACACATCAGTGTAGGACCCGCGTCTAAACTTTTGTCTCCTGAATCAATCAGTTCAGGTCTTGTACATAATCCCACTCCTGCATGTACCTTATGTATCACCTACAAATGAGTATTTGAAGATCTAGTTTGACCAAATGATTGATGAATACTTTGAGACACCTACAGATGATACACGGACACCACCAGCTGCCGCTACTCCAGCTCTGCACAACTCAAATGGTTCATCAGTGTCTACTTGAATTGATCAAGATGCTCAATCTGCAAGTTACTCACCATCATCGTCAAACCTTCAATCTCCTTCTGTACATCAAGGCACTGCAGTAGACAATTCTTTTAAAGTAAATTCATTTGCTCCTCTTGAGTATGCTCTGTTCAAGAACCTATTTTCTCCTGAATCTTCTTCTGAGACACCTTCTTCAAGGGATGCAAACATGACTTCTTCAGGTTCCTACCCTCAACCACATCAAAATCTCAGAAAACGGACCGATGATCATCCGATTGATAACATTATCGGGAATCTTTCTCGACCGGTGTTCACACGAAGACAACTTACCACCTTTGCTTTGTGGTGCTTTTATAACTCCGTACTTTCCAAAGTCGAACCCAAAGATGTCAAGACTGCTATCTCTAAAGACTGTTGGGTTAATGTGATGTATGAAGAAGTTAGCATGTTCGATCGACTTGAAGTATGGGAATTGGTACTATCTCCAGACTGTGCAGTGATTATTGCTCTAAATGGATTCTTCAAAGGTGTGGTGGATTAAGTTGAGAAAGGGCAGTGGTACTTTTCCTTTGTGAGGATAGAATTTCAGCTGGCGGATTCCTTCACAAAAGCACTTCTGAGAGAACGGTTTCAATTCATTCCCTCATGATTTGGAATGAAGAGTCCTTCGCCAGTATCTCTCAAACGGCTTCAGGAAGAAAATGAGGAGAAATGGTTTTGCTTCACATATCCTTGTATATATCTTATACAAAAAAAAAATAATAAAAAAAAAAAAAAAAAAAAAAAAAAAAAAGTTAATAATAATAGAAAAATATAAAACCTATAAAACCCATAAAAAATCAGAAAAATCATAAAAATCCAAAAATATTCTTCTCACGACATGTCTCTTGTGTAATCAATATTATGTACGTTTCTAGAAATGTCATTCAATAATGACACGGAAACATACATATGCTTGAGCAAGAGTTTTTCGGTTTCAGATAAAGTTTTTTTCTAAAACATGTCGTTTCTCAAAATATTCTTCAAAAATATGGCTTGTAGTCATTTGAGGCTGCAACCCGGACTTCAAAAATATGGTTTACTATTACTTTAGATAGCAACCCAGTCTTAATATTGGGGAAAGTTCGTTGCCAAAAAGACGAAAGTTCCTAACAAAGGCATGAATTACTTTATATTCGTGCCTTTCCGATCAAATGTACGTTTCAGTGCATTATTTCTTGTTTAAGAAGAGAAGTCTTCTTTTTATCAAAACAAACAATTTTCTTTTATGATTCTTCGGAAAATTATTTGAGTGATACATGGTGGTAACGTGTTGCTTGTAAATCAATCAGTCTTAGATACTTCATAAAATTTGTCACTCAATTAATGACAATGGGTCATCAATTGAGGGGGAGAGTGATTTCCAATTTTATATCATCAAACGGATTTCTTGGCTGTCTCATAATTGTTAGAAAAGGTTTTGTGGTTAATGGGGTATTAGTTGAAGAGGAACTTACTAAGCTTTATCTTAAATGGCCAAATGTGTTAGTTGTTAGAAAGTTTAGGGCGTTATGTGCTATTTGCGTATAGTTTCCTAGCTTTATGTAACTAAAAGGTCCATTTGTCTCACGTTGGTTTCCTCGCTTAATCCCCTAAATACGTTAAAATCCAAAATCTAAATAATGTTAGTACACCATTGTGTTTGATGCTCTTGTTCTCTCCTCTGGCATTCGTATTATCTGATTGATTGTGTTTCGTTTGCTGTTTGCTGATAATTGTTTAAGTGTTGTTGATTATGTGTTCGTGTTCTCAGGATTTGCTTAGGTATGTAGTTACCGGATTAGAATCTTATTCCTAAGCTCCTGATTTGAATGTTGAAATATGCGTGAATTGCCATGCTAGTGATTGTTGTTTATGTCTGATAGAAACTTGCGATGAATGTTCATGATTGCTAGTTTCTCTTCATGCTAGATAGCATTTTGATGAGTTGCTTGAATGTTCTTTGATCATGATATGAATATGATATTATGAGTAGGTTAGCTGCCACGTGGTAGCAGTTAATTAAGAGTGAATCTGTATGTATGCATATCTTTGTTGATTCTATTATGCAGATTCCATGGCTGATCTGAATGTGCCTGCTCCTACTCTAACCATTTGATCAGATGTTCATACTCCATTGACTGGCTTTGATTTCACCACAACAACAACATCGGCAGCAACAACGACAACAACTCTTTCACCACCACCACCAGTTACTTTGTGCATATATGCAATGTGCTACGTGTGATTGTTATGTGTTAGTATATGAATTTTTCATGAGTTTCTCGTTGAACTCTAAATCATTTATAAACTAATCATTTCTAACATATAACATGCTCCCTCAAGGATTGAGGGGGAGCAATGTATCGTCTCATAATCAGTTATTCTTAAATCTGACCACATTTCTCTCCCAAAATCTTTGAACTTATTTAAATCACTTGGGATCACAAATCTCCAATGGTTTGAAATTTTTGATCGGGGGAGAAAATGTGATTTAAATATGAAATCTGATTAAAATGTAATGTTTTGGACTTAAATGTAAGCTCTCCCATATGTGCCAAACTCTTTTGTATATCCATGCACATATTGAGGGGGAGTAAATGATTTGTGAAAAAGGATCCTTGCATTATAAGAGATAGAGACTCAGATTTGACTCATGAATTGACGAAACAGAATTGTCTTGAATCGAAAGGACTAGTCCTGGCCGGGTAATAATTTCATGCTGGTTTAACCAGTGATGTAAGCGTGTCTCGAAGAGGACTTGTCTGAGTAGAGTGTACCGTTTCGAGAAACCTTTTGTGGACCCAGTGACGCAATGCACTAAACCTTCTAGCCACTCAAGTTCTCTTAAAAGAACTTGTTTCATTCTCACAGGGAACATGTGTAATCTATCGACATATCTCTTAGAGATGGTTGATATTGAAGCAGGAGACCTCTCCCTAATCTCCGCATAGGAAAACCAAATGCACTTATTGAGTCTAGAGCCTCGAGATGCATAAAAAGATCTCATAGGAACACGTGTTACCTCTACCCTGGTTGTTCAACATTAAGGACATCAGTGGTAAAACTATGAGTCCTACGCAGATCTTAGCAATCTTCCAGAACATTTTAAAGCAAACTTGACATCTCTACCAATATTAATGTTAAGCATACACTACACACTTTTGTTCATCAACATATCACATCATTATCTTCACAACCGTTGCAACCATAAGCTCATTAACAGATCTTGATGCACTTTTAAAGCTCAAATCATCCTTAGTTACACCACAAGCACCCTCATCAGCTTTACAAGATTGAATATTCATCTTGTACTTTTGGAACACCAGTATCATCTCGTAATGCACTACCTTGTAACTCACCGGCTAATTATGAATGTTGTGTTGGGAATTCTTAAGTAGGATGATTTATAATTATTTGAATGGATTGGGATGCCTTTTCATTTAAATAAAGAAATTGTAAATCACCGAACCATAAGTTTATATTCCCCTATTTACATTGTTTAGGATGCCTTTCTATGTAAATAAAGAATTATAAACAAGTGGGCTTATTTGTATCCGAAATAACATAAGTATGAAGTCAATAAACACTAGGTACAACAACAGATTACCTACTAGACTATGATTGCAACTACTATCCCAATTTCCATTGATATTCAACTACTATATCGATTACTAATGATATTCAACTACTATAACAAATTCCATTTATTGGATTTCTATGTCAATTGCTATTGATATTTGACAACTATATCAATTTCCATTTTGATATTCAACTATATCAATTTCTGTACAACTACTATATCAATTTCTATTAATATTCGACTGCTATATCAATTTCCTTTGATATTCGACTATTATATGGATCTCTACTGATATTCAACCATGTTATCAATCTCTATTGACACACCATATTCTGAGACAAATCAAACTACATCACTAGTAATTCCAGATTCTAGTCCTCATAAGTAACCACACCTCTTCATTGACACCACTCCAACATATAACACACATAGAACTTCGGGACGAAGTTCCCCGTAAGGGGTAGAGACTGTAACAATTCACATTTTCAGGTTAACTTCTATTCCCGAAAATTTCAATATTCATTTTTACTATTCACTTTTACTATTCACTTTTTTGAAATTTGATTTTTATTTTATATTCTCGTATGATAAATCGTTTCCATGGCAAAATAAAAGTTTGACACTCATCAGATCATTTTCGCGAAAGTTATTAAGGAACTACACGTTTTAGGGTAAAACGTCATTCAAAAATCCTACGCACAACGAAACTCGACCGCGTTAATTTTCCCCGCATCAGAAAAATGTTTGATACACTCATGATTTAATTGAGAATTTATCATGACTGAGAAAAATGTGACCAAATAAACCTCGGCCGTGAGAAACAGGAATTTTCGTTTTTAAGCGCTTTTACTTAGCCGTAACCTTAGCCTATACCTGCACCGCGTTTCTAAGACAATTTGAGTTTTCACATTTTTGGAAAAAGTCAACATATTTTTCCCTCCTCCTTTGACCAAAAATTATTCCATGATTTTATAAATCATTCCTTGATTTTTAGGCTTACGGTTTTATGTCTAAAAGACATTAAATACCAACCGACACTAGACTGAGCCTAGTCTAGACATTGTAAGTCATTTTAAATCATTATTATCATATTAGAAAAATAACATTTTACTTTTCTCAATTTTACACAATATTCGTACATTTTACGTATTACGCGTTTTAGACCCGTGTTTCCAGTTTTAGCAGAGTTTGAGCACCCCAATGGAACCTACCACTCATTTTATATTTTATTATGGAGTATATTGACAAGTTTAGTCATTCTTTCAAGTTTCGTATTTTTACGATACCCAGTTTTACGTTTTGTGACTTAACGACTTAAAGTTAGCAATTACCGAGACCAAAACTCACTCCATAAATCAAGATAATATCAAAATGACCAACTAAGTCATCCATATAACCATATGGACGAAATTTATGCACATCACCATGCATTGGTGGCTTGGTGATGAGCCTTGGAAAGTTTTGTGGTCAAAATACTTACAAGTATAGAATTTCTAGGTTTCATGTGTTACATTTTGAACCATGTATTAGTATAAACCTAACCTCCTCATCCTAGTATAAATATAAGCTCATTCCTCTTCATTTTAATACCAAAAATCCAGCCATATGTGTATTCCAAGAGAGATTCATCTTTGATTTCAAGCTACAAAGTCTCTATCATTGTTGAAGCTCTTGTAAAGTTTCACATGATCCTTGTACTAGTTTTCTCATTCTTTTGGTGATCTTCCATCCACACAAGAAGTGTTCTAGTAGAGACTTCAAGTGCCTTCTCAAGTAGTCACAAGTTGGTGTCAAGAGATTAGAGAAGTTGGAAGCTAAAGATCCTAGTTCAATCAAAGTCCTAATCCTTGTTCTTAACTTCCTTTCTTTAGAAAACCTAAAGTTGTAAGCAAACCCTAATATACTTTCTTGTTAAATATCATTTTCATGCTATTTATATGTCATTCATACTATATATTGTCTTGTTATTATGTTCATGATGTATAAAAATTGGTAAAACAAGTTATGGTATATATATGTTAACATATGTTAAGATAACAAGAAAACTAGTGACTTTTATGGAGAACCACGACCAAAATAGAGTAACCATGTGATTCGTGTGAAAACCAATTATATAATATATAGTATAGTATCGAAGTGATCCGCGTAAAATACGGATCACCCGAGTCGTTTCCCAACGAAGGCGAATGGAATCGAGAATATCGATTCGTGAAATCGTGAATTGAAAAGTGAGAAAGTTAAAATAGAAATCAAAATATTCAAGTAATCACAAACAACTATGAAATATGCAAAGAGTACAAGCTAATTATGCACCAAATTCAAGAACGTAAAAACGGAAATGCAACCGTAAAATTTAAAACGTAACGTTTATTAAAAAATGATCCTACAAACTTGAAAATATTTTCTAAAAATCTTAAAATAATAAAATGAATTTTCAGAAAATGAATAATATTTTTTTGACTTTTCTTTTATTTTTTTATGAATTTAAAATTGATTTTTGGAATTTAAATTGAATTAAAAATAAGGAAAAATAGAAAAATAAATTGTAAAAATGAAAATTAAATTCTAAAAATTCTAAAATATTATAAAAGAATTTCTAAAAATATTTTTTGTATTTTTCACAGCTTTTTCTGATTTTTTATTGATTTTTGGTAATTAAAAACTATTTAAAAATTGAATAAAATCAAAATAAAATAAGAAAAATAGCAAAAAGGTTTAGAAAAATCTGGAAAAATTCCAGAAAATCAGAAGTATTAAAAAGAACTTGGATAAAAATTTTGAAGTAAAAATGAAAAAGGAAACTGCTTATTTAGTATAAACTGCTTATCACAAGTGCTTATAAATAAGCACTTGTGATCCAAAATGATTGGAACTGAAAACTTAGATATGGAATGCTCAAATATGCACAGTTATGTAAAGTATGAACAATTTAATCACAAAAATCCACAGAATCACCACGAAAGCTCAATAATACTGCAACTAGCTCAATGATAAGCTAAACCAATAAGCAGAATAGAAACAAGTTGATTCAGAAGCAAAGATATGACACTAAACACTCAACAAACTCATAAATTACTCAGAATCAAAACTACTTAAGAACAAAACTGCAGGCCTTGAATAGGTACACAAGTTCTGTCTAAATCAGTATACAAAACAGATTCAAAAATCTTAACAAATGAGCTCTTAACTCAGGTATTATGGGGTAAATGCAAGACTGAATAACTAAGAAATAATATCCAGTAATTATATGATCAAAAACTTATGTGTGATACTAAAAAAACAACTCAGTACAGCAGGCTATGAACCAAATACCATGCAACAGTTAACTTTTCAATGACTTCTACACTTTGACTTATTTGAATTTTAACAACTAATTTCTACCATTAACCTAATGTACTAAGCTATGTTTAATCTGATTATGCTATATCTAAGTTTTATGTAATTATAAGCTAAATTCTACTATCTAAAAGCTCCTAAAATTAACTGTGATGACAGTTATTAAAACTTTGACTATATAAGAAACCTTCTACTGATTTGTAACCATTTTAAACTAGATTTATTCAAACTAAACTAGATGTGCAGGCATACAACTATTCAAAATGCAAGCTACCACAGCAATAATGAGATCCAAACACTCCTTATGTCAAAACTCAATCAAACAATCCCAACTCCTAATAACAATTCAAATCAAAATCAATGAATCAATAGCAAATTCAGTTCCACAGATCTCAGATAATTCACTACCACATATAGCACAATTTAAGCTATATAACAGATGATCAATCAACTGAAAACAGGTCACCAAACTACTCAGCACTCAATCTTATGCAACCAAAGCAATTATATCCAAATGAAACAGTTCACAGATGCAATACAAATCCAACTCAGATCCACAATATCTAAATCTCAAATTCTACTATGCGACTCAAATCTAACTAGCAACTACTATAGCTCTACTAGATTAGCACAAACAGATGCAATCAACTAAACTCAAACAAACAATGATCAAGATCAGCTAAACTAACAACTAAATCTCAAATACTCTAATGTAATAGTACAGCTACATCAGCTAAAGATCCAAATCAGATTCAAACAATAGGATTTAAACAGGAGTTACCAAAAACTCTCCCTCAGCAAGAACAGAGGGAGTTCACAGTAGCCTATCTCTATGATAGGCTGAGTTCATTTCTGTCTGTCTCAGCATATCAAAACCACCTCAGCAACTATGATTGAATCACCTTTTCTGATCTAGGATTTACTCAGACTCAATTCATTTCACTAGAAGCTAACAAGCTAAAGTGAAATATAAAAAATAAAAATAAGCTCTGTGATGAGCTATACTAATATCTATGATAATATTTTTATGTTTTTATATTTTTCTGATTTTTTTTATTTATTTTTTTATTTTTATGTAAATGAATTTAAACCTGTATAAAAGTAATAGACTGAACTAATTTTCAACTAAAACAAGCAGAGTATAAGGATGGTGAAACAAAATAAGCTGAAATAAGAAACAAAATAAGCTGAGAATTTATTGAAAGAAAAACTTTTATTAAAAGAAAACTCAATTCAACATTACATAAACTAAACTAATTACAAAGAAATTTAAGCAGCATTTCTCTAAGCTAAAAATTACACACCTATAAGCTCAAAAATGAGCACTATATATAGGAGAGGAGTGAGGTTAGGGTCTGATTGCCAAGCTGGCGATCCTCACACCTCTTTGTGCTTCTTTCATCTCATCTTAGCCCTTGGATAGTGTTGTGCTTCTTTATACGAATTGTAGCCCTTGGATGATAATCAGTGATGTGGCTTGCCCAATCAATCCTTGCCATCTGTCCCCTCCTTGTGTGTAATACTTTCTCTGACTTGTCAACAGAATCCAAGGAGTATACTGACGCGTTTCTTCCAATCATTTTCTTCCACGTGACCATTGATAGATACTAATATTCTATGACATGTGCACAGTCACGTGTGGTGTGCTTCTAGAAGGCCAAATGATTGGTAAATCATGGTTAAGTGAAGTGGTTCGAGCCAATTTGAGCTTTGTGAAATTAGGGTTCATGTGGTGTGAGTGGTTTCTGGGTATTTTGGGGGAAAATAAGGGAATGGTGCGTTTAGTTTATTTATTCATTTGTTGACCCGTTTTTATTACCCTTTGACCCATGGTGTGTAGTATTGACCAGATTTTGGACTTTGACCATAATTTGGTGGGCTTGGGATTAAAATGGTGTTTGGGCTTGGGATTTTTTTATTTGGATTGGACTATGATTTTGGGTTTAATATTATTGCAGATTGGTGTTTAGGACTTAGGATATGATAAGTACCAAAAATGTAATTCTTGAAACATTGAGGGTCAATTCTGCGACAATTCCAAAATATATTCCAAGGGTACCACATTGTGATTTTCTGATTCATAAAGGGCTGAAAATGTCACTTTCTCAAAATAATTTCCAAGGATAAATTCTGCCAAATCTGAATAGATGAAGGACTGAAGTTAACTTGTAGATCCCTTCTTTGACTTTTTGACCGTCTTTTACTCTCGTGCCCGATTTTCCAGTTTTCGTCTGATTTTTCGTCTTTTTGTGATTATTCCGTACCTGCATGTTCACAACATAAAAACACGTGTTTTCTTGGCATTTGTTAGCTCAAATAGTCATTTTGGGTCGGTATTTGGCCATAAAATAGTGAGTGAATAAGCACTCACCAAAATCCCCCAGACTAAGATATTGTCGTGTCCTCACACAATGTGATCAATTCACGCTTTTGGGATAAATAATTTCAAAACTCTTCCTACTAACTTTGTAAAGTAGCAAGGAGGTTCGAAAGAAGTAATAAAATCATTTATTCCCGAAAACGCTCTGTTTTCCAAATTTTTTTTCTTTTATTCCTTTATTCCACTTACACTCCTATTTTTATACTTTTCTACACTTCATACTTGTGACGGTTTATTGAACTTTCATTATTTTGCAATAATTTTTAGGGTCAACGAGCAGAAACACTTTTCATAGAAAAGTGACCGTACGGATAAAAATCGTCGTCCTTGATTATTCACGAGCTCCCAAACTAAGCGTACAAACGAGATCACAGCTTATCTACAAATTATATGCTAACACTACTCATAAAAGTTACTTGTGGAAACTTCTTACTCCCATTTCCTAGGTTTTGTATCTCAATATTTTATTTTGTTGAGAAATGAATTGCTTCATATTTTCTCGTTTCAATAATTTTTAGTCCGATAGTGATACCTAAGTTAAAACGATAAGTAGTTATTCATTTTCTCTTAAGAACCACTGTAATAGAAATTCGGTCCACGTCAAGGAATTTTGGTACATACAATATCAGAAATATAAGTTGCGGAGTACTACACGTGCACCTCATGTGATTGATTACTAATCAAACACATGCACCTCACGCGCCAACAACTTATTTATACATAAGCTCTTATTCATCATACTTTCAACTTTCACTTTTGTCACTTTTCACTTTTTTCACTTTTTCTCATATTTTTCATACTTTTCACTTTTTTCTTTCTTTCTTCACTTAACATCAATGGAAGCTTATCGGGTAGCTCCAAAACCACATAGATAATCAACTTTTGACTTTTGATTTTTTTCACTTTTTGCTCTTATTTTTTATGTTCCTTGATATGTACCCAACTTCTAAAGCAAAAATTCTCTTAAGAAAACAAAGAACTAAATATTATTCAAACCGAAATACCACTAATTAACCTAGAACATCTATTATATATTGGTGACGTTTCTGATGGGAGTAAAAAGCCACAAGTACCTCTCATGAGCTCTAAAGAGAACCACTACTCCACGTTTAGCATCTAACTTCTAAATAAACTCTATCATTTCTCGCTCTTCGCAATTTAAGATTCCAAGTAATGAAACCAGCGAATACTTAGCCGATAATCAGCCACGCATATATAAAGTCAGTTACGGAAACTTGCAAATTCTAGAAGAAGAATTCGCGTTTTCTAGCTCCTGATGTAAAAGACTAGCGAAAGCTTTTAAGTTGCGCATGTATAAAGTTAAGTACGGGAACTTACAGATTCTTAAGAAAGAATTCGCATTTTATAGCTCCTGGTGTACAAGACTAGCACAAGCTTATGTGATTATCATTGGTTAAGGGAACAAGCTAGGGCTCAACACGCCCGGTCAAGTCAAAATATTTATTCCTACTCTCGCCAGCAAGAAAGTCAACAAGGTGTCAAAACACTTATTCAAACTTTATTATATTTTTGTACAACTTTTCAACTTTTTCACATTTTTTCATGACTTTTTCATTGATTTTCTTCAAAATTTTTGAAATTTTCAACTTTTCAATTTTTTTATTTTTGTTGGAAAAACGGAGTTGCAAGAGTGCACGACATTGTGAAAATGCAAGGTCAAAATCGAATCGAAGATTCACCCTCCCCCAGACTAGAATGAAACATTGTCCTCAATGTTTTACGGGTTAAGGTAATCCTAACAAAATTCTAGGCCGTTTATTAATTATGCCAAAGAAAACGTTAGTGGATAAGATTCACGGATATAGGATTTCCAAGTAGCACCGATGAATGAAACTCGAGCGAAGAAGATAACGAGCACGAGAGTCATCATAAATCGCGGACAATCCTAATAAACATCACAAACAACCACGGAACACAAGAGTAGAAGAGGCACCCCCTCCTCACGTTATTTGTTAGAAAATAGAAAATAAGAAGATGAAATTGGATAAGCATGGGTTGCCACCCACGAAGTGCTTTATTTTTGATTTCCGAGTCACGTAGCTTGACTCGATCCCCGAATTCAATTGTCCTTGGGGAAAGTTTGGAGATCCGGGACTACCATGGTTGGTACGTCCCCTCCAAAATAGTGTTTCAAACGGTGACCATTCACCTTAAAATTGGGACCATCTTGTTGAGCTAACTCAATGGTACCGTAAGGGAAAACTTGGGTAATTGTGAATGGTCCAGACCAACGGGTTTTAAGCTTACCCGAGAATATCTTTAAACGAGAGTTAAAAAGTAGCACTTGATCACCAACGTTAAAAACGCGGTCTTTGATCTTGGCATCATGGATTCTTTTTGTTTTCTCTTTATAAATCAAAGAATTCTCGTAAGCTTGATCACGGAGTTCGACTAACTCATTCAATTGAACTTTTCGGTGATCACCCGCGGTTTTCAAATCAAAGTTGGCATGTTTTAAGGCCTAGTAGGCCTTGTGCTCTAGTTCGATGGGCAAATGACAAGCTTTCCCGTAAACCAGCTTATAAGGTGTACACCCAATGGGAGTTTTGTAAGCGGTCCAGAAAGCCCAAAGTGCATCGTCTAATTTGTCGGCCCAAGAGGCACGGTGCTCTCCTACTGTCCTTTCTAGTATACGTTTTAAACCACGATTGGAGACCTCAACTTGACCACTCGTTTGTAGATGATAAGCCGTGGAAAGACGATGTGTGACACCATATTTAAGCATTACATTGGCAAATTGATCATTACAAAAATGGGTCCCACGATCGCTTATGATGGCTCGAGGTGCACCAAATCGGGCAAAGAGACTTTTCAAAAACTTAACAACAACTCGGGCGTCATTGGTGGGGAGCGCCTTCGCTTCAACCCATTTAGATAAGTAATCGACGGCCACGAGAATGTATTTGTTTCCCCTAGACGACGGGAATGGCCCCATGAAATCGATGCCCCAAATGTCAAAAATCTCACAAACTTAAATCGCATTTTGCGGCATTTCATCTTTTTGAGAAATTTTCCCTTGACGTTGGCAAGAATCACATGTTTTCACCAATTCATGGGCATCCCGATATATCGTCGGCCAATAGAAGCCGGAATCGAAAACCTTCTTAGCGGTGAAATTGGCACCATGATGTCCCCCCGTGGGTCCACTATGACATGCCTTAAGAATTTCAATGGCTTTCGTACCGTGAACACACCGCCGGATCACTTGATCCGCATAGACTTTGAACAAGTAGGGGTCGTCCCAAAAATAATGTTGGACATCTTTAAAGAATTTCTTCTTTTGCTGGGACGACATCCCTTTCCTAATGAAATTCCCCGCATGGTAATTCGCAATATCGGCGAACCATGGGGTACTTTGGTCAAGTTTAGTCACACTCCCAAGTGTCTCGAGAGGAAAAGCATCATTAATTTCCTTTTTCTCGAGAACACTTTGATGGGGGTTCTCAAGTCGTGAAAGGTGACCAGCAGCAAGATTCTCAGCTCCTTTCTTGTCTCGTATTTCGACATTAAATTCTTGGAGCAAAAGAACCCACCGCATTAAACGTGGCTTAGCGTCTTGCTTCGCCATTAAGTACTTTAGGGCTGAGTGGTCCGTATACACTATGCACTTTTTAAGTAGCAAATAAGACCTAAATTTCTCAAAAGCATAGACAACCGCTAACATTTCCTTTTCAGTAGTTGTGTAGTGATGTTGGGCATCATTCATGGTCTTGCTTGCATAGTGTATAGGCTGAAAATACTTGTTCTTACGTTGCCCCAGAACTGCACCAATGGCATAATCACTTGCATCACACATTAGCTCAAATGGTAAGTTCCAATCGGGGGCAACTAAGATTGGTGCCTCCATTAACTTCTTCTTTAAAACATTAAATGCATCGACGCATTCATTTGTGAAGTTAAACGGAGCGTCTTTTTCTAAAAGGTGGGTCAGAGGCTGGGCTATTTTGGAGAAGTCTTGAATAAAACATCGGTAAAAGCCAGTATGACCAAGGAAACTTCGGATTCCTTTGACGGTAGTCGGGTGAGGTAACTTAGCAATGACGTCGACTTTTGCCCGATCCACCTCAATCCCAGATTTGGATATCTTATGGCCGAGGACTATTCCCTCTTTAACCATGAAGTGGCACTTCTCCCAATTTAGAACTAAATTAGTGTTTTCACACCGAATTAGCATACTTTCCAAATGGGAGAGGCAAGAGTCGAAAGAATTTCCATAGACGGAGAAATCGTCCATGAACACTTCCATGGTTTTTTCAATCATATCGGAGAAAATGGCCATCATACACCGTTGAAACGTGCCTGGAGCGTTACATAAGCCAAAGGGCATTCTACGATAGGCAAACGTTCCATACGGGCAAGTAAAAGTGGTCTTTTCTTGATCCTGGGGATCAATGGGAATTTGAAAGTACCTAGAAAAGCCATCCAGAAAACAATAGAACTCATTTCCCGCTAAACGTTCAAGCATTTGGTCCATAAAAGGGAGCGGGAAATGGTCTTTACATGTCGCATCATTCAACTTGCGGTAGTCGATACAAACTCTCCATCCGGTCACAAGTCGAGTCGGTATAAGCTCATTATCGTCATTCTTCACAACAGTGATTCCGCCCTTCTTTGGTACACAATGAACCGGGCTAACCCATGAACTATCCGAGATCGGATAAATCATTCCAGCGTCAAGGAGTTTGATAACTTCCTTTTTGATCACTTCGTGGATTTGTGGATTAACCCGTCGTTGTTGTAGGACGGAAGCTTTGTGATTTTCTTCAAGTAGAATCTTATGAGTACAAAATCGAGGGTCGATTCCCTTAATGTCGGATATTTGCCAAGCAATCGCACTTTTATGCTTCCGAAGCACATCCAAGAGTCGTGTCTTCTCCTCATCTTTAGGGCCTTTTGATATTATAACCGGTAATTTATCATTTTTTTCCAAATATGCGTATTTGAGATGAGGAGGCAAATCCTTGAGCTCGAGCTCCGGAGGATTCTCTATTGACGGCTTAACTTCTTTTACGTCTGCCATTTTTAAGTCAACTGGAGGGAAAGAAACAATTGGTTTTTCATTTAACAACTTTTAAATTAATAAAATGTCCCCCTCCGGATCAAAGTTATTATTATCAATTTCCAGTGAAAATGATTCATTTGAAAGACAAGCATTAATTTCTTCCCAAGCGAGATCACTTCCCTCAAACGGAGTAAGGGAAGGGGAAGAATCGGAGACGATCGGTTCAAAAGAAGGAGTGGGATTGCCACTCGAAGCATTTTCAGTAAAACCGAGAAATTCTTGAGCATACTCCTCCATAAGTTCATCAATAACATCGATACAATTGATGGAAGAAACATCGTAATCGGAGGAGTATCTCGCGGTTTGATCAAGGTTAAAAGTGGCGGCTTCATTTCCAACACGTAAAGTAATCTCCTCGTCATAAACATCAATTAAGGCACGACCGGTCCTTAGGAAACCTCTCCCGAGAATGAGAGGAACCCGTGGATCGGCATCGAAATTAACAACTACAAAATCCGCAGGGAAATGGAATTTCCCAACATTGACAAAGATATCCTCAGCTATGCCAATTGGATGAGACGTAGATCGGTCGGCAAGCTCGAGGGTCATAAGCGTCGGTGTCAAGTTAGGAAGAGACAACTTTTTCCATATCGACATTGGCATAAGGTTAATGCTAGCACCAAGATCGGCCAAGGCGAAGCATTGAACCATACCCGGAAAATTTCACGGTATAAGAAACTTGCCAGGGTCTTCAAGCTTTTCGGGTAGCTTTTTAAGAAGAACCGCTGAGCAATTCTCGTTCATTTGAGTCCTTGACATTTCAAAAAGCTTTTCCTTATTATTTAAAAGTCCTTTTAGCATCGAAGCAAATTTGGGCATCAAAAGTATAGCATCCGCGAGACTTATATCAAAGTGTAACTCTTGAAAAATCTGATAAAATTTCTCCATTTGGTTTTTATCCTTCTCGCGGTGCTTTTGTTCGTTTAAGCGTGACGGATATGGCAACTTTGTTTTAACGGGTGTTTCATTTTCATTATCATTAACAACCTTTTCCTTTCCTTTAGACGTCGGGACCACTGGAGGTTGGATGTCTTCGGTCCTTCCATTATTAATAGGAATTTCCGTATCCGTTGTCACCTCGGGTTCACGGGCGACTACCTTGGGGGGTAGAGAAGAAGAGGTAGTCGGAGCCGTCGGTCCATCATAAATAACACCACTCCTTGTTATGATCGCTTTTGCATCGCCCCTCGGGTTAGCGATCGTGTTGCTTGGCAACGTTCCAGAGCCCGAGGGTCGATCATTTAAACGCTTGTTAATATCATTGATTTGAGTCGCAAACAATCTCGTTGTTTCATCTTGTTTAGCAATTAAAGCTTGTTGACCTTGAATCAATTGTTTAATCAACTCTTCCGTGGGCGACGGATTTGGAATAACAGCTTGATTTTGATTATTGAAATTTTGCCCACGGTTTTGAAAATTGCCATTGTTCTGATTTCCATGATTATTATTCTGAAAATTCCCATTGTTTTGAAAATTGTTCCCTTGAGACGGGCCTTGGTGGTAATTTCCCCGGTTTTGATTTTGTTGAAAATTCTGATTTTGTCCTTGAAAACCATTATTTCCGCGGTTGTGATTTTGATTGTTATTGAATTGATGATTACGGTTTTGCACATTGTTATTCTGATTCACTTGATTAGGTTGATTAAACCCGGGAGGTCCAAGGTAATTGCTAGAACGGTAGCTGAGGATATTACGGTCTCCTTGAGGTTGTGGGTAACCGTTGCCACCCATATTTGCAGCATACACGTTCTCTTGAGCAAAGCCACCGAAGGCTGGGCATTCAAGGTATGAATGTGGACCACCACAAGTTTCACAAACGATATTGACCATATTAACTTATGTGTTTTTTACTTGATTCGGCATCATTTGGTACATTCTTAGCATAGCCGTCGACAAATCGTCAAGTTTCTTATTCAAGACGGCTAGCTCGGGGTTAGAAGAAGAATTTAGAGTCGCAGTCGATCTTATTGGCTCATTCCTCTCGGCTGAGGAATCCCAATAATTGTAATGGGCCGTCATATTCTCGATTAGCTAGTAACAATCCTCGGGACGACGTTTCATGAAAGTACCACCAGCTGCAGCATTGATCGTGTCCCTATGTCGTAAAGTCAATCCATTATAAAACGTGTCAATTATTGTGACGAGAAGCATATTAGATTCGGACAACGATCAATGGCAAGCTTGTAACATTCCCAAGCCTCAAACAAAGACTCATCGGGGAGTTGTCGAAAATTGCTAATATCATTCCTCAACTTCGTCACCATCGATGGTGGAAAATACTTCGCCAGGAACTTGGAAACCATTTCATTGAAAGTATGAATCGAGTTCCAGGGAAGGCGATCAAACCATGCGGTGGAATGATGCGTAAGAGAATAGGGGAAGAGAGAGAGAGACGGAGGGCGTCATCAGAGACCCCGTTTTGCTTCATATTTTGGGTGACGGTTAGAAACTTATCGAGATGCTTATTTGCATCGTCACCCGGTAGTCCGTGAAATTGGCACGAATTTTGGACTTGTTGTATCATGTGGTGCTTAAGTCCAAAATCCGTGGCCTCAATATTTAGAGGGGCAATCGGGCCACCTCTACCATGCATCGTGGGTTGGCACAGCTCCTCCATCGTTCAGAGATCGGGAGCCGGCATGTGTTGGTTTTGATCACCACCCACCGGAGGGTGTTGATTATTCGGATCCATTTCCTCAACGTTAAGGAAATGGATACGGTGTGTGTGTCGAATTACCCTTTCGGGGTTTGATAAAGGTGATATAAGACTCTCAAAAGAAGAGCGGGTGTGCATACACCAAAAGCAAAATTAAAAAGAAAAGAAAAAGAAAAAAAGAAAATCTTTTTTTTTTAATTTATTTTTCACAAAAACTTTTTATTTCTTTTGTTTTTCTTTTCTTAAAACGTAATGTTAATCGAAAACCGTTTCTTTCAAAACCACGCGCGACGGGACGGGAGAGAAGAATGGATCTCTCTTCAGCTAGCAATTTAATGTCTTAGCTATCCGTATTTCCCGCTTATTCGGTTGTAGTAATTGAAATAATCCGATAAACAACTAAATTACGTTTTCGTTATATTGTGAGACTTTTTTGGTTTACAACGCCCTTCCTTTCGGTCGAGACGAGACTGTAACTTTTATTATTTTTTTGGTATTTTGTAAACACTTTAGGAAAAGTGTTTTGAATTTTTCAATTTTTATAGAGATATATATACAAAGTAGAGGAAGGCTTAACAAAACACGATTTTTCAAAAAGATATTCAAAAATTCACTTCGGCCTTCCCCGGCAGCGGCGCCAAAAATTGATTCGTGTGAAAACCAATTATATAATATATATAGTATAGTATCGAAGTGATCCGCGTAAAATACGGATCACTCGAGTCGTTTCCCAACGAAGGCGAATGGAATCGAGAATATCGATTCGTGAAATCGTGAATTGAAAAGTGAGAAAGTGAAAATAGAAATCAAAATATTCAAGTAATCACAAACAACTATGAAATATGCAAAGAGTACAAGCTAATTATGCACCAAATTCAAAAACGTAAAAACGGAAATGCAACCGTAAAATTTAAAACGTAACGTTTATTAAAAAATGATCCTACAAACTTGAAAATATTTTCTAAAAATCTTAAAATATTAAAATGAATTTTCAGAAAAAGAATAATATTTTTTTGACTTTTCTTTTATTTTTTATGAATTTAAAATTGATTTTTGGAATTTAAATTGAATTAAAAATAAGGAAAAATAGAAAAATAAATTGGAAAAATGAAAATTAAATTCTAAAAATTCTAAAATATTATAAAAATATTTTTTGTATTTTTCACAGCTTTTTCTGATTTTTTATTGATTTTTGGTAATTAAAAACTATTTAAAAATTGAATAAAATCAAAATAAAATAAGAAAAATAGCAAAAAGGTTTAGAAAAATCTGGAAAAATTCCAGAAAATCAAAAGTATTAAAAAGAACTTGGATAAAAATTTTGAAGTAAAAATGAAAAAGGAAACTACTTATTTAGTATAAACTGCTTATCACAAGTGCTTATAAATAAGCACTTGTGATCCAAAATGATTGGAACGGAAAACTTAGATATGGAATGCTCAAATATGCACAGTTATGTAAAGTATGAACAATTTAATCACAAAAATCCACAGAATCACCACGAAAGCTCAATAATATTGCAACTAGCTCAATGATAAGCTAAACCAATAAGCAGAATAGAAACAAGTTGATTCAGAAGCAAAGATATGACACTAAACACTCAACAAACTCAGAAATTACTCAGAATCAAAACTGCTTAAGAACAAAACTGCAGGCCTTGAATAGGTACACAAGTTTTGTCTAAATCAGTCTACTAAACAGATTCAAAAAGCTTAACAAATGAGCTCTTAACTCAGGTATTATGGGGTAAATGCAAGACTGAATAACTAAGAAATAATATCCAGTAATTATATGATCAAAAACTTATGTGTGATACTAAAAAACAACACAGTACAGCAGGCTATGAACCAAATACCATGCAACAGTTAACTTTTCAATGACTTCTACACTTTGACTTATTTGAATTTTAACAACTAATTTCTACCATTAACCTAATGTATTAAGCTATGTTTAATCTGATTATGCTATATCTAAGTTTTATGTAATTATAAGCTAAATTCTACTATCTAAAAGCTCCTAAAATTAAATGTGATGACAGTTATTAAAACTTTGACTATATAAGAAACCTTCTACTGATTTGTAACCATTTTAAACTAGATTTATTCAAACTAAACTAGATGTGCAGGCATACAAGTATTCAAAATGCAAGCTACCACAGCAATAATGAGATCCAAACACTCCTTATGTCAAAACTCAATCAAACAATCCTAACTCCTAATAACAATTCAAATCAAAATCAATGAATCAATAGCAAATTCAGTTCCACATATCTTAGATAATTCACTACCACAGATAGCACAATTCAAGCTATATAACAGATGATCAATCAACTAAAAACAGGTCACCAAACTACTCAGCACTCAATCTTATGCAACCAAAGCAATTATATCCAAATGAAACAGTTCACAGATGCAATACAAATCCAACTCAGATCCACAATATCTAAATCTCAGATTCTACTATGCTACTCAAATCTAACTAGCAACTACTATAGCTCTACTAGATTAGCACAAACAGATGCAATCAACTAAACTCAAACAAACAATGATCAAGATCAGCTAAACTAACAACTAAATCTCAAATACTCTAATGTAATAGTACAGCTACATCAGCTAAAGATCCAAATCAGATTCAAACAATAGGATTTAAACAGGAGTTACCAAAAACTCTCCCTCAGCAAGAACAGAGGGCGTTCACAGTAGCCTATCTTTAAGATAGGCTGAGTTCATTTCTGTTTATCTCAGCATATCAAAACTACCTCAGCAACTACGATTGAATCACCTTTCAGATCTGATCTAGGATTTACTCAGACTCAATTCATTTCACAAGAATTTATTGAAAGAAAATAAGCTGAAATAAGAAACAAAATAAGCTGAGAATTTATTGAAAGAAAAACTTTTATTAAAAGAAAACTCAATTCAACATTACATAAACTAAACTAATTACAAAGAAATTTAAGCAGCATTTCTCTAAGCTAAAAATTACACACCTATAAGCTCAAAAATGAGCACTATATATAGGAGAGGAGTGAGGTTAGGGTCTGATTGCCAAGCTGGCGATCCTCACACCTCTTTATGCTTCTTTCATCTCATCTCAGCCCTTGGATAGTGTTGTGCTTCTTTATACGAATTGTAGCCCTTGGATGATAATCAGTGATGTGGCTTGCCCAATCAATCCTTGCCATCTGTCCCCTCCTTGTGTGTAATACTTTCTCTGACTTGTCAGCAGAATCCAAGGAGTATACTGACGCGTTTCTTCCAATCATTTTCTTGCACGTGACCATTGATAGATACTAACATTCTCTGATATGTGCACAGTCACGTGTGGTGTGCTTCTAGAAGGCCAAATGATTGGTAAATCATGGTTGAGTGAAGTGGTTCGAGCCAATTTGAGCTTTGTGAAATTAGGGTTCATGTGGTGTGAGTGGTTTCTGGGTATTTTGGGGAAAAATAAGGGAAAGGTGTGTTTAGTTTATTTATTCATTTGTTGACCCGTTTTTATTACCCTTTGACCCATGGTGTAGAGTATTGACCAGATTTTGGACTTTGACCATAATTGGGTGGGCTTGGGATTAAAATGGTGTTTGGGCTTGGGATTTTTTTATTTGGATTGGACTATGATTTTGGGTTTAATATTATTGCAGATTGGTGTTTAGGATTTAGGATATGATAAGGACCAAAAATGTAATTCTTGAAACATTGAGGGTCAATTCTGCCACAATTCCAAAATATATTCCAAGGGTACCACATTGTGATTTTCTGATTCATAAAGGGCTGAAAATGTCACTTTCTCAAAATAATTTCCAAGGATAAATTCTGCCAAATCTGAATAGATGAAGGACTGAAGTTGACTTGTAGATCCCTTCTTTGACTTTTTGACCGTCTTTTACTCTCGTGCCCGATTTTCCGGTTTTCGTGTGATTTTTCGTCTTTTTGTGATTATTCCGTACCTGCATGTTCACAACATAAAAACACGTGTTTCTTGGCATTTGTTAGCTCAAATAGTCATTTTGGGTCGGTATTTGGCCATAAAATAGTGAGTGAATAAGCACTCACCACCATGATATGAAACACTTACCTACTGTTATAGAGGGCTTAAAAAGGAAAACATAGCAATTTGAACCACCTAAAACGAGTACACGAGTCAAAAGTTATGGCCAAAAGAAGTTAGCGAAACCAAAACACCGAATCTGCCAAAATAGCATTCTGATCAAAATCCGTATTTTTTCGAGGCCCTTCTGGTCCGATTCATCAAAAAGTTAAAACACGAAAGTTGTCCGGAATGACGTTTTCATTCAGAATTAAAGAAGCTCGAGCCCTGAAAACGCTTATCGAGTGATATTTTTCTTCAAACTCTTAACAGCCCATTTTAAGACCAAATGACCATGTAAAAAGTTATGATTAAATGAAACCAAGAGGTCTAATGACCTAAAGCCAAGACCACAACCATGGCTAAGGCCAAGGTTGAGTCTCAAGACCATGGAACAATGACCAAGGTCACGGCGAAGCCATGACTAACGACCATATAAACTTACCTAGGCGAAAACATTAGCTAAAGAGTTAGCGATAACTTAAACATGCAATTTGGATCTACTCCATCTAAAGAACCATGAGATCTTACAAGTAATTGTCATACAAGATTTAAGAAACTCATCCTAATAACAATCTTCATGTAAAAGTAAACTTTCCTAAGTTTATTCAAATATTGGACATGTAACTTTTCGGATCAAAACTTATATATATATTTTATCAAATACTACAATAGTAGGGAGCCTCATGTGAGGAGTTCATTAAGTAAGCCGTCGAGATGAGTTGTGGATTTACGAATTAAAGTGTCCTGGCTCCTCGAACGTTTACTACATGACTTCTGAATTATGTCGGCCGGAACGGTAGTAAGCGATATATAAACTATACATGTTTCATAAACCATTTCTTTTCAAAGACTTACACTATACAAAGTACTACATCATGGACGAAGTGCAAGACATATATAGGCAATTCTTCATATTCTTTACTCCAATCCTAAATCGCAACATTCTATTATAGGTTGCTTGTAGAAACCTTCGCGATTCGACCATCACATTCACTACTTGCTATATAACTTAAGGTGAGTTCATAGCCCCACTTTCCATTACTTAATTGTTTTACAAACCCTTGGGGGGAATACATGCTATTTTAAACCGAACACAATGCTTTTCAATTATATGCTTACCTGATTGTTTTATTATCACTAAGTACTATCCTTGCTAAAACCAATATCCCTTATTATGAACCATTTAATCACTAGTAATAGTGAGCGCGAATATTGTGAATAGGCCTATTGGGATTGACGAATCCCATTTGTATTGACTAAGTTCAAACAAATGCTCTAATATTTGAGATTTAGGTATGACCGCAAAGTACCTACCGGGATAACTCCACCGATTGATATTGGTACACGTTAACGTTTTGGTGTCATAAGCTTAGTGAATAATAATAACTGTTTTGTTTTCCAACCATGAGTATGAGTCTAATTAACTCATACTACCAACATATTATGTTCAACCATTAAACAAACTCTATGAATATCACTCAACCTTTGTGTTGACCTCTTAAGCATGTATTTCAGGACCATGATGATCAAGGATGGCACGGAAGGGCACGGATATTCAAGAGGGCTATAAATTTTATTATCATTCGAAAACTCATTTAATGTAATTTGTAAACATGGAACCATCTGGGACCTCATTTTGTAATCTCTGATATTTATATAATTTGAATGATAAATCTTTTAAAACAACTCAATTAGAGTTCGTTTTCTATTATTATGACTGTTGTGCCATCGAGTAACACCCAGTTTGAATTCCCCTGCATCATGAATTGGGGGTGTTACACTTTATACTTGCATATTATATATGATCTTGTAGTTTAGATCTTTGACTAAACGTAAAGTTTCAAAAGGTAATTAACTTAAAAAGCGGTAAGCTATTCAACCCCCCTTCTAGTTTTCCACAATTGGCATCAAGAGGCACGTTACTCAAGATCTTTAAAATATATTGTATTTTAAAACTTGAATCAATCCATGGATTTTGAAAATCTCAAAGAAGGGAAATCTATTCAAAAGCCACCGCTATTTGAAAAAGAAAATTTCTTTGAATGGAAAAGTAAATTTGAAAACTATGTGAAATCAGTTGATCAATAGCTTTGGCATATTATTTCCATTGGCAATTTTAAACCAACAAAAACAAGTTTTGAAAATCAAGATGAATATCCTAAAGTTGATAAAAACACTAAAGCTAAGATAATGATTTATAAAGCTTTACCAAGGATTGAATATGAAAGAGTGTATTTTTGCCAAACGGCTAATGACATTTGGAAAAATATATTAAATTTTCATCAAGAAATATGTCAAGTCAAATATGATCAATTTGATCTTACATATGAATTGGTAGTCTTAGAAAAACTAATATATAGACATTTAGTTGAAATAAATACATGTGCTACGAGTTTAAATGTTTTAAATGAAGGTATAAGCGAAGATGAAAACTTGTGTCAAGCTCAAAGAGGACTTGCTTGTGAATCATGGAGTGACACGGATGAAGATGTAGACGATCATCCGGTTTGTAGTCATGAAGTTGATAAAACCACAAACAAGGTACAACTTGAAACCGTACACTTTTGCTTTGACACTTTCATCTTAGAATTCTCTAAACTAGAAAATGAGTCTAAACATTTGTATAGCATGAACCTAAAAACAATCTTTAACAATGAACCTTCAAAATCTCTCAAGAGCATTTTTGAAATGGAAATCATGTTAGAAGATAAAAAGTCTAGGCTTAAGAGTAATGTTGAAATTGATTTAGAATGAAAAATATGTCAAGATTACAAACATGAAATTAAAAGACAAAATGAAAAAGGAAAAATGTTAGCTAAATTTGAAGAAAGTTCAAAATCTCTTGAAAGATTGTTGAAAAGTCAAAAGTTATTTAGAGATAAAACCGGATTAGGATTTAACTTGAATGCACCATCAACAAGTGAAACAAAGGTAGTGAAGATTGTTAAGCCTAGAAGAAAAGTTTAGAAGTTTCTCAATCTCAAATAGAAGCTCATGTTAAAAAGACAAAGGTCATTTTGTTATATGCCTTTATATGTTTGACTAACCACCTCGGATTCATGAGTATTGGAGTTTCCAAGCTTTCCTACAAGTTAAGATGAAATGCATTATGTTTATCCTTCTTGGTAGCATCTCTTTGGAACTTAAAAAGGTACACTTTTCTTCAAATTTGCCTAGTGTTGTCTCGTGCTTTTTTCTTAGGATTAATCATGTGTAGTATAAGTAGTTCATACCTTAAGTTGTTCTTTCTTTAGTAAGTTATAGAGAGGATTGGATCCTCTGTGGTCAAAGGATTTCCACATAACAATAAACGGGAGAAATAAGGTGCTGCGTTTTACTTAACCCTCGAACATAGAATGTTGGAACTCTTGAGTGAGTCTCACTTAATACTTGTTTATAAGTGAGATAACTAAGAATCACCTAAGTGATAAGATAACCAACACTTTTATGATGCTTGCAAATTCAATGAGTAAAATGCTCCAAATTAGTTTATGAGATAATATCATCTAAACTCAAAGATTTGAATCGTCAATCATATCCTAAGACTCTCATTTAATAAATCTTCACATGAAGAATACAAAATGAAATAGAGTACATCAAACATTTTAATATGTTTGAAGATAACATCGTAATCTAGAACACCAAGGTTTTGCACATAAAGATCCAACTGTAAGTTTTATGGAGACATACCTCTTGGATGGTTTTATAATATCAAAGGTTATATTATTTTAAATAAAGGAACCTAATGATTCTAAAAATCGTCAAACTTAACATTCAACTAATGACCATCTTTCTTTAAAACATCACTTTCGGTCGAAGATAACTTAGTGAAAAATCGAATAAGGGTAAGATAAAAGAGCTTAGGAAATGACAAGGAAGATGAACTATCAAATAGAGAATTTTCTAAAAGATTTAAGAGTCATTTAGTAGACTTGTGTCATTAGAAACATTAATAAAAGAAACCATAAAGACATAAGCTGAAACTAAAATTAACATATGTTTTCTCATGACAAACATTGGTTTAAAAAAAGCATCTTGGGTATAAATAAGCATATTTGATTAAAATGAAGTTTTGATCTTAGCATCTAAATTGAAGAAGTAAAATCACAATTGGGTCTTACGGAATAAATAAAGATGTTGGAAAGAAAATAAACAAAGTCAAACATACTCTGAAAGACTTTTCGCAAGCTCTAAAAAGTAAGGAATAATCACTTAGAAGACATTCCTAGTTCCTCACATGTACACAATGAATTACGTGTCCTAGGTCTCACCGAGTATGAGAAAATTGAATCCGTAGATAACACTAAATAAAGTAGTATGATTGAAAGTCTACTTTACCTCACGGCTAGTAGACCGGAAGGCATGTTTAGTATTTGTCTATGTGATCGTTTTCGAGAAGATCCTAATCAACCTCGAAGTCGTTTAATGAACTTTTAGATTACTGGACATTTAGAGTTATGGTATCCCAAAGGAACGGGAGTAGACACCATAGTGCATGCCTACTTGGATTATGTCGGTGACTATGCTAATAAGAAAAAGCACCAATGGTATTTGTACTTTTATTTTGACATTGTCTCACCTCATAAGTTCTCTAAGTAACAAACGACTCATGATACCTCAACATACTAGAGCCATGATAGGCTGAAAAGCATGTCAACAAGTTTCTTAAGATCAAGAAGACTCTCGTCAACACCATATTCTTACTTGATGTCATCTTTATCATTTAAGCGACAACAAAGGAAGCATCGGCCTCAGTGATAATCAAATCTAATATGCTCTCACTAAACATATTGGAATTCATCATCATCGCCTTGGTAAAAACATATTGGAACACATTAGAACATCTACATTGTAAAAGTCATTGATCTTAACTAAAATATATAACTTTATGCTTTCTAGGAATCAACATGCCTCCCACAACATACTCCGATCACAAAGGCACCCTCAAATATCTACCCAAACACCATATGACCAAAGGTCTTACTCCACACCGAGTCAATGTCTTTAAGGGGTTAGAAAAGCGTTATGTTCACGAGGGGAGAATCATTGATCCATCCTTCTTAGAAGGAACTTCTATTCGTCAAGAATTAGCAACCATTAACTTCGATTGTCTTCTAGACATTGATGAACAAATTTGTCCTAGGTTTATTCTAGAGTTCTATACTACCTTGGTTCTCTCTAGTGATGAATACGATCAAATCTCATTAAACTTCACTACCAACCACCATCAAAACACCATTCCTTTGGAACTATTTGCTCGAATTCTTTGTATCCCAAGTGATGGAACATGTCTCTACACGGATAAGTGGCACCTTACAAGTCTTGACTCCATTAATTGCAATCCCGTTTATGCCTCTCTTCTTATTAGTAAAGAAGCACTTCGTGACCATCTCTTCGTAAGAACCTCCAACACTAGGAAAAATCGTTCGGGAAGTGAAGTGAACAAAGGCCCGTTTGGAATGGAACTTAATGAACTTAAACCTCAATTTAGGAAGTGGGAAGAAGTTCTTAGAGCTAATGTCATATGTTCTATAGGAAATCAAGATCATGTGAACACATGTCTTTGTTACATGCTCTATAGTATCTCCATTAGACAACCCTTCAACTTGGCTTATTACATGGCTAGAAGAATGGCCGACATACCTTTGGATGGAAAAACCGCTCTTCCGTACGGAATGCTTCTCACCCGTCTCTTTAGAGCCATCTCACCAATTCCACCCAATGACAAAGGAATTTGCCTTGACTACTCTCTAGTTCCTCACATCTTTTTCCCTCTTAGTGGTAAAAGAGTATCTAAGACCAAAGGAAAATGTCTTCGCTCTCCCTCGTCTTCATCTTCATCTTCATCAATGAGTGATGACGATGGTCTTCCTAACTCTAAGCTAGCTCCTCTCGAATACCTTCAAAAACTTCCCACCATCAAAAGTAAGTCTGAAGAATTCAAGCAAACGAAAGGGATGTGGAAGTGCATTGGAAGGTACATTGGAAAGATGAAGAAGAAGTTGGACCGCTTGTGAAATGAGTGTTTAAGGGGCGTTCGGGATAATTAAGTTTCAGAACTTTGTAGTCGTTAAACTATGTGGTTTATATTGTTTTGTACTTCTATGCTCTATTAGTATTGTTGGACAAATGTATTGGTTTAACTATTTATGCAGGATGACGACATTTGAAATGTTGTCAGATTGTCTAGTTTATGAAAATTTCACTAAGTATAGTGAGATTCGCTAGCCTCCGGTCAAAGTCTAACGGTAAGAGTGTTTCTACTTTCATTTTTTGCATTTCCTAATCAGTTATACCTTAAATTTTAAGTTCCAAGAGTTTTCAGAAAATTTGGATTTTGTCTCGACCCTGTAAAACCTGTTCTATCTCGTTTTTATGCTTTGGCGGAATTGGCGGAACCAAAATCTGGGTTCCGCCAGTCAAATTTTTGGGTAAACCCAGTTTGGCCCAACGGAACCCAAAACAGGGTTCCGCCCGTGTTTTTGTTGGGTTCCGCTGATCACCTGCAGATTTTTTTTATTTTCTTAAAATTTAAACTTTCTATAAGACCAAATCATTTTCTTTAGTGAGAAACATCTTCCCTAACGTCCAATAAACATATTAGGATCAGTTTCATCCATTAAACCAAATAGGAAGCCACTTCCCGCTAAAATTCAAATTCAAACATACTTTACCCAAGGAACCCTCCTACACAAAGAAAGGAACCCTTTTAAAGGTTCCTTGAAATCTGTGGAATATCTAAACCAAATCATTTGACATGACCACATAGCATTTAGTATATATCTTGGTCATCTCACTCCATCAAACCTCATTGGCATGACTTCTAGTGAAGTGACAACGTTCATAGCCCTTCCAAATAATTACAAATCTCCATATTTGAATTGCAAAACATCAAATCCAAACACACTTTTCGAAACTCTCCAAATCTATAAATTAGTTCATCTTGGATAGTTTGTACTCACATTTCACCATCATTCTCTTACATCTTTGTTATCTCCTTAACATCCTTGTTTCACCATGACTAAATCAAACCACTCATCACCACCATCTCGACCCATTAGAAGAACCGCTAGGATTAGTGTCAAACCTTGTTACTTCAAAACCAAAATCAACTTAAGTTCATCATCTTCGGATGAAACACCCCTAATCATCTCCTCACCAATTCATAAAGAAAATTTTCTTGATCTTGTAACTCCTACATCATCTCATAGATCACAAAGTGTCACAATCATTTCACCACCAACAAAATCACCAATTGATCCAACATCACCATCGGCACCAACTCAACCATCAAAATCACCATCACCACCAAAATCACCCAAGAATGAACCAATGGAGCTTTTTGGTACGGCACCATCATCTCCACTTTCATTTCTTGAAGGCTTGGAAAATCTTCCTCCAAGATCGCAAAATCCACCAACAATAGAACCACAAACACTTGAATGTCCATCATCTCAACTATTCAAAACACAATCACCACCACAACCACAACCAATGTTGGTACATCCCATTCACAATAACACCCATGGTCTTCCATATGAAGAACCTAATTTCCAAAGAAACAATCAACCTCAAACCCAACCACCACCTCAAGAACCTCAATTATGTCAATCACAACACTTTGAATCCTTGTTTTCTTCATTTGAGGAAATAAAGGGATCCTTATGGAATGACCCACTTAAAACAAACCAACAAACAACTAGTATTCCACAACCACCACAATCAATCACAAATCCAATCCCACCTAATCCTCATCATGGTTGTACACAATGTGAGAGAACAATCCAACTTTGTGAAAGCATAAAATCCATGCTTCATCAAGTTCAAGATGAAACCCGCTTTGTCATCCAATACATTATCAATAGTCTAAACACCCTTTCTCATCCTCATCAATCATAGACCTTAACTTAGGAGGATGTTTCTCATCAAGGACAATGTTGCTCCTTTTATAGATGTAGGACTTTTTCTCTTCTAAGTTACCTTTTCACCTTTATATTTCTAAAAGTAGGATGGAAGTTTTCATCTCTTGTCTTTGACTTTTACAAAGTCAAATTTTACTTGGAATGACATCCTTTCTACTACCTTGTTTGCATTGTTGGATGATCATATATAAGTTTAGAGTATGATTGCTTATATTCTCATTTTATGGCTACATGAGTTATCATGTATCATTATCGTCAACTATTTTGTTTTGTAGGTTCAAAATCCATGTATCCTTTCTTGGTACTCCATTTAGGGGGAGTATTGTCCAAGGGGGAGCATTTGCATCATTCCACTATGCAACTTTTCTTTTTGTTTCGACAAAAGGGGGAGAAAATATGTTTAAACTTACAAACTTAAAATGATTTTCATCAATTAAGTAAAACAAGTTTAAATACAAACTTGCATAGACTTAACACTAGAATTAGTGATTTACTTAAAAATAAAGTTTATGTTTTGTCATCAACAAAAAGGGGGAGATTGTTAATACAAATATTGCCCGAAAACGTTATTTATATTTTATGATCTTTGCTAAGTTTTGTTAACTACAAAGTATTAACTTTAGTTTTTAGTAAAACATGATTCTAGTTTTAGTCTTGTATAACTAGACTACACATTTCATATTAAACATAAACATTGTTATATTTCCTAATATAGAAAATGTAACATGTGCATTTATGGAAAGGATGAGTGTTTGACTTTCAATAAGACTTCTTACACATTATAGAAAGTCTCTTACTCTATCTATTGTGTGTTGAAGAAGCTTGATGTGACATTGCTAGATATGGAAAGATTTTTTGAAAGCTTTGACTGTCAGACACTGGCGGAACCCTGGGGTTACAAGGGCGGAACCCTTGTTTGGGTTCCGCTGGATCCGCCAGTGGTCTGGTTTGTTTGGCTTTAAATACCAAGCCACTTGCAAGAAATCTCTCATCACTTTTAGCTATAGAATAGATACATACTCTCAATACTCTTATCTAACTCAGTAGCAACTCACTTGTGTGATTCTATTATATAGAAACGAAGTTCACAAGTTCATCCGAGAAGTTACAAGTATTCAACACGAAGTTGCAAGACTTGTTAGCTTTGCATTGTGTAAACTCTTATAGTTTATACCTCATTTGTATCTTGTATTGAAGTGATCGGTTAGTATTTCAGGCATTAAAATACATAGTGTGACGGGAGTTGTTGTACCCTTGTAAAAGAACTCGACATCTAGCTTAGTGTCGGAAATAGTGGATAGGCGACGTTAGGTTGGTTCTACCTATTTAGCTTTGTACCGGATAAAGTGTAAGCGACGATTGTAGAGGTTTCTCCACCCGTGAAAGGAGCTTGTTGACTAGTGCTTGAAACTCTCGAGTTGGAAACTCGAGGCGTGCATATTATATATTGTCTTGTAGTTTACATCTTTGATTAAATGTAAAGTTTCAAAAGGTAATTAACTTAAAAAGCGGTAAACTATTCAACCCCCCTTCAAGTTTTTCACAAGCATGATAACATGTGACTTATCCAACCTACGTACACATATATCAATAAGTAGATAACATCATTTTGTCATTTTATCAAACAGTTGGTGATCAATCCTTTTTTTCCTAACATATTTGAAAGAGGTACCAAACACCTAGACCTATACATATAAGCCTAATACGATTATACACAAAAAAAAATTAAGATTTCTATAGTCCGTCATAAACTATACATCACAAAACTCATTTAAATTCTTATACGCAATTACTTTCGATTAAATTAATTCTATGAAAACAAGAAAAAGCTTTTATCGATTGTTCATACGTTAAATAAAAAACATAAAACTAAAGGCAAAGATATACATACCTGTTGAAACTATTGAAACCATACCTGCAATTAATAATGATGATGAATGAATTAGCTTTACATACATGTTGAAACCCCTTTACATACTTGGCGAAACATAAATATTAGGGTTCGTGTCAACAAAGAAACTACCAAAAAAATCACACAAACAAATTATATTTGATGGATTAAAAGTTAAATATGTAATCGTGGATTGAATACTAATATTTGAAAGAAAAAAAAATAAGATTGAAGAAACCTGGTAAAAGATTGAATCAACTATGAAAACCCTACTTTCAATCCTCATTTGATTGTTGTGTTTGATTAAGAGACTGATTTAGCATTGAGTTATGAGAGATTGGCGTGATTTTAGGTTTGACTATGAGATTTGAATTAATTAGATGTAGAGTGATAGGAAAGTTGCGTGATTTTAGGTTTGAATATTTGGGTTTTGAATTTATGATATGAAGGGTTTATGTTTTTATGATATGAATTTCTAATTGAAAAAAGAAGGTGTTGATTAATGATGAGTGAATTAAGGAAAAGTGAGAAATGTTCAAACAGAGTTGCAAAAGTTTTAGGGAAGAAAGATTGTAACTTATGAAGAGTATATCAAAAGTTTCTCACTTATAGCGTCCAAGATTCAAGGGTTTATGGATAATGTTTTTCAAGTTGTATCACAAAAAATTGGTTGGTCCAGTGGTTGGACAGTTGTTTGTGTCCATGGGAGGCCAATGTTCGACTCCCTTGGATGGCATATTTTTTAGCCGAATTTCGAGTTTGTGGTGGAAATTGTGAGTTGCCAAGTGGCATTGAGGTGGCATTATGAGCCATCATTCTAGTGCCAAGTGGCAATTCAAATGCCATGTCATTGTTTCCACCTCATGGTACAGATTTTGAAGCCTCATGTGCAACTCATAACTTGTCTCATATATATATATATATATATATATATATATATATATATATATATATATATATATATGTGTGTGTGTGTGTGTGTGTGTGTGTGTGTGTGTGTGTGTGTGTGTGTGTATAATTATCGTTGTCATATTTTACTATAGCAAAAGAAGGCGGGTAAAAAATGGCTGGAAAAACGTCCAATGAATAAATTAAGTAACGGTTAATGAATTATGAACATCGTAAAATATTTAAAGCTTCTTGTATACAATAGCTTGCTGTTTATTTTGCTTTGGAATTGATTTTTATTAATTGTCTTTGCAAAACAGATAGAAAATATCTCTATAATCATCATTTCCTTCATATAAATCAATCAATTGACTAAAACTATTATTAAAACAAAAGAAAGCCGAATGATAGTTACTTTTGATATGCCATTTTTATAACCTTCACTCCGTTGGCATCCATGTCCATAGATTCATTTGAAACGTTCTTAAGTGAGCGTGTGATACTTTGCATATGAAAGGCCTTGCGTCACATGGGTAAACAATATAGGTAGTAACTTCTGTAAACAAAAATTAATTCAATCTTCAACTATAACTAACCTTAAAAAAAATGTGATTATAAAACTAAATTTGAGTCAATATCAATATCATTTACTCGTTTTTAAAAAACTATAATGGACGAAAAGGGAACTTGTGTACGACAACTTGACTTGCATTTCTAAACTTATAAGAATTAAGCAAGTGTAGTTAATTTTTCTTTTTCAAATAGGTTTTAAATGTAATAATGCATTTTCAGTGATCACTATACAACTCCAAATTTAGATATAAAAGATCAAAAAAAGACACTTGATAATGTTTTATAACAGGCCATTTTAGAACAGGTCAACACAATATTTGGTTTGTCAAACAGGATTAGCAAAACATGATAAAATTTTGAAAAGTATAAATGTTATTACCAATTGTGCTGCTAGGAGAGCACCAATTAGCAACAATCCGAGACATTCAACAAATACCAATTTAGAGTAAGCTAAAAAAGGAATCCATGTTTGGGTTGCGCATAAGAGGTGAAAGTGCAGCAATTTTAGAGTAACATAAAAAACAAATCTAGTAATACATCGACTTTTTAGAATTTCATGTGCGTTTCGTATATGCTTCTCATTAGACCTCATATGGTGTTTGGATCAATTATTTAGCAATTAACCTATACCAATACGATCCATTTTGTAACTTTACCCAACCCGCCCGCCTGGACCCACCACCCATTTTGTAATCACTAACTATATTTATATGCAATGATTCACCATCCATAACATAAACAATCTTAGAAAATATAAGACCAGTAGTACAAAAGATCGATGTCTATTTTGCTGATCCATATTCTTCTGCAACACTTGATCAAAGAAATAAATCACATCCTGCAATTCAATTTAAAAAAAGGTTTAAAATCTGAACTATTTAAATAATAATGTAAAACTCAAAGACCAGGTTTCAAATACAATGACAAAAATAAACATTACTTCAAACTGAAATTGTCAAAGTTCAGATGTGAAAGAAAGTATCGTATTTATATCCGACACTAAGCTACTTGCAATAGATAAAAGACATACATTTTCAACTTCCATAGCTTGTTTGAACTTGATCCTTTTTATCTAGAAAATTAACCCAGTATTTGTAAAAGCTGATGCAACAAATATACATAAGTTCCCAATTTCATGGCCATGAATGAGGCAAATAAAGCCTATGTGATGATCTGTTCCCAATTTCAAGCATCTCGTGTACTCTTCACTTAAACATAAACCGAATAAATCGAAAACCGAACCGAACTTATAACCGAACCAAATTTGTCAAAACCGAACCGAACCGAATTAAAAAAACACGTTTTCGGTTTGGATATGGGTTTGGCTATCTGAACCGAAAACTGAATTTATATAAATATATTATTTTTTTATATATTTATATTATTTTATATATATAAAATGTCCTTTAAAATTTTATACTAATATAAAAAACACTTTTTATACTTGAAATATTTTTTTTGCCAAAAATATATATAATTAAATTTTAAAAAAAAATATATAAATAGTGTAATTCAAGTATAAAATTCGGTTTTCAGTTTTGACCCATAACCGAACCGAACTTCGGTTCGGTTCGCAGTTCGGTTCGGTCATAGATATTTTTGGTTCTGTTCAGTTTTCGGTTATGACCCAAAAAAAATTTTTAACCGAACAACACGAACCGAATAAACCGATTAACCGAGAACCGAACCGATGAACACCCCTAACTCCAGGGCCAAAGATCATTGTGAATAGGATGATTAGACAACATATGAAATCTTAATATGATGTTAATGTATATATAAAACAATATTCATACTCGTACATGTAGTTGTGGCCATTTCAACCCAATAATGGGTGAACAGGTCCTACTGGGGTTATGCTTTATACTCTAATAACTCAGATGGATAAATGAAAACAAGTTGAACAGGTTAATGACATCGAATGGGCCAAAGTAGACTGCCAGAAAGTGTATTAAAAAAAGAGTATAACCTCCTAATGTTTTTATATCAAATTTTGGTTTTGTAAACTTTTTAAAAATATTAGTTTTAATCCCTGTCCCACCCTAACACAGTAACATGACCACGGGCATGCAGTATCATAACAAACAGTTTAGAGACGCATCAGAATCACAACTCTTTAAATCCCTCAATGCTCAAATTCCAGCTTTATGAGGGCATATGTGTGGTGTCTTGCCCAGGTCATAATTAACACAGTACAACTTTTACAGGTCAGGCTGAACCGGTCTGGCCTATGATGACCCATTAAAAACCCTCCCGAGCCACCCATCATGCCCCCTCTACATTTCTAGAATATATCAATACTCACATGCTACTCATCCATATTAGTATCTTCCTCTCGATTGAAAATTGGTGGGCATTCGAATCTCTTAAAACTAAAGGTAGAAAGACAACAAAACATTATTATAAGTCAAATACTTAGATTGTAATGTTTAGTTGGTTAACAAACTATTTACGATATAATAAGAAACAAACTCACACATACATAAGGTGGTTCTAGACAAGAATGACCTTTTTACTACCAAAAAGTTTTTGATTGATACTTGTAACAGAAACACGTTACAGATATTCAATATAATCAGGATATTATCGATGGGAAAAAGTGGTATGAGTAACACCACAATGATATGGATGGCGATTTGTAAACCATTTTTTTGCCATACACCACTATACTAATGATTTCAGTATATCACGATGGTTAAAGAGGTAATTATATATTCTAGAAACTTTTTCCATGAAACTGGAAAAAAGATTGCCATGTATTACATGTTGGAAGGATTGTTAGGCGTTGAAATATAATGAAACCAAAAACCACTTATTTGTAGAGCATAAGTGAAAGCCTCCTAATATTTGTGCTCATAAACCAATTTGTCGGATCCACAGGTGCTCCAATCTATAGCACAAAGGGTGCAATGACGAGGATCATAGTGACGGTATTAACCATGGCAAAGTTCAGAGAGTTGTTGCATACATATAACAGAAAAGAAAATTAAAGAGTGTAGGTTGGTACCCGTTTTTTATACAATAATAATCTAACTTTTGATCAAAATAGTTTTCCAGACAGATTCATCTCTTGATAGTCCATACCTATGTTCTGTGTTTGATAAAAGAACCAGAAAGTCTAGATGTTCCAAGAACAATCACCTGCAATTATCAAAGAACAAAATTTTAACAACCATTTCAAAATAAACACCAAGTCTAATAAGTTACCTAATTTAACATAAATATAAAAGTTATTCAAAAAGATCACGGCACGGACCATGAAAGAATATACTCTATAACTGTTTCAGTAAAGAGCAAAATGGCGGGTGGGGTAACAGGTCAGAATAGGTTTGGGTTGAAATGGGTTGTTTTTCCTTGATGAGTCAAAACAGGTCAATTCGGTTGGATTGACAATGACTACCGAAAGTTTGCTATTACAATAATAATGACCTTTTGCAATATAACAGTTTAGGAGTCCGTAAGAGTAAAAGTTACATTTTTATACAATAAAATATAACTAATGTTTTTAAGAGTAAAAGTCCACCAATTCATAAGTAAAATGGGATAAAAATTCCAAACTTCAAGCTTTTAATTAGGTAAGCTCAACTTTACTCAGTTTCCCACAAATAGAAAAGTAATATATAAGTACTATTGCTACACTATAATAGATTGTGTGTTTGTATGTACATCAAAAGGTCTAGAACTGAACCTAAAATTTAGTTCTAAATGAATGACATTGATAAATATGGACAAGTGAAACTGTACTATGATTAACTAACTAATACAATTTATATATTTCTTAGCAAAAATGATTGAAAACTGTCCTTTTTTATGTAGAGTAATTGTGTTAATCAATTCTAATTGTAACACTACATGTTTTGACCAAGCCTATTTGGATCCGCTCTCAAGGCTGGTTATTTTGACTATCTACTAAGGAACATACTTGAGTTTGCCGTCATAAGAACTGATGCACAACAACCGATCTGGTAGCAAGGCCTCGAGGCTATTACCAAATCAAATATAGCATTTTTTTTCAAATGTGTCACGTGTATTTCCTTCTTCGGCCTCTCAACATTGTCTGAAATCTATCTATGACATATTGTAGACCCGTAATCATCTAGGATCAGAGACTATGTCTCAGGTTCAGGGTCTTGTTTCATCAGAGACATACATCAGGTAGTCTCTCGGGTTCTTTCTTATCAGTCCCTGATTTTCAGGGTATCTGATTCAAACCCAATTCTCACAATACTTAGCCGCTTCTATTGCCTCAATAGATAAGCACCACACCACATTAGTGTTCTTTGAACACTAATATAACCTGTTAGCCACTTTTGTCTTCATGACTCCCTAACTCTTATCAGAAGCGTGATATCCTCTGAGTAGTGATTCAAATACAACTTAGATGCACAACCCGATTATTAAGGGATCCTGATAAGTATCACTAGTCATAATATATATTCTCAGATGACTTTTCAGGATTTTAACTTAACAACTTTTTTGCATTGAGATCAAATATCATCTGCAAAACAAGCACAGTTGATTATAATCTTGGTATTTATTACTAAGTGAACCGTAGCCTAAACCAATTTCCATAACTCCCTTTACTTACATTTGCCGTGACATCCCAAAGATATGATCCACTTGACCAATACTTAAAAACAACAGGTTTCGACCCATAACCATATTGACCCATAACCATAAAGAGTTACTCGACTACAACAGAAAATGAATATAGAAGCTTAGGGTGTGCATCATTTTATATCAATATAAAGCTGTGAACGACTCGTAAAAAGTAAATGGTGATTATCCGTTATAAAATGAACATTATGTCGAAAGGAGCTATATTTGCATAAAAGGAACATTATGTCGAAGCCGACATTCATTTGATTTGAATAGGTCTTGTCAATATTTTCTTAATTCTCACAATAGTGTACTCACTCACAATTATACTCACTTGGGTAACGGGTAAAAAAAGGGTGAATATTTTACATACTTGACCATTAACACGTCTATCCATTTCACTTATTTGTTACAATTACTATTACAAAAGCTTTATCATTCATATTCAATGTTCTTCTGTAATTTGGATAGATATACCATTGTTACTGCAATAACATATAGCTTAACAAATATAACACTTGTCAAGGCCACTTATATAACATGGTTTATGATATTAAGCCTCATATCCCCATGCTATCGTGAATATCCACAATCCCAAAGAATAACAACTGATCCAAGAACATAAGATCCCACCACAATATGGACAAAAAATCCAAACCGTTCCATCCATTAGGAAATTAGCAAAAGCATACTACAGCATACTACATTTGCACTATAAGAAACAAAAAATAAATGCTCACCAAGTTTTTATGTATCACCAAAAAATTTACTCGTCACAGGCTCATTCTCTTGATCAAATTAGTTACTCAGCTCGTAGCTTTTCCACCCTCCGGTATCGATCTTTATCCTATAAATAAATAAAAAATTATAATCAATATGAAAACTAATATATAAAACTCTAATCATGGATGCTAAATATGATTACAACAATGGCTCATGTTGTAGCATCCAAATATTACATACTGTATCATACCAGTATAGTCATAGCATCCTTACAACTGCAGCTATGGTCACTGTTATTACACTTCTTACTGAGACAAGGATGTCCTCCGTTAATACCAGCAATAAGCATAAGCTCCTTGAGTCATTAAACGTGTGTTATTTTTTTCAGTTGATTTTATTGTGCATTACGAAAAGACTAATATATTAGTTCTTGGGGATGTACTCCGTTAATACCTGCAACGCCACAACCACCTTACCAAGTTCTTGAGGCTACAGTAATCTGGCACAAAAAGAACTTTGTTCAAGAACCGAATGTTCTCAATATCAGATTATTTAAGCCGAAGAGGTGATAGCAATAGTAAGCAGGGAAGCAGAAGCAAAACATCTTCAAAATAAAAGCAAAGATTTATGTAGCTTTCACTAAATTGGGTCATCAACGAACCTCCTGTTCTGGAATTTGCTCCAGCGACTGCAAGAGCAACCAACTTCCTTTGACCATCAGCTACTTCACTGCTCAAGGTTTGAGTTATCAATGACGCTGAGTTGATTGCATCCTTGAAACATCATAGCATTATTGAGAATATGGGAAATGTGTAACAAAAATATAAGAAAATAACTGTAAGAAGAGATAATAGTATTGGAAGAAATGGTAAAACTTCCTTACCCTCAAAGCAACCGCCAAAGGAGAATGTGTCGAATATACTTGCTACTGCAATCCCTTCTGAAATGTAGCATCAACTTGATCAAACATGGCGTTGCACGAGGTTTCAAATGTAGGAACAATAAGCCCTCCATACTCGATCTCAGTGCTTCCTGCAAGATATATGGCAGCCAATTCATCAGATCAGAATCCTACAATTAGAAGCAGGCAATCCTTCAAATACTTATACACTCCCTCAATCCCATATCTTTCCCACAAAGAAACTAAAAAAACTCATTTAAGATAGGTACAATTACTGCAGAAATTAATTAGTGGAATATCAAATTTTACCCTCATGCATTTAAGATAATGATATGGCTAAAATAAAATTAGTATATTAGAATTGTCAATTTATGAAAGTGGACAACTTTTTTTTGGCACAGATGAAGGTATAAAGTAAACTACAATTTTCGGATAAACGGAGTAAACCATTGAGACACAAACCTGTAGAGCTTGCTTGCAAGAAGTTTGAAACTGGGCTTGAATTTGTCTTGCAACAATAGCTTCAAGCTTAGAATGAACTAATTTTTCCAGTTGATTTACAGCCTTATCGCCGACACCTCTCTGTATGTACGCTTGTATTAGACCTGTATAAATCATTGTATTTTTCCACAGCCAACCACGTAGTGAACTTCACATCCTCAAATACACATCCCTGAATTCATAGATTAAAAAATCTTAAATATATAAATTTATAGGTGAGCATGAATACACAATCACCTTTAAATATATTTCAATGTCATATTTTAACAAACACTAATTGAACACTTAGTTACCTTCATATAGAGCAGGGGTTGATATGAAAACTGAAAGTTCATCCTATCTGTAATCAGAAGTACCCATGTGCCTTATTAGATCAAAGAAAGAACACATGTGGCAACATATGTAGTTTGCAATTACCATGTTTTCATATTCAAAGTCACAATACTTGTTAATTACTGCATTTGTTTCATCTGAGTTGAGAACATGTGCCCACAAGTAGTCGAAGTTCTCTTTATACAAACCAATCAAAACCTGTAACTCATTCAAAATAAAAAATTGAAACTTAACTTATAATCACATACCTTCATGAACTATGACATTATTTTTTGATGAATTGATGATACAAAACGCTTCCTGTCTTCTTGAAATTTTTTTACTTAGGCATTAGGGTTCCAAGTACACCTGCACAACATAAAACATGTTATAATTATGTATGATAAAAACACAAATAATGTGATGTATGTGTGTAATGAATGATATTAGGGTTTTGTCAAAAACGTCTTATATGAATTATATTAGGGTTTTGCATGATTAATGAATAGATATCGTATGATATGTTTTATATTTAGTCAAATGATGTTAAAATGTGGTGTCACTAAGAGATTACACTTTGAGTTTGAATTATTTATCAGGCTTGCTCCATTGGTTGAATCACTTGTTTATGGAGTAAGAGACCCAGGTTCGAATCCACAGACTAATTTTATTTAGTCAAACATTGCTTAGGTGGACTTTAAGGTGCTTATTTGGCATTAATCTTGATTATGTGGCAACCGAATTTAAGTCAAACAGACTAATTTTATTTAGTCAAACATTGCTTAGGTGGACTTTAAGGTGCTTATTTGGCATTAATCTTGATTATGTGGCAACCTAATTTAATTAAAAAAATTGCTTACATGTGATGACATGGCTGATAATGAATTACTGGGCAATGAGGTGGCATATTATTCAAACGCCTCCTGTTATATATACGTTCAAATGAGACATCAAATTTATGTGATAATGCGAGAAGTGATCCTAACCCTCCATTTAATCCCTCCTTTTTTTAGATCTAATGGCCACGAATAATCACTAAACATATAATTTTTACACTAAAGATCTGATGGCTAGTATAAAACATAAACACACACACACACACACACACACACACACACACACACACACACACACACACACACACACACACACACACATCTCACTTTTAAAAGTGTGAAACACATAAACTCTCTCAACATTCATTGACACCAACTTCCACAATCATCGCCAATCACCACTGTCTACCTCAATCATTGCCGATCACACCGTCCACCGCCGATAAGCACCGTCCAGCTCAATCATCGCCGATAACCACCGTCCACCTCAATCATCGCCTATCACCACCGTCCTTCGCCGATAACCATCGTCCACCGCCATTATCATCACCATCCACCGCCGATAATCATCATCTTCACTTATCACGATCATCATCATTAAAAAAATAAATACTATCGAGGTATTGAGTAAGTCTGAATTAAGCTTTTGATTCAGTGATTATAGATAAATTATTTCTTGTGTTTTATGTGTTTGATTTTATTTATTAGTTATGTTCATGAATAACTGTTTAATTTAAGTATATTAAAAGTATCTGCAC
The DNA here is from genome assembly GCA_030686995.1 of Artemisia argyi. Classification (NCBI taxonomy): domain Eukaryota; kingdom Viridiplantae; phylum Streptophyta; class Magnoliopsida; order Asterales; family Asteraceae; genus Artemisia; species Artemisia argyi. Next base: position 149,102,831 of record CM060681.1, read on the forward strand.
TTGTGAAGAATATTGAGATTAGCGATTTTTTTTATTATTAAACTAAACTTTGGGATTGAAATAACCATTAAATTACTCAGCCTGCTTGAACATCTAAGCCTGTAAACAATATCACCAAAAAAATATTGAACTGCAACTAGAAGTGGTAAAACACCCATAGGGTGTTTGTTTTTGCTATTGCAGCCCACCCCATCACGGGTGTTCATTTTTTGCTCAGGTCATGACACAAACAACCCAAGGCTGTTGGTTGTTGTTGTTTTGTTGTTTGCAGCCCAAACAGGGCATTTGGTTCTGCTTGTTCTCGATCCACCACAGCCCCTGAAGGGCGCGCTTGGTCTTGTTGTCGTGACCCACACCGAAGCCACTAAGGGTGTGTTTCGTTTTGCTGATAACAACCCGCAACGGGTGTGTTTGGTTCAGCCTATTTGATTGGTTTGAATGATTTAAATAAGTACTTGTTTGTCATTGGTTGTTTTGAGTTGCACTTCGACTTATCTGATTCGAGGGTTTTTGTTTGTATCGGGTTCAAGAGAGAAACCACCACAAGGGTGGTGTTGTTTTCGGTTCAACCACAACACCCAAGAGGGTATTTGATTTAGTTTCGGCTCAACAGGAAACCAAGTACTTACTTGTGTGCTAAGTAGCTTTAAGTCTTTATGATTAGATGTGGGGTGGTATTTACTTGTGTGCTAAGTAGCTTTAAGGTTAAAATTAAGGTTCTTAAGAAATTACATACTGCTTGCATAAATAGAGCAAGAAATATATGCCTTGTTTCCCATATGTAGAAATAAAAATAGTTTAAGTAAAACGAAGGAGAGAAAGTTTGGATAAATGGCATGTCTTGAAGGAGAGAAAGTTTAAAAGACAGTTCACATGTATCCAAATTGCAATAACTGAATGATCCGAGTTACCCCCTACGTCAACATAAATGCACGTATGTCTTCTTTATTAAACAAGCTACTATTGTTAGAGAATATGATCTACACATTTTACATACATCTTTCTGTAGACTTGTCACATGGCATTTGACATTTCTTTAACGCTATGCTGGATTGCCCACTGTAGGACCTTAAAACTATCAACTTTAACACGAATATACCATGTAAATGAAGTAAAGATGGTGACTTAATAATATATATGTGTGGCGTTAATATTGAAAGAGTAAGAGATGAAGTAGAAAGCTTTTATTAATAAAACACACACAATACACACACAAGCACACACCTCAAATGAGCTTTGAGGTGTTTATATAGTTCCTAAGAAAGGATGCCCTAAAGGCTTTCTATGGGCTTGGTCTTGGGCTTGGTTTCCTTTTACCTATAAAGGCTTATGAAACATAACTAATAACATATTAGCTTACCAAGACCAAGGCCCATTGACTATCCTAATAACACAAACTACGACACATTACAACGTTACAATAAATGAGAATGACCATCACTTTTTAATATAATTTTCAATGCTAACAATCTCCCCCTAAGGGGTGGTCATTTGAATGATGCTCCACGTGATTAGATCTTCTTTGTTCTTTGTTGTTGACCATTGTGTGTCGTAGTAGAATAGTCTTTAGTCTTTGTTCCTTCATGCTTTGTGATCTTTGATGACTGACTTTTCATCGTTCTTTGTTCCTTTGTGATGTGGAGCAATCTGCCTTTCGTCACTTCTGCGTCTGTGGTGGTTGTTCGCCATTCCAACATGGTCATACATCTTTGGACATTGATATTCATATGCACGTAGTTCCCTTTCTTTCACTTTGATCTTTAGTCTTTATACTTTGTAGATTCTTCTTTTTGGCGTAGAATCTTTCTTTGAACGTTGTGTCGTACAGATCTTTGAGGGAGCTTTCTTTAACTTCCAGATGTATGTATGAGCATGCGGAATCTTTCGCCATAGAGATGATGTGTCCCTGCAGGTAAATAGTTAGCAATAAAACATCCGGTACTTACAGATAAGGAATTAGAGATCGTCAACAGCATAGTGTGAAAATTCCTTCTAACCCTTATCAAGGCCGTTCCCATGTCAGATACTCCCGAGGGAGCTTACAAGACCTACTTAGTAGCTCAATGACTGGGTGAGTCGCTGGGGATCACTCCACGACTGTAGACCGTTTGAAACCACCGTGAACACTAAGCGTAATCCATAAAGAATTACCGAAGTGACCTGCTGTCAGGGCTGTTTGATGTTGACCCTGGCAGGAATTTCCATTCAATCATTGAGAATCACTTGTGTGAATTCTCTCATAAATGTTCTGGCAGATTGCTAAGATCTGCGTAGGACTCTAAAGTTTACATCTGGCGTCCTTAATGAAGAACAACCAGTGTAGAAATATCATGTGTTCCTATGAGATCTTTTGATGAATCTCGAGGCTCTAGACTCGATAAGTGCACATTTGGTTTCCTATGCGGAGATTAGGGAGAGGTCTCCTGCTTCAATATCAACCATCTCTAAGAGACAGGTCGATAGATTACACCGGTTCCCCGTGAGAATGAAACAAGCTCTTTTAAGAGAACTTGAGTGGCTAGAAGGTTTAGTGCAGTGCGTCACTGGGTCCATGACGTCTTTGTTTTCAATACCGGTGTCACCTTAGTAACAACCAGTAGCATATGAGTTGAACCCGGTGTCTGCCCTAAGGTTGAACATATAGAGGGCTATTTCTTTTCACCCTTTTTCATAACTTTTCTTTTTAATTCTTCAACCCCTTCTTTCTCCTTTCTCATTTTCTCCTTTTTTCAATCATACCTAAGGACTTCTAATTCTAATCTATTGGAATTGTCCTTGGGTAGATCCCTCCGGCTCTGGCGGATCATAGGATGGTTTTTCCTAACCTTAGTCACCTTATATCTTCATGACTATCCTATTGTTGATCACATGCCATAAAACCTTTTTGTGAAAATCTCTCAAAGTGTTTATGATAATAAAACACATTGTTGTTACCACTTTGAGAGTTTTGCATTTCATTAGAAGGACTCCCCCTTCACATGTGCTCATGAATTTTTAAGAAATTTGCACATGCGTGAGGAGTTTGCACTTTTTGAATTGATCAACTTTCAGTGAACATGACCGATTCGAGACACGCTTACATCACTAGTTAGACTAGCTTGAAATTATTACCCGTCCTGGTCAAGTCCAAAGAAAGTCTCTCGATATGGTACATTCTACTCAGACAAGTCCTATTCGAGACACGCTTACATCACTAGTTAGACTAGCTTGAAATTATTACCCGTCCAGGACAAGTCTTTTCGATTACTGACATTTTAAGCTTCGTCAATTCATTGGTACTTTCTGAGTCGAGCTCTTTCGAGATTCAGTCACAATCTTTAAACATCTTTGATCACATTTTAATCATGTCTTCTCCCCCTCAAAAATAGCATATTGTGACATTTTTTATATCAACTAAAAAAACTTTTTGGAGAGAAAGACAGATTTCATTTTTCATGAATACGGAACATTCTTGTAATTGTACTCCCCGTTAATGATAGCACATTTTAAAATCAATTAAGGGTTTTGAGGGAGTTATCTTGAGCACTCATTTTGAGAGATTCTGAGAAATCTTTTGAACAATCTTGAAAAAGTGCTCAAGAATTTTGTTAGAAAACGAGTTTATGCTTGAAATCTTTTTCGTTTGTTTAGACTCGAACTTTTTTGAAAAAGATTTCGTCATTGAACATACGAGTCCTTGATTTGAAAATAATCAGAAGTCATCATTTAAGCCCGGGTTTCGTACTGAAGTATACGAAAGCCATCGTGAAGAAACTTTTGAGAAACGAAATGTTTTAGAAAAACATTTAAAAGAACTCTCGTTCAAGCATCTGTACATGTCCGTATCATTGTTAAATGACATTTCTAGAAACGTACAGAATATTGATTTATACGAGAGACATGTCGTGAGAAGAATATTTTTGGAGTTTTTGATTTTATAATGTTTTTGTATTTTTTTTTTTAAATTTTATATTTTTGTATTTTGTTTTTGTTTTTATAAAAGAAATGGAAAATCAAAAATAGAAGATTGAAAGAATGATTTTATAGAATTTACAGAATTTGAACCCTTTGATGAACTGGGTTCTGAGATAGTTGAAGCACCTGCAACCAAAGATGAAGAGGTTTCACAAATAACAGTGTTAGAAGTACATGAATCATCACTCAGCGGGTGTTGAATATCAACGGTTGTAATGGTTTCTACTTCCTTATCCTGAAGATTATCACTATTATTTGTCTTGGTGCAACTATCAAAAATCTTTCCTGTGGGAATCCATCTAAGACCAACTGTTTTAAAAACTTTCCCGGTAGGAATCCACCTAAGGTAAGATCTAGATGTAGTTTTCTTATCAGATGCAGCGAAAGTCTCAGTCTTGGAAAAACTACATTCGTTAGATATCCACCTATTAGGTTTCTTAACCTCTTGCTTCTTATCAACGGGTTTGTTTCGATTTGGTGTCTTAGTGGATTGTGTCATGACACTTGATTTACCATTCTTGAGAAATTGTTTGTTGTTCGATGAGACTTTGGAATTCTGTGTGTTGCATTCTACGTTCCTAGCATTCTTATTTGTGCCACTACTCTTAGATGCAAGCCAATCCCTAGTAGTTTGTAGATAGTTCCTTGGTAATGGTTTACTACTACTAGCAGTGCTTTGGAATCTTGTAGAATTCATCACACTAGGTTTTGCACCTAAAATTCCGTTTTTTCAAAGTTGTGCCTTTTTCCTAGCTTCTTCTAGATGGTGATTGTGGACCATGTCATTAGAACCAACAGATTCCTTTACAGTTTTTGTGGTCACATTTGGTGTACTATTCCTAGAAGAGCCAGGTGTAATCACATTTGTGTTTCTTTCAACAACCAATTTTCGTTTATCAACAATCTTTTCAATTTCCTTTTGCATGGGCAAGGGTTGTGGAGTGACTGGTTTTGTCAAATCCTTTTTCTCATCGACTTTTAGAGCAAACCGAGAAATTGACATTTTTGGTTTTTCAACCATTTTTGAAACATTTGGTTTCTCCGAAGTCACTGGTTTTGCAAACTTAGTATCCACACCCTTCCCTTTTATACTTTCAAGCTGAGCTCTCAAAAGATCATTTTGCTCTTTCATGTTCTTGAAGGCACGCTCATACGACAATTTGTCATACTTGCATTCTTCGCTTTTTCGATCAAGTTGTTTGAAGAATGACACATTTTCTTTTTCAAGTTTAATAAGAGCATTTTCATATTTTGAAACAATTGCGGAGGTCTCAGCTCTCAGTCTTTCATCATCTTGCACAGAATATGTTTGTAAAATGATGGACATAATATCAGTAGTCATGACAGCTTCTAAGAGAGAATCATTAAGGTTTTCCAAAACATTCATGTTTTCACGAGTATCATTAGCTTCGTTTACCAGGGATTTGTGGTCCTTGACAAAGTCTGCCGTTTCTTTTAAGAAAGCTTGTTCAAAATGGATTACCCTCGCACTGATGTTATTCAATGGGATAGTAATTTCGTTTTCAAACACCTTTTTCTGTTCTATATGAAAACTAGAATGCCAGTTGTTAATATTGATAGAAGTTTTAGATTCAAAAATATTTTGAAGTTCATGAATTCTCTTTTTAACGTCATCGAGAATGTCTCTAGCCTCACTTGTATTAAAAGTGTTGTTAGAAGACATTTGTTCAATTTTTAAAAGAGATTTGGAAACAACCGTCTTTTTAGAAAAGAATTTCGCGAATGGTCGTTTTATGGAAAACACAGATGGTTTTGTTTGTGGAACAAAAGTAATTCCCGAAAGTTTGTTCAATTTGTTGTAATTAATGGGTTTCAAATCCTTTTGTTTCATTTTATTTATGCTCTCTTCGACAAGTTCTATCGTTTCCACAGAATCCCGAACGACGGGAGGATCATGTTTGGTGTAAATCACATTACCATTATACAAAGCATTCTGTTCTTGTTGAGCTTTCTTGAGATTACAAGGAGTTTTGTTACCAAGAGCCATTTTATGTTTCGTATGGTAAATCGGATTAGTTTGATTTGAAATCATTTTCATTGTTTGACTTGACTGACCCGACTTAACCACTAATTCTTCTAAATGTGCAATCATGTGTTCAGATTCTACGATTTCTTCCAAAAGTTTGTCTTCTTTCTTTGCAAAGTCCTTTTTCAACTCATCCCTTTCTTTTTCAAGATTGGTATAAGCTGTTTTTTGTTTAGAAAGTTGGTTTTGTAAATCAGAATTTTCCGCGTTTAAAGATTTTATCTTTTTGAAAGAATTAACATCAAGTGTATCAAACTTGAGTTGCAATTGTTTTTCCCTTGAAACGGAATTTTGATAGCCAGTATCTAATTCAGACAATCTTTTGTTATGAAATTCAAAAGCTTTAACGTTTTCTTTGTAACTCTCAAGCTCAACGGTCAATTTAACATTCGCGGCCTTAACATCGCGATTGACCTTTTTCACATTCTCAATTTCAATACCACAATTATTTAATAATGATTCAAATAAAGCACGTGTTTCCTCATCATTAGCACCATTTTGTGCAACTTGAACTCCATTAGGATCCATGTATGGAGTTGCATAGTTAACATTGCTATTAACTTGCTCCCCCACATATGTATCGTAATAAGGTTCAGATGGCACATAATGTGGCTTCTCATGAGCAAACGGATTAGCATTGTTACCATAATTTGGTACCTCATGGAATGGATCGGAATCATAAGTAGGAGAAAGATCAGAATCACTGCTTGATGTTGTTGCCTGCTGAGAAGTCATGAAACAATAAATCCCATTGTGATTAAGCACATTCTTATTCACATTCTGATCCATTTGATTTCCAGCATACTGCCCTGTATATTGCATTTGATTCCCCATCTGTATACTCGAAGCATATCCTTGCAGATTGTTGTTGTGTTGTTGGATGTTTAATTCCTTGAAGAGTGAGGCAAAACCATTGGACAAAGTACTTGTGAAACGGTCATGGTGAGTTGCCATTGATGAATGATAAAGTTGATCTTGGATCATTCCAACGAAGTAGGAGTTGTGTTTAGTGTAAGTTGATGCAAGTTTTTATGGTGAAAAATTTGATCTGAAACCTTAAAACCTCAATAACTTTCGTTCGGAGTGGATTTGGGCCTCGAAGCTTGGCTTGAATGATCTTTAGGTGATTCAACGTGTCCTTCTTCTCGATCTCACAGTCGTTTTGACAGCTGATTTGTCGAAAACGGAGTTACAGTTCAAAAGTTATGGCCGTTTGAAGTTTGGTTGTCGAAAGTCAAAAACTTACGCGTAAACCTGAACTTATGCGTAAACACTGAATAATCTTACACGTAAGATGTTATGCGTAACCTTTAAGTTATGCGTAAGATCTAAAGTTATGCGTAAACAATATTGTTTATGCGTAGACTTTGATTTTACGCGTAAACTTAGAGTTTATGCGTAAGAATGTTACGCGTAAGGTTTTTTTCAACCAAATTGATCTCTCAAACTTGTCCAAGCTTGAAAGATATCCCGTGTCGAAGTATTTCACAAACTTATCCAAGTCAGGGAAGTACTGAGTAGTCTCTGATCGTTGAAGAAAACTTATGCGTAGGATCTTATGCATAGAAAAACTTATGCGTAGAATCTTTCGCGTAGAACTTCTGCGTAGGAACTTTTGCGTAGAACTTATGCGTAGAAACTTAAGCGTAGGATCTTCACTTATGCGTAGGAAATCAGACTTAGGCGTAGGAACAAGTTTTTCTGCTTAAACTTAAGCGTAGGAAGCTGTTTTACGCGTAGAAAGAGGGTTTATTGCCAAAACTCACGCGTAAACAGTACTAGAATACGAAAACTTACGCGTAAGATGTCCCAAACAGCTAAAAATCCGATTTTTTCAACCAAAAACACTTTTTTCACTTGTTTCTATTGATCAAATCTTTCCCAAAACACTTAGAATCAATAAAACTTCAATAAAAACAACAACTTTAACACTAAAACTTGTAAAAATCAAAACTTTTTGAAGAAAAAGTACACAAAATGAATGAAAAGTGTAACTTTTTAACAAAAAACTTTATAAAAACACTCCTAAATCATTGTGAGGCGATTGATACCACTTGTAGGACCTTAAAACTATCAACTTTAACACGAATATACCATGTAAATGAAGTAAAGATGGTGACTTAATAATATATATGTGTGGCGTTAATATTGAAAGAGTAAGAGATGAAGTAGAAAGCTTTTATTAATAAAACACACACAATACACACACAAGCACACACCTCAAATGAGCTTTGAGGTGTTTATATAGTTCCTAAGAAAGGATGCCCTAAAGGCTTTCTATGGGTTTGGTCTTGGGCTTGGTTTCCTTTTACCTATAAAGGCTTATGAAACATAACTAATAACATATTAGCTTACCAAGACCAAGGCCCATTGACTATCCTAATAACACAAACTACGACACATTACAACGTTACAATAAATGAGAATGACCATCACTTTTTAATATAATTTTCAATGCTAACACCCACTTTTTACATATTCGCAAGTTATTACTCTTATAACAGGAAATTAGGAATTCAACCCTCTTAGGGAACATCCAAAAGTTAAAAACCATCCAAAATTAATATACACCATTAATATCATCATCAAGCATAAGATCATTTCTTTTCTTACCTTGTCCGGAAGAGCGAATAGGATTTTTAGGTGATAGAATGTGCACTATTTCACATATTTATTCTAACAGAAGTTGTAATGGTCGTAAATATGCTCTTTAAAAGGTTATTGTTAGTCTTTACATTTTTTATTGATAATGTGAGTTTTAACATATGCCAAATATGTCTAATTCTTTTATGCAGATTATAACAGTCTGTAAATCACGATAACAAAACCATCATCCTCTCCGTTACTGTTCAAATCACACACTATTATTCTGTGTTGAAGAATTTGCAGGAGCTGAGTTTGGTTCTGACTTCTGATATCTGAGTTGCACAGAACATATTGGCAAATCTTGCCATTATGATATACGATAACTTGCCTGCTTCAATAGTTCCACTGCTGATTGCGCATACGGTTCAGTTTTTGACTTGGGATTCCATGTCTTCATTCATAAATGAAATAAAAACAGCGAGTTAGTAAAACCATGTGATCCAAACAAGTAAATCGGCTGACTAATATATTTTTACTTACTTCAGTATCTTTAGTTCTTTGAACAAGTTCTTTTATTCTATTGAGCTTCCCTGTAATCGATTGTCTCATAAACTTGTAAATGATATGTGCTAGACTGCTAGTCAAATCACATACACAAACAATTATGAAATAGTAATATGAACCCAATTTCAAATGGAAACCGAAAAATTAACATGTATGATGCTGTTTAGTGGACATAAAAATAGTTACTAAAAGTGATGTGGATGTGTAAACTCATTTATTTATGGCTATAATATATATTCCTTTGTTTGATAGCTTACATTCTAATCCACAGCCTTCTATCTATACTTACATACTCCGTATTTTCAAGCTGCTTATTTGGGAAAGGAGGTTGAACTGTTGAAGATAGTGATGATAACCAGAAATTGTATCAATTAAGCCTTCATGCTAAATCGAGTTTTTTTTTTTTTTTTCCCGGACCGGAAGAAGTAGAAACTGTTATATGTTAAGATGTTTGACATTGGCTTTATTAACTTATTATTTCTTTTAATCTATATGTATCTCAGAACTGGCTTCGAGGAGGACAAGAATTTCAATGTTGTTTTAAATTCTGTGATAGTTGGTCGCTATCATGTTACCGAGTATCTTGGGTCTGCTGCATTTAGCAAAGCTATTCAAGCACATGATCTTCATACCGGCATGGACGTGTGTGTGAAAATCATTGAAAACAACAAAGACTTCTTTGATCAAAGTCTTGATGAGATAAAGCTTCTAAAATACATCAACAAACATGATCATGGTGACAAGTATCATCTTCTCAGACTTTATGATTACTTTTACTGCCATGTAAGTGATTCTTATTTTGAAATCCATTAGATATTTGGTTGGCTATATATAGAACTTTCTGACGGGGTTGGGGTGTGGGGTGGATGGGTGTGTTCAGTGGCGGAACTTGGGCATTTTTGTTAGGGGGGCCGAAAATTTTTTACGCAAAATACAACTTATAATATATATTAGTTAACGTCGGCTAACTTACCTTCCTTAAATTCATAAACATTTGTATGAATCATGATCGACAAAGCTTCCGAACACTAAACAGATATAAGAATTTCGTAGGCTTATTAGTAGTTGACAACATCATATTAATGCCACATTCTTATGATATTCTATCATCATTAGGTATCAAAGCACTCATCCAATTAATTCCTTTTGCTAGCATTCACAACAACTCAATATAATTATAAAATACATATGGAATATTTATTTAAGAGAATAACAAATGAATATATATTTAAACAATTTACAAGCAAATGCACGTTTGGTCGAATTTGAAGGGTTTGAGTTTATGTAACTTTGACCTTTTCAATTTTATTTGATGGTTTCTTTCCATATTACCGACAGTAATGTGTAACTTTAGCATATTTTTAAACCATGTTCTAGTAAATCCCTAATTAGAAGCCTAAATTTTGGGAGGGCCAACACCCTCCTCTGCCCCTTCAATGTTCCGCCACTGGGTATGTTTGTTTGTTAACTTGCATATAATATTGTTGCTGCTTATACTTTCAGGAGCATTTGTTGATTATTTGTGAACTTCTTAAAGCAAACTTATATGAATTTCATAAGTTCAATAGAGAATCTAGAGGAGAGGTTTATTTCACAATGCCAAGATTGCAGGTATGTTGTACCTATTTATTAGAGGTGGCCAAATTGACAGGGCGGGTAATGGGTCAATACAAGTACTTTTTCGTACTGGTTGAAACAAATAGGATTGGGTTAACCCAAATACTTTCTGTGAATTGTATACTGAATAATTAAAGTGTTACATATGATTAAAGAAAAGGCTATATCAGACATAAAGTCTTTAGAAGGTTATATGCATCAAATAGATACTCTAGGCGGCTTACAAGTTTCAACCTGCTCGACCCGTTTCCTCTTGAAACAAATTTTATGTTTTGTCCCGTTCGACCAGTAGAGATGAAATATAATCCAAAAATTATACATTGCAGTAAATGGGTTGAATCACCTTAATTCTTTTACATTCCTTATGATAACGAAAATAGTAGAATGTTTACATTGCTTTTCTTTTATCATGCAGTCAATAACCATCCAGTGCTTAGAGGCACTTCAGTTTTTGCATGGTCTTGGGCTTATACATTGTGATCTGAAGCCTGAGAACATTTTGGTGAAGAGTTACAGTAGATGTGAAGTGAAGGTTATTGATCTTGGAAGTAGCTGTTTTGAGACAGATCATCTTTGCTCATATGTTCAGTCTAGGTCATATCGTGCTCCAAAGGTCATTTTGGGGCTCCAATATGACAAAAGATTGATATTTGGTCCCTTGGCTGCATCTTGGCTGAACTTTGTACCGGAAATGTGAGTCTCTCTCTTATACTAAGGGGCTTGGGTCAAGTTAGAGAGTTTTTTGTATGAGTCGGGTTGACCTGAAATATTTTTTGCCCATTTTTTTTCTTTCCTATAAATAATTAGCGTGCAGCATATGATAACAAATATCATACTCCGTATTATTTGCATACTTATCTTTTTTATTAAATAAAATGATTTCAGGTTTCAACTGCTAAAAAACACTTTAGCCGGCTTTCATCCTGTTTGATATGTTTCTTAAAGCATATGTTCTAATCTTACTTGTATGACCCTTTAGAGATATAACATAACCTGAATCGACCCATTTGTAAGTAAATGCATCAAAATTGCCACCTTTAACAACAACACATGACATATAATGTTAATCTATGAAATTGCTTAGAGGGTTTCATTGCTACTTTGAATTTATTCAGTTTTGTTTGTCTTAAAGCTTGGTAGCAAGTTTTGAGGAACTTGAGATGTCCTAAAAATGCACCATACACCAACTTTAAATTGGAAATGAGATAGAGGAAAAGCACGCACAAACTATAGTGACTGTTTTAGAAAAAACAGTCACTGAACACAACATCTCTTTTTCTTTCAATTCTCAATTTGATATTACTTGTATGTACAACTTTTAATATGCTGTTTCATTTTTCTGAAATGAGGTTTCCTATTTTACAGGTTCTCTTTCAGAACGATTCCCCTGCTACTTTGCTTGCCCGTGTGATTGGAATTATTAGTCCAATTGGCCAAGACATGCTTGTAACAAATATCTTCGCGCGTGAAAACAAGCATTGAAGCTTTGACCTTACTAGGATACTTTTTATAATAGAAGTGTAAAAATAGGAGATATTAATGTTTAATAGACGATCATTTCTGTTTTGTAAGAATATCTTCACATGTGAAAAATTATGAGCAAGGGTTGAAGCTTTGATCTTACTAGCATATTTTTTATACTAGAAGTGCAAAAACATGAGATATTGATGTTTAATAGATGATTATTTAAGTGTTGTAAGAATATATATTCACATGTGAAAATTATGAGCAAGGATTGAAGCTTTGACATTACTAGCGTATTTTTTATACTAGAAGTGCAAAAATAGGAGATATTGATGTTTAATAGATGATTATTTAAGTTTTGTAAGTATATCTTCACATGCGAAAATTATGAGCAAGGATTGAATCATTGGTCTTAGTAGCATATTTTTTATATAAGAAGTGCAAAAATAGGAGATATTGATGTTTAATAGACGATTATTTAAGTTTTGTAAGAATATCTTTACATGTGAAAATTATGAGCAAGGTTTGAAGCTTTGATCCTACTACATATTTTTTATACTAGAAGTGCAAAAATAGGTGATATTGATGTTTAATAGACGATTATTTAAGTTTTGTAAGAATATCTTCACATGTGAAAAAGGATTGAAGCTTTGATCTTACTAGCATATTTTTTATACTAAAAGTGCAAAAATAGGAGATATTGATGTTTAATAGACGATTATTTAAGTTTTGTAAGAATTCCTTCACATGTGAAAAATTATGAGCAAGGATTGAAGTTTTGATCTTACTAGCATATTTTTTACACTAAAAGTACAAAAATAGGAGATATTGATATTTAATAGATGAATATTTAAGTTTTGTAAGAATATCTTCACATGTGAAAAAGAATTGAAACTTTGATCTTACTAGCATATTTTTTATACTAGAAGTGCAAAAATAGGAGATATTGATGTTTAATAGACGATTATTTAAGTTTTGTAAGAATATATTCGCACGTGAAAATTATGAGCAAGGATTGAAGCAAAAAGTATTTGCTCATGTATAAGTGTACTTGTATTTACTAGTGAAGAAATTTTATCCATGCGCGAAAAAAAAAATTGCTCATGTATAAATGTACGCGTTTTTATTAGTGAAGAAAGTTTATTCACGCACGAATAAAAAAATATATGCTCATGTATAATTGTACGTCTACTTACGAGTGTTTATTCACGAGTGAGAAAAGAGTATATGTGCATGTATAAATGTTTATATATTTACCAGTGAAGAAGAAAATATATGCTTATGGATAAATGTACGTGTATTTTCAACTAAAGAAAGTTATTCGCACGCAAAAAAAAAAATGTATATGTCCATGTACGTATATCTACTAATGAAAGAAGTTTATTCATACGTGACTATAAAGTATATGCTCATGCATAATGTACGTGTATTTTCAAGTGTTTATTCCCACGCGAAGAAAAGAATATATGCCTATGTATAAATATATGTGTATTTACTAGTCAAGAAAAAAAATATATGTTTAGGAGGCCATTCATGTGAGAAATCTAATTTTTGTGAGAATATGAGAACTAATCTTAGCCACTCATTTTATCCTTTTTTAGTTTTGATCTAATGGTTAATATTAGTTAACTATTTTTTTGAAAATTTCCAAACAAATTTAAAAAAAAAAATCAAAGAATTTTTAAAAAAAAATTCGAAAAATTTTCACATGTGAGGAAATTTTTTTTTCACATGCGAAGAAAATAATTTTCGTAAATTTCAAATTTGGAAAAAAAAAATCGAAAATTTAAAATTTTCACGTGTGAAAATTGAAAATTTTACATGTGAAATTTTTTTTTAAAAAAATCAAAAATTTTCACATGTGAAAATTTGTGAATTATTTTTTCACATGTGAAAATTGTGAAATTTTTCACATGTGATGAAAAAAAAATTCGAAAAAAAAAAATTTCGAAAAAAAAGTTTTCGGAAAAAGAATTTCAGAATTTTTTTTTCACATGTGAAAATTTTTTTTACAAATTTTTTTTTCACATGTGACGAAAAAAAAATTCGAAAAAAAATTTTCGGAAAAAAAGTTTTCGGAAAAAATTTTCAAATTTTTTTTTTCACACGCGAAGAAAAAATTATATGCTCATGTATAATTGTATTAGTAAAGAAATTGTATTCACGCGAAGAAAAAAATATGTGCTCGTGTATAAATGTACATGTATTTACTAGTGAGAATATTTATTCACATGGAAAATGAAAAAAATATATAAATGCACGTGTATTTACTAACGAAAAAATTTTATTCATACCTGAAGAAAAAAGTATATTGAAAATAATAAGTGCATACATTGAAAAGTTATATTTCAAACAAAATATAACTATATAACTTTATAAAAAGATACCAACTACTGATGACAAATTTAAAAACAGGTGAGGACCAACTAATATTCATTTGAGTATAAACAAATCTATAGTATTTCGGTACTGATGGAGCAATAACCAATCAATGCTTGAACGAGTCATTCCAGCATTTTCTAGAGCAAGCTCGATCGACTGAGGCACCACATGACAAGCAAACCTAAAAACCTACTTGCCATTCACCTGGATAAATGAATATGAAGAACTCTTTGGAGGGAATTCAACAACCGAACCATTAGTACCGTACGAACCATCATCCTCATTTTCTTTGATAGCCGCGTGTAAATGCCTGAAATAAGAAACCAATAGCTTTTATGTGCGGTCATCAGTTAAAGATAACTAAAACTTATGTGGGAATGTTTTTCGGAACATATAACATACCCCTTTAATGTAACATTAAAATCTGATAATTGCGAACTGAAACCGCATTACTCGGACATTTTTTTATGATAAACAAAAAAAGATGAGTTATAACCTGTTTCCTTCACCATCGCTGTGCAAATAAAAACCAAATAAACCATCTTCTTCACTTTCGAAGGCCTGCAAAAAGTTGCAAAAACTAATCTCACACCACATATAAAAGCTTCAAATTTGCACAAAAATCAGGAAGTGGAGTGTTGGGACTATTTCTCAACTTATGTAAAGAAGAGGAAATGCAATTGAAACTTTCATGTGGCATCAACAAAGTGTAGCAAATTCTACAAAATAATTTTCACGGACTTGTTTGGATCTAACTTTTTAGAAAAAGATTATCTAACTACTGTGGATTGGAAATTCCAACAATCAGTTTTAAATGTGAATATCAACTATTTAGGAATGACATGATGAGTTTTGGATAAATAGTTTCATACCACCTACAACAAAACTGATTATCTAATAGTAATAAAACGACCTATTTACCCATTTTTTTTTCCAAACTTAGGAGACCTTTAATGCCATTTTGCAAAAAGAAACGACTCTCTTCTGATTCACAACAATGTCTTTTTTTCTCATGTCATCTATTAGTCTCCTAATAATCAGAACTTATAAATGCTTATATATAATGACTTTAAGTAGCCGAAGCACACCCGAACACTATTACGGTTCATTTTACTACATATTAAAAAGGGTATGTTTAGTTTATTTACAAACATGTGTACCTGAACTAATACTGCACCAGCAGCATCCCCGAATAAAATACAAGTCCCTCTATATGTCCAATCAACTTAACGAGACAGAGCATCTGCTCCAATCACAAGAACATTTTTAAATCCACCACCTACACAGAAAGCTCAAATTTCTGTAAACTGTGGAAAAATTGAGGAAGAACCAATCCAAGAGTAAAAACGAATGAAAATTTACCTCGAATATAGCAAGAAGCTGAGACTAGACCCAATACAAATCCACTACAAGCAGCTGTAATGTCAAAAGCAAATGGATTTCCCTTACACCCGAGTGCTGCTTGTATCTGGCATATAAGAATAAGAGTAATGAACGTCTTAACAATACTTTTTCTCTTTTGTCTGTTAGTGATAATGAATTGGTCAGTTTAACTTTCTATTTATCTTACAGATAGTTTGGAGGATCTACTCCTATAGGTAGGAGGTAAATGCAAGCCAATTATAGCAACACGCTTTAGACAGAGTCTCAAGAATGACTTAATTCATCCTTTCTTGCATGTTAGATCCATAATGATGTAAAATCATACTATCTAACTACTCCAAATGCAGCTCTAACCAACCCAATATGTATCCCGAGATCAGGCCAGACGACCAGACAAAGTAACTAATCTCATACATAAGTGAAAAACATATAGCGGCCAGATTTTTTAGAATAAAAAATGCCCAAATGACTTACCATGCTAAGAAACGCAGCTCCCAGTAATAAAAATAAATTATTCATGGCGAGTCAAGGACTAGGCCAATTAGATTGGATGGTATATAACATTATAAAACTACCAAGTGTAATTGCATTTGCACTTACCGGAGTTGCTGCAACACAAATGGAATTAGAGTAGAATACCATTTAATCTATATTGGATCATTCGCTAGAATCACCATTCTCAACTAGTTCAGCTTCCAGATAGATGTGTTTTCTAAGTTTGGTAAGTTTAGTGTTTTTATAGGTTTGGTCGCTAAATGATTTTGTGCTGGCGTATGGGATAGTTATCTTGTTTGGTTGGATATTGCAACACATAATGGTTTGTTGTAGATGCCTTTAGAGCGCCTAGATAGTAGGGTGATTTGAAGCCTGCAAGTAAATAGATTAGGTACGTTATCTTAAGATGAAAAATGTTCTATTAAGTAATTGCTACAATGATATATGAATGGTGGGCATCTCGCTCTACCTCTAGGTATAGATTAAAATATTAAAGGACAAGGAGTCATATAGTTCTATTAAGTAGTTGCTACAATGATTTGAATTAACATTCAGTCACTTCTGGTTTCATAGACTGAATATTCAAGTACTCGAGTTCAGTGGTTGTTCAGTGACCCTTTCAGGTTCATGTCTTAGTGAGTGAGAGTGACTGGGCTGTGTTTTATAAACACTGATATCCATCCCATATATATCTCAAACCAAAGAAAGTTTCCTCGTTATAACACTTCCTGATGAACCCGTATCATCTGATTCTTTCCACTCACTCAAACCAAATCAGTTTCTCTTAACAATGAACAAACCCAACTTTTTCAGCCTTCTCTAAGATTCTTCACGTTCAGGGTGTATTGGTTCAGTGAGTCATTCTATTTCAGGCTTAATGAGTTTCAGTGACCAGGCTGGTTTCATTTACGAGGGTTCAGGGTGAGAGATTCAGTATGATAGGTTTAACTTGAGGGGTCGAGTTAATAAGGTTTAGTCTTGATTCATTTTTGAGGGTTTCAGTGAGTGAGAGTGATATGGTTCTGTTTTGTTTATCCATTGATAGTTCAGTGTCTAACTATCCACCCTCATTTTTACTCACTGATGAAAACTATCCAACAGTCTGAACTTATGCCTTCCATTAGAGCTTCAGGTTCAGGTTGTTAGAAACCCAACTTACGAATTCAGTCCACTGATATTTATCAGTCTCTCAGTCACTTATCAGTCACTTTGGGTTCAGGCTTTAAGGTTATGGGATTGGTTTTAAGTTTATACCTGCTCAGTCCACTTGATATGAAAAACTCCCAAAACATAACTCCTGACTTAAACCATTCTTCATTACCTGATGCTTGCAGCAACTCAGCCCGAAACACTACATTTAACACCCTGATGTTGATGTTGCACCAGCTATCACTTGTTCCCATCACCCCCTGAGCTTACAACAGCCGATGTACCTCTGAGTTATATCACTCTCACTCCCTGATAGTCATTGTACCGTCTAATTCTTACCAATCCCTGATCTGCAAATCCCATTATTCATATCTACCTGATCTTCATCAGTGTTTTAACAACTCTTTTTCACCACTCCCTGAGTGCAAACAACTACATCAACACTAATGATTTTATCACAACTGCTTCCTGATGTTTCAAGAATAGTACTCATCCCGAAACGAACAGCTTCTACCCCTTTATTTTTCATCTCTTATTCTTAAGCTTCCTGAGTACACACAATTAGCCCATTCTAATACACTTTGATATATTATCATCAACAACAACTCCCTGATAAATTTTATCAGTTCACCCATTGAGTTTTACCACAATCTCATTTCAGGTTTGACACATAACCACTGATCCTTATTTGCCTTAACAGACAAATTTCACAAGTCTTTTTAACACCCTCTTGACACAACCTTAATTCAGACTCTTGTCTATTCAGGAAATTAAAGTATTGTCAAAATTGCTTTATTTGTGTAATCTTTGACATACTAACTGTTTATAAAAAGCTTCGGACGCTTAGAGTTTGCGGCCTTAAAAAATTACACAGTTAGACCCGTTAATTAACCCGGCTGAGTTTTCAACCTCGAACGAACATGAACCTAAAACTTTAGTAATAACTTGAGGAGCTTGTATCATAATATAACCTTAAAAGACAATAAACAGCTAAAACATTATAAAAGTTATTGGAATTACTACATAAGTTTCTAGATATAACAAGACTGTAAGCAATTGAAATTTATGATATCCCGTTGAAACTAAAGAATTTCTTCTTTGGCAAGTTTTCAATCTAAAATCACTTGTCTATTGTCAGAAGCAATACCTGAGGAGCACTACCAAATAGATCATCTGGGTTTGATGTGCATAATAGTAAGAAATCTACATCACTTGGATCATCCTCTGCCATCTCAAGGGCTTTCTGAGCTGCCTCAACAGCCAATCCTGTCATTCTATCCTTCCCTGAGAACAGATAATAGAAATTAACGTCCTATCAGTATGTAGAGTATAAACTATTTCTAGTTGTCATTTTTGGACCATTTTTTAATGGTATAATTGCAAAGAGAAAAGGTTCATTATTGTAATTAATGGTTGATCGAGATTTCTCGACACGTGTTTGCAAAGAATAAAAAGACCATCACTTCCCAAAAAAAGAGTTAGGATAACCCGTATTATAATTTTCTGACGATATCATTTTCCAAAACAGATGAACTACACTCATTCTATTAGTCACCTTGATTCATTCTCACACGCTTATTTGATTGTGATTACTGAAAAAAAGAAAAACATGGACACATGCAAATTACCAACATTTTAGAACATGTATGAACGAATACACTCATAAGTGTGCTTAATAAGTTTCCAAGTGTTGAGCAACAGTATCTTAAGTGCAAACCAACCTGTTAGCACTCTTCGATTACGGATTCCAGTTCTAACAGATATCCATTCATCGTTTGTCTCAACAATCTTGGAAAGATCGTCATTAGAAATCTCAAGAGTGGGTACTGCAGAACCACATCCAACTAATTTGCAGTCCTTACCAACTAACATGAAAAATGGTAGGGGGGAAAAATGATATTATAAACAGAATGAGAAAACTAGACCCGGAGTTGACTATATCATAGGAACAAAACATTAACTATGTATCAATGTCTAACATAAATTATATGCAACCTATTGTAAAGCATATAGATCATAGTCACTTAAAGTCAAACCCATACCACAGTTACCACCAACCTTTTTTTTATTCAAAAAATATACCATTAACAATGGGTACATAGGTGACTGTCATTTTAAAATTTTCCAAAAATCAAAATGATGTGATGTACTTGCACATAGTGATTATATCTACTGCAACTAAGGGCTTTTTGAATATGCATATAAAGTATTTATCATGGGTTCAAGCAATATGGCACAAAATGTAATAGCCAATTATCACATTGAAAACGCGTATATAGATACTCCTAACTTTGATCTACTCCGTATCAATCAAACAATCACAACAAAAGATCCACAACAACTATTCGAATACTTAAAACCGACGCATCTATGCAGAAATCTAATGTAAAGGCTTTATAATCTTAATATGACAGAAGCCACTGCATACTTATCGTGTTTCGAGTTACTTTTATTACGGCTTATGTTTTCTGAAAAAATCACATAAGCAATCTGAAATAACCATAACAATCCCGAATAACCAAATACACACTTTCCATACTTAAACAATCCTAAACAACCTCAAAAGTCAAAACTGCTTATATTGTTGTACTCCATCAGAACACAATAAGTACATCTAATAACCAACCCCAAACACCCCATTAAACTTCATGCAAACAAATAACCACAAAAAAAAAAAAAAAAAAAAAAAAAAAAAAAAAAAAAAGCAAATCACCCAATCCAAGGTACCAAAAAACCAAATATTTAATCAAATTTCAAAAAGTAGAGTAAAAAATAGTAATAAGCTACCTTGATGGCTTAAATTCAGATGATGACACCTTTTCAGCACCTTGAACATTACTACTACTAACACATGAAACCTTCAAAGATCTAAACACATGTTTATTCACTTGAGAGAAATTAGGATTAAAAACACATAAAGATCTAGACATTTATGCAAAAGTTCTCGTGCTCATTCAAGCTTTGCAATTTAATCGTATTTGATAGTATGTTTCTTATATGAATCCTATTCAAGTAGTTCACCCAAGTGTAGTAGAAGGAAAACCACTTACAAAAACACAAAAGCGACTATTTGTCGTTCTGGTACATCTGCTAGTAGTTTCCACATTTCGATATCATTGTCCTCCACACCCCTTGTCATAATTTTGAGGAAAAAAGAGTTTACAAGTCAATATACAACAAGATCACATATAAGAAACAATGTGTATGATGTATACGTGCCTTTACAAGGTTTACTAAGATTAGGCAACATTTTCTCATGTGCAAAATTTGATATTGATGGCATGTTTGTACCATTCTCACTTATGAATGATTACCTTGAAACTCATATGTAAGATCTTTACAAACTACTGGACTACCATAACTAGAATCACACTTAGTTGAGAAACTATTTTCACATGTGAGACTACTATTTGTTCACCTGTAAAAACATACAAAGAGAAACGATTTCAAACCCGCATACTAGGTTAGCCTTCGCGGTTCTCACTCAAAACGTAATGGCCAATCAAGCTGCTTATCATTGCTCAGCACATCTCATTTATTCACATGTGAGAAACAACTTCTTCACAAAGAAAAAAAGGGACCACTAGACCAAACTACTAAATGAGGTAGGCTATATCAGTTTCAACCGCCATAAGTTTCTCTTTATACAAAAGTAATATACAAGACCTTGAAACTCGGGAGGTTTTATTACATGAATTAAGCTAATAATGGGTGTTAATTAAAAACATCAACCTATCTTCACATGTGAAGAAAACTAACATATTCCCAAATTGATTCAGTTGGCCTCGTTAGAGTATCTATTGTGCAAGCAAAAAATAATCAGTTTATCCAAACACTCAAAATGATTATTATCAGTTCATTATAAACACATATCAACACGTTATTCAGTTTAACCACATCACTGTTTTTATTTTTATTTTCTCCTGACAAAAACACACACTTATACAGCACAACACATGTGTCAAGTAAAGAACGGATCAACTTAGCAAAATAACAACAGAAAACCAAACAAAATTATCTCTTGTGCTTACAGGGCTTGGACTACCGAAAGACTGAGACAACTTGATCATTGTGATGCATAACGTTACAAGACACGCAGCAAAGACAATCTTTCTTTTAACACCACTCTTCTTCACCGGATCCACATAATCCATGCCTGCAAACATATCAAATAAATTCTTCAAAACCTCCTACGTTATATGCTATATATTTAAGATAGAAATGAAAATCATTATTTTGCCAGCCTGCCTGTTTAGATCTTATGCACATAACTTAGTTAAATATCAAGTCAACTATTTGCAACTAGGAATAAAAAGTCATCAAAGAACATTCCACGCTAATTAAATAAAAAATAAATAAATAATAACTCCAAAAACATAATAAACCATAGAAATAATTTAATGATAATTGATCAAGATTGTGAAGTTACCTCCTAAAGAGGGTCTATTTGGCAGTTGCGTTTTTCCCCTCGTAAACATTGGCAGATGAATTCCACCTCTCCGAAATCAAATTTACTGATCAAATGTGTCACCACTCCTGCAAAAATAACGACGACGGTAAAAAATGAAAATCAAATTCACAACAGCTTAGATGCCAATCACATTAACCAAACATCGCCATAATCGTCAAGAAACCATGATCAATGAACCAAATTTCGTATACCCATATAAAAAGATTATAAAGATTTGATCTTTGTGATCAAACGAACCAAAATTCACATACGCATATACAAAAAGATCAAATGAACCAAAATTCAAATACTAATCAACACCCATATCAGAAAAGGTCATAAAAATTTAATCTTTATTCTCAATTTGGTAAAAAAAACACCTTTTTGATTTTCTTCGCATGCGAAGAAATTGTAATCAAAGCTTAAATCCCCAAATTGCATCAAAAACTCATCTCCTAAGTGATTTTCTTCACATGTGAACATACTGTAACTAGACTTATTTTCACTTATAGCCTCAAAAATCCAATAAATTCTAATTTTCTTCACAAGCGAAGAAATTGTAATCAAAGGTTAAATCGCCTAATTGGATCTAAAACTCATACGCCAAGTGATTTTCTTTACATGTGAACATACTGTAACTAGACTTGTTTTCACTTATAGCCTCAGAAGTCCAATAAATTATGAATTTCTTCACAAGCGAAGAAATTGTAATCAAAGGTTAAATCGCCTAATTGCATCAAAAACTCATGTGAACATACTATAACTAGACTTATTTTCACTTATAGCCTCAAAAATCCAATAAATTCTGATTTTCTTCACAAGCGAAGAAATTTTAATCAAAGGTTAAATCGTCTAATTACATCAAAAACTCATGTGAACATACTATAACTAGACTTATTTTCACTTATAGCCTCAAAAATCCAATAAATTCTGATTTTCTTCACATGTGAACATACTATAACTAGACTTATTTACACTTATAGCCTCAAAAATCCAATAAATTCTGATTTTCTTCACAAGCGAAGAAATTGCAATCAAAGGTTAAATCGCCTAATTGCATCAAACACTTATCTATTAAGTAATTTTCTTCACATGTGAACATACTGTAACTATACTTATTTTCACTTATAGCCTCACAAATCCGATACATTCTGATTTAATCAAAGCTTAAATCGCCTAATTGTAGATACTATAACTAAACTTATGTTGCACTTAAATCGCCTATGTGATTATCTTCACATGTGAAGATACTATAATTAGACTTATTTACACTTATAACCTCAAAAATCCAATACATTCTGATTTTCTTCACACGCGAAGAAAATGTAATCAAAGCTTAAATCTATTAATAAACATAAATAATCAAAAAATCTGTTAACAACGTCACAACTTCATTCCTTGCTAAATTTTGTCACTCGCGAAGATAATCTTACTAAACTTAACCACTGCTATATTCTAATTAGCGCAAACTAATTAAGTCGCCTACAACAATCAAGACCTAATTCGTAATCTATACATTCACATGTCACGTATTTACAACTAAAACAATGATAATAACTTTAAATGCATAATAATTCACAATTCAACAATTAAATTTTATCAAAAAAATAAAAAATAATAACAGTTACTTGAAAGTTATGTGTAATCTGATTTGAAAAGATTGTCTTCTGCATTTATCTCAGCTTCAATTATGATGCTTAAGCTATTAATTGATGTTGAATGGCAGCGGTTATGGCGGTGGTTTGAATGGTTGTTATGGCGATGGTTTGTATGGTGGTAACGGCGGTGGTTTGAACGACATTAATTGCGGTGGTTTGAATGGTGGTTTTGGCGGTGGTAATGACGGTGGTTTGAACAGTGGTTATGGCGGCGGTGGTTATGAAGGTAGTTGGATTGGGAGAGAATCGTAGTCTTTCACCTCCAACTGTGAGGAATGTCTGTGTGTGTGTTTTTTTTTATATCAGGTGTGGGGGATTTTAATCCCAAATATAACCCTTGTCTGGTTAGTACAAATTGTAAATTAATCTTAGCCATTAGATTTAGAAAAGGAGGGGATTAGATGGAGGGCTAGGATCTCTTCTCGCGTTCTCACAAAAATTAGGTTTCTCACATGAATGGCCCCCTATATATATATATATATATATATATATATATATATATATATATATATATATATATATATATATATATATATATATATATATGATAACTAATGTCAAAAGAATAAGTTCAATTCAAACCGTAACGCAGGGACTCATTAGTCATGTACTCATGTGGTTAAGCTTTCAAAGATGAAGGCTTGTTGTGAGAATAGTTAAAGTAACTTGGGTCAGTTTGAGAATCATTGCAACTATGAAATAAGCTACATTACCAATCTCAATAATCAGCTATTTATGAAGTCTTTTTCAAAAAAATTTGCCATATTTCAAAGCTTATCGAGAAAAAGTCTTTGTGGTTCTTATTTTTTGGTGAAATTTTTGATAGCTCCCACTTTGATCCTATTCTTAAAGAGTTACAGGCATGCTTCATTGTCCTGTTTATATTATTGTAATGGTTACTATTTACTTTGTCGTGGTAATTTCCATGGAGTTTATGCATGTTTGGTAGTTTACGATGATCAGAATAGATCGTTTAACATAAGCCTTAATTTTGAACCAAATAAGCACATGCTTCTCAAACCATTCAATGGACAGAGAATTAGTCAGTCTTTAGTTGGTAGTGGTAGTTAGAAAACCTATATGGCGATATGTTTTCAAAAGGTCTAAAAAGCTTTTTCAACCAAACAAACTCCTTGTACCAGTAGAGCTTATTTTAGATGCTCAGTTCTCATAAATTGTGCAAAACACACTCGCAATACAACCTATGTAATGAATTGCAAGTTAGCTACTAAAAACATTTAATCTTTATCTGTTTTGCATTCCAGTCACTTCATTTTTCATTCCGTTTCACTGTAAATTCTGCTTAATTGTATTAATTTCTTCAACTACTGATCGAATCCTTGAAAGTCATATGTATCATGGGTGTATGAAGTTTCTTTATAAAAATGCTCAAGTACATAGAAAAGACATATATAATCAGCTGCATATATACACGCAGGATATCTCCCTTCTTCATGGCCTAGGAATAAATCTTGTTCTTGTTCCAGGAACACGTGTACATAGACAGCCTATTAGTGGAGAAAGGTTAGTACAAAGTAGCTTATATATTTGATTGTTTTTATTTCTATAATATTTCAGGTCTTCATGAATACAAACTTCAAACATTTTGTAGAAAATATTTCAATACACTATGATAGTCGCTATTAATAAATGTAATGTTAAATGTATATCACAGGATGTGAGCCCAAGTTCTTGGAAGATATAGAACTACTGAGCCAGATTCTCTAAAGGCAGTAGTGGATTCGGCCAGGAGAATTACTAAGATGATTCAAGCTAAGTTGTCTTTAGGTCCCTCTTCAAAAAACATCCGTCCACATGGATACAACAGTCGATCTCACGAAAGTGTTTGTTTCTAGTGGTAATATCCTTGCATCCAAGGTAAAAAAAATAGAAATTTATGTATTTATTAGTTGCAATAAGCTGGATACATCTTGATACTGTAATTGTATGCTTTCGCAGAAAAGAGTAGTTGAAGGCATTGATTATGGAGCAAGAGGTGAAGTAAAGAAAACAGATGTTCCTTGTATCCTAGCTAGTCTAATTTGGCATTAGGCTTTAGTTTTTGTGTTACAACTATTGGGTTGAAGTATCTCAAAAACAATTTCGATGTTGCGTTGTCCGATAACATGTTGCTAACCTATGTCTTTTGGATTACGGATTTATGTCCATTGGGTGACACATTTATGCATTTTAGGTAATGGATTTGTTTATTTTGGTGATTGATGAAGCGAAAAGTGTACCGCTTTTGGGGGGTCATTTAAGGCCAAAGTCGAGACTATTTGATTAAATATTGCCCTAAATCGTTCATTTTGTCATTTTAGGTATTTTTTAGAGGAATTTTACAAAAGGAAGCATTTTGGACGTTTCTAGAGCGAAAAAGTGAAGAAAACGACAAAGTTTCAAAAGCATGCTGGAAATTGCACTTGACGGCGTCACAAGGTGTTAGTGACGGCGTCATGAGTTGACAAAAGGGTGGATAAATCAAATACACGTGACGCGCCAGAATGTTTTGTGAAGGGGAGTTGACGGTGTCACGTACAAAATTTCCAAGGCCATCAAGAGTAACCATAAAGAGTGACGGCCCAGAACCAATAAAGAGCGACGGCGTCAAAAGTAGATCTAGGCAATACGAGTTTATTTTGGCGGCGAGTTGACGGCGTCACACCTTACTCTTGACGTAGTCCGGAGACAAAATCTATATATAGTTTTCTAGTTTTCATTCATTGTGTGCAACTTTGAGGGAATAAACCCTAGACGAATTTTACAGCTTTTCAAGGGTTTCAACCCCCTGTTTCTTCCATGCTTAATTGAAGATAAGTACTTTACCAAATCATTCAAAATGTCTATGTGTTGTTTGATTATATCTTACGCTTTTCTTCTCTTTAACATGCTAGGCTAGGTTTTCTTCGTGTTTGCTTAGATGTAATGAAACTTATATATTGATTATGGGTTGATTGTTTGTTTATAATTGTTGTGGATGAATGAATTCGATGTTAGGCTTAAGAAAACTGGCAGACTTTCAATTGGTAACTTGCTTGAACGTCTTAAGAAACATGATCAGAGGTGTACTACGATTATTTGGTTATATTTAATGCATAAGTGACTTCCAAGGATACCATGTTAGGAGCTTTTAGTCGGCTCGACATAGGATTGAGGTAGAAGCTTATAGAGTTAGGGAAGATCATACACGGCCCTACGAATGGTATTAAGTAATATAACCCGTCATTCATGCAATTGTAACAAACTAATCAACCTATAAAAGATAGCTAAGGAGTAGTGAAATCTAAGTAAACACAATTTTCTCATTATTGTTTACACCAAAAATTAGTTTAAGTTTAGTTTATTTTATTTTGATTGCATCTTTAGTTAATTGGGTTAGTTGACTATCAACTAATTCCGCCCACTCCTTCCAAAACCGAGATTTTTACTTGCTTTCCTTAAAATATAAAAATACAAAAAGAATCATCCCTCACCTCTAGACCTTGTCTTAGTGAGTTTTAACCCTAGCGAACACTATTCTTTGAGTTGAACGATCAATCCCCCGGTACTTGTCACTATACTATACTACAACGAACAGGTACACTGCCTGGTGGGGATTGCAAGCTTCTCAATATCCCTTGAGTGGTAAAACCTTTTGCGATGGCGCAATTCCACGGCTATGTGTGGAAAATGGCTGCTAGAAACTGTCCAAAATTTCGTGAGAAATCTATGGGAGAAATTGTAGTGTGAAAATCGTTGGAAATCTGTGGCAAAAAAATCACGGATATGTGTGGAAAATCGCTACTAGAAACTGTGGGAAATTTCGTGTGAAACCTGTGGGAAAATTATAGCGAGAAATTCGTGAGAAATCTGTGGGAAATTAAACCCGCGGATTATCCACAGTAATATTTGTGGGAAAATAGTCAACGCCCGTGGGAATTCTCATGGGAAAATATTTACCCACGGGGTTTTTACATACGGAACGAATCCGTGTGAAATCTGAGGATAACGGTCGTTTCACACTGATTTTCCCACGGATTTGGTAGTCGGTAAAACCAGTTTTTGCAGTAGTGACAATTCTTCTCAAAAAAGACAAAATCAATATCAAAGACCCACACAAAAGAATCAGGGCCTACTAAAAATAATCAAGGACCCATATTCGTTAAGGAGTGATCGAAACATTTATAATAAATATATGTTAAGAGTTGGCTATAAAAAATCATAATAAATATGTTAAGAGGTGTCTAATAATAACAAAATATTAAAGTTTTAATATATGTTAAGAGGTGGCTATAAAAAATCATAAAATTAACACATTTAAAAAATTATTAAATAAACTATTTTAATATAAATTTAAATTTTAATAATAGAAATAGTTGTCAATAAAGTAAAACAAGACAATACATGTTATAATTTAATTTATTAAATGCATAGTGTTATTTAGACATAAAACACATGACTAATGCATAAATCACTTGTTCAATTGTATTATGTACTTTTTTCTCCAAATCTCTACCAATTATTTTTCCAAATCAACCACTCAAATTATTACGAATAGGTACATGACTAGGCATGATTATTAGACACAACAATCATTTTTCTTATTATATATAATCTTCTATCTCCATTTGATCCGTACAACCTGTTCGGGCTTTTGCCTCGAAACAAAGTATCTACATTCAAGTTTAATAATGTGGCCCATGATTTTATTTTGATTCATTCTCTACAAGCTACCTATATTAATGCTCGTAACTCATCCAATCTATATTTATACTATATATAAAAGGTGCATAACTTTTCTTTAAACTTAAAACATATGGTAAATTGAAAATTTGGTCCCTCAACTATCACGAATGTGCAAAGATCACACCGAGATGATTTTTTTGCCGAAAAACCATTAATGTTCCATATTTTGTCAACAAATCCACCGAGAGCGACTTTTTGCTAACGCTCATTTAGTAACTCGTTAAGTGTCTCGTCTCTAAGGGTATTAAATGTCATTTCACTAGTCATTTCGGTCTCTCCCGCCATTTAACTTCAAGGACAATATTTGCAATTAGGTCGTTAGAATAGGTTTAGGATAAACATCGTATTATAGTTATAATTAAGCTATAACCATTCCAACTTGTCACAAAAATAGAGATAATCAGTGAACGTATGCAGATCCATTACCAATCAAAAGAAACTGAAAACTGTTGTGTTGCAATTGATCCATTACTAATCAAAACACATTTACATCAGTTGTATCATCATTACAAAAGATAAAGAGATAGGAGTTATACTACCATCATTAACAGTTAGAAGTTACACTACCATCATTAACAGTAAGAAGTTATTCAAAAGATGGATTGTCCAAAACTAGCATCATAACCTACCAAATACGACAAAAGCTTAATTTCCAGCTTCTACGCCATCTTCCTTTTTCCTTTTCCTTGACTGGCTTCAACTGCTCCTAAACCTTTTGGTTTTCTAATTCCAAAAGTCTTGTCAGCAATAGAAGCCCAAGTCATTTTTGCAGGCCTGTCAAATCTCTTGCAAGGGCTAGCCTTCTGAGCTAGAATAAGAGTGGAGCTTGAACCTTTAAAAATTGGGCATAATCAGAATCAGGAGTACCAATGATATACTCAGAGCTTGTAGATTGTTCATGTCGCATATACCATGCAAGCAACTATTCCTTTTTTTGTTAAATGTCCTAATTCTATTCCTTTTT
Source organism: Artemisia argyi (assembly GCA_030686995.1). Taxonomy (NCBI): domain Eukaryota; kingdom Viridiplantae; phylum Streptophyta; class Magnoliopsida; order Asterales; family Asteraceae; genus Artemisia; species Artemisia argyi. Next base: position 149,132,269 of record CM060681.1, read on the forward strand.
TCCGTTAAATGTATATATTTAAACAAGAAAAATGTCAAAAATGCCCTGACCTTATTATTATTATTATTATTATTATTATTATTATTATTATTATTATTATTATTATTATTATTATTATTATTATTATTATTATTATTATTATTATTATTATTATTATTATTTTATTATCAACATCATTTTTCATTAGAAACAAAACCCGTAGGATTACAAGAAATTAGAGGGGAGCCTCGAAACTAACTGGGCCCCCACCCCTTTAGCAATAGCGAAACTAATCCAACTGAAGATATAAGTAGCAGTACGCGCACCAATATCTTGAGTTATAGAGAATTTCCGGATCCGCTTAAGTAGGGTCACCGCATCTGTCTCAAGTTCCCCTAAAGAGGAAAATGAGAAAGCGGTGAACCCATACCCAATATCCATACATTTAGCTCCGTACTTAGCACGCTTACATTTTGCGGCATCGATCACCACACGACCTGGCACAAAGTCAATCATACCAGTTTGCGTGAGAGGAGACGACCCCGTCAAATCGACACATACGTCCTGCCCTCCGTCCCAGGAATAGAGCAAGACATCCGCTGGCCGTAAGATTTGCTCCCTTTCTCCGCTCAACCCGATGTCGATCTCTTTACGAGCTGAGACTCCAGATCGAGAGCAGATATCAACCAAAGTATCGCGCACTATGTTGTGTCGATGTTTAATACCAATAGTGCCAGTGCACGATACAGCATGGTCCCCGTAAATATCCCCTGTGAAAACCTTAGAGCAAGCTGAGCATGGCATCGGAACAGAGAAAAGGGGAACGCCTAACCGATAACATAACACACACCTGTAAGTTCTGGCATTCATGGTCTGTCCCAGCCGGGAAATCGGAACTACCCTAAGCCATTCTGAAGTGTAGTCCTCCTGTTGTGATCTCCAGAATGCCATTTGTCGAGGAGATAGGCAAAACGTGGATTCGGCCATTTGAGTAACACGTTTGAAATATATATCTGCCATTTTCTTCATGAGTTTGGGGGCAGCGATCTCATCCGGGTTACACAGAAGGTCAATCCCCATTTTCACATTAAAACCGTTCAAGGCCTCTTGGAAAGAAGGTCCATAGGTTACAATATCAGAATGTCTGAGGAGCTTAGTCTGTAGATTGGCAGATTGGAGTCTAGACGCAAGAAATGCATAGTTCAAGGCATCCTCCGCAGAATATACTCCGAGCCCCCCAAATACAAATGGCAGGGTGGCCAGTCTCCATTGCCAGTCACCAAAACCAGGCCCAGAAGCAGTAACAATACGTTCTAGAGAGGAACGAAGCGCCACATCCAATGCAACGTGGGCATGCTCAAAGACCCCGGGAGAACATGTGCGCATAGAAAAATATAACTTTGAGATGCCGGCACAAGCACGAAGGAGCAACAGCTCGCATTGGGGGTCCCTAAGCTTAGCAACAGCATCCATGAGCTTAATGGTTTTGGCAACTCGTTTCATGACAAGCTCAGAGCTAAACTCAAAGTCTATACTAGCAGGCCCACCAAATAATTTGACACCATGCAGCGGTCTAGCAATATTAGGCGGAAAAACACCTGCGAGCATGCTCCTGGGATCTTCTGTTGGCCAAAAAACCTCGGTTTTATCAACATTGAGGTGAAATCCGCGCTGTGGTCCATCCAACATAATAAGCTCTAAAGCCTTCCCCACAACCAGGGTATCTCCAATGATAGTGTCGTCGTCTAGGTACCACGCTTGGAGGGAGAGACTAAAAGAGTCTCTAATCTTGCATATCAAAGGATGTAACACGAGGGCGAAGAGAAGGGGTCTGATGAGGTGAAAAATGATCCGTTTTTAGGGGGTCATTTAAGCCCGAATTCAAATTTATTTGATCAAATATTGCCCTAAATCGTTCCTTTTGTGATTTTAGGTACTTTGGGAGAGAAATCTGGAAAAGGAAGCAATTCGGACGTTTTTGGGGCATAAAAGTGAAGAAAACGCCAAAGTCTTAATTTTCCATGCTGGGAACAGTAGGTGACGGCGTCAAGAGTAATTCCCTGACGGCGTCAAGAGCAGAATTCCATGACGACCCAGTACAGATTTGACGGTGTCACGAAGGTAGGGCGTCAAGAGTAAAAGTCATGACGGCCTGGAAATGATTAAGTCTTGACGGCGTCAAATGTAGATCAAGGCAGTCCGAGAATAGTTTTGGCGGCGAGGAGACGGCGTCACAATGTTGGTCTTGACGCCGTCAGACCCTTTTTTCTATATATAGTTTTCTAATTTTCACATTAAAAGGAGAGAAGTTTTGGAGAAACCCTAAGTACGATTTTGGTGCAACTTTTACAGGTTTTTCAAGGGTTCCAAACCCTTGATACCTTTCATTGTAATTAAGATAAGTGTTCTTTTAATTCAATCAATATGTCTATGTGTTGGTTGTCTATATCTTGTTCTTGTCTTAATTCCATCATGCTAGGCTAGATCTATCTTGTGTTTGCTTGGATCTAATGAAACCTAGATGTTAATTATGTGTTGATTACTTGTTTATACTTGTCTTGGATGAATGATTTATATGTTAGGCTTAAGAAAACTGGCAGATCTCCAATTGGTAACATGCTTGAACGTCTTAAGAAACATGAACCGACGCGCACTAGGTCTTTATTGGTTGTATTTAATGCATGAGCCACTGTTTACAATCCCTATAGTTGTGCTGGGCATGGTGTAGGAGGAGATAAGAGCTCATAGAATTGGGGAGTTAAGTGTGCCACCCCATGAATGGTATTAAGGAATACGATCCGTCATCCATGCAATTATAACAAGTAATTAACGTGTAAAAGATGTCTAGGGAGTAGTGAAATCTAAGTAAACACATTTTCTCCACTTATTGCTCACAACTTTAGTATAATTTAGTTTATTTTCATTTCTAGTATTTTATTTTGATTGCATCTTTAGTATTGGGTTAGTTGATTAGCAACTAATTCCGCCCAAATCCTTCAAACCCGAGATTTTTACCTGCTTTCTAAAAAATATTAAAATACAAAAATAATCATCCCTCACCTTTAGAACTAGTATTTAGGTTTTCTAATCCTAGCGACACTATTCCTAAGCTGAACTAGTATTTAGGCTTAAGAAAACTGGCAGATCTCCACATGGTAACACGCTTGAACGTCTTAGGAAACATGAACCTATTGCACTAAGGTCTTTATTGGTTGTATTTAATGCATGAGCCACTGTTTATAATCCCTATGGTTGTGCTGGGCATGGTATAGGAGGAGATAAGAGCTCATAGAATTGGGGAGTTATGTGCGATACCCCATGAATGGTATTAAGGAATACAACCCGTCAATTAAAACAAGGTTACAATTCAATAGGTAGGATTGGATAGCTAGCAAGGAGTAACATATCATGGGTAGACATGCTTCACTTATCTTGTAGAACCCTAGTTTACTTTTCTTGTTAATTAGTTTAATTAGTAGCTTTTGGGTTAGTTGATTAGCAACTAATTCCGCCCCTTCTTCCAAAACCCGAGATTTTTACTTGCTTTTCATAAAATATAAAAACATAAAAAGAATCATCCTTCACATTTAGACCTAGTTAGATTAATTTCAATCCTAACGACACTATTCCTAGCTGAACGATCAATCCCCCGGTACTTGTCACTATACTATACTACAACGATCAGGTACACTGCCTGGTGGGGGTTGTAAGCTTCTTAGGATCCCTTGAGAGGTAAAGCCTGGTGTAATTCCCACGCATCAAATTTTTGGCGCCACTGCCGGGGAATAGTTATTGTCTAGGTTAGAATTTCTTTTTATTAGGTCTACTTGCTAGATTCCTTTCTAGTAAGATTTTATTTCTATTTTTAGGTTCTCTTTAGTCTATCTTATTTCTTTGTGCCATTGTTAGTAAACCAAATCCATTGACTATTCCGTTGACCATTATAGAAAACGCGAATCCACCCCTTTCCCCTAGAGAAGTGGCTTTGTTACGTGAACAAATTGAGAGTGAGATTAGGGAACTTAGGGAGCTTAATAGTTTGATCAAGGTTGAGCTCGAACATGCATTTAGTGACCTAGCGACTGCCTTGTATTCAAATGAGGACCTAGGGCCTAATGACTTTGTGAATGTTATTGAGGGACTTGAAGAGGGGGAAATAGATCCGAAGCTTAATGACTATTTTAATCTATACCCCACTAAGGAGGAGATTGCATATTATAATAATCTTATTGATAACCCGCGATCTCCTTTCACCATAATTGAACCTAAGATCAAGAGAGGCGATCCTAAGAATGCTAAGATACCATGTATGATTGGGTATAGGCACATTAGCAATGCTTACATTGACTTTAAATCTCCAATCAACATTATGTCCTCAACTGTTTATAATGATATAGTGAAAACAAGACTTGAACCTAGAAGAGATACCAAATACCCCGGTGGAGTTTGTAACTTTGTCGGGAGAGTTAAAGGTTTACATGTCTTTGTTGGTAATTTCACTTTTGTCACCGACTTTACGATTGTGGAGGATCTTGCTAATGTTATTGATTGTTGATTATCCAATGTTTTGTTTGGCAAACCATTTGTTGAGGAGTCTAAGTTGGAATATGATGAGATAGAAGGAATGATCCGATTTGCAAGTAACACTGATAGTATCACTTATAGGATGCCTAATAGGATGAAAGAATTTCGCTTTATATCCCGTTTTGATAAGGACAACGTTGGTGCTTTTGAGGATACTAATGAGGAGGATAAGAAAAAGGGCATGGATTATGTATGGGAAAAAAGGAGTCTTTATTACAAAGATTGTTTGGCTCTTGGACCAAGGTATAAAGTCGATAAAGAATTTGCCCAAATGATTATGGGGGCGGTTGAGAAAAAGGTGATTGGTTTCTACAAGGAATATCTACAATTAGAGAGTGGAACCAATGATGAGGTCACGTAGTAACCCATGACCTTGAGTCTAGCTACAAGACTCGTAAATAAAGAAAAGCGCTTCTTGGGAGGCAACCCATGTTTTGTGTGATTTTATTTGTTTGTTTGTTATTTGCTTCCGTATGCATGCTTAATTTTTATTGTTGGTAGATCATGTTTCTAAACTAAATAGTGGAAATACTTTACTTTGTTGTTTTGGCCTAGTCTTAACTTCACTTAAAAGTATTTTTGCAAAAGACAAGTGTAAGGGGAAACCCCAAATATGTTTTTAAGAAACAAACCGATCATGATTCTCCACAATATTAAATGAACATGTGTATTCGTATTTGTTAGAGTCAAATGCTTGTATTGAGTCATAATGAAGTTTTGCAGGATTTTCCAGGAAGTAGGACCAAGTTTTTCCAGAAATTTTCCGGAAACTTAACATAAGAATTTCTGCAGGTCACTTCTGACGGCGTCATGAGTTTACTCTTGACGGCGTCAAGTGTAAAAATCTGGAAATTTTACCGGTTTTTGTTTTTCTAACGGAGTCTTATGGTTTTTGTGAATTATTAAGTTTTATAATCTCCAGGAGATCTGCAAACTTCATTCCACAAGCATTATATCTTATCTTGTTTTCTAGGATTTAGTAACTTATATAGGATGCCGCCGATTTTACGCGAGGTTGTCTTGTCTATTTTATCAGGTTTTACAGGTTATGTATGACAAGAAGATGATTTATATTCTGGAAGGGAAGCTTTGATTGCTCATTTTCTTGGAGGAAGATTTAACCTGGCCACCCTATTATCCATACCGAGCGAATCAGGGGAGTATTTGATTTCATTCTCTTTACTTTTTCACTTTTACATTCGTTACTTGAACATTGGGGACAATGTTCATCTTAAGTGTAAGGGGAGGGTAAAAAGATGATACCTTACATATGCACTTTCGCTTGAGTTTGTTTTGTTTAATGGTAGATGTGTAATAAAACTATGAGAAATACTTGTTAGTGCAATTTGAGCGCCAAATTTAAATTTTTTTACAACATTTAGGAGTGAAACTTTAGCAATAGCAAGCGTCTCATGGATAGGAGATTGTATGACTAGCACATAACCGTATATTCAGAAAAATTTTTCACCCAAATATGTGAGGTTCGCCTTTAGATTTGATAGGATTATGAGTGTACCGGTAGCAATTAGATTCTAGAACTTGCGTTAGTGATGCATCCCGAGACCGCTAGTGAGACTACATTCGTGTAGTAGGATTTACTACATGATAAGAGGCATTAGGATCACCCTTGTGTTAAACCCGTATCATAATTACTTGACCATTTATGTCATATTACTTGGCTAGTTAAGTCAACTAATTTTTCCCACACCCTTAGCGTTGTACTCATTATTAGTACACGAAACCCCTAGTACACCCCTCCGAGCCTATCTTTTCGTTTCTAACTTTAAGCATCTTACTTAAAGGAAGAATTTGTTACACCCCACTTAAATGTACAACCAAATCGCCTTAGCCTTCCGTGTATGCGCTCATTTTTAGTGCATTATTGTTATTTGTTAAACCCTAAGTTAACTTTCTAATTGATTACATGGTTGCTAAGTCAAGTCATATCCTTGTACATATTGTTTTGGGACGATTGGGACTCATGGGTAAGTACTTATTTTATGGAGTAATGGGGAAAAACATCATTTATTACCCCCATATGTACGTTAATCTTAAAAGTGCTCCAAATATTTTGATTTTCTTAATTCGAGTCATTAGATTAGTTTAATGTAAAGTATGTAAAGATTCAAGTGTAAGGGGAATATTCATTCCCTATGATGTATTATTTTGGATGGTAGGGTAAGAGTGTATGCAAAGAAAAAAAATAATAATAAAAAAAATCAAAAAAATCAAGAAAAAGAAAAAAAAAATAGAAAAAGGAAAAGAGAAAAAAAATATACGGACTACCATCCCTTTTTATTCTATGTTCATTTTATATTTTTGTTATTTTTCATTTATTAGCTTAAGTCGAGTCTAGTCTTGGCTTAGCAACGCCATATTGTACATGTAATTAACCAAGATTGTTAACTCGCCACCAGTAAAACTTCCTTTATCCAACAAAACCGTGTATTTCATATCCCTACACCTAACGTTACAACCCTTTAAAAGACCTCTTTGATAGTTTATCCTAGGTGCTTACGCCATGTGGTGGGGGTTTGATCTTTTTCCAAGCCTATGGTAATCTATTTTGCTATGACAGGTAGTGAGAGATATCTTCCGTTTCCATATTGTAATTTACATTTTATTACACCCGAGAGATGTGAGTATCTAAACACTATTTGTGAGGTGCTAGTGTATGACCTCCGTGCTTGTCTATTAGTCTTTAGTGGAACGATTATTTGTTGTAATTAATTTTATATTAGTGTTAAATGACCTCTAACTTGTCTTTTGAGTAGAATAAAAGCGCATTTGCTTGAGGACAAGCAAATCTCAAGTGTAAGGGTATATGATGAGGCGAAAAATGATCCGTTTTTAGGGGGTCATTTAAGCCCGAATTCGAATTTATTTGATCAAATATTGCCCTAAATCGTTCCTTTTGTGATTTTAGGTACTTTGGGAGAGAAATCTGAAAAAGGAAGCAATTCGGACGTTTTTTGAGCATAAAAGTGAAGAAAACGCTAAAGTCTTAATTTTCCATGCTGGGAACAGTAGGTGACGGCGTCAAGAGTAATTCCCTGATGGCGTCAAGAGCAGAATTCCATGACGACCCAGTACAGATTTGACGGCGTCACGAAGGTAGGGCGTCAAGAGTAAAAGTCATGACGGCCTGGAAATGATTAAGTCTTGACGGCGTCAAATGTAGATCAAGGCAGTCCGAGAATAGTTTTGGCGGTGAGGTGACGGCGTCACAATGTTGGTCTTGACGCCGTCAGACCCATTTTTCTATATATAGTTTTCTAATTTTCACATTAAAAGGAGAGAAGTTTTGGAGGAACCCTAAGTACGATTTTGGTGCAACTTTTACAGGTTTTTCAAGGGTTCCAAACCCTTGATACCTTTCATTGTAATTGAGATAAGTGTTCTTTTAATTCAATCAATATGTCTATGTGTTGGTTGTCTATATCTTGTTCTTGTCTTAATTCCATCATGCTAGGCTAGATCTATCTTGTGTTTGCTTGGATCTAATGAAACCTAGATGTTAATTATGTGTTGATTACTTGTTTATACTTGTCTTGGATGAATGATTTATATGTTAGGCTTAAGAAAACTGGCAGATCTCCAATTGGTAACATGCTTGAACGTCTTAAGAAACATGAACCGACGCACACTAGGTCTTTATTGGTTGTATTTAATGCATGAGCCACTGTTTACAATCCCTATAGTTGTGCTGGGCATGGTGTAGGAGGAGATAAGAGCTCATAGAATTGGGGAGTTAAGTGTGCCACCCCATGAATGGTATTAAGGAATACGATCCGTCATCCATGCAATTATAACAAGTAATTAACGTGTAAAAGATGTCTAGGGAGTAGTGAAATCTAAGTAAACACATTTTCTCCACTTATTGCTCACAACTTTAGTACAATTTAGTTTATTTTTATTTCTAGTATTTTATTTTGATTGCATCTTTAGTATTGGGTTAGTTGATTAGCAACTAATTCCGCCCAAATCCTTCAAACCCGAGATTTTTACCTGCTTTATAAAAAATATAAAAATACAAAACTAATCAACCCTTACCTTTAGAACTAGTATTTTGGTTTTCTAATCCTAGCGACACTATTCCTAAGCTGAACGATCAATCCCCCGGTACTTGTCACTATACTATACTACAACGATCAGGTACACTGCCTGGTGGGGGTTGTAAGCTTCTCAGGATCCCTTGAGAGGTAAAGCCTGGTGCAATTCCCACGCATCAGGGTCCGAGTGGGTCACCTTGTTGTACCCCTTGGTGCGACCATAACATGTGCTCTCCATAATATAATCTAGCTGGGCTAGAATAACAGAACTCCACCCAACGTGAAATGGCAGGGCAGCGCTGGCGAACCTCCTGTAGCATGACCTCACAGTCCACCAAGTTGAAGGCATTTTTGAAATCCACCAATAGCATCGAAAGACCTTTCTCGCCACCTCGGTCTTCAATAAACCTGTTCACAGCATGCAGAATAGCCTCGCCCCCACCAGGGACCCCAACGCCAAACTGAAGATCATTTGAATACCCGTCAAAGGAGTGGCCGATCATAGAAGCTCCAACCTTGGAGACTAAACGCCGCCAAACAGTCCCCACCGCAATGGAACGGATGCCCCCCCTGTCTTGACCAGTGGTGTGAGTGGGGCACTGGCAATATACTCCCCCAATGCCCTAGGGCATTTACCATCAAGGAAAAGATTTACCACTTGGGTGATAGAATCGATTAACTCATCGGAAATAGCCACAGCAGCACCACTAAAACAATCCAAAAGGTGTTGGGCACGCAAACCATCTCGACCACAAGATGTACCACGGGGTAAACTCTTGATCATATCACGGACCACAGTAGGAGACGCCACGAGGTTATGATGGTCAATAGGTATATCCGGCAGGGAAGGAGCAGACTTGAAGGGGTGTTTGGCCTTTAAGTCCTCAAGAGTGGCATCATTATAAGGTGCAACCCCTGAAGAGGAAAGAACTCTGACAGCCGAAGTATAGTGGCCATCACAGACCTTCCTCCTACATTGCTTGACATTTCGTTCTCCCAAGTCTAGTTTTTCCTCATCATTATTATTATTATTATTATTATTATTATTATTATTATCATCATCATCATCATCATCATCATCATCATCATCATCATCATTATTATCATCGTCGTTGTCGTCGCCGCCGCCGTCGTCGTCATCGTCGTCATCACCATCATCATCATCATCATCATCATTATAGAAACTCAAACACAAACATAAACAAACGCAAAGATTACCCAAAGAAAACCCATATTTATATGCACTACATTAATTACACACATCACATACTTACACAAATACATGCACGAATTTGAGCCATATTAAAAGTACAAAATCTGTTATTGTTAGGTTAGACGGTGGGATTGGTGTAAGAGCAACGGTCATGGTTCGTGATAGTGTAATTTAACAAGAAATGTTGTTTGGTTTGTGATGGTAATGGTTCTGGTGGTGGTTCGTGATTTAATGGGGGCTTTGTTGTTGGGTTTATTTATTGAAATTGAATTAAGGGTTATTTTAATTAGACGTTGAAGGACTGGCATCTTAATTGAATTTGATAATACTTGCAAGTTGGCTGGTTAACTAGTGATTTTAACTTTTTATGATTAGAGTTTGATTTTTTAGGTGAAAAATATTTATACTGATTTGTTAGGTAGATATAAATTTGATGTGTGAGAATTGCACTAGGCTTTACCTCTCAAGGGATCTCGAGAAGCTTACAACCCCCACTAGGCAGTGTACCTGATCGTTGTAGTATAGTATAGTGACAAGTACCGGGGGATTGATCGTTCAACTTGGGAATAGTGTCGCTAGGATTAGAAAACCTAAAGACTAGGTCTAGAGATGAGGGATGATTCTTTTTGTGTTTTTTATATTTTATGAAAGCAATTAAAATCTCGGTTTTGAAGGAGTTGGGCGGAATTAGTTGCTAACCAACTAACCCAATTACTAAGAAGCAATCAAAATAAAATACTAAAAATGAAATTCAACTAAATTAAGATAGAGGTGTGAGCAATATATGGGAGAATTGTGTTTACTTAGGTTTCACTACTCCCTATATATCCTTTACAGGTTAATTACTTGTTATAGTTGTGTGGATGACGGATTGTATTCCTTAATACCATTCATGGGGTGGCGTACTTACTTCCCCAATCCTATAAGCTCCTACTTCACTCCTATGTCGAGCCGACTAAGAAGCTCCTAACATGGGATCACTAGAATTCGCTCATGCATTAAATACAATCATAAAAACCTAGTACACATCGGTTCATGTTTCTTAAGACGTTTAAGCAAGTTACACAATGGAGATCTGCCAGTTTTCTTAAGCTTAACATGGAAATCATTCATCCAATACAACTATAAACAAGAATTCAACCTATAATCAACATCTAGGTTTCATTACATCTAAGCAAACACATGAAAGATCTAGCCTAGCATGTTAAAATCAAGACAAGCATAAGATATATTCAAACACATAAACATATTGAATGAATTGAAAGAGGACTTATCTTAATTGAACATGAAAGGTTTCAAGGGGTGAAAACCCTTGAAAATACTGTTACAAACGACCTAGGGTTTATTAGGTTCGACCCTAGTATTCTCCACACAAGTTCCTCTCTCTAATGAATGAAAAATAGAAAAGTATATATAGATTTTGTGAGGTGACTGCGTCAAGAGTAAATTTCTGATGCCGTCATCTCGCTGCCAATAAACTCCTCAGACTGCCTAGATCTAGGTTTGACGCCGTCACGTGTAGTCCATCTTCAGGTCGTCACCATTTTAACTCTTGACGCCCTTCTCTTGACGCCTTTTGGTTTTCACTGGGTCGTCATGGATTTTACTCCTGACACCGTCATAATTTCCTTCTTGACGCCGTCAGGTACTGTTCTCAGCATGGAAAATTAAGTCTTTGCCGTTTTCTTCACTTTTATGCTCCAAAAACGTCCAAAATGCTTCCTTTTCCAGAATTCACTCCCAAAGTACCTAAAATCACAAAAGGAACGATTTAGGGCAATATTTGATCAAATAAATTCAATTCCGGGCTTAAATGACCTCCTAAAAATGGTTCATTTTTCGCCTCGTCATATACCCTTACACTTGAGATTTGCTTGTCCTCAAGCAAATGCGCTTTTATTCTAGTCAAAATACAAGTTAGGGGTCATTTAACACTAATATAAAAGTAATTACAAGAAATAATCGTTCCACTAAAGACCAAAGACAAGCACGGAGGTCATACACTAGCACCTCACAAATAGTGTTTAGATACTCACATCTCTCGGGTGTAATAAAGTAATATCACAATATGGAAATGGAAAACATCTCTCACTACCTGTCATAGCAAAATAAATTACCATAGGCTTGGGAAAGGATCAAACCTCCACCACATGGCGTAAGCACCTAGGATAAACTATTAAAGAGGTCTTTTAAAGGGTTGTAACGTTTGGTGTAGGGATATGAAATACACGGTTTTATTGGATATAGGCAGTCTTTACTGGTGGCGAGTTAATCATCTTGGTCAATTACATGTACAATATGGCGTTGCTAAGCCAAGACTAGACTCGACTTAAGCTAATAAATGAAACTAACAAAAACATAAAATAAACATAGAATGAAACGGGGTGGTAGTCCGTATGTTTTTTCTCTTTTCTTTTTATATTTTTTTTTCTTTTTTCTTGGTTTTTTTTTTATTTTATTTTATTATTTTTTTCATACACTCTTACCCTACCATCCAAAATAATACATCATAGGGAATGAACATTCCCTTTACACTTGAATTTTTACATACTTTACAATAAACTAATCTAGTGACTCGAATTAAGATAATCAAAACACTTGGAGTACTTTTAAGCTTAACGCACATATGGGGGTAATAATATTATGTTCTTCCCCATTACTCCATAACATAAGTACTTTACCCATGAGTCCCAATCGTCCCAAAACAATATGTACAAGGATATGACTCGACTTAGCAACCATGTAATCAATTAGATAATTAACTAAAGGTTTAAACAAATAACAATAATGCACTAAAGATGAGTGCATACACGGAAGGCTAAGGCGATTTGGTTGTAAATTTAAGTGGGGTGTAACAAATTCTTCCTTTAAGTAAGATGCTTAAAGTTAGAAACGAAAAGATAGGCTCGGAGGGGTGTACTAGGGGTTTCGTGTACTAAAAATGAGTACAACGCTAAGGTGTGGGAAAATTAGTTGACTTTACTAGCCAAATAATATGACTTAAATGGTCAAGTAATTATGATACGGGTTTAACACAAGGGTGATCCTAATGCCTCTTATCATGTAGTAAATCCTACTACACGAATGTAGTCTCACTAGCGGTCTCGGGATGCATCACTAACGTAAGTTCTAGAATCTAAATGCTACCGGTACACTCATAAGCACCAATAGTAAATGCTTTTCCTATCAAATCTAAAGGCGAACCTCACATATTTTGGTGGAAAATTTTTCTGAATAGTATGGTTTTGTGCTAGTCATACAATCTCCTATCCATGAGATGCTTGCTATGGCTAAAGTTTCACTCCTAAATGTTGTAAAAAATTTTAAATTTGGCGCTAAAATTACACTAACAAGTATTTTTCATAGTTTTATTACACATCTACCATCAAACAAACAAACTCAAGCGAAAGTGTATCTGTAAGGTATCATCATTTTACCCTCCCCTTACACTTAGGATGAACATTGTCCCCAATGTTCAAGTAAAGAATGTAAAAGTGAAATAAGTAAAAAGAATGAAATCAAATACTCCCCTGATTCGCTCGGTATGGATAATAAGGTGGCCAGGTTAGATCTTCCTCCAAGAAAATGAACAATCAAAGCTTCCCTTCCAGAATATAAATCATCTTCTTGTCATACATAACCTGTTAAACCTGAGAAAACAGACAAGGCAACCTCGTGTAAAATCGGCGGCAATCTATATATGTTAACAAATCCTAGAAAACAAAGTAAGATTTAATGCTTGTGGAATGATGTTTGCAGATTTCCTGGAGATTATAAAACTAAAGATTCAACAAAAACTTTAAGACTCCGTTAGAAAAACAAAACTGGTAAAATTTTCAGAATTTTACACGTGACGCCGTCAGGAATTTCTTCCTGACGCCGTCAGATGTGACCTGCAGAAATTCTTATGTTAAGTTTCCGGAAAATTTCTGGAAAAACTTTGTCCTACTTCCTGGAAAATCCTGCAAAACATCATTATGACTCGATACAAGCATTTGACTCTAACAAATTCTAATACACATGTCCATTTAATAGTGTGGAGAATCATGATCAACTTTGTTTCTTAAAAACATATTTGGGGTTTCCCCTTACACTTATCTTTTGCGAAATACCTTTGGATGAAGTTAGGACTAAGTCAAACGACAAAATAAAGTATTTTCACCATTTTATTTTTGAAACATGATCTACCAACAATAAAAACAAAGCATGCATACGGAAGCAAATAACAATCAAACAAATAAAAATCACACAAATCATGGGTTGCCTCCCAAGAAGCGCTTGTTTTTGTTCGAGTCACGAGCCTGACTCTACCCTTATTTACCAGAAATAGGGGAGGTTTTCCCTACACTTAGGATTAAGTGCGGGTGAAAGTAGCGATACACACCCTTAGGGTGAAAATATGCCACGTGAGGTAAGAGTGGTGGATGAAGTATATGCTCAAAGGGGTGTGCTCCTATCATCATAACCATACCAAATTCAATCGGGTTAATGGGTAGATTAAGATTTTCTCCTAGAAAGGGATCATTTTCTATCAACTTCAAGAGACTACTAGTTGGGGATCCATCTTGACCTAATAAACCCGGTTTAAACCCATAATGTTTCTTGTGATCAATCATAAATGGGTGATGTAAGCATGTAAGGTCATTTTCCACTCCTATATTGGCTTCCTCTCTACAAGGCTTAAAGTCTACCACCTTTATCCTAAGACTACCCGGACTACATGGGTTGATGGGTGGTTCGGCTCCTCTTTTGTCTCCTAGATGTATATCTAAGGATGGAAAGTTATGTGAAGATTGAGGTTCCGGTTCATCAACACTAGGAAATTCCCTAGAACAAGGAGTAAGGTTATCACTACAAGTATTCAAACCTATATCTTCTGGTGGTGTTTGGTACAAGGGTTCTACCTCCATTGGGATTCCTACAGTTTCTTCTACTTCTTCCAGGTAAGTCACGGGCGGTGTGTGTGCCTCAAATGATGGTACGACTTGTGGGGTATTTGGTGGGTGATGCGTGGGAATCGCAACAGGCTTTACCTCTCGAGGGATCTCGAGAAGCTTACAACCCCCACCAGGCAGTGTACCTGATCGTTGTAGTATAGTATAGTGACAAGTACCGGGGGATTGATCGTTCAGCTAGGAATAGTGTCGTTAGGATTGAAATTAATCTAACTAGGTCTAAAGGTGAAGGATGATTCTTTTTATGTTATTATATTTTATGAAAAGCAAGTAAAAATCTCGGGTTTTGGAAGAAGGGGCGGAATTAGTTGCTAATCAACTAACCCAAAAGCTACTAATTAAACTAATTAACAAGAAAAGTAAACTAGGGTTCTACAAGATAAGTGAAGCATGTCTACCCATGATATGTTACTCCTTGCTAGCTATTCAATCCTACCTATTGAATTGTAACCTTGTTTTAATTGACGGGTTGTATTCCTTAATACCATTCATGGGGTATCGCACATAACTCCCCAATTCTATGAGCTCTTATCTCCTCCTATACCATGCCCAGCACAACCATAGGGATTATAAACAGTGGCTCATGCATTAAATACAACCAATAAAGACCTTAGTGCAATAGGTTCATGTTTCCTAAGACGTTCAAGCGTGTTACCATGTGGAGATCTGCCAGTTTTCTTAAGCCTAACATATAAATCATTCAATCAAAACAAGAATCAATAGGAAACAAGGATTATAAACTAAACCAACTAGATCTATTGAAGTTGTCACGCCTTAATTGATGGAGATAGACACACACATCAACAAGCCCCTCGTTAATGGAGATAGACACAACATCAACAAGAAATCAATGAGATCTAATCAATTATATACAAGTTTCACATAATCATAAGTAGACACAAGGTGAATTAGCAAATCATCATCAAAGAAGAGCAAACAACAATGATAATGGAAAACATAATTAAGATAGAATCATCAAACCAATACATGATGTTTATGGAGTGATTGAAACCCTCTAAGTTGCTGGAAAAACACCTACCTAAACCCAGAAATCGACTTTAGGGTTTAGGGCTTACAAAAAGTGAAGTTATGATGTTATATTTATAGGCATGTTTTCTGTCGGCAAGGCTTGACGGCGTCAGCTCGTTCTCTTGACGCCGTCACGACCATTTTTTCACCAAATTATAGATCTCTTCGTCCTCTTCGCGTGGGCTTTTGAATCACCTAAATCCGAGTTCGTATGCAAAAGTTATGACCAAAACAATATCAACTACTCCGCGCGCAAGTTTTGACAAGTTAACACGTGACGGCCTTTGGTGACGCCTTCACATTCTCTCTGGGCCGTCACCACTTTTACTCTTGACGCCGTCACCAAAATGCTCTTGACGCCGTCAGGTACTGTTCTCAGCATGGAAAATTAAGTCTTTGGCGTTTTCTTCACTTTTATGCTCCAAAAACGTCCGAATTGCTTCCTTTTCTAGATTTCACTCCCAAAGTACCTAAAATCACAAAAGGAACGATTTAAGGCAATATTTGATCAAATAAATTCAATTCCGGGCTTAAATGACCCCCTAAAAGTGGTTCATTTTTCGCCTCATCATATACCCTTACACTTGAGATTTGCTTGTCCTCAAGCAAATGCGCTTTTATTCTACTCAAAATACAAGTTAGGGGTCATTTAACACTAATATAAAAGTAATTACAACAAATAATCGTTCCACTAAATACCAATAGACAAGCACGGAGGTCATATACTAGCACCTCACAAATAGTGTTTAGATACTCACATCTCTCGGGTGTAATAAAATGTAAATTACAATATGGAAACGGAAGATATCTCTCACTACCTGTCATAGCAAAATAGATTACCATAGGCTTGGGAAAGGATCAAACCTCCACCACATGGCGTAAGCACCTAGGACAAACTATCAAAGAGGTCTTTTAAAGGGTTGTAACGTTAGGTGTAGGGATATGAAATACACGGTTTTGTTGGATAAAGGAAGTTTTACTGGTGGCGAGTTAACAATTTTAGTTAATTACATGTAGAATATGGCGTTGCTAAGCCAAAACTAGACTCGACTTAAGCTAATAAATGAAAAATAACAAAAACATAAAATGAACATAGAATAAAAAGGGATGGTAGTCCGTATGTTTTTTCTCTTTTTCCTTTTTCTATTTTTTTTTCTTTTTCTTTTTCTTTTTTTTTTCTTTTTTTCTTGATTTTTTTCGATTTTATTTTATTTTATTTTTTTTTATTTATTTTTTTTTTGCATACACTCTTACCCTACCATCCAAAATAATACATCATAGGGAATGAACATTTCTCTTACACTTGAATCTTTACATACTTTACATTAAACTAATCTAATGACTCGAATTAAGAAAATCAAAACACTTGGAGTACTTTTAAGATTAACGCACATATGGGGGTAATATATGATGTTCTTCCCCATTACTCCATAAAATAAGTACTTTACCCATGAGTCTCAATCGTCCCAAAACAATATGTACAAGGATATGACTCGACTTAGCAACCATGTAATCAATTAGATAGTTAACTTAGGGTTTAACAAATAACAATAATGCACTAAAAATGAGCGCATACACGGAAGGCTAAGGCGATTTGATTGTACATTTAAGTAGGGTGTAACAAATTCTTCCTTTAAGTAAGATGCTTAAAGTTAGAAACGAAAAGATAGGCTCGGAAGGGTGTACTAGGGGTTTCGTGTACTAAAAATGAGTACAACGCTAAGGGTGTGGGAAAAATTAGTTGACTTAACTAGCCAAGTAATATGACTTAAATAGTCAAGTAATTATGATACGGGTTTAACACAAGGGTGATCCTAATGCCTCTTATCATGTAGTAAATCCTACTACACGAATGTAGTCTCACTAGCGGTCTCGGGATGCATCACTAACGCAAGTTCTAGAATCTAAATGCTACCGGTACACTCATAAGCACTAATAGTAAATGCTTTTCCTATCAAATCTAAAGGCGAACCTCACATATTTGGGTGGAAAATTTTTCTGAAAGTACGGTTATGTGCTAGTCATACAATCTCCTATCCATGAGACACTTGCTATGGCTAAAGTTTCACTCCTAAATGTTGTAAAAAATTTTAAATTTGGCGCTAAAATTACACTAACAAGTGTTTATCATAGTTTTATTACACATCTACCATTAAACACAACAAACTCAAGCGAAAGTGCATATGTAAGGTATCATCTTTTTACCCTCCCCTTACACTTAAGATGAACATTGTCCCCAATGTTCAAGTAAAGAATGTAAAAGTGAAATAAGTAAAAAGAATGAAATCAAATACTCCCCTGATTCGCTCGGTATGGATAATAAGGTGGCCAGGTTAGATCTTCCTCCAAGAAAATGAACAATCAAAGCTTCCCTTCCAGAATATAAATCATCTTCTTGTCATACATAACCTGTTAAACCTGAGAAAACAATCACAAAAACCCAACGCATCAATCCGAACAAAGAAAACTCACAACTAGATGTAATTCCAGACTTAGGAATAAAAACAAAACAATTAAAGATATAATGCTTGTGGAATGAATGTTTGCAGATTTCTTGGAGTTTATAAAACTAAAGAATCAACAAAAACTTTAAGAGTCCGGTATAAACAAAACTAGCAAAATTTCCAGAATTTTACACGTGACCCCGTCAAGAGTAAACTCATGACGCCGTCAGAAATGACCTGCAGAAATCTTTATGTTAAGTTTCCGGAAAATTTATGGAAAAACTTATGTCCTACTTCCTGGAAAATCCTGCAAAACATCATTATGACTCGATACAAGTATTTGACTCTAACAATTACTAATATACATGTTTTCATTTAATATTGTTGTGGATCATCCTCAATTTCGTTCTTATAAATAAATTTGGGTCTCCCCTTACACTTAGCTTTTGCAAAATACCTTTATATGCAATTAAGATGAAGTTAAAAACAAAATAAAGCATTTTCAAAATTTACTTTGAAACATGAGCCACAAACAATAAAAATAAAACATGTATACGAAAACAAATAAAATCAAACAAACAAACAAACAAACAAATAAAGCTTGGGTTGCCTCCCAATAAGCGCTTGTTTTTGTTCGAGTCACGAGCCTGACTCTACCTTTATTTAACGGAAATAGGGGAGGTTTTCCCTACACTTAGGATTAAGTGCGGGTGAAAGTAGCGATACACGCCCTTAGGGTGGAAATATGCCACATGAGGTGAAGGGGGCGAGTGAATGGGGAAAGAGTCTACCACCTTCATTGTTAGGTTACCCGAATCCTTTGGTTTGATGGGTGGATTTGAAGTTAGAAGAGTTTTATGACAAAGATTTGAGCTCTTGCCATTTTCATGATTAGTATGCTCTAACGGTTCTTCATCCACTCCGGTTCCCATCTTTTTTATTTCAACTTCATCTTCATATTCGTACTCAAACTTGCTTTCATCAAAGAAGTGGAGTGTTGGCGTTTTGAAGTTGGAATGTTGGAAAGAGGTTTTATGGGTAATGGATTTGGTTTGAGAAATCATCGAGACCTTATGCATCAAGGTTGGTTTGAGTGATTTAGAGGTTATGGTGTAGGCGTGAGAGTTCCCTTTCTCAAAAGGAAGCTTATGAGAATAGAAGTTATTCTGGGTTGAACTTACAGAGAGAGGTGTTTCATTGTGCCCATCACTGCCTGTTTCATTAGGGATTGGGAATTCAAAAATCTTTTCGATCTTCTTGGGTATAGCTTCTTTCCTAATTTTCTCCTTAATCCTTGATATAAACTTATCGGCCAAGTCCATGAAAAGACTTCGGGTGCTTTCCATGCGGGCTTCTAATTGTTGGATTTGCCTCTCTTGGTTGTTTACAAAAATCAGCATTATCCCTTCGAATTCCTTTTGTCGTGAATATTCAGGAAACGTATATTTACTGTCTGTATTCACATAACCAGAGGGATTAGCCATGGGCATCTCGGCTCTTATCAATTCCTTAACCTGACTTTCGATGTTCTCAAATAACGGTTCTTGGGTTGCATTCATGTAATCTAAACTTCCTTCCTCCAAGAACATTGGATCCTCCCATTCTTCTTCTTCGTATTGTGCTAAGTCCTCAATGACCTCCCAGCACTTATCAACACTGAGCTTGCTCAATCTACCATTGGCAGTGTGATCTATAGCTTTTCTAGTTTGGTGATTAACTCCATCATAAAAGATTTGGATTTGAAACCAAAGATCGAGGCCATGATGGGGGACTTTGTGGAGTAGTTCCTTGAAACGATTCCATGCTTCATAAAGAGTTTCACCTTGACGTTGTTGGAACATCAAGATGTCATTCCTTAGCTTGGTAGTTCTCCCCGGTGGGAAAAATTTAGCAAGGAAACGAGTGGTGAGATTATCCCAAGTCGAGATAGATCCCGCGGGTAGACGATCAAGCCAATGGATAGCTTGGTCACGAAGAGAGAAATGGAAGAGACGCAATCGGGTAGTATCTCTAGTAGCACCGTTAAGGTCAATGGCATCTACGATTTTAAGAAAGTCCTTAAGGTGTTGAATTGGGTCTTCAGACACATGTCCGTGGAATGCACATCCATTTTGCACCAACCGGATGGTGTCGGGTCGCAGGTGGGCTACAATGGCTTCTTTGGGAAGCTCAATGGCGTTTCGGTAACCTTTGTGGCTTGGTTGGGAGTATTCTCCTAAGGTGCGGGCTCTAGGAGGTTGGTTTGGTTGTTGTGGGTTTGGTTGTGATGGGATGATGGGATCTAAGATATTACCACCTTCCATGATAGCGGATGGTAATGGTTACGAACAAAGAAACGAAGAAATAAGATAGACTAAAGAAAACCTAGAAAAATTAAATAAAAAAATCTCACTAGAAAGGAACCTAATGAGTAGACCTAATAAAATTAAAATTTCAACCTAAGCAATAACTATTCCCCGGGCTGCGGCGCCAAAAACTTGATGCGTGGGAATCGCAACAGGCTTTACCTCTCGAGGGATCTCGAGAAGCTTACAACCCCCACCAGGTAGTGTACCTGATCGTTGTAGTATAGTATAGTGACAAGTACCGGGGGATTGATCGTTCAGCTAGGAATAGTGTCGTTAGGATTGAAATTAATCTAACTAGGTCTAAATGTGAAGGATGATTCTTTTTATGTTTTTATATTTTATGAAAAGCAAGTAAAAATCTCGGGTTTTGGAAGAAGGGGCGGAATTAGTTGCTAATCAACTAACCCAAAAGCTACTAATTAAACTAATTAACAAGAAAAGTAAACTAGGGTTCTACAAGATAAGTGAAGCATGTCTACCCATGATATGTTACTCCTTGCTAGCTATCCAATCCTACCTATTGAATTGTAACCTTGTTTTAATTGACGGGTTGTATTCCTTAATACCATTCATGGGGTATCGCACATAACTCCCCAATTCTATGAGCTTTTATCTCCTCCTATACCATGCCCAGCACAACCATAGGGATTATAAACAGTGGCTCATGCATTAAATACAACCAATAAAGACCTTAGTGCAATAGGTTCATGTTTCCTAAGACGTTCAAGCATGTTACCATGTGGAGATCTGCCAGTTTTCTTAAGCCTAACATATAAATCATTCAATCAAAACAAGAATCAATAGGAAACAAGGATTATAAACTAAACTAACTAGATCTATTGAAGTTGTCATGCCTTAATTGATGGAGATAGACACACACATCAACAAGCCCCTCGTTAAGGGAGATAGACACAACATCAACAAGAAATCAATGAGATCTAATCAATTATATACAAGTTTCACATAATCATAAGTAGACACAAGGTGAATTAGCAAATCATCATCAAAGAAGAGCAAACAACAATGATAATGAAAAACATAATTAAGATAGAATCATCAAACCAATACATGATGTTTATGGAGTGATTGAAACCCTCTAAGTTGCTGGAAAAACACCTACCTAAACCCAGGAATCGACTTTAGGGTTTAGGGCTTACAAAAAGTGAAGTTATGATGTTATATTTATAGGCATGTTTTCTGTCGGCAAGGCTTGACGGCGTCAGATCGTTCTCTTGACGCCGTCACGACCATTTTTTCACCAAATTGTAGATCTCTTCATCCTCTTCGCGTGGGCTTTTGAATCACCTAAATCCGAGTTCGTATGCAAAAGTTATGACCAAAACAATATCAGCTACTCCGCGCGCAAGTTTTGACAAGTTAACACGTGACGGCCTTGGGTGACGCCTTCACATTCTCTCTGGGCCGTCACCACTTTTACTCTTGACGCCGTCACCAAAATGCTCTTGACGCCGTCAGGTACTGTTCTCAGCATGGAAAATTAAGTCTTTGGCGTTTTCTTCACTTTTATGCTCCAAAAACGTCTGAATTGCTTCCTTTTCCAGATTTCACTCCCAAAGTACCTAAAATCACAAAAAGAACGATTTAGGGCAATATTTGATCAAATAAATTCAATTCCGGGCTTAAATGACCCCCTAAAAGTGGTTCATTTTTCGCCTCATCAGTGGGCTTAGAGTTTCTACTTCATCATTCCTTGTGTCAAGATCACCTATATTCTCAACATGTGTTTTATTATAATCTAACCCTAACATTTTCCCCAAGTATCTCAAGTGCTTCTCTAGGCATCTCAACTTCTATATCCGAATCATAAGGATCATCCTCAATATTCTGACTGCTATGTACAAATTGCCCAAAAGATTCATCATGTGTTTCTTGAGATTCATCATCATCGATCATAAAACCTAGGTCTTTTTTTTATCAATGTGATCATGTTCGGCTAAATCCTCCATCACATCAAGGTCACCTATGTGTTCATCCTGTATTATGGTAGGGCCTAACCATGACATGCAGGTAGGTGGCTCATACGAAACTATCCTAGGTGAAAGCTCATATGGTGCATAGGTTTCACTAAGTGAGGCATTTTCAGGGGTTGATGGAGCTCCTAAGGTGAATTCTTTAAAAGTCTTATGCACTTGGCCTCTTTTCTCAAGGTACTCAATAAAATCAATATAAGATCCTGTCCGTCTCATTTCATTCGTCCATCTTGGTATATCCAAACTGGTGTAATTATATTTTTTCTGGTAAAACTCTAGTGTCGGACTTGGTGGATTCACGTTCTCCATAATGGTGAACGGAAGAGTCAATGGAAAGGTTTTTATGAACAAAGACACAAAGAAAAGATAGACTAAAGAAAACCTAAAAATAAAAATAAAATCTTACTAGAAAGGAATCTAGCAAGTAGACCTAATAAAAAGAAATTATAACCTAGACAATAACTATTCCCCGGGCTGCGGCGCAAAAAACTTGATACATGAGAATTGCACCAGGCTTTACCTCTCAAGGGATCTCGAGAAGCTTACAACCCCCAACAGCAGTGTACCTGATCGTTGTAGTATAGCATAGTGACAAGTACCGGGGGATTGATCGTTCAACTTGGGAATAGTGTCGCTAGGATCAGAAAACCTAAAGACTAGGTCTAGAGATGAGGGATGATTCTTTTTGTGTTTTTTATATTTTATGAAAGCAATTAAAATCTCGGTTTTGAAGGAGTTGGGCAGAATTAGTTGCTAATCAACTAACCCAATTACTAAGAAGCAATCAAAATAAAATACTAAAAATGAAATTAAACTAAATTAAGATAGAGGTGTGAGCAATATATAGGAGAATTGTGTTTACTTAGGTTTCACTACTCCCTAGATATCTTTTACAGGTTAATTGCTAGTTACAGTTGCGTGGATGACGGATTGTATTCCTTAATACCATTCATGGGGTGGCGTACTTACTTCCCCAATCCTATAAGCTCCTACTTCACTCCTATGTCGAGCCGGCTAAGAAGCTCCTAACATGGGATCACTAGAATTCGCTCATGCATTAAATACAATCATAAAAACATAGTACACATCGGTTCATGTTTCTTAAGACGTTCAAGCAAGTTACACAATGGAGATCTGCCAGTTTTCTTAAGCCTAACATTGAAATCATTTATCCAATATAACTATAAACAAGCAATCAACCTATAATCAACATCTAGGTTTCATTACATCTAAGCAAACACATGAAAGATCTAGCCTAGCATGTTAAAATCAAGACAATCATAAGATATATTCAAACAACACATAGACATATTGAATGAATTGAAAGATGACTTATCTTAATTGAACATGAAAGGTTTCAAGGGGTGAAAACCCTTGAAAATACTGTTACAAACGACCTAGGGTTTATTAGGTTCGACCCTAGTATTCTCCACACAAGTTCCTCTCTCAAATGAATGAAAAATAGAAAAGTATATATAGATTTTGTGAGGTGACGGTGTCAAGAGTAAATTTTTGACGCCGTCATCTCGCCGCCAATAAACTCCTCGGACTGCCAAGATCTAGGTTTGACGCCGTCACGTGTAGTCCATCTTCAAGCCGTCACCATTTTAACTCTTGACGCCCTTCTCTTGACGCCTTCAGGTTTTCACTGGGTCGTCATGGATTTTACTCCTGACGCCGTCATAATTTCCTTCTTGACGCCGTCAGGTACTGTTCTCAGCATGGAAAATTAAGTCTTTGCCGTTTTCTTCACTTTTATGCTCCAAAAACGTCCAAAATGCTTCCTTTTCCAGAATTCACTCCCAAAGTACCTAAAATCACAAAAAGAACGATTTAGGGCAATATTTGATCAAATAAATTTAATTCCGGGCTTAAATGACCCCCTAAAAACGATTCATTTTTTGCCTCATCAAAATTTATAATAATAATAATAATAATAATCTTATTAATAAATAAATAAATGTAAAAATAAACAAATGAATAAATAATAATAATAATAATAATAATAATAATAATAATAATAATAATAATAATAATAATAATAATAATAATAATAATAATAATAATAATAATAATAATAATAATAATAATAATAATATTCTTTTCACCATCCCTATTGATGGTTTGGGACAGAGGATGAATCATCGCCAATTTCGATCGGTTTTGTGTTACAGGCTTGCTATACCTATGTTCGCTGAAGGTAGTCTATGCCCGAGTTGCAATGTGCATCGTATGGACCAATGGGGAGATCACGCAGTTCACTGCTCTAGTGAAGTGGGTGTGAAGTTCAGGCATAATCTGGTTCGTGATATTCTTGTTGATATATGTTCCAAGGTTGGGTTTATGGTACGTAAGGAGGCTCCTATGGGTTTTTTTTTTCAGACAATGGGAAGGAGCTACGTCCTGCAGATCTTTTACTTTTTAATTGGCTCCAAGGTAAAGATGTGTGTTGATGTGACTGGAATCTCTCCGTTTGCTGGTATAGGGGCGACTTCGAATTCTCCCGGGGTAGCATTGCATAACGCTGTGGAGAAGAAAAAGAGAAAGTATGCGTCTATATGCGAGGACAGCGGTTACAAGTTCATACCATTTGCTTTCTCTACATTCAGTGAATTCTACACGGAGGCTCTGGACACACTTTCACGTATTACCTCTATTGCCATTAGCCACTCTAATAATGTTAAATGTGGCGTTTTTATTTTTCATAGAATTAGCTTTTGTATTCAGAAAGGGGTGGGAGCGCAGCTTGTATCTAGACTCCCATCCAATTTGTGTAAGCTTTTTATGTATTAATGAAATTGTTAATAATAATAATAATAATAATAATAATAATAATAATAATAATAATAATAATAACCAAACATATAAATAAAATAAATAAACAAATAAATAAATGTATAAATAAATAAATGAATAAATAATAATAATAATAATAATAATAATAATAATAATAATAATAATAATAAAACATATAAATAAAATAAATAAATAAATAATAGTAATAATAATAATAATAATAATAATAATAATAATAATAATAATAATAATAAGAAGAAGAAGAAGAAGAAAAAGAAGAAGGTGAAGGCATGTTTGACATTTTACTTGTTCAAATATAAATTTAATGGAAAAAAACTAACCGAGATAGGCAGCAGGGACAAAACCCCTAATATACTAAAATTATAAGGATGTGACTCATCAACTCTATGTAATCAACCGGACAAGCCACAAGGATAATATCTGCAAAACTGGACAAGCCACAAGGACGATTTATGTTATCAACTACAAAGATTAATAACTCATCAACTTCAACCAAATAAAGTATATGAAGTTATGAGCCTAGCTACCAACTAAAATCGATGAATCTAAAAGATAAAAAGATGGTCGGGGAACTAAATCTTGTTTAGTATATATGCATATATGTAATAAGAGATAGTTTATCAATAATTTTTTTGCAAATTGGCTGCAATCATTCATAAAATACTACACAAATAGTGACTCACTCGACTCACAAAAAAGAATAAAAGACCCATAATTTGTAGCAAAAAATTATAGTCAATTGACTGCATAAAAATTGTAGCTAATATATTTCTTGTGTAAGAATATAAAACAATATTATCAATTAATTAACTATCGACAACCATACACAATTAAATTAACGTAAAAGTCTTAGCACGCATTATGAAACGCGTCACATGACTAAACTCGTTTAGAAATAAAGGGAGTACCATTTTACCCAAAGTATATACCTAAATACGGTTCTATTAACATTTGAAGTATGCCACATTTGTTACATGTTAAAACGTTTTAACTCCCACATAAAGTATGTTACGTCAGATAGATTATTTACATATGAGTAAATTGATTGTTTATTGTCATCTAATTAAATTGTTCGCTCAATACGTTTGTGTCAAATGCCTATATTGACATGAGTATATTGGTTGATTGTTTACTTGTCATTTGAATTGTTCATTCACTTCATTAAACAAACTCATTTTTGTATGTGCAGTGCATATGGCGCCTTCAAATATACGTGATTACTTAAACTAGCATGGCAGCCGCTTAAAGTTAAAAAGATAGAGAGTAAGGTGTCATATTTTTAGCAGTGTAGGAGAAGTAACGTGTCACATTTTAATATTAACTACCACATGTTAATTACGCAACATTGTGCTTCATAAAAAAAGTCAACATTGTGCTTCAAAGAAACCAATACAAAATTGATGTCTGAACATAGGTGGCTAAAGCCTGCATGAATATTATTAGTACGTGAAAGATTAGGTTCACGTACTACTTCATGCACTTGTTATAAATTCCAACACACTCATGCATATTTTAGACCATCAACATTTAATACTTCACCAAAACATGGCGGATGTTCAATCCTATTTCTTAGTCATTCTAACATTGCTGATCTCCACATCTTTGATCCGAGCATTCTTGAAATCTACTCGTTCTAAACCTCACCTTCCACCAAGCCCCTTTGCTATTCCCATCATTGGACATCTCCATCTCTTTGCTCCGATCCCTCATCAAGCTTTTCACAAGCTTTCTCTCCGATATGGGCCAGTTTTTCGCCTCTTAATGGGATCTGTACCATGTGTTGTAGTTGGTTCAGCAGTTGCAGCGAAAGAGTTCCTTAAAACTTACGAAAATTCCTTTCTAGATCGACCCTATAACTCAGCAACTGCGCAAATGACTTATGGGTCCAAAGATTTTGCTTTCGCTCAGTACGGGTCCTATTGGAGATTCATGAAAAAGATAGTCATGTCGCAGCTACTAAATGGTACAACTATTGACTTGCTCCTTCCAGTTAGGCAAGACGAGATTAATCGTTTTGTTAAATTTTTATCTCAAAACTCCAAGGTTGGGAAAGCACTGGATCTTAATGCGGAGCTCGTTAAGGTGACTAATAATTTGATATCAAGAGTACTGTTGGGAAAAAGATGTTCAGAAGAGGAAGGAGAGGCAGGGGATATAAAGAAACTGATATTCGAGATAACTGAGACTATGGGTAGCTTCAACCTGTCAGATAATATATGGTTGTTTAAGAATCTAGACTTGCAGGGATTTGGGAAAAGGGTGAAGGATATTCACAGAAGATTTGATGCACTTGTAGAGAGGATCATCAAAGAGCACGAAGATGAAAGAAAGCAAAGGAGTGGATCACAAGGGAAAGATTTGCTTAGCATTTTGCTGGACATTACAGAAGCTGAAAGCATGGATATAGAATTGACGAGGGAGAACATCAAAGCCTTCATTCTGGTAACTATACAGCGTACAGTTTTTACCTACGCGCCTTTTACTTTTTGAATATGCTCACATTAACTAACTCATCTATCTTCAAATTTAAGAATATATTTGTTGCGGGAACGGACAATGTTGCAATCACTACAGAATGGGCTATAGCAGAACTCATCAATCATCCAAACATTATGAAAAAGGCAAAAGAAGAAATCGATCAAGTTGTTGGCAAAAATAGACTCTTACAAGAATCAGACGTACCAAACCTTCCTTACCTTCAGGCAATTATCAAGGAAACACTACGTCTGCATCCACCTGTTCCTATGATTCCTAGAAAATCAACAGAAGACCGCATAGCAGCAGGTTTTCATATTCCAGCTAACACTACTATTTTTATCAATGTGTGGGCTCTTGGCAGAGACCCAAACACATGGGAAAACCCACTAGAATTCACGCCTGAAAGATTTGAAGCGAAACAGGTAGATGTAAGAGGACAAAACTATGGCTTGTTACCATTTGGGAGTGGAAGGAGGATGTGTCCAGGGACTTCTTTAGGACTGCAAATGATCCATGCAACTTTTGGTGCTATGATTCAGTGCTTTGATTGGAAGGCTGGGATCGATGGAAATCTTACTAGTGTTGATATGGATGAGGGAATTGGTTTAAACCTTCCTAGAGCTAACCCTTTGGTCTGTATTCCTGTGGCTCGGATTGATCCAATCCCATTGCCAAATCAGGAAAAGGATTGAGTTTTATTCAAGCTAGTTTTCATCCGATCCAGTGGTTTTAGCAATTGGATTAAGTAAAAATACTAAATTCCGAATAAATGTTTCCATTGTTACCTTAATAAGGCCCATTGGCCCAGAGCAATTTAGGCTCGTTTAGTATTTAGGCTTCGGTTTGTCAATTTCTATTTAATGTCATGTAATACATGTAGTTCATTGAAGTTAATCAATATAATTGTCATTGTTTCTCTGATTTCTACATGATATCAAAGCTACAAAGGAAAAAGATTTGTTTGATTGTTTGTAGTTGGATCTGCACCTTCGAATACATTGATTGCCGCTATTAAAAAGAAGAAGAAAAAATATACGTATATAAATAAAACAAGAAACAGGTTGTTAGACCGAATATTTTGTGATAAGACAGAATATTGTATTTCCAATTGTGTATTCATCTCATCACTGGCACATTCATTGTAATTGGCTTAAATCATGCATCTCATCACTGGCACATTCATTGTAATTAGCTTAAATCATGCACTCTATCAATTGACCCTAAATAAGTCCTCTTAATGTTCTGACACGCAATCAAATACAATCTCTCATATTTATCATTCATATTATCACATATGCTTTAACTGTAAGTTTGATTTGATCGATTCATTTTAATTAAATAATGAAAAATAGTAAGGGAGTGCTTGGTGAGGGGTTAAGTGGGGGTGGGGAATGGGTAAATGAATAATGATGGGCCCACATTAAACAATGTTTGTGCTTGGTTAATAAGGGGAAAGGTATTGATTACCCCGTAGTGGGTAATCAATCATTATAGAGTAAATTGGGTGGTAAGGTATTGATTACCCACCTCACTCATTCCTTTGCATTCCTTTCCCTTTCCCTTTCCCTTTCCCCACCAAACGGACCCTAAGATTTGATTGAGTGATACATGAGTTAGTGGAATATGTTGGAATTAATTAGTGGAAAAACATGATGGTAAGATTTGATTGGATGATACATGAGTTAGTGGAAAATGTTGGAATTAATTAGTGTATGGTTGGAATTCTTTTGGATCATGAGTCGTATGGTTGCGTTTCATTTATTTGCTCGGTTGATAGGGTTAAGTTTTACTTATGTATGGAATTGACGACAAGGATCTGAACTATTTTGTTTGATTTGTCCGAGAATAAAGGAAAACGTGTTGCAGTTTTTTGAATTTGTTTCGTTCGATTGTATTGGAACTGGTATTGGCATATATTGGTACTCAATATGGTTTTGCTTATGATTTCGCTTGGTTTTGCGTTGGTGATATTGATGCTACAGTCTTAACTAATCTGGCTATATATTTAGTAGTTATGTGTTGCATCTTGACATTCGCAACTTGTTTGGATTCTGCTTATGTATATGCTGGTTCCGCATGGTTTTGCCATTATTCTGCATGTTTTTACACGTCTGGCTCTGCATGCATGATGAGTGTGTAAATACTCATTATTTTTACCTTTTCTGAGCTGCCAAAACATCTAAAAACACTCAATATTGAACCAAAATAGTGAAAATATCTCAGGAAAGTGTTTTACATGTTTCAAATGCAAAAATATCAAAAACAGATGAAAAACGCACAAAGTTTGCAAAATTGGCAGTTTCAGTCCCTCAACTTTCAAAAAATTGTCAAATCTAGTCCCTGGTTGTTTTAAAAACTTGAAAAAGTCACCAAAGGTCCTTTTATATCAAAAAGTGACATAATTAGTCCTTTGGTGAAAAGTTTCACAAAATGTCAAGTTTAGTCCCTGAACTTTGAAAATTGACAAAAATGGTCCCTGGGATATGAAAAACTTTGAGAAAAATAAATTTTGTCCTTGCACTAACCTTTTATGGCAGGATTGGTCCTTGGTGGAAAGTTTGGTGAAAATTACACAAATGGTCCCTGAAGTTTGAAAGTTTGGCAAAATTAGTCCCCGGTGAAAATTAAATGGAAAAGTCAACTATGGTCCATGTACTATTCACAATTGGAAAAACTCACCCTTGGGAACACTTTAGAAAATTGCCAAAACCCAACCCTCAACTTTCGTTAAATTACAAAAATGGTCCTTGTGTAATCTTAAAAACCAACCGGACCTATTATACTAATAATACTACTCCATAAACCAACCCAATCCAATCCTAAAAGCCCACCCTTCCCTTTTTCACTTGGGCCCAAAACTAAGCCCACCCACAACCCCAAACTAATAAAACCAGGGTCAACTATTTGACTATGGTCAAACCCGGTCAAACCCCATCGTTTCCCTCTTCCCCAACCAAACCAGGATACCACCCTGGTATTGCCCACCACCACCACCACTTGTAGACCCATCATCACATCCCCACACCTCCCTGCACCCACCCTCACATCACATTTAATGCTGCCACCCCCTTGCCTGAAAACGTCCAAACCAACTTTCCCGCCAAAATACGTGGCATCAGATTAAGGAGTTGCAGTCATCCAATGGCTGAGTTTAAAGGTGGGAAATGATCAGAGGCTCAAGGGAAACCTAATGGATGGCTATAAAAGGAAGAAGGAAGCAAGGATTAGAGTGTGTAGTTTTATTAGTAAAATTTAGTGTCGTATTGAATTAAGTCTTCAAATTTCAGTGTAATTTTCAAATTCTAAGTATTGTAGCAGTCTATTGTTGTAATTTAAACCTTTTCAAGTTATAAAAATCAAGTCTCAGTTCTGTTTTGAGCTACTGCTATTTATTTCAATTTATGAATTTCTCATTAAGCTTAGTTGTGAATTGAACCAAGATTAATGGACTGAAATAAGCTCATATAGGTTCCAATAAGCTTATTGAAGCTTTAGAGACTTTAAAAACCAGAGTTACTAGAAGAAAACCAAAAATATAAAAATAGTCAACGTTGGTCAATTGTCTTGTTCATAACTTGTTTTCAGGTACTGAGAAGGATTGGTGAGCAAGATTGGAGCTGTAATTTGCCTATCTAAAGATAGGCCTCATAGGAAAACCCTCTATTCATGCTGAGGGTAATCTTGTAAGACTTGCTCATTTTTGAAATTTCTCTAAAATCTTAATATCTATTGATCTCTGTGATTGATTGTTGTTGTGTGTAATTTGTGTCTATTAGTTGTTGTTTAGTTAGATTGTGTGTTAAAATTAGTAGCTTATAATTAGTTATCTTTTGTTAAACCATAATCTTTGTTCAAACTGCCTAAATAGCCATATCTTGTTTTCTTGTGACTTAGTGTATGTAACCTGTGTTTCTGAGTTTTAATCATCTTAGGGAATCATATTTAAGAGTTTGGAAACAGATTTGTATGCTTAGTAAGTGAAACTCATTAAAAATCTTTCATAACAGTCAATTTGAGGGTGTTTGGATTAGAGTGGTTTGCTGGTTTAGCTTGTGTTTCAGTTGGTACTATTTGTTTAGACATTACTCTTAGGGTATAACTAGGCATATTAGTCAGAAAATTTAGTAGGTTGAAGCATAAAAAGTCAAATTAACTCTTTAATCAATTAACAGTTAACTGTGGGTCATTTTAGGTTAGTATAATCAATACATTGGTAGCATATCTTGGTATTTAGCTTAGAATAGTTTCACATTAGCTTTATCTTACATTTTCAGTCATAAAAGTGCAAGAGAATTTTGATTTAGTCAAACTAAGTTTGCTTTTCAAAAAGCCAAAAGTTTGCAACTCAGATTTTTCCATATATTCAAGAAATTTTTGTGATTTATATGTTTGGATTGAGGACCTGAAACTTGTTGGAGTTATAGTCTATCAGCTGATCTTTAAGTTCTCATACTTGTTTGAATTTTGGGAATTTTTGTGTGGGCTCCACAAGCCCTGGAACTCAATTGCAGGGAAGAAGGCTTCCCCTGCACCAGCAGACCCATTGCACCACCACCACTTTGGTGGTTGTTGCAGTCCAACCCAGTGAGTAAGGATTGACCCTTAGTTTGACCTAGGATCAAGTGGACCCCACCTGAAATCCACCATTAAGTCTGTCCCTATTCTGTGTTGAAACTCAGTTTGCTCAAGTGCTTATTTGGTTCCATACTGCTTATTTGTGATCATTACTAGTTGTTTCTGGCTTATTTGAATCAGTATAGCTTATTTGTACCCATTTCCATCATTGTGGACCCCACCCAAAGTCATTTGTGCTTATTTGTGCATTCAGTCAACCAAAGTCAACTGATAAGCAAAAGGGGGTGCTACTGCTTATTTATAAGCTGATTTCAAGAGTGTTTTCACAAAAGTTTTTCATTTTCAGTAGTAAAGTAATTTTGTAAAAGAAAATCCAAGAAAAACCAACTTAATATTAAGTGATGGTTTCTATTTAATTTAATTTAAATTTTATTTTTCATTTTTAGGTTTTTATTAAGTACTTAGTATTTTTATATTTTTATTAATTACCTTATATAGTAAAGTATTTTTAGTAAAACTTTCAGATTTTTATTCTGCCATTTAGTAATTATTAGATTTAATACTAGTTTTCTTAATTATTAATTAATATTAAGTATTAAATAGCATATTTAGTTTTTATAAAGTATAACCTAGTTTTTATATATATTTTTTAGCTCTTATATAATATATTAGACTTTTAGAAAATATAATTTTAATTTCTACTGTTCATTTTCCCTTTTTCTTATTTTAATTATTTAAATTAGATTTAAGTTGATTAAAAGGTAATTAATTAGTGGATTAGCCTTAAATATAATTTTTAGAGGTTTTTATAATTTTGTAGGATTCCTGTGATGGTTAAATAATTTTATAAATTTTCTCTTAATTTTCTAAGTTAATTTAGTATTAATTGTAATTTAAATTATTTTAATTAGTTTAATTAAGTTAACTAGTTTTTAATTAATAAAAAATCCATAAAAAGACAAAAATATTTATTTTTATTTTTTATACTTTCTTCAAGTTCTAATTTAAGTTTAGAAATTATTTTTGCAAATTTTTAGTTTAATTTATAGTATTTATAATTATTAGTTAATATAAATTAGATTTTTAATTAGTTTAATTAATTAAATAATATTTAAATATTATAATATTCACTTTTATAATTTCATTTTCATTTTAAAATTTCTTTTTAAATTTTAAGGTTCAAAAAGTTTCAAAAGCACCCCATGTAGTTTGTTAATTATCAAAAACCCACTTTTCCAGTCCGTTACATGAACTTAATTGT
This sequence comes from Artemisia argyi, assembly GCA_030686995.1. Lineage (NCBI taxonomy): Eukaryota > Viridiplantae > Streptophyta > Magnoliopsida > Asterales > Asteraceae > Artemisia > Artemisia argyi. The sequence continues at coordinate 149,165,995 of CM060681.1, forward strand.
GAATTTGTGCATATCCCTGTATATCTGATCTTTGTGAATATCATATCTGTGTACAAATACCATAATAACAGTAGCAAAATCAATTCCACATCATCTGGGCTAATGTCCTCAGTGCCACTCACTCATAAACGATTTCAAACGACACCATTTCAATCTCGCTGGGATTTTAACGACCCGGGGACACACTATACTATCACCGGAGAATTGGAACAAGGCTGTCTTTGACTTGTTGACCTTGGTCAATAATATCTGACTGCTTTGGGACCAATCAATGCATCTGGCTGATTTCATTTGGTTTTGTTTGGTTCCACATCTGAATTCCGCCCCTGCATTTGGTTCTGCTATGGTTCTTCATTTGTTTGGTTATGTCTGCCTGAATATGCACTTCATCTTGTCTGTTTGCATCTGCCTGCCTGAATCTACTCTTCATCTAATTATGTCCGCATCTACCTGTCTGAATTTGCTCAGGTTCTTCCCCATATTTGTGTGGCTTTGCTTTGTTTCTGCATTTGCACTTGTGTGCCAATTCTATTCTTTTCCTCCTGCCTGATTATGTGCTTTGCACCTGTCTGCGCTTGCCTGATTTTGCTCTGCATCTAGTTCTACATGTCCTACTCTTGTTCATATTCATACTTGTGTTGCTCTACTCGAATTCTGGATTTGGTTTTGGTTTTGTATCGACTTTAGTCCATTTGTTTTTAGAGTTCACTGATTTCGCGGTGTTGGTACTATGCAGTTTTGATTGCATTGGATTAAAACTTCGTCTAGCTTCGAGTTTGCGCTCTGGGACGCTCAGAAATTATGTGTTTATATTCCAGTTGTAGTTTTTTTTTTTCTGTTTGAGAAACTATCAATGCTTACCACTGTAATATTGTGAGTTTGAGAAGGGCTTTTCGTTTAATAAGGCATATTCGCCCATAGTCATATTGGCCTGTTTAGTATTTAGTATTACGTTTGTCTATTTTTATTTAATTTCATGTAATCTATGTAGTTCAATGAATCTGATCAACATAATTGTATTTACCTTCTGATTTCTACATCCATCACACCTTAAGAATTTTATTTATTGTATTTTGTTATTATTAGCATCGAATATTCAGGATTTATGTATTGCATGCGTAAAAAATCCAAGTGTGAAATTAAATTAGTACAACAACAATAACAACAACAACAACAACAACAACAACAACAACAACAACAACAACAACAATACCTATTCCCTGCAGAAACGTGGAATGATCAAGGGAGATAGAATGTAAACAGATAATACTCCTACCTCAGGAAAAGCCCGAGGGTATGGAGACTGCTTGTAGGAAGACTTCTGGCAAGAAAAAGTCGTCGAACAATCTACTTATCTTAATGTCTCAATTTGGTAATTTAGACGCTTAAGGTGTTTTTGTTTCATTAAAATGTTTTGGATTTCAACTTGACTTCCACATCTTACTGTTAAGAGGTTGCTATAAAGTCTAAAATTACATGAAATAATATATATATATATATATATATATATATATATATATATATATATATATATATATATATACTAGCTTTCTAAGCCCGCCCGATGGGCGGGCATGACTTATGAATATCACTGAAAAAATTAGTTAATGAAAAATAAGATATAAACATAGAATGTTATTTATTGAATATATTAACAACGAAAAAAAAATGTATATCGAATATGAGAAAACAAAATTACAAAGTAGTACGTAAGAAAAAAATATACAATAAAATAAACTCAAATGCGAAACAAAGCTTCTTGTATACAACGTTTGTTGTTGATTTTGCGTAATTACCATACTTATCACAACAAAAAATCTTCAAGTTAATTATAATTTTTATGGTGTCAGTTAACGGAAAAATATTTTTAAAGACGTCGAGTTTATTTAATTTTGTTTTGGTATTAGTTTACGATTAAAAAATTTGAAGAAAAGGGGAGATTGACATACATTTTAATTGTTTTTTTTATTTAAAAGAAAGATTTGATTTGTTATTTTTAAACTTTTAGTTATTTTTATGGTGTTAGTTAACGGAATTAAATGGTTTTTTTTTTTTTTTTTTTTTTTTTTATTTTTTTTTTATTTGGTCTTAAATGGTATTACTTATTTTAATGGTTTTAAATTTGGTGAAAACTTATCATTTTTTGTCGGGTACAATTTATTCTGATCAAATGATGTAGTATATTGTATAGTTTTTATATTACCTAATTGCATCACGCCCAAATGGCGAGCTACTAAGCTTTTCATAATTTTTTTATTAGTGACATTAGACAAAAAACATTTTTGCTCATCCAATTGAACTATTAAAGATCACTAAAAACATAAACTATATACTTCGTAGATTCCATAAAGATAAGTAAAGTGACCAGCATAATACATTGTCTCATTGTGAATATACATCTACTAACTACTAAAGCTCAAATCAAACATGAAAGACCATACTCCTAAAGCTAAAACTTAACATTAAACTTTTGCAGGGACTCTAACAACTGAAATAGCATACATGTAGAAGTTGAAGCATATAATGCCTAGGGTAAACATTACTGCTATGTTGGGTTATTATAATTGATCTATATAGCTACTCCATTGTGACCAGAAACTTAAAAAGTCATCATCACAATGAAAATGCAAGGGAAGTGCAGCATATAAAACTTCATAACTTTTGAGAGTGTAATTGTCAACCACCTTTATTGCTTTGACAATATAAAGAGTTGCCCTAGGATCAAGAGTCCCCGCATGCCCAACGTATAACAAACAACTATTTCTAAAGAGAATTTATAGCATAACAGTTGTAATATGATGCTACAATTGCAAAATAGAAAAAAAATAATAAAAATAAATAAAAATAAAATAAAAAAAAGATGCATTTTTTACATTGACCAAACAGTGCAACTTCCCACAAACTGTAAATAAGGTCCATCCTACAAAACAACATTATCTTTAAGAAGATATGGTGGTCACGCCGACTAAAACATAACGCAACATAATTATATATATATACTAAAAGTGGGGAGTTTGATGGTGCAGTATCGTGCTTCAAAGGATTGTACGACACAGTGGTTTCTACAGTAACCGAGCCGCTGTAGCATGTTGTACGCTACAGTGGTTTGTACAGTAATTTTATTTTTTTTATTTTTTTTTTATTTTTTTATTTTTATTTATTTATTTTTTTTTAATATCCAACCAATACAAGATTTACATAACAAAATAAACAAAAAAATTTATATAACTTAATAACAAATCATAAAAAGAAATAGCATAATTCCGGCAGCACAACGCGATCACAATTTCTTCCCCAGCGTCAGACTCGCCGTTACAACAGCAGCAAGCGGCGGCAAATGGTATCACTACAAAAAATAAAAAAAAAACACGTTAGATCTAAAAAAATGTATGCATCTACAAAAAAATATATAGATAAAAAAAATATGGACCTATAAAATTTTAGATCGAAAATAGAAATTCAAATATACCAAGTTATGCCATGATCTTTTTTCACTCAAGAAAATCTGACGTGATTCATGTGCATTTAAATTTTATCAACAAATTAGAAATTTTATTAACACTAACACGATATAAAAAAATTCCGCAATACACCCAAAATCAGACAAATATGAAAATCTAGAAAAAAATGTATAGACCTATGAAATAAAGTATAGATATACGAAAAAAATATATAGACATCAAGAAAAAAAAATAGATCTATGAAAAAAAAACTACATATCTAAAAAAATGTAAGGCGCGTGAGGGGTTTTATCGAGAAGGAATGAAGGTGAGAGGTGGTGGTAGTGTCTCGGTGGTGGTGACAGCGGCGGTCGTCGCGCGTAGGTGGTGTTGTGGTGGGAGCCGAGGGCTCAAAGTTTCCACAAATGATAAGGGTTAACCGATCTATCGAATCGGCAAGAAAAAAAAACGCCGGAAAATATTCCGGCGACGGCGACGCCGGAAACTGCTATTGTTGCCGAACATGATGAAGATTCCGGCGAGGATGTAGAGAGAGAAGAGATTTTGTGTGTGTGTGTTTTAATTTTAATGAAATAAAATAAATAAAAAAGGTTTATATAAGGGAGGGACCAAAGTGAAAATTGAAAATGTGGGGGTGTGAAACGAAACTTAGGGGCGGAGGGACCAATTCTGCCACTTTGCCAATTCTTTTCACGAAAACACCGCTGGGCTCATTCGACATAGCAAACGGGTTCAAAAAATTACAAAACCTTCGCTATTGTTCACGAAATAATTTTTCCAATAAAAACAACAATAAATACGTATAACTTTTTCGAAGTTAATTTATTTCGCATAAAACTTGCAAACGAATATTAGAAAATCAACGAGCTTTTAAAACCGTAAAACTTATTATTCGCAAAACACAAAACATACAACATAAAACACATATCTAAACACTCCCGCCGCAACGCGCGGGTTTCCCTACTGGTTCACACTTAAACAGGGAATCACACAATGACAATAGACTTTGCAAAATTTGGGCATTGTAACTCCCAAATGTGTGACATAAAGATTTACCATCAGATTCAAATTAAACATCATTAGTTGTCCCGAGAAAATGCAGAAGCACTAACATTTGTTGCAATTGAGAAAATCGAGTAGGGGTTGATTCACCTCATTAGGGGATTGTTCGTGAATAAAATGAGAACCTTCAGGAAAGTATGTGATTTCCAGATTAGGCATATATTTCTTGACCTCCCTACTCTTCAAATATTCCTCCATTCCAAGAAACTTAAAAACGTAGTCTTTTTCACCCATTATAAACAATGTTGTAGCTTCTATTTTCAGTTCATTTGGATCTTGTTTTTGAGATTCGATTTTCTCGGTGAATGACCTGTAACAGTTAATGGCATTATGAACACTTAAAAAAGAATTTATATAAAGAAAAAAATAGTGCAAAATTTAAGTATTATTGCTTTCAGGATACATCTTGTACGAACTTGATGTGACAATAGTAGTAACATAATATTATCAAAAATGTTGTTTGATTCCATCTTGAGTTAAAATATAGTGTGTGTCTATTCTCATTCCAATGCTCACGTTGTGGTGAGGGCGAGTAGTTTGGGTATTTGGAGAATAAACTTCTTGGCCACCATAATAGATAGATGAACTGAGATAGCTTGGTTCTGCTGCTGTTTCATTTTGGTACATGAGATTCCCTTCCATTTCGCCCATGCTCCTTTGTTCCTTGTATTCTATATAATGCCAAAACATGAAGTACCTTCACATTCGATTAAATAATACTTACTCCGTATATGATTTTAGCAACCAAGTAACTAACCTGGTGCTGATTGTTTGCCACTTCCATATCGACCTATCTCATTTTAGGAAGGGGTGTTTAGGAATGCCTGTTTAACTACTAATTAAGTGTCACAACATAGAAGATATGTGACTATATTGAGCAATCATAAATACTTCTTAGTCATTTTATAAATGGAATTTGCTATTATTATAATCGCATCCAAACACGATCTCTTGAAATCTGTTCTGTTGCTACAATGCCAAACACCCTCTAATTCAGAAAAAAATCATATATAAATAGCAAACTTGGCATCTTAAGGTTAGATTGTATGCAGTGTTTTAAGGTTCATAACAGCAAAATAATATCATACCTTTCTTCTGTACCCTCAATTGGGTTCTTAGGGTCTGGATCCTTGTTGAGCGTCTTGCAGCCTTTTAGACCTTTAACTGATGCACCAGATACAGCAGCCTACACCCCAAAAAATCTACTTAAATCGACACACACACAAGTTACATCTTTTTTAAAAGAAATTGCTCTCACCTTGTATAATACTGCATTATTTTGTGTTCAAAGAATTATATCTGCAAAATAGTCATCCTCATTCTCACAGTCCTGCGGGAAAACCACGATTTTATTAGAATATTTATACCACTGAATAGCTAGAAGAGGCACATGCCAAACAGATTAATTAGTTAAGGAAAGATAAAAGTTGCCCAAAGTCTAATCTCCGTGCATATAAGCTTTTTGTTTGTTTCTATCTGTAATCATAATTGAGCCCCTATTCACTTGCAAATATTGAAACTAGAAAGAAGTGTTTGAAGTTAAAGTGACCCGACCAGTCTATTTCGTCCCCTAACTCGTTTCAACCAATACAAAAAAAGTTACTGGTTTTAACCTGGAACGATTTGCCCTGTTACCTTACCCACCCACATATCTTTCCACCTCTACTCTACAGGTACTGTTCTATCTATATCTCTGCTCAGGTTGGTGACAAAAATCTAACCGTGTATGTACTCGACCTCTTCTTTCATATCACCGTAGCCATTAGACGAAGAAGAGCACACATTTTGTGAATCACGATAGTTTATATTAGGTGGAGCCATGCCGGTAATGTTCTACCATTTTCTTTGCTTGGAAACTCCAATGACAATGCATAGACAAAGCTGATACATTGAAAAAACTGAATGTTCACCTTTAAACTCCCAGAGTGATGTCCACTGAGCCCGTATGATTTTATGAGCCATATGGTGTCCAATTTCAATTTTATATTAGGCTAAAATGTTCAGATAACTCACCTAAGGACCAGCAAACCGTTGCGCTCAATACTGAATCCAACATGACGTTCCTTCTATGACATGCAAGTGATCCGGGAACTAAAAAAGGTAGAAGTCCGTTTAAAGAAAAAAAATTACATGGACCATTATTTAAAAATATAATTCTTTTTAAAGTGGTCATTATATTAATTATGATCATATGTTATAAATTGTTTAATTTCAAAATACCATTATAAATGTAATTTTACTTTACGAATAAATACCTATGTTATAAAGTAATACCATAATGAACATTATTAGTTAATCTAGAGCAACATGATATTGTTGGTATTATTCTTTTTAAAGTGGTCATTATATTAATTATATTCACTTTTTGTTGTACCATGTCTGTAGAACCTGATACAGGAAAAGGAACTTTGCTTACATGTAAGCCCTCTTGTCACATTCCTTCTAGACATCAAAACCAATATGCTTTCTGAATTCAACACTGCACTAATGTCATCCTTACGTTGCGTACTGTCTTCGAAATCTATTCTTTCTCCGTTAGAGTTTTTTAATGTTGATGAAGAAAGAAGTTGATCACTTTCACGTGTCTCGGATTCATCAATACTAACTTTGACTTCAGTACCAGAAGTATCAACAACCTCTGGAGAGCTCAAATCCTGAACAGAGGTTTTGATATGATCATGTGCGCGCGGACATATTCTGATGAGCAGTATCAAATAAAGGAAACCCAACTTTCTGCAAAGATGCTGAGAGTGAAGATAGGCCAGAAAGAACAAAGGTTTTGATATGATCATTGTTGCTTGAGAATATAGCCATTCCATTGGGGGCAGTGGTAGAAAACATTGCCCGTTGATTCAAAATGAATGAATTTTCAAGGATCAAGTGGTATGCCATGATAACCACAAACTGAATAACACATTTAATTCTTTTGAGTTCATCACTGTGAGATCCTTCAGCAAAATCTGTATGAATAACATTCACAGTCATTGATGATCAAGTTCTAAAACTTATAATTGCACCAATAATGCAGCATGAGTTCATATAACTAATCCAAATAGATCTTTCAATAAAAGGTTGCACTTTGCAGTGTCAAGAATCATTACAATTATCTATATATTTAAGGAATAAAACAACTTTGACAAAAGAATCAGATGGGTACAATCTCAATTTAATGCATTTAAGAAGCATCAAGAGAACTTAACTGCTAAAATCAAGCTTTTAGAACCCATGCCATAGTTGTTTAAGCTGATTGTTGTAATACCTCAACAAATGCATCTTTCACCAGTGGGTATGAATCTGCTACTCTGAGAAGTAATGTCAAAGTTGTAGGTAGATCTGTCACAAGAAATTTAAATAATATCTCATAAGGGGCATCATTTGTACATCTTTCGCGACTTATCCGCCCCTCTTTTTCTTAACTTGAGGATTTGCGTCAAGACCCATGCTGTCAACAGTTACGGCTTGCGCCTTTGACCTTGTAGCTCTAACCCGACCAACCACATTTTCCTCAACTAATTCACTACCCTTCTTTTCATCTTTAACTGGCCTTTCACTTTTCTTGCTGAAACAACATAATCTTTGTTTTTGTCTAGATATCGTTTAGATTGATATTGAACCAGAATATACATATAGGAAAATATTCAGGTCTGGACAAACATTAGTATCTTTGTACTTTTAGATATTCTAAACTCAAATTACCTCTCCATCATAATGGGAAATCTTAAAATCACTGCGACCCAATTTGGGTTAGACAAATCGCGCATGACTTTTAAAAGTCTGATACATCTTTTGTGAAAATGTTTCATGTGTTGACTTGGGAAACATACTGGTAACACAATAAGTGATCATTAGTTAGCAAAATTCTTATTTAGTATATTATAAATGCATTAGAAAGTATATTAACAAAAGTGTGTGTTTGGACAGTAAAACACAACGTACCAGGCATCATCAAGTAGAGCAATAATTCTAATAGTAATTCGCTCCTGTACTCCCATCAATTAAACCCTTCCATGGTTCGGGTAAGATTGTATTAGGTGGGGCGTAACGAATCCTAAGAATATCAGTGGCTTCATCAGCAGCCATTACCCAAGATGATCTGCTGTAGCTTGTGATAACTTGAAAAGAACATAACACAGTTGTTATGTATTTCAAATGGGAAAGACAGAAAAAAGCTATCAAAAGGAAACGATTCAAATGGTTAACACCAGCACAAAATGTGCTTGTAAATTACTAAATTTGCAATGCATACAATTTTATAGAGAGTGTAAAAGCAGCCATATATCGACTTTTACAGTATGAATATTTTCATTGGCTCCTAATTAGCTGGCATTTGTGGAATCCATGCTTGTTTGTGACTTAATTTATGAGGAAATACTTTTCACTGGTTTCGAGAAATCAATGTGTGGATCGGTTGAGAGTCATTCCAACCGGAATCTTTCATATCTGCACGAGAGGCCACTCCACTGTATGCGAAAAAAATTAAAATAGTGGCCAGGGAAGCCGTAATTTGTTATTGGAGAAGCCTGAGCGTATTTGCCAAAGACTAACGTCGTATCCTTATACAATTTTTTTTGCCATTTGTCCATCTTCTCGCAACCAAATCCTTGAATCTGGTAAGCCAAACCGACTTAGAAGAGATTCTCAAAGCTTTTGCTTTCTCTCAATCCACTTTTTCATGAATTGCATAACCCTATAACATAGAAAATATAATTAGCGGAAATCAATAGATACTTAGTACATGTTACGCACGTTTTATTGATTGGCCATGTATTTTTTTTGTACAAACCATTAAACCAAGCATAATGCAACAAAAATTTGTTGGAGTTTGGGTACGAATATGTTTTGTTGTCCACCTGCGGTAAATCTTAACTTGAATAGCCATGTTGAATGTGATGAGAACAAACCTGGGATAAGATGAATTACTTTCACAAGTTGAGATTTCAGGTGATGATTCAGACAGGACATTGCTATTAGCTTGTGCTTCTTCAGGATACTGATGCTCGGACTCTTCATTCTGCCCATTCAATTGCTGAGCTGGTAATGTTGTTTTCCAGCAATTACCTTTGGTATGATCCCCTGCATACACATGGCGGTACTAATATTATCTATTTATCAAGGATATATTGAGCTATTTTGCTTAAACTGCTTATCTCTCAAAGGTAAAATGATTTCTACATTTTATTATTCTAAAAGACATATGTGTCACAATGATCAAGCAGATACTTCAATAGTATAAAAGCAATGTACCTTGTGTTTAATTTTCCTCGAGAAAATTAGAACCACAGCTTCCAAAAAATTTCTGCTGGTAAGAGTGTAATTCCTATAATGCTGGTCTACCAACTTGCGGGTGCTAATAACCTAAAAACTTCTCAAGCAATGACCCAATTGAAAATCATATAATAAATACTATGACAGGTAATGAGATGTGGATTTTATGTCAAGTGAGCAACAATTAATGCAACCGCAAGGAGATTTTGCTGAAGGGCATCCATCTCGTGCTCCAGTCCTGCAAATCCGATAGCCATAGAATCCCAATGGACTTGTGGATGGGCATGGGGAGTTTACTGGATATCAGCATGCATGAAAATACGACAGTAAGATATACATGATTAATAGAACAATTTAACAACATATTATGCTAATAAAAATGTGATCTTATGATTCTAACCTTTAAACCTTTTTGGTTATACACGATTAAGAGAACAATTTAACAACATATTATACTAATAAAAACGTTATCTTATGATTCTAACCTCTTTGGTTTAAAGACATTATAACGGCCAAAATCAGAAGTAGAAAAGATCTCGTTTGTTACATATTAGGGTTTTGAGAAAAACTATACTGTTTAATTAGGTTTGGAACTCTATATACGTATTAGATATGTAGATAAGTTCTAAATTTAAATTGTCTAAAAAAAGGTTGCATAGGTTTATAGATTTTGGATTTGCAAGATATACTCAAAAAATGTGTTGGTTTAGTGGTTATCATGTTTGTTAATGTTACCAACAACCTAGGTTCGATCCTTGCAAGTGGCAAAATTTTTATTAAAAAAAATACGAATTTTTAAGTAAAATAAATTATTCCGAATTTAACTAATAAATAATTGCTTACATGGCCTGAATGTGATGACATGGCTGATTATGAATTACTGGGCAAAATAATTGCTTACATGGCCTGAATGTGATGACATGGCTGATTATGAATTACTGGGCAATGAGCTGGCGTTTACGTGGCATTATCTACGTGTAACGCCTCCTGTTATATATATATATATATATATATATATATATATATATATATATATATATATATATATATATATATATATATACACACACACACACTTTCTAATAGGACTAAGTTTGTAGATACGCAACATACTTTCTCATAAGTACCGAAATACGTAACCTACTAAAAATAATCCGTATATCGCTAACAAACTTTCAAACTTGGCTAAAGATACGTAATGTTGACCGGATTTTTACCTGGTTGACCGGTTTGTAGGTAAACATTTAAAAAAACATACATTATTGGTCCTTGTTGTTTGCGTCTGTTTTTACCGGTCATCCTTTAACTTTATTTTAGTTATAAAAGTTACAATAATAGTCCTTGTCGTTTGGGTTGACTTTCACCTTTAGTCCCTTGACATTATTTTCACTTTTTCGCCCGTATTTACACGTTTTGGTCCGTTTTTGCACGTTTTCTTTCGTTTTTTTCAATTTTATAAAAAAAATCGAATAAAATTTTTTTTGAATAAATATTTGAATAAAATATTTTCAAAAAAAATATTTTTTCTAAAATATTTCCAAAAAATATTTTTCTAAAATATTTTCGAAAAGAAATATTTTTTCTAAAAAATATTTTTTTTGGAAATATTTTAGAAAAAATATTTTTTTTTTCGAAAATTTTTTAGAAAAATAGATATTTTTCTAAAGTATTTTCGAAAAAAAATATTTTTTCTAAATTTTTTTTTCTGAAATATTTTAGAAAAAATATTTTTTTTCGAAAATTTTTTAGATTTTTTTTTTCTAAAATTTATTTAGAAAAAAAATAAAAAAAATTTAGAAAAATATTTGAATAAATAAAATATTTTTTCGAAATTTTAAAAAAAAAAATTAATAAAATATTTTCGAAATTTTTCTAAAATATTTTAGAAAAAAATATTTTTTAGAAAAAATATTTTTTTTCGAAAATTTTTTAGAAAAATATTTGAATAAAAAAATATTTTTTTTGATTTTTAAAAAAAATATATTTGAATAAAATATTTTCGAAAAAAATTATTTTTTCTAAAATATTTTTGAAAAAAAGTATTTTTTCTAAAATATTTTCGAAAAAAAAAATTATATAGAAAAAAATATTTATTCAAAAAAAAGTTTATTCGATTTTTTTTTTATAAAATTTTATTCGATTTTTTTTATAAAAGTAGAAAATGAAAGAAAACGTCCAAAAATGGACCAAAACGTGTAAACACGGGCGAAAAAAGTGAAAATAAAGTCAAGGGACTAAAGGTGAAAGTCAACCCAAACGACAAGGACCATTATTGTAACTTTTATAACTGAAATAAAGTTAAAGGATTACTGATGACAACAGACGCAAACCACAGGGACCAATAATGTATGTTTTTTTAAATGTTTACCTACAAACCGGTCAACCAGGTAAAAATCCGGTCAACATTACGTATCTTTAGCCAAGTTTGAAAGTTTGTTAGCGATACACGGATTATTTTTAATAGGTTACGTATTTCGGTATTTTTGAGAAAGTATGTTGCGTATATACAAACTTAGTCCTATCTAATAAACCGGAATAATTTACAAGCCCTCTAATGCATGCGATGCAATCAATGCGATGATGTGTCTCGCTTGTGATTGGCCGATGATTTAATACGTACAACACATCATTGCACTTCTCCATTAGCTTCATTTTCTATGTGTCATATTCGATTCACTTCTCTTATTTTTGTTAAGTCATTAAATTCTTTAATTCTCTCATTGATTGTAACCGAATAGCTAATAATTTTCAATACCATATCCTTTGAAATCAAATCATCCTCTCCAATTCAAAACACAAACACAGACAGTTAACCCTAAAAACTACCGAAATCATCAACCAAAATAAATCCACCATAATCATCCCAAAAATACACCAATCATCGAAAAAATGTTTTACGCATTTTTTGATTCAATGGTAAGCTACCAACTGCATAAGCATTTTTTTCTAAATTTTTTTAGGGTTTTGATACAATAATGAGTTTGTATGATTATATTTTTGTAATATAATTATGTAGCGATTTTTTGTGGTCCATTTTTGTAGCGAATGTTTAATCTGTTTTAAGTTATTTTAATTCATAAAAATTATGTTTTGCATTTTAGAAAATGATTCGGCTATCAAATTAAATACTTTAGTGTTTTAATTTGAATGATTTTTGTGGATCAAGGATATTCACTTGATTTGCAAAACCATAAACTTTGAACTATATGCAGGTTTGTTTGAAATGGATTGAATCATAAACTATGTTCTCCTTAAAATGTGACTTTTGTGGGTACGAAGATGAACATTATATTTTTGCTTTTACTTGCAAAGAAGGTTATGATGTATGAAGAAAATGAATGATATAGTGTATCCAGTAGCACGTGTATGTGTGCATTTATTCATATACACAGTTAAACATGAAATGAGTTGATTGTTTCTATAAAAAAAAGTCAAGGACAATGTTGTTATCTTTTTTTAAAGGTATTTGAGGTGATGATAAAGCAAGAGCAGGCCCGTCTTACTGAATTGGTAGCAGAGAAGGCTAATCAGGAAGCTATTCAGGCTCACCATGATATTGTAAGTAACGTTACTGTTATAGGCCCATTTTTCGTATCACTTTACGTTTGTTTCTGTTTTTGGACTTTTGAAAATACGGTTTATGTTTTCAACTATTGGTTCATTACAGGTTTTATGTCTAGCGGTTAGAATTGCTTTCTTCAAACATATTGCTGAGCCACTGCAAGACTGCAATGCTAACTTTAGACCTGTAGGTGTTCATACACAGGTAATAGAGACATGGGCAAGTTGGGTAGTGGGTACAAAATGATAATTTTGTGGATTGTTGGATGATATTTCTTTCATGTATCTGTTCACTCATAGCATACCTTGCTCACTTTCTCATATAAGCCACCTAATGCTTATGATGAGCTTATACCATCAGTCCTTATTCATCATTATCAGTTGCAGCTTATCTTCAAGTAAGTGTTCCTAATTAGCTTCTTGCTTCCTTAGTCATAATTGCTTATTATGACAGCTTGTAGCTTATTTGTGATTATTGTAGTATAGGACTGTTTAGTAATTGCATATTTTAGCTTTATAAATCTCATGTCACTGCCTTAGTATAGTATTATTTGCATTTCTTTATTCTATTGTTCTTTCGTGTATTTTACTGTTCATTTAGCTCATTTATAAGTTTACTTATCTGTTCTTGATAACTAGTTTGGTAGGTTAAGCTTAAATCTCATAGTTGTAGTGTTTACTTAGGAATTAAGGGGTGTTTGAATTAGGTGAGTTCACTGTGCACTAAGAATTTTCTAGTGGTTTCTTCTGCATCAATAGCTCACTTAGGTCACATTAGAAGGTTTTAGGCAATAAAATTTACATCTCATAGCCTAAAATTCAAAAGTGCTTATAAAATCTTCATAAGTTGTGAAACTGCTGCTACATACTGCCCAATCTCTGCAATTAGTGTCTTAGTTTGTGATTTAAGTGATTGTGGTAATTTAAATAACATATTAGATTAGGCGTAGGTTGTTAAAGTTCAGATTAGTCAAAACTTGTGGTGCAATCAGAAAGTCAAATCCTGCAGCCATCAGGTTCAACACCATCTGTTCTCAGGTCTTATTGAGGGAACGATTAAGCTTTTAAGTCATCTCTTTTTGTGGATTTAGAATCTCTATAGGATCAAGTTGATTTTGCCCCCATTAGTTTGGACATATCTGCTTATTAAGACAGCTTATTAGGCCGGTAAAGTTGCATGGTTTAAGCTTACATCTGTTTTCAAATATAAGGGCTGCAATTGCTATAAATTGATTTGGTTCTGAGTTTTATTGTTCTTTTGAGTTCATTTAAACATTTAGAAGCTAATTTCACTGTTGTAGAGCCATTTGAGTAATCTGCTTGCTTATCGGCTTACTCACATAGTGCTTATTTCCACTGTTGAGACCAAATCTGTGTTTCTGAGTTCCTTTTGGCTTAGAACTATTCATTTAAGCATTTTTGAGTCAAAAACACAATTTGTCAAAGTTTGGTCAACTCTGGATCAAAGTGCTTATTAATAAGCCCTTCATTATAAGCTGTTATAAGCCATTTTGCATTTCCTAAGTTTATTTTCAGCTTTTCAAATTTTTCTTAAGTTTAGAATAATATTCTAGAATTTCTCCAAATTTTTCATATTTTTCCAAATTGATTTGCTATTTTTCTTATTTTATTTTCATTTTTATTCAATTTTTAATACTTTTTAATTACTAAGAAATCCAAAAAAAAAAAAAAAGAAAAAGCCAAGAAAAATCAAAAAATAACTTTAAATTTATTTTCATTTGTTTTAGAATTTTAGAAATTTAACTTGCATTTTTCCATTTATTTTGAATTTAATTTGAATTTTTATTAATTTTTAATTAGATTTAATAGTTTTTAATTCCCAAAAAATACACAAAAAGCCAAAAAAAGTACTTTTTAGTTTTGAAATTACTTTTTAGTTATTTTTTAAATTTCAAAATTAATTTTGTATTTTTCTCACTTTATTTGCATTTTCTTTTAATTTTTAATTAGTTAATTAGTTTTTAATTCATAAAAAATAAATAAAATGACAAAACAATATTTTTTTTCTCAAAATTTTCTTTTAGCATTTTTAACTTAGGAAAATTATTTTCGAGTCCGTAGGAGTAGTATAGCTTAAATTTCACGTTTTATTTCGTGCGTTAATGTTTATTTTACGTTTAAGCTTACGTTTTCAATTTTACGTTACGTTTTTAGTTTTCTTATTTGAAATACATGTTTAAGTGATTATTTGTGCTTCATTAACTTATTCATTAGTGTAATCTCATCAAAATCACTTTTTACCACTTTCACGACACGTTTCACGAATCGAGAATTCAGAATTCCATTCACACCTTTGTTGGGACACGACCCAGGGAAATACTTTCCTAAGCATTTTTTCGAAAAAATAAACCTATACTATACTAAAACGATTATATCAAATGGAGCCGCTGCCAAAATTTAAAATTTTTAAAATTTTTAAATTTTTAAATTTTAAAATTTAAAACGATTATACTATACACCAAAATTTAAAATTTTTGTCACCTTTTTATTGCAAAAAAAAAAAAAAAAAAAAAAAAAAAAAAAAAAAAAAAAAAAGTCATTTGCTTTTATAAAAGTTTCAACCTTTATTTAGTTTTAGCTTATTATTCTTATCTTTTCTCTTCTACACCCTCTAGCTCGATTCAAACAATAAAAGTGATGCATGAGCTTATTAAGCTCGGCTTATTTTCCAAATAAGCCTTGACATCCCTTAAGTTTGAGAGCACTTTTTTATTTTTTTTTAGCTTTTCAAGTAGCTTATTAATTAGATCTAGTAGTTTTATCAAGTTTTTAATAAAAAAGTTTGCAACTTTTTGAGTTTTTCTTGAACAATAAGCTATTTAATAGCTTGTTCATTTAGATCTAGTCCTTAAATATACCCGATTCGCGTCTATTCTTCGTAGTAGGCAACTTAGCTTCGGGTGGACTTAGATCTAATAGTATTTAGTTATAAAGTTTTAATCTTTTTACTTTTTAGATCACTTTGAGCTTATTTACATTTAGTACTAGTGCTTATTATTGTTTGTTATTCACTAATCCTTGTTAAAGTTTGTATTTTTCTTTGTTTCTCATCAATTCTACCGCTAAGGCCGGAGCTTAAGGATCTTTAAGCAAATTTTATACATAAAGTTTGAGACTTTAGTAATTTTTAAGCTTGTTAGTAAATAAAGTTTTAAACTTTACTTACTAATTAGTGGATAAGATTAATAAAGTTGTAAACTTTATTGATAATTTGTTCTTATTAGATTGGGTGGTTTATTCCTCTCGTGTATTCATCCGGGTTCTACTTTCTTTACTTTTTGAATCTTTAGTAGTTACAATTTTAGCGTAATAATTATGTTTATGTTTATTGAATTATTTGCTATGTGTTTATTTGCTTGCTTAGTATAATTTAGTTCGTTATTTTTAGTTGTTATCTTTATCGTTAGATTATTTACTTGTTATTAGTTTTATTATCTTTGTTTTAATCCTTATCATTTTAAATTAAAAAAAAAAAAAAAAAAAAAAAAAAAAAAAAAAAAAGTCGGATCACTAGTTTTATTTTTCTTAGAATCTACATAGCTTTTAGTACTTTTCCTTAATTTTTCATATTTTTCCATATTAGTTTAATATTTTCGATTTTATTTTTAGAAAAGTATTTTATATATATATATATATATATATATATATATATATATATATATATATATATATATATATGCGTTCATGTGGTGACCACCTTTAATATAAAAACAATAGGAACCACTAGAAATATGAAATGTGGCGTTTTCAAGGAAAAAAAATCAAAACTAATTGATAAATATTTAGGGGTATTATAGGTATTTGGCTTCCCCTAATTTACTGCATAAGCCTAAAACATCCAATTTTCCTTGTCATAGCTCCACATTTATTTCTCTCTCATCACCTCTATTTCAATTTGTGAGTGCTGAAAAAATCAACTCGTCGGAATATGCGTAAAAGACGTAGCCGCCTCCAGAATCTGGGTAAGTATCCTTAATCGCCGCCGCCGGATCTTCTTTTTTTCAAACCCCTATTCGTAACATGATCGGCAATCGGCGATTATAAGATATAACCTCGTCAAGAATCGATATTTGGACGACAATCGGCTGGTACAAGATCCGACCTCGTCAAAAATTTAACGAGTTCAAACGCCGCCACCGCCTGTTGTTATAGGGAGACCAACCACATTGTGGATTCTCAAAAAGGAACTTTGAATCAAACGTGGAAAAGTTGGCTTGCAAGGTATTTATTAGTAAGTTACATGGAGTCATGGACCTCTTTAATTATATTTCTTGTATACATAATAATCTTATTATCATTGTGGAGAATACTTAATATTTGGTGCAGTGACGGACAGGGTTACCACTTACCATAATCTAGTTTTATTTTTGCTGCTCTTTAATTTCGAAAAATGTCGAAAGCAGGATGGTTCTAAAGACAATGTTACTAAACACCAGACGTTAGCTTCTTTAAAGGGGTTGGAGATATTTTTTTTTTCTGTTTTGCAGGTTGTAAAACGTAAAATATGTGCAATAGTCACCAAAAGAACATTGATTGAATCTTGGCATATATGTTTTTAAAGAATTTGGCATATAAGTTTTAAAGTGTTGTGCAGCAGTTGTTACTTTAGTTATAGATTTGTGTTTTATTAGTGGTTGTAGATGAAAGTTTAATTTATATGTACCATAAAGTGTAATTTACGTGTACTAGTGTTTGTGTATTACGTAGTAGATAATTATGTTTGAGTTTTTCCATTTGTCTATTGATTTTGTTAATGGAATACGGAGTATCACCTTTGGTTATGTGTATGATTGAAGTTTACAACTGGGCATAAAGAAACGAACTAAAATATAAGGACATATTACTTTTGGTTATGTGTATCAACTTTACAACTAAAATATCACTTTTTGTTACGTGTATCGTTGAAGTTTACATCGGGGCACTGAAGTCTATACTCTATATCAAATTTTTGAAGGAAAAAAAAATGTATCAAAAGACTTAATTTGTCACTAAAATATGTCATAACAATTAGTGTGTCACTACAAACGTATCAAAAAAAATTTGTGTCAATATATATGTGTCAAGGAAATTTATGTGATAAATATAATGTATCACTAAATGTACTAAAATTTTGCAGTGCGTCACGTGCATTACTAAAATCTTGCTGCTACATATCAAAAGACTTAATTTGTCACTAGAATATGTCATAACAATTAGTGTGTCATTACAAACGTATCAAAAAAATTTTGTGTCAATATATATGTGTCAAGGAAATTTATGTGATAAATATAATGTATCACTAAATGTACTAAAATTTTGCAATGCGTCACGTGCATTACTAAAGTCTTGCTGCTACATATCAAAAGACTTAATTTGTCACTAAAATATGTCATAACAATTAGCGTGTCACTACAAACGTATCAAAAAAATTTTGTGTCAATATATATGTGTCAAGGAAATTTATGTGATAAATATAATGTATCAATAAATGTACTAAAATTTTGCAGTGTGTCACGTGTATTAAAATTTAATGAGTCACTATAAATGTATCAAGAAATTTATTGCCGCTACATATATATACTAAAATTTTAGTGTGTCATTATATATGTATCAAAAAATTTAGTGTCACTACAAATATGTCAAAAAAAAAAAAAAAAACTAGTGTCACTATATATGTATCAAAATATTCATGTATATATAATGTATCAAAAAAATTGACGTGTCACTATATATGTATCAAAATTGGTGTATCACTATTTTTTAGTGTGTCATAAATCAAATATAAAAAATTAGTGTAATCATAAATTTGACTAAAACAAATTTAATTGACACGTGTATTTGCCACTATTAATGTATCAATTAATGAATTTGACTAAAAAGAATTTTATTTCGCTAAAACAAATTAAATTGCCACAATAAATGCACATATTTCACGTATTTTGTTTGCACAAATGTATCATAATGTGCCATCAAAGTTCTTTTTAATTACAATATTGCCATCCATCAAGTTACATTTAAATCTAATCTAGTTTGTATGATCTCACGGTTCACGTTGGTCCCTATTATATCAATATACTAACCATAGGGCTTTGTTGTAACAGTGCCCCCAATTTTGCTACTACCATACTTTGTGGTACAAGCATATTAGCGGGCGTTACTACCAAAATTGCTCCCCCACAGACTTTTTTAAAGTTGCTATAGTGGATATGGTGTATGTAAACAGTGTTAGCAATAGTGATTTGCTCCTCCCAAACGCCTTCTTCCACCCCCCACACACAGACACACACATATTAATCAACGACAAAAAAATATAACGGGGGCGTTCTTGAAGCTTCTTCGACACAAACGCACGCACACACGCAATTGGTAGATCACAGTAACTCACACGCAGAGATCAAATCGGTCGCTTTTCTGAAATTAGGGTTACTCCAGCTGTGTTTTTGATTTTGTTTATTATGGTTTACTTTTAGTTGATTAATGGTTTAATTGAGTTGTTTCTTTTCGATTTTTTCTTTTAAATTCTAAAATTAGGTTTTTGTTAGAATTTAATGTTTTTGTTAATCTGGGTTTTTTTTCCTGATTTTTTTGCAGCTTCCCTTGCCGTTGCTGAGATTTTCAAGGTACATCTTTGGTTAAAATTGCTATCTTTAGTTAAAATAATAGCATATGATTGGTATGTGGTGTTGTATTATACAAACAAGGATCTCCTCTCTGTGTTCATCTATGGTCAGATTGTGTCTCACACTCTCACAGGCATGCATTTTAATGTTGGGGAACTAAGCGATTTGGATGTTTATGAATTAAATGAAATTTTGATGATTTTTTACTTCCACTAGAGAAATTGCTACTCTTAGTCCACCCACTAGAGAAATTGCTTCATAGTTATTTGGGGAAGATGGGAGGGCAAGGGTTTTTAGTGTTGGGGACTCGAGGTCAGATTATCATAAACTTTTTTCTTCAGGTTCTGAGTACAGCAAAGCAAATAAGTGATCACGACTGTGTATGCCAATGTTAATCAGAAAGATAGACAAATCACATTGCGACAAATAGACAAGTCACTTCCAAAAACCCCGATAGTTTAGTTTGCTTATAATTCACTTTTTTTACATCTTACTAAAGTAGCATATACTATATCCCTTCAATTAACCTTTTTAAAGCAGATATCAATAGACCCGTAGCCAAACTTTTAACGATAACTTTTGAGAGCCAGGCAGCTTATGATACAGAAAGTCAGCATACGAGGTTGGTGATTATGTGAATAACAATTTTTTCGGTAATGCATTGTTTTATTATTCTCATTTTCGAAAATCATTGCCCACAGGCGTTTTTTGTTCCACAACAAAAGTATAACTAAAATTATAATGCTCATTCTAGGCAGCGCTAGAACGAGATCCTAGGAGTAGGCAGTCTTACTATTTTTTTTAGTGTTAAGATTGAAGAAACGACGTGCGCATAGCTAACTTAAGTAAACGTTGCTGAAAACAAAGTAGAAAACTAGAAATAAGATAACTTGCTACATTTGAAAGCACATGCAGATATAGTTAAAGCTAAATCTATTATAGTATTCCTACTGCAATATTGTTCTTAAACATGTGATTCAGTGTCAACACATACTAGGGGTTGTTTGGCGTTCCATCGAAACTACATAAGATACCGATGTGAGGTTATAATAGGAATGCCAAATGTTTGGTTCAGGCTATAACAAGCAAAAAATGTCTTTGGAGCGGACTGCAAATGCGTTTCACAAGTGTGTGAGGTAAAAAAAATGATCTTTTAAATTTTATTAGTAAACTATGCTAGGCAGTAGTTTAATTTCAAATGTTCGCTCATGTAAGGGAATAAGCGGTTTATAGGTCGGAAAAAAGCCAAAAAGAATCTGAATAGTATATTTACTTAGTTGTTTACTTTGCGAATATAACCATATCAATATACATAAAGAATCAGTAAATCATAAATAAACCATATCAACATACTCAGAGTCTGCAAATCAGCTTGGTAATAACAGGTAACCATCCTCTTTTCAGGTATGTACAAGCATGTAATCAGAGTGTGCAAATATATGAATGAGGGTTTTTGTCTGTTACAGTTTTGTATCATCTTACGGGGCTGAAATGGGGTCGTTTTTGTGCTGAAATGGACGCCGAAACATGTGCGTTTGGGTGCTGAAATGGGTGGCTTTGGGTGCTGAAACGTGTGGGTTTAATGGCCGAAATAGGCGGGTTTGAGGGCTGAAATGGGTGAATTAGGGGCTCAAATGGGTGTGGGTGTGGGTGTGGAGGCTAAAATCAGTGGGTTTGGTGGTGGATTTTTCTGCTGAAACGAGAGTGGAAGTGGATTTGGTTGCTGAAACAGGTGGTTTGGGTCCTTAAATCTGTTTAACCAAGACCTAACCTGATACAAACTGCTAAACCCCCGTGTGCTGACAGGTAATTCACAGTCATACCCGTCTTACATGGGTTGTGTCAGAGGAGTAAGGGGGTCTCAAAATGTATGCAAGCCGCACAAATACAAATCAAGTCGTCTTAAGAAGTCCGTGTTTACTAAAACTTAAAAGAAAAATGCACACACAAAAGGTATATGCTATAAAGCTCATTATTTAAAACCTTTGGTGGTGTAGGGGGGTTTCTATTTTTTTGTTTAGGTATACAAATTATAATTAGTTATTAATTTAGTTAGGAGTCTTTAAATGTTTTTTAAAAATATCGATCCACACCGGTTTGATAAAAAATACTCATTTACCGCTAATCATGGAGGATAATGTTTGTCACCAACGGACTTTTTGCACAATGCAAGGATTTTAATATTCAAGTTGAATTAGGATGCAATGGTTATAAATAGCTCTATGTATTTTTCAATTACGTATATATGCCTGACTAACGCAATTTTTTTTTATAAATATGTGATGCTTTAAGACTTACTGTAATGCACTAATTACATTAGTCAAGGATTTCGATTAGGCGACTACAGCAGTAAGGTGTGTTTGGATTAGGTTATGAATGAGGGTTCTGGACGCAAATTGCTGAGACAAATGATATAGCGAACGAAAACTACATAGAGCTCTTTAGGGGCCTATTGTTGTAAATTGCCGAGACAAAGGATACAGCTAATGATAACTAAATACAACAATAGACAAATTAGGCAAATTGCTGAGACAAATGATTTCGATAGGCGACTGCAGCAGTAAGGTTTTTAATGAGATAGCTGAGACAGATGATATCAACAAGTGATGATTTTTGCTAATTTGAGCAAGCCCCCTAAACGATAAGCAAATTAACTTTTCGGGTTTACTTTCATGTGTTTATCTATAGTTAAGGTGTTTAGAGTGTTAAGGTGAAGTTGTTTGTCCATTTATATTTATAGTAAATAAAGTCTTAAAAATAACTAATCCCAAACACCCCTGATTACAATCAGACGCTTTATTTATATATGGTTATTAGAGTGACCTAATGAGTTATTTTTTATTGTCCTACACACACAGAAGGTATATGAGTTATTTTTTACTTTTGAACTATTTCTAGATACTGAATTGGAGGAGGTTTGTGTGTATGTTTCTCTGATTATGTACATAAGGAGAATGCACAATTTTCCCATGTTTTTCAAGTTTCACTATCAAATGACTTTTGGAACACCTGACATGCCCATGGTGCCCATTTTGCAGGTGTGGTTCTGTTTGTTTGGATGTCGCAAACCAAGCCTGCAGTCCCATGTTCGGTAATTATGTTAATCATATTCTTTCTATTTCTTTTTAATATTGTTTTCTATCAATATTTTTCATGTGACTCTGGATTATCTTGAAATTGCAGATATTGGCAAAATTATCAACAGATGCAAGACTCACGAAATGGTTACAGACACAATTGAAAAAGCCACTAAAATGGTATCTGATATTGTCGATAACGTAAAATTCTTCTACATTTTCTGAGTTGCGTGACGGTTCTGTGCAACTGCGACGTCATTTTTATTCTGTAATTGGTGCGCCACATTCTATTTATTGCCGTATATGTCTTCTAGACAAGTTTAGATATTCGGTTTGCTATATACATTTTTTTTTTAAATAATTTCATGTAGGTATCAATGTGTCTTTTAATCTGTTGGACCATAAGAGAAGGCCTGGAAGCGCAACAATGCCATAAAAAGAACCAGCTTCTGTCTCAGAAGTTGTGTTACAAAGCGTTCGTCTACTGATATGTTGGCATCAGTTAACTTGGAGGGTACATCAACGGCATGTACACATGATGTGAAGTAATGTGTGGGTCAATGAGCGTATGGGGCCGACTGTCTTTGTATGTTCATTTCGGAGGCTGTAGTCAATAAACGATGGGAGAGGGCCATATGTGTTTAAATTTCGGACCAAGTTTATCATTGGATGGGATCTTCCTTACATGAGTATAAGGTAAATGCTCCTTTCAATGTCTTTTATTTTCGTGCCTTAGAAATTTATAGTGCTTAACGGGTGTTTCACTATGCTTATTTGAAGTGCTTAGTGAATTATTATTTTCCTGAAGATACGAGAACCTTACCCAAATATCTATTTATCGGTGTTTTGTGACTGCGTGGATAAAGTTGCAAAATACTTTTCTACAAAATCCATTTGAAGATGTCAATTATGATATTGTAGCCCAAACGCCCCAGCTGATTATATACATTCAGTTTCTTTCTCTTTATTCTTTAATGATTCAATTGGTAGATTAATGTGTTTTGACGACAAAGGAGGTCATAGAGACTACTGTACCTTAGAAATATGTATAGCCCCACAAAATTGGAAGCTTAGCTTTAGGAACGACTAAGAATTTGTTATAAGTTATGGCATGAAATGCATAGTTATAACTTATAAGTTAAATCAGTGATTTAAGGACTGATAAACATAATTATAACCTAAATGGCCATTGCTAATGTAGTGCTGGATTATTTATGATTTACTGATTCTTAAGAGGACTTAAAATCGCATGTAGTTATGACTCTTAAAAGGAGTTAAAATCGCATGTATCGTATGGTTGGGATGCAAATGAGGTATCTAAAGTCTTTTTGATGTTATCACTTCTGTAAGGAACAATCTTTTAAGAACAATAGGGATGCATCTTTTGATTCTTACTAGATTTCTTCCATTTTCTAATGTAAACACAACTTATTTTGATCTTCCTACTGACATTAGCTAAAAGTGCCTATAAAAGAAAGTATATGTGTAAGAAAAGGTCGTCGGTTGACAGGTCACAGTGGGTATTTCTAGGTACGGTTCTAGATAGATCGTTAGTACATACACAGTTTGAAGACTAAATCAGATTACGTTTTTGTGAAAATTTTGCAGGCTACATGCAGTTTCCAAAGAGGACCTGTTGAAGCCTCTCAATGGAAGGCTCAAATTGCTTTTATAATGTACAATTTGTGTTAACTTAGTGTTGTATTCACTGAAGTGTGGCATGCTAAGTGAAACATTTTAACAACTTACATGTATGTTGTTGTATTGAAGAATATGCAAGAATTAAGGAAAAAACTCAAAGTTTGACTGATAAAAAGTCAAAACTACAGGCCTGGATCATGTGCAGGATTTTCACAATGGTTTTTATTCAAATGAAGTAATAGATGAATGTTTTTTTTTGGCGTATTGATGCCTATTGCTGAATTAAATATAGTTGAACTAAAGTGTACATATTTTGCTTATTGTTTAGTTTTTTCAATTTCCTTTGGGATTTTTTAACACTTTTACCAAATCAATTGATTCCCTTAGGCCTTATCCCATCAGTTACCATAAGTTTACTTTTTTAGTCCTACAACAATTTTGCCTTATAATGGCTTAAGAATTTGGCTGGGAAGCTAGGACTTTGGGGCTGAACAACTTTGGCTATAAAATCTCAGTGAGACGATCTCAAGTCATAAAAAGAAAAATTGATATCTCCGATACTTAGAGTATTGTCATGTGTAAACACTCAGCAGCAACGCTCGGGTGAGAATCCTCTCTTATTTCTAAAAACCAAAATTTCCTTTTTATATACATGCCGTTAGTAAAAACAAAGCAGCAAAATAATTAAAATTTCCTTTTTTTTTACACATGGCGTTAGTAAAAACAAAGCAACAAACTAATTTGATGACACATCAAAGTTAACGACATTTCTTTTTTTTTAGCTAGCTAAATTCCTTAAAAAAAAAAAAAAAAAAAAAAAAAAAAAACCACTTTTTTCGCACAACACCCCGCGGCAACGCGCGGGCTCACAACCTCGTTGTTTCTATTTTAAGGGTGGTCACTATAATAACGCTCCCATATATATATATATATATATATATATATATATATATATATATATACGAGATTGGCGACGATCGCCGCGTTGCCGGCGCGCCTGTTTATTTCGTCAATTGTTTTTCAGGGGTCGCACGGCTGCCTATTTGGTTTACTTGATTTTTATAAAACAAATCATAACATAGTAGTAATAACAATATTGCTTTTAAACTCGATACATAGTAGCAATAAGAGTAATGTATACACAATAATGTACCTAAAAAAAAAGCATATTGTATAGCTATAACATCTAAACACCATCTCTTTGTGAATCCATTCATCATCAGCCTGCGATTCATCATTTTTGCTTCTACTGTTCAAGTTCATAAATCCTAAGTAACAAATAAATCTTAACTAACAAAAAACCGAATCAACAAATCATTATATAAAGGCCAGTTGCTGCAAAAAGAGACCTCCTAGAACCTGTTGAAGCACCAACATACAACACCGCAACAGTTTCATAAACATCCACAAAGGTTGTACCTTTAGCAAATAAGCACAGTTGGTACCGGTTATAACTCATACCAAGTTGCGTCGATGAAAAAGTCCAAAACAGTATGAAAAAAAATAAGTAAAGACGTAGCCACCTATCTTTGCCTACGACCTTGCAGAATGCTGATGGATCGGGCCATGATGTAATATGGAAGAAGGAACACAGAAGCTCGAAGAAAGAAAAGCTGCCAGACAAAAAATGTTTCGTAAATAAATATATAATACCTCAGCAAGAAAAAAGATATACAAATGTATATAAAAATTAACGACTTATAGTCAAGAAAGCATGCACCTTCATCTCCAATTCCTTATGTTCCTGGTACAGTTGATGCATGGCGTAGTAGCAGAAGAGCCATTAACTGCAAAATTAAATAAATAAATAAATAAAACACAGTTATCAAACATTGACGAAGTTAATTTGCATCTATTTTAAAGCATAAAACCAAAGCGTGACCTATGGTACCTGTAAGAATGAAGTCTCGTGACTAACACTTTGTCTAAAATGAAGGTTGCACGACCGAGCTCGCTTTCCTTTGTAAAGTGGAATTGAAAGATGTGTTGTGTACCAATGAGTGAGATCAAATTTGGTGGCAGTTGGTATGGGTTTTTGTGTTCAAATTGCTCGACAATTTGCTTGCAGTTATCGGTAAGGTTGTTAGATTCAGGAGTGAAACATGTTAATGTTATGGCTCCTGTTCCGTCATCAATTGCTGCTCTAAAACAGCAACTGTAATTTTTATGAACGATTGTTGTTAGACTATTATTATTGAGTAAAAGAGTACGCAGCAGTTTTATGTTTGCTTACCTGTAATTTGGAATAGGCTATGCTCCGTGATCTATGCATCTTGGTATCGGGACCTATTCAATAATTTCTTAAGTACATTTGGTACACCTTTTGTAGTACCATGGCCGATTGGGATTGATTGAAGAGATAGTGGCTTCATTGGTAAACCGGGCATACTGGGTTCATTTTTTTTTGGTTAACACACTGTGCAAAAAGTAATATGAAAATAAAAATGTTTGTTGCTTACTCCGTGGTGTTTTGGGTCTATCTCCAGCAAAGTTTTGAGCGAGTAGCGATTACGGTTTTTTTCTTCTTCTATGTCATCAAATTTCTGGTGCTGAATTGGGAGAGCAGGCGGGAGGCCAAGCAGATTTGCATACCTGTCATAGTAAACGTTTTTAAGGATATGTTTGTAATTATGTATTTATTGTGCTATAGATAGACCCAAACCCAAACTCTAAGCATTTTCACCAATAACGTGTTAAGCATGTGGCGTACAGACACTTACAGAATCCATCCTACTAACAAATCTTAAAAATCCTTCTTCGCTTCAATCTGGGTGCTTTCGAAACATTATTAAAATGTGGAATGAAAAAAACAATTTGAAAGATAAGCAAAAGAGAAACTTGCCCATTTATTGGCCGTTTAAAGTCACCTGTCTCAGTCCTCGATTCGTCCATTTAAGTGGTTGTCACTTCTTGTTGTTCCTGTTCGTAACTCCTCCCGGTACAACCTAAGGGTGACAAAGTATAGAAATAAGATGGTTACAACATCTATTTAATGATTTGTGTTTAAATTTGTATTTTATTTTGTTTTTTTTCCTCGTATTTTGTTTTGCTAGAGCATCTAAAAAGTAGTTTAACTACGCCACTGATATAAACTGGTGTTTTTAACCCGACGACTTGGGTGAACCTAGCCCGACTTAACTCGGCCCAATAACACCCGAACCCAATAACCCGATTACTTGCTGGGTCGGGTTGCGGGTGACTTTTTTAAAACTAAAAGGCCGACTCAACCCGACCGGTAAACCCGGCAAACCGACCCGATAACATCCGTACATGCAAATGCCAATTCAGTAGAGGTGCTGATTTTATAACAAAGCATTCAAACTTAAGAAAGCAGAGAAAAATAGTTCTATAGTAGTACGTTTCTGAATTTTATAACCTGAAATTTTGTTCATTTTTTTAAAAGAAAGTGTAGAGATCAGACTTGACCATTACTTTTATGTCTGAAACCACATACTATACACCACATGCTGTCCTTCTCCACCATGGCTGCACACAGATGAATCAGGCATAAGTTCATGCAAGCAGCCTCGTAAGCCCCAAAAAAAAACACATGAACAGAACAATGCTGAATGCGTACCTGCACACGGCACTCTTCTGTCTACTTCTTATACCGTAAAACAATGGCCTACAATAAAAAGACCATCAATAATAAAGTAGAAACAATTATCAAGTACCCATACGTATCATTACACAAATCATTTAGTGCAATTCTAAAAGGGCCTTCAATTTTGGCTGACTACCCAGCGAGAAAGAAAGTACCTAACCTCGAATTTCAAGAAACCTTCAAGTACATCCAAAAGTAACAGACCACTATCTCCATTCCTGTTTATATCATAGCCGTTCTTATTACTGAGGCCCCTTAACTCTGCTTTCCAAGCATCCTTTTGCTGCATCAGCAGATTTATTTCAATTTAAAAAAAAAAAAAACAACTATAATTGAACAAACGATTTGAAAAAAACATGAATATGTCCATGATAAAGATGGTAAATAACTAACTTATCACCGAACGACACTCGGCCAAATAGACTTTAAGTGTGTGTCTTGAGCTGTATCCAATCCAAGTATGCACATATTAAACTACTTAAAAGCCAACCTGAAATCATATCAAATAGGAGCAGTTATTGTGACGAGTATCGAAGTTACTATGTTAGCAGCAGAGGTCAAAATTAAACCACCACTTGTAACATGTACATATAAACAGGAAAAAAAAACAACTTAGCCCCGACTGGCCATGCCGCAAACGTTGGGTTTTGTCCGGCTGTTTGGACATAATTTAGTTTCAAAGTTATTGTGATGGGTATTATGGCCGAAGCACAATTTTAAAGCACATTACTTAGACGTAGCAAAACTCATTAACCATTAGCAGTGTAAAATCTTACTTCATTTACACAAAGTGGTAAACGCCTACTTATTTAACTATAAAAGGTCACTAAATTCAGCATCTGGTCTGATATACACTTCTAATAATATCCAAATAATCCAACCACAATTTTTTTTTGCTACAGATACAATTTTCCTAAAGTTTATATAGCAAGCACTTACATGTGGAGCGTATCTTTGAAGTGGTAACCTAACTCGACGACTTCTACAACATCGTTTGTATTTAGCTCTTCGATTTGGAGAATGTCCTTTCAGGCGTTCCTCATGCCAAAAAGGGCACCGCAATACTCACAATCTTGATCACAGTCTCCCAAGTCCATATATGCTCGTGCCACATGTCTTGGTTTAGTGCATCCAGGTTTGCCACTTGTAACCGTCAGGTGTGAGATATGCGATATCTAGTTTGAGATCCTGAGGAATAAAAGAAGGCATCAATAGGCATTTGAAAATCAAAGTATGTTTAGTCATAAAAGGTGCAACGCTGGCGCATACCACCCAAAGCGCAGTAAGCGGATACACAATCTTACTATTGGTACTGGCCAAAACGCTATAACGTGAAGCCATTAGTTTCAAACAGTAAAGATAAATGAAACTTTTGGATCTCGCTATACTTATCCAAGGTTTTTTTTTTTTTTTTTTTTTTTTTTTTTTTTTTTTTTTTTTTTTCCCCCAACCCAAACACCCGGCCAAAATGTGAACCCCATAAAACAGATATGATATTCCTATAACCTTCAATTTTAAAACACTCGCATAGCCTGGTTGACACTTTAAATTTCAATAGAGTAATTCAAAAAGTGAGTAGCTTTACCTCAATTCCCTTGTCCGCATGTCAGCTGCCTTTCTGCGGTTCTCCTTTGCAAATACAATTGATCCTACGGGATCAGCAGGGCCTAGAAACTGAAAAAAAACCCCTCTTGGCTTCCTGCAAAGAATACACACAATTAATAAGATAAAAAAGTAGATTTCGAACTCGAATCTTCCGTAATACATTTATCTACAGAAAAATTAGTGTAAAACACATGCTCTTTATGGAACATGTGTGCTCGGCTGATGACAGTTACGGCCTACGATTCCTTATCATAAACATTTGTACATCTGTTGTGTGATAGTTTTCTTTACTTTCATGTGTCTTTTCTAACAAAATTTATACAAAATTTCACCACTAAAGTCTGTCTAGCATTCATTTGAACATATTATCATGTCAAACTACTTTT
The DNA here is from genome assembly GCA_030686995.1 of Artemisia argyi. Lineage (NCBI taxonomy): Eukaryota > Viridiplantae > Streptophyta > Magnoliopsida > Asterales > Asteraceae > Artemisia > Artemisia argyi. Next base: position 149,196,277 of record CM060681.1, read on the forward strand.
AAAAATATTCATTTCAAATTTCAATCATACTATATTAAACCTGAATCACAGATTCTAAATTCTCCTTGAGAAAAAAATTAAAAAACAAACTGTTGATATTCACCATATTAAGCTACAAATCTATGTTTTCATATCAATGCGCAATAGTTAATGGATAAAAAAATTACGTGATGCATATCGCCATGCCGATGAACTTTCTCTATATCCTCAGATGACACAGCCATATCTGTTGGCACACCATGACACCCACATAAGAATATAAGTTTTACAGCAGCAAGAATGAGCAATCGAATGTAAAAGTTTTGTTGGTTCATAAAAAAACACAGTAATATGTGTAGTCAATGACAATTTTGTGCACCTTAAGATCACCATAATGCCCTTGTCGCTTCCATATTTAGTTTCTGCTTCAAAAATAAAAATAGTTAGTGAGACATACAGTTTCCGATCAACAAAAGGTAGAAGCCTATGCTACATTGTAGTACCTATAGACAAATAACTATCAGGTATTTGGGTGTCCACGCTCGCATTATATAACTCAACACTATTTGTCTATTGCGTTTTCAAATTACAGTCTCACACATAATCAGGTTGCACTCATCTGACACCGTTGTCTGGCGCGACTCATGTGTACACCATGCCTATCAACCAAAAGAACCACCAAACAATAGAAAGGCTTGATATTTGAACCCTTGTATAATTACAGCTTAAAATTTTGCAAGACTTCCTCTAAAGAAGATGAAGGAGTAGTAGTACACCCAACTCACCTCAGAAAGAACAATGGTTGTTGCTTTGCAAGTATTCCTTCAATAATGAACTCTCTAAACCGTTGGCGCTGAACCACACCTTCTGATCCAGACCCACTGAACCAAAACCAAGATAAGGTTAACATTGGAAAAAAGTACTAATGTTGATTAGTGTAACGTAAAGTCTACGAAGTCAGCTGAAAAGCGTACGCAAATGACAACAGATTCAAGCACAACTATGCTAATCTTATCCATTACTCAAAATCTAACCTTATTAGCTTTTCAAAAACATTCAGTGACATCATAAGGCAGAAATATAAGGTCAAACAAACACCCAGCAAATAAAAAGCACTAATCTTGATCCTTAATAAAAACATTCTCTTATAAGTGATTATTTTTATCATAAAAAAGCTACAATTTACACCTAAAAACTAAAAATTGAAACAAACATATTTAGCCCCCCCCCCCCCCCCCCCAAATATCTGGTAAACCTTGACCGCCATGAGACAACTCCATGTCAGCAGCCAAAATGGTCAACCACCATCCCCAAAGGTTCACCATCACCACACACCACCACTTCAACCCAACCCTAACCCACCACTTGAAAAAAAAAACAGTCGCAAACTAATTCAAAACTACTCATACCTTTAATCACGGACGGAGATAGCATCTCCTTTGATGGGTTAAACCCAATCGGTACGGATCAATGGAGCAGACTAAAAAGGAAAATTATAGAAATGAAATAAGGTGTGGCGCCTCATCTAGGGTTATAACAACCTTATCTCCTTTGATGAATGGCTACAGATCAATCGAGCAGGCTAAAAATGGCCCATGGAAAATGGCGGGAAAAGCCCACACAGAAACGGCGTCGTTTACTTGCTGTTTTAATATATACTTTTAATTAAAAAAATACCAATTTTTTTCTAAGACTTTATTTTATCATTTTTAATTTAGGAAAAGTATTTTTACCTTTTTAGGGCTTTTATTTAAGAACTTCACTATTTAGGTGCGTTTAGAATTTCGTTACGTTAAGTTTTTAGGTTATTTGCGTTTTAGGTTATTTGATCTTTGCTTACTTGTTTTAGTTGCTCATTTAAGTTGTTTTTAGTTTATATTTACTATCCTTATTTGTAAAAATCAAATTATCTATCTCTATTCACAACACTTTTCACGAACCAGGAATTCGAAATTCCATTCACACCTTCACACGGACTACGACCTCGGGTTATCCGTATTTCTTGCGGATTTCTTTGAGTAATACTATACTATATATACTTGATTTGATTTTAAAACATCATTCACCTTCGTTGTCCTACTATTTCACGTTTGGTGGAATTCTGTTACTCCAACCCAGCTAGATTATATTATGGGGAACATACTTTATGGTCGCACCAAGGTGTGCAACAAGGTGATCCACTTGGACCTCTTCTTGTTGCTTTAGTGTTACATCCTTTGGTATGCAAGATTAGAGACTCCTTTAACCTTTTTTTTCAAGCTTGGTATCTGGATGATGGCACTATTATTGGAGATACTTTGGTTGTGGGGAAGGTTTTAGAGGTTATTATGATGGATGGACCTAGATGCGGTTTACACCTCAATGTTTATAAAACTGAGGTTTTTTGGCCAAGGGAAGACCCTAGAAGCAGGCTTGTGGGTGTTTTTCCGCCTAATATTTCTTGACCTTTGCACGGTGTTAAATTATTGGGTGGGCCTGCTAGTGTGGACTTTGAGTTTAGTAGTGAGCTTGTTATGAAAAGGGTTGCTAAAACCATTGAGCTTATGGGTGATGTTGCTAAGCTTAATGATCCTCAGTGTGAGTTGTTGCTCCTTCGTGCTTGTGCTGGTATTTCCAAGTTATATTTTTCTATGCGCACATGTTCTCCTAGAGTCTTTGAGTGTGCTCAGGTTTCATTTGATGCGGAACTTCGTTTTTCTTTGGAGCGTATTGTCACTGCTTCTGGACCTGGTTTCGGTGATTGGCAGTGGAGACTTGCCACCTTACCATTTGCTTTTGAAGGACTTGGTGTATATTCTGCAGGTGATGTCTTGAAATACGCATTCCTTGCTTCTAGACTTCAATCTGCTAGCTTGCAGACTAAGCTTCTCCGAAATTCATGGTCCTTCCTTTGATGATACCTTATGTAGTTTTAATACGAAAATGGAGATTGACCTTTTGAGTAACCCAAGTGAGATCGCTGCCCCCAAACTCATGAAGAAATTGGCAGATATACATTTCACACGTGTTACCCAAACGGTTGAATCCACCTTTCGCCTATCTTCTCGACAGATGGCGATATGGAATTCGCAAAAAGAGGATTACACTTCAGATTGGCTTAGGGTGGTTCTAATATCTGGGTTGGGACAAACTATGAACGCTAGGACTTACCGATGTGTGTTATGTTATCAACTTGGTGTTCCCCAATTTTCTGTTCAGATGCCATGCTCAGCTTATTCCAGGGTCTTTGTGAGGGATGTTTATGGGGACCATGCTATATTGTGTGCGGGTATTATTGGTATTAAACACCGGCATAATGTGGTACGTGATGTTCTTGTTGACATATGTTCTTGGTCAGGTATTTCGGCTCGTAAGGAGGTTGATATTGGGCTTATAGGGGAACGGGACAAACCCTTACGTCCAGCTGTTATATTACTTTACTCGTGGGGATAATGGGCTTGATGTATGTGTTGATCTGACAGGGTCATCACCCTTGACACAAACCGGTATGGTTGATTTTGTATCGGGTCGTGCGGTTTTTGAAGCCTCACAACGCAAACGCATCAAGTACGAGGCTAAATGCGCGGATATTGGATATGGGTTTCTCCCCTTTTCATTCTCTTCTTTTGGAGAACTTGAGAAGGATGCGGTGACCTTACTAAAGCGTATTCGAAGATTCTCGTTGACTCAAAACATTGGAGCACGTGCTGCTGCTCATATTTTTAGTAGGATTAACTTCGCAATAGCTAGAGGAGTGGGGGCCCAGTTAATATCTCGGCTCCCCACTAATTTCTTGTAAATCCTATGATTTTCTAATAATAATAATAATAATAATAATAATAATAGTAATAATAATAATAATAATAATAATAATAATAATAATAATAATAATAATAATAATAATGCATTTTTGACATTTTACTTGTTCATATACATTTAATAAAAAACTAACGGAGTTAGGCAAGAGGGACAAAATCCGTAACATACTAAAATCATAAAGATATGACTCATCAATTGTATGTAACTAACCGGACAGGCTATAGGGACAATATCTGCAAAACTGGACAAGCCACAAGGACGATTTATGTTATCGACTCTAAAGATTAATAACTCATCAACTTCAATCAAATAAAGTATATGAACCTAGCTACCAACTAAAATCGATGAATCTAAAAGATAAAAAGATGATCGGGGAACTAAGGTGTTGTTTGTTTTTCAACAAAAGCACTTCTTCACCACTTATGTCTGCAGGCGGGCAGAGATTACAAAAGAAGCTTGATTGTTTTTCTGCAGTGATAAGAGCTTCAAATCACTTTTTTCTTCTTCTTCATAATTGTAGACATATAAAACCTCTTTTTTCCACTTCATACATACAAACCCTACTAACCATATATCTCTTTCTCTTCTCACCCACACCATTCACCATCTGAGTCGTCGTGTCCCCCACCATCCCAGCCGCCGGCCGCCACCATCTCAGCCGCCGCCATCATCATCTCAACTGCCGCCATGAAAAGTTTAGGATGTTTTCATTCTTTTGTTTGTTAAAAATTAAGATTTTGACCTTTAACCCATGATATTCAAGTACCCATTTTATTATTTTGAGATTGTGGTTACGCAAAAAATTGGATCGTGGGTACTCTTCAATGTTAGAAGCATATGGCTAGATTGTTTGTTTTGAGAAAAATGTATATGGCTTTGACCTCAATCTTAGGATTAGAAATTAGTTGTGGTTTTATATATATATATATATATATATATATATATATATATATATATATATATATATATATATATATATATATATATATATATATATATTTTTTTTTTTTTTTTTTTTTTTTTTATGATTTGGTAATGAAATATGGGCTAGAGTGGGTCTTTTGGTATATGTTTAGTTAAAAAAGAACGTGAAAAAAAAAAGAAAAGAAAAAAAAGCCTAATGCAAAAGAATGTAAAAAAAAATGATACATAGAGAAGTACTTCAAAACTACAAAAGACAAACGTTCTTTTTTTCTTGCAAATGAAGATTTTAGATGCACATTTTCTTCTGCAAACATGGTTTGCAGATAAAGAGGTAAAACTCTGAAAAAACAAACGACACCTAAATCTTGTTTAGTATATATATACATATATGTAATAAGAGCTGAGATAACTTAGCTATAATTTTTGTAAGCAATTGGCTACAATCCTTCATGAAAGAATACACAAAAGTTGACTCACTGACTCACAAAAAAGAATAAGAGACCTACAATAGGACTCAAAGACCCATAATTTGTTGCACAAAATTATAGTCAATTAACTGCATAAAAATTATAGCTAATATATTCCTTATGTAAGAATATAAAACAATACTATCAATTAATTAACTATCGACAACCATACACAATTAAATTAACGTAAAAGTCTTAGTACGCAGTGAAACGCGTCACATGACTAAACTCGTTTAGAAATAAAGGGAGTACCATTTTACCCAAAGTATATACCTAAATACGGTTCTGTTAACATTTGAAGTATGCCACATTTGTTACATGTTAAAACGTTTTAATTCCCACATAAAGTATTTTACGTCAGATAGATTATTTACATATGAGTAAATTGGTTGTTTATTGTCATCTAATTAAATTGTTGGCTCAATACGTTTGTGTCAAATGCCTATATTGACATGAGTATATTGGTTGATTGTTTGTTTGTCATTTGAATTGTTCATTCACTTCATTAAACAAACTGTCATTTTTGTATGTGCATAGCGCCTGCTTCAAATATACGTCATTACTTAAAACTAGCATGGCAGCCGCTTAAAGTTAAATAGAGAGTAACGTGTCACATTTTAAGCAGTGTAGGAGAAGTACCGTACCAAATTTTAATTTTAATTACCACATGTTAATTACACAACGTTGTGCTTCATAAAAAAAGTCAACATTGTGCTTCAAAGAAACCAATACTAAATTGATGTTTGATCATAGGTGGCTAAAGCATGCATGAACATTAGTACGTGAAAGATTAGGTTCACTAATTCAGTTGTTATAAATTCCGAAACACTCATGCATATTTTAGACCATCAACATTTTAATACTTCACCAAACCAGAGGGGGCCATTAGAACCGGTTTCTGAACCGGAACCGAAAAAAAATCCGAATCCGAATCCGGTCAAATCCGGTTCTTGGAAGATCCGGTCCGGTTCTTGGAAAATCCGGAGGTTCCTATCCGGTTCCATGTTTTTGCCGCTAGAACCGGTTCAGAACCGGATTTTTCCACACCGGTTCGAGATCCGGTTCTTGAGAACCGGTTCCAATAGCTATATGTGTGTGACGTTTATCCTGCATCACTGCATGTGTGAACACACTTTTATGACTTCTTCATTAACATCATTGACTTTGACCCCCATAAAAAGTGTGAATATATCCCCATATCATAGATATGGTTTTTGAAGTGATGTCTCCATCCAAAATTTCCAAATCCACCAAGAAAATCTTACTTCAGCATACAAATTTTTATCCACCAAGAAGTCAGATCCACCAAGAAGCCAGATCCACCATCCGAAATTTCCAGATCCACCAGAAAACCTTACTTCACAGCAATTGATGCCAAACACGTGTTGTTTGTATTGAATTGTAGTTTTTTTCGACCGGTTCTTGGGATCCGGTTTGAACGGTTCCTAGGATCCGATCCGGTTCGGTTCCAAACTGGAACCGGTGCTACCGGTCCGGGTTTTCTGGGGGTCGGATCCGAAAATATCCGATCCGGTTCGGAACCGGATCCGGTTCCTTGACTTTGACTCTTATCCGGATCCGGTTTGGATCCGGTCCCGGTTTTTCTCGGATCCGGGTTTTGGCCACCTCTACACCAAACCATGGCGGATGTTCAATCCTATTTCTTAATCATTCTAACATTGCTGATCTCCACATCTTTGATCCGAGCGTTCTTGAAATCTACTCGTTCTAAACCTCACCTTCCACCAAGCCCCTTTGCTATTCCCATCATTGGACATCTCCATCTCTTTGCTCCGATCCCTCATCAAGCTTTTCACAAGCTTTCTCTCCGATATGGGCCAGTTTTTCGCCTCTTAATGGGATCTGTACCATGTGTTGTAGTTGGTTCAGCAGTTGCAGCGAAAGAGTTCCTTAAAACTTACGAAAATTCCTTTCTAGATCGACCCTATAACTCAGCAACTGCGCAAATGACTTATGGGTCCAAAGATTTTGCTTTCACTCAGTACGGGTCCTATTGGAGATTCATGAAAAAGATAGTCATGTCACAGCTACTAAATGGTACAACTATTGACTTGCTCCTTCCAGTTAGGCAAGACGAGATTAATCGTTTTGTTAAATTTTTATCTCAAAACTCAAACGTTGGGAAAGCACTGGATCTTAATGCGGAGCTCGTTAAGGTGACCAATAATTTGATATCAAGAGTACTGTTGGGAAAAAGATGTTCAGAAGAGGAAGGAGAGGCGGGGGATATAAAGAAACTGATATTCGAGATAACTGAGACTATGGGTAGCTTCAACCTGTCAGATAATATATGGTTATTTAAGAATCTAGACTTGCAGGGATTCGGGAAAAGGGTGAAGGATATACACAGAAGATTTGATGCGCTTGTAGAGAGGATCGTCAAAGAGCACGAAGATGAAAGAAAGCAAAGGAGGGGATCACAAGGGAAAGATTTGCTTAGCATTTTGCTGGATATTACAGAAGCTGAAAGCATGGATATAGAATTGACGAGGGAGAACATCAAAGCCTTCATTCTGGTAAGTATACAACTGCCAGTACAGATTTTACCTACGCGCCTTTTGCTTTTTGAATATGCTCACATTAACTAACTCATCTATCTTCCAATTTCAGAATATATTTGTTGCAGGAACGGACAATGTTGCAATCACTACAGAATGGGCTATAGCAGAACTCATCAATCATCCAAATATTATGAAAAAGGCAAAAGAAGAAATCGATCAAGTTGTTGGCAAAAATAGACTTTTACAAGAATCAGACGTACCAAACCTTCCTTACCTTCAGGCAATTATCAAGGAAACTCTACGTCTCCATCCACCTGTTCCTATGATTCCTAGAAAATCAACAGAAGACCGCATAGCAGCAGGTTTTCATATTCCAGCTAACACTACTATTTTTATCAATGTGTGGGCTCTTGGCAGAGACCCAAACACATGGGAAAACCCACTAGAATTCAGGCCTGAAAGATTTGAAGAGAAACATGCAGATGTAAGAGGACAAAACTATGGCTTGTTACCATTTGGGAGTGGAAGGAGGATGTGTCCAGGGACTTCTTTAGGGCTGCAAATGATCCATGCAACTTTTGGTGCTATGATTCAGTGCTTTGATTGGAAGGCTGGGACTGACGGAAATCTTACTAGTGTTGATATGGATGAGGGACTAGGTTTAAACCTTCCTAGAGCTAACCCTTTAGTCTGTATTCCTGTGGCTCGAATTGATCCAATTCCATTGCCTAATCAGGGCAAGGATTGAGTTTTATTCAGGCTAGTTTTCATCCGATCCAGTGGTTTTAAATTTCTCGTTTTATGTCATTTCTGCACGTTATGTTCCAGTTTCGCTGTCACTAGACTTTAGCAACTGGATTAAATAAAAGCACTAAATGTCGAATAAATGTTTCGATCACTCCTAAAGAATTTTATTTATTATATTTTGTTATTATTAGCAACGAATATTCAGGATTTATATTGCATACGTAAAAAATCAAAGTGTGAAATTATTTTAACACATTTCAAAAGTAAGATGTATATATATATTAAAATAATATATTTTATAGCCACCTCTTAAAAAATTATTTTAACACATTTCAACAGTACGATATATATATATATATATATATATATATATATATATATATATATATATATATATATATATATATATATATATATATATATATATACGGGATAGCTTGATTACAATTTTTGTAGCCAATTGACTACAATAATTCATAAAAAATACACAAGCAATGAATCAAAGACTCGCAGAAAAGATCATGGCCTAAAAAATATCAAGGACCCATATTCGTTAAGGAGTGATCGAAACATTTATAATAAATATATGTTAAGAGCTCCGGGTACGGTGCGCCATGGCTCAAGCCATGGGCTTCGGTGCCACCCTATGGCACGACATGCCACACCGGACCTCGCGCCAAACCCTCTCGTGCCACCACCGCCAACCCACGCCATGGGATTTTCCTATTATTAGAGTGAGGGGTACCATTGGCTGCTAGGGTGGCGCCATCGCACCAGCCCAAAAAATCCTTTGGCGCACGACACCGTGGGTGGCGCCGTCGGCTGTTGCGCCGTGGTGGCCAGCTCACGCGGTGAGTGTTTTTTTTTTTTTTTGAATACAATTTGAACGTTGGAGTGTTTGAATTTTTTTTTGAACGTTGGCCACTTTTACAACGGGTATATACCCGTTTTTTTTTTTTTTTTTTTTTTTTTTTTTTTTTTTTTTTTTTTTAAATTTAACACCCCAAAAAATTATAAATACTCCCCAAATCAATTCTAAAACTCATACACTTCTATAAAACTTATCTCTATTATTTCTTTTGCATCCAAAATGAACCCCAACCAAAAATGGATCAACCAAATGCTAAACGACCCAAGCAACCAAATGAATCCTACCCAAACGCCGGGTTCGTCTTCTCAATCGGGTTACCTTCCAAGCTTCCTGTAGGACCCTTGGAAACAATATCTAACACAAGTTTATTGACGATTATAGAAGAGATAAGTATAGAGAGAGAGAGAGAGATGGCAACTTCTATAGAGAGAAAGAAAGATGTATTAGATTAGAGAGAGAAAGAAGGAAATACACATAGAAGAAACCCTAGAAGCAACACCTCCAAATGGGAGCATTTGGAGGTATTTATACGAAGATAAGAAGATGGGCCGTGCTTGGGCTTATGTAATGAACTAGACATATCATTATACAATATTAGATTAAACCAAGCCCGTTTACCCTTAACTAAACTACAAGACTATTACAATATTATTGCAAGACTAAATGACTTAATAAATGATCGTCACTTCTATTTCTAACAATCTCCCCCTAAGGGGCGATCATTGAGATCTCTCTTTGATTCCATTGATGATCAACACTTCTATTGCTAACAATCTCCCCCTAAGGGGTGATCATTGAGATATCTCTTTGTGATCTTGATCTTTGAACTTTGAAGCTTGTTGTCTTGAACTTTGAGTCTTTGTAGAATAGTTTCTTTTGACTTTGTTCCTTCATGCTTTGTGATCTTTGATAATTGACTTTTCATCGTTCTTTGTTCTTTTGTTGTTGTGGTGAAGTCATCTGCCTTTCGTCACTTCTTTGTCTTTGGTGGTTGTCCGTCATTCCAACATGCTCATACGTCTTTAGTCTTTGTGATACATGCATTTGTTGTTTCCGTTCTTTCACTTTGATCTTTGTCACTTTACTTTGTAGATTCTTCTTTTTGGCATAGAATCTTTCTTTGACTGTTGCTATCCTTTGATCTTTGTGAGAACTTTCCTTTGACTTTGTGATGCATGTATGAGCATGTGGAATCTTTCACCATGGAGATGATGTATAGCTGCAGGTAAACAGTTAGCAATAAACAACCGGTACTTACAGATAAGGAATTAGAGATCGTCAACAGCATAGTGTGAAGACTCCTTCTAACCCTTACCATGGCCGTTCCCATATCAGATACTCCCGAAAGAGCTTACGAGACCTACTAAGTAGCTCAATGACTGGGTGAGTCGCTGGGGATCACTCCATGACTGTAGACCGTTTGAAACCACCACGAACACTAAGCGTAACCCATAAAGAATTACCGAAGTGACCTGCTGTCAGGGCTGTTAGATGTTGACCCTGGCAGGAATTTCCGTTCAATCATTGAGAATCACAAAAGTGAATCCTCTCATAAATGTTCTGGCAGATTGCTAAGATCTGCGTAGGACTCTTAAGTTTACATCTGGCGTCCTTAATGATGAACAACCAGTGTAGAAATATCATGTGTTCCTATGAGATCTTTTGATGAATCTCGGGGGTCTTGACTCGATAAGTGCACATTTGGTTTCCTATGCGGAGATTAGGGAGAGGTCTCCTGCTTCAATATCAACCATCTCTAAGAGACAGGTCGATAGATTACACCGGTTCCCCGTGAGAATGAAACAAGCTCTTTTAAGAGAACTTGAGTGGCTAGAAGGTTTAGTGCAGTGCGTCATTGGGTCCATGACGTCTTTATCTTCAATACCGGTGTCACCTTGGTAACAGCCAGTAGCATATGAGTTGAACCCGGTGTTTGCCCTAAGGTTGAACATATGGAGGGCTATTTCTTTTCACCCTTTTTCATAACTTTTCTTTTTAATTTTTCAACCCCTTCTTTCTCCTTTCTCATTTTCTCCTTTTTTCAATCATACTTGAGGACTTCTAATTCTACTCTATTGGAATTGTCCTTGGGTAGATCCCTCCAGCTCTGGCGGATCATAGGACGGTTTTCCCTAACCTTAGTCACCTTATAACTCCATGACTATCCTATAATTGCCAAGAAACCATTTTATTGAAAATCTCTCAAAGTGTTTATGAATATAAACACATTTTTGTTGACACTTTGAGAGTTTTTGTTTTTATGAAGGACTCCCCCTTCACATGTGCTCATGGATTTTTAAGAAATTTGCACATGTGTGAGGAGTTTGCACTTTTTGAATTGATCCACTTTCAGTGAACATGACCAATTCGAGACACGCTTATATCACTAGTTAGACTAGCTTGAAATTATTACCCGTCCTGGTCAAGTCCAAAGAAAGTCTCTCGATACGGTACATTCTACTAAGACAAGTCCTATTCGAGACACGCTTACATCACTAGTTAGACTAGCTTGAAATTATTACCCGTCCAGGACAAGTCTTTTCGATTACTGACATTTAAAGCTTCGTCAATTCATTGGTACTATCTGAGTCGAGCTCTTTTGAGATTCAGTCACATTCTATAAACATCTTTGATCACATTGTAATCATGTCTTCTCCCCCTTAAAAATAGCATATCGTGATATTTTTGATATCAACTGATTAAGGAAAAGCTTTTTGGAGAGATAGACATATTTCAATTTGCATGAATTCGGAACAATTTTTGTTTAAGAAATACTCCCCCTCAAAACTCGCATATGTTTTTGAGAAATGTTAAACTTTTTAAAGTTTAGAGGGAAGGAGTCTTCTCGAAGCAAAATTCTGAAAGAGAAAGAAGTTTCAGATTTGTTGAATTTTGCATCAAGGTTTTTTGAAAAAACAAAGACTTCTCTTTGTTTGAATAGGAATGTCGCACTGAGGCGTACAACAGTGTCCATTTTTAGGATAAGTGCACTTTGTTGATGAAAATCATTTTGCGTAACACTTCCCTTTCTTTGAAAACTTGAGTTGTGCACTGTAAGGTGTACACAAGTCATTTTGAGGATGAGCACCGATTTTGATAGATTTCGAAAATCTTTTTGAAAAATCTTGAAAAGATGGTGCTCAGAATGTAAGAGAATTTTGAAAATCTAATTAATCATTAGATAAACAATCATGGTCTTGAGCTTAAAGATTTTGAAAGTTTTTCTAAAGAAAACTCAAGCCAGATTACTTTTTGGTTTTCGTTTTAGGATAAGTGCTCAAAAAAATATTTGAAATCTTTGTTTGATTAAGCACTTTCCTTTCTTTGAAGCGCGGGTCCTGAACTGATGTGTCCAGAAGCCATTCGATTAAGTCCTTATTTGAAATCATTTCGAGTTGTTATACCCGGACTTAAGTTGTGAAAAGATTTCACTTTGAAGCACGGGTTGTAAGCTGAAGTACTTACAAGCCATTGTAAAGAAACTTTTTGAGAAATGACATGTTTTAGAAAAAACATTTTAAAGAACTCTCGCTCAAGCATCTGTACATATCCGTATCATTGTTGAATGACATTTCTAGAAACGTACAGAATATCGATTATACAAGAGACATGTCGTGAGAAGAATATTTTTGGATTTTTTGATTTTATAATGCTTTTGGATTTTTGAAAAATTTTATATTTTTGTATTTTGTTTTTGATGGTTTTTCAAATTTTGTATTTTGTTTTTCAAAAAATATATACAAAGAAGAAAAGAAAAAAATTAAGCATGAACAAGTAAAAGTGAAGTTAAGAGTGGAATTAGAAAAGGATGTCCACATGCGATGTTGGCGTAAATTTCGTCTTTACCACATTGGGTGTATGAACTCTCATCACTTTCACAAGTACCTGCATCCACAGAAGAAGACTTTGCACAAATAACAGTGTTAGAAGTACATGTTTCCTCACATTGAGGGTGTTCGCTATCAACGGTTGTTGTGGTTTCTCCCTCCTTATCACGATGATGAACACTATCATTAGTCTTTGTGCAACTATCAAAAATCTTCCCTGTGGGAATCCATCTAAGACCAATTGTTTTAAAAACTTTTCCCGTAGGAATCCACCTAAGGTAAGATCTAGACGTAGTTTTCGTATCAGATGCAGCGGAAGTCTCAGTTTTTGACAAACTACATCCTTTAGATATCCACCTATTAGGTTTCTTATCCATTTTCTTGTTATCAACGGGTGTGTTTCTATTTGGTGTCTTAGTGGATTGTGCCTTGACACTTGATTTTCCTTTCTTGAGAAATTGTGCAACACATGCATCGTGATTAGCTGAAAAAACACATTCTTGACATGTATGACAGACAAATTCAATATTCTTGTTTAACACATCAACTTTAACTTTGTCACTACAGTCTTTGGGAAATTGTTTGTAGTTCGATGAGACCCTGGAATTCTTTGTGTTGCATTCTATATTCCTAGCATTCTCTTTTGTGCCACTACTCTTAGATGCAAGCCAATCCCTAGTATTATGTTGATTGTTCTTAGGTAATGGTTTACTACTACTACTAGTGCTTTGGAATCTTGTAGAATTCATCACACTCGGTTTTGTGCCTAAAATTCCGTCTTTTCGACGTTGTGCCTTTTTCCTAGCTTCTTCTAGATGGTGATTTTGGACCATGTCATTAGAACCAACAGAATCCTTTACAGATTTTCTGGTCACATTTGGTGTACTATTCCTAGAAGAGCCAGGTGAAATCACATTTTTGTTTCTTTCAACAAACAATTTTTGTTTTTCAACAATCTTTTCCATTACCTTTTCCTTGGGCAAGGGTTGTGGAGTGACTGGTTTTGACAAATCCTTTTTCTCATCGACTTTTGGAGCAAACCTTGAAATTGATATTTTTGGTTTTTGAACCGTGTTTGAAACGTTTGGTTTCTCCGAAGTCGATGGTTTTGCAAACTTAGTTTCCACACTCTTCCCTTTAATCCTTACAAGCTGAGCTCTCAAAAGATCATTTTGCTCTTTCATGTCCTTGTAGGCATGCTCATACGACAATTTGTCGTACTTGCATTCTTCTGATTTTCGATCAAGTTGTTTGAAAAATGACATGTTTTCTTTTTCAAGTTTTACAAGAGCATTTTCATATTTGGAAACAATTTCAGAGGTCTCAGCTCTCAGTCTTTCATCATCTTGAACAGAATATGTTTGTAAAATGATGGACATAATATCAGTAGTCATAACAGCTTCGAAGAGAGAATCATTTAACTTTTCCAAAACATTCATGTTTTCACGAGTATCATTAACTTCGTTTACCAGGGATTTGTGGTCCTTGACAAAGTCGGCCGTTTCTTTTAAGAAAGCTTGTTCAAAATGGATTACCCTCGCACTGATGTTATTCAGTGGGATAGTAATTTCGTTTTGAAACACCTTTTTCTGTTCGATATGAAAACTAGAATGCCGGTTGTTAATATTGATGGTAGTTTTAGATTCAACAATATTTTGAAGTTCTTGAATTCTCTTTTTAACATCATCGAGAATGTCTCTAGCCTCACTTGTATTAAAAGTGTTGTTAGAGGACATTTGTTCCATTTTTGAAAGAGATTTGGAAACAACTTTCTTTTTAGACAAGAATTTCGCGAACGGTCGTTTTATGGAAAACAAAGATGGTTCTGTTTGTGGAACAAAAGTAATACCCGAAAGTTTGTTCAATTTGTTGTAATCAATGGGTTTCAAATCCTTTTGTTTCATTTTAGTAATGCTCTCTTCGACAAGTTCCATCATTTCCACAGAATCCCGAACGACGGGAGGATCATGTTTGGTGGAAATCACATTACCATTATACAAAACATTCTGTTCTTGCTGAGCTTTCTTGAGATTACAAGGAGTTCTGTTACCTAGAGCCATTTTTTGTTTTGTATGGTAAATCGGATTAGTTTGATCTGAAATCATTTTCATTGTTTGACTTGACTGACCCGACTTAACCACTAATTCTTCTAGATGTGCAATCATGTGTTCTGACTCTAAGATTTCTTCCAAAAGTTTGTCTTCTTTCTTTGCAAAGTCCTTTTTCAACTCATCCCTTTCTTTTTCAAGATTGGTATAAGCTGTTTTTTGTTTAGAAAGTTGGTTTTGTAGATCAGAAATTTCCGCGTTTAAAGATTTTATCTTTTTGAAAGAATTAACATCAAGTGTATCAAACTTGAGTTGCAATTGTTGTTCCCTTGAAACGGAATTTTGATAACCAGTTTCTAATTCAGACAATCTTTTGTTATGAAACTCAAAAGCTTTAGCGTTTTCCTTGTAACTCTCAAGCTCAGTGGTCAATTTAACATTCGCAGCTTTAACATTGCGATTGACCTTTTGCACATTTTCAATTTCAATACGACAATTGTTCAATAATGATTCAAAGAAAGCACGGGTTTCCTCATCATTAGCACCATTTTGTGCAACTTGAACTCCATTAGGATCCATATCTGGAGTTTCATAGTTAACATTGCTATTAACTTGTTCCCCCACATATGTTTCATAATTAGGTTCAGATGGCGCATAATGTGGCTTCTCATGAGCAGACGGATTAGCATTGTTACCATAATTTGGTACCTCATGGAATGGATCTGAATCATAAGTAGGAGGAAGATCAGAATCACTGGTTGATGTTGTTGCCTGCTGATTTGTCATAAAGTTGTAGGTTTCATTGAGATACGCTGAATTGTCATTAATTCTTGTTGTAGCTCGAAACTCATTTTCCTCAGCAGTCAACGGTATTCCCATTTCTTCTTTATTGGCAAGCATTATCAAGTACTGGATCTTTTCAACCGTCGTCATAGCATTAACATTGTGATTATTGCCAATATCACTGCTTGATGTTGTTGTTTGATGATTTGCCATAAAGATGAAGTTTCCATTGATAGGTTCCATGTCCATTGATGGAAAGAATTTTTTGAGAGGTTCCATGAATGTGAAGCTTAATTAAAACAATATTCTAATTATCCGAGTGAGAACTACGTTTCCCTCCAAAATTTATTCAGAAAAAATTTCTGTTCCAAAATTTTGAAAATCACTATAAAATGCAATCCTAAGGTTCCAAGAAAAAGTTGAGTTTCAAGAATTTTGACGCCAAATTTCACTGAAAAAAATTCGAATTTTGGCCTAAAAATTTGAATTTCGGGCCAAAATTTTCACCGTTATATCAAAATTTGAATTTCGCGTAAAAATTGAACGTTTAATCTCCTGTAAAAAATAAATTTTACTCAACTTTTCCCGCCAAAAAAACTCATTTTTTTTTTTTTTTTAAGAAACTTGTGTAGATGTATGGATCTTAAAAAGATAATAAAGGTTGTTTGAAAAGATTAGATGTTTTGGTGATGTTGAAAGATTCGATCTTGGAATAAGCTTACTCGATAACCTAAAGACATTTCGGCAGAGTTTCGTTTAGGAAAGTCCAAGTGAAATCCTTACTCGATAAACGATAAGGTGTTTTAGCTAACTCGCTAAAATGGCTAACTCGCCAAAGCTAACTCGGTACAAATAGCTAACTCGCTAAAACTTTTTTCTTAACTCGAAAATTTTTCTAGCTCAAAAAAAATATTCAAACTCGAAATAATTTTGTTCTAACTCGAAAATAATTTTTTCTAACTCGAAAACAAAATTTTCAAACTCGATAAAATATTTTTCCAAACTCGAAAAAATATTTTTCAAACTCGAAAAATGTTGTCAAACTCGATAAAACAATTTTCCAAACTCGAAAAAAAATTTCAAACTCGAAAAATGTTTTCAAACTCGATAAAAAAAATTTTCATACTCGAAAAAAATTTTCAAACTCGCCAACAATTTTCTAACTCGGTAAAATATTTTACCTAACTCGAAAAAAAATTTCCTAACTCGAAAATTTTTCTCCTAACTCGATAAAATACGTATGAACAGTAACGAGATTCTTAGAAAACCGATTTTTCACCCACAAAACGATCTAAAACAACCTAAAATTATCCCTGGGCTCTTGATACCAATTGTAGGACCCTTGGAAACAATATCTAACACAAGTTTATTAACGATTATAGAAGAGATAAGTATAGAGAGAGAGAGAGATGACAACTTCTAGAGAGAGAAAGAAAGATGTATTAGATTAGAGAGAGAAAGAAGGAAATACATATAGAAGAAACCCTAGAAGCAACACCTCCATATGGGAGCATTTGGAGGTATTTATATGAAGATAAGAAGATGGGTCGGGCTTGGGCTTATGTAATGAACTAGACATATCATTATACAATATTAGATTAAACCAAGCCCGTTTACCCTTAACTAAACTACAAGACTATTACAATATTATTGCAAGACTAAATGACTTAATAAATGATCGTCACTTCTATTTCTAACACTTCCAAACGCCATATATGAATCCCGAAGATTTGGCATTATTTAGTCAATGGAAAATACAACAACAACAACAACCATTTACTCAATTTACTCAACCTCAAACAACCCATTCCCAACCAAATTCGGACCATGCATCCTTCCATCTAGTTGACGAAGACAAAGAAGATGAAGAAGAAGAAGAAGAAGAAGAAGAAGAAGAAGCGGAGCCGACACCGACATCAAAAAATTCGAGGGCAAAAACAATGGCGAAGAAGCCAAAGGCAAAGGGAAAGACGAAGAAAAACAACAAAGAAAAAGAAGTTGATGAAGATGGTGTCCCGTCCCGAGCTTGCACTTTTTGGACCCAAGGCGAGGAGTATCTATTGGCGGAGTGTTTCATTCAAATTTCCGAGGATCCAAAGGTAGGGGCGGATCAAAAACAAGATACGTTTTGGTACAAAGTGCTCGATGCATACAACACCGAAACCAAGCGGCTCAACTATGCACCTCGTACCAAAAACATGTTGACGGGAAAGTGGACTCTAATGAATAGAGATGTGAAGAAGTGGAATACGGTGGTGGATGAAACGGCCGTGATGAGTGGGGAGAATGATAGGGATTTTATGACCTGTTGTCACATATTGTTTAAAAAAACAACGGGTAGTGATTTTAAACACTTGAGTGCTTGGGAGTTTTTGAAAGACAAGCACAAGTGGAAAAACCCCGACTCGACTTTGGCAAGACGTAATCGTATTCGGCACACTCAAGAGGAGCCCGAGCATTTTGGACCCGACGAGGTGCCACGGCCCGACGGCATGTATCGGGTTTCGAAGAGTCAACATTCGTCTAACTCGACCGCTTGTTCCGGTTCAAACCTGGCATTGTTTCAAGAAATGTTGCAAATGCAAATCGAGTTAGACCGTAAGGCAAAAATGGATGTACTCGAGCGAGAGTCAATCGCACGAGTTAATTTATATGAATCTCAAAAGATTGCCGAGGAGATGCGGGTGCTCGAAATGGACACAAGCAAGATGAATCCGGTCAATGCAAGGATCGTGGCAGCACAACAAGCTCGAATCCGGGCAAAATATCCCGAAGAATATCCCGAAGAGGATTAAGCTTTTATTTCTATTTATGTAATAGGATTTTAATTTTATGCATTTTTAAATGTATTGTGTGCTTTTAATTATGTAATGTGTGTTTTTTAAATTAATGGAGTTTATTTTAGTTAAAATTATGTATGTTTTATTTTAAGTGAAAAAAAAAAAAAAAAAAAAAAGTAAGCCGACGGCACCAGAATTTCTGGTGCCAACGGATACGGCCAGAATGTGGTGCCGTCAGATTTCTGGTGCCATAGAGATTTTTGCTGACGTGGCACCAAAAAAACCCCATGGCACGAGTCCTACGGCTCAAGGGTTACCAATGCTCTTATTTTTTTCTTGTTTTCTTTTAAGTGGGTATTGTGTTTTTGTGTAAGGTTTTGCGTATTTATTTGTGTTTGTGTTTGCAAGTTCTTGTGATTTTGTGATGTTTTTTTTTTTTTTTTTTAATTTTCTGTGTGTGTGTTTTGCAGGTGTTGGAGGAAGAAGACGAGTACACTATTTTTACTTTGACACTTGTTTTCAATTAACGTTATATATTGATGCAAGTTTCCTAGAAGATAAGATACACTGTTTTTACTTTTGAGCATTGGGCTGCATGTTAAACTTTTGGGTTATATGTTTTTACTTTTGGGCTGCAAGTTTCCTAGAAGATAAGTTTGCACTTTGAGATAAAATTGTTTTATTTTAAAAAAATGTAAAAGAAAAAAAAATATATATATATATGCACCATGGTACCAGAAAACTGGTGTTATGCCAGGGAGGGGTGTTTTGGTACCATTGCCAAAACCGGTGATATTGGCAAAAAGTGCTGAGATGACACAACTTTTTCCCATGGCACCACCCAACAACACCAACTGTACCTAGCGCTCTATGAGGTGGCTATAAAAATCATAATAAATATGTTAAGAGGTTGCTAACAATAACAAAATATTAAAATTTTAATATATGTTAAGAGGTGACTATAAAAATTCAAAATTTAATAGTATAAATAGTTGTCGATAAAGTAAAATAAGACCATACATGTTATAATTTAATTTATTAAATGCATAGTGCTATTTAGACATAAAACACATGCCTAATGCATAAATAACTTGTACAATTGTATCATGTATTTTCTCTCTCCAAATCTCCACCAATTATTTTTCCAAATCAACCACTCATATTATTACGAGTATATAAGTAGGCATGATTATTAGACACAACAATCATTTTTCTTATT
Organism: Artemisia argyi; assembly: GCA_030686995.1. Taxonomy (NCBI): domain Eukaryota; kingdom Viridiplantae; phylum Streptophyta; class Magnoliopsida; order Asterales; family Asteraceae; genus Artemisia; species Artemisia argyi. Next base: position 149,216,242 of record CM060681.1, read on the forward strand.
ATATATAATCTTCTATCTCCATTTGATCCGTACGACTTGTTTGGGCTTTGGGCTTTGGGCTGGAAGGAAAATATACACATTCAAGTTTAATATTCTGGCCCATGATTTTATTTTGATTCATTCCCTACAAACTACCTATATTAATGCTCTTAACACATCCAATCTATATCTATACTATATATAAAACGTGCATAACTTTTCTTTAACCTTAAAACATATGGTAAATTGCAAATTTGGTCCCTCAACTATCACGAATGTGCAAGGATAACACCGAAATGATTTTTTTTTTTGCAAAAAAACCATTAATTTTCCATATTTTTTCAAAAAAATCCACCGAGAGCGACTTTTTGCTAACGCTCGTTAAGTAGCTCATTAAGTACCTCGTCACTGAGGGTATTAATGTCATTTCACTGTTCATCTCAGTCTCTCCCGCCATTTAACTTTAAGGACAATATTTGCAATTAGGCTATTAGAATAGGTTTAGGATAAACCGGGTATTATGGTTCTAATTAAGCCGTTACCATTCCAACTTGTAACAAAAACAAAGGTAATCAGTGAACAAATGCAGATCCATTACCAATAAAAACAAACAGAAAACTGTTGCGTTGCAACTGATCCATTACTAATCAAAACACATTTACATCAGTTGTATCATCATTACAAAAGATAAAGAGATAGGAGTTATACTACCATCATGAACTATCATCATTAACAGTTAGAAGTTATACTGCCATCATGAACTACCATCATTAACAGTTATAAGTTATCCAAAAGATTGATTGTCCAAACTAGCATCATAAACAACAAACTAGCATCATCATAATCAGGAGCTAGAATCTCTTGCGAGGGATAGCCTTCTGAGCTAGAATAGGAGTGGAGCTTGAACCTTTAAAATTTGGGCATAATCAGAATTACAAGCACCAATGATATACTCAGTGCTTGTAGATTGTTCCTGTCGCATATACCATGCAAGCTACTGGGCTGGGATGATTTTATCATCAGAACTTGTATTATAAGAACTTGTATCATCACTACTTGAGACAGAGAATTTGAGGGTTTAAGAGAAATTTAGGTTACACGTTGATTATGTGTGTTTTTGTATGTGTTTGGTTGGGTAAGTGGGTATTTAATGGTGTATGATTAACCGAGGTGGAAATGTGTTATATTGTTTGTGTTAAAGTATAAGCAACTTGATGGAATCCAAACACATATAAACCCATTCATCAGTTTAAAGGACTACTATGAATACCAAGTCAAACAAGTCACAAACACCTAAAACAATTCAAACAGCAAATTGAAGCAATCTACCAACCACTTACAAAAATTGCATCAGTTTAAGGTACTTGTAAGAGAACAAATGCATAAAGATAAGCCAGAAAACTGTCACAAAACACCTAAAACAAGTGACAAAAACATTAGACAAACCATAAATTAGTCCTAAATATTACCATTTGCCAACTAAATGGACTTAGAAAATTGCCACAAAAGTGGACTTTTTAGTTTGGTAGACTAGACTTTATTTGACCTTGGCCATTGCACCCAGCCTGCATGAACCCATCTCAGATCAAACCCAAGCACAGGCCATAGACTTTTTTATAGTTTGACTAGTAAAGTCTATAAATAGATTATGTATACCTCATTTTTAATTTAATGAGCCCCGTTGCTTAATTTTATTCTAAGTAGTTAGCCGATTCTAAATTGCCAACCATAGAACAAATGAATGATTGGGTATATTTTGAGAGAACCAAACCAGCCTACTCCACTGCACATCATCATTGAATCCACTGCATACCATCAAAATGTTTGAACAATCTGAAACATTTCGATAGGAATTGTAGTCAATTCAATAGAGTTGCAGTGACAATGGGAAATGTAGGAGTGTTTGGCATAGCAGCTGTAGTAGCTCTTTCGTAGGAGTGTTTGGCATAGCAATTGATTATTTGATTTTGATCCATTCAGATGGGTAGGTTTGTGTGAACTTGTGAGAAGTTAATACTCGTTTACCTACCTTACACAATGAAAGTTAAACGAGTATATTTCAAACTACACTGTCACTATATTTGCTTACACAAAAGGTTCCATGAGTAAATTCTCCTACCAACTAGTATAGTGAAGTAAATACTTATTCCAACTTGTCTTCCAACATAGATATGACACACCCTTCAACTAAAAAATTAAAGAGAAACAATATGACTGCTAATGATACACACATAGGGGTGTTGGATGACAACAGCGAATCAACTAAAATTTGATGCATTGGCAATTATATGAAAGTTCAAAATATGGTAGGTTTAACTTTTGAAGCAAGGCTACCTAGAGGTGAAAGTATGTGGTATTACTGTTAGAGGCATGTTTACAGAGGCAGAGGTGTTGTTGCAGCTCGTGGTGCAGTAGCTATAAGTGGTGGTGTTATAGGTTTAGGTGTTAGAAGTGGAAACATAACTAAAGGGGGTGGTGAAGAGGGTAGTGAAGATGGAAGTGGGACAAGAACACCACCTAAAGATCAACCTAGGGAGAGTAGAAAAAGAAAGTGCAAGAGCAAGTCACGAAAAAAAAAAAAATAATAAATAAAAATAAAAACCTTCACTAAGAACAAGAACACTAGTGGATGAGTATGCTCTATTAGATATGTCTTATGTTCAGAGTTGTATTAGTATAGTTGGAGTAATGCATATTTCTTATTAGATATGTCTCATGTTATTTGCAGTGATGCATATTTCCAGTGTCTAAAGGATTAATGCCATTTTCATGTTTTAGTTTGTGTTTAATGGTTTGATTTGTGTGATTTTAATGTTTATGTATGTGATACTAACCCAAGACACTAAAACAGTAAAAACATATTTGAACACATTATACAATGAAAATCCGGATCAAACGGCCCATTTCATTCATTAATCATAACCATATTTTTACAATTTTTAGATAGGAGAAACCACAACCCCTATCTACATCTACATAAGACTCGGGGAAACAACACAAAAATAACCCGAAGTCCTCAACCCCTACTTACTACTTAGTACCTACATTCATCATAAATAAAAGAAACCCATCCCAACCTCTATCAACCAACCCCCTCACGTAAACCTCTGCCTCACAACAAACTTAATCTTCTTAAAAATCTTGTCGTGAATTTGCTTGACCATCCTCATCAACACCCTCACCCTACACAAATCAATATGCTAGAGTCTCCTAAGCTTCTTCGTATTGTCCCTTGCATTTCTCGAACGTGAATAGTTTCGAAGTTCAACAATCAACTCCCCCTACGATCGACCCTATTAGTAATCTTTTGGGATTTGTTCATCAAATCGTGTGCCCGATGAATCTCTTGAAGAATCTCTGTTTGATAATGGCCAAACATAATTTATGTTAGCACAAAGGAGTTATAGAGAACCGCGAGGTCAATATCACAATGAGACATGTAAAAGAAATGAGGAATTTGAGGTAATCTTATCAGTGTGTGTTTGGGGGAGTGTGTGAGGTGTGTTTCAGAATTTATGCCATTGAAATAAAGTCGTGCATTGGGAATGCAAAATAGACAGGTGAATTAAATATGAATAGTGAAATGACAATAATACCCTCAGTGACGAGGCACTTAACGAGCGTTAGCAAAAAGTCGCTCTTAGTGGTTTTTTTTTTGCAAAAATATGGAATATTAATGTTTGTTTTGCAAAAAAATTCGTCTGGGTGTGATCCTTGCGCATTCGTGTTACTTTAGAGACCAAATTTGCAATTTACCCTAAAACATATAAATAAGTAATGTGTGATACCTAAAGTACCCTTTATTAAAAAGTAACAAAATTCACCACTAAATTAATAGTTTAAACATTGTTTGATTCTCAAGCTCTTATCATTTTTTGTTTATAACTCATAAACATTTATTCTTACAATAGCTATAAATTGAACCCGTAAATGTTGTCTTATGGGTCACACCAAACCTACAAGTTCGGATATATAATTATTTGCCGATATAAACTGTCGCTTTGCGTGAGTATTCATCCAGTATTCTAAAATAAACAAAGCAAAATAATAATAATAATAATAATAATAATAATAATAATAATAATAATAATAATAATAATAATAATAATAATAATAATAATAATAATAATAATAATAATAATAATAATAATAACATTAACAATCATCGCCAATTTTGATATGTGTTGTGTTATAGGCTAGTTGTATCCATGTTCTCTGAAGGTAGCCTTTGCCCGAGTTGCAATGTGCATCGTATGAACCAATGGGCAGATCACGCGGTCCACTGCTCTAGTGAAGTGGGGGCGAAATTCACGCATAATCTGGTGCGTGATATTCTTGTTGATATATATTCCAAGGCTGGGATTATGGTACGTAAGGAGGCTCCAATGGGGTTCCTTTCGTAGGATGGGAAGGAGCTACGGCCTGCAGACTTGTTATTATTTAATTGGCTTCAAGGTAAAGATGCATGCTTGAATGTGACTGGTATCTCTCCATTTGCTGGTATCGGAGTGAGTTCATGGGCTCCTAGGGTAGCCTTGCACAATGTTGTGAATAAGAAAAAGAGGAAGTATACGTCCGAATGTGAGGATAACGGATACAAGTTTATACCATTTGCTTTCTATATGTTCGGGGAATTCGATACGGAGGCTTTGGATAAACTTTCACATATTAAGTCTATTACCAATACCCACTCAAATAATGCTAAGAGTGGTGCTTTTATCTTTTACAGAGTAAGCTTTTGTATTCAGAAAGGAGTGAGAACACAGCTTGTGTCTAGACTCCCATCAAATTTTATGTAAAATTATTACTACCTCCGTCCCAAAATATAAGTCCATTTCTGATTTTTCAAAGTCTATTATTTTCAACTTTGACCTTAAATTATTATTTTTCATGTTATATAATACTTGATGAAAAGTATACCAACGCAAATGCATTTAAAACACAAGTCCATTTATATATTTTTCATCAAGTATTATATAACACGACAAAAAATAATTAAGGTCAAAGTTAGATTAGAAAGACTTTGAAAATGTCAAAATGTACTTATATTTTGGGACGGATGGAGTATGTTTTAATAATAATAATAATAATAATAATAATAATAATAATAATAATAATAATAATAATAATAAATCCATTTTCTCTAGGTTTAAGATGTAGATTATATCACACATCCAATCTTTATAACACCAAACCTTTTTATAAAATTCTTAAACAAAGTCCTATTTTTAACAAACCTTACATCACAAAATCACTCGAAACCAATTCAAAATAACAATTGCTACAACAAATACAAACAACCATCACACTTGCAGCATCTTGACTATCATAAACACCACTTTAAACAAGAAATAACAAGGAAAAAAAACCCATATACACAATCTTGAATCTTTATACACATAAAACTCATATATTTAAAAATTTAACCAAAACAACATTGATTCAAATATATCCTGAAAAGAAAAAGAAAAAACATCCTTGTAGATGGTCGGGGACTAAAGATGGTGGAGACGATAGTGGTAGCCGGAGATGACACTGGCGCCCGGAGGTGGATGGCCGTGGTTGGAGGTGAGTGAAGGGTTTTGTGGGTGTGGATTGGTTTTAAGAGTTTTTGGGGTGCAAAGGGTATGAAAGGGTTTTGTATGGTTAAGAGGCAATAAGACATAACGAACGCCTCTTATTGGGTAGGACCTCTACAAATTTGACCGTATTAAACTCAGAAAAAAAAACAACAGAGATCACATCTGACTGGGTAAGATGTCATAGGTCATTCATATATATATATATATATATATATATATATATATATATATATATATATATATATATATATATATATATATATATATATATATATAACAGGAGACGTTACACGTAGATAATGCCACGTAAACGCCACCTCATTGCCCAGTAATTCATTATTAGCCATGTCATCAGCCATGTCATAATGAAGCAATTTTCTAAATTTATTTTATTTGCATTTTTTTAATTAATTTCGTATTTTTCTAAATAATTTCGTTTTTTTTCCAAAAAAACACATGCATGTCAAGATTCGAAACTATGATGTATATTGGTTCATATTAAGTATCTTTACCACCAGATAAACTCATTTTTTGTGTTATACACTGCAAACCCAAAAATATAATGTGCAAAAAATTTAAACACGATTTCAGAAAAAACATACAAAATAGTTAAATTTGGTTTGTTCCTTTATTTTTTGGAATTATACAAGAAGATATGTTGTACCATTCATTCCCTCATAAATTATTAAAACCCTATTTTTTCAATATACAAGAAGATATACTGCGCCATGATAGTAAACGATGTGGATGATTTTTTTTTTTTCCTTTTGATTTTATGTTTGAAGAGACCACAGGGAGCTCATACATATTTATTTTGCACATATGAATTCAGGGTTCAAGAGCACACATTGAAAACACAAAGACTTGGTTCTCGAAGAATTTTACTGTGAACCAGTGAGTTAAGGATCGGATATATTAAACATGTAAATTATATATATTTTTTTACGTAATGATTCTAATATTTTGTTTTTTGTTTTTTTTTGTGATAAAACATTGATATTGTTCATTAGGTTTTTTATTTATTAACTTTTATAAGTTTGTTGTTGTTGTTTACAGGGATAAAGATCTTTACAAATAATGATGCTTCTCATCTCCTTTAATGGTGGGTACTGGATGGACAAAGCTGATAATATTACGGCATGCAGGGTTCTATTACACAACTCACATCTCCTTTAATTTATGCCCGGCTTTTAAATTAACCATTTTTTTATTTTATTTAATAGGCATCTTTTAATCTGGTATAGGATACCTAATGGCACAATCTTGATGGCGCAGGTAATTCAGAGAGATTGTTGGTGCAGGTCTGTAACCCTAATCCTGATGATATGAATGTTACTAACAATATTATTTTATAACCTTTGTGTATTGTAAGACTGTGGCATGTCGAATAATTTTTAGGACAACAACACAATGGTTTGCCTCTGTTGAAGGATTCAGAGAGGCTACTATGAATGCGATTAATCAAGTAGCTCCATATCAGGTACATATCTATATAAATGGTACATAATATTATTTTGATCTTCACAACTCGAAATTGCTCACTTCGACGATTGATTGAAATAAGCTCATAAGAGTTATCGTTTTTAGTTTCTAGGCTGGTTGCATGTTCATGTAACTCTAGAACCTGAGTTTGGAGCAATTAGTAAACCCCTTCTCATAAGCAAAAGGTAGGAATGATTTAGTAACATTATAAAGACCAAAATAGGATAGGACAATAGATAAGTAAACCATTTTGATATGTTGGTTTTGTTGTTTTTGAGTTAAAACGGACCGAAGTCAATGAAAGATAGATTGCCTTTCCTGAAAAAGATATTGATTTTTTGCGAAATAAACTTGAGTTAACTACACTTATGTCTTTGATGATAACACATCTGTGAATTTTGTTTTTTTTAATAATCAATGGTATACTAATTTTGAAATTGTAAATAAAGCTTTTGAGACTGCTCACACAGGAAAACTCATTGGTTCAAGCCTGGAAGCAAAGTTGTACCTCCATAATTCTGATGATAGCCTTGCACAGAGATTAAAGAATATGTGTGAAGTTAGACTTGATGCCGACTCTCTGAATCGCACGTTCATGATATCTCAGGTATTGCAAGATGGTTGGGTCGGACGGGTTGGGTCACGGGTCACAACACAACAGGTTCCAGTGGAAACGAACCATATCGGTTTTGGTGCACCTGGAAACTTTTTTGGGTCCATTATTTTTAAAAGCAATTAATTTGTTAATGTATTGTTTTAATAACTTTGAAGCTAACTGATCTATTGTTGTTGTGCATTTTTAAGGCTACAACTTATCTATTAAGTAATGAACTCAGTTGGATGATCTTAATGAGATATTTTAGAGGTGACAAGATGGGAATTTTCTTTAATGTTAACTGATCTATTGTTGTTGATACGCTGGCAATTTTCTTTAATGTTAACTGTTAACCTATTTGATTTCGGAACAGATACATAACACAAAGTGGCTTGCTGTATTGGTTGTCTACTGGAAGGGATGGCAACAGACCACATTATCTTTGGTATTTGTGTCAGCTTGATATCCATAAAATAGGTCGTTTATTTTGACTCTTTATTTTTCGGAATTAAAACATGTGTAATTTCGGTACTAGGAATTTAAGTAACACGGAGTATTTAGACCATGGCACTGTAATGATGACTTTATGTTTGGTATATGTTAGGCACTGTGTTATGAAAGTAATATCTTGCCAACGCAATAGACTAGCACAATAACTTAAGACCATGGCGCCAGTTATTACAAACTATTCCACTTATGGAGGGTCATTTCCAACAGCAATTTGTGATACAACCTCAATTGCAGAGTTTGAATTAAAACTAGGTGCCTGTAAATTAGGAACACTGTCTTTAGTTGCAATTGATTACAATACATTTTTTAATTATTAAATTATATCTTCTTTCTATTGCTCTCTTTTTTTGAACAAATCTCTCTAATGCTCTCACGTTGGTGGATTTCAGTTATATTTACTAAGAAACTTAACAGGAGAAAGTACGAGTTCCTGGGCAGAGTGCATCCAATGTTAAAGAACTGTTCCAAACAGCCTGAGATATGGTTATACTCGCTGACATCATACTTTTATGTCCATCTTTTATTTAACGCCATTTGATCTTTTAATCTGATTAAGTTTATCGTTCCAGGTGTCACAAGTGTATCAGACAATGAAAGTTGAAACTTTTTCAAAGATGTTTCCTTTCAATGATCATACAAGAACTTTATTTTGGCTGATAATCATGGTAAACATGCAATGATCACTTTCAATGGAAATAGAAATAGTTTCTGTCTAGCACCGAAAGGTGATTGGTCAGGTTCACTTATGGACAAAAAACTAAATTAAAAAAATTGTTCGGCCGTGTCTTTTTTATTAATTTGAGATCGCTTAGTGATTAATTTGTCGTTTGTGTTTATGCCAGTGAGTTGATTATTAAACATTATAGTGATTATTAAACAATGCACCGCTTAGTTTACAATATTTGAATACGATTACTAAACATAGCAGCGGCTATTAAACATTGTACACATCATTCATCGGTTGCAGGCAACGAAAATTAACGAACCCATAAATAAAACATCTACTTATGTTGCTAATTTGTGCTAATCTTGGTTTTCAGGTTACCCAACTGCAACCTCCACTTAATGGCCACATATTTGTGTCATTGTTACAAACCCCTATACGAAGGACGCTTCACATAATGGTGTGAATCTATTTGGTGACCGCTGCGCTAAATGTGCAGGTATATAGTTATTGGTTATTTAAAAGGTGGTTTATACTAATGTTTAACCTTACTAAAACTTAATATTCAGTTTTATTTTTGAGGATATGGGGTAATTTTAAATTGGACTAAGATTGATAAAAGCTTTGTTCTTACCTCAAGCAAGCTTTATTATGACCTCTGGCATTGGTTGTTTCTGTCTTATGCTTGATGAGCACTTTTTTGGGCAAGCTCACACACAAATCAGTAATAAAGGTAGGGTCTCCTAACTAGGTTATATTTGATATTTATATTTTAGTAAAAGTGGGGTCTCCTAACTAGGTCATATGTTGTTGCTGATAACTTGCAGTCCGCAGATTGTTTAATGGTAATTTTCATGTTCTTAATAGTATTCTAACTATCACTTTACATAAATTAAAGGTAACATAATACCTACACATACATTCTATCATACGAAACTCCTTTGGCAATAAGAATCTATTGTTAGCATATCAATGATGTTGGTATGTTTATATATGTTGCATAGATGAGAACTTAAAAGCAGTGGGAGATGGAGACAAACAGCATCTTATAAATCCTCTCATGGTAAGTCACGTGATTATCACTCACTCTTTCAAGAACAACATTCAGGTTGCAACCTTAAGGTAGTGTTCAATGTCAGTAATATTTATAAGATAGTGTTCATATGCCGTACTAAGGCTTCAAGTGTTTTAATGAAGCTAACATGATATTGCATATATTGCAACCTTATCTGGTAATTGCTGATTAATGCTGGTGTGACTGTGTAATTTGTATAGGAAACATTTGAAGCCTTAGTATGGCATCTCCATCAAGGACCAGTTGCGTTAAACCATGCTATCCTCCTCTTTCCCAGAAGCAGCATTTGTCGCCCACACTGGCTTTTAACTCTACTACCTCGAGTCTCTTTGTTGCTGTCGTCATACTAGCATTAGTTGAAACAAGTTCCGGTGAATCTTTTATCCAATCACCTGCCGTTGCGACACTTATTCATCTTATCAACTAAATATTTGTGATGCCAGTTGATTTTTTTTTCTAGAAACCGTTGGGAATCTAGGTTGCTTTTCAAATTTAAAAATACATTGTTTGACCCATGAAAGAAAATTACAATGGTTGATCATGAAGTTCCTTTGGATTGGCTAAGTTCTGAAGTAAAAGGTTTGTCCCTTTATTTATCAATGCAAAATGCACAGGTTGGGTAATGGGTCATTTTGATACAAATCCTAAATCCTAATGGGTTGGATTGACTAGAAAGTCAAAATACTTTTTGTCTTAATTTTTTTTTCATAGTTAATTTCATAGTTGACCCGTTTGGTCCTGTCTTCACATGTTTCATCTCTGTGATTCGAGATTCGCAAAGGTGGGTGACGGTATTTGGACACTGGGCAAGTGTTGGTTGAGGGTGCCCATTCAGTTGACCGTATTGAAGATATGTTGAGCACATTACTATCCATGATTCCAGATATTCTGTATTTCCAGGTCAATCCAGGAGGGATGTTTATGAGGAATTTTCTTCATCTTTTGTATGTGAGGAATTGCTGCAGAACCACAATAATGAGAAACTACTTGACAACTTATAGTCACAACAATTTTCAAAGGCAAAGCATCAAAATACAGGTATGATGTCTGCGTTATTTTTTATATGCTTTGAATTTATACATGTGCATAGTGGAATTGTGATTTAGTTGAGAAATAAGATAGAATATAAATATTGAGTAGTTGAGAAATAAGATAGAATATAAATATTGAGTAGTTGAGAAATAAGATAGAATGGACGTGTTGAGTAATGGGTTAAAATGGGTTGATCCGGTTTGTCTGTTCCTGATTTTTTTCTGTTTGGTTTTTGTTTCCCATGTGGCTCAGCTGAGAAGTTTAAAAATTCAAGTCCCTCTGTATCCTAAATACTTTCGAGCACACGCACTAAGATTTTGTTCTGAATAGCAAATTTTCCATTTTCACAGGAGCTTCAGGGGCTACTATTACTATTGTCAATGATTGTGGCTTCACTGTTTGGCTTGGAATCTTAGGCAACCCGGTTCTCAATGTCAGCGGGTTTGAACTGGAAAATGGTGCTCGGCAGTCCTTTGATGTTCTTGTGAACTGGTCTGGTACTATCTGGGACAGGACTGGTTGCACATTTAATGGGTTTGGTCATGTGTCACGGGTGACTGCGATGGTGAAATGGGATGCAATGGAAGAAATTACATGCAGCCTGTTACGATTCTGGAGCTCCATGTGACCACAACTGGTTACGACTTCTATAATGTCAGCCTCATGAAAAGCTTCAATACTATTGAGCCGAGTCGTGGGGATAGTTGTCGAATGATGAGTTGCGTTAACGACTTGAATGAACGATGCCCACCAGAGCTGCAGCTGGAGGGCGGAGGAGGGTGTAAGAGGGCTTGCGAGGTCTATGGCTCGCCAAAGTATTGTTGTATAAACTCCATGGAAAACTACCCGATATCATGCAGCGTGTCAAAATATGGTCATTTGTTCGAATCAGCATGCCCACAAACAGTTACATATGAAACTAATGATTTAGGTTTGTATAGGTGTCAGGATTCTGATTACACTGTCAGATTTTGTCCCCCAACCGATACATTTTCAACCATAAAGCTCAACCGCCTGTTAATGTCTATGTGTTGCAACCAAAATCACTTGAATACTGAAGATCATTTATGATATTAAGCTACTTTTCAGTTTGATCTCATCCTGAAAAATGGTTTGCTATGTTACACTTATTATGTATGCTTGCAGTGCATCAAGTTCAGCTTCCTGTTCAAGGATGTTTTCTATCACAAGAAGTCTGATCGATGGAGCAGGACTTAGATGCAACAATTCATGATTTTGCTGAGAAGAGGTCTAAAAGAAAGGCGCCATGAATCTTTTGAATTTCTCAAGATCGCTCAGGTTGTTGCAATCACACTTCTGTGTGGTTTACTATGGTGGCAGTGTGATCAAAATTGTATTCAATGTCAGGTATCCCTCCAGCTCATTTTGACCCATTCGGAGTAGATGAGAGTGGTCCACAGAACGTAAGCCCCGAGAAGGTATTCGCACCCACTCCTAACTTTTACTTATAATCCTATTGTAGCCGCAAGATATGTTAACATACATAGGTGAAATGATGAAGTCATGAAACTCTAAATGTAAGTTTCCAATACTGGTAAAAAGATGAAAGTACTAATATCAGTTAATAAATGCTAACATGTTGCTTACTGTTGTAAATTAATGAAATGGGTTGAAGTAATTAGATGAATTTAGGTTGCTAACGGACAGTGCTTACTGCTTTAAAATGATGAAATGGGTTGCTGAAAAGATGCAGGTTGGTGAGATTAGTAAAGAGATCAAATTAATGGCAAAAGCCTGATAAGCGGTGACCCCGACTGGCCCACATGATCTTACATAAGTTGAGTAGATAAAGTTACAATGATAATAATGGTTTAGAGGTCGAAATATGTTGCCAGCATTGGTAAAAATATTACATGGTCCTGCAACTAGCAAACGAATGAAACATGGTATATTGAATGCTGGAATATCGTTAATAGCTCTTAATATGTTTTGCAGGTACACTTCGTAAGCAGTCTTTCGAATTTTGAGCTTATTGCCAATAAGCTATAAGCTTATAAGCCGGAAAAAGTGGGCTTATGAGCTTTTCCAAATTTACATAAGCTTACATGCTCTGTAAATAAAATAACATAAATTAGCCCAAGAGAACAAGCTCATAAGTCCCGAAATAAGCTAAAACAAAGACCCCCGTGACATGAAACTATGTTGGTATGATTAGTAACAAAATGCAATGTTACAATTGTATATAGATAGCTATTGTAAGGAGTTAACTTTACATGTTTTTTATGCCTGCAGATGACGGCAGGTGAAAATGATCAGAATGCTAGCATTGACGTTGAAGAGTTGAATCAAGGGTTGGGAAATACGTCTCTGATTTCAGGTAAAAATGGTTGGGATGGTTTGACTGAAGGATGGGTAACAGGTGACAGAAGTAGACGTGAATGGACGACATGGGGTGGTAAGATAACCGGTGAACAAACTGATCATGTGGCAGAAGGGCTTTTTGAGAGTTTAGATGAGTTGACTGCTGACCAGATTAATGAACCGATTAGGCAGTGGCATTGTCCTGCTTGTCGTGATGGTGTTGGTTCGATTCATTGGTTTAGGGGTATGAAAGCGTTTGTTACTCATACTAAGACTAAAGGGTCACGAAGACCTAAGCTTCATTTTGTTCCTCCAGGTGAAACAAAAACATATTAATACTACACCTGGTCAGAGCCAAACCTTCTTGAATTGTTGGTCAAGCGATTCTCTCTTCAGGTTGTTATTCTTACATGAAATATATTTTACCCATCTACAATAATGTTAAATGATTTTTATTTAGTGATAGTTTTTTTAACTGTCTCTTCCCGTAAACTTGCAGCCCTAAGCCAAACAAAAGTCTGTGAAGGAAGGATTTAAATAGGCTAAAACTAAAGCCCTTGCTGCAAATGAAGGAGATGGAATTTGTAAGGTAATTATGGACTTTGAAACAGATTTTAGAAGCCTTTCTTCTGAATTTGTTTTTCGTTCTAATGGTAAGGTCACTCATTTATAACTTTGAGTCAGGGATTACATATTGCTTAAAAATTTGCTCCTTTCTCTTATCAATTACATATTGCTCAGATTGTTTGGTTCTCCTGCAGTTGATCTATGGGCCTGATAACGGAGACATCCTTGGGGTTCATATATTTGTTATTCACGCTACAGACCTCATCCACGAAGCATCGAATTTGGTTGGAAAGAGACTAATGGTTTTTGACATGCAGGGTTTTCAAGTGTGCCAAACAACATGAAGTCCAATGTTTCTGATTATGTTTTATGATGCATTGAACGTGCGGCCTCTTTCAGGGTCACCATCTAACTTCCAAGTCTACACTGGCATATTAAAGGCACATGACAGAATCATGGCTCTTGATCTTCCTCATGGTTGACATTTGGCGCACAGTTATCAGGTAGTTAACCATCCATTCATTCTAATATAGCATGATGCCTATTATACTATAAAGTCCGTCTGATTTTATACTTTGTACTGCTCACACTGATACAAAGAAAATAACAATCATATCAATTTTTTTGAGACCATGCTTTATAGATTAGATGAGAACACTGGATTGATTGATTATGACCATGTACATATAAAATTTCTTGAAAAAACATTTTTCTCATATTTAGTTTAGTTATATCTTTCCTTGAAATAATGTAAATCATGGATGGGGAATTTGGAGTAAATAGATTTCCAAGAGGGTTGGTTACCAGCTAAAGAGAATGATGTTACACTCGAGAATCTGTGTGATCACAAACACCCATGACAGTTTGCAAGTTTTGGTACACCAGAGCAATATGTATTTGATAGGGACAGACTATGGACATTAGATGAAGATACGTCTCCTTTACCTGCAGTTAACAGTCAATCAAATATTGATCTATTATAAAATCTATTGAAGATGATCTGAAAACATAGCCTTTCAGGTCGTTATTATTTGTCACAACGATTTGGATAACTTTGTTGATCTACTAATAGGAATATGGAATTGGGGTTTAAAATCTCTTTTTGGATATGCTTTTGCAAAAGGTACATGAATAATAATCCGCTTTTGGTTACTTTACATGACTTTTATATTTTTTGCAATGTTGCTTAAGATATAGTCTTGCTTTTTATAGCTATTCTGGGAGATATAATACCATCTGATGGCTTACCTAATGCAGAAAATAGTAGACTTGAGCAATTGGTTATAAAAGAAATTTTAATTTCTTTTGTTTCAAGTGTCATTTATTGCTATGTATATGAAAGAGGAGTGCCAAAGGCTGTTTTAGGACCAAGAACAGTGTGACACACCATGATCGAAACTTGCTGATCGTTGTACAATCTCATTAACAAGTTAACATATATTACTTCTACTATTTTGTATCTATATTTTTGAAGGTATAATATTCAATACCTTAAAGAGTTAAAGTGGTGCAAGGTAACAGATCATAAAAAGAATTGTACTCAAATTACAAAAAAACACATGCATCTTTTATAAATATATATGCACTTCTTTCACCTATTTTCTACAACTCAAATATATATTTGTTATAAACTTATTACAGATTATAGCTGGTCGTTTGGTTGTACAGGAATGGCAGCAAAGATGGCATTGAAACTAAACAGTTACGGTCTCTTTATTTGACTCATGCCGGTGATAAATGGGTCAAACTAATATTAATTGTTGGAGCAAAATTCGGATCAGTTGCTTTCTCGACTAAACATGATTATGGAAAAATTCAACGTTACAATGTATATGACAAACCAGGGTATGGCATTTGTGTTGACATCAGAACTATAATGGCCTTATGTATAATATTAACTCGATATGATATTTGTGACTTTGGTTTCACTAATCGACGATGGGAGACATGTCCTTGCTGATGCAACTACTATGAGATTCATGTTTTACAAAGGGCAAAAGTCAACAATGGGTCTGCAAAGTAGGGTGATTCGAAATGATGATGTTGTTCACGGTTTGGTACACAATACATCCGTGCTTTAAGCCTCGGCACTGATTACAGAGTCAAGTTTTTATCAAGTAAGATTAACTTGCCAAAATAAATTACGATTTCTATATGATTAATAAGCCATAAAATGTTGGCTCTGTATCTCATGCTGAAGAAATAGGCAGGTGAATACCGACACGTGTAAGATGGTTGCCACTACAGAAGTAATGTATATCATATATTCGTCCATTGAAAGCAAACTTTTCTAGAATTTTTAGGAGGTAGGGCATGATAAATGTATTTTCAAATAGTTCAAATTGAAAAAGATGTTGAAAACAAGTATGTTATCAATCTTAAGGTTTCATATTACTTGTGCTTTCTACATCTTGTCTCTTGGCATTGGATGATGTTTCTGCTGTGCGTGCCATACATGTGCTATAACGTGAATATGTAAGTGCATTTCTCTTTCTTGTCTTACATTTCAGTGTATACGTTGAGTTTCTTTTCATTATACTTTTTAGTGATTACTTAGTGGCTGGGAGAGGGGTTGAGAAGGACTGATTTGCCAAATCTTTTACTTACAAAGATAAAATATTGATATTTAATTAAGAATTTTGTAACAAACTTAGCAGTATTATTTTTGGTAAATGTTTTTGTAATGGGGATAAGACTCTCATAAGAATCTTCTCACTGTCAATTGATTCAAAATGTGTACCGAGATGCACTTCATGCTCATTTAGCGTGTCATTTATTTCAGTTTTTATAGATATTAGGCACGCAAAATGGGTGGTTGGGTAATGTTTCAAGTTTCAACACGGGCCAACTTTTGAGGTTAGTCGAAAAGGGTCAGACGATTGGCCACAATATTCTATGATGTTATTATATTTCATAGATAATGAATATTACGTAGTATATAAATAACAATGATCCGGCTAGGGGTGTTCATCGGTTTGGTTCACGGTTAATCGGTTTATTCGGTTCTGTTTGTTTGGTTAAAAAATTTTTGGGTCATAACCGAAAACCAAACCGAACCGAAAATATCTATGACCGAACCGAACCGAAAACCGAACCGAAGTTCGGTTCGGTTATGGGTCAAAACCGAAAACCGAATTTTGTACTTTAATTACACTATTTATATTTTTTTTTTAAATTTAATTATATATATTTTTGGAAAAAAAATATTTCAAGCATAAAAAAGTGTTTTTTATATTAGTATAAAATTTTAATGGACATTTTTTATATATAAAATAATATAAATATATAAAAATATATATATATATATAATTATATAAATTCGGTTTTCGGTTCTCGGTTCAGATAGCCAAACCCATATCCAAACCGAAAACCGAATTTTTAATTCGGTTCGGTTTTAACAAATTTGGTTCGGTTATATGTTCGATTTGGTTTTTTTCGGTTCAGTTTGGTTCGGTTCGGTTTATTACCCGAACCATGAACACCCCTAGATCCGGCTTCTAATTAGATAAGGATACTTCGGCAGCTTTTTATCTGCTTGACCTATTTGACCCATTTCATTTAAATTTCCTGATTTACTCTTTAGCAATAGGACTAAAACAGTAATAGTCAATAGTACAAATGGATCTCATCTAATCTGCTCATCCTTTTTTCAAGTATGTATAGGTGTAGAACTGCAAGATACTTTAGTGAATATACTCTTAATTCAATCTCTTTTTATATGTAATGTATGTAGACAAATAAAGTATGACAAGCCTAACATTTACTATATTAAACTAAATATGGGATCATGTATGTAAAATAATCATAGATCCTTGGATCATTTAGTACCAAATGAAAGATGAAGCCTTTTCTAAAAACAAAAGACTTGATCTTGCCGGTCCATTGCTTGGAGGCTTTGGACAGAAAAATAAGGTTTGAAAAATAAGTTTACAAGTCGTTACAAGATGATTTGGTCGTATTAGATGCTTTGGATGTGTGTATATTAAAATGTCGAACAAGTTGGTAACGGGTCCAAAATGTAAAATACACATTTTGAATAACAAAACCACAATTGACTAATTTGAATGTAAAATACACATTTACTTTATGTGTGATTTTTGTTATCTACCCATTTTGCAGGTAACCACAATTACCTCATGACAAGAAAAGCAATCAAGCAATTAAAAAAATGATAATAGAGAGTGGAAGATAGTTTAGAACATTAGATTGTTAGCAAACTATAAATTAAACATTGTTTAAAGAAATGTCTTACATTCATATAAGTAAAGTTGGTAAGTACCTTTTACTAGCTCAAATCATCACTTTTTTCTACTTTTTGTTATGATATCTGATATAATAGAAAATGATTGCTTGAATGTTTTTTTTTTTTTTTTTTTTTTTTTTTTTTTTTTTTTTTTTTTTAATCCACGAATTTGTCATCAAGAGGTTGTTGTATAGGCATTTTGAGATGTAGTAATTAAAATTAATGTATATCCCTAGGATTAAATTCCACGTTTATGAATATTCATAAATATTATAAGTTTGAATCATGCTCAAATGTTGTACCAGCATTTATCATAAACCAAATATTTGAATTTGGTTCTCATTCGATACCTCTAACATGTATCCTTAAAAATAATTTTCCGTTAACTGACACTATAAAAATTATAATAAAAAAAATAATACTACAAACTTAAAAAAAAAAGAAAAAAAAAATCTTCTTTTACCTATTAATATAATTTTTTAAACATAAACTAATACCATAACAAAAACACCTAAACTCAACGTCCTTAAAATTAATTTCCAGTTAACTAACAACATAAAAATTACGTAAACTTAAAAAATAACAACACAAATCTTATTTTACGTCAACCTCACATTCTCTTAAAAAAATTTAAACGTAAACTAATACTATAACAAAATTGAATGAAATCGATGTCAAAAAAAAAAACATTAACTAACGCCATCAAAATTATAATTACAAGTCATGCCCGCCCATCGGGCGGGCTTCGACGTCTAGTATATATATATATATATATATATATATATATATATATATATATATATATATATTTATATAAACAAGTAACACCTAAGAGGGCTTGGTATCATAACATGCCAAACCCCCTTTTATGTCACCTCACCGCCAACTAAGCATTACTCGTACACCAAAATACCCCTCACTCATAACTTAAGTCAAAACACCCCTTTTGAGATCCACCATTTTATTTTCTTTTTCATTTTTTTCAAACCAACTAATTTTTATTCATTAAATAAAAATGCAAATTAAAATACGAAAACAATGTTCACCCATTTGTAAGTATTCACCAAATGCATCAAGTGTTGTGTCGTATGCCAATTGGCGTATGGCGAAAGTGCATTTTATAATAATACTAAAACACATTTGACCCATAGGATCGGGTCGGACTTTAAAGAATTTCAAATGCTTGAAAAGAGGATTGGAAATATAAGTAAATATACCTTTGACTATTTCTAAAATTAGTTTTCTGTTCATATGAAATTGACATCCAAAATAGTACTCCATGTATTTTGGATCTTCACCAAAATAGTTGGACAACAAACGTGCTTCAGCAACATCACGTTCACGTTATATCGGATTACACATATGTTAACTTTGAGATTGTTGTTGTTGCGTTTGGTGATACTGATACACTTGAATAAAAAAGAAAATGATCATCAGCATCAGAATAGTTAAAATCATCATCATTCAGATTTATAGCTAGAAGAATGTGTTTTTTGGTAGAGAGAATGTGCTTTTTTTTATAGAGAAATAAGAAATTTATATGAAAAGTTAAAAAACGAGGGTATGATATATATAATAAATGTGAGATATATATATATATATATATATATAAAACAAAAAAAAAAGAAAAAAATTCATTTTTTTTAACCGTTGGAATCAAACCAACAGCTAACTTTTTCAAACGGTCTCCACTTTCACACTTGTCAGGTAACTGGCTTGGCTAGCTCTTGGCGCTGGTACACCCCGGTCTGGTAACGCCAGCTTAGCGCCGATCCAAGTTGGATTTGCATGGGTTTGGCGCTACCATACCGTTCCCTATGAGAAGTCATAACATTGATGTGGATAAAAATACAATCATTTTACTTGCGCTTTGGATATCTATACTTTTTGGTGTGCTGTTTTATGATTTCTTTTGTGGCCACCGAAAACAATGATGCCTCAGTAATTTGACCGCTAAACAGGTCAGCCTGACACTAAATTACCAAATCATTAATGGAATTTTAAGTCACAATTTAATATTTGCTATCAATTGCTAAATTATAAAAGAGAATATTATGGTATCTGAGATAGAGTAACTATAAAAGAGAATTTTAAGTCACAATTTAATAAGGCGCATTAAGATAGAGTAACTATATGGCTAAGCGTAATTATAGAAAACTATATATGTGTTCCGATAGTTTCTTAAAGGTCTCAAATCCAAAATCATAGAGATACGCACTTAAAATGAATGAAGAAAGAAGGTTACTAGCTAGATTATGGTATCTGAGAAAGGAACTCAATAAGCAGGGCGACACCAATTAACCAGCTAGGGGGATTCGAATAAGAAGGTATTCCGAGGCCTGGGAAAGCTGCTACAGTACTTGTTCAATAACTTTCATGATATTTGACAAGCCTGCGATAGTAAGAGTTTTTGTTGTTTAATTTTCCTAGTAAAAATTTTAGTCAATGTGTCTCAAGGTTATCTTTTTTGGAAAACTTTATTAAAGCAACCCAAGAGACAAGCAGCGACTTGACAACAAACACAAGTATTGCTACATTGCATCCACTGAAAATTCAATTGAAGGAGGAAAGGCTAATATCATTGAGAATGATCAGGTGTTAGCTCGAACCTTAGATATATGCCAAAGACCTCTACTCAAATTCCAACTTTGTTTGTACACTTTTTGGTTTGTCTATGATGATATATTTATTTACAGTCGTCATCAAGAAATCAAAACAAGAAAAGTTGATTCATATGTCAGATCCCAAACTACGTACATGTATGCTGAACCGGTCATCAGTGGTAAATGAATAAAAGCAAACACGAATGGCTGATTTCATATTCATTCATTTATATTTAACCGCATATTTGATGAGAATTGAATGCTTAAATGAACATATTCTTGTGTTTATTTTTCTTCGTTAAAATGATCTTAGTGGTCATGTTCATCTACAGTCGTTAAACGAACTAAACAAACATGCATACACTTTTCTTAAGTAATAACCAAAGCCAAGTGACAAGTGTGTATTAAGGGAAGGTCAACATTATTCTATGCTGTTTCTAGACAACTAATTACCATGAAATACGTTTTTTTTTTTTTTTTTTTTTTTTTTTTTTTTTTTTTTTTTAATTTTTTATTATAGGAAAGAAAAGAGTTGGAGCCTACTCATTATTGTTTATGCACATCATCATTTTTAGAATTCCGCAAAACCATGGATGATTCATGATTCCAAACATGGATCAATACAAATGTTAAGGTGGCGTTTAGTTGGAAAACATTTTCTTTCATTTCCTATTTCTTGTTTTGTAAGAAAAGGGAGGGGAGTTTGATTTCCACAAAACAATGGAAAATTTAGAAAACGCGTTTAGTCTGAGAAACATGTGTTTGTGTTTTCCATTTTCCAAAACTAGAAAACATGTTTAAGTATTGTTGTTTTATATCTAAATTCACTATTCACCTTATTAATATTATAAAAACATCATCAAAACACAAAAACAAATATTACAAACTAACCAACTAAATTATAAAATAACTAAAAAATTCTAATACGAGAAAATAAAGAAATTAAAAAATTAAAATATAATATCAAATAATGTTTTCGTCCGATATTTTACGTTTTTATCCGTTTTTGTTTGTTTTTTTACGTTTTCGTCTGTTTTTTTACGTTTTTGTCAGATTTTTTACGTTTTCGTCTGTTTTTTTACGTTTTCGTCCATGTTTTTACGTTTTCGTCAGGTTTTTTAAGTTTTCGTCCGATATTTTTCGTTTTCATCCGTTTTTTTACATTTTCGTCAGATTTTTTGAGTTTTCGTCCGATTTATTTCGTTTTCGTTCGTTTTTGTAAGATTTTTTATGTTTCCGTCCGTTTTTTTACGTTTTCGTCAGATTTTTTACGTTTTCGTCTGATTTTTTATGTTTTCGTCCATTTCTTTACGTTTTCGTCAGTTTTTATACATTTTCATCCGATTTTTTATGTTTTCGCCCGTTTCTTTACGTTTTCGTCAGTTTTTTTTACGTTTTTGTCCTATTTTTTACGTCTTCGTTATTTTTTTACGTTTTCGATAGATTCTTTTCGTTTTCGTCCAATTGTTTTTATGTTTTCATCCGTTTTTATACATTTTCGTCTATTTTCTTACGCTTTTGTCCGTTTTTTTTTACTTTTTTTGTTTGATTTTGGATGTTTCCATCTTTTTTTATAACGTAAAAAGTCTGGCGAAAATGTAAAAAATATGACGAAAACGTAAAAAAAGGGACAAAAACGTAAAAAATTTGGAGAAAACGTAAAAAATCTGACGAAAACGTAAGAAAACGGACGAAAACGTAAAAAATCTGACTAAAAAGTAAAAAAACGGACGAAGAAGTAAAAAGGCGGACAAAAACTTAAAAAATCTGACGAAAACGTAAAAAAACGGATGAAAACGAAAAATATCGGACGAAAGCTTAAAAAATCGGACGAAAATATAAAAAATCTAACGAAAACGTAAAAAAACAGACGAAAACGTAAAAAATCTGACAAAAACGTAAAAAAACGGACAAAAACGTAAAAAATCAGACGAAAACGTAAAAAATCGGACGAAAACGTAAAGAATCAGAAGAAAACGTAAAAAATCTGACGAAAACGTTAAAAATCTGACGAAAACGTAAAAAAAACGGACGAAAACGTAAAAAATCTAACGAAAACGTAAAAAACAGACAAAAACGTAAAAAATCTGATGAAAACGTAAAGAATCGGATGAAAACGTAAAAAAACAGACGAAAACGTTAAAAAATCTGACGAAAACGTAAAAAAAGGGACAAAAACGTAAAAAATCAGACGAAAACGTAAAGAATCGGACAAAAACGTAAAAAATATGACGAAAACGTAAAAAAACGGACGAAAACATAAAAAATCTGACAAAAACATAGAAAAACAGACGAAAACGTAAAAAATCTGACGAAAACGTAAAAAAATGGACGAAAACGTAAAAAACCTGATGAAAACGTAAAAAAACGGACGAAGACGTAAAAAGCGGACGAAAACGTAAAAAATCGAACGAAAACGTTAAAAAACGGACGAAAGCGAAAAAATCGGACGTAAACGTAAAAAAACCTGACAAAAACGTAAAAAAACGGACGAAGACGTAGAAAACGGACGAAAACGTAAAAAATCTGACGAAAACGTAAAAAAATGGACGAAAATATAAAAAATCAATCGAAAACGTAAAACAACTGACGAAAACGGATTTGGGGTATTTTAATGGAAAATAGGGGAAAACAAAAAAAATGTGTTTTGTAGTTTTGTGTATTAAAGTTGGAAATAGGAATTTTGTGTTTTGTAGAGAATTTTATTTGAAAACACTAACTTGAACGCAATCTCTGTTTTCCTTGTTTTCCACAAAACATTTTGTGAAAAACAAGGGTGTTTTCCCTCAACTAAACGCACCCTAAGCCTTTTTTTGTGTTTGTGGGTGATCCTCTACAAAGGGGAATTGAGGGTTCTATTCCCATTTGGGGCATAGGTCTAATTGTGTATTAGTCTGTTGTAATTAAAAAATTTTAAACTTTGATGTTCGTTATGCCTCAATCATTAGAAACTGTTGTCTAAAATGATGATATCATCGAAATGATACAACTTCTAATTAAGACGGCATTTGTTTATTTAATAATTTTAGCACTATATTAGAGGGAATAACTTAGTTGGATCAACTTATTGTCTAGAGCATGAATTGATGTTTTGCTTGTTAAAATAATGCTCAAATAGCTATAAGCAACAACAAAACGCAATGTCCCTTTCGGCCTTTCCTACTTCAGAAACAAATACCAAGTCAATATTATACTTGAATGACCAATTTAATGTAAACAAGAACCATATATTTTGTACCTTACACACTGACAGTTGTATATTGTGCAAGATTTGTTCATTCCCACTCTGGTAATTCATGGTTAATCAATTTGATCCTTAGGCAAATGGCAGAAAATAATACCATCTTTTAAGTTTGCTGTATAGTGAAGAGTAATAGGTAGAAAACCTCCAAACAGATGATGGAAATACTAGCCAATAATTATTAGCAGAAGACTTGGTCCTTATTTCATTAACCATCACTTGTCATTGCCGGATGGAATCTGCTAAATTAAGAATAATCCCAAATGTAGTGAACATATTTTATTCATAATAACTTGGAAGGACAGTTTTCATTTTATATAAATTTAAGCATAGCTAGTTTCATACTTGGGCACATAATCATTTTATAACTGTTTCTAATTATGGCAGATTTCCAAGGCTACTTCTTCCTCTTTGTCATATGGATGATCACCACCATATTGATCCGGAAATTTTTTAATTCTAATCGTGCTAAAATAAATGTTCCACCAAGCCCCTTTGCCCTTCCCATAATTGGACATCTCCACCTCCTTGCGCCAATCCCTCATCAAGCTTTTCACAAGCTTTCTCTGCGATATGGACCAGTTTTTCGTATCCTTCTTGGTTCTGTACCGTGTGTTGTTGCTTGCTCGCCAGAAATGGCAAAAGAATTTCTTAAGACATATGAAAATGCATATTTAGATCGACCACAAAACTCAGCCGTGGTTTACCTAACTTATGGATCAAAAGACTTCTCGTTTGCTCCATACGGATCCTATTGGAAGTTCATGAAAAAGATAGTCATGTCAAAACTCCTAAATGGTACGACTCTTGACTTGCTACTTCCAGTTAGGCATGATGAGATCAATCGTTTTATCAAATCTTTATCTCGGAAAGCCAAAGATGGGAAGGCGGTAGAGCTTGAAGGGGAGCTGGTCAGGATGTCAAACAATGTGATATCAAGAATGCTTATGAGTGAAAGGTGTTCAGAAGATGATAATGAGGCGGGGGAAATGAGAAAATTGGTTACTGAGATAGCTGAGATTACTGGTAAGTTTAATTTATCTGACTACATTTGGATCTTTAAGAATCTAGATATCCAGGGTTTTGGGAAAAGGTTGAAAGACATCCGTAGAAGATTTGATTCCATGATAGAGAGAATTATAAAAGAGCATGAAGAAGAAAGAAAACAAAAGTCAGGAGGAGTAAAGGACCTGCTCAACATTTTACTTGATGTTTCTGAAGATGAGACCATGGAGATAAAGTTAACTAAAGAGAACATTAAAGCCTTCATTTTGGTAAAATATTAACATTAGCCTATTAAAATTAGCAGATCATATCAAGGTATAAGTTGATGTTTGTATATTACATATTAACGCATATATCTTTCACTTTAGGATATATTTGCTGCAGGGACAGACACTTCTGCGATCACCACGGAATGGGCTTTAGCCGAACTGATCAACCATCCAAACATAATGAAGAAAGCAGTAGAAGAAATCGATCAAGTTGTTGGCAAAAGCAGAATTCTACAAGAATCAGACATACCAAATCTTCCATACCTCCAAGCAATTGTAAAGGAAACATTACGCATCCACTCCACAGGCCCCATGATTTTGAGACAATCAACAGAAGACTGCACCGTGGCAGGTTACCATATTCCAGCAAACACTACCATTTTTGTCAATGTGTGGGCCTTGGGCAGAGACCCAAACCATTGGGAAAATCCACTTGAATTCAGGCCTGAAAGATTCGAAAACAATAACCTAGATGTGCGGGGACAACATTTTCACATGTTACCATTTGGTAGTGGGAGGAGGATGTGCCCGGGGACTTCATTAGCATTGCAAGTAGTACAAACAACGCTAGGTGCTATGATTCAATGCTTCGACTGGAAGGCTGGGAAAGATGGGAATCTTATTACTGTGGATATGGAAGAGGGAGTTGGGATCACACTTCCGAGAGCAAACCCTTTAGTTTGTATTCCTGTGGCTCGACTTGACCCAATCCCATTGTCAATTTAACCTGTCAAGGATCAAACTGTGTTCACACTTTCAACACGTATCGTTACACAAAGTTCATATCAGTGCTTAAAACTTTTGTACCATCTGTTAACAAAAAAAAAAAAGTCTTTATTTTTCACTTATGTCATTCGCAACTTTTGTACCATCTTTATTTGTGTTATACTATTATTTGCATTCGTATTGGTTTAGGCCCAAGCCCAAGTATTAGACTAGTTATTAATATAAATATTGGTCTCATGTAAACACTTTTATCAATCAATATAATCAATCGATTAATCTCTTAAATGGTATCAAAAGCTAGGTATGAAGAAGGAAAAAAAAAGTTTGTTTTGGGTTCAGTTGAATCGAAGTACAGTTATTTTTTTGTTTGTATTAAAGAATCGATTTTGTGCTTGTGTTTGTGTTTGTCGATTCGTTTATGATTTGATCGTTCGTAAATTCTGGAGATTGTTTAAGTTGTTCTTGAGGAACCTATATATTAAGTTTTAATTGGATGCTAGAATTCATGGGTCGGTGGGCATGTTAATTGCATTAGGTGCATAACAATCTAGCATATTTGTTTGTTGGCTTTTGGTTTAGTAACCAATAAGCTTGGTTTTGTTTGACAAAAATAATATAAGATCTTTGGGATGTATGAAGACGACACTTTGGTTTTGTGGTATTCGTAGTATTTGTTTGGAATTTGATTTAAAAGTGGATTCACAAACCCTTTTCTCCACTAAGTTGACTAAGCTCGATTGTCTCTGCGTTTTTTCTTTGCTTGCAACTTAGGTCGACTAAATCTTTACTAATTTTTTCCATAAACTTCCACAATAAGTCGAATTCTTCCTCACCCTTCACCTTAATGTCCAACTCAAACTTCGTTCACAATCACGAACAATACTGTTGGGTCAACAA
Organism: Artemisia argyi; assembly: GCA_030686995.1. Lineage (NCBI taxonomy): Eukaryota > Viridiplantae > Streptophyta > Magnoliopsida > Asterales > Asteraceae > Artemisia > Artemisia argyi. Next base: position 149,243,034 of record CM060681.1, read on the forward strand.
TTGACCCAAAGGTCCCTGACAAAGATTTGAACAAAAAATAGCCCAGACACTTACTGACAGAATATCAATGATCATCTAACTCACTGATGATTAGTGAGAATGTCTCCCTAATAAATGGATGAAGCTCAAACAGCATTCTTTAAAGAGTTGGAAAAGACCAACTGAAGATGCGCTTTAACTTAACTGATGCAGTTTCACTGAGTAAAGAACTTGAGCAAACATCAGGGATACTGAGATCTGATCGACAAATGTCACTATATCCCTGATAGCCTCTCTCTCATTGACAATGAACACGCCACCAACTTTAATCTAACTGATCAAGAAGTCATGAATGATCAACATGCTTCCTGAACAAGGCTCAAGATTCATAGACATCAGGAATCTAAGATGAACTGTTTAAAGAAGACAAACTCACATAACATCAACCGCAGAAGTTCAGGTCCTAGATATCGTCAAAGAGTTGTCTTGCAAACTTACTAAGTGCTTATCAGCCAATATGTATAATGAACTCTAACTCAGGAACAAGGGATTCTCAAGGGCAGGAACACGTTGATGATCTCTTAGCTCTTTGAACAAAGACCAAGAAAGTTAGGTGAAGATTATAGCGTTTAAGCACGAAAACCTTTGGGAAGATAAACTTTGTTCCTTCCCAAGACACAAAAGAAGCTCATGGGAACTCATTGCTGTCAACTTCGGTAAACCAAAAGGACATCAAGGTTAGATGTCTAGGCACGTGCCTATCTACGAACAGTTGGCAAGATCAATATTCTCACGTGAAGCAACAGTAATCTCTCCGCTATATAAACCCATTCCAACAAAGCAGAATATGCACATTCAACGAGAGTAAGAAGTGAGAATTCCATAACATAGAGAGTGTTAGAATCCTCAACACACTTAGAACCCAAGCCTAGCTTGATTATTCGTGTCTCTTAATTTGTCTCTCACCGGGGATAGCCGTCTGCAACTATCCTCTTTGAAAATCCAAACAAGTCATTAGTGTGTCTAATTGGGTTCTTAAGTAACCTTGTAATTTCGCTCATCATGAATCATAAACTCGTTATTCTTTCCATGTCCAAACGGTACGTGTTTATGTATATTTTGTTAATGCACGAGTTGCTCAAGTTAAAACCGGACCAACACATACTCCTCATCCTCCTACCAAATCACACACCGATAAACTTTATGTTGTTAACTCTATTACCAACATCATTCCTCTTAAACTTGATGTGGACAAAAACTAATTGGGCAAATGGCACAAAAAGACATCAAAGTTAGGGTCCATTTCCAATCAAGGTATCCAACTTTTTTTCTTGCATAAAAAGGTTCTTAACTTTTTTTTTTTGGCGGATTTAGGTACTTTCCTAACTTCCGTTAACTAACTTCGTTAGAAAGTTACATGTTTGGTCCTTGCATACGTATAACCATTTCATGGAAAGTCCTTGACCACAAAAAAAAAATTCCAAAAAAATGTTTTCGAAATAAAAATAGGAAAAAAAAAATTTTAAAATTAGAAAATATTAAAAAATATATATAATTTTTTTTAAATAGAAAATAAAAAAATTAATAATTAAAAAAAAATATTTTCGAAAAAAAATAGGAAAAAAAATAAAAAATATATATATAAAAACTAAAAAAAAAAATAGAAAATAAAAAAAATCAAAATTTTGTTAAAAAAATTAAAAAAAAATTATAAAAAAAAAAATTAATAATTTAAAGAGTAAATTGCAAAAATCGTCCCTAAAGTTTGACCAATTTGCATGTTTCGTCCTACAAATTTCGAAACTGCAAGGATCGTCCTTCGCCCGTGTGCATGTGTCGTCCCTAAAGTTTGGTCCGTATGCATGTATCGTCCCTAAAGTTTGACCAATTTGGGACGATATATGCCCCAAAAGGACGATATGTGCCCCAAAAGTTTGCTACAGGGACGATTTTTGCAGTTTCAACAGTTCTGGGACGAAACATGCAAATTGGCCAAAGTTTAGGGACGATTTTTGCAATTCCCTCTAATTTAAAAAAAAAATAAATACCAACAACTTCAATCCAACTCCATTACTTGTGTTTTTTTCTTCCTCTTGAGCCGTCACCCACACACACACCCTTGCCGCCCGTTTGACCGGCCACCACAGCCACACCGACGACCTCCACCACTCACCTCCACCTCCAAAATAATCTCCACATCACCCTCTTCGAATTGATATAAGCCACGCACCACAAAACCTTTGTTAACATCCCGTAATATCACCATTGCTATCTCAAATCACCACCATCTTTGTTCTTTGTGATAGATTCATGTATTCTCGAGGTCAAGAAGGTGAGTAACACCGAAACACACGCGTGTGTGTCTCGGTGTGAGTATAAGTCCGTGAGTCAAGGCTCACTTTTGATGGGTTTGAGTAAATCTATAATAGAAACTTGTGAGAAAATGATTTTGATGAATAAAAGCTAGTTTGGTATCCACTTGTGTCATGTTTGTGTGTCGAGTGAGTGCAAACCGTGAGCATAAGCTCACGGTGTTCTTGATGGTTTCTTTCTTATTGTTTTTGTTCTTGTTATTATTCTAGTTGCTGATTTTGTTTTGATTCGGAGATGGATTGAATTTTGGTACCGAGAGAATTGTGGTCGAGATTAGGATTAGTCGGAGTGGTTATGGATTTTGATGAAGTGTGGTGATTCTGGTTGATGCTGGATGTTGTTGTGGCTCGATGTGGGATTGATGGAGTTGGATTGAAATGTGGATTCAAAAAAAAAAAAAAAAAAATAGAAAATCGAAAAAAAAAGTTTAATTTTTTTTTAAATTATTAATTTTTTTTTATATTCTATTTTTTTTTTAATTTTTTTAACAAAATTTTGATTTTTTTTATTTTCTAATTTATTTTTTAGTTTTTATATATATATTTTTTATTTTTTTATTTTTTTTCCTATTTTTTTTGAAAATATTTTTTTTTTAAATTATTAATTTTTTTTTTATTTTCTATTTTTTTTTAAATTTTTATATATATTTTTTAATATTTTCTAATTTTTTAAATTTTTTTTCCTATTTTTATTTCGAAAATATTTTTTTGGAATTTTTTTTGTGGTCAAGGACTTTCCATGAAATGGTTATACGTATGCAAGGACCAAACATGTAACTTTCTAACGATGTTAGTTAACGGAAGTTAGGAAAGTACCTAAATCCGCCAAAAAAAAAAAAGTTAAGAACCTTTTTATGCAAGAAAAAAAATTGGATACCTTGATTGGAAATGGACCCTAACTTTGATGTCTTTTTGTGCCATTTGCCCAAACTAATTATGTCGCTTGATATTACTTTTTTAAGAATCACTATGAAAATGTTGATGTCCTAAAGCACATCATTGAGGAATCTACAAAGTTCTTTTACAAAGGGTCTTCCTTCTGATATGTTTACTGAGTTTCGAGATAGTTTGAGCTTTCGTTCCCTTCTCGCTTCAACTGCGAGAGGCTGTTAAGTGACTTATTTGTATTGGATTGATATTAGTATTTGTGTTAGATTAATATTTGTATTTGTATTGGTTTAGACCTTAGCGCAAATATTAGATTAGTCTATCAATATAAATATGGGGTCTTATGTAAACATTATTATCAAGCAATATTATCAATTGATTAATCTACACGTCTAACAATAAGAAATTGATGATTGTAGTGAAACATATAACTAGCTTAAAACAAGCACACATTATGTAGACCACACTAAACTCTACTACTATTTTATCATTAGAGAGCTAAGTGTAGTAACAACCATTATTCGTGTGCCATCTCATCATCATATCAATAACTAAAACTCTCTTCCTAGCAAAGAATACTCAATAATTGTTTTTTAATGCATGTGGGTCTTATAACACATCACCACTTCTCGCTGGGCAAACCACTTTTAGTGAAAGAGTGAGTTATTTTTGATAGTGTATTATGGGACCTACATGCATCACAAATAAAAGTTATTGATAGTTATCGAGTGTTATCGCTAAAAAAAAATATTTTAGTTACTATGATGAGGGGTTATTCGTGTGTTACTACACAACTGTCTTATATAATTCGAGGACAAATAATAGTGATGCTTTTATGTTTGTCGGATCTCTCTAATACTTGTACCGAAAGTTACAGAAAATTCGGTCTCAAAAAGGAGTCTTTTGAGACGGGTTTTACGCATGAAAAGTTTTGTAATATCTTATTATATTTATAACTAGAACACTCATATATGTTATGAAATATTTCGAATAAAACTTTTTATTAAAAAAACTTATGAAATATTTCGAATAAAACTTTTTATTAAAAAAACCCAAAATGCATACTGTAATAACTTTAAAACAAGCTTCATTTTCTTTCTAAAAGTTAGTTAATTATTTACGAAAATATGAATTCTGATGTAAAATTTGTTGTCAGGCCAAATTTTTGTAAATATAATTGGCAATTGCGCAGAACTTTATGCTTTTGTTATTGAAGAACTTTTAAACTATACCAATAAGTTTGACGTTTTTATGCATATATGATAGATAGGGTGGCATTCACTGAATTAATTGATGACTAACTTCAAGATTTGGTGAGAAAGTATATATGAATGTATGATGGGACCAATTGATCAAACGGGTTGTTGAAGATCATGTATATCAAACAGCTTAATGTACCACTTTTCCGGCAGCTTCGCGGCCAGAATTTACAAGTGTTGTCTGCGTCACCACTTGATCATGTCACCACCTTGAATGACTTGAAACCAGTGTAACAACTACTAACACAAGCAAACCAACGTCAGCGAGAGTCAACAAAATTAAACCACCACTAGCTTGCCGCCAATCGCAGTGCTAAAGTTGGACGGTTTCGCCAAAAAATTTATCTTTTCAGGAACAAGAGAGGGAGAGAGTCACGATTTTTTGTCAACTACGGGGGCTTGACACATCTGATCAGGATTTATCCCGACATGTCCGACGCATTTTATAACACTGACCAGCTCGAACAAGGACTCAACTTGACCCGACTCGCCATTTTGCCAATAATAGTTTTGTGTATAATTGAAATACAAGTAATATTGTGACCCTCGTAACTAACACCCTATGAACACTATAACAAACCATGATAAAATTCATCCAAATGAAATGCGGCTATGTAAACAAATAATAGTGTTAAATATATCTGGATTTATAGAATTGTGATACTTGACGAATGACGAAAAACGCATTTAAATACAGAAATCATATCGAAACAAACAACAAATAGTCAACCCACTCACTTTATTTTTCTTAAGATATTACAGTACGACTAACTCATTTAAAATAAATACCACATACTGTTAACAGTAACATCAACTTCATGATTATTTTTTTAACAGGAAAAAAAAATAAATAAAAAAAATTCATGACTATTTAGCGAATATTTAAAAAAATCAGTACATGTAAATCTGTGCCGAAAACAAAGAAAACTTCAATATCCACAAATTTGAGGCTACGTCGACAATAAGATAGGATCTAGTCGAGTCACAGGAACACAAACCAAAGGGTTAGCTCTTGAAAGTGTGAAGCTAAGTCCCTCTTCCATATCAACACGTGGTAGATTTCCATCTTTCCCAGCTTTCCACTCGAAGCACTGAATCATAGCACCAAGAGTTGCTTGTACCACCTGCAAAGCTAATGATATCCCGGGACAAATTCTCCTTCCACTACCAAATGGTAGCATGTGAAAGTGTTGTCCACACACATCCAGCTGGCTCTCTACGAATCTTTCAGGTTGAAACTCAAGTGGGTTATCCCAATAGTTCGGGTCCCTCCCTAGAGCCCATACATTCACATAAATATTAGTTTTTGCTGGAATATAGTAACCAGCCACTGTGCAGTCGTCAGTTGCTCGTCTTGGAATCAATGGGGCGGCTGGGTGGAGACGTAAGGTTTCCTTCACTATTGCTTGGAGGTATTGAAGGTTCGGTAAATCTGATTCTTGTAAGAGTCTGTTCTTACCAACAACTTGATCGATTTCTTCTATTGCTTTTCTCAGGCTATTTGGATTATTGATTAGCTCTGCTAAAGCCCATTCAGTGGTAAGTGCTGATGTGTCTGTTCCCGCAGAAAACATATTCTGAAATGACAAAATCAACAAGTTATTATTTGCACGTAAAAAATGTAATATACAAAGAGAGTTAGTTGTTTCATTTTTACCAAGATGATGGCTTTGATGTTCTCTCTTGATAACTTTATCTCCATGCTTTTATTGTCTGAGATTTCGAGTAAAATACTTAGCAAGTCCTTCACTTCCCCTGTCTCCTGTTTTCTTGCCACTTCATGCTCTTTGATGATCCTCTCTATCAATCATGCTCTTTGATGATCCTCTCTATCAATATATCATATCTATTTCGAATATTCTTCAACCTTTTCCCAAATCCTTGCAAGTCTAGATTCTTAAAGATCCATATGTAGTCTGAGAGGTTAAACTTACCTGTAGTCTTATTTCTCTCGGTAACCAAGTTCCTCATATCAGTTGCCTCGCTCTCCTTGTCCGAACATCTTTTGCTCATAAGCATTCTTGATATCACATTATTAGTCAGCTTCATCAGCTCCGCACTAAGATCAACTGCCTCCCCCACATTAGCCTTTTCCGATAATGATTTCATTAGATGTTTTATCTCGTCTTGCCTAACCGAAAGGAGCAAGTCAAGTGTTGGTCCATTTAGGAGCCCAACATAACTATCTTCTTCATGAACTTCCAATATGACCCAAAAGGGACAAAGGCGAGATCTTTTGATCCATAAGTTAAGTAAGCTAAGGCTGAGTTATGGGGTCGATCTAAATAAGAACTTTCAAAGGTTTTAAGGAACTCTTTCGCCATTTCTGGTGAACTAGCGACAACACTGTTAGAGTTTGACAATCAAATACACATATTGCGGAAGCTAGGATCAAGTATAACACATAAATATTAACTAAAACATAAATAGTAAACGTACCCGATGCACTTCAATTAACCTTGATTCTTGGACAATTAGATCAATGATTAACCCCTTACCGTTTTGTTTATCGATCTCTTGATAATTACTAAAGTAAGTAATTACCTCGTTCTTGTACACACAAACTACCAACGAATAAAGGTTGTTGCAAGTAAACAAAACACTTAAGTTTGAGCTTATGAAAAATCGATCCACAACCCTTGGGAGGTGATGAGTCGATCGGCCACAAGAAGAGAAGAAAGAAAACAAGATTTAGGGTTAGAGTGTGTGCACAAAAGATTGTTAAGTCTAACCCCAAGGCCTTGTATTTATACTAGGCGATTTCTTGGTGATCAAGCAAACATGGGTTGGGCTTGACCCACCCTTGTTCGACCGGCCATAGCTCCCCCTAGGGGATTCTAGAACCTCCTTGACACCCAAGTTACACTCTAGTCCTTGTCTTTCTTATTTAACGATAGTTAGTCCATACGGTTAACAACTAACGACCGTTTAGTCCATTAAGTGTTATAAATATATATATTTCATACATTTAATAAATATATATATTTATTTACATTATTCTTGTTTGTAAAGTGTGCAATCCCGAGGTCTCGGGTTCGATCCTAGACATTTACCTATTAATGTTTATACGTAACATTTAACAGCTCCCACTCGTATATTCATTAATAGTAAAATGACATTGGTTAGCGTCTTGCAACACTCCAATGCCCCTAGTCCAATCCGAGCTAGGTTTCCTGGAAAAACCTTTAATGATTCATCATTATAATTATCCTTTCATTACTAATACCACATTAATAAAGATGTGAGTTCCTTTATTAAAATTCTGTTTCTCGTTTCTTTATGATTGAACAAAATTACCAAAACATCTGAACGTATTCCAGATAGACTTTGGGCATGGCCATGCAAACATTTTGTCAACCCTACGAGGGGCCCAGTAGTATTAAACTTCTAAACAAATCAGAAGGAATGAATTCTTTCTTGACTACAAGAATAACCCATGAACTTTGCAACACTTCTGAAAACAATCCTTATGACTCCCTGTTACGGTGAGCGGTAGATTGCTTCACAAAAATGCACTACATCCATGACACTTATCTGGTATCTCAAGTCTGAGGATAACTTTAAATATGATTCTCACATCAAACATTAAATCATATTGTTGGGATAAGTCCAATATTCAATTCATCGAATATTATGTGAAATTGGTATGACTACGCATCAATATACTTTCAAGTATATTCTAAACCAATACTCAAATTTGTCTTAATTTAATGATATTCCCATATCATTAATCAACAATGGACATTTAGAATAATAAATTATTCAAGGATCTTAAACATGCAAATATATGATATATTATTAAGACAATGATAAATAAACATAAAACGTATTTTATTCCATTAAAATAATAATTGTACATTACATCCTTTATCCAAACACTAATCACAAATGGGCATGAAACTTTCAGCTAATCTAAGTCCTACACCTGCAGCATGCTTGTGAAGCTTAGTGCCAGGTAGAGGCTTTGTTAATTGATCTGCCAAGTTATCATCTGTGTGAACTTTGAGCATTTCGATTTCGCCTATTTCGACTTGTTCTCGAACATAGTGATGCTTAATCGGGAAATGTCTGGTGCCTTTCATGATTCCACGCTCATTGGCAAATGTGATTGCAGCAGAATTGTCACAATACATTTTAATAGGTCTTTGAATCGAAGGCATGACTCCAAGCCCTGAGACAAACTTCCTAATCCAAACAGCTTCCATTGCAGCTTCTGAAGCAGCTATATACTCACTCTCTGTAGCAGACATCGCTAGTACACTCTGCTTTCTGCTCCTCCAATCCACTGCTCCTCCATTAATGACAAAGACATAACCCGTCTGAGACTTCGTATCATCCTTATCACCTTTCCAAGAAGCATCGCAGTAACCTGTAACATCAAGTTCTGCCGATGGATTTCCCCCATAAACCAAAAACATATCCTTAGTTGCCCTAAGGTACTTAAGAATATTCTTAACAGCAGTCCAGTGAGCTACACCTGGATTTTGCTGATATCGACTGGTTAAATTCTGAGCAAACGCTACATCAGGTCTTGTACTTTTCACCGCATACATAATAGATCCCACAGCCGAAGCATAAGGGACTCTTTTCATGCGTTGCACCTCTGCAGGTGTTGAAGCACAAACCTTGTTGCTCAAGCCATGTTGCTCTTGCATCGGCAAATATCCTTTCTTGGAATTTTGCATATTGAATCTCTTCAATATTTTATCAATGTAAGCACTTTGGCTTAATCCAATTAATCGCTGAGATCTATCTCTATATATCTTGATTCCCAGAATAAATGCAGCTTCCCCTAAATCTTTCATAGAAAAACAACTTCCAAGATATTCCTTAACCTTTTGTAAACTTGGAATGTCGTTCCCCATGATCAATATGTCATCGACATATAATATAAGGAAAATTACATTACTCCCACTAACTTTGTGATATACACATGGCTCATCAAGATTTTTAGTGAATCCATACTTTTTAATCTCACCATTAAATCTTTTATTCCATTGTCGTGATGCTTGCTTTAATCCATAAATGGATCTTTTAAGCTTGCATACACGATTTGGGAATTCTGGATTTACATACCCCTCAGGCTGCGCCATATAGATGTCCTCATCTAGGCGACCATTTAAGAAGGCGGTTTTAACATCCATTTGCCAAATCTCATAGTCATAGTAAGCGGCTATGGCTATAAGAATCCTAATTGCCCTTATGTCAGCTACAGGAGAAAAGGTCTCCTCATAGTCAACACCAAAAGTTTGTGTATAGCCTTTAGCTACACAACGGGCCTTATAGGTGTGTACAATGCCATCCATGTCTGTCTTTTTCTTGTAGAGCCATTTACTCCCAACTAGTTTGGCACCCGGAGGTAGGTCTACTTCTTCCCAGACATCATTGTCTTCCATGGATTGCATTTCCCCATCCATAGCTTCTTTCCATTTGGCCTTTTCAGGACCATTCATGGCAGCTTTATAACTTGTAGGCTCATCAAGATCACCCAGTATATACTCATCACTCTCTACATTAAGACATAGACGAGTAGGAGCTTTTACTGGTCTTGTTGACCTACGAATGGGAATCACTTCAACTTCAGGTGGAGGACCTAAACTTTCAGGTTCTACCGGAAGTTGGTTAGTGTTTTCAGAAGGTTCTACATCTTCTTGACCGTCTTCCAGGTTATATACTCTCCCACTGAATTCTTGAGATATGAGCTCTCTTTCAAGAAAGTCTCCATACCTTGCAACAAATACTTTGTTTTCAGGTGGGTAATAAAAGTAGTATCCCATAGTTTCCTTAGGGTATCCTACGAAGATGCACTTCACAGATCTTTGTTGGAGTTTGTCTGCTGAGTCACGTTTAACATACGCCTCACAACCCCAGACCTTAAGATAAGACAGGTTAGGAGCTTTTCCAGTCCATACCTCATATGGTGTCTTATCAACCTTCTTTGTTGGAACCATATTAAGAATGCGAACCGCAGATTCTAAGGCATAATCCCAAAACGAGAAAGGAAGAGTTGTTAGATTAAACATAGATCGTATCATGTCTTGCAATGTACGATTCCTTCTTTCAGATACACCATTTTGTTGTGGAGTATATGGAGAAGTAAGGTGCTGGACAATTCCCTCCTTTGCTAGATAATCTATGAACTCCTGACTCAGGTATTCACCACCTCTATCGGATCGAAGAGCTTTAATCTTCTTTCCAAGTTGCAACTCTACTTCTGCTTTAAACACTTTGAATGTTTCAAATACCTCATGCTTATGTTTAAGTAAATAAACATAACCATAACGGCTGTAATCATCCGTAAATGTTAAGAAGTAGCTAGCACCCCTCCTTGACACATGTCTAAGTGGCCCACACACATCTGTGTGAATAAGACCAAGTAGATCATTAGCCCTTTCAATCCTATTTTTAAAGGGTTTCTTAGTCATCTTCCCAGCAATGCAAGATTCGCATTTATCAAATGATTCATCATTGATCTTATTTAAAAGCCCATCATGTTGCAGCTTTTTCATGCGATCTTTGCCAATGTGAGCAAGTCGACAATGCCAAAGATAAGAAGAATCCAGACCTTTCTTGATTCTCTTATTGTTGATGCTATACATTGAATTATTTGTAACCAAAGCATTATCATTATCATTCATGTCAATTTCAAATACACCATTCACAGCAATAGCATTAAAATAAAAAACATTATTTAAAGAAACCGAAATTCCATTGCTTGAAATAGTATGATGAAAACCTTGGTTCAACAAACATGAAAATGAAATTACACCTCTAACAATTGACGGTGCATAATGACAATTATTTAAAGATAGTACTAGGCCCGAAGGCAACACTAAATTAAATACTCCTATAGCTTCAACTCCTGCATGCGCTCCGTTACCAACGTGCAAGAATTGTTGTCCATAGGCCAGCTTTCTCTCAACTCTAAACCCCTGCATGGTATTGCAGATATGAATGCCACATCCAGTATCATATACACATGAATTCAATTTAGGAGTAAGAGTGAATAATTCAATCATAAAGAACGCACCTGATGTGCTGGGGTTACCAGCATCATTCCCCTGCTTCTTGAGTCGCAAGTCATGAATGTAGAGAGGGCAATTGCGCTTCCAATGGCCCTTTTCATGACAATGGTGACAAGCCTGATCCTTCTTGTTTGGCGGATTCACCTTGTTCTGCTTAGGCTGATGTTGTTTCATCTTGGGTTGAGGTTGATAGGCCATGACCTGCTTGCCTTTATCACCTTTACCTTTGCCTTTGTTCACATGCGATTTCTTCTGGATTCTCCCCCCATGAATTGCCAACACTTGCGGGGTGGGATTCTTGACCTTGGCTGGTAGACTTTTCTCATAATCAACAAGCAATGCGAGTAATTCTGAGACTGTCTTCCCCGAGCAATGCATGTTGAAGTTCTGCACAAAACCAGCAAAATCCTTGTTAAGGGATCTGTTGATCAAGTGCACTTGCACATTCTCAGGGTAACCAAAACCAATTCTGTGAAGTTGATCAAAGGAGTCCTTCATCTCATCCACATAATCGGCTACTGGTTTACCATCACCATGCTTGCAGTTGTGTAGCTTGTCAAGTTCATCATACAATTCAACTGCAGGTGACTTCTCATAAGATTGCTTGAGGTTATCAAGCATATTCTTAGGAGACGAATACTCATACTTCTTTTGTAATTGAGCATTCATGCTAGTGAGCATTAGACAAGCAACCTCATTGTACTTAGCATTAGTCACCTTCCATTCTGCCTTTGCTTCAGGTGTTGCCGTAGCAGCAGGTTCAGCAGGGCATTCCTGGGTCACATAATCCATCTTACCAGACGCCCTCAAGACAATTCTGAGCGAACGGTACCAGTCATTGAAATTCTTTCCAGTGAGTTTCTCTCTCTCAAGATGACTCTTGAAAGCATTAATCACAGTTTGGTTATCGGGTTGAGCCATATCTACAGATAAAGTTCAAATATTAGTATTTTCGATAATCAATATCTTCAAGAAAATAAAATACCCAAGGCTATATTTATATAACCAACTAATTTTCTTGAAAACCTAGGATCTATCTTTACATAGTTTCACCACATCAGTTGATCTGCTAGTGGTAAAAGTACAAAAGATAGTAATCTGTCGAACAATAATTGGCAAACAAGATTTCCAATTCCTAGATCATTATGGGATTTACATGAAATTGATTCATCAATTTGCCTTTGTAAGCATGTTTTATCCCATCTCATGCCTTAAGTTCTAGGTCTCACGCACAACTTAATTAAGTCGTCTACCTTAGAAACTGTAAAATTACAATTATGGTCTCACGCGTTAAAAGAATTTTACCTTGTTATAGTAATTTAGCCTAGGTCTCACGTTTACTAAATTAAAATTTCAAGTGTTTCTTATAGGTAGATGGCACGTAACTTAAATTTTAAGGGTATTTGTTTTGATATGTCAATCAAAATTATGTACAAAGATGCATGCACTCATCTTTATTACATAAGTTTTCATAAAAACTTTTTATGTCCGATTCCTGAAATTAATACACAAAGTTTTACTTGAGGTTTATGCCAAAACCCTAAGATGACTTTCTACAACATATAATTTTAAAAGTAATTCGTTTAAGATATATTCAAGATTGTGATAACCAAGGCAGACTCTAAGGCTCTTTTCTAAGCCTTCAAATCACGGTTATGAATATCATCTTAAAAGACTTAATTTTAAAACCATATTTGCACAAAACATCATTCAAGTAAAAGTTTATGGATTCAATCTCAAAATAGTAATAAAGTTTGAATTTTGCTAGTCTCGACTGGGAGCTGATTACCGTGCAAATCGGACCACGAATGTCATAAGACCTTTGCAAGATTCTTACTTTATCACTTTAGGGTTTCACAATTATTAGTCCGTTTTAATTTTCTTTTTGAAAACACCCTTTTATTGCTTACATCAAGTCCAACTAAAAAACAATAAAACAAGTAGCAAAGAAAATCAAACAAACAATAATAAATAAGTGAAACAATTAGCCACATGCAAACTGTATTAGAAAAGATCCTAATAAAATCAATTCTAGGTATAATAACGCATGTAATCAACTAAGGCCTTCCCCTCTTAATGGAGGTGAGTCACATACATTGACGAATCAATTGCGTAGGCCAAAGCTAAAAACATACCACATAGCATATAAAATTGATTTTAATATGTATTGGAGTCTTCCCCAATTTAAGATCTATCTAAATATGTGACAACAAAACAAGATCCATGACAAACATGCATGTAAGTCACGGATTAAAACCTAACAATTAGCAATTAGGTCACAAGATACGTTCAATTAACCGGTTAATGACCTAGGGTTTCTAGTGATTACACATAATCAAGAAAACCACAAAACCCTAATTAGGGTTTCATGGGAAAATCGACCCCCCCCCCCCAAAATTAGGGTTAGGGTTTCGAAATTTTTAGAAAAAAAATAGGAAAAACCCTAGATCAAAAAAAACATGTATCTAAAACAATTAAAGATCCGGTTTTTATTACGTTTTAGTAATCAATTACATGTTATACATGGCTCGTGATGCCACTGTTAGAGTTTGACAATCAAATACACATATTGCGGAAGCTAGGATCAAGTATAACACATAAATATTAACTAAAACATAAATAGTAAACGTACCCGATGCACTTCAATTAACCTTGATTCTTGGACAATTAGATCAATGATAAACCCCTTACCGTTTTGTTTATCGATCTCTTGATAATTACTAAAGTAAGTAATTACCTCGTTCTTGTACACACAAACTACCAACGAATAAAGGTTGTTGCAAGTAAACAAAACACTTAAGTTTGAGCTTATGAAAAATCGATCCACAACCCTTGGGAGGTGATGAGTCGATCGGCCACAAGAAGAGAAGAAAGAAAACAAGATTTAGGGTTAGAGTGTGTGCACAAAAGATTGTTAAGTCTAACCCCAAGGCCTTGTATTTATACTAGGCGATTTCTTGGTGATCAAGCAAACATGGGTTGGGCTTGACCCACCCTTGTTCGACCGGCCATAGCTCCCCCTAGGGGATTCTAGAACCTCCTTGACACCCAAGTTACACTCTAGTCCTTGTCTTTCTTATTTAACGATAGTTAGTCCATACGGTTAACAACTAACGACCGTTTAGTCCATTAAGTGTTATAAATATATATATTTCATACATTTAATAAATATATATATTTATTTACATTATTCTTGTTTGTAAAGTGTGCAATCCCGAGGTCTCGGGTTCGATCCTAAACATTTACCTATTAATGTTTATACGTAACATTTAACAAACACAAGGTACACAACCCATAAAGATACGAAAAACTGGCCCATACCGAAAAGAAATTTTGTGAAAAGCTTGATGAGTGGTCGGAGTAAGGAGGTGAAGATGACCGATGATGGGAAGGGCAAAGGGGCTAGGTGGAAGATGAGACTTGGCACGAGTAGATTTTAAGAACCTCCAAATCAAGATGGTGGTGATCACGCTTATGAAATAGAGAGAGAAGCTGGCTTGTAAATCAGCATCAGCCATTGTGCACCAATAATATGATGTGTTCCAACCATATATATATATATATATATATATATATATATATATATATATATATATATATATATATATATATATATATATTAAACTTAAACCTCGTTCCAGGTTCTGATGAATTAAGTATCACTATTACATAAAGTGTTTTTAACAACGGTTAAAATACATTTTTTAAAGCGGTATTGAACCGTAGTATTATAGATCGTACTAAATAATAAGGATAATTATTTATCACGGTTGAAAACCGTTATAAAATACATGCTAAACATCCCACTATAATCTCTATATCATTATTTACAGCGGTTAAAGTTAACAGTTATATTTGTGTTTAATATTTGGTTTCCTTTTTATTCGGCTTTAATTTAAAATTTATATAATTATTTACAGCGGTTAAAGTTACCAGTTATTTTTGTTATATTTAGTGTTTAATATTTGGTTTCCTTTTTATTCGGATATTTAATGGCGGGAGTATATATAATGGCGGGAGTATTTTAATGGCGGGAATACATATATAGCATTATACTGTATTTCTTTAATTTTATATTTTTTCCCTTTTTTTCGGTAATTTCCTTTTACCTGTACAAAACAAAAACAAAAACACAACTAGAAGAGCCACAACTAAAATATACAAGAATTTCAGCAAATAAAATGAATAAAACCATTACTTAACAATTTGGTAAACTAATATAAGTATCTCATACACAAAAATATCATCAAATGTTATGATACCAAACTTTCAAATCCATTGTTCATAACCTAACCATACATATCCAACTCGACAATAAAAACCTCAATTTTGAAATAGTGATGAATGAGTCGAGTAAAATTGTGGCACAGAATTCTCAACCCATTCATCAATTTGTCGCATAGTTATCGGTTTCATGTCATTCCAAACCTATATACAAATCAAAACGAAGAGTCAATGAGTTATTTTACAAGAAAACAAGATTTAGTGTAGAACAAAGTAAACAAATATTTACAAATACTCACTGTATGCGGGAACTTTGATTGCTTTTTAAAGAAAAGCTCAAACATAGCTAAAGCCACATAATAACCACATTCCCACGTGGATTCTAGTTGAGGACACTAAATTCAAACGAAGCATAGATTACATATATGCAACAACTAAATCAAGTGAGCATAACAATATATATTTACATATATGAAAGATGATTTACCTTAACCATATTCCAACTCCAATCAACGGAAGACGAAGACAGATCATGACATGCCCTAAAATTCAATATTGTTTAATTGGATTACTTTATGTACTCAATTGACAATTTAATATAAATGCTAGAATATACTTACGCTTCTACTAGTATAAATCACTAAATTTATCAAAATTTTTACAATCTTTACAAGGACACCATATTTCAAGATCTCCATTTTTCAGCCGATTAGCCTCAGCAGTTTCAAGAAAACTAAGCACACCTTTCACGTACGCTTCTTCGGAATGCCCAATACCGTACATCCATTTACTACGATCCATCTGAAATTTAGAAATCAAATATAACATGAAGTGCATGTATAATACACATGAATGAAACAAAATTGGTCACGGTTTGTCTCTAACCCACTTTTTGAATACTCCGTCTCATATGTGTATATGTTTTAACGAGTTTACCATTTAAAGAAAAATTCGGCAGCATTTCCCCTATACTCCTCAAGTATACGTATAAAAACACAACCCAAGGAGTAAAAGAGAGATGCGTACCGAATTTTCTTAAATAATAAACTCGTTAAAACTTATACATCATATCCTAAATGAGACGAAATATTCAAACAGCAGTCCCAAATTGGGGACTTTCCGAAATTAATCTCTATTAGATTAATCTCGAAAGGGTATAAAACTTAAGTCATTTGATATACAACTAACTCAATTGAAATAGATCATTACAAATCTAAAGTATAAATACTTGAATAAAGATAAAAATCTATCTTAGTGCACGGTGTATAATTAAACAGATATAGATGTACGTATATAATTAAACAAATAGGATGTAAAGATATGAAATTACCTCATAAATAATGAAGCATTTATTGCAAAAGAGTTTATTTTAGAGCTTTGAGTGTTATGGTTGATTGAAGGTTTTTGGTTGAAGAAGATTAAAGTGGAGAGTAAAGTTTACGGATTAAAGTGATTAAATTGTTTTTAATAAAGTGATGTTATAATAATAATAATAATAATAATAATAATAATAATAATAATAATAATAATCCTATTTGTTTTTAATAAAGTGATGTTATAATAAAAAATAATAATAATAATGATAAATCACCTTTATATATATATATATATATATATATATATATATATATATATAAGTTTTAGGCTATAATTATCACTACAACAAATAGTCAAATTCTACGTACTGTTTCGTTAAAAATACACTTTTTCAAATGTTTAAATATCAAAATTCACGCTTTCCTAGTATGTGAAAAAGTGTTGTGTGAATATTATCTCGAACATTTGTAATGTAGACGAAATAGATTAATGTTCTCATGAAAAAGTGTGAAAAAAAGAAAACTAAAATACACATGTATAAGTGTTGGCAAAATAATATAAATATTCACATCCACATGCGTGTATAAATCATATTGCAACACAAATCACTTAAAGTACTCTCCACACTTACAAACATATAGAAATTATATAGTCCAGAGTTTACGCGCTTAGAGAGTGTGATTGTTTGTTAATACCTATTGGTAGTCTATAACCGTGGATAAATCATGTTTCTACATGTTTGTAATTGTATTCATTTTTAATACATTTTATAGTGTGTAAATGTCTAAATAAAATTACACATCTTCAAAAAACGTGTAAAAATAATCTTGTAAAATTTGACTTTTTTTTTTTAGTTTATCAAACTCGAGATACTGACCGCACACGCTCCATTTTCATTACAAAATAAGCACACCTACTTATCAAAATATCATTAGATCGCAGTCCAAAATGCAGGTTTCAATCTCGATACTAAAATGTAACAAACATCAACTGTGAAATTAAATACGAGTGAAAATTAACTTTGTATCCTCGTAATTATCAGTTTAATTTGAAACATCATATATAAACTAATAACAGTAACTTGAAACATGCATAAAATTCACTTTATTTAGCATTCAACGCAAAAAGTTTACAAGAAAATCTCGACCTAACCTTTTTTGGCTTGTTCCTTTCATCCAAATTTTGGGTAGATGGTATTCCACCTGGTAAAATATATTACTCTAAAAAAAATTTAAGTACAAAAGAATGTGGTTGAGGTACCATATTAACCGCAAGAAAACACTTGGCATAACCACTAAATCATTTATGGGCAGACCATAAACGACAACTAGCTACAACCAACTAGACCACAAAACCAAAAACCAACGTAAAAAAAAAAAAAAAAAAAAAAAAAAAAAAAAAAAAAAAAAAAAAACTAGTTAAGACATAACTCTTGAATTCAACAGCCTTTAATTGTGTATGATAGAGGCCAAAATCATCGTCATTATAATTGTTGTCGTCACCCGTGTCTGCTTTCCATTGCTTATGAAGACTCTGCTAGCTCCTTACTTCTACTTCTAGAATACAACGTCCTAATGTGATAATCAAAAACTTCATCATCATCAGTGTCAGAAACCACCACATTGCCCACCTTAGATAATGGGTTACCCCTCTTAGTTGAAGAAACAACATTTTTAAAAGGTTTATCATCATCATCCACAAGAGTAGCTTTCCCATTTATAATAAACTTTTCAAGCTTCACAATTTTCTCAACAATAGGAGTATTCTTCATAGGCGATGGAGAAGTAGTATTGGAAGTGCTTGCTTCCTTTTTGTTGTTAATGTCGTCATTAAATGTACCCGAATCGGCATTCACATCAATAATCTCACCCACCTCGCTATCACTATCAACGACCTCTTTACCACCTGTATCAGCCGACCAAATCCCATCACCCGTCTCAAAAATATTGTTTTCATCACTTAAAGCATCAAAAGAGTTTCTTAACGATACCATATCAATTTTGTCAGTAATGTAAGACTTTTTAATTTGAGCCTCCTTAACGGACTGATTTGGCTCATTAACACAATCATATGGCTTTTCATTTGATGGCTAGCATTTTCAGATTCCTTCTCTTGCACGTTATTACCAATATTAGAAGAACTGGAGGGAGAAGATGACGTATCAATATTAGGATCAGCAATTTCTTGAGATGTAGATGCACCATTATTTGTTGTAGAAATAGGTCTATAATAATATATTGAACATTTGATTTTTGCAAGCGCACACCATCTACTTGTCTAACAGGTTGTTTTCCATTCCCTTTCTTCCTATTAACTTCCTTAAACCCGTCCTCATCAACCAACGGTTTCTCAACAGTTTCACTCTCTTAGGACATCTATCATCATTGTGATCAAATACTTTACATGTCTCACATCTAGGTGGCTCCCATTCATATTTTATATATAATTTTTTCATTGAATGACCGGACCCATTAGGGTAAGGGATAGCAATAACAAGAGAGTCAAGTAAGGCTTCATTAGACGACACTTCCACTAGAGCCCGAGCATATAATTTTGACCCCACGAGTTAAGACACATCGAACTAGTGTAGGAATCCAACATAATAGGACGACCAATTTGCGTTGTAATCAAACTAAGACCGATCTCAGAATATGCAACAACCAGAATATTATGGATTTTCACTCAAATAGGAGCTGAAGTTATATCATCTTTAATAAGTTTCGAGTTAGGAGTCCAAATATATATACATATATATATATATATATATATATATATATATATATATATATATATATATATATATATATATATATATATATATATAAAACCCACTAACCATATCAACCATGGCCCTTCTTCCAACACCCTCTCCATACCCTCTTAGGTAGCAAATTGAAACAGAAAAAAACCCATTATTAAGCATAACTCTTTGCAAACCAAACTTAGCCCAAGTGTTCCTAACTAAATTTTCGACTACCCAAAAAGCAAGTCTCTTACAAATGAAGTAACCATAAAGAGTATTAGCGAAACGAGCACTTACCTCATCGACTACTTCCAATGGAATGGTGACATTAGCACCAGCCACACAATTAACGTTTCTCATTTCAAAAATTCTCACAACCTTTTTAGTAGTTTTATCCTTAAGCATATCCGCAAAAGATGTGGGATGAGAACCTGATTGAGTCCCCATTTTTTGCACATTTGCCTTACTAGAACTAGGACCAACCTTGCCATCAATATTAGACTCGTTATTCGACACATTATCAAAATTATTCTTATCATTAGTACCTGTGTTGTCCAATGTCGTAGCTACCTTAGTCCCATAACTAATATTCTGATCGTTCGTATTTGTACCATGACTTGACCCATTAGCAGATTTGTCAAACGATCTCTCAGAACCGCCATCATGAATAACACCCAAGAAAGTTGAATTGACATTGGTTGTTCCAGAATAAGACAAATCATTGGAACCCTTGACAAAACTAGTGTTATCACCACCATGCGTCATGTTAATAAACAGATAATCAATAATGACATAACCCAAATAAAAGAAACCTAAAAAACCCTTAATCACACCCATGAATGAAGAAACACATCAGCAGCAATTATAACAGGATAAAACCATAAATAACGAAACCCTAAAAAAGGGTTTAGTCACATCATGCTCTCTAATCGACTCACACCATGAAATAAGTAAATCGCAATTAATAATACATAAACCATAAAAGAAAGCAACGGATCCCTTAACAAAGTAAAATCGAAACCCTAACACCTTGAAACAACAACTTAAAAAAAAAAAAAAAAAAAGAAAAAAAGAAAAAAAAAACGACTAAAGGGATGTCATACCAAGATTATTCCAAAATAGTAGAGGTGCTATAAAGTATAAGGATCAAGAGAGGGGAAGGAAATCGATCAGAATTTTTTGGGAGAAGGAAGTCGCCATTTTCTCCAAAGAACCTTTCATCCAAATAAGATAGTCTCAAAATCTCAAATTTGTTTCCTTTAACTTTCACTATTTTTTTATAACTAAGCATGTGGAATCATGGATTTAGCTAACATAACGAGACACTATTTTCGATAATAAGAAAACAAATGACTACCCACTAGAATACATTTAACTCAAGACCAAATATTAACTAACGTCTAATTTTTCTATGAATATTCATATCAAACACATCACAGAATGCCTATTGTTCTTCAGTTAAATATTTGCGTTCATAGTCATCATATGAATCTTTATCATAATCCTCTTTTCAACGCTCATACAGGCTCTTGTTCCCAATACCACTTCCACCTTTGGAATTTTTTAAAGCTAAAAATTCGCAATTTCGCTATACACATCTTCCACGTCACTCTTACTTGAGTAATTTACATAACATAAAAATAAAACTATATATCCATCGTTTGAACTCAGTTATATTTTTAGTTCATTATGAACTTATGAAGTAATGCTACTAGTCTTCTTCCCCAGTCCACATCCTAGAACTCTAGTCCAACAATATGATTAAAACTCTCTACATGATGGAATTTACCTTCAAAATTATGGTAGATCAAACTTATTTTGAAAACCACAGGTTCCACAAACATTTTTCTGTTGACTCACTTATCACTTTCATGTATTAATCTAATTAGAAAATTTTCTAGTTGATCTACTCTATGTTACTTGAAGGGTCAGTTTTGTGAAAATGGCCCTGCTTTTAGGTATTGAAATTATAAGTTCCAAAAAGGCAATTCATCAATTTAATGGGTACTGTTAAAGCTTGAATTGAAATAGGAGGATGAAGCAAGTAAGGAACTATGCTTAACGGAGACAATGTGGAAATAGAAGAATTGTTTTAAAGACGTCAAATCAGAATGAAGAACACCAGAGAAACCATATAACCAGTCGTCCAGGTGGAGAGAGAATGCTCTCAAACCAAATAGTTTCGGTTCAAATTGTGTCTACAACATTTGCGATAGATTTGTAATATGTATATATTATAGGGGTTTTTTTTGCATATATATCCTTCCGAAAATGCATGATTGCATATATATCCAAACATGCATAAAAATCATTGTATTATGTGAATCAAAAACTTGTACAAAAAATATATATGTAATTATTCATTTTGAGAGGGATATATATGCAATTCTGCCTATTATAAGTTATTTAGTTGTCTTCAATAAAAATTTAGAGGAATATGCCTTAATTTCTTTTAATAATTAAACAACATCCAAATATAACTGGATATAGTCAATTAGGAATCAAATAGCTATTGGCACCAAATAATTATTGGTACCAGTTGGTCGATTCAGATTCAAATAGCTGTTGGCACCAAATAGTTTTATAAACTACGCTAGTGGTTTACTATGATTTTTTTTTTTATTCTAAGATACTTATATTGTTGCATAGTGAGTAACTAATCTCCGTTATTCAAAATCAATTGATCTAATTCTAATCTAATAGACAATATTATACATTAAAAACATCCACTTTCATCTTTTCTACCCCTCTTTTAAATTAAAATTCAAATTAATTATTTTTTTTTTAAATTACATATCTCAAAAACCATAAATTGTTAACTGATGCAGGTTTTACAGACCAGGTCTTAAATTTATATTTGCTCAATTACTTAAGGTCTACCTATATACACTAACGGACAGAGAATCCCGTCACGTGTAGACTAGTAATTGGTAAAACCGAGGTCGTCCCCAAGAGCTATGTGGTTTGGATCCTATGTAAGTCTATTGTCACTATTAAACTGGTTTTAAAGATGAAATAATTGATAAACAGAAATGAAATAAAATAGAAAATAAATTAATGTTGTGAGCAGTGGGAGATAAGTGTACTAGCCTAGCTAGTCATCTTATATTGCTTACGATTATGTTCTCTATGAAACTAATCTAATGCATCAGGTGCGGCAGACATGTATCACTAGGTTCATATGGTCAAGTTCTCTAGCCTATCTCCCCCGAATCCTGCCGTAAACCAAAGGCACCACCCTCTGTAGTAAGCAGATGTACGGTAGACGGGTTTGAGTCATTAAGTGCCACTACATGCTAGATTTATCCTTATATAGTCTGGCCTCTCGGATCTTAGATAATTGCTTAAGTTTATCCAACCCGGAATGTGGGCCTATAGTCAATTTGCACACAAGGTAAATGGCCAGTTGTCATCCCAACCATATCCTCTCAACTCAACTACGTCAGGATTCTATGGTCAATTCTTCTGCCATACCTGATGCTTGGAATTGCACTCTTGCAAAAGATTTTACCTCTCAAGGGATCTTGATAAGCTTGCAATCCCCACCAGGCAGTGTACCTGTTCGTTGTAGTATAGTATAGTGAAAAGTACCGGGGAATTGATCGTTCAACTCAGGAATAGTGTTCGCTAGGATTAAAAAGTCTACTAAACTAGGTCTAAATGTGAGGGATGATTCTTTTTGTATTTTTATATTTTAATAAAAGCAAATAAAAATCTCGGTTTCGAAAGAGTGGGCGGAATTAGTTGCTAGCCAACTAACCCAATTAACTAAAGATGCAATCAAAATAAAATAAAATAAAACTTAAACTAATTTGTGGTGTAAACAATAATAAGAAAAAATGTGTTTACTTATATTTCATTACTCCCTAGATATCTTTTATCGGTTGGTTAGCTTGTTACAATTGCATGGATGACGGGTTATATTCCTTAATATCACTCGTAGGGCCGTATACAATATTCCCTAACTCTATAGGCTTCTACTTCATTCTAGGTCGAGCCGACTACTAGCTCCTAACGTAGTATCACTAGCAGTTGCCTACGCATTAAATACAACCAATAAATCGTAGTACACCGCCGATCATGTTTTTTAAGACGTTCAAGCAAGTTACCATTTGGAAGTCTGCCAGTTTTCTTAAGCCTAACATCGAATACAATCATCCACAACAACTATAAACAAACCATCAACCAATAATCAACATCTAGGTTTCATTACATCTAAGCAAACACAATAAAAACCTAGCCTAGCATGTTAAAAAGAAGACAAGCATAAGATAGAATCAAACAACACATAGACATATTGAATAATTATTGGAAAACTTATCTTCAATTGAACATGGATGGAACAAAGGTTGAAACCCTTGTTTTTACAGAAAATTCGTCTAGGGTTTGCACAAAGAAATTCTCCAAAGTTCCACCCTTAATGAACGAAAATTAGAAAACTATATATAAATTTTACACCTTGACTGCGTCACATTATAGCTTGTGACGCCGTCAACTCGCCGCCAAGATAAAATTTGTATTGCCTAGATCCACTTCTAACGCCGTCATGTGTAATTTTACTCTGGGGCGTCACATGTATTCTGACCCTGACGGCCTTGGTGACGCCGCCAGGCCAAATTGCCTTGAAATTGTTCTGGGCCGTCATGTGTATTTTCCATATCCACCTCTTTTGTCAAGCTTGACGCCGTCACTTGTATGGCCTTGACGCCGTCAGGTACTGTTCCCAGCAAGGATTTTGAGACTTTGTCGTTTTCTTCACTTAATTGCTCCAAAAATGTCCAAAATGCTTCCTTTTCTAGATTTCTTCTCAAAAGTACCTAAAATGACAAAAGGAACGATTTAGGGCAATAATTGATCAAATAATCACGAATTCGGGCTTAAATGACCCCTTTAAAGCGGTACACTTTTCGCCTTATCAATACCAAGTATAACCGGTTCTTTTAAACTACCGCAACAAAGGATCTATGATAAAATAAGCATGCACACACGGAAAAGCATTATGAAAAGTACAAAAACATAATCAAAATAATATAGGAATCATGACTAGGCTAGAACCAGAGGTGCTTAGCCGATCATATTAATAATAACACTCAAGTAAATGTTTACACAAGACATGAATTTGAAATATATATTAAACTATGAAATGCTAAAACTTATGGTGTTGTAGGCGTGATTTATCTCCCTTGGAATGGCTCCGTATACAGCTATAGAATGGCCTCCTAAATGCTCCTAACGATCTCTAATTTTGGTGGTGAGAAAGTTGTTGTAAAATGAAGAAATTAGGGTTGTATTTATAGGCCCGACACTAGCTACGACGTAACTCAGGAATGTGTTACGGCGTAGCTAGTGTAATCGTAGAACGATCTTTTCCATTAGCAATAGTTACGATGTAGTTGGCATAATGGTTACGCTGTAACTCCAATTAGGGTTTCTTCTACATCGTAGTCTTTAAGTGGGCTACGCTGTAGCTTAAATCTTGGATCTTGGATCACTCTCGGTGTCATTGCTACGCTGTAACTCCATATAGTGGTTACGACGTAGTATCCATCTTTATAAAATTCTTCAAAGTCATTAAATAGTTACGGCGAAGCTTAGAAATCTTGTTACGCCGTAGTTCTTTGTCCGAGTTGACTTTGGTCTTCATAATTGAATTCCTTGCTACGGCGTAATGAAGAGATGAAGTTACGCCGTAGCTTTCTTCAGCATACTATATATGTGTATCTTTTGCGAGTTCTTTTCATTTTCCGTGTCTCTTTAGCTCCTATGCTCATTTGTGACCTGGACACAAAATATAACAAAATTAAAGTATATATCCAAATAATAAGTATAAATAATGAGTATATTAGGAGAAAATTGACACTTAAATATCAAGACTATTTGACGTCATCAAATATCCCCCCACTTGAACTCTACTTGCCTTCAAGTAGACCTTACTAGAAACATTCTCAAAAAGATATCCCATAAAATTAGCTTGGGAAATATGAGATTAAAAATATTCTTTGCTAGAATTCTCAAAGTCGAACACCTCATGAAAGGGGAACTAACACTCATACTCTCCTTATTTTAAGTGTCAATTTAGTATTCTATCATAGGCTTGGCGGTTACACAAATCTCCACCACTAGAGCTAAGGTCAAAACAATCCTTGAAGGCAATATTGGGTGAACATAAATAAGGCTAAGGATATAATGTCGTTACCAACATACTACGGCGAAGGCGACAAAGAACATCGATGCATGACCGGAACGGCGGGGAAGACATAAATGCCTGCTCAAATCCCTCACCTAAGCATGATTCGCGACGAAAGGGTAGGATAAGACATGGGAATACACAAAATGGGTGTAAAAAAATAAAAGTCTAGAAAATAGTCTAAGCCTACAACTAAGTTATCACCGTTTACCGTTCGTCCAAAGTTCAAGCTTCAAAAATTAAGTACCGGATCATAACAAGTAACTGTGCCATTAGTGGACGTCATGATGGACACGTTACTTGGTCATCATGTTAGTGTAGAAACATCACCAACTCAATTCTTCAAATGTGACTGAAGTGGCCTCTTCGATACTGAATCTTTGATAAGCTCATAATCACGGTGCTATACAAGGATGCACCATCATTGTAATTATTTACAAACAGAAATTTACATTTTTTTGGAATCATAACTAGATACAAGAATATTTACATCCCCCCACTTGAGATGAACAATATATAAGAATTTGGGGGGGGGGGGTCTTCAAATGATCTTCAAAAGTAGGTCTTCGACGTAGGCGTGAATCCCAAATTTCTCTACTTAGACCTTGAACTTTGGCAAACAATGACTTCCAATCATAAACAAAGACTACACGGTAGGCTAAGGCAAATAGATGTATCGAAACAATATATTGGGGGTATGAAACGAAAGGAAAGGCTGAAAAGGGTGTATCTAGGGGTATTTTGCACTAAAGGTGAGTGCAACAAAAGGGTTTAACACGGGGGTCGAGAAGTCGAGGTGAATAATCGAGAAACGCACACATATAGGCTATTTGGGTGATAATCCTAGAATATTGCCTTCTTAAATTGTTTCTTCCAAATGTATCGAGCTAACTCAACACACTACTCGTCTATGGTCTCGAAATGATGTAAAGGCCAAGTTCTAAAGTTTACAAACTACCAACACACTCAATATTTTGTGGATTTGGGGTAAGTTAGTAGAAACGAACAGGCTAAATCTCACCATAGAATTTCAAGGGTTAAATGTGCTCGGCTAAGGTCTATTCTAGTTAGGTTCGGAAAAACATGTCAACATTTTAAAAATGGCACGATTTTTCAAAATAAACTAGAAAAACGAGGGCAAAATAAAGTTCAAGGTATAATTCTACTCCCGTCCCCCACTTGAAATGTACAAAGTCCCTTTTGTACTAAAAATTAAATATATGTGAAGAGAAAGTAGAATTAGAGCGAGAACTCCCCTGAAATTTGCTCCAAAAATGAAAGAAGGACCACGTTAGAATCCGTGCCTTCGACTTGCTTCCATGAGCGAACTTCAAAACCTTGAAATTATGGTATTACCACAAGCATAAACCTAAAAAATAAAAGAAAAAGAAAAACAAACAAATCCTAACTCACTTTCGTAGGAATCATGGTTGCATTTAGCATATGCAACAAACCTTTTAAACCACTTGGTGTCCAAAGTGGACGAGTGTAGCCTCGTGAGGGTTTGCAGTAAACACACCCACAAAGTTCATTTAGTTACTAATACAAGGTTAGGGTGTGTTGGTTTTAAAGTTTTGAGAAATTGGTTACAGAAGGGTGTTACAGCGTAGCCTCATTATAGAGCTACGCTGTAATTGGTTAAAACATGGAGGCAATGTTGCAAAAATCGGCCGAATCGGCTGATTAATCGTTAATCGGTCATACACCATTTTGATTTTTGAAAATCGGTGAAAAAATCGGCCTAGGCAAAAAAATTAGAAAAAATCTGTCAAGAATCGGCCAAATCGGCCGAATCGGTCAAATTAAAAAAAAATAGACATTCTACTTAATTTGGGGATTGTTTATGTCACTTATAACGCACAATGGGCCTCATAATCAGAATTGGAGCATTTTATTAAGGTTTGGAAACATTGTAGGCATGGAATCAGTTAAGATCTTTAGTTTGCTTTCTAGAAATACCCAAAACATGCAGGAAATGCCAATCCGATTAATCCCGCCTTGGCCGATTAATCGCTGCAGGGTGGTCGACCTCCTGACTAGCGATTCACGATTTTTGCAACATTGCCTGGATGTAGTCAGACATAAATATGATGGTTACGGCGTAGCCCTATGATCCAGCTACGCCGTAATGACTGATCCGAAAACCTCAGTTCCAGCAATGATGAGGTCTTCTTGATTTCTCCATGCTCCAATTCATGCAAAACATAAAACAACAAACCAAATCAACAAAAACTAAACTATAAAAAGAAAAAGGATAATACGGGTTATCTCCCGTAAGAGCACTTTTGTTTATTATCGAGTCTTTAAGTTAGACTCATTTCCATGGGTCATCACATGGGAGTGAAGAAAAAGTTCTCGGATAACCTTCTATTTTCCTCCTCATAATAAATTTTCGCTCTTTGCCCATTTATTTTGACATACTCACCCTTTTAACCAACAACTTCAATCGTGCCTAAGGGAATACCTTGCTAAATGTATAAGGTCCATACCATCGGGATTTCAGTTTTCCGAGAAAAAAAAACAAAGCTTTGAATTGAAAACAAGTATTTCTTGTCTTACCTGAAATTCTTTTTCCTTCATTTGAGCATCATGCCATCTTTTGGTTCTATCCTTATAGGCTCTAGCATGATAATATGCTTCATCTCTTAATTCAGCGAGTCGATTTATTTGGGAGTATCTATGATTCTTGATCTCATCATTGTCAAAGTTGGCATTTTTAAGTGCCCAATATGCCTTATGTTCCAATTCGACCGGGAGATGACAAGCTTTACCAAACACAATACGAAATGGTGTACTTCCTATGGGTGTTTTGTAAGAGGTCCTAAATGCTCATAAAGCGTCGTCTAACTTATCTGCGCAATCCTTCCGGTTACTGCTGATAGACTTTTCCAAAATGCGTTTTATTGTTCGATTGGTGTTTTCAGTTTACCTGTTTGTCTGAGGATGGTAGGCTGTCAAAACTTATGAGCTACTCCATATTTCATAAGTGTTTTCTCCATGATCGCATTGCAAAAATGCGTTCTTCTATCACTTATAATGGACTTAGGAACTCCGAATTTTGAAAACAGCTTTTTCAGGAATCTTATCACACTCCTAGCATCGCATGTTGGTAGTGCCTCAGCTTCCACCCACTTTGACACATAGTCGACAGCGACTAAAATATAACATTTTTTTTCTAGAAGGTGTGAAAGGTCCCATAAAGTCAATTCCCCAAATATCAAACACTTCACACACGATTATGTTGTTCAAGGGAATCTGATAACGTGAAGAAATATTACCTGAACGCTGGCATGCATCATATTTCTTTACATATTTAGCAGCATCTTTAAAAATGCTTGGCCAATAGAACCCTGCTTCAAATATCTTTCTTGAAGTCATATCAGCCCCATAATGCCCTCTAGTTGGCCAAGTATAATGTTCCAAAATTTGTTGCTGCTCTTCCCCAAACACGTATCTTCTAATGATCCCATTAGGACATGACTTGAAGAGAAATGGATCATCAACAAAATAATATTTCAAATCAGAAAAGAATTTTTTCTTCTGATCATATGTATTGTCATTAGGGAGAACTCTTGTAGCCAAGTAATTTGCATAATCAGCATAACAAGGATCTGGATCTGTATTTGTAATGTTCACATACATTAAGTGTTCATCGGGAAATGAATCTTGAATGGCCCCCTTATCAAGTTCATCGCATTCAGGATCCTCAAGTCTAGATAAATGGTCTGCTGCCAGATTTTCATTCCCTTTCTTGTCTTTGATTTCAATCTTAAATTCTTGAAGAAGCAGTACCCATTTAATTAATCTAGGCTTAGCATCCTGCTTACTGAACAAATACTTAAGAGCTGAATGGTCAGTATAAACAACCGTTTTAGACATCACTAAATAAGACCTAAATTTATCAAAAGCATATACTACTGCTGAAAGTTCTTTTTTGGTAGTAGCGTAATGTTCTTGTGCGCCATTTAAAGTTTTACTAGCGTAATAAATTGGTTTGAATTTTTTATCTACCCTTTGCCCCAAAACAGCCCCTACAGCATAGTCGCTAGCGTCACACATGAGTTCAAAATCATTATTCCAATCGGGCGCGATGATAACAGGGGATGTGGTAAGTTTATTTTTTTAAATGTCAAAAGCATTTTTGCATTCATCGTTAAAATCAAATTTTGCGTCTTTCACGAGCAATTGCGTCATAGGTTTAGCAATTTTAGAGAAATCTTTAATAAATCTTCTATAAAATCCTGCATATCCGAAAAACCTCCTTATTCCTTTAATATTGGTGGGGTAAGGGAGTCTAGAGATAACATCAACCATAGCTTTATCGACTTCAATACCCGATTGGGAGATTTTATGTCCTAGAACAGTTCCTTCTTTAACCATGAAATGACATTTCTCCCAATTAAGAACAAGATTAGTTTCTTCACACCTAGAAAGCATTCTAGACAAGTTATTTAAACAGGATTCAAAAGAGTTACCGAAAACTGTGATATCCTCCATGAAGACCTCCATAAAATCCTGGCACATGTTAGAAAAAATGGCTGTCATGCATCTCTAAAAGGTGGCAGGGGTGTTGCATAATCCAAAGGGCATTCTTTGGTATGCGAATATTCCATATGGACAAGTGAAAGTTGTATTTTCTTCATCTTCCGGAACAATTGGTATTTGAAAGTATCTTGAAAATCCATCAAGAAAACAGTAGAAAATTCATGTCCTGAGAGTCTTTCCAGCATTTGATCAATGAATGGAAGTGGAAAAAGATCCTTTCTAGTTGCATCATTGAGCTTTCTGTAGTCGATGCAGACTCGCCACCCCGTAACAGTTCTGGTGGGGACCATCTCGTTGTCATCATTAACCACCACCGTCATTCCTCCTTTCTTAGGTATAACATGAATTGGGCTGACCTACGGACTATCGGAGATGGTGTATATTAAACCAGCATCCAAAAGTTTTATGATTTCATCTTTGACTACATCCTGGACCTTAGGGTTTACTCTCCTCTGTGGTTGTACAACTGGCTTGAAACCCTCTTCCATTAATAATTTTATGGGAACAGAAAGAAGGGCTAATTCTTTTGATGTCTGAAACTTTCCACACCATCGCTCCTTTATGCTTGCTTAGAACCTGCAACAAAAATGCCTTTTCATTTTTAGATAATAAAGATGAAATAATAACAGGAAATTCAGGGTTCTCGTCGAGAAATGCATATTCCAAATGGGAAGGAAGCTCCTTGAGTTTTGGGGCCTGGGTAATTTTTTCAGTCGCATTGGTGAAGCACAAGGTTGAAGTTTCATTGCTAGTTCTTTCTTTTCCATCCTCTTGCAGGGTCACTCTGATGCGTGGAATTGCGGCCTCACAAAAGGTTTTACTTCTCAAGAGATCTTGAGAAGCTTGCAATCCCCACCAGACAGTGTACCTGACCATTGTAGTATAGTATAGTGGCAAGTACCGGGGGATTGATCGTTCAACTCAAATAATAGTGTTCGTTAGGATTGAAATTAATCTAAGTAGGTTTAGAGGTGAGGGATGATTCTTTTTGTATTTTTATATTTTAAATGAAAGCAAGTAAAATCTCAGTTTTGGAAGGAGGGTGGAATTAGTTGCTAATCAACTAACCCAAAAACTACCAATTAAACAAATGTGCAAGAAAAGTAAACTAGGGTTCTACAAGGGAAGTGCAGCATATCTACCTATGATATATTACTCCTTGCTAGCTATCAAATTTTACCTATTGAATTGTCACACCTTGTTTTAATTGACGGGTTGCATTCCTTAATACCATTCGTGGGGGTATGTACAGATTTCCCCAACTCTATAAGCTTCTATCTCTTCCTATAACAGACAGCCAGTATCATATCATGGCCTCCCCAATAATCACTTATGCACTGAACACAACCAATTAATCGTATTACACATCCGACTCATGTTTCTTAAGACGTTGATACGTGGGGATCGCACCCTCGCAACAGGTTTGACCTCTCAAGGGATCTCGAGAAGCTTACAACCCCCACCAGGAAGTGTACCTGATTGTTGTAGTATGGTATAGTGACAAGTACCGGGGGATTGATCGTTCAACTCAGGAACAGTGTCGCTAGGATTAGAAAGCCTAATAAACTAGGTCTAAAGGTGAGGGATGATTCTTTTTGTATTTTTATATTTTATGGAAAGCAAGTAAAATCTCGGGTTTTGGAAGAGTGGGCAGAATTAGTTGCTAGCCAACTAACCCAATTAATCTAAAGATGCAATCAAAATAAAATAAAAGAAATGAAAATTAAACTATTAAACTAATGTGGTGTAAACAATGATGAGGAAAGTTGTGTTTACTTAAGTTTCATTACTCCCTATATATCTTTTACAGGTTGATAGCTTGTTACAATTGCATGGATGACGGGTCATATTCCTTAATACTAGTCGTAGGGCCGTCTAAAATATTCCCTAACTCTATAGGATCCTACTTCATTCCTATGTCGAGCCGTTAGAAGTTCCTAACATCGGATCATTAGAATTCTCCTACGCATTAAATACAACCAAAAATCGTAGTACACCTCCGATCATGTTTCTTAAGACGTTCAAGCAAGTTACCAATGGAAGTCTGCCAGTTTTCTTAAGCCTAACATCGAATACAATCATCCGTAACAATTATAAACAAACAATCAACCCATAATTAACATCTAGGTTTCACTACATCAAAGCAAACACAAAAGAAATCTAGCCTAGCATGTTAAATAGAAGACAAGCGTAAGATATAATCAAGCAACACATAGACATATTGAATGATTTGAAAGAGTACTTATCTTTAATCGAACATGAAAGATTCAAGGGGTTGAAACCCTTGAAAAGCTGATAAAATTCGGACTAGGGTTTATTCCCTCAAAGTTGCACACTAATGAATGAAATTTGGAAAACTATATATAGATTACATAGCGTGACGGCGTCATGTAATGGATTCTGACGCTGTCAACTCGACGCCATAATAAAATCGTATTGCCTAGATCTACTTGTGACGCCGTCATGTAGGATTTTCCTCTGGGCCGTCATGTGTATTTTCCACATCCACCTCTTTTGTAACTCTTGACGCCGTCATGTAGAGAGTCTTGACGCCGTCAGGTACTGTTCCCAGCAAGGAAAATTGAGACTTTGCCGTTTTCTTCACTTTTATGTTCCAAAGATGTCCAAAATGCTTCCTTTTCCAGATTTCTCTTCAAAAGTACCTAAAATGACAAAAGGAACGATTTAGGGAAATATTTGATCAAATAATCTCGAATTCGGGCTTAAATGACCCCTTAAAAGCGGTTCACTTTTCGCCTCATCAAATACCCTTACACTTGAGATTTGCTTGTCTTCAAGCAAATGCGCTTTTATTCTAATCAAAAATACAAGTTAGGGGTCATTTAACACTAATATAAAAGTAATTACAACAAATAATCATTCCACTAAAGACCAAAGACAAGCACGGAGGTCATATACTAGCACCTCACAAATAGTGTTTAGATACTCACATGTCTCGGGTGTAATAAAGTATATATCACAATATGGAAATGGAAAACATCTCTCACTACCTGTCATAGCAAAATAGATTACCATAGGCTTAGGAAAGGATCAAACCTCCACCATTTGGCGTAAGCACCTAGAATAAACTATCAAAGAGGTCTTTTAAAGGCTTATAACGCTAGGTGTAGGGATATGGAAAACATGGTTTTTTTGGATAAAGGGAATATTTACTGGTGGCAAGTTAATCATCTTGGTTAATTACATGTACAATATGGCGTTGCTAAACCAAGACTAGACTCGACTTAATCTAATGAATCAAAAATAACAAAAACATAAAATAAACGTAGAATGAAACGAGATGGTAGTCCGTATGTTTTTTCTTTTTTTCTTTTTTTTTTTTTTTTTTTTTTTTTTTTTTTTTTTTTTTTGCATACATTCTTACCCTACCATCCAAAATAATACACCATAGGGAATGTACATTCCCCTTACACTTGAATTTTTACATACTTTATAATAAACTAATCGAATGACTCGAATTAAGATAATCAAAACATGGGTTGCCTCTCAAGAAGCGCTTTTCTTTATTTACGAGTCTTGTAGCTAGACTCAAGGTCATGGGCTATTACGTGACCTCATCTTCGTATGTTACATCCTCCTCACTAATCATCTCATTACTACTTTCTTGATAATATTTTACGCGTTGTATGTTGACAGTGAACTCTCTGTTTTCATCGTCCATTAACACCACAACGCCAGTTTTAGAGGAACTTTTCACTATAAAGGGCCCATACCATCTAGACTTGAGTTTCCCGGGAAATAACCTTAAACGAGAATTATACAATAGAACTTTGTCTCCTTCTGAGAACTCCTTAGGTTTCTTAATTCGCTGGTCATGCCATCTTTTGGCCCTTTCTTTATATGTAACAGAGGATTCATACGCTTCTAGCCTTAACTCATCAAGCTCATGGAGTTGCAAGAATCTATTCGTTCTAGCGACCGTATAATCCAAATTACATGCCTTAAGTGCCCAATAAGCCTTGTGTTCGAGTTCCACCGGAAGGTGACATGCCTTGCCATAAACCATGCGGAACGGGGTCGTTCCAATAGGTGTCTTGTAGGCCGTTTGGAATGCCCATAAGGCCTCATCGAGTTTAAATGACTAGTCCTTTCTGTTTTGATTAATCGTCTTTTCCAATATTCTTTTAATTGCCCTGTTGGTGTTTTCAACTTGACCGTTGGTTTGTGAGTGATAGGCGGTATTAAACCGGTGGGAAACTCCATATCTCTTCATGACCTTTTCCATTTGAGCATTGCAAAAGTGGGTCCCCCTATCACTAATGAGAGCTTTAGGAATGCCGAACCTAGCAAACAGCTTTTTCAGAAAATGAATAAGTACCCTAGCATTGTTGATCATAAGGGCTTGTGCCTCTACCCATTTTGAAACATAGTCAATGGTCACTAAAATGTATTCGTTCCCCCCTGAAGATGGAAAGGGTCCCATGAAATCAATTCCTCAAACATCGGAAACCTCACAAACTTGTATAAAATGCTGAGGCGCTTCATCTCTACTTGATATATTCCCGGCCCGTTGACATGCATCGCATGCTTGCATCATCTCCTTTACATCACGAAATATTGTAGGCCAATAGAATCCTGCATCAAAAATCTTTCGTGTGGTGGTGTTTATCCCATGATGGCCCCCAGAAGGGCCCGAATGACATTCTTTCATAATCTTTATTGCCTCTTTTCCCGAAACATAGCGCCTGATTATTTGATCAGGACATCTTCGGAATAAGAATGGTTCGTCCCAGAAGTAGTATTTTAGTTGGGCAAAGAACCTTTTCTTTTCGTATCTAGTCATGTGTTCCGGAATGAGCCTGCTTGCAAGATAATTAGCATAATCAGCATACCAAGGTTCAGAATCTGTCATTGACATGAGCTGTTTGTCAGGGAATGAATCCCGAATCTCACTTTTGTCAAGCTCACTAAGGAGGGGATTTTCGAGACGAGAGAGGTGATCAACAGCCAAATTCTCTGCCCCCCTTTTATGATGAATTTCAACATAAAATTCTTGTAACAACAAGATCCACCGAATTAGCCGTGGTTTAGCGTCTTGCTTAGCAAAAAGATATCAGAGAGCCGGATGATCAGTAAAAACAACCGTCTTTGAAAGGATAAGATATTAGCGAAAAGCGAACACCACGACCAATAGTTCTTTTTTGGTGGTAGAATAATTCTCTTGAGCGGGATTCATAGTTTTGCTAGCGTAGTATATTGGTTGGAATTGTTTGTTACACCTTTGGCCTAATACTGCCCCAACAGCATAGTTGTTAGTGTCACACATAATCTCGAAAGGTAACTCCCAGTTGGGTGTAACCATGATTGGGGCTTGCGTGAGTTCCTTTTTCAGGAGATTGAATGCATCCTTGCATTCTTGAGAGAAATCGAAAGGGGCATCCTTTACAAGCAATTGAGTCATTGGCCGAGCTATTTTAGAGAAGTCTTTAATGAACCTCCTATAGAACCCGACATGACCCAAGAAGCTACGTATTGCTTTAACAGTCGTGGGATAAGGTAGTTTAGATATAGCTTCAACCTTTGCTTGGTCCACCTCAATCCCATTTCCTGAGACCTTATGCCCTAGCACAATCCTTTCTTT
This sequence comes from Artemisia argyi, assembly GCA_030686995.1. NCBI lineage: Eukaryota > Viridiplantae > Streptophyta > Magnoliopsida > Asterales > Asteraceae > Artemisia > Artemisia argyi. The sequence continues at coordinate 149,279,175 of CM060681.1, forward strand.
TACCATAAAATGGCATTTTTCCCAGTTCAGGACCAGGTTGCTTTCCTCGCAACGTTTGATCATTTTTTCGAGGTTAGCGAGATAGCGGTCGAAAGAGTCCCCGAAGACTGAGAAATCATCCATGAAAACTTTCAAGCTGTCTTCCATTAACTCGTGAAAGATTGCGGTCATGTATCGCTGAAAAGTGGCGGGAGCGTTACACAACTTAAAAGGCATCCTCTTATATGCGAATGTTCCATAAGGGCAAGTAAATGTGGATTTTTCTTGGTCCTTAGGGGCTATGGGGATTTGGAAATATCCTGAGAATCCATCCAAGAAACAGTAGTACTCGTGCCCGGATAATCTTTCCAATATTTGGTCAATGAACGGGAGGGGAAAGTGATCCTTTCTAGTGGCATCATTGAGCTTTCTATAATCGATGCATACCCGCCAACCAGTAACCGTTCTCTGGGGTACCATCTCACCGTTGTCATTTTTCACTACAGTCATTCCTCCCTTCTTTGGTACAACCTGTATAGGACTAACCCATGGGCTATCCGAAATCGGGTAAATAAGCCCTGCATCCAAAAGTTTGATAACTTCTTTTTTCACCACCTCTTTAATCTTGGGATTCACCCACCTCTGGGGTTGCATGGCTGGTTTATAGTCTTCCTCCATAAGAATCTTATGCGTGCAAAAGGTTGAGTCAATCCCCTTAATGTCGGCAACACTCCATGCAAAGACTCCCTTATATTTCTTTAGGACTCCTAAGAGCCTATCCTTTTGCTCATGCTCAAGGGAAGAGTTTATGATTACCAACAGTTGATCCTATCCCTGGAGGAAGGCATACTCCAGGTGGTTTGGGAGTTCTTTAAGTTCTAGCTTAGGCGGTTCGATAATGGAGGACTTTAGCTTGTTTTCGGGTTTATGGAGTTCGAGCTGTTTAGCGGTCTCTTGTCTGGGATAGAAGGAGACTGTGCTAGCGCCCTCCATCTTCTTCTCCTCCATTATGGGGAGGAAACTCTCATCCCGTAACCAGGGGAGGTTGTTCAGGAGCCTCGTTGCTCAGGAGCCTCGTTGCTCACATTACCTTCCTCCTCATGGGGATCGTTTAGCTCAATGGTGATAGGATGTGATCTCGGATAAGGAGGGTCCTTGGTTGTTGTTCCAGCTCGAGTAGTCACTACGAGCAGGGGATCTTTTTGGCTTACTAGTGGCCTGTTATGGCCATCGAGGGTGTCATTAAGCTTATTGAACTATTTTTCCATGTCATTCTGTTGCTCAGCGATGAGCTCGTCAAGACCTTTCAATTGTAAGCCTTTTCCTGAGTAAAGTGACCAAGGTCATCTTCAAAAGTGCTCCTGATTTTGTATTCAGGGCCTTCCTATCCTTCTTTTCTTTTCACCAGATTTCCCCAAAGGGTATAATCATCGTTTTGGTAAAAAGGCAAAAGGGAGGGGTCAGCGTAGATGTCATGTCCCGACAAACACGCATGTTCGGTCATGGTTTCTCCTCCGCATTCCTCTACCTCGTGCGGGCCCCCACAGTAGTCGCAGATCAAGTAAGGATTTGAAAGTTGTTTAGTTGTTCGCGACCCTGCAAGGTATTCCACCCTTTCGTGAATTTTTCTTAGCCGATCTGAGGGTGTCTGTGTGATTTCAGATGTGCTCGTAGTCGACTCGGGTTCATCCCAAGTATCGTCCTGGTCTTGAGCATATTCCTCAATCCTATTGCACCCTTCCTCGGCACTCAGATTAGCTATTTTCCCTTTTCTTGAATTGTTGATTCCATTTTGGTCGTTTGAGGAGACATTGTCCTAGAAGATTTGGACCATAAGCCAAATTTCGATGCCATCATGGGGAACTTGTCTTATTCAGTCCTTGAATCTAATCCATGATTTATGGATGGGTTCGTCCTTTCCCTTTCGGAAACGGAGGATCCTAACCCTAAATACTGAGGTTTTCCCTGCTGGGAAGAACTTCTCATAAAACTTGGATATTAGTTGCTCCCATGTAAAGATAGACTTAGAGGGAAGTCTATCGTACCACTCTTTGGCTTTTTCATAAAGAGTGAAAGGGAAGAACCGTAATTAGGACGTGTTTCTAGTGGCCCCATCCGTATGGAGGGTGTCCACCATCTTCAAGAAGTCCCTGATATGTTGAATTGGGTCATCGTTATGTAATCCGCGAAACTTGCACACACTTTGGACAAGCCAAACATCGCTTGCACGCAAGACCTCATCGGGGGTACTCATATCGTTGTTGGATTGGGGGCTAGAGGGTGTGAGGTGATTATCTGAATCTTCTTCAGAAAGGGCCTCATCAAAGTTGATAGCTATGCTAGATGGTTCGGGTGATTAGAGAGATTGCTTTAGCTTATGCATTTCCCTTTCAGGTTCTGCATATGGCAAAACGTGATTTCTAACGGAACTACAACTCCTAGTGACTCTAAGGTTAGAGAGATCTTCATTTGCCATGATGGCGGATGGTGATGGTTACGAACAAAGACACGAAGAAATAAGATAGACTAAAGAAAACCTAAAAATAAAAATAAAATCTTACTAGAAAGGAATCTAGCAAGTAGACCTAATAAAAAGAAATCCTAACCTAGACAATAACTATTCCTCGGGCTGCGGCGCCAAAAACTTGATACGTGGGGATCGCACCCTCGCAACAGGTTTTACCTCACAAGGGATCTCGAGAAGCTTAAAACCCTCACCAGGCAGTGTACCTGATCGTTGTAGTATAATATAGTGACAAGTACCGGGGGATTGATCATTCAACTCAAGAATAGTGTCGCTAGGATTAGAAAGCCTAATAAACTAGGTCTAAAGGTGAGGGGTGATTCTTTTTGTATTTTTATATTTTATGGAAAGCAAATAAAATCTCGGGTTTTGGAAGAGTGGGCGGAATTAGTTGCTAGCCAACTAACCCAATTAATCTAAAGATGCAATCAAAATAAAATAAAAGAAATGAAAATTAAACTATTAAACTAATGTGGTGTAAACAATGATGAGGAAAGTTGTGTTTACTTAGGTTTCATTACTCCCTAGATATCTTTTACAGGTTGATAGCTTGTTACAATTGCATGGATGACGGGTCATATTCATTAATACTAGTCGTAGGGCCGTGTACAATATCCCCTAACTCTATAGGATCCTACTTCACTCCTATGTCGAGCCATTAGAAGCTCCTAACATCGGATCATTAGAATTCTCCTACGCATTAGATACAACCAAAAATCGTAGTACACCTCCGATCATGTTTCTTAAGACGTTCAAGCAAGTTACCAATGGAAGTCTGCCAGTTTTCGTAAGCCTAACATCGAATACAATCATCCGTAACAATTATAAACAAACAATCAACCCATAATTGACATCTAGGTTTCACTACATCTAAGCAAACACAAAAGAAATCTAGCCTAGCATGTTAAATAGAAGACAAGCGTAAGATATAATCAAACAACACATAGACATATTGAATGATTTGAAAAATTACTTATCTTTAATTGAACATGAAAGATTCAAGGGGTTGAAACCCTTGAAAAGCTGATAAAATTCGGACTATGGTTTATTCCCTCAAAGTTGCACACTAATGAATGAAATTTGGAAAACTATATATAGATTACATAGTGTGACGGCGTCATGTATTGGATTGTGACGCCGTCAACTCGCCGCCATAATAAAATCGTATTGCCTAGATCTACTTGTGACTCCGTCATGTAGGATTTTCCTCTGGGCCGTCACTAGTAACTGGACCATGACGGCCTTGGGTGACGCCGTCATCTCCTATGCTTAAAAACTCTCTGGATCGTCACGTGTATTTTCCACATCCACCTCTTTTGTAACTCTTGACGCCGTCATGTGGAGAGTCTTGACGCCGTTAGGTACTATTCCCAGCAAGAAAAATTGAGACTTTGCCGTTTTCTTCACTTTTATGCTCCAAAAACGTCCAAAATGCTTCCTTTTCCAAATTTCTCTCCAAAAGTACCTAAAATGACAAAAGGAATGATTTAGGGCAATATTTGATCAAATAATCTCGAATTCGGGCTTAAATGACCCCTTAAAAGCGGTTTACTTTTCGCCTCATCAGACGTTCAAGCATGTTACCAATTGGAAGTCTGCCAGTTTTCTTAAGCCTAACATCGATATCACCCAATTAAGCAAGAGACAATAGGAGGCAAGAATTATAAACTAAACCAATTAGATTAATTGCATTTGTCACACCCTAATTGATGAAGATAGACATAAGCATCAACAAGAACACAATAAGATCTAATTGATTATAAACAAGTTTCATACAATCATAAGTAGACACAAGGTGAATTAGCAAACCATAATTAATGAAGAATAAGCAACAATGATAATGGAAAACATGATTAAGATAGAATCAAAAAACCAATATAAGATGTTTATGGAGTGATTGAAACCCTCTAAGTTGCTGGAAAAACACCTACCCTAACCCTAGAATCGGACTTAGGGTTTGGGGCTTACAAATAATGAAGTTATGATGTTGTATTTATAGGCTATTTTCTGCCCGGCCCGATCCGAAGGCATCAGCACCACTTTTTCACCAAAATGTAGATCTCATCGTCCTCTTCACGTGGGCTTTTGAATCACCTAAATCCGAGTTCGTATGCAAAAGTTATGGCCAAAACAATAACAGCTACTGCGCGCAAGTTGTGACTAGTTAACACGTGATGGCCTACGTGACCCCTTCAGGAAGTCTTTTGGGCCATCACTCTTTAATTTAAGACGTGATGGCCTACCTCCATTAACACGTGATGCCATCACTCTTTAATCCTGATGGCCAACTCTCTTTGCATTTACACGTGACAGCCTTGATCACCTTAAAGGGTGACGCCGTCACGAACTCCTTCAAAAATCTTCTGGATCGTCACGTGTATTTTATTTATCCAACCCTTTTCCAAGTTATGACGCCGTAAAGAGAAATTTTTGACGCCGTCTGGTACTGTTTCCAGCATATTTTGGAGACTTTGCTGTTTTCTTCACTTTTTGCTCCAAAAACGTCCAAAATGCTCCTTTTGCAAATTTTCTCTCAAAAGTACCTAAAATGACAAAAGGAACGAATTAGGGCAATATTTGATCAAATAATCTCGACTTTGGCCTTAAATGACCCCCTAAAATCGGTACACTTTTCGTCTCATCAAATACCCTTACACTTTTGTGATATTTCAAAATTTTCATGTCATTAATTTTAATATTTTATTGTTTGACTATTCTATTTTTTTTTTATAATTAACTTCGTCGGAAGTTATCCGCGTACGTCATAATACGTTCAATTAATTCAACCGCATCTAGACTATGTCCAGTCTACACTTTTTATGCATCATTAATTTCTTTACAATCCTATTTTAAAAGTCATAATTCACTTTTCCATTTTTACGTTAACTTTGCACTTTTTACGTTTTACGCGACTTAAATTCACGTTTTTACGTTTTAACCACATTTGAATCCTCCCAATAAACTCTCCACTCAATTTTCATTTTATTTTTATTTTCATTACTGTAAAAGTATTATATCTTGATGTATTTAAGCATTATATAAATTATTATGCTTAATTAGGCTTGGTACATAACTTAGAAAACAATAAAAACACTAAAGGACTAGACATGCAACTTTGAATCTGATTCAGGGGTAAAAACGGAATAAACTGATTTAATCAGTAAACATTGGACCTAAACTAAAAATATGTAGTTGTAACCCTATGTCTTATGGTCATTTTGACTGGTATTTCATCGAATAACTCATTACGATGATTAAACTATAAATATTTTCGTAAAACATGTCATATTCTGAGTAACAGATTTAAAACGTGTATAAGTCATTTTTTTTGTGAATAACCCACTGTTACTCAAAACATAAAATTTTTAGATAACATCTTGACTTAAACGTGGCCGAAAGCGGGGAATTAATTGGACTTGTAAAACTCTAGATATCAAATTTTTCGCGGGACTGTTGTAATTTTGAAAGCTGATGGACTGAATAGTATGGATAACTTGATAGTTTTATTAATATTATTTAACTTTTGGCTTAGTAAAACCCACAAGACTAGTTAGTACAGGTAAATACCTTTCCGGAAATATAAAGAACTTAAACTTTTGACTTACGGTTTAAGAGTAACGAATTTTCTAAATTGCGCAAATTATAAAAAAATGTTAACAGATTTTGACTTTAAAAGTGTAAAGGATTCAAAAACTCATATGATTATATTTTTAAAACTTTATTTTGAACAATTCATATAGATAAGGATTATGTACCAAGAGTAGACAAGATAATAACTTATATATGTTGCTGAGTTACATCAATGTTTATTTACTAACACCTAAGACAAACGTATATCTATTTAGGTTCATCGTAGAGCTTCGCGACTAATTTTCATCGCTTGCTTGTTTCATATCACCTCCTTTGTTCACGGTGAGTTCATAGCCTCGCCTTTACTTACTTAAATGTTTTATAAACCTTGCGAGGGGGATACATGCTAGTTTTACAAACTGAATACACGTACTTTTTGGTATGCTTGACCCGATTACCTGATTATAGACATTGAGTACCTTGCCAACAAGTCCCTAATTTCATGAACCGTTAATTACGTGCGTAAATGCTAGTATTATAGATATGCATATTTGGCCAGGCAGGCCTGTCCGGGTGAGTAGCGCTCATTTGACAACTGTGGGTCAAACGGACATATAATATTGAGAATTGAGGTAAATGGCAATTGAATACCTTGTGAGGGGCATTTAAACTGGCCAAGGTTCGGTGTCATGAGCTCGATGCTATAAATTTGATTTTTCTTGACTTGTAAAAGGCCTTTACATGTCTAACTATGATTTATGCTTGTATTCAACTGCTTACATATTAAACTCTATGAATTCACTCAACTTTATGTTGACTTTTTAGCATGTATTTTCTCAGGTATTATTTTGCTAGTTGAGCATTGGGAGCAATCGGAGTCGCGTGGATATCAAATATTGAAGGACTTGTTTTCTTCACATTCGATTATTATTATATTCTTTAAAATACATATATGTGTCATGTTTTAATTCTTGTAACTTAAGTTTTGAAAAGAAATTGTTGGGACCTTTGTTAACTCTGATATATTATCGAATGTGAAGTATGAACTTTTATTAAAAACGACTTTGTTTTAAAGTTGTTTACTATATTTGTACAATGTGACCAAATTGCACCCCATGTTGTATTCCGATGCGTTCCTAAAATGGGGGTGTTATAACTTTGGCCTTAAATGACCCCCTCAAGCAAATGCGCTTTTATTCCAATCAAAATACAAGTTAGGGGTCATTTAACACTAAGATAAAAGCAATTACAACAAATAATCGTTCCACTTCAACCAAAAACAAGCACGGAAATTATACACTAGCACCTCACAAACAGTGTTTAGATACTCACATCTCTCGGGTGTAATAAAGTATATATCACAATATGGAAATGTAAAACATCTCTCACTACCTGTCATAGCAAATAGATTACCATAGGCTTGGGAAAGGATCAAACCTTCACCACTTGGCGTAAGCACCTATGATAAACTATCAAAGACGTCTTTTTAAAGGGTTATAACGTGAGACGTAGGGATATGCTAAACACGGTTTTGTTGGATAAAGGCAATATTTACTGGTGGCGAGTTAATCATCTTGGTCAATTACATGTACAATGTGGCGTTGCTAAGCCAAGACTCGACTCGACTCGACTTAAGCTAATCAAAAACTAACAAAACATAAAATAAACGTAAAATGAAATGGGATGGTAGTCCGTATGTTTTTCTTTTTCTATGTTTTTTTCTTTTTCTTGATTTTTTGAATTTTTTTTTATTTTTATTTTTTTTATTTTTTTTTTGCATACACTGTTACCCTACCATCCAAAATAATACATCATAGGGAATTTGCATTCCTCTTACACTTGAACTTTTACATACTTTACAATCAACTATTCTAGTTACTCGAATCAAGATAATCAAAACACTTGGAGTACTTTTTAAGATAAACGTACATATGGGGGTAATAAATGATGTTCTTCCCCATTACTCCATAACAATAGTACTTTACCCATGAGTCCCAATCGTCCCAAAACAATATGTACAAGATATGACTCGACTTAGCAATCATGTAATCAATTAGATAATTAACTAAGGGTTTAAACAAATAACAATAATGCACTAAAAATGAGTGCATACACGGAAGGCTAAGGCGATTTGGTTGCACATTTGGGGTAGATTTTTAACAAATTCTTCCTTTAAGTAAAATGCTTAAAGTTAGAAACGAAAAAGATTGGCTCGGAGGGGTGTACCAGGGGTATCGTGTACTAAAAATGAGTACAACGCAAAGGTATGGGAAAAATTAATTGACTTTACTAGTCAAGTAATTATGACTTTATTAGTCAAGTAATTATGATACGGGTTTAACACAAGGGTGATCCTAATGCCTCTTATCATATAGTAACTCCTAACTACACGAATGTAGTCTCACTAGCGGTCTCGGGATGCATCACTAACGCAAGTTCTAGAATCTAAGTACTACCGGTACACTCATAAGCACTAATAATGAATGTTTTTCCTAACAAATCTAAAGGCGATATTTGGGTGGAAATTTTTTTTTCAGTGGCACGGTTTTTTTGTGCTAGTCATACAACTCCTATCCATGAGACGCTCATTAAGGCTAAAGCTTCACTCCTAAATGTTGTAAAAAAATTTAAATTTGGCGCTAAAATTGCCCTAACATGTATTTCTCTTAGTTTTATTACACACCTACTATTGAACAAACAAACTCAAGTGCAATTGTATTCTCTAAGGTATCATCATTTACTCTCCCCTTACACTTAGGCTGAACATTGTCCCCAATTTTCAATAAAAATGATGTAAAAGTAATGAAGGTAAAAGAATGAAACAAATACCTCCTGATTCGTTCGGTGTGGATAAATGGATAACATGGTTAAATCCTCCTCCAAGAAAATGAACGTTGAAAGCTTCCCTCTAGAAATATAAATCATCTTCTTGTCCAATATAACCTGTTAAACCTGAGAAAACGAACACAAAATCCCAAAGCATCAAACCGAACAAAGAAAACTCACAACTAGATGTAATTCCAGACTTAGAAATAAAAACAAAACAATTAAAGATATAATGCTTGTGGAATTAATATTTGCAGATTTACTGGAGTTTATAAAACTAAAGATTTAACAAAAACTTTTACAACTCCAGCAGAAAAACAAAACTTGTAAAATTTCTAGAATTTTACACATGACGCCGTCAAGTGTTAATCCTGACGCCGTCAGAAGTGACCTGCAGAAATTCTTTGGTTAGTTTCCGGAAAATTTCTGGAAAAACTTACGCCTTAATTCCTGGAATTCCTGCAAAACATCATTATGCCTCGATACAAGCATTTGACTCAAACAAATACTAATATACATGTTCATTTAATATTGTTGTGGTTCATGTCCAATTCCGTTCTTAAAAACAAATTTAGATTTACCTTACACTTATCTTTTGCAAAATACCTTTATATGTAGTTAAGACGAAGTCAAAAATAAAATAAAGCATTTTTTCAATTTACTTTGAAACATGAGCCACGGACAATAAAAATAAAACATGCATACGGAAACAAATAAAATCAAATAAACAAACAAACAATCAAAAAAAAACATCAAACAATTTAAAACATGGGTTGGGTTGCCTCCCAAGAAGCGCTTGTTTTTGTTCGAGTCACGAGCCTTACTCTACCCTTATTTAACGGAAATAGAGGAGGTTTTCCATACACTTAGGATTAAGTGTGGGTGGAAGTAGCGATACACACCCTTAGGGTGGAAATATGCCACGTGAGGGGAAGGGGGTGAGTGAATGGCTTCCTTCATCCTAAAACTACTCAGATAATATTGGTTGATGGGTGGGTCGGTTCCTCTTTTGTCTCCTAGATGTAAATCTAAGGATGGAAAGGTGTGTAAAGATTGAGGTTCCGGTTCATCAACACTAGGAAATTCCCTAGAACTAAGAGTAAGGTTATCACTACCAGTATTTATCACTACCAGTATTCAAACCTATATCCTCTAGTGGTGCTTGGTACAAGGGTTCTACCTCCATCGGGATTCCTAAATTCTCTTCTACTTCTTCCGGGTAGGTCACGGGCGGTGTGTGTGCCTCAAATGATGGTAGGACTTATGGGGTACTTTGTGGGTTTGAATTATCCACCTCATCCTCTATTGTATCTAGATTACCTATGTGTTTGTTTTGTACTATGATATTAGGCGACATCCACTTAGGTATCCCTGAGTAATCATCCCAAGACAAACTTCCTGTTTGCTCCTTCAAACTTGTTATTAATTGATTTGTGATGTTGTTTGTTGGGTTGTCTACTCTATAATAATATTGGGCACAATCTTCTATGGCATCCCATGCTTCTTCAGTATTTAATTCCCTAAGGTTCCCATTGACAAAATCGTCAATGTACCTTTGGTCATATCGATTGACACGATCGTAAAAGATTTTAGCTAGGGACCATAAATCGAAACTATGATGAGGGACTATTCGGAGTAAAATTTTAAAACGAGTCCATGCATCATATATGGGTTCATCTCGATATTGTATGAACATCAAGATCTTATTAGGGGTGAATGGATTTCGTGGTCGGTAGTATGGTGAATTCGCGTTCTCCATAATGGTGAACGAAAGAGTCAACGGAAAGGTTTTTACGAACAAAGACACAAAGAAAAGATAGACTAAAGAAAGCTAATAAAATGAAAATAAAAATCTCACTGAAAAGGAATCTAATGAGTAAACCAAATCAAAATAAATTTCAACCTAAACAATAACTATTCCCCGGGCTGCGGCGCCAAAAACTTGATGCGTGGAATTGCGCCCTCATAAAAGGTTTTACTTCTCAAGGGATCTTGAGAAGCTTGCAATCCCCACAAGGCAGTGTACCTGACCGTTGTAGTATGGTATAGTGGCAAGTACCGGGGGATTGATCGTTCAACTCAAAGAATAGTGTTCGTTAGGATTGAAATTAGTCTAACTAGGTTTAGAGGTGAGGGATGATTCTTTTTGTATTTTTATATTTTAAATGAAAGCAAGTAAAATCTCGGTTTTGTAAGGAGGGGCGGAATTAGTTGCTAATCAACTAACCCAAAAACTACCAATTAAACTAATGTGCAAGAAAAGTAAACTAGGGTTCTACAAGGGAAGTGAAGCATATCTACCTATGATATATTACTCCGTGCTAGCTATCCAATTCTACCTATTGAATTGTCACACCTTATTTTAATTGACGGGTTGTATTCCTTAATACCATTCATGGGGGTGTGTACAGATTTCCCCAACTCTATAAGCTTCTATCTCTTCATATGACAGACACCCAGTATCATATCATGGCCTCCCCAATAGTCACTTATGCATTAAACACAACCAATTAATCGTAGTACACATCCGACTCATGTTTCTTAAGACGTTCAAGCATGTTACCAATTGGAAGTCTGCCAGTTTTCTTAAGCCTAACATCGATATCACCCAATTAAAAAAGAGACAATAGGAAGCAAGAATTATAAACTAAACCAATTAGATTAATTGCATTTGTCACACCCTAATTGATGAAGATAGACACAAGCATCAACAAGAACACAATAAGATCTAATTGATTATAAAAAAGTTTCAAACAACCATAAGTAAACACAAGGTGAATTAGCAAACCATAATCAATGAAGAATAAGCAACAATGATAATGGAAAACATGATTAAGATAGAATCAACAAACCAATATAAGATGCTTATGGAGTGATTGAAACCCTCTAAGTTGCTGGAAAAACACCTACCCTAAGGGTTTGGGGCTTACAAATAATGAAGTTATGATGTTGTATTTATAGGCTATTTTCTACACGGCCCGATCTAACGGTGTCAGCACCATTTTTCACCAAATTGTAGATCTCTTCGTCCTCTTCGCGTTTGCTTTTGAATCACCTAAATCCGAGTTCGTATGCAAAAGTTATGGCCAAAACAATAACAACTACTACGCGTACAAGTTGTGACTAGTTAACACGTGATGGCCTACGTGACCCCTTCAGGAAGTCTTCTGGGCCATCACTCTTTAATTTAACATGTGATGGCCTACCTCCATTAACACGTGACACCGTCACTCTTTAATCCTGATGGCCATCTCTCTTTGCATTTACACGTGATGGCCTTGATCACCTTAAAGGGTGACGCCGTCACGAACTCCTTCAAAAACCTTCTGGATCGTCACGTGTATTTTATTTATCCAACCCTTTTCCAAGTCGTGACGCCTCAAAAGCAATTCTTGACGCCGTCAGGTACTGTTTCCAGCATATTTTGGAGACTTTGCCGTTTTCTTCACTTTTCAGTCCAAAAACGTTCAAAATGCTCCTTTTGCAAATTTCCTCTCAAAAGTACCTAAAATAACAAAAGGAATGATTTAGGGCAATATTTGATCAAATAATCTCGACTTTGGCCTTAAATGACCCCTGAAAGCGGTACACTTTTCGTCTCATCACACTCTATTTTATGGTATATTAAGAGTTGTAAAACTGACTGAATTTGCTGGTTCTTGTGGGATAACTTCCTCCATATAGTTTTGGACTATAGTCTTAATTTCATCAAGGTCATGTAGGTCGCCATCAGCAAACGCGACATACTTCATCGATCTTTCTAAATCAAAGATTACTTTTTCATCCCTAATTTCCAAAGAAATTTTTTTGTTAAACACATCTATCATAGCATGTGCGGTGGCAAGAAACGGTCTTCCAAGTAGAATAGGAACCTTTTCATCTTCTTTCATCTCTAGAACTACGAAATCGACCAGAAACACAAACTTGTCAATTTTTACCAGAGCATTTTCAGTAATTCCTTTCGGAAATTGAGTTGTTTTGTTTTCCAGCTCAATACACATTCTTGTAGGCACTAACTCTTTTAATTCCAATCTAGACTATAGTGAATAAGGCATGAGGCTGATGCTAGTTCCCAGATCTGCCAGAGCTTTTTTGAATGTCACACCTCTTATTGTGCATGGTATGGTGAAATTTCCAGGGTGTTTTTTCTTGAGAGGTATTTCATTGAGGACTGTTGCAGAACATCTTTCATTCAAAATAACCCGCGTTGGGTCCACAAGTCATCTTTGAGTAAGGAGATCCTTTATAAACTTAGCATACTTAGGCATTTGTTCTAATGCCTCTAAAAGAGGTATATTGATACTAAACTACTGTAATTTCCCCATAAATTGCTTAAACTGTTCTTGTTCCTACTTCTTTCTAATTGTACCTGGAAAGAGAATGGGAGGTACGTATGATCGAAATTTCTCTTTAGGTGGAGTTGGCTCCTCGTTTTCTTCCTCCGCATTGGGTGCTGTATTTTCTGATTTTGTAGGATAAGCTGGTTCTTTATAGTTTCATCCACTTCTAGTGGTGATAGCATGTGCAAGATCTCTGGGATTGGTTTCGGTGGTACTAGGAAGTTCTCCATCATCTTGACTTCTGCAAACTCGGCAAGCTTTCCTACTTGGTTCTCCAACCTCCGTATAGCTGTTGCTTGTTCCTTCAATGCAAGATCATATCCTTTCTTAAGTTCCTAAACTAACTTCTCGCTTTCCAATTGTTTTCTGTTGGATTCTTTTATCAGTTTCTTAATTGCCTTTTCAAGGCTTGTTACTCTTCCTTCAAGAGGGTTGTCGAAGCTATGTTGGACCATTTTCACCTCCTCGGTCAGTGAGTGCATATCGGACTCAAATTCTTCAAGGTCTTTCATCATAGATTGAACTTCAATGGGATTCCCAACATTGTTTGCTTGTTCATCATGCCATATTGCGGAATGTTAGGCTATTTCTTCAATTTTTTTTCAATCCTTCGTTCGCATTCATTTTTGGGATAGGTTCCTTGGAATCCAGCATTCTCCTGGTGTCGATATTTAACCCATTATAAAAAATCTGAAGCTTTTCGTACTTATGGTTCGCCAAATCTTTCCCATGCTGTAAATAATGGTTCGCCAGTTTCTTGTTGGAACTTTCTAATAGCTTCAACTTGCTGCATTATCAAAACTGGAGTATGATATTCCTTCAAAAATGCTTTTTTAAGTGAACTCCATGTTGTCACAGACCCATCAGGTAACTTTTTTATCCAATTCCTAGCTTTTCCTTTCAAAGTGAATGGAAATGCCATCATCATAACTTGGTCACTGGATACTCCTGGAGTGTAAAATAAGTCAACAATGTTTCCTACTTTATAAAGGTGCTCATGAGCTTCTTCGTTTTTATTTCCGAAAAACTGCATTACTTTAGTTCTTCCAAACGCATACCCCAAAATTCGAATTTGATGTGTTCTTCAAGAACTGGGCGATCAATTCGATGCTCCACTCTAATAGAGGTCAAATACTCATTCATAGTTAAAGCCATATATAAATAAAAGAAATAAAGATATTTGAACAAAAATAAAATCCTATGATAGCTCCCCGGTAGCAGCACCAAAAACTTGATGCAGGTTTTACTTACCAGGTCTTAAATTTATATTTGCTCGATTACCTAAGGTCTACCTATATGCACTAACGGACAGAGAATACAGTCGCATGTAGACTAGTAATGGGAAAATGGAGACCAAAGGTAACTACGATAGAAGAATCAAAGGATTTAACAATCCTTTCTCTCGATGAGCTCATTGGAAATCTCAAGGTCTATGAAGTTGTGTTGGCAAAAGACTACGATGCCTCAAAAAAAAGAAATAGAAATACAAGTCACTAGCCCTAAATCTAAAAAGGAGTCAAGCGAAGAAGACACCTCATCCTCGGATAGCGATGATGAAGATTACGCCATGGCTGTAAGGGACTTTAAGAAGTTCTTTAAAAGATGAGGAAGGTTCGTAAAACAACCTTACAACAATAAGAAAGGCTTCTGAAAATTCAAGGAAGAGAAAAGATGACCAAAAGTGTTTCAAGTGCGGTGATCCAAATCGCTTCATAAGTAACTGTCCCAAATATTCAAGTAATGAACAAAAGGCGCTCGTTAGTAGCTCATGGTGTCCGAGTAAAGAGGAGAAGGATGAGATTTGTCTCATGGAAAAAGACTCTAATGAGGTTTATTTAAAGGTTGATCTACAACAAAATGAATGGATAAAAGACAGCGGATACACAAGACACATGACGGGTAACAAAATCCTATTCTCATCTTACAAGGCTTGTGACGGGGGTAACGTAGTGTTTGGAAATGGAAAAAGCAATATCATTGGCAAAGGTACGATCTCGCATAAATCTCTAACTATTAATGATGTTTGTCACGTAGATAACCTAGGATTTATCTTACTAAGCATTAGTCAAATAGTAGAAAAAAAGTGTGAAGTCTTATTTAGTGAAACCCCTAGCGAGTGTTTATCCTGAAACACTCATACAACCGATATGTTATACGTCATGGCAAGTTGGAGCATCCAAAGTCCGATTATAAATCTTGGCAAGTTAGGCAACTAAAGTCCGGATGGGGAAGCCAACCCTGATAGATCTATCTATAACACTCGCGCTTCCCCAAGATGACCTCTCGCAAGAATTGACAGTTCATGAATGGGTAAACAATGAGATACTAACCTTAGCCTCGTCCACGTAATATCATAGTAAAAGCACAAATCAACATTTTGGTCCAATCAAGAAAAGGTTTTGCATGTTTCTTAACCCAAGATTTCAGTAAAACAGTAATGCAAGTAAAAGTGGGGCTATAAAACTCACGTTTATATATATCTTTAAACACTTGTTTCCATGAGAAAATAATCAAGTATGTAATAGGTAAACACATGATGCATTCGAGTAACAAATCAAGTATTTCAACAAAATGGTAATGTTTGAGTAAACAATTGGCAAGTCTAAGCAAAATCAGCATTGAATTTTAAGTAAAAACATGCATGTATTCTCACCCTAAAACAGTTATAAAACAAGTAAAAGTATGGGCCATGAACTCACCTCACAATGAAGTAACGCAAATATCATAACTGGCATCACGTAGCAAAACATAACGGTATAAAAGAGTATGGCACAACAGTACCAACAAGTACAGGCACAATGGTACAGAATCGGCACAACCTAATACATAAAGACTTGTCTCAAAGTCTGACATGTGAAAAGTAATCCAATGTGCAAGACTTTCAAAATTTAAAGTATTTTAGATTCCAAAATAGTCTTGTATCATCATTATAAAGAGTTTGGTATCATTCGTGTAATGGTAAGAAAGTATAGACTCAAGAATACACACACCAAAAAGGAATAGATAACAACGTAGTAGAGAAAAGTACTAACAAAAACTTGAGTCGAGAAAGAATGACAACCAGAAATCAGGAGAAGTAACTACAAGGAATATGTCAAATAAGTTAAGTCGATTGGTAAGCGTCAGTACTTACCCCGTAATCCTAAGTATTTTGCATAAAACGCCATTATTTTACGTAAATGTAAACCTGGACTTTTAGTTCTAATAATAAAAGATTTTAATTCGTCAATTGACGAAGTCTTTAACCAAAGAGTTTTTGAAAATAAAGTTTAAGTATAGAAATAGTGTAAAATTTTGCCATGACACGGCTCGACAAAATCAATCCGAATACAAAAATAAATTCAATGGGTCGCGGTCCTATACCCTTGCGGCTGCCTAAATTGTTCAAGACCAAAACAAAGAAAATAAGCAAATGAGTCCGAAAATAAGCTAGCACGAGAGTTTATCACAATCTTAATGACACAAACTAATAGATCCGAAAGAAAAGAAGAAAAATAACACGCAGACAAGATGATACCCCTTTATTTTTAAAACACGTTTTCATATCAATTAGTTCACACAAAGTTTTGTGTGAATCATTTTATTTTTCAAAATCTTTTATACTAACTCGTTTTATGTTTAAAAATCAAGGAAAAGAGAGATTAAAAGATTTGGTAACCTCGTTTGTTAATCACATACCAAGAAGACGAGAAGGTATGCGAAGGATACGAGAGGAAACACGACCAAACACTCGATCTATACTCAAACTCACCTTCAAAAAAACCAAGATGATGATAGAGGTGACGGCAACTCAAGGCGGTGGCGGCGGCACCATGGTGGTGGCGGCCGGATAAGATGAGAGAGGGAGAGATAGTGTTTTAGGGTTTGCTAATTAAGATGAAACACTATTCCAATCCTTTTATAATCCAAACTTCCCAAAACAAAATGAAAGGTCAATAAAACTCTAGGGCCGCGGATGTAAATTATCACCAGGGAACAAAATCATAATTTATGTAATCTTTTGCAATTTAGTAGTTTGGGGTGTAACAATTCGCAATTTCAGGTTAACTTTTATTCCCGAAAATTTCACTATTCACATTTTACTATTCACTTTTTACTATTCACTTTTCACTATTCATCTCAGAAATTTTTATTTCATATTCTCGTAAGTTAAACTATTTTAACGATAATCCGAGAGTTTGACGCTCGTCGGATCATTTCTGCAAAAATCACAAAGCCGTGTCCGAGATTTACTTTTAGGTTTTAACGTCCTTCCAGCATCCCGATATATCCATAAAACATTATAAACAATAGAAATATGATTTTCTATCATTTTATGACAATTCCAAAAGTTTTGGAATTTTACGTTTTTCAGTTCAGCGTTTTACGCGAATTACGCGTTTTAGACCCGTGTTTCCAGTTTTTAGCAGGGTTTTAGCACCCGATAGATCCTACCACTCATTTTATATTTTATTATGGACTATATTGACATATTTAACAATACTTTCAAGTTTCATATTTTTACGATACCCGGTTTTACGTTTTGAGGCTTAATCATTTACGGTTAGCTTTTTACGGAGTCAAAATGCACAAACTAAGCAAGATAACACCAAGACTCATCATCTAGTCACCCTTATCACCTTTGAACCGCCATTTAGGGGGGGGGAGTCACCATTTTGGAGGCTTGATCTTGACCATTGATCTCTAGGATGTTTACAAGTGTCTAAATTAACCATGGTTACATTCTAACCCAATATATGGTTAACTATTTTTCTCATCCTATAAATAGCCAACTAATAACACATAGAAAACTTGCACCACACCTTCTTATAACCTTTAAGTCCTAAAATCTAAGGCACTTTTCTTATATTTTGTAAGAAAGTTAACTAGTTTTTGAAAGAAAACTAGTGTTTGATCTTCAATCTTGGAAATTTTCTAAGAAAAGTTGTTATAACTTTAAAGTCTCCAAAAAGACGTCGTTATAATCTTCAAATAGCTTTGGACTTCAAGAAGGCGTCGTTATAATCTTCAAATAACCTCGGTTTATCATAGGTTGCAAAGGAGGAAAGCTTGTTCAAACAAAGTCCTAGTTCTTGTCCTAGTTTCCCTTTTTCATTAAGGCCAAAAGTTGTAAGCAAACCCTAACATACTTTCTTGCTTAATTATCATTTTCATGCTCTTTGTGTTCCTTTCATGCTATATATGTTCTTGTTATTGTGTTCATGATGTTTAAAAATGGATAAAACAAGTATTGGTATACATATGTTAACTTATGACGAGTAAACAAGCAAACTAGTGATTTTTATGGAGAACCACGACCAAAATAGTATAACTTTGATATTTGACACTTACTTACTGTTAAAGAGGACTTAACAAGGAAAACATAGCAATTTGAATCACCCAAAACGAGTACCCGAGTCAAAAGTTATGGCCATAAGAAGTTAGCGAAACCAAAACGGCAAAACTGCCTAAATAGCATTCTGATCAAATTTATCTTTTCAAAGTCACCCTTCTGGTCCGATTCATCAAAAAGTTAAAACACAAAAGTTGTCCGGAACAACGTTTTCGTTCAGGAGCAAAGAAGCTCGAGCCCTGAAAACGCTTTCCAAGTGATAAATTTCTTCAAAATCTTAACAGCCCATTTTAGACCAAAGTCACTATATTATAGTTATCATTTACTAAGACCAAGAGGTCTAATGACCTAAAGCCAAGACCACAACCATGGCTAAAGCCAAGGTTGAGTCTCAAGACCATGGAAAAATGACCAAGGTCACGGCGAAGCCATGACTAAATGACCATATAAGCTTACTTAGGCGTAAACATGAAACAAGGAATTAGGCGATAACTTGAACAAACAATTTGGATCTACTTCACTTCAAAAGGAACCATGAGATATTACAAAGAGAAAATGGTCATATAAGACTTATGAAACTACTCCTAATAACAATCTTCATGTACTAATAAACTTTCCTAAGTTTATTCAAATATTGGACATGTAACTTTTCGGATCAAAACTTATACATTTGTTATCAAATACTACAATAGTAGGGAGCCTCATGTGAGGAGTTCATTAAATAAGCCGTCGAGATGAGTTGTGGATTTACGAGTTAAAGTGTCCTGGCTCCTCGAACGTTTACTCCATGACTTCTGAATTATGTCGGCCCGAACGGTAGTAAGAGATATACAACTTATACATGTTTCATAAACCATTTATATTCAAAGACTTACGCTATATACTAAGTACTACATCATGAACATTATGCAAGACATATATGGGCAATTCTTCGTATTCTTAGACGTTACCCCAAACCTAAGTCGCAACGTTCTATTATAGGCTGCTCTTAGTGACTTTCACGATTCGACTACCACTTTGATTTCACATCACTTAAGCTTAAGGTGAGTCATAGCCCCTACTCTTTTCGTACTTGTCTTAACTCTTTGGGGGAGACACATGCTCAACTACTTGTTTACTTGTACAAATACTCAAAACGTCTATACTTGACTGTGTTATACTTGATTGCTTACATACATGACTGCGTTATACTTAATTGCGTTATTCTAGTTATTGACTAGTAGTTGTCTTTGGGAATTGACTCCCAGTTGTCTTTGGGAAGTGGCTCCCAGTTGTCTTTGGGAATTGACTCCCAGTTGTCTTTGATACATCCTAACATTTGCGAATGTTGGATACATCATAAAAGTGAGGTCTTCGGAGATGAAGTAGAGACTCACTTCTAATTGCTTAAATTGTCTTGATGAACTTATACATGTCTTATTCATACTATATATGTTAGCAGTGGGTTGTGAACACACAGGTTGCAAGTCTCTTATGGCGGGAATTGCAACTGAGTGGATTCACGATGCCTTTGCTGTGCGAACATTCTCTTAAGGCTTTTCAATTATTTTAAGACAAACTCTATGAACTCACCAACCATTGTGTTGACACTTTAGCATGTTTGTCTCAGGTCTGTAAGATGATAAGCTGTTGCATGGAGCATAGAGTCGCTTGGCATGTTTTGAAGACTTATGCTTTTATCTTTACCATTCGATATGTCTTAAAACTCTTATGTATTGTATTATGGAACTCAAGTTTGTATCTCGGAATTTATTAATCGAATGGTAACTTTTCAAAACGTCTCATTTAGAGTTCGTTTTCTATACCTTGTTCTTTGTATTATGAAGTAGCACCCCTATGACACAGTCTTCCGCTGCGGTATTTTGGGGGTGTTACAGATTGGTACCAGAGCCTTGGTTATAGAGAACTAGGTTGCATTGAGTGCCTAGACTATAACTGCTATATACGTTAGGACCCTTCTCTTTATTTTGCCTTACACACACTTCATGCGCCTATGCTTATTGCTAATTGTTTGTTCAGAAGAAACCCCAGACAATAGTCAAGTCATCAAAAATTTAGAGCTAAGTAATAATTGTTTAAATAACTTAATCTTGTGACAGTTCTTGTTTGATAAGACATAAGATTAAGTTAAATAAAGGTTATTAGTTTCCTGTAGAGATTTGATGATTTGCCTTATACTTACTTTATATGATTCTAATACCTAGAAGTGGTTCATATGTTCTAGTACGACACTCAAACCTTTCTACAAGCGCGACTAGTCCATTTCGTCATATCACCTTCTCTAGATACCCAGACTATGTTACCCTTTCACAACTTAAGAGCAGATGATAGAAAGTCTACCCAATTATGTAGTACCAATTGTTGAGTTATGTGTGCCTGGTAAATATGTATACGTGTGAAAGGAAGCAATTATAATTATGGTGGCCAACATAATTATAAATGCGTCACGACTCACGTAGACATATGTGACCATGCTTACATTAATCGACGATTGACTCAAAATTGACAAGATTTAAGACTAAAGTAGTCTAGGAATATCACCTCATATCTGACGTCGACAAAATATCCCTCCTTGTAGATATCATGGCACCAAAGAGAGTAACTCGTAGCACTAGCCGAGGTGGTGCAACACCAAGAGGTGGAAGAACTGGTGGTCGTGGAGGTAGAGGAACTGCTCACAACACTAGTAACCCTAGTAATGATAGTGGAAGAACTGGTGGACGTGGAGGTAGAGGAGATGCTCACGACACTAGTAACCCTAGTAACGCTGGTGGAAATCCAGATGTCTCCACCATTATTGCCCAACAACTACAAAACCTACTTCCCACTATAGTCACACAAGTTGGCAATCACATGAACAATTCGGGAAACCACGGAAGCATAAATGACGCTACAAATAATGGAGGAAGGAATGATAACAACAACAACAACAACAACAACAACAACAACAACAACAACAACAACCATAGGACTGGATGTACGTATAAGGAATTTACGTCATGCAAACCAATTGAGTTTAATGGCAAAGGAGGTGCATTGGCATATACTCGATGGGTCGAGAAGATGGAGTCAGTGATTGACATCAGTAACTGTGCAATCCACCAGAGAGTGAAATATTCTGCATGCTTACTATCAGAAAAGGCATTGACATGGTGGAACATGCAGATTCAAGCAAGGACTAGAGAAGCAGCTGTAGGCATGACATGGGACGACTTTAAAGGACTACTGAAGGAAGAATACTGCCCGGTTAATGAAATGCAAAAACTAGAAGACGAGTTTTGGCATCACTCTATGGTAGGGGCTGGTCATGCAACCTACACAGATCGGTTTCATGAACTAGCTAAACTAGTTCCTCATCTGGTTACCCCTGAATCCAAGAGGATTGAGAGGTACATCTATGGCCTTGTTCCCGAGATTCGTGGGATGGTGAAAACAACCGAACCTCCCACAATTCAAAGTGCAATACTAAGAGCAGGGACCCTAACAGATGAGATGGTTAGGAATGGAACTTTGAAGACTAGTGATAAAAGAAAGGGAGCAGGTGAATCGAGCGAGCAAAAGGGTACAATGGTTGATAATAAGAGAGCAAGAGGATTTGCAGCAACAGTTTATGATCAGAAAAAGTATGAGGGTCCACATCCTAAGTGTACTAAATGCACTTATCATCATCAAAGGTCTGAACCATGCCCTGTGTGTTATAATTGCAAGAAGTCTGGCCACTTTGCAAGTCAGTGTAAATCAATTACAAGGCAGGCGAATGCGGACAATATAGGAAACAACCAAAAGACATGCCATGAGTGCAACAGCCCAAACCATTTCCGAAATACTTGTCCTAAGTTGAATAGGGCACAGGGACAAGTACTGGATAACCCGACTCTAGCAGTAATGCTTGAAGCAAATAACCCAAAGCGTGAATACAATGATAGTCCACCTCGGGGTCGAGCATACTATTTGGGTGCTAAGGAAGCCCGCAATGCGTAACGGGTACGTACTTTATCCTACCATATTATTCTATCCTAGTTCAAAAACTTAGCTTTATTATGCCGCTATTAAGATAAGAGACCTAGACACACTAAACTTCGGGGCGAAGTTTCCTGAAGGGGTAGAGACTGTAACAATTCGCAATTTCAGGTTAACTTTTATTCCCGAAAATTTCACTATTCACTTTTTACTATTCATTTTTACTATTCACTTTTTACTATTCACTTTTCACTATTCATCTCAGAAATTTTTATTTCATATTCTCGTAAGTTAAACTATTTTAACGATAATCCGAGAGTTTGACGCTCGTCGGATCATTTCTGCAAAAATCACAAAGCCGTGTCCGAGATTTACTTTTAGGTTTAAACGT
Organism: Artemisia argyi; assembly: GCA_030686995.1. NCBI lineage: Eukaryota > Viridiplantae > Streptophyta > Magnoliopsida > Asterales > Asteraceae > Artemisia > Artemisia argyi. Next base: position 149,302,097 of record CM060681.1, read on the forward strand.
CCTTCCAGCATCCCGATATATCCATAAAACATTATAAACAATAGAAATATGATTTTCTATCATTTTATGACAATTCCAAAAGTTTTGGAATTTTACGTTTTTCAGTTCAGCGTTTTACGCGAATTACGCGTTTTAGACCCGTGTTTCCAGTTTTTAGCAGGGTTTTAGCACCCGATAGATCCTACCACTCATTTTATATTTTATTATGGACTATATTGACATGTTTAACAATACTTTCAAGTTTCATATTTTTACGATACCCGGTTTTACGTTTTGAGGCTTAATCATTTACGGTTAGCTTTTTACGGAGTCAAAATGCACAAACTAAGCAAGATAACACCAAGACTCATCATCTAGTCACCCTTATCACCTTTGAACCGCCATTTAGGGGGGGGGAGTCACCATTTTGGAGGCTTGATCTTGACCATTGATCTCTAGGATGTTTACAAGTGTCTAAATTAACCATGGTTACATTCTAACCCAATATATGGTTAACTATTTTTCTCATCCTATAAATAGCCAACTAATAACACATAGAAAACTTGCACCACACCTTCTTATAACCTTTAAGTCCTAAAACCTAAGGCACTTTTCTTATATTTTGTAAGAAAGTTAACTAGTTTTTGAAAGAAAACTAGTGTTTGATCTTCAATCTTGGAAATTTTCTAAGAAAAGTTGTTATAACTTTAAAGTCTCCAAAAAGACGTCGTTATAATCTTCAAATAGCTTTGGACTTCAAGAAGGCGTCGTTATAATCTTCAAATAACCTCGGTTTATCATAGGTTGCAAAGGAGGAAAGCTTGTTCAAACAAAGTCCTAGTTCTTGTCCTAGTTTCCCTTTTTCATTAAGGCCAAAAGTTGTAAGCAAACCCTAACATACTTTCTTGCTTAATTATCATTTTCATGCTCTTTGTGTTCCTTTCATGCTATATATGTTCTTGTTATTGTGTTCATGATGTTTAAAAATGGATAAAACAAGTATTGGTATACATATGTTAACTTATGACGAGTAAACAAGCAAACTAGTGATTTTTATGGAGAACCACGACCAAAATAGTATAACTTTGATATTTGACACTTACTTACTGTTAAAGAGGACTTAACAAGGAAAACATAGCAATTTGAATCACCCAAAACGAGTACCCGAGTCAAAAGTTATGGCCATAAGAAGTTAGCGAAACCAAAACGGCAAAACTGCCTAAATAGCATTCTGATCAAATTTAGCTTTTTAAAGTCACCCTTCTGGTCCGATTCATCAAAAAGTTAAAACACGAAAGTTGTCCGGAACAACGTTTTCGTTCAGGAATAAAGAAGCTCGAGCCCTGAAAACGCTTTCCAAGTGATAAATTTCTTCAAAATCTTAACAGCCCATTTTAGACCAAAGTCACTATATTATAGTTATCATTTACTAAGACCAAGAGGTCTAATGACCTAAAGCCAAGACCACAACCATGGCTAAAGCCAAGGTTGAGTCTCAAGACCATGGAAAAATGACCAAGGTCACGGCGAAGCCATGACTAAATGACCATATAAGCTTACTTAGGCGTAAACATGAAACAAGGAATTAGGCGATAACTTGAACAAACAATTTGGATCTACTTCACTTCAAAAGGAACCATGAGATATTACAAAGAGAAAATGGTCATATAAGACTTATGAAACTACCCCTAATAACAATCTTCATGTACTAATAAACTTTCCTAAGTTTATTCAAATATTGGACATGTAACTTTTCGGATCAAAACTTATACATTTGTTATCAAATACTACAATAGTAGGGAGCCTCATGTGAGGAGTTCATTAAATAAGCCGTCGAGATGAGTTGTGGATTTACGAGTTAAAGTGTCCTGGCTCCTCGAACGTTTACTCCATGACTTCTGAATTATGTTGGCCCGAACGGTAGTAAGAGATATACAACTTATACATGTTTCATAAACCATTTATATTCAAAGACTTACGCTATATACTAAGTACTACATCATGAACATTATGCAAGACATATATGGGCAATTCTTCGTATTCTTAGACGTTACTCCAAACCTAAGTCGCAACGTTCTATTATAGGCTGCTCTTAGTGACTTTCACGATTCGACTACCACTTTGATTTCACATCACTTAAGCTTAAGGTGAGTCATAGCCCCTACTCTTTTCGTACTTGTCTTAACTCTTTGGGGGAGACACATGCTCAACTACTTGTTTACTTGTACAAATACTCAAAACGTCTATACTTGACTGTGTTATACTTGATTGCTTACATACATGACTGCGTTATACTTAATTGCGTTATTCTATTTATTGACTAGTAGTTGTCTTTGGGAATTGACTCCCAGTTGTCTTTGGGAAGTGGCTCCCAGTTGTCTTTGGGAATTGACTCCCAGTTGTCTTTGATACATCCTAACATTTGCGAATGTTGGATACATCATAAAAGTGAGGTCTTCGGAGATGAAGTAGAGACTCACTTCTAATTGCTTAAATTGTCTTGATGAACTTATACATGTCTTATTCATACTATATATGTTAGCAGTGGGTTGTGAACACACAGGTTGCAAGTCTCTTATGGCGGGAATTGCAACTGAGTGGATTCACGATGCCTTTGCTGTGCGAACATTCTCTTAAGGCTTTTCAATTATTTTAAGACAAACTCTATGAACTCACCAACCATTGTGTTGACACTTTAGCATGTTTGTCTCAGGTCTGTAAGATGATAAGCTGTTGCATGGAGCATAGAGTCGCTTGGCATGTTTTGAAGACTTATGCTTTTATCTTTACCATTCGATATGTCTTAAAACTCTTATGTATTGTATTATGGAACTCAAGTTTGTATCTCGGAATTTATTAATCGAATGGTAACTTTTCAAAACGTCTCATTTAGAGTTCGTTTTCTATACCTTGTTCTTTGTATTATGAAGTAGCACCCCTATGACACAGTCTTCCGCTGCGGTATTTTGGGGGTGTTACATGGGGTTCATTTAGAGTGTTAGCATTTGGAGTGTTGATCATCAAAGGAATCAAAGAGAGATCTCAATGATCGCCCCTTAGGGGGAGATTGTTAGGAAAAGAAGTGACGATCATTAATGCATCATCAAGTCTTGTAATTATGTAACGTGTATAGTTAGTCTGTTAAGCTAGTCCATTTATATTACAATGTATTTTAGTATCTAATCCTACATCACCCTCATGAGGTATTAAAAGATATTTGTTTCATTTCTCAATTGGTAGGAATAGAAGTGACGGTCGTTAATGAGTCATTGAGTCTTGTAATCATGTAACGTGTAATAGTTAGTCCGTTAAGCTAGTCCATTTATAATACAATGTATTTTAGTATCTAATCACACATCGACCCATGAGGTAAACCATGTGAGGGCTCTTTACTTATAAAAGAAGCCAAATATGTTGTATGAGCATGCCTCCAAGCACATAAAAGAGCAAAATGATCTTTTGAGAGCTCAGATAGACAGTCTAAAACGAAAGGTTATGGATACTAAGTGTGCAAAACCATCGACTCCGGAGAAACCAAATGCTTCAAAACCGGTTGAAAAACAAAAAAAGTATATTTATCAGTTTGCTCCAAAAGTCGATGTGAAAATGATTTGATAAAACCAGTCACTTCACATTCCTTGCCCATCAAGAAAAGAATATTAAAGATTGATGAAATAGGTGTTGAAAAAAAAGCGATTGTCGCAAATTCATAAGTCCTTACACCTGATCTTTCTAGGAATAGTACAAGGATTGTGACTACAAATCCTGTTAAAGAATCTGTTGGTTCTAGTGACATGGTCCACAAGCACCATCTAGAAGAAGCTAGGAAAAAGGGACAACTTCGATAAGACGGAATTTTATGTGTAAAACCTAGGATGATGAATTCTACAAGATTACTAGGCACTGCTAGTAGTAGTAGTAGTAAACCATTACCTAGCTAGAAACACTCAATAAAAGAATAGGGATTGGCTTGCATCGAAGAGTAGTTATGCAAAAGAAAATGATATTCAAGTAGAATGCAACACTAAGAATTCAAATTCCTCTTCGAACAAGAAACAATTTCCAAATGACTGTAGTGACAAAGTTAAGGTTGTTGTTTTAAACAAGAATGTTGAATTTGTCTGTCCTACATGTCAAAAATGTGTCTTTTTGGCTAATCAAGATGCATGTGTTGTACAATATCTTAAGAATGTAAATTCACGTGCTAAGGTAAAATCCACTAAGACTCCAAAAGAAACAAACCCATTGACAAGATGAATATGGATAAGAAACATTATAGGTGGATCTCTACATGACGTAGGTTTTCTCACAATGAGATTTCCACTGTATCTGAAAAGAAAACAACTCCTAGATCTTGCATTAGGTGGACTCCCATGGGAAAAGTTTTTAACACAGTTGGTCTTAGATGGATTCCCATAGGGAATATGTTTGATTCTAGTGAAAATCATCAGTATAAAGAAGTAGAAACCGCTACAATCGTTGATAGTGAACACACTCAGAGTGAGGAAACATATACTTCTAACACTGTTATTTGTGAAAATCCTTTTTCTGAAATACTAAGAAGTCACAAATGATGGCTTGTAGTTACTTCAATATGAAACCTGAGCTTAAATAATGACTTCTTAGTATTTCAGCTAAGGACTCGGACTTCAAAATGATAGCTTGCTGTTACTTCTGATTGCAACCCGGTCTTCAATGTAATGGCTTGTAAGTATTTCTGCTTACAACCCGAACTTCAAATAAAGGAAAGAGTTGTGCAAAACCAATGTCTTTTTCAAACACTTATCCTAAAAACAAATGAAGATAATTCTTCTACAAATGTCTAAAAGATGTTCAAAATATTCTCTATCTTGAGCACCTTTTCAAGATTTTTCAAAAGATTTTTCTAAATCCTTCAAATAATTTTGTGCTCAATATGTAACACCCCCTAAATTTCAACTAGAGCAGCGGAAGACTTTGTGGGGTATTACTTAGAGGATCGAAGTCAATGTCATAGAAAACGACTCATAGAGACGTTTTAAAGTTATGTTTATCATTCGTTTAAAAGCAAGTATTCAAATACAAAGTTGTTCCATTAGTTTTAACATATCATAGAAGATATGAGTTATTAAAAGCGAATGACAAAACATTTTATTTAACACCCATATAGGGGTTTAGTGCCCTCTCCATGCCTTGAGCTCCTTCGCATTAATTTCCTGAGATAAACATGCTAAAAGTCAACAAAAGTTGAGTGATATTCATAGGTTTAAGTTTAGTAGTTGAACACAAGCGATAGTGATAATTGCATCGAATTAAAATTATAAGTTAAAAATCATTTATTATTGCATTACGCTCATGACACTCATCCGATTAACAGAACTCATCATAAATGATGGATTATAGTAACAGTGGCCCTCGGGATAGGTCCTTGTCAGTAACCAATTAGATTTCAAATAAAGTGTGTTTGGTAGTTTTCTCGAACGACCAAACGGGGATTGTCAATCCCTAATAGATCTATCCACAATTATTTATGTTCACCCTACGAGTGACTAAGGTTCATGATATGAGGGGCTTTTGGCAATAAGGGACTTAAGCAATAACAATTTCAGGCATAGCATAAGAAAAATACTTGTGTTCAGATTTTAAAGCATGTATCTCCCCACGAAAACAGTTTTATAAAAGTGGGCTATGAACTCACCTTAGTGGTTTAGTGATAAAAATATCGATACTCAGTTTGCAAAAAGGGAACGGCTCCACACACGACCTAGATAATGTTTGGCAAGTTTCAGTGTTTGATAGTCTTAATATTTTAATCGCGAGTAGTTTTTGAATACGTGAATTGTTAATTTAACGATAGTAAAAATTGAGGTTTTATAATATATCGTAAGTTTAGTTAAGTTATAGATACATATATATATATATATATATATATATATATATATATATATATATATATATATATATATATATATATATATATATATATATATATATATATAACGTAAAGTTTAATAATAATAATAATAATAATAATAGTTTGAAATAAAATGTAACGTCGTGATGTGAAATCGTAGAAATGGAAAGTAAAAATAAAAATGTTAATTTCAGTATATGACCCTTGTCTTTTCTAAAATTTTACACTTTTTAACCCTAACGGCGTTAGCGTTACACCGTTAGTCCAAAATTAAATATATTTACGTTTTACGTCTAAAACTTTATAATTCTTACACTTTTCACCCAAAAGTTTATAAAATCAGTTTTTCATCCTTAAGTTTGTGAAATGGCAGTTTATACCTCAACTTTGAAAAATTGACACTTTTAACCCGAAGTTTATAAAATTTGCAAATTTAGTCCAAAATTCACCAAATTCAAAACTTAGTGTTTTTATTTCTTAATTAGTTTAAAAATAGCTTATTTAACTTTTCCTAACAGCTTATTTGTCGAAAGCTTATTTTATAGCTTATGGGCTTTTAACGAAAATAACTAGGGCCCGTTAAGCTTTCTAAATCCAATGGGCCTACGAGGGTTTTGGGCTTGGTTTTGGGCTAATATTAGGATTATAAAAATGTTACTAAACAGCTTATTGCCACAGCTTATGTGATCGGCTTATTTTTAGCTGATTGGGCTTTAAGGGCCCAATCGATAGTTATTAGTTTTAAAAACTGATTTCTATGTCGATTTGCTTTGTAACTTTTAGAGGTTCAAGACACGATTTTTATAGCAAAGTTTGTATACGAAAATGATTGTTTGTCAGGGGGTCTACTAGTTTGTGAAATAAAATAGTATGCTCGTTAAGTAGATTTTAAAGATATACGTGTGTTTCATGGGTAGCATGGAACGAGTTTTTATAAGAAAAAAGACTTAGAAATATTTTAAGAGTTTTCAAGACTTGTTGTGATACGCTAGAAAGGTATTCAAAAATAGTTTGTACGTAACTTTTAAGGTTCAAATCTTTATGTTACTTGATTGTTAAGGTGGGAAATATATAGACGAATGTAAAATATGTATGTGTCGTTTATTTAATTTACGAGTAATAAGGTGCATTTGTTTGTGTTGTGTACGACAATATATCAAATGTACGTTTAGCTAAATAATGAAGAGAGTCGTATGGGAACTTACTACACCAAAATGGTGGGGTAAAACGAGACGTAGAGTCGAGGGGAGAGTAGTATGTGTGTGTAGCGTGAATGGTTGATCGACCAAGGTTCACAAACAACGACTTGTTCCTCCTAAACACCACCCGATTACTTTGAAATCCTACCCAAGCTATTCAACCCAAGAACTAGACTCAAGACTTAGTGTTTGTGGTGAGTTTTTGATTTGCTTGAAAGTGAAAAACGAAAGCATGCATGCATGGCGTTTATATATGAACTTTGTGTATTCTAGTGACTAAAGTTTAATGAGATGGGATGGTTACGTGCATTCAAAAGTCATGAAGTGTAAGGAGTAACATGTTACTCAAAGTCTTTGTTTCTAGCATGTCGACATGCCTCCATTTTCAAAAGAAACGTGGGTTTTGGATTTATAAAATGGAATGGTACTTGCGAAATGGATTTTAAAAATGGTGTAGTACTTTCCTAGGTGTATAAAATATGTATGTGAATGAGCATGAAAAAGGGAAGTACTTGTTTGTTTTAAAACTTCATGTCGACCACTTAGTTTATTTTGTAACCGATTTGTAAACCGTGTGAGACTTTGTGACAATCGATCAAATGCAACATTTAAACATTAGTTAGTGTTAGAAATAGTTTTAGGACCTTATAGAAACAAGCGTGGTTCAAAACGGTTTAGTTTTGGATTAGTTGGAATTTTATGAAATCGTTTTTGGATAAACGCTTTGCCTAGTAAAAACGTAGCTAGACTTGACGTGGGAAACTAAAAATATACATACTCATAGTTGGCTAGGTGAGGAACGAGTATGTGTAAAAATATGTGCATGTCGTGTGTAGGATTTGGGCGTACGAGACTCGTTTCTGGCTTGTCTAGTCAAGTATTATGAAAACAAAAGAAAGGGAAATGGGCTTGATGGTTGTGGGTTGTGAATAGTAACAGGCCGAGAATTGGTTTTGGCTTAGAGTGAAATTAAAGGTCCCGTTATATGAAATTAAGATTAGTAAAATATTAAGTGTGATTAGTGAAAGGTTTAGTAAATATTTAGTGAGACGTTTGTGTGAGTCCGGACGTTGTCGAACGCGTTTAGTTAAAATATGTTACGTAAGTTCGTATGTGATAAAAGTTTAATATTCTCGCGATTTTTAGACTATAGTGGCACATGTTGGAGCATCGTTCCGAGGAAAAAGGGATTATGAGTATCGTAGTGATTTCGAGTAACATAGCATATTTAAATTAAAAAAAATTGTTATTGGTAAAAACATTATTAATTAACGTAATGATATATTAGTCTTTGATTAACTTTTACTATTCATAGGGAAAATCTACGGGAGATTACAGTACCTACCCCTTATTCTGAATTCCGTCCCAGAATTCTTGTCTAAGATGGTCGTCAGGGGTGTCTAGGGAAATAGATGGGGGTATTTGGCGTGAATTTGGTCCTCGCGTTCCCAAGTGTATTCTGGTCCTCGCTTGGAGTTCCATCGAACCTTGACTATGGGAATACGGTTTTGTTTTAATCGTTTGACTTCCCGATCCATGATTTCTACTGGTTCTTCTGTAAAGACAAGTTTATCGTCGAGGTTAATCTCTTTGAGTGGGATGACTAGAGATTCATCGGATAAACACTTCTTAAGGTTAGACACGTGGAAGGTAGGGTGTACTCGGCTAAGTTCTTCTGGCAGCTCTAGCTTATATGCCACTGGTCCAATCCGTTCTAGGATGCTAAATGGTCCGATGTATCTAGGGTTTAACTTTCCACGCTTTCCAAAGCGTATCATTCCTTTCCAAGGAGACACTTTCAACATTACTCTATCTCCAACCTGAAATTCCATAGGTTTTCGTCTTATGTCGGCATAGCTCTTCTGCCTGTCTCTTGCAGCTTGCAGCCGTTGTTTGATTTTAACTATTTTCTCCGTTGTCTCATGAATGAGTTCAGGCCCGGTGAGTTGTATGTCACCAACTTCGGCCCAACAAACGGGTGATCTGCACTTTCTTCCATACAGTGCCTCGAATGGTGCTGCCTTAATACTAGTGTGATAACTATTGTTGTAGGAGAATTCTACCAACGGTAAGTGTTTGTCCCAACCTTTTTCGAAGTCGATCACACATGCTCGGAGCATGTCTTCTAAGGTTTGGATGGTTCTTTCACTTTGTCCATCGGTCTGAGGATGGTATGTTGTGCTCATGTCTAACTTAGTACCTAGAGCTTTCTGCAACGATTTCCAGAAATGAGACGTGAATCGACTATCTCGATCAGAGATGATGGAGATAGGCACTCCATGTCGGGTAACAATCTATTTTAAGTACAACTGTGAGAGTGTATTCATTTTGTCGGTTTCTTTGATAGGCAGAAAATGAGCGGATTTGGTGAGATGATCAACGATGACCCATATGGTATCATATCCTGTTGACGTCTTGGGTAGTTTGGTGATGAAGTCCATTGTAATCCGTTCCCATTTCCACATGGGAAGTTCAGGTTGTACCAACAATCCTGATGGTTTTTGATACTCTGCTTTTACTCTTGCACAAGTCAAACATTTTCCGACATACTCTGCTATGTCGGCTTTCATGTTTGGCCACCAATAGAGATTCTTGAGATCCTGGTACATCTTGTCGGAACCGGGGTGGATGGAGTACTTTGATTTGTGCGACTCATGCATGATGAGGTCACCTATTCCTCCATAGAGTGGAACCCAACTTCTTTCCTTAAAACAGAGCATTCCGTTCGATCTTCTCACAAAACCATTTGAGTTCTTCGGCATGCCGTAGATTCTTTCATTTTGTTTGTTCTCTTCTCGAAGAGCTTCGGATTGCGCTTGAAGTATTTGCGATGGAAGAGGCGAACAAACCGTCATTCCCAAGGATCGGACCCTGAGAGGTTTTATTCGTTCTTTCCTGCTTAAGGCATCTGCCACGACGTTTGCTTTTCCCGGATGGTAGCGAATCTCACAATCGTAATCACTAAGCAATTCTAACCATCGGCGTTGCCTCATATTCAACTCCTTCTGATCTAGGATATGTTGAAGACTTTTGTGATCTGTGTATACCGTGCACTTGGTGCCGAATAGATAGTGTCTCCATATCTTAAGAGCAAATACTACTGCTCCTAATTCCAAATCATGAGTTGTATATTCACTTCATGCGTCTTGAGTTGTTGTGAAGCATAAGCTATCACTTTGTCTCTTTGCATCAGTACCGCACCTAAACCATGGTACGACGTGTCGCAGTACACTTCGAAGTCTTCACTTCCTTCTGGTAGTGCTAAAATCGGGGCTTCACAGAGTTTCTTCTTTAACAGCTGAAAGGCCGATTCCTGCTTTTCCTCCCAACTGTACTTCTTGTTCTTTTGTGTTAATTTGGTCAAAGGCTTGGCGATTTTTGAAAAACCTTCAATGAATCGCCTGTAGTAACCGGCAAGACCTAAGAATTGGCGTATTTCCGTGGGGTTGGTAGGAGATGCCCAATCCTTAACGGCCTCAATCTTTTCCGGATCCACGTGGATGCCTTGACTATCGATAACGTGACCCAGAAATTGTACAGTTCTAATCCAGAAATCACACTTAGGGAATTTGGCATACAACTCTTCCTTCTTGAGCAACTCTAAGATGATTCTCAAGTGTTCCGCATGTTCTTTCTTGTTGCGAGAATAGATTAAGATGTCATCTATGAATACTATCACAAATTTATCCAAGTATGGTTTGCATACTTGATTCATCAAATCCATAAACACTGCGGGCGCATTGGTTAAACCAAATGGCATCACTTGAAATTCGAAGTGTCCGTATCGAGTCCTAAAAGCCGTTTTGGGAATATCTTCCTCTTTAACTCTTAGTTGATGGTACCCTGACCTTAAGTCGATCTTCGAATAGACACTCGATCCTTGTAGTTGATCAAACAAATCATCGATCCTGGGTAGTGGATACCAATTCTTCACGGTTAATTTGTTTAATTCTCGGTAGTCAATGCACATTCGGAAAGTTCTGTCTTTCTTCTTAACGAATAGGACTGGAGCTCCCCAAGGTGATGAACTTGGTCAGATGAAACCCTTATCTGACAACTCTTCTAGTTTTTCGGCCAATTCCTTCATCTCGGACAGGGCTAACCTATAAGGTGCTCTTGCCACCGGTTCTGCTCCAGGCACGAGATCTATCTGGAATTCTACTTGGCGGGTAAGTGGAAGGCCGGGTAAATCTTCAGGAAAAACTTCTGGAAACTCCTTGACGACGAGAACGTCCTCAAGTCATTTTTCCTTTTATTTATCTTCCGTTACTCGAACCATGAATACTTGACAACCTTGATTCATGTATTTCACCATTCTGATGTACGAGATGATACCGTGTCGTGGTTTACTCTTATCGCCTTGGATAACGAGAGTTTCACCGTTAAATGGAATGTGGACTGCTTTCTCATCACAGATGATTCTAGCATGGTGTTTGGATAACCAGTCCATTTCGACGACGACATCAAAACTACCTAGCTGAGTAGGCAGGAGGTTGATTGGAAAAGTTTCGTTTTGTAAGGTTATGGTGCAATTCTGAATTGCTGTGTCTATGCCAATTAAATCTCCGTTGGCCATTTCGATATCATAGGCAGTATCTAACTTATAGGGGGCAATGTTAAGTAAGGGGCCAAGGAAGTAGACACAAAACTCTTATCGGCTCCGGAGTCAAATAATACTTTAGCACTATGATGATTGAGTAGGAACGTACCCGTGACTACGTCTGGGTTCTGTGGTGCATTTCCTTCTCCCATCACATAGGCTCTCCCACGAGCGTTGCTTGTCTGACCATTTCCTTTGGTGCATTGGCTTTTGAAATGGCCAATTTCTCCACAAGTGTAGCATGTTGGGGTCACGGGTTGCAAATTGCTCCCGGTAGCGGGGACCTTGCAATCCTTGGTTTGATGGCCCACTCTCTGACACTTCGTACACTTAATGGTGCACTGCCCATAGTGGTGTAACTTGCACTTGTGGCATTGAGGTTTTGGACCCGCATATCCCCCGCTTCCAGTGGCGGTATATGCTTTGGCAGTCTCTTGCCTACGGTTCTGTTGATTGTTGCGGTTGTTGTAGTGATGGTGGTTTTGGTTGTTGTTCCTGGGGTTGTTGTTGGAGTTGTTGTTGTAGTGATTGCCACTGTTGGTGTGAGTGGTCCTTTTGTCATCAAGCTTTCGCTTGAGTTCTTTGTTACATTTGACCTCTCGATCCAACAGTTTCTGAGCGAGGGTCATTGCCACTTCTAGAGTTGGTGGGTTCGATGAGGTAACATCTCCTTCGATGCTCCGAGGGAGTCCTTCGACATATTTCTCCAGGGTCCTTTTGAAATCTGGCACCATCATGGGGCATAGTGCCGATAGTTCTTGGAACCTCCTGTTATATGTCCTGAGATCAATCCCTTTCACTATTAACTCGTGAAATTCATCTTCCAACTTTCTCAGCTCAGCACGAGGGCAGTACTGTTAGCCTTAAAAGTGATGTTATATGGGAATAGCTTACAACGTTCCCTACAAGTAAGATTAAATACAAAACATAAGCACAACAGCTCCGAGAGTGGTCTTCAAACTTCATTGATTCATTCAGCTTCATGAATCTTCTCAGCTGCCATCTCTTTACTTGCAGAAGAACAATGTGAGCAAATCTAATTAGGGATTAAATCTGGCTTGACACTCTCCCCTAATTAATAGTGACGAAGACCACTCTCGGAGCTGCTGTGCTTATGTTTTGTATTTAATCTTACTTGTAGGCAACGTTGTAAGCTATTCCCATATAACATCACTTTGGGGAGAGATTGTTAGCCTTAAAAGTAATGTTATATTCGGGAATAGCATCTCCTTCTATGCACAAGGACTAGTTTAGACAACAGTGCTAAGTTAGGCTTGTATTTTAGTATAAATACCCCTCCTAGTCTCAACTAGGAGGGTTGGATGTCTCATTGTATTTCAAGGTGTGTGTGGTTTCCTTCTTTCTCTCTCTATAAAACACACACACCTTCCCCATTCTTTCATTCTAATAATATCATGTCTATTCTTTATTTCGAGCATCCCCGACCTCCTGAAGGTGTTTCTTGGTTATAACAAGTACTTTCTCAGTATTTTTGCTTTGAACTCGGTCCAGGTGAGTTGGAATGCTTCAGTCATCCCCATAGTTTGGGTGATAGAATTCCACCAAGACAGGGCATCTTGCAAAAGTGTTCCAGTAGCAAAGGTAACTTTGCAATCCTCCGAACAGCCACTCCTCTGAAAGACTGTTTCGATTCGCTCGAACCACTGAGTAAGTCCAGTCACTCCTTCTGTACCCTTGAAGAAAGTTGGTTGACAACCTATAAAATCTTTATAGGTACACTTGCGGGGTACAGAGGTTCCACTTCCTCCTGGTGGTATGCTAGTGCCGCTATTGCGTGCATTCGCTTCGTTTTGTCTTCCCAACCCAGCGGCGACACCGTCAGCAATTGCTTTCTCGATATCAGCCAGAGTCATAGTTGGTGTGGACGTTTCGGTTACAGGTGTTGCGGTTTCGGGTGTTGTAGTCGCAGTCGCTTTCCTTGTCTTAGCCATGACTCTATCAATATCATATATATAACCATGTTATGTTGAGAAATTATCGCGTAAAATTTATAACATTATAAATAATCATCACGACATGCTTGAATAAATCACAACACACAATAGAAGTATAAATTATTGGTTTGGTTTGTATGGACCGACATTCCCTGTGACAATATATATATGAGAACACAACAACGCATAAAGAAGCAACCATAGAAACATAGATCAACATCAATATATTACAACGTAACTGACAACATAATATTAATAATGTCTCGTTCATTCATTTTACAAAGAAAACATAACAATACAAGATTCCTTTATTAATGCCACATTGGCAGGCTAAGATAGTCCTTAGCTATAATGATATATCCCTGATCTATGGATTCCCTGGTGCATCCCCGAGTCTGCGCTGAAGGTCTTCAATCATAGTCATCATGGTCTCTATTGTCAAGTATTTGGCTCTCTCTCTAGCCTGGGTGTCTCTAATCATACTTCTCAGGTTTAGGACCTGAATGCTGATCCTGTCGATCTCGTCATCCTGTGACTCGATCTCTCCTTGCATCATGATAGCAATACCTCCCAAGATACGTATCGTCTCAATATCCCCTTGCAGATGAGTGCTCATCAGTTCAAAGCTCTCCTCCATTGCCAACTGACCAATCTCAAGGTTTCCTACATCTTCTCCTATAGCCTTTATCTGCTCTAGTGGAAAATCATCGATAACTCTCACAATGTCATCAAGACAATCCTCATGGCGGGCTATCCTGGCTGCTAGTAAAGGTATGGTATGGTGGATGGGTTCTCCAGTAACTGGAAGAATCCTAGAAGCAGCTGAGGATGAACTCTCTCCTAGTTCCCTAGCACTAGGAGCACCTTCCTGAGATCTCCAGTATGAAGGAGTGGAAGTAAGAAAGACCATCTTCGAGCATCGATCCTCCTACGGGTCTTAGGACGGGAAGTAGCCTCGGTTACGGTTTGCTCACTGGGGTCAGATAGGGATGAAACCACAATACGTGGCCTCCTACGAGGTGGAGCTGATAGTGAGGTAATGGTTGGTGAATCAGGTGCTGATAAAGGTAAAGTGGTGGTTTGTCGATAAAAGACGGTGGTTGGTGGAACTGGGGATAGTCGTATAGTCCTAGGGTGCTCAAGGGATGAGGTCGGTGATGGCCTAATCCCAGTCATAGGTGATGTGGGAAATATCACTGGTGCCGGTGGTACAAATGGAGTAGGTAGGGGTGGAGATGGTGGTGGTATAGGTGGAGTAGGTGTCGCATGCACCCGTTTTCGGGGAGTGTGCTTACAGACAGGACCTCCTCCGTAACGTCAGAAAGGTTGACAAAAGGGTTCTGGCTCATAAATCTGGAGTTGACGCACATGCCTATGCCTATGCCTGCGATTCTGAGCAGGTGATGGGGGTGGTGGTATTAGGAGAGAAGTTTCTAAGTCCGAGTCAAATGAGAAGGTGATAGGATGGGAAGATGACGACATGGTACTGTATTAATCCCGAATAGTAAATGCAAGTCATTAATATAAGCATAAACTACGTTAACATTATAAAGAGTTCATATGATAAATAACATTTTCTAACTGTTGATGGAGCTGCGAAGGCACAGAGGGCGTAACGTGACTTTTTGTAAAAATGGTCCATTTTAAAAGCGTAGTTATAATCCAGTGTTTTTTTAAAATACACCTGGTTCTCTATAACCTTGGCTCTGATGCCAATCTGTAACACCCCCTAAATTTCAACTAGAGCAGCGGAAGACTTTGTGGGGTATTACTTAGAGGATCGAAGTCAACATCATAGAAAACGACTCAAAGAGACGTTTTAAATTTATGTTTATCATTCATTTAAAAGCAAGTATTCAAAAGCGTAGTTATAGTCCGTTTTAAAAGCGTAGTTATAGTCCAGTGTTTTTTTAAAATACACCTGGTTCTCTATAACCTTGGCTCTGATGCCAATCTGTAACACCCCCTAAATTTCAACTAGAGCAGTGGAAGACTTTGTGAGGTATTACTTAGAGGATCGAAGTCAACATCATAGAAAACGACTCAAAGAGACGTTTTAAATTTATGTTTATCATTCATTTAAAAGCAAGTATTCAAATACAAAGTTGTTCCATTAGTTTTAACAATATCATAGAAGATATGAGTTATTAAAAGCGAATGACAAAACATTTTATTTAACACCCATATAGGGGTTTAGTGCCCTCTCCATGCCTTGAGCTCCTTCGCATTAATTTCCTGATATAAACATGCTAAAAGTCAACAAAAGTTGAGTGATATTCATAGGTTTAAGTTTAGTAGTTGAACACAAGCGATAGTGATAATTGCATCGAATTACAATTATAAGTTAAAAATAATTTATTATTGCATTAAGCTCATGACATTCATCCGATTAACAGATCTCATCATAAATGATGGAGTATAGTAACAGTGGCCCTCGGGATAGGTCCTTCCCAGTAACCTATTAGATTTTAAATAAAGTGCGTTTGGTAGTTTTCTCGAACGACCAAACGGGGATTGTCAATCCCTACTAGATCTATCCACAATTATTTACGTTCACCCTACGAGTGACTAAGGTTCATGATATGAGGGGCTTTTGGCAATAAGGGACTTAAGCAATAACAATTTCAGGCATATCATAAGAAAAATACTTGTGTTCAGATTTTAAAGCATGTATCTCCCCACGAAAACAGTTTTATAAAAGTGGGCTACGAACTCACCTTAGTGGTTTAGTGATAAAAATATCGATACTTAGTTTGCAAAAAGGGAACGGCTCCACACACGACCTAGATAATATTTGGCAAGTTTTAGTGTTTGATAGTCTTAATGTTTTAATCGCGAATAGTTTTTGAATACGTGAATTGTTAATTTAACGATAGTAAAAATTGTGGTTTTATAATATATCGTAAGTTTAGTTAAGTTATATATATATATATATATATATATATATATATATATATATATATATATATATATATATATATATATAGTGTAATGTTCTTTTCAGAACCAAATAAATTGCGAGAATTGTGATAACCAATCTTAACCGTCGGATTCTTGATCAATGGATAAAAGTAATTGTGGCAGAAATGTAAATAAATAGAAATCAAAGGAACATGTTGGAAGGATTCAAAGGGTTAAAAAGTAATTTTATACATATCCTCAAAATAAACTGTCCCTTTTTTATTGGATCTAAAGAATCAGTTTGAATAAAAAATCACGTATCTTTTTTTTCTTCATCTCAAACCCTAGCAGCCTCACTTCTCCATTTTCATTCGATCACCACCATTGAACCCTTCTAAAAACCGAGATGCATTATTTTTTTTAGTTATCTGATCTAAGAAACTCGATCGGTTTTTCAGTTCTATGGTCCAAGATTCGTATATGATCTAAGAAACTCGATATACGGTTTTTCAATTAGGTATGAATAATCTTTTTTTGATTTTGCTACTGAAGATATACATATGGGTTAAAATAGGGTCTGAGTTTTAATGCATGATCCATGAAATAATTTTTAAGAAAGTGGATAGGAGGTTTGGTAGGTGGTTAAGTGATAATGCCAATAAATAATTTTGCACCCATGATTACTATGATTTTTTGTTATTTTTGTTTTGTTACACAATATGTAAATCTTAAATTGAACAAAGATTAATAATCAATTATTTAATTATAAATTTTCTTTGTTTATATTATAAATTAGATAAAAGGTAATGCAAATCCATATATGCAAATGCATACTGATGAATATAAACAAGAATATTATGGTATGGCATACAATCAAACTGTTTGGTGTACCAGATCACTTTTCAAGATTGCCATGTTTTGCTTTTTAGATTTGTATTGTATCTCCCTTTTCTTTATTTCTTGATAGATAAATATGCATTTTTTTCAAGATTGAATTAGTTGGTATTAAAAAAATATAGTGAAAAAGGTTGTGCATATGCGTTTTATGGTTAATACAAAGTTATAGAAGTGTGTGCGTATGTGTTTCAAGGTTATTTGACATGATTTAGATTTTGGGCTAATGTTTACATGTATAATTTTAACTTTTATTTATTGCTTTGCGTTATATACAAGCATGAATCAAAAACCCAAGAGGCCTTTTTTAGATTGTAATAAAAAATTACAGTAAAGAACTCAATTTTTGCAATGGAAGTTAAGAAAACGATGTCAACATCTTCGTTATTTTAAGAAAAATATATGATTTGGTTATTTGTGGGTTGATATTCTTTTTTATACATTGTAAATTAATAAGATTTAATAGTATATTAATCTATAAGGCATGAATTATGAAAGTTTCAAATGAATGCACATGTATTTTTGACAAAGAATGCACATGTATAAAATCAATTTAATTATGTGCATATGTGTTTTAAGGTTAGAGTGCATTTGTGTTTTATATCTAGTAAAAATCCGTAAAAAATCAATGAAAGGGGGTTTTTGCATATGTGTTTTAAGGTTCATATAAACCAAAGATGGGGTATGCCTATATGTTTATTTTGTGCATATGTGTTTGCTAGTTGTTTACTTTAAAAAATAAATAAATAAATAACGGTTCTTGTAATTTAAGGATGCACTTGTGTTTTGTAGTTGATATAAAATCAGTCGAATTACTACTTATTGTATACACATTATTTTCTAATTTTGTAATTAATTGGAATGATACTTATTGCAGAATATCATGTGCCGGTGCAAGACATTGAAGATCATGTGCTGGTGCACAAATCATAGTTGAAGCCGCGAATGCAAAGAAAGACATGGATGAATTAGACGATGGTGCACATGTGCACCAGGATTAAAAACACGTGTGTAGTTTTCATGGGTTCGCACGCCTAAAAGATGAACCAACTGTTTATGCGCATGCGCACGCTCACGCTTCATATATTTGTCATAAAATTGAATACAAGTGTAAATATAATGACGTTTGTGATAAAGCTAAATATCATATGACTTGAGTAAGACAATTTGTCAAATTTGAAATTGCATAAATCTATTAATAAAGTTTCGTTGTTTGTATACATATTTAAGTAATATTTTTTAAAGATACATGTGCAAATACAAAACATCTATGCATAAACGAAAAATACAATTGTCATATAATGCAAAACACATGTGCACGTATTTTTTTTAAACAGGTATAATGCAAAAAATCCTAGAATTTAGGGAACTTAAAAAAACATTTTTGTAAAAAAAATTCAAAAATAAAATAAAAAGTATTTTTACTATTATACCCTTTTGAATTATATAATAAAATTTAATATCCAAAAAAATCTGATTGGTTGATATTGGTTCTCGCAATTCATTTGGTTCTGAAAAGAACCTCACCCTATATATATATATATATATATATATATATATATATATATATATATATATATATATATATATATATATATATATATATATATATAACGTAAAGTTTAATAATAATAATAATAGTTTGAAATAAAATGTAACGTCGTGATGTGAAATCGTAGAAATGGAAAGTAAAAATAAAAATGTTAATTTTAGTATATGGCCCTTATCTTTTCTAAAATTTTACACTTTTTACTCTAACGGTGTTAGCGTTACACCGTTAGTCCAAAATTAAATATATTTACGTTTTACGTCTAAAACTTTATAACTCTTACACTTTTCACCCAAAAGTTTATAAAATCAGTTTTTCATCCTCAAGTTTGTGAAATGGCAGTTTATACCTCAACTTTGAAAAATTGACACTTTTAACCAGAAGTTTATAAAATTTGCAAATTTAGTCCAAAATTCACCAAATTCAAAACTTAGTGTTTTTATTTCTTAATTAGTTTAAAAATAGCTTATTTAACTTTTCCAAACAGCTTATTTGTCGAAAAGCTTATTTTATAGCTTATGGGCTTTTAACGAAAATAACTAGGGCCCATTAAGCTTTCTAAATCCAATGGGCGTACGAGGGTTTTGGGCTTGGTTTTGGACTAATATTAGGATTATAAAAAACGTTACTAAACAGCTTATTGCCACAGCTTATGTGATCGGCTTATTTTTGGCTGATTGGGCTTTAAGAGCCCAATCGATAGTTATTAGTTTTCAAAACTGATTTCTATGTCGATTTGCTTTGTAACTTTTAGAGGTTAAAGACACGATTTTTATAGCAAAGTTTGTATACGAAAATGATTGTTTGTCAGGGGGTCTACTAGTTTGTGAAATAAAATAGTATGCTTGTTAAGTAGATTTTAAAGATATATGTGCGTTTCATGGGTAGCATGGAACGAGTTTTTATAAGGAAAAAGACTTAGAAATATTTTAAGAGTTTTCAAGACTTGTTGTGATACGCTAGAAAGGTATTCAAAAATAGTTTGTACGTAACTTTTTAGGTTCAAATCTTTATGTTACTCGATTGTTAAGGTGGGAAATATATAGACGAAAGTAAAATATGTATGTGTCGTTTATTTAATTTATGATTAATAAGGTGCATTTGTTTGTGTTGTGTACGACAATATATCAAATGTACGTTTAGCTAAATAATGAAGAGAGTCGTATGGGAACTTACTACACCAAAATGGTGGGGTAAAACGAGACGTAGAGTCAAGGGTAGAGTAGTATGTGTGTGTAGCGTGAATGGTTGCTCGACCAAGGTTCACAAACAACGACTTGTTCCTCCTAAACACCACCCGATTACTTTAAAATACTACCCAAGCTATTCGACCCAAGAACTAGACTCAAAACTTAGTGTTTGTGGTGAGTTTTTGATTTGCATGAAAGTGAAAAACGAAAGCATGCATGCATGGCGTTTATATATGAACTTTGTGTATTCTAGTGACTAAAGTTTAATGAGATGGGATGGTTACGTGCATTCAAAAGTCATGAAGTGTAAGGAGTAACATGTTATTCAAAGTCTTTGTTTCTAGCATGTCGACATGCCTCCATTTTCAAAAGAAACGTGGGTTTTGGATTTATAAAATGGAATGGTACGTGCGAAATGGATTTTAAAAATGGTGTAGTACTTTCCTAGGTGTATAAAATATGTATGTGTGTGAGCATGAAAAAGGAAAGTACTTGTTTGTTTTAAAACTTCATGTCGACCACTTAGTTTATTTTGTAACCGATTTTTAAACCGTGTGAGACTTTGTGACAATCGATCAAATGCAACATTTAAACATTAGTTAGTGTTAGAAATAGTTTTAGGACCTTATAGAAACAAGCGTGGTTCAAAACGGTTTAGTTTTGGATTAGTTGGAATTTTATGAAATCGTTTTTGGATAAAAGCTTTGCCTAGTAAAAACGTAGCTAGACTTGACGTGGGAAACTAAAAATTTACATACTCATAGTTGGCTAGGGGAGGAACGAGTATGTGTAAAAATATGTGCGTGTCGTGTGTAAGATTTGGGCGTACGAGACTCGTTTCTGGCTTGTCTAGTCGAGTATTATGAAAACAAAAGAAAGGGAAATGGGCTTGATGGTTGTGGGCTGTGAATAGTAACAGGCCGAGAATTGGTTTGGGCTTAGAGTGAAATTAAGGGTCCGGTTATATGAAATTAAGATTAGTAAAAATATTAAGTGTGTTAGTGAAAGGTTTAGTAAATATTTAGTGAGACGTTTATGTAAGTCCGGACGTTGTCGAACGCGTTTTGTTAAAATATGTTACGTAAGTTCGTATGTGATAAAAGTTTAATATTCTCGCGATTTTTAGACTATAGTGGCACATGTGTGAGCATCGTTCCGAGGAAAAAGGGATTATAAGTATCGTAGTGATTTCGAGTAACATAGCATATTTAAATAAATAAAAAATTATTATTGGTAAAAACGTTATTAATTAACGTAATGATATATTAGTCTTTGATTAACTTTTACTATTCATAGGGAAAATCTACGGGAGATTACACAATATAACTCCCTCCAAACCCTTAATTGATTTTAAACTTTATGTTTGAAAAATTCTTAAGGTTCCGATTTCATGCAAAACAAATCCGTCTATGTCTCCTTAGGATATTCTTTTAATCAGTTGATATCAAAAATTCATCAGTCTATGTACCCGACCAAGGTGAATGGAATCAAGAAATTCATTAGTAAGACAATCGTACTAGTCTATTCTGCTAGAAAAATCCACCGTGATCGATCGGTATTTTCAACTAATATTATTTATGCAGGTACTGATGGTAGTCCCTTGGATAAAGACCGTACACCATCATTTCCATCATCATCTTCTTCAACTCCATATGCTTATACTAATATCCTCAAAGATCAAAATAAGAACGTTCAAGAAAAAGAAATCAATAAAAAGACAAAGAGTAATATCAAAGTCAAGAGCTGAACAGGAATGTCAACAACAAAGAAATAAATGAGCACTGCATTAGTATGAATATCAAAGATTTAACAAGAAGTATGAGCATGTTGGAGAAGTCACCAAGACAATATTTTAAGATGTTGATCAAAGGCAAGAAAGATCAAGAGATTTCAACAAAGATCACAAAGCATGAAGGAACAAAGGATCTAGCACCACTGTTACACAACAAGATGCAAAGTTCAAGACAAAAGGCTTCAAATATCAAATATCAAGATCACAAAGACAGATCTCAATGATCACCCCTTAGGGGGAGATTGTTAGCATTAGAAGTTTTGATCATCAAAGGAATCAAAGAGAGATCTCAATGATCGCCCCTTAGGGGGAGATTGTTAGGAATAGATGTGACGATCATTAGTGAGTCATCGAGTCTTGTAATCATGTAACATGTAATAGTTAGTCCGTTAAGCTAGTCCATTTATATTACAATGTATTTTAGTATCTAATCCCACATAGCCCCATGAGGTAAACCATGTGAAGGCTCTTTCCTTATAAAAGAAGCCTAATACCTCATGAGGGTGGGATTGCTTCTAGGGGGTTCTACATTCTCTCATTTGGATCCTCTCATCTTCTTAATCTAATATATATATATATATATATATATATATATATATATATATATATATATATATATATATATATATATATATATATCGCGCTCTCTCTCTCTCTCTCTCTCTCTCTCTCTCTCTCTCTCTCTCTCTCTCTCTCTCTCTCTCTCTCTCTATCTATCTATCTATCTATCTCTATCTTTATATCTCTAATATAATCTTAATGATATGTGTGAAATGAATGGCATTTGAGGTCCCACATAGACTAGTTACGATCGATTCTCGACACCAAAATTACGCTATCGCGTTCAGAATAATTCTTCCAATAAAACGAGTATTCACACGAATATTATCTCCCGAATAATATAGTAATTAAATCAAATTGTTTATTGTGTTAACAGTTGTGCCGGTACACGTTGTTTGTGGTTTTCACGTTTCACGAGATACCCTCTCGTTTTGAAATCAAATGAGCTCGAAAAAGTTCGTAAATGAAAATGAGGATAATTCCTTGTAAAAATATGTCAGGAAAATTCCGGGTTGTTACAATATGTGACTTATTCAATCGCTACCATCTAAAGAGCTTGTTAGAAATTTACCAAAACTAAAATATGAGCAACATTTTTGTGATGCTTGTAATATAGGGAAACAAGTCCATGCAAGTCATAAAGCTAAAAACATGGTTTCAACTACTAAGTGTCTAAAACTTTTATACATGGATTTATTTGGTGCATCGGCTATTCAAAGTTACGAATGAAACTTTTATACTTTGGTAATAGTTAATGACTACTCAAGGTATAAATGAAATAGATTTTGGAAAAACAAAACCGAAGCTTTTGATCACTTTGAAATCTTAAGTAAGAAAATTCAAAAACAATAAGGTTCTCCAATAGTGTCGATCCATACGGATCATGGTCGGAAGTTTGATAACGAAGTACAATTTGGAGCTTTTTATGACACTAATGGTATTACTCACAATTTCTTTGCTCCACGTACTCCGCAATAAAACAGGGTAGTTGAACGTAAGAATCGTACTTTACAAGAAATGAGTCGAACCATGCTAAATTAACAATCAGTTCCTCAAATATTTGGTGTAATACCGTCGACACATCTACATACATCTTAAATAGAATCTTAATTAGACCATTATTAGGTATGACCCCATATGAGTTATTTAAGGGTAAAAAGCCTTCTCTAGATCACTTCAAAGTCATTGGAAGCAAATGCTTCATTCTTAACACAAAAGACTACCTCACAAAATTCGATCCTAAATCTACCAAAGGTTCTTATGATACTCACCAAATAGTAAAGCATGCATAATCTTAAACAAAGAAACAATGAGATTAGAAGAGTCGATAAATGTTAAATACGACGAAAGTCCTCCTCCTAAATCCAAACCTCTCGTAGATGACGATATAATAGAAAGTCAAATCCTTGAATATCAAGTTAATGAAACTAATGACAAAGAAGATGAATCAATCGCTATTCCTTTCTTCCACCGAGAAAGGTTCATTCCGAGTCACAAGGACAATCTCTCCCTAAAGAAAAAAGATGTGTTTGTCAAGTTCGGTTCTTCTTAGTTGGGTTAAGCGGGTTCAACCAAAAATGAACTATTAAATAAAGAAATCATTAACGTCAAAGAATCTAAAAATCACCCTTTAGAAATATTCATAGGAATATTAAATTAAAGAACCTTACGTTCTCAAGCTCAAAACCAAAGTAATCTTTTTTGTTTTGTATCTTCTTTAGAACCCAAAAACGTTAATGAAGCTATTAAAGACGAAAGTTGGATGATGGCTATTCAAGAAGAATTAAATCAATTTGTAACTAATGATGTTTGGAACCTTGTTTCACCTCCTAAAAATCAAACCATAATAGGTACTAAATGGGTCTTTAAAAATAAACTAGATGAAAATGAGATAGTATCCCTCAACAAAGCTAGACTTGTTGCATAAGGGTATAATCAATATGAAGGAATAGATTTTAATGAGACCTATGCTCCCCTAGCTAGATTAGAATCTATAAGAATCCTTCTAGCTTATGCTTGTGCTAAAGATATCAAGCTTTATCAAATGGATGTTAAAAGTTCTTTTCTAAACGGGTTTATAAATGAAGAAGTGTACGTGTCACAACCTCCCGGAGACGTAGATTTTGAAATACCGGAATATGTATACAAACTTAAGAAAGCCCTCTATGGTCTTAAACAAGCTCCTAAAACTTGGTACGATAGACTTAAAACATTTCTTATAGATAATAAATATACAATGGGATTAGTAGATAACATTTTATTCACAAAGAAAAGTAAATCACATATTATCATTTTTCAAATATACGTGGACGATATTATATTCGGATCTACTTGTTAAGAATTGTGTGATGATTTTTCAAAAATAATGTATGACGAGTTTGAAATAATTATGATGGGAGAATTAAACTTCTTTCTTTGTCTTCAAATCAAACAATTAGAAGATGATATCTCTACTACCGATGCAGAATATGTATCCACAGGCAAAGCATGCCAACAAGCAGTATGGATGAAACAAGCTCTTGCTAACTACGACATCCTCCTAAGTGACATTTCCATCCTCTACGACAACAAAGGCGCCATCGATCTTAGCAAGATTCCAGTTTTGCATTCTCGCCCCAAACACATAGAAATATGTCATCACTTCCTAAGAGATAATGTTCAAAAAGGAAACATTTCTATTATTGAGAAAGTTTCTTCCGAAGACAACATTCCCGATATTCTCACCAAGCCATTGAAGCATGAACCTTTCAACCTACTTCGATTAGGTCCCGGCCTTATGGAACAATCGTCTTAAATTCTCTTCTAATTCATCTTTATACAAGGTACGTATCTCTAATTCTTCTTCTGAGTCTAGGACCTCTATTTTCGCACAAATCACAAACATTAAAATCTATGGGGTCTTATGTTCAAACCTACACAAATATATACTTTTCTTAGTCGAAAATTGCATCAAATCTTTAACGAATCAATTCTTCAAAATGTATACCCCATATTTTCAAATCAAATATTCTCACATTTAGGACATTCACATTTTTCTTACATAGTTAATACAAAGTAAAAACCTTTTCTCATGCATCATATCATATGTCTCTTAAATGCTAAAGGGAATACATAACCAATATGTATTTTCGGGTACATTCAAACGTAGCAATATTGAATTAAGGAGTGTTTGGGTTATCTTACATATATATGTACGTATTTTACACTTCTATCTTTATTTTTCTTCTAGAGTCGAGATAATCGCAAGTCCACATAGTTTATATATAAAGTAGGACAGATCCCTGCATTAAAGTAGGACAGATCCCTTCTGGGATGGATTCGCGGGATCTGGCTGGACAGAAAGAGTTTTTTCTCTTCTTTTGACATTTTTAACTTACTTTTACCACCTTCTACTTAATATTTACTGAGTTTAAAACTTAGTGCTTGACCTCTTATGATTACTTGCATTCAATTCATATCTAATCATTAGATTATAGATTATTTTGTGGTTTTAGCATTCATTGCAATGCATGATTTCTCTTTATAAATAAGGTCCTATAATGCTTGCATCTCCATCAAAAACTTAGTGAACCATGGCATCCGAAAGATCTCAATCCTCTCAAAATCATGAAGACTTAGTTAGTGAAATCAACACTCTCCAAAACATTACCAATATCATTGAACACCACATCCAAGAAACCACTCATACTCAAAGCTCAAAATACATCCTACCACCTTCCATCATTCCTCCACCACCTAAAGCTAGGAAAATTGTCCGGATAAATGTTAGACCATGTTTCTTTGTGAATCCACTATCTTCTTCCAACAACTCATCACCTCCTAGTAACTTTCACTACCTAAAGACCATAACATGGCACCTCCACCATCTCCACAAAACTCACCATCTTGGTCTCCCACAACTTCTGAAATCAACTCACCCATTGCTCCTACAATCACTACCTTAGAGGAACTTCTCAAGACTCCAAGAACAACTCCACCACCACTATCAACTCCGCCACCCGCTTCATCTCAAACATCTAAATCAACACCACCTCTACAATCAAACATCAATCCTAAAGAACTAATTTTCTCTACACCTCATACCTTACCAAATCCCTTCTTTAATGATCTTGAAGATCTACCACCTCTACCATCCATCACTTCTCTTGAACACCAAGCCAACCAAGCTCCACCAATCAATGACATCATGGATGTCGATACCTCTTTACCAACCTTTCCACCATCACTTCCGCCTCCAAACAAACCAACTTAGATGAATGAATCTCTACCACCTCTCCCACACTACCTCTTCTTGCGAACATTGCCAAAGCTCTAGGCAAGTCGCCATTGAAATAATAGATGAGATGCGCTTCATTTTTAACCACATTCTCAACCGCATTAACATCATTACTCACGAATACTTCTATCCCTAATGGATATGCAAGCATCCAAGACCATAATATATTTTCTTTAATTTTCTATTGTCTTTTTATATTTTTAGAAGAACATATCCTTGTTCTTATTTTTACAAATGTATGTGGTCTAAATACCACTATATTTTTGATATTTTATTACAAGGATTGGCTTTACGTACCTTAACTATCTCTCATCTCCTATCTCACTATTTAGATTCACTTTCTCTCATCCTATTTCTCGTCTTTAGATTCATTATCATTATATGGCTTTCTTATTGTCTCACTAACATCATATTATGTAGGTTTTCGACATCATATTTTACTTGACGTCTTCTTCTAAGGGGAGTTCACGTCATGGGGAGTTTTGCATTTGGAATTCTTATCCCGCCATATTGTCTCTTCGACACTATTTTTGTTTCGATAAAAAGGGGAGAAGAGAGTAAAACTTAAATCTTAAATCTTTTTCAAAATTTTGCAACATCTAATCTTTAAGTTTTACTCACTATAATTTTATGTTTTGTCATCAATAAAAAGGGGGAGATTGATAATATATATATCGTAAAAACATTTATTAATATTTCTCGATCTCTCTAAGTTTTTTCGATAACAACATAAAAGTATATGAAGTAAAAATCTAAAGTTTACATGTTACTATATTTAGTTTTACTACTTACTTACATTTGTTTAGTTATATATTGTTTTGTAATAATAAGAAATGTATGTAAATATGTTAGGGGTAAAATCCAAAACCTATAACCCATGACTCATGAACCATGGCCTATGCTCATTGCATCATGCATGGCATCACAATGGGTAAAATTATGACCCATGACCCAAATTCCATGACCCATTACCCAAAATCCATAACCCATAACCTAAAGTATGTATTGCATCATACATGACATCATCTTGGGTATCCATGACCCATAGTCCGTAACCCATAACCCAAACCCGGTATTGTAACCCAAAATCCAGACTGGAATGACCCAACTGCCAGATCCCTTGGATTACACTGACCGGATCTCTCTGGTAAGGGATCCAGCTGAACAGTCGACAGTTTTTTCCTATAAATAGTGAGCCATTTCTTTTTGACTCTTCACCCCATTCGTACATATTTCTTCTCTCATTCCTAAATCTCTCTAACCTCATATCTAAAGATCATTCTTGTAGCTTTCTTTCTCTTGTGTTTCTCAAGGTTCTTCTTACAAGCCGAGATCACATTTCTTGCATACAAGTCTTCCAAGCTTCAAGAGAAGTTTTTGTGAGGATCTAAACACACTAGTAATTTGTTAGGGATACTTTGAGAATATATCAAATAGCACGCAAAATTTACTACTTGATACTTAGAAGGTTTATGTGATTGCTGTAACAGTGATTGAATGAAAACAGTAAGTAATGTATGAATAATGATGTAAACGAATGCTTCAATATTATTGATAATACGAGTGATCTCAACTTATCACTAGGATTTACAACCTTGAAGCTTTTCAAAAGATACGTACTAAACATCTAACCTAGGACTTACTTTTATAACACTAGGAGTCCTGTACAAGATAACTATCTAGATATAATATTCGTATCAATCTAAATGTATGAGTTATACATGTAATTTATTCTATATTTATCTTCAAACACGTCTTTAACTTCTGTCTTCGGCACATAAGCAGTACTAAGTATTTGTACCGGCAGTACTAACTAAGTTAGTACTGTTAGTGTAATCTTCAGCAGTTCCATTTGTAAGCTTGGCGGTAACTGTTTGGCGTTTAATTCCCAACAGTTTTGCTAGGCTTCATCATCTTTACTAGGGCTGTAAACGAACTGAACGTTCAGTGAACATTTCATAAACCGTTCGGTAAAAAGTTCGTTTATGTTCGTCCGTTTATTAAATGAATGAACATGAACAATATTTTATGTTCGTTTAGTTAAATGAACGAACATGAACAAAAGTCTCGTTCGTTCATTTATGTTCGTGAACATCCGATTAGGTGTTCGTTAAAGTTCGTTTATGTTTATTTATCTATTTATGTTCATATATCATATCTTTTAGTTTATAATTTTAAAAAATGGTTTGTTTAAACAAAGCAACACTTATAAAACAATATATTGTGAAGAATTCAATAAAGTTTATGTTTGTTTGTCTATTTTCATTTATGTTCGATTGTTTATGTTCGTTTAGCGTTCGTTTAGTGTATTAATGAACGAACATAAACGAACATGAACAATTCAATTTCTTAATAAACGAACATGAACAAGAAAATTCGTCCGTTTAAACGTCCGTGTCCATTTATTTGTCCGGTTAAAATTAAATGAACGAACATGAACAGAGCTCCGTTCGTGTTCGTCCGGTTCGTTTACAGCCCTAATCTTTACAAGACCACTGAGTTGTCTCTTGTATTTGATACATCTTCTTGCATTCTTATAATAGTTGTGATAGTTGTTGGATTGGTTCTTTCGTGAAAAGGACCCGATATTTACCTTAGAAATGGATAAAATGTAAGTGACGTTGTGAGGCTTCTCTACTGGTTAAAGGAGCTTGTTGACATTGTGCTTAAGAACTCTCGAGTTGGGTACTCGAGGAGTGGAGTAGGGCAAGGAATGTATCCTTGTAGTCGAACCACTATAAATCATTGTGTAACGGTTGTATCTCTTTCTCTCTTTACTTTGTTGTGTTTGTCTCTTTTCTTTCTTACGTGCATTGTCCATATTTTATTATCTAAAGGTTTCACGTACAATCGATCTAAAATTTTTGTAAACTAAATTTTCAGTCGGTAAAAATTATTCAACCCTCCCCAAACCCCCTCCCCCCCACCCTCTTCTAGTTTTCTACAGTTTTAATAATAATAATAATAACAATAATAATAATAATAATAATAATAATAATAATGACAATAAGATTTAAGATCAATTGAGGACCAAACATTGTTTACATACCAAGGGATCAATCCCCACCTTTCATCTTCATCTCATCCAATGGATGAGATTAAATTCCTTTTTTACACTAAGGGGTATTTTTGTCTAATATATATAGATATTTTCTAATAAACTTTCCATTCAATCACACACACACATGTGTGTGTTTTCTTCATCTCATTAGTTTCTCGCTCTACGCCATTTATACAAAAACAAAACAACACAAATTGATCTAGATTCGATCGATCTTCACAAACAACATGAATTTATCTTCTTCGATTCGTCAATCGATCATCTTATCATCTCGTTTTTCAATTTGTTAACATCAGGTTCATATTCTTCTTGTTATATTCATCCGATCTGTATTTATTTATTTATTTATTTTAGCTAATTCGTGTGAATAAGCTTATGAATTAGAGGAAAGGAGAGTTGTATGAATAAGCTTGTGAATTAGATGAAATTTTGTATGAATAAGCTTATAAGTTAGAGGAGAGTTATGAATAAGCTTATGAATTATTGTGACTTGAGTTTATTGTGATGAATTATAAGCTAACTTATTAGCTTATTTTCATCACATCTTGTTATTTTATCATTTTTAGCTGATTCATGTAAATAAGCTTATGAATTAGAGGAGAAGAGAGTTATACGAATAAGCTTATAAATTAGAGTAGAGTTAGTGTGAATAAGTTGTATTATTAGGTAGTTTTAGGATCTGAACAACTTATTATTTAGCATTTAATTGAATTAAGTTCCTGGTATAAGCTGATCTAAGCTTGTATGAAGTATATCATATATGATTTTAGCTTGGGTTAATGTGTTTATAATCAAGACTATTTTATTTGATATATCATATGTGATATCACATGTGATATTTCATTTTGTTGGATGTATCATATATGATATCACATACTATATCATACACTTTGTTTTATTTGATATATCATATGTGATATCATGTGTGTTTTTTTAATTTTTGTCATGAAACAACTTATTTATATTTTCATTTTTTTAATTTTTTGTTTTTTTTCTTACAGATATGTGTAAAAACTCAATAATGACACTGACTTTAAAGAACGATAAGGTCTGGAGCAGCTTGTTGGAGTTGCAAAGCCACTTGTAGTTGTTGTTTAAGGAGAGGAAGAATTGGTTAAAGAAGAAGAAGAGTTGTTTCAAAAATAAGAAGGCTTTGGTTCAATGATAAATTTATCAAACTAATTTATTCTTTTCACATGTGATATGTTTGGAAATTCATCAAACTAATTGATTCTTTGTATTTTACAAGTTAGTAACAAACTATCATATGTGATTTTTTTCAAAAATCATATATGATTTTACATGATCATCACTAATTTATCAAACCATTATACTTGATGTTTTCTATTCTTATGCATTTATTTACAAGTGATTATGAATGTGTGCAATAAAACTTAAACAAAATAGACATTATATCAAAAATCACATTTGTAAATGTTTCACCATTTTTATTTCAGTATAAACATCATGACATAATACCAAGAAAGTTAAACCATATTAGCAAGACATTGTACCAGTTACCAATGGTTTACAAAATCGTCCGTAGACGTCAAAACTCCATACATATTACAAGAAAAAACGAGGAATACAATTTAAATGTGAAATGAAGATTCATGAGCTTCTTCATTGAGCTTCTTGGCCTTTGGATTCTTGTAATGTTCAAGATGCCTTGAAAATAGCCTTCTCTACACAAATAAGAAGATTTGATTTAATTTTCAAGCACATAATCATATATGATATATTATAATGGTAAAGAAGTTAACTTTGAAGTAGATTATCATATATGGTATCATACACATAACTAACTTTTAATTACTCACCAGGAGATGACATACTTGCTTGTATTTTAGTTTCAAGCACATTATCATATATGATATATTATAGTGTTAAAAAAGTTAGATTTCAAGCAAATTATCATCTACGATATTATACACAAAACTAACTTTGTAGTACTCACCAGGAGATCACAAACTGCTTGTATTTTATTTTCAAGCACATTATCATATATGATATAGTATAAATGCTTAAAACATAGCTTATATCATATATGATGTAGTACATAATTTTTTACAATTTTTTCAGGCAACTTATCATATATGATTTTTCACTAACAGGTCATCATCAACATATTTTCTTCATAAACATCAACATACTCGATCTAAACCTTACTTATCACTATAACATCATCAAATATCAAAATATCATCAAAATATCTTCTTTATAAACTGTATAAACATAATAACTTGAACAAAAATCACAATATGTTTATCACAAAAAATATAAATAGTAACCTTCACCATTTATGCATATATAACATTAAAATATGCAAATAAAGTGTTTTACACCTGAATTAGTGATGTTAAGCTTGTATTTCTTTTTTTTTTACTCGAAGCTTCATTTATAAGCTTAATCGTTAAGATTTGTTCTTCAACAACATTATCGACATTTTTTTCTTCAATTTTTTGATGCGATCTGTGGATGATTTTTAATGTGTGTGTATCTTTGAATTTTGTAAAAGTATGTGTTGTGTATGTTTTTAGTGTGTGTTTTAGAAAGAGAAAAAGTAGATCTGAAAATGAGAATGAGAAAAAGACGGGAGTGTGAGAGTGATGGTGAGTGGATAGTTGGGGGATAATTTTTCCAAATTACCCTTCCGCTTTTTATTACTCCCTCCGTCCCTTATTAAATGTCATGTTTGAATTTTCAAAGTCTTTCTTTCTCAACTTTGACCTTAAATAATTTTGTTTGTGTAATATAATATTTGATACAAAATATATGAATGAATTAAATTTTAAATGTATTTTTATTGCGTATAATTTTTATCAAATACTATATAACACAAGTAAAAATATTCAAGGTCAAAGTTAATAAATAAAGACTTGAAAAGTCAAACATGGACATTTAATAAGGGACGGAGGGAGTATTATTTATTTAATTAATTTTGATACAAAAATCAATTTTAATGATCTGTACCCTTCTTTTTTTAAAATGAATGGCCGAGATTTGTTTTCCGGTATCCAAAAAAATGTATGATTTCTTAAATAACTCCACTCTAATAATAATAATAATAATAATAATAATAATAATAATAATAAAATGACTACACGAAATTAAAAATCGACAACTTAGATATATTTTCAAATTATTATAACTATTAAAAAGTGTTTGATGTTTTAGGTTCGGTGTTCTCTGTTTTCTATCTAACGTATCCTAGTTTCTTCTTGCTAGTTTTAAATTGGTTATTTTGTTTACCGTTGAAAAAAAAGGAACATATACTAGTAATTTACTATATGGTTTAAAAACATGAAAATTAGTTCACACAGCATGTCGACTAATTGTAAATAGACGACTTCCAATCTATTGCTTTATTTTCAAACCCACGCACTTATATTATATAATTAGATTTTCCTTTTTTCCAATGTAATTGCTAGTTCCCAAGCTTCTACCAAATTTATATATTTAAGTTGTTTGAAAGAAAAAAATGCAATGGGCTAGACATATATTGCTAATGTTCATGTAAAAAGTATTACTTCATGTAGTATTACTGAAATACAAGGTTGGTTAGGTTACGATTCTACAAGTTCTATAAAGCACAATAACGAAGCAAAATATCACGTCCCATTGCACCGGATGGAAGAGACTTAATTTAAATGGCAGCATAGAGAGCGGTCTACAACTTATCATATACTTCCATATTGTTAAAATCTAGTTATAGGACTTTTGTCTATCTATACATCTCTCTAGATAAAGGATGCAATGTGAACAAAAAAACGTCATTGAATTACTTTAAAAGGGGGAAAAAAAAAGAAAGAAACAAAAACTAATTGAAACCAACTTAACGGACGATTGACAGTCCTTTTTTACTAATCTTGTCGAGGGCGTGCCACCCAGAGTGAGCTAAGAGAGCGAAGGCGATGAAAATGCTCAGCAACCGCAAGTAAACTCCTCGCTGCTTGACGGGTTGTCAGGAGCTGAATAACGTGATGAATAGTCTGGCGTCGCAAATTATCAGCCTGTAAGTAGGTGTTAGTTTTCAACGTTAAATATAATCATCAATAAGAAATGGAAAATTGATCAAAATCATAATTCATAAATGTCAATTACAAGTAGCACACATTATGGTATCAATCAAATTTAATATACATTAACAATTTTAAAAGAGATACATTGTCTTAGTGAGTGGTTGGCTTGTCAAATGAGCCAAAATACTGAAACACCTATAATGCCAACAACACACACATATAATTTTATATTTTTATTTTTTATCATCTGTGTAAGTGTATAATTTAAGATGAAAATAGTACATGGACTAGGGTGAGTTTTTCTACTCTTAGGTGGATGGATTGAAAAAGAATGCAGATTAGTTCAACTTTATATTAATAGTCATTCATAATTATAGATTATATCACAAAATGAATTGCGAATGTTTCTAATCATTCAAATCTTAATAAATTATCTCAATAAACACTTGGTATAATTGCTTATGCAAATTAGAGAAAATATCGACAGCATGATGTACAGATTTACTGCATTCAAAGGCAGTTTAGTGTAAGTCTGCAGTCAGATTGTGAATTCAGTTACTTGGGTGCTTGATAGTAACTTTTACTCCTCTAAATTTAAGCAAAAATCTATCAATAAATAAAAGGTACCATTGATAAAAAAATTTATACTAGTATTTAAGTAACATTGATTTTGTCTTATTTAAAGGCATATAATAACCGAAGTCAAACAAACCTTAAATATTAAGAATAATTCATGTTTTCATCTACTAACATGTGAGGATGACCCATTTCTTCGTGCCATCAAGTATGTTAAGGATTTAAGAATTCCAAGGATATTAGTGCTTAGGAAAATCTATCACATAGATACCAAAATATATGTTTTTGTCACCTTGGTTATATAATTATATCTCTAATGAAAACAAGAAGATTTAAGCATTGATAATGCAAATAATACCAATTCCTCTTGACTTGTAGAAGTATAAGATAAAAGTTGTAGAATAATAGTGATCATACGCATAGTTGAATAGAACAAATACAGTGTCAAGAAGGTTACACATAGCTTTCTACAATTATACACACAGGCCTTGACTTTTAATTAAACTTTGAATATATTAAGAATCACATAAAACCTGATATAGCTTAAAGAGGTATGGCATGACAGTAAGATTTTGAACGTAAGGGAAGGGTCTTTTTGTTAAAAAAAATATAATTATTATTATATAGGGTGGCTAAACAAGGAAACACAGGAGTTTAAATTCATATTAGACGCTTTTTTTTTTTTTTTTTTTTTTTTTTTTTTTTTTTTTTTTTTTATTTAGCAATAGGTTGCTCGTGATGTTTGTGATAGGTTAACTACTTACGTACAGTAACATAAAAGTGATGAAGCACGGAATGTAACATAACAGGATGGTATAGACAATATATACTCATACTGAACAATGCAAAACTACCCCAAAACATTATTCATACCCAGCAATGCAAAATAACCCCATGATACTTAAAACACATGCATGCTTCACAAAAATGACTAACCTTGGATTTAGGATGCTAATAAACTAATTAGATTGAGACTTAGAGCCTGATAATAAACAATTAACATGTAAGTTATACTTTCAACATAACTCAAATCAGTTTATTCAGCCACGCCGACTGGAAAAAAGTAAGGAAAACTATTAAGGGTTCCGCCCCCCCCAACCCAAGCATGATAATGTGTTTAGGGATTTATTTAGTTTTAATAATATAGATGTTTTCAATTATCCAAAATGTTCTTTATACACAAATATGTCACAAAATTGTTATAGACGAGATTTGAAATAACAGCCAATTATTTGGGAAGAACCTCATAAGTATCACTATGCTACAAAACAATACAGTAGTAATACAAAAAACATTAATTGTAAACTACAAAAAAATGTATATAGAAGTTAGTTTTTTGGGCAGATATATATGGAAGTCAGGGGCGGAGCTAGGGAGGGGGCACGGTGGGCACGTGCCCCTCCTCCCAAAAATGTTTCAGTGTGAAATTTCTCAATATTTAAAGTTTTTTCGTCATTTGCCCCCCCAAAAATGTCTGCCGTCCATGAAAGACAGTCCCGAAAAAAATTTTGAAGAAGAAAAAACCTTGACTGTGCATCTGAGTATTGCTGCGTGTTGAAGAAGATGTAGGTTAAACTTTATTTGGGCCAGTTGTTATTGTTGTAAAGTAAAAAGCAAAGATAATTAATAGTATTATAACTTACTGTATAACTTTATTTTGAGCCCACTTACTTTCCCTCGCCAGCCCAAAGCACTAAAAACTATTTATAACTTTACACACACAAATTTTATCACTTTATTAGTTTTGAAAAGAGTTTTAGTAGTACAGTTATGATGAAAAAAGTATGAGATCTCTTCCAGTTCTACTTCTTGTTTTTAGTGCTTTTATTTTTTCTTTTGGTCACGAAGTTATTTTTTCATTTCATTTCATTTAATTTAATATTATAAAAATAATATGCCCAATAAGTCTAATACCAACAAAATATGCACAACTCAAATAAAGTGTTAAAGGTTTACTATTATTTTCATATACTGCGTTCTCTATTTCAGCTTGATGTAAAAAAAAAAAAAAAAAATTTGCCCCCTCTTAATTTTTTTTCTGGCTCCGCCTCTGATGGAAGTTAGTTTTGATGTTATTGTAGTAGTTGTACATTTTTGTTCTAGGGTTTAGTGTGGGGATAGTTTAATCTTGTTGGTTAAAATTAAATGATACTAGGAAAAATGACATCATGAGAATATGGGTTTTAGGATCTCAATGATGGGGATGTTTTCTTGGGTCCACCATCCTGTAAAGACACCGATTACCATGTCCCTTTTCCAAAACTAGGTCAAACAATTTATCCTTTATCTAAAATTCATGCATGTCGTTTGTCATGATTTTATTCTACTTTTTAGCTTTTAATCTCTTGTATATATGACGCGGTATTAGTAGTGACCTGTGGTAATGCCCATCAACCCAAATGCTCTAATAATTAGTCTAGTTTTATTAATCCAATAACTTTTCACTAAATGTTACATATGGATTCTCTATTGATTAAATCTTTAATGCTCTTTTAAGCATGCATGGTTATACTCTCAACAAGTCAATGACAGCAAATGTATTAGAAAAACCTGATAACTTAAACCAACTAAAAGCTAAACTCAAAAAGGCCCATAATTAGACTGTTTGTGATTGTTTGTTCTCCATTGTTTTCTATATTACTGAAAGAATGAAAACCCAAGTACTTTTTTTTAATATATACATAAAACTAGCATACTTAAGCCATAAACAAATATTTTAATAAAAGGTTTGTTTAACTGACCTCGGGTACTTATATAGATTAATAAGAACATGAGACAATTAGTTTGTTAAATTAAAAAATCATAATTTAACTAAAGATACATTTAATATTACAAATACATATATAATCAATCTATGATTATTGATAGAATTTATAATTAAGTCAATACTTGAGATGTTGATACTACTAAATGAATCAATACATGTGCCAACTGTAAATTAGATTTTTCAGTTTATGTACACTTTCAAGTCACAAATAATTGATGGACTAGAGGGGGAGCAGGTTAATAATCTGTTGGAGTAGGTTCCCTAACTAAAGACTGCTTGTAATATATATATTCTCTATCATATGGACCCACTATGCATATTACCTAGATGCATACATGTAACAGATACTATTTTCACTTTGAGCTAGTTGTGTAATACATCATGTTTAGGATTATACTATCTTTATTATTAAAACAAATGTACCTGTAGAACGAAACTTTCGAGAGCAGAGAGCTTGTTCATGGCTGCAGCCATTTGACCCATGTAGTTAGCCATGTTTGTAGGGGAACTTAAAGCATCAGAAGCAATGGTGTCGGATAGAGATTGATTCAGTGCATCAAGTCCTTGTGAGAGTGCTTCTTCTGCCTCTTGTGTTGCTTGTTGCACTTCACATATCGCCATGAGTTGTTGCTCCGTTAATGGCTCAATTTGACCAAGAACTATCTGGAAAACAGATTCCAACAACTCAAATAAGAATCACTAATGTTTTTATAAGAATAAACTAAATATATTAAATTACAAGCAAGACATAGTTTTGGTTCCTTGATGACCAATCACCTAAACATTTGTTGTATGTAAATTGTGGTTACCATGGTAACAGTCTATGCAACATAGAAAAAGTAGAGTAATTTTTTTGCCATATATTTTTTAAGTTATAATTAACATAAGATATGAAGACAACTTAACATGAGGAGAAAAAATAAATAGTTATCAAAATAATACAATTCCAATTTGTTTCAAAAGCTTCTTCTCCAAGTTCTTATCTGAAACTTATTTTTGAACAGTTAACTCACACGCTGGTAATAACCAGTCCCTGCTCTGGAGCGCCGGTATGAACATCTACAACTGCTTTTCGTCATTAAATTTTCACATAAATATAACACTTCAGTTTTAACCAACTCCTAAATATTGGCATCAATATTATTTACCAATTGACAGTCTATCATTAACATCATATCACATATAGAAGGCATAATTGAAGAACAGATTTTAGCATCATTTGTACACTACACAATATTAATTGATTAGTACTTTTTATTCTCAACAGGAATCAAATGACCAAATCCTAGTATTTTATTTGGATCCATATCTAACTAAAAGGTACAAGTACGAGAAGTAACATACATCAGTAAATATATATATACAATTTTCTCTTCCAAAAGATTTTTTTTTGGAAACATATTAAGATAAAGAGATAGACACAAAACCCAAATAAGGAAGAGTGCCGAAGTTGTAGTGACAAACAGGGGCTTTTTAACACAGTTTGGAATAATGCCTAACTCATCCTACAATGGAAAAAAAAAAACCCCTTATGTCATCAATGTAATTATTCACTCTGTGTCACCTTCAGTTTCACACAAATACATACACACAGCTAGAGTATACGTACGACCAAACAACAGCTTGCAGGACATGCAAAATAACTGCTTCATATACTTCCTCTAGTATCTCATCATATCTCCTCCTCTTACAATTTATTGCCACCCTCTTTACTTTTGGTATAGCTATTGCACGTTAATAATAGTTAGTTTTTCATCATTTTCTGTCTATACTTTTTTGTCTGTATTCAAATATATTCCGAGCGAGTCCTTACTAACCCAAATAAAGCATGGCTCCCATCTACAATTGATAACTAATAAAAACCATTTCGATTTGTAGGTCATCCCTCAAGGGAGTTATGAGAATAAGTTTAAAACTCAAGAAACGTTTTATATTGTGTTTCATACAGTGGATCTCATGAAAAAGTTTATAATTCTGAAAATGTTTATAAATTAATGTACCTGTTATTATGAAATAGAAATATGTTCATAAAATTAAAAGGTTCTTAAGTTGTTTTGTCAAACTTTTAAAGTTACGAAAAGTTTTAAAATAGTGTATCCTCTTACACCAAAACATAGAAGGTGTCGAATTTTTTGGAGCGAATGCAGTCACTTTTATGAATTTTGCTACAATCACAAAAGTTTTACAAAAAAAAAATCCACAAAATGATGTGGCATGACTTTTGGCCACTCATGTAAGAGCATTAGTTGGCCAAGTGAGAGCATTGAGTGGTCAAGAGGCATGCCACATCATTTTGTGGATATTTTTGTGTAAAACTTGTGTGAGTGTAGCATATCTCCACTTTTATTGGTTACAATTTATTTTTGTTTGATTTTTAGTACTAGTAATTCAAATATACTTGTGTTGTCCAAAAAGAATGAAACATTCGATTCCATGTATGATTCATATGAAAAAGTTAAATTATCATGTGTTGGCTCAATTATCGGGAGTATGTTCAACATTAGGTAAGCAAACAATATTTCTACCGACTATATGATCAAATAGTTTTTGCCTGTGTGGTTTGATATTTTGGATCTATTAGACGAATACACGTGCAAAACAACAATATATAACAACAAATAATTTGACTTGTGAAATTCTGATTCTGATTTGACCGTTAATACAAAACTTACGAGTTCAATTTGTAATAATTGCAACAAAAAAAATTATTAATTGTAATAATAACTGTGAAAAAAAAGTATACAAATTAGAAAAAAAGAATTATAGCAATTTAAAGATAAAAAGTTATTTAAGATATTAATTTAGTAATAGATGTTTTTACCATTTTAAATCAAGATATAATAATCGACTAACATTATTCAATTCTAAATCATTTAGTAGAAATAGTAGTGATTAGTGAATGATTGTCAATTCTTTGAGTGGGAGCTTTTTTTTTTCTTCAAATTAAAGTCTGAAAAATTGGTAAATTTTATTTTATGTGTTATGCACTAAATGTTATGCATAGTGAAATGCAAAAAACGCAGCTATGAATTTTTCAACTTAAATTTTAATAACTAATACGAGGATCAATTTTCTGTAAAATAAAT
Source organism: Artemisia argyi (assembly GCA_030686995.1). Taxonomy (NCBI): domain Eukaryota; kingdom Viridiplantae; phylum Streptophyta; class Magnoliopsida; order Asterales; family Asteraceae; genus Artemisia; species Artemisia argyi. The sequence goes on from CM060681.1 coordinate 149,342,398, forward strand.
AAATAAATAAAGTACTTGCATCTTTATATTTTAAAGTCAATGTAACTTTGTGGAAGAAAACAAACGAATGTAACAATCTTAAAAGTACCAATATCGTCTAACAAGACTGCAACAACTGTTTAACAAGCCAAATAAGTATCTAATTTGGACTAAAAAATTTATTTTATGTAAAAAAGTTTGATCATTTGTAGTGTAAAAAAGTTATATAAAAACCGGAAGATATACGCTGTATAAGAAACACATACACGACAAATAGTGTGGTTTGCACTTCTTGGGGACCAAATGTCCTATTTTAGAAAGCTTCGCTGCAATACTTTCATACTTTTGACTATTCTTGTGGCATTTTGAGGATTTTGTGCCACTTTTTAATCCCATTTTAGTATCTTTATATTTAGTCTCATTTATGTTTCTATGCACACGTCTACGTATTAATAGTTATGTATGGTTGCAAATATATATGTATGTATATAGGAAAATATTTGTAGACCTTGATAAGCTCGGATGGTCGAAACCCTCCTATCCACATGAAGCATCGCTCAGCCGGAGTCTTCCAGGTACCCGAAATGATGTGAAAAACATCAGATTTGGCAATAATGCTCTTCAGATTCATCACATCGTCGATACGTGCTATACAGTTGTCAACATAAATTCGAAGCTCGTTTTCTGGCAAGTGTTCTTGAACTGCTGCTTGAAGCTCACACATTTGGCGATGGTAGTCCTCGAGCCACCTTGCATACTCCATGTCAAAAACTGCAGCATCTACAAGTAATATTTATAAAATAAGAACAAGTCAACAATACACTTAGGTAAATCATCTTCAATGATCAAATATGTCATTTTAATTCATCACTTTTATTAAAAATTGTTAGAGTACCGGAGCTTATGTTACTCATGCCGAGAGGAACACCTTGATCAGCTCCAAGAACACCACTACCACTACCACCAAGAAAAACCCCCTAGCATACAAACAACAATACAAGATCAACAAATAAATTTTCTAAACTTCAAATAAATAATGATTTTTACTAAACTAACTAATGATCACCTGAGCTCTAGCTCTTTGCAACTCTTGTTCCAATTGGGTAAGCTTAATTCTGCTTGATTCTAGCTGCTGAACATAAGCCTGTAAAAAGAACAAACATGCAAAGGTGCACAGAAAATCATGAACTAACATAAACAAACAAAATTTATGAAACTTAGAAAAAGTATTATCTTTTTCATAAATTTCTTACCTTTTTTCTCAGCCTGCTTTTTCGGGCTGCTTCTCTATTCTGAGCAAGCCTCCTCAATGTCTGCTTAATATAATCAAACATGATAAACAATTCGTTTCTTAACATTTCCGTGTTGAAATCATTTGCACTTTACGAATAAAAAAATTGAACCTTAGGATCGGGTGTTTTTGGACGACCCTGATCTGGACTAGTCGTCGGCCCTTTTTTACTTCCTTCACGCTACACCAAAACCGAAAATCAAAAAATTAAATAACAATCAATCGACAAAACATAACCAAACAAAAAACAAATATATAACTTGAGTGATATCCATATCTTAGTTATGTACAAAAGTTGTTGATTATTTTAATATATCGTTAAGAAATAAATTATTTAACATATGTACCTTGATAGCTTTAGAAGATTGAGGAGCAGTTGGATTAGAAGAATCCTTTTGGGGGTTGGCGATGTTGTCCATAGACGGCTCAGATGGTCTCCTTGAACCACTGCTTGATGGAGAAACTAATCCAGTAGTTGCCTACCAAACACACAATTACAAATTAATGAATTAAGTTGATCAAACAGTTGTTAAATATATATACATCAAATAACGAATACTTTACTTAATTTCAATTTTAATAATTAGTATGTCGGATTTAGAAAATAATGTATACCTTAGTAGTCGATGTCGAAGGGTCTACTACATGCATCGGTTGAGATGGGAATATGTTTAGCGTTGGAGGTCTCATCCCGGATGATGTCGAACCCTCTGCAGATTAAAAAAAATAAAAAAATAAAAAAAATAAAATAAAAAAATTAATATCTTTTTTTCCAAACAATAATTTGTATCACAGGTAAATCAATAAATATTGTCTGAAATTAAATTAATAGTGATACAAAATACACAAGTAAACAATCTTAAAAATAAAAATTGTCTTTTTTTTTTTTGTTTTTTGTTTCTTGTTTTTGTTTTTGTTTTTTGTTTTTGTTTTTGTTTTTGTATAATCTACTTAAATACAAAGAAAAAAAGAGAATTAAAAGCATAAGATCTGTGGTAAATTGCAGAATTAATTATCATGTACGGTTATAAGATTTATATTTCGAATGATTGTTTTTCTGCATGTTTGTGGTCCAAAACTTGAAACAAGCAACCATCTAAACAGAAAGACGAAAAAAGGATTGAAAAAAGAATATTATGTAGGAATTATGTAAAGAAAAATTGTTTTTATGTTTACAAAGGTTATGAAGATCTTTTTGTTCTTCAAGCTAAGGATCTGGTCAAAGCAAGTACCATCAGATCATATTCCCTGAAGAACATGCTTTTCTCATGATCAAAAAGAAACTTTTATAGAGAGAGAAAACAAGAATATATAAGCAGATGAACTTTTTTTGGTTTTTTATGTTATAAAGGTTCTCACGTCTTTGATGATCTTGAATAGTAGACAGTGTAGATGAATCAACACCGTTAGCAGCTTGGCCTTCACCATAGAGAAAAAGTGCTTGATCTAAATCAGCCAAATCATACGGCCCGCCATCGTTTCTCCTGAATAAAACATGCAAAGTTCAATAAGAGATATAACAACAAATATAAAAAGCAACATAATTTCTAGTTTCTAGCTAGTTAGTTCCTCCCTTTCTCAATAAATCCATTGGTGTTAGAATATACATATAAAAGAAACACATAAATATAGTCTTTTGGATGCTACTAAGATAAAGAAATGAAAAACAAAAATTGGGTTTTTAAAGACTCACATGATGTTGTTGTTGCTTGTTGTATGATTTGTAGACGATGACGGCATAGATTGATTATTGATCATAGCGAAGGATATTTGGTTGCCGTCATGGTGATGATGATCTTGATGTTGGACAAATTGTAGTTGCTGATGGCTGTGATGATGATGTTGTTGTGGGTCTAAAAAACTGTTAGATGATGTGTTTGCATATGCTTTGTTAGTGGTAGCCATGAAAAAGGGACTTGTTTTGGTATCTTGTTGATGGTTTTGGGTTGGCGGTGAAGGATGGTTTTGATGAAGATTTTCGTGGTTTTCACATCTATCAAAACTCATATGTATGCAATTAAATATCTCTCACAGCTATACATGTAAAGATAAGTCCTTAGAGTGAGAAGAGTAAGGTTTGAAACAAATTCAAGTGCATGAATTGAATGCTAAATATATAAAAGACAAAGTTATAAGCTATTTTTAGAACATCTCATTTCTCTCTCAAAAACCAGCGAAGACCTGGAGATAGAGAAGAGAGAGAATAAGAGAGAAAAAGAGAGAGTGTACTTTATGGCTTGCTTGTCCGACCATCTTAAACTTGTATTACATTGATTACTAAAATGACCCTGCTTGTTCGTTGAATTTGCTCATTCAACTAGTCTTTTCTAATATTCAAATCTTGGTTTTTGTGGTCAACTTCAGGGGTACTACGGGAAGGATAAAATTAGCTAACAACCATTTTAAGGAGATTAGTTAATTAACAACTCATGAAAGTAAACGTAGCATTTGAGATAACTTGACAAGTAATACGTTTGAAAATACTAAAATATTTCTGCAAAGTAATTCATATCATCTCGAAAAAAAAAAAAAAAAAAAAAAACACGTACATTTTAACAAAAACATACTTATTATTTGATTTTTCTTTTGTATTTTTTTGCAAAATTATAGTTTTACCATTGTAACTATTTATTAGAGACATTCTTCACAATTTATAAATAATTTCAATTAGTAAGTGTAATATAACAAACTTGATCAAACTTCTTTATCTTTTATAGCTGTGAAAATTTAGAGACAACACGAAAAGGATACACAGACAATTAATATAAGATTATGGGATTATTTATTTAAAAGTTTGTGATATTTTTATTTTGCCGGAGGTAACCTTTTTACCTAAAAAAATTTTGTGATATTTGAAAAAGTGATTGAGGAAAAGAAAAATATCAATGTAAACATGTCTTACTAATTATCGGTCGAAGGATACATAGCAAGATATAACAATGCTCTATTAAGTCCTATTACAAGTTTTGTAGTTTATAATTGCTGTAAACGAAGTTTTTGAAAAATACATGTTTATACAGTTGTAGATAAATGAGGTTATGCTCTAGAGTCTGTTACACGCATTCTGAATATGGTTCCAACTAAGAATGCACCATCTGAACTATGATAAGAGAAAGTCCCTAGTTTGTCTTACTTGAAAGTCTGGGGTTGTAAGATTCATGTGAAATGTGATACACCAAACAAACTAGAATCGAGGTCAATCAAGTGTATCTTTGTAGTATACACAAAGAAAATGATGGGATAAACCCCAGACTTTCAAGTAAAACAAATTAGGAACTTTCTTATATTATAGTTCATATGGTGTTTTGTTAACCTTCTTAGTTGGAACCATTTTGAGAATGCATGCAACAGACTCTAGAGCATAACCCCATTTATCTAGAATCAAGGTTAATCAAGTGTATTTTTGTACTATACCCAAAGGAAACAATTGAGTAATACTTCTACTACCCAATTGAGAACAAAGTATTTGTTGCTCGATATGGTGAGTTTTTTGAAAAAGAACTTATCTTAGAAGAGGCAAATGGGAGCATATTAGACCTTAAAGAAATTCAAGAACAAGATACACAAAGCCACAAAGTGTTGCACCTCTCATTTGTAGATTCACAAGGACTCAGCTCCTCAAGCTCCTGAAAGATATGGTTTGATTGTAGAGTTTGAAGAAGAATATTGTGTAGGGGATCTTAATGAACTTGCTAACTATAGAAACGCCTTATCAGATCCTGAATCTATTAAATTGTTAGAAGCTATGAATGCTGAGATGAAATCCATGATAGATCATCAAGTCTAGCACTTGGTTGATCTTCCACCAAATAGAAAAACTGTCGGGTGGTAGTGGACTTTCAAAAAGAAGACCGGCATGGATGGAAATGTACATACCTTTAAAGCTCGACTAGTGGCAAAAGGTTATACTCAAACCTATGCGATTGATTACAATGAAACTTTTTCACCTGTAGTCGACGTTAAAGCTGTTAGGATGTTACTTGTCATGGTTGCATACTATGATTATGACATATGGCAAATGGATGTTAAAAATGCATTTTTAAATGGCTTCTTACACGAAGATGTCTAAATGGTATACGATGCGGATAATTGTAAATACACTAAGGGTTGCTTGGTTCAAACTCGGGAAGGCAATGATAATGATGGGGAAAGGGAAAGAGAAAGAAAAGCATTCCACCAATTTATTGGGTAATTACCCATTACCCACTATTAGGTAATGCGTCATTGCATTATACTCTATCAAACACTTTTTTCGTTATCTTTCTCATTCCTCACCCCTCATAACCCCCTACCAAGCATGCCGTAAGTTTTACAATCCTCCTAGACATAGTATATAACCGTTGTAGTGTAATATAGGTACGCCACGGGGGGATTGATCATTCTCTAAGAGAATAATTTGTGTAGGCTTGAAGTGTATGACAAATTAAGTCTAAGGGTTGAAGAATGATTATTTTTTTGTATTTTTATATTTTTTAGAAAGCAAAGTAAAATCTCGGGTTTGAAGAGTTTGGTTTTTATACCTAATAATTAAAACTAAATTAAACTAAAGATGCGGAAAGTATATTGATAAGAACTTGTATGATAGGTAAAGTGTTTTTACTTAAAATCTCTTTACTCCCTAGTTATATCCTATTGATTAGTCGAATTTCAACTTCCTTGTTTTAATTATCGTGTGTATTCCATATTACCAATCGCTAGGGATCGTCAATCCCTAACACTGTGAATGATGTACTCGTTGGGATCTATACCAAGTCAGCGAACGCAATTCATGCATTAGATAACACGTATTAACCAACTATCCCATGTAGTGCGGCATTTAGTCAGACGTTCAAGCTAGTATGCTAAGATAAAGCCAGTTTTCCTTCTCCTAATGCAACAACAACTAATTCAACAAGAGACGACAATCAATGATCAATAACTATGTTTCATTCAACTCCAGGTAAGCAATAATAATTTTAGCCTAGCATGTTAAATAGAAGAAAAGATAAACCAACAATCATACAACACATTAAGGGTGAGCATGGTCCAAAAACCGGACCGGACCGACCGGACCGAGGACCGAGAACCGGAAAAACCATAGACCGAGACCGGACCAAATGTGGTCGGTCCGGTCCGGTCTTCGGTCGGTCCGGTCCAATTAGGCATATTTTGGCACGTTTTTTCGGTTTTTTGGTCGGTCCGGACCGGACCGAGGACCGACCAAGCCAAAAAGACTAGACCGAGGACCGGACCGAATGTGGTCGGTCCGGTCGGTTTTGTCGGTCGGTCCGGTCCATCCGGTCCGTTTGCTCACCCTTACAACACATAGACATAGTGTAATGATTAAAGGATGAATAACTTATCTTCAATAAACATAGAAGTTAAAGGGGCTAAAAACCCTACAAAAGATGTGGAAATTTGTTCACCAGTGGTTTCTTCAAAATGTTACAATGAATGAGAAAAATACGAAATATATATAGGAATAAACTTGTGAAGGCGTCACTTTACAAGTGTGACGCCGTCAGCTTGCCGTCATTAGGGTTCGTTTATTGCACCGACTTAGTTGTGACGACGTCGCCTTATTGGTTGTGACGCCGTCGCTCTTCACTTTTTTGGTCCGGAACCCGTCAACTCAAGGCCATCTCCAGAGACTGAACATTCGCTTGGAAAATTCAGAAAACTTGATCTTCGTTAACAATAAGTGACGGCGTCACTTACGAATTATGATGTCGTCGCTGCTCTTTTTCCAGTTATTTTCTTGACATTGTTGTTTTCTTTATTTTCTTATTCAATCGAGCCATTAACATCTCCTTTTTCATGATTCGCATTCCTGGTACCTAAAAATTAAATAGAAACGATGTAGGGTAATAGTTGATCGAATATGTACGGATTTAGAGGCTAAATGACCCTTTAAAATGTATAAAATTATAGCTCATCAAATATTCCTACACTTTGGATTTGCTTGACCTCAAGCAAATGTGCTTTAATTTATCCTAATCAATTTACAAGTTAGGGGCATTTAGCATTGGTTTAAAGATAGTTTACAACACAACTCATTCAACAATAGTCAAAACAAGCTCAGAGATTATATACTAGCACCTCACATAAAGTGTTAGGATTCTCTCATCTCTCGGGTATATAGGTTATATAACATGTATGAAAACGGGAAAATAAACACTCTCAACATGTCATAGCACATAGATTACCATAGGCTTGATAAAGGATCAAACCTCCACCGCTTTAACGTAACCACCAAGGATAAACTATCAAAGAGGACTTTTAAAGGGTTGTTAGATGTAATTGTAAGGAAAACACGGTTTTATGGATATGGGTAAATTATCGGTGGTAAGTTAATAATCTAAGTTAGTTACATGTACAAAGTGGCGTTGCTAAGCTAAGACTCGACTCACTAACTCTAACTTATTTTATGTTTTTCTTGACTCTTTCTAGACTTAAACAAAAGTAGGATGGATGTCTATGTTTTATTATTTTTTTTACACTTTTGCCCTGCCATCTTTTGGTCTGCTGAAATAAACAACATGTATAACATGGGATTTATAACTGCATCCCTACACTTGCATTTTTTCATAAATAAAAACTAACTAATGACCCGAATTGCAAGGATCAAAACACGTGAAATACTTAAAACATTGACGTACATATGGGGGTAATAAGTTTGACTTTCTTCCCCATTACTCCATAACAAATAGTACTAAACCCATGAGTCTCAATCATCCCAAAACTATATTTACAAGATATGACTCGACTTATCAACCGTGTAATCAACTAGATAATTAACTAAGGGTTTAACAAATATGTTGTAACAATAATGCACTAAATATGATTGCATACAAGAAAGGCTAAGGCGATTTATGTGTAATATTTGGGGTGGCTTGTAAACAATGCTGTGAATTAATATTTCGATATCCACTGAATATCACGAGAACTGTGAAAAGGATAGGCTCAGAGGGGTTCACTAAGGGTATCTTGTACTAAAAATGAGTATATAGCAAAGGTGAGGGTTAATTACTTCACCAATGTATCTAACATAATTATAATAAACAGGTTTAAAACAAGGGTTATCATAATATCTCTTATAATTTAGTCAATCCTAATCACACAAATGCGATCTCAGAATACATCACTAAAGCAAGTTCTAAAATCTATACACTACAAGTATACTCATAAGCATTAAAGGTCAATGCTTTTTCCAAAATATCTAAAGGTGAACCTCACATTTTTGGGGTAGAATTTTTAAGTGGTAAGGTTTTTGTGCTAGCTATATAACTCTTATCCATGAGACACTTTATTAAGACTAAACTTTCACTCGTAGTTGTCATTAAAAATTTTAAATTTTGTGCTAAAATTACATTTTCAAGTACTTCTTTTGGTTTATTACACAATTACTAAAGAACAAGAAAATAATAAAAGTGTGACTAATTTCTAAGGTGTCCTTTTTTACCCTCCCTACACTTAAATTGAACATTGTCCCCAATGTTTTTGAAAAAAATACCAAAATTGATAAAGGGAAAAATAAAAGAGATGAAAGAAACTAGTACCCTCCTGATTAGCTCAGTATGAACGAAAAAAAGAAATACGGTTAGCATGTAAGTAGGTATTTGGTGAATCTTGATGATATGTACTAGACGAGATATTGGGTACACTATTAGAGTGTAAGTAGGTATTTGGCGAATCTAGGTAAAAATCACTGGGAGGCAGTGAAGTGGATTTTAAATCACTGGGAGGCAGTGAAGTGGATTTTGAAGTACCTGAAGGGCTATGATGATGTAGGTCTAGTATATGGTAGAGATAAATGAGAGCACATAGATTTTGATGGTATGCTAAAAACCCTGATAAGGGTAGGTCAATAACCGGGTAAGTGTTTATGGTACATGGTTGTGTTATGTGCTGGAAAGCAACTCTACAACATTTTGTTGCATTATCTACTACATAAGCAAAGTAGATGGCTCTTAAGAAGCTATTTGGGAAAGCATTTGACTTAAAGTACTACTAATCGAGCTGGGAGGAAACCTAAAGTTTGTGGTTGTTAATTGTGATAATCAAGGTGCGATTCATCTCTCAAGAGATGCAATGTTTCATGAGAAGACTAAGCATATAAACATGAGGTATCACTTCATCGGGGAGATCTTGGAGTCTAAAGAGATTGAAGTGGCGAATACATGCACGAAGGATAATGCAGCTGACGCGTTTTCAAAGATGGCTCCAAGTCCAAAGTTCAAGTATTTAATGAAGATACTTGGTGTTTGCGGTTAACTAGTCTTGTCACTAAGGTGGAAATTGTTAGTATTATTGTCTAAACCTAGTTAGTATTAGTCAATTAGGTTAAATGTAGCTTCCTTGATGTAATACTTGCCTTACAAGGCAAGTTAGCTTTTGTTAGTATAGTAAAGGTGTTTGTGTCGATTTAGGTATTGACCGAGGGATGTCTTGGCCGACCTACGAGGGTTAGTCGACCCCATCTCCTATATAAAAGGAGAAGGGGTTATGCAAACACATCTCATTTATTCTTTCCTTTTCGTTGATCCATTCACATTAATAAACCTAAATCATTCGACTAACTTTGTAGTGTTCGTCTTTAGGGTTCTTCAGGAGAAGTCATTCTACTTCTTTGTTTTTTATTCTTAATCTTGTATGATTAACAAGTGTTCGATTTTTTGTTTATCATTTCGGATTTGTTGAAGTTCGAGTACGTTTTCAACACACCTAATAGATTGATCACCTTAACGCAAAAATTTAGACTAGTATTAACTAAGAATGGAAAAAGAAGAAAATGAAAAATCTTTTATATAATAAAAGAATTACATCATTTTGAAATGTTCTTGCAAAACCCTTCTCATTGATAAAAAAAATTGAACCAATAGAAAAGCTAGATTTTGCCACGTAGGCAAAATAAAACGACGTGATTATGGCTAATAAAAAATCAAAATTGAATTGTTTTTTGTCAAACTTTAATAAATTTGGTGGAGAATTTGGTTGAGGAAAAATAAACATAAAAATATAGGTGTCAAATTTATGAAAACAAAAACTTAAAAAAAGATGAGGTAATTAATAAAACTTTAGTGGTTAAATTTTAAACATGTTATATAGAGTTAAATGTAAAATTATAAGTCATCATATTTTTTTAATAACTTTAGATAATAAACAAATAACCCCTTACAATTTATACCCTTAGACTTTATAACATGAACATTGTTTACAATTACACTAGTACTATATTAGTATTAGTTTGAGATTTTTTATCAATTAAAATTACAAAATTTTGTAAATACATGAATTAGTTTTAATATACGTTAAATATTTTTAAAATAAATGTTAGTTTTAAACTTTCATATATTAAATATTTGTTTACTATATACATTAAATAAGGACTTATGTTATCCTATTTAAAAGTTTAATATATGCGTACACGGGTTTAAATGTTAAATACGGCTAAATTATTATTAACAGTAATATAAATATCAAATTGTAAGCATGAGTTGCTGTGAAAAATAAATATACTTGATTCATGTTATTATTACTTAAAGTTTATATACGTATATCCAGAAAAATACTTTTAAAAAACTTTACGGAGTATATTTTAACTTAATCAACGCTCATTGTGTGCTTTTAAACTCGCACATTTTGTACAACAGATATCAATAGTTAAAGTTAAACAAAAACATCAACCTCAACTTTAACATTTATATCATCTAAATAAAGTTAAATCTTTCATCCAATAATTTTCTTTACAAAATATTAATAGATATTAATACATAATGAAAAACCAATACATATCTATTAGTTGTATTTATATCACAATTTTTATGGGCAAATTCTTATATGTCCATATAGTAAACTAAAATTTTAAAATAAATTTGATTTATCTGTAAACTCCGTGCGTGCACGTGACTTATAACTATTACAAGTAGAAACTAAATAAAGTATATCTAGCGATTTATTTCAATAGTGGCCAAATTTTGAATGCGTGACGTTCAACATAAATTCATTATATTTCACCTCTCAACAAACAAATTTAATTTTGTTGACTCCGAGTAACCTTCACCGACTTATTACGTCAATCTTCAAAATCCAAGAAAGGTGAAAAGTTGATGATGAAATTGTATGCAACTTTGACATATAAAAAAAGTAATAAGCAATAAAAAATAAATAAATAAAATAACACAAAAACGTATGCAATTTATTTATAGCAGTAACAATAGAAATAAATCTTCACTCTATATAAGTCAGTAAAGATTGACGTAATAAGCAGTAACAACACAAGTAACTTTTTTAAAATTGTTAAAATGAGAAATAATATAAATAATTATTAAAAATATTTATAAAAATCACATGTTATTTTTCTTGGCAGAAATTTTGAAAAAAAAATTCCTCGAAATTATAAAAGTGTATATATATAGAAAGATAATTTAATTCTCGTCGTGATGGTATATTTTTCGTAGCTTAAAGATTTACCGTTAGCAAGATATGTTTGTTTAAAAAATTTTGTGGAAAATAGTTTTTTTTATTAATTTCGGTGAAAAATAAATAGCTAATATTGGTGTATTTTATTTATGACAAATATGACATCTATTGATCTTTGGTCTAGTTTGCATATGGATTGAGTTGTGCAGATTCATGAATACAATCATAGGCATAAATTATTATTTGGTAGACCTAAATTGAATTCAAGCAATGGATTCATCGAATAAAATGATTTCACTATATATTGGCACTTTTTGCATGATTCCCACATAATTATTGCTCATCCAACACTTATAGCGCCAAATTTAATATATTTTTTCCTATCTCGCCTATTTTAGTTTTAAATATATTTTTAATTTCAATATCTTAATTTAAAATATATATAATTTCTATATTATATATATTTTCTCTCTCTTATTTTTCTTTCAAACTTTCCCAAATCTGAATCCAATTTCAATCTCACTTACAAAATCACACCCTTAGCGGAATTTTGCTAAAACTGAATTACTAATACTATTCATGACACACTCCCCATATTTGATGATGACGAAACATTACTCAAAATCATAGTTGTTAAGATCTCAATCTAGCTCTTAAAATCTTTCAGTTTTACGATCTCGCTAAGCAAAAACGAGTTAATCTCTCATAGGGTCTTAAAAGGCATAGGATCTTAAGTAAAATTTCTATTATACCATAGAATCCTACGATCTTGTTCCGATTCGATCCTACTTCTATTTAATTAACTAGCTAATAAACCATAAATGATTGGATTTTGTCAGATTAATACAATAAAATATATAGCTACTTAGATTAAAAGATTTAGCGTCCTTTATCACTGATTGTATATTTTAGTATTTTTAAACCATTATGCATTGAATTTTTAGATTATTAACTCTTCTTTCTTCATGAATTTGCTATACAATCACCTTTAAGTAGGATATTTAAATCTCGATCCGATCTTCCAATTCCAATCTTGCAAAGACAAAAATGATCTTTAGTAGGATCTCAATCTTAATAACCTTGCCTAAAACTGTTTATGAAAAGAAAAATAAAAATACTAAAATATAGAAACTTATTCTCTTCTAACAAATCAACTTGAGTCCTTATCTTCTTCACATGTTTTCATCAGTGTCGATTGATCTTGTAATATAACTCTTCAGATAATTTAGTTTAAACGATTAAGTGTGTATATCAAGCTTTTTAGTACAGTGAAGGTATTTCTCCAAATTTGCTTGCTTTGGACATAAGTCTTTCATGTTGAGACTTAATCATCTTATTTGTTGTTGAGACTGCTCTAATGATGATCAAATCTGCGTTGACTCTCCATTGTGAATAACAAAGAGTATTGAGGTTTGGATAATCAAACTTTAAAGATGTTTTGTTGTCAAGATACAACAAATTATTCACTCTCTCAACCTGTTGTAGAATACGTTTGTGAGGTTTTAGTCTGTGTGGCAATGGGTTCAAACCTTTTGGATTAGTCTGCTAAAAAATCAAAAATCATGGTTACCTAAAAAAAAACTTGCCAATATAAGTATTGGGAAATCACTTTGTTTTGTAAATGAAAGGAATATGTCCAAATAATACAACGGCTTTTACACTTGCCTTCACAGAAATGCCGAAAGGTCACACCGCACACTAAATAGAACATGTAAACGAAAATAAGAAACAAGTTACGAAATAAATTGGAAATGAATAGGAAATGAAAATATGGCAATATTTTCATTTAGGGGTTAAACGATATTTACTCAAAGTATAGTTATATCTATGATAAATATTAGGGGGTTATATATATATATATATATATATATATATATATATATATATATATATATATATATATATATATATATATATATATATATATATATATATATATATATATGTATATGTGTGTGTGTGTGTGTGTGTGTGTGTGTGTGTGTAACCCGATTCCTATAGGCTTGGGGTATCGCCTAACCTACACAAAAAGGGGGATCATGTTTGACTTTATGTTAAAGTTGATTAGTTGTTAGACATAGCTTTGGTTTCCTAATCCTACTATAATCTTCCTTGGTATCCTATAAATACCAAAGGCTTTCTAGGATCCTCATTCACTCCTTCATATCCCTAAGAACCGAAATCCCCTCCCCCTCTTCCAATTCGGTCAACTTTAGAGTTTAACAAACCCTAATTCGACTAAATAACTTCTAGTCGACTTAACCGCTTTGTACTTGCCTAACTTGCGTAGGTTCGTCAGTGACAGAGGGTAGGTTAGTAGGTGTGTGGGTCAGGATTCAACTTGTATTGAAGTTAGCCATATTGTTAGGTTGTTAAAAAAAAAAACTCTAGCTTTGCAATCCAATCCTTTTTGGTTTGTTTTGCTTCATGATTATGTTCTAATGTTTGTGGAAAAAAGACATTCACATTCCTTTTTAAGAACCTTTCGGAGAACTGTTCTTTTCGTAAGATCATTTTCTTTTTGTTAGGGATTTGTTCACTTATTCACTGATTTACTCTATCATAACTATTAAGCCATTTTTGCTTAATGGCTTTTTCTTGTTTTAGTTCTTCTCTTAGGGCCTTATTCTCATTAAGAATTTACTATTCTGATGATGAAGTGTAAAGGCAATTAATTTAGCTTACCTATAACAAAAACTTAACGAGAACACAACTTAGCTCTAAGTAAATTATTCTCATTAGCAAAACAGTCTTTTATGAAGTGATCAGGCTTTCCACATTTAAAATACTCATTTTGAATAGATTTTATTCCACTAAACTTAGAACAATTTATTTTAATAAATCTTTTACAGTTTGCAAGTAAATCCTTTTCATGAAATTCCGTGGTCAGGTCTTCCAAGTACTCCTAATTGCTTATCTCATCTACTTCATCCTATGAATCATCTTGATAATCCTGAACAATAACATTTGAAAAGAAAATAGTTGATATGGGTGTTGTGGTCAGGGCTTTCTTAGTTTCATGTTACATTTTAGCCATGAGGTTATCCTCCTAAACATATCTCTTATAAAAATCAGCCATGTCATGTTTCTTAACATGGTTTGCATTTCTTAACACCTAATTGAAGTTAATCCATATTATTGGGAGACTGTTTACAAAACCAAATCGATTTTAAGGTTTGACATGGTGACACCATAATTGGTCAATTCTTTCACTAAGGTCTTATACCTAAATAGGTCTGAGATCGACTTCCATGCTCTTTGGCTTAAAAGTATTATACTATAGTTTAAGGTCCATGACCCTATTTTTCTTGGTATCCGAGGGACCTACAATGCTGTGAATTAGGTCAATCTATGTATGCTTGGCAGTAGGACAGTTAATCACTAATTCCACTATATTATCTGGTAGACATGATATAATTATGCTTTTCAGTATTTTGTCTTGATTGATCACCCTCCTCTTGTTAAGTGAGCGTTGGGACTTAGGTTTTTCTAGGCCATTTGTGGCTTTGGACTTATAAGGATCGTCCTCTAAACACTTGATTAGATAACAATACATGTCAAACGAAAACCACTTCATTCTTTTCTTCCATTTGGTAAACTTAACAATCTCAAGCTTAGGGGCAAAAGATGAATAACTACATCCTTTGGGATCAATGAGTTGTGGTACATAATTAGTAGGCATGGTGGATCTTTGATTTTAAAAACTTTAGAATAGTTAATAAGAAAGTCTTACAAATCAAAATGCTCTGATACCACTTGTTGTTCCATTTACTTGATTATACTATTAAAATGTTTAATAACCAAGTAATATGTCTACTAAGCTTAGTTCACACTATAACAGTTTATGTACGATAACCCAATAAATTACTTTTTAACATTTAACTCTTTATTGATGCATATCGAAGAATTATACTTGTTTGTTTATGAAATAATAAACGAGAATGAATGACAATGTATGTTTGGTGATCTTCTTACTAAACTCAAACACAAACCAAAGTTAGTATTTGAATAAGAACTATGCAACGACACATACCTTAAGGATGTTAAGTCCCCGCTGTTCATGCAAACCACAAATTATCGGACTATAATTTTAATTTATACTTTTAATACAAGACTACAATTTGATAATCCTGATTGATCGTTCTTAAAACTGTCAGTACTTTTAACACCAGACTATAATTTTATAAATTGTCGGACTCCCTTAGGGGCAATAACGAGTTAGTATCGGAGAGGGGCTACTTACATATTCCTACTTTACAACATCCTATTTATAGGCAAAGGCAATGTGGTAACCCGTGTGTACGTGTCAAAATTTTATACACAATTGTACATTTTGTACTTTTGCTTCTATTCATAGTATGCGACGAGACATACTTTAAGGATATTAGGTCCTCGCTGTTCAAGTAAACTATAAATGATATGAACATCAGTTTTAGCAAGTAAGAGAAACTGATGAACATCAACATCTTTGATGTAGGGTTTGCTCAAGAATGACACAGACAAGCTAATAACACCATTGTCATTTTTCATCTATTATAAATCTTTATTAATGAATAAATTTACAAGATTTACAAAGAGTAGCATACGGAAAACTAGCCCGGTTTTTTACAAATAAGAAACTCTCCAAGATAAAACAACACAATTCTGTTAGCTGCTTTAGTGTTTCTAGGAGAGGAGGATTCTAACTATAATACTTTGTATTATTTTCTTTATAGGAATCTCTACTTAACTTTGATTACGACCTTGGATTATATAGGAAAGGAAACAGTGGTTGCATGTGAGTTGCATAGTAAGTTGTTCACTTGCTATAGATAGGCACATGCCTAGTAACCTAGTCTGAATCTTACGTTCAGCTCTTTCCGATTTCACAAGTTATAGTTCCAATTCCTATTTCACGTATATTGATAAGTGCTTGAGCTTATCTTCTTGTGTAAGTTTCCCGCCTTCTTATTCTGAGGTTTAGGTTGTAATCAGAATCAAGTCTTCAAAGTCACAGAGAAATTTATTAGATCTCAGTGACTCTGGTTTTTTCTTTAGATCCTTGTAACTTCACTCCCTGACTCTGCATCAGGTTGTAAGGTTGTTGTCTTTAGTTGGTCGACTTCCCTGAAGCTATTCATGCGTTTTGAGCTTTATACAACACTCACTAATTTCTTTATCAGTGTTTGTTATAGGTTAAGTCAGCTAAATATAAATTTAAAACTTGATAAAATAATCTGTACCTACAATGAAAGAACATCACTAAACATGTAACAAACCCTTTTTGATCTATCTTTGTTGAAGATCGCGGGTCAGTTGTGGTTCAGCACTTAATGGTATTAAAATGTTCTACATAATATTTAGAGACTATTTTGGTCAGATTTTGGAAGTCAACAGTCTCTTGTCGTGTAATATGTTGAACTAGTCTAATACAGTTTGTAAGTGAGCATAGTGGCTTCTACTTACAAACTCATATAGAACAAAGTATTAAAGAAATCAAAATACAAGGTTTGATACTTTATTGCTGTTACCTTCAGTAATGTTCCATATGGATTAGAGGATACTTCATCCATCAAGGTTTGATACTTTCCCTAGATGTTCCTCCTGAATCATCTTTACTGCCTCTTCTTTTAGCTCCAGAGTCTTCTTTACTCATCTTGGTTACTGCTGATGGTAACCATTTTTAAATGTTTTAAGATTACTCTTCATGGTCTTTAAGTATTATACTCATTCATTTTTGAGACCTAACCAAAGGCTGGAAGAAAGGCCACTAGTGCTTCTTTATTCTTACAAGATCATGGTTCAAGATATATCCTTATTTCTGGATATGTTCAAGATATATCCTTATTTCTGAACACTGTGACATCGCAGAATGCAAAGACTTAGAAGAGGTTGGTAAAGAAGGCTGGAAGAAAAGCCAGTGGTGCTTCTTTATTCTTACAAGATCTTGCAAAAATGAAGCATGATGGTTTAGAGGAATGGAAAATTTTTGTGGGGTTGGTAGATGGTGATGTGGCCAAGTGTTATTAGCAAGGTTCCGAAAATCGCTAGGTGGTAGCTGGGCGGCCGGGTATCGCCTAGCAATTAATCTGTTAGGCGGGAATTAATCGAGGACTAATTGGGTTGGATTTTGATATATTAAATTATAAAATTTGAAACTATATGCCCGATTTTGCCGATCTAGCCGATTTTTTTTTTATGATTCCGCTGATTTATGCCTGATTTGGCCGATTTCTATCCGTAACCGAGTTGGCCGATTTATCTGATTTTTGTCCGATTTTGGCTGATTTATACCTGATTTGGCCGATTATAATCTGATTAATAGGTATGTTCACCGATTTTTGACCAAACCAATTAATAAAGCCGATTAGTGAAAATCGGGGCAGTTAATCCCCGCCTAGCAATTAATTGCAGATTAATATGCCGCCTAGGCTGATTTTTGCAACACTGGTTATTAGCCGTCATTAAAGAACGGCTATGTTTTATTAGAATTGAATCAAGAACGGGTCTGGATTAAGAAACCCACCCGCTATGACACCACTTGTTGGGTCCCCGCTGTTCATGCAAACCATGAATGATATGAACATCAATTTTATCAAGTGAGGAAAACAGATAAACATCAACATCTTTGATGTAAGGCTTGCTTGAGAATGGAACTGACATGCTAATAACTCTATTTTCATTTTTCACCTATTATAAATCTTTATTAATGAATAAGTTCACAAGATTTACAAAGAGTAGCCTACGGAAAACTACGCCAATTTTTGACAAATAAGAAACTCTCAAAGATAAAACAATACAAGTCTGCTAGCTGCCTTGTTGTTTCTAGGAGAGGAGGATTCAAACCACAATACTTTGTATTATTTTCTTTGTAAGAATCTCTACTTAACTTAGATTACGACCTTGGTTTATATAGGAAGGGAATCGGTGGTTGCATGTGGGTTGTACATTAAGTTATCCATTTGCTATATATAGGTAGGTGCCTAGTAAGCTAATTTGAATCTTACTTTTGGCTCTTCCCGATTTGACAACTTATAGTTCCAATGCCCATTTCACGTATATCGATAAGTACTTGAGCTTATCTTATGTGTAAGTTTTCCGCCTTCTCAATCTGATGTTTAGGTTGTAATCAGAATCAAGTCTTTAGAGTCACAGAGGCACTTTTTAGATCTAAGTAACTCTAGTGTTGTCTTTAGATCCTTATAACTTCACTCCCAAACTCCGCATTAGGCTGTCAAGTTGCTTCCTTCAGTTGGTCTTCAAATTCCTGAAGCCATTCAGGCATTTTGAGCTTTATACAAACTCACTGATTTCTTTATCAGTGAGTTATCTTCTGAATAATAATTAATGATACATGTTCTCTGATAACTCTCAGGGAGTATATCACTTCTGATAACTATCAGGTACACTTTGATTGTTATGAAGTGACATACTCTCTTATCGTTATCAGAGACTTTATGCTTACTCACCTTCAGAAGGTGAATTAGACTATTTTTTGTTTAAATACTTATCGGAGACAATTGCGTTGATTTATCAGACCCAACAAAGGAACAATGTTGACAACTGTTTGTACATTGTTACCAACTATAGTAGATCTTGACTTTTGATAAGTTCTTTATACTTATCTTCCCAAGATGTTTCATGCCCATATATATTAGAGACTCAAACATCTTACCAAAATGTCTAAGTCATCAAGATGTCTTCAGTTGTTGAGCAGATCTTTCAGGAAGTCAGTGAGTTATTGTTATCACTCATTGACTCTATCATCTTGATCCGGCTTCTTGTTTTCACTCTCTGAGATCCGCATTAGGTTGTTATGAGTCTTTCTTTCAGACTTTAAAGAACTTCTTGAGGATGATTCCCTGAATGTTTTCTTACATTGAGGGAGTTGTTATATATTTAGGATTTTTTTTTTTTTTTTTTTTTTTTTTTGTTATATACTTAGGATGTTTTTTTTATTAAAATCCTATACAAGAGATCATTGGGCACCGAATTGGACCAATAAAGTTTCCTTAATGTAATACTTACCTTGCAAGACAAGTTAGCTTGTATTAGTATGGTAACGTGTTTGTATCGGTTTAGGTTTTGGCCGAGGGATTTCTTGGTCGAGCTAAGAGAAAAAAAATTAAGTCACTCTCATGGGTAAGTATTCAGTGAAAAAGATATCAAAATTCCTAAGCATGAAGAGAAGAAGATGAACTAAAAGTAAAAAAAATTTACATGAGGAATGATAAACATGTAGTTATATCAAAGATGATTTTGTTGGATAATAAAATATTGTGCAACTTGTTGAAAATGCCTCATCAAAAATCTGTTTCGATGTGGTAATACAAACAACGGCTTGGATTATATGGAGATATAGGAACCGGGTTTGTTTCGACCTTAAACCATCCCGAAAAGATACTCTCTTGGATGATATTAAGGTCTTCTCACACTCTTTGATTGTAAATAGGAATAGTTCTTTAAAGCCTAAATTGTATGCTTGGATTTATGATCCAGTTTTTGTAATTATATAAGCATGACAATCATAGAATATAACATATAACATCAAGTAAATATAGCGGAAGCATATAGGATCTTATGTATAATTAATTGACCAAACATAAATAGTAAACGTACCTTTTTATTCTAGCAAGAACAAGAATCAATTTTTGGGTAATTCTTCAAATCGAGAACCCTAATTAGGGATTATAGGATTATAAGAAGTACCCCTTACCATTTTGTAATTCAGTCCAAGAATATAACCAATAGTGTGGTTATATCACGTTCTTGTACACACGTACTAAATCAAGTTAAAGTTATGCAAGTAATTGATCTGAATCATAGTTCAGATTCAAGTCGGTTCAGTGAGGGCGACCGCGAAAGTCACTAAACACAAAACACATTTATGATCAGAAAATCGAAACCCTAATTACTTAGGGGTGTTCGATCGGTTTTGGAACAAAGAAAAGGAGAGAAAAATTTCAAGGTATTGTGCACAAGAGATAAGAAACAAATAACCTTGAGTTTGTATTTATACTAGAGTTCACTTGGAGATCAAGCAACTAAGGAGGTGCCCCCCTTATTCCCGATCAGTTATAGCAATCCCTAAGGGATTCTAGAACCTTCCTGACTTACCAAAAACTTATACGTATCACTTTCCTTTTATTTGTCTAACGGTAGTTAGCTATCATCCGTTAAATGTTTTGTGTAATTAATAATTAACATAACTTTATATTTAATTATTAATCTTTAACTTTCATACGTAAAGTGTGCAATCCAGTGATCTCGAGTTCGATCCTAGCACATGACATATTATTTCATGTCTATAAAACTAACAGCTCCCACTTAGACATGTCATAATAGTGTGATCACATCGGTTAGCATCTTGCAACACACCGATGCCTCTAGTACAATTTGAGTAAGGCTCTTGGAAAAACTTTTAATGATTTCTCATTATTATTATCCTTTTGTTACTAATACAACGTTAAATAAAGCTATGGATTTAAGTCATAATTTATTCAACCATTCTGTTTCTCGTTGTTAGTGATTAAGTAAGATTACCAAATCTTCTAAACATATTCAGGGGAGATCTTGGGTGTGGCCACATATACATCTTACCAACCCTACGAGGGGCCCAACAGTATTAAACCCCAAAAATAAATTTGAAAGAACAAATTCTATCTTGACTACAAGCAAAATCCACAAACTTTGTAACATTTTCGAAAACAACCCTTATTACTACCAGCTACGTATATCATTAAGTTGTTCCACAAAAGTGTACTAAATTCATGACACTTATCTTGCATCTCAAGTTTGTGGATAACTTATCATGATTTACTTAATAACAAAATTCATAAAGTAAGATCAGGTAGTTTGGATAAGTCGTATATTCGGTAACATTAAATATCATCTTAAATTGGCATGTCTATACATCAATATACTTAAAGTATATTATACCAAAACTCAGATTTGTCTTAATTTAATAATATTCTCATATTATTAACTAAACGGACAATTTAGAATAACATTTATTTACGGATTTAAACATGCAAAAACAGGACAACTGATAGCGTTTTTGAGAGCGTATCAAATTAATACAAAGTAGACATGAGTGGAATTTACCAATCAACCTTTAGGGAAAGGGAGACTTGTAAAAACTCGTGAATACAATATATATGTGATACCGGGTAAGTGATTACCCGGGTCGTGTCCCAACGAGGTGTGAATGGGCGATATCGTGTGAGATTTGGAGATTAAAATGCTTGTATGGATGTTGAAAGATTATTTGGTATTGTAAAACTACGAGAAATTGCAAATAACGTACGAAAATAAAATAAACGTAACTAAAACATGAATACAAACAAGGAAATGAAAATTAGAACTTAAAAACTGCCTAAAAATCTACGGGAATGATAATAGGAAGTAGGGAACCCTAAAACGTAATCTAAAATTAAAAACGTAAAGTTAATTAAAAAAAATGTAGATGCGCGAAATAAAACGTGATTTTAATGCTACGCTAATCCTACGGGGGTAAAAACAATTTTCCTACGTTTTATAAGATAAAAGAAAAATTTAGAGAAAAAGAAAAACATTTTTTTGGCTTTTATTTTTTTATAGTAATTTAAAAACTAAATGAAAGAAATAAATGATTTAAAAATAGTAGAATAATTTAGAAAATTATGAAAAATTTAGGGAATGTTTATTACACTAAAACGAGGATAGGAAAAATAAAAAGGTAAAATAAGCAGGTCTAAATAAGCAGAAATAAGCAATCCTAAAAGCTGATAAGTTTATAAACTACATAAGAATAATTAGTTAATAAAATAAAAAGGCAAAGAATAACTAATAACAACTAAGGGAGCAGTTGGTAGAAGGATGAGTGCGCAGTGTCTGTTTGAGGTGGGAGACCCAGGTTAGACCCTGGGTTTTTCAATTCTTTCTTTTATTATTATTATTATTTTTTTTTTCAAATCTTTTTGCACAAACTTACAAAGCACATGAAAATAAGCAATTGTTAGAACTAAGACTTTTCCTACAACTGAATATATAAGCAGATAAAAAGGGAATTCATAAGCAGATTACAACAAGCTTAAAAAGGGATGCTAGAAACGCTAAAAGCTATAACAATAAGCTATCTACACTATCCTAATGGGGAAGATTAAGCTAAAGGTATCTAGGGGAAACCTACTAAGCTAAAATAACATAGAATAAGCAGTAAACATAAGCTTAAAATGTAGAAATAAGCAAATCCTAAACTAGGGGTAACTGATGTGTAGGCTTGAATCAGTTCTAATAGGGCTGATTTGGGGCTGAAAATAAGTTGTAAGCGATAAGCAAGAAGTACCAAAAAGCTCACACACCTAAAGTCTAGCTACCAAAGAACATGTATGCAAAGTTTCAGCCAATTTGGGCTTATGTGAGCTTATGAAACAAGCTGAGAGGAGGGGGTTTCGGTCAGGTCAACTGCAGCCCAGTAACAGTAGTTCTAAGTTGTGTTTTGGCACCCTAAATAAGCTGTAAAAAGAAATCACAAAAATAAAATGAAAATTCTAGTATGAAGATAAGCTGGGGAATAACCTATAAACTAAATTCTAGGGCAAAGGGATTAAAGCTAAGGAAATAAAAATTAGACAACTAAGTGCTCATGGATTTGTAATAACTGATGCAATAGTTGGGTGAGTGAATTGCAGGCACAAAATTGAGCTACCAAATGAACTCAAGAAGCTAAAATAGTCCTAGACTAGTGAACCCTACACTACTAACAACTTTTGAAACTGATTGCCAAACCTAAAACCTGCCTAAACCTAACTGAATTTTGAATCAAAATGGGGTTGTTACAGCAGGTCATGAAAATGGGTTTGGAGGCTTGGATTAGGCAACCAAATAGGTTATGAAACTAAGTTAAGCTTAGATATGCAAATCCTAAACTACCAGCTACTTGTATGTTTAAGAAAATAAGCTAAATCCTACTTTTGCTCAACTAACATTAGGATCAAACCTAAGCTGATGAGGCAAATAGGGAGCTGAATGCAATGAAGGGAAGTGGGTCAAAATGGGCTAGTACCTAAAAACTTAAACTCGGAACAAGAGAATATGCAATTTTACACATATTAAAGCAACATTTGACAATCAAAAACACATCTAACCTACTAATTCAAATCTAGGCAGTGTAAACTAATCCTAAACCTTGAAACTTGGGAATTCAAGAGTAAAGCCACAAGACTTATGAGAATAACCAAATTCAACTTTCAACTGCTAATATATATTGAATGAAAGCTGTTACAAACTGATTCAAAGAACAATTGTGACCACAATGCTAAAACCAATCTTATACCAAACACTCTTTTGTGGATAGATTACTGAGTTGTGGGCTGCAAAGGTGTGATTTAGGACAAGATTTGGATCAAAATGCATTGTACTACATCTAAAAACATTTTGAAAGCAAAAATTTCCAGAGATTCAGTAACTTGCAATAAGTGAAGAAGCTAAAAAAAACTTCTTTTAAATAAACTTGAACTAGTATTAATATGAAAAATTTAGTACAACAAAACTATGCTTAAGCTTCTAAACACTGGAACTAAAAGTAATGACTTAAAACTAAACTAAGACTTGAATTTTTAAAAGACTAAGCCCTACTTGACTGCCTCTGGAGGGCTTACAAAGAGACCTATTTATAATACTAATGCTAGGGTTTCAATTGGCCTCTTGTGCTTCTTGTTGCTTGTGTTTCTTCTGTGAGGGTATTGCTGAGTTATCCACCTTTTGTGCTTTTTTTCATCAATATTAGCCCTTGATTGGACTAGAATCATTTCAACCCTTGATTGGATTTTTTAGCGCCACTTTTTGTTGTGGATGGATGACATGGAATGGTATCTCGTGACTTCTTCAGTGAGGAAGGGAGCTTTTGAGGAGGGAATGGTGAAGTGTTGCAGGAGGTTGAGTGGAGGAGGGGGGATGTACGTTGGGTAATGGAGAGAGGTAGAAGAAAGGTGGGTTTGACCTGGTCAACTGACCAGGTATGGAAAACGTGTTTTTATTAGAGCAGGGTATGGGGTGGATTGGGTTATAGCTGGGCCAGGGTTATGGATTGGGTTGTGGTGATGAAGTGTGGGCTTGTGTTTTGGTTTTGGATTGTTTATTATTAAGGGGATCCGTTTGGTTGTAATAACAAAACACAAGGACCAATTTTGTAATTACCAAAAACTGAGGGGTGGGTTTTGCCATTTTCCAATAGTACTCACAAGGGCCAATCTTGCTAAACTCCAATAATCCAAGGACCCTTATTCATTATTTTCCAAATTTGAATTCCCAGGGACTTGCTTTGCCAAAATTCAAAGTTGAAGGGCCGTTTTTGCAATTTGTGAAAATTGAACTCCAAGGGTCACAAATGTCATTTCTTGATTCCTGGGGGACTGTTGTTGACTTTTCTTCAAAATAAATCATCCAGGGACCATTTCTGACAGTTTTTGAAAGTACAAGGACCAAACTTGTAAACTTTGGAAACTTTTCACCAAAGGACTAATTATGATAACTTATGATTTCCAAAGGACCTTTGTTGATTTTTCTTCCAAAATAAATGTTCGTTTTTCATCTGTTTTAAATCATTTTGCACCTGAAACATATAAAACACAATCCAGCGATATTTTCTATATTATGAGGTATTTCTGATTATTTTTAAATGTTTTTTCAGTTCAGATAAGACAAAAATGATGAGTATTTACACACTCATCAATCCCCCACACTAAACTATTGCTAGTCCATAGCAATCTTTTATGAAAATTTAATGGGTTTGATGTCTCTTTACCAAAAGTCATTACTTCTGGAGTAGCCAAATGTTTTAGTGTGATACTTTGGTACATTGATAACCAAATGATTTTGAGCAAACCATCAGCTGTCAACGGATTTGATTTATCTTTACCAAAAGCCGTTTGCTTTTGGACTCGCCAACTCTAAAATTATCATCTTGGTGAGTTGATTACCAATTATGGTTTTCCACTGCCTTTACCACAAGCCATAACCTTGTGGGCTAGCCAACTCTTCACTATCAAAGAGATGGTGAGTTGAACACCATACAATTTTTGGCAAATTGTCAGCTATAAACGGATTTGAGATATCTTTACCTATAGTCGTTTGCTCTTGGATTAGCCATTCCTTACAATTGAATATTGCCCTCAATATTCAAAGTAGCGGCTATTATGCCGACACTTTGAAACGTAAAAAGCTTAGATTTGGGCAAGTGTGGGAACACCATTTTTTTTACAAACAACAACAGGGGTAACTCCCCCACACTTAGGTGTTAGAAAAGAGAAAGAAGTTAGAGAGATGGGTGAAAATCCATGTTGTGCTAACGTTTTTGTTCACCGAGTCACTAGCTTGACTCGATCCCCGCATTCATTGGTTCTTGGGGAAAGTTTGCAGGTCCGGGACAACCATGGGTGGTATGTCCCCTCCAAAATAATGCTTCAGCTGATGCCCATTCACTTTGAAATGTGGACCATCATTTTGAGACAACTCGACGGTGCCATATGGATAAACTTTGGCAATAGTGAATGGTCCAGTCCAGCGGGTTTTAAGCTTCCCAGAGAAAATCTTCAACCGTGAGTTGAAAAGAAGGACTCGATCACCAACGTTAAAAACGCGGTTCTTGATTTTTGAGTCATGAATCTTCTTTGTCTTCTCCTTATAGATCAAAGAATTCTCGTATGCTTGATCACGCAGCTCATTTAATTCATTCAGCAGAACTTTGCGATGATCATCGGCTGTTTGGAGGTCGAAGTTTGCATGCTTAAGGACCCAATAGGCTTTGTGCTTAAGCTTAATTGGCAGATGGCACGCTTTTCCGTACACAAGCTTGTAAGGCGAACACCCGATGGGTGTTTTGTAAGCTATACGAAAACCCAAAGTGCATCATCCAACTTGTTCGACCAAGAAGCACGATTTTCACCTACGGTCCTTTCCAAGATTCTTTTAATGCCTCGATTGGAAACTTCTACTTGTTCACTTGTTTGTGGGTGGTACGCAGTAGAAAGTCGGTGAGTTACACTATACTTTTGCATGACTTTATCAAATTTGTCATTGCAGAAATGTGTACCACGATCACTGATTATAGCACGTAGAGTTCCAAATCGAGCAAAAAGAGACTTTAAAAACTTCACAACTACTTGGGCATCATTGGCGGGTAAAGCTTTCGCTTCAACCCATTTTGACAAATAGTCAACAGCCACAAGTATGTATTTGTTTCCATGAGATGACCGGAATGGCCCCATAAAATCAATGCCCCATACGTCAAAGATTTCACAAACTTGAATTGCATTTTGTGGCATTTCATTCTTTTTTGAAAGATTCCCGTGACGTTGACAAGCGTCACAAGACTTGACTAATTCCTGGGCATCCTTATAAATCGTGGGCCAATAAAACCCGAAATCAAACACCTTTTTAGTGGTGTAGTTTGGATTATGGTGGCCCCCCGTGGGTCCAGCATGACAAGCCTTGAGAATTTCATTGGCTTCCTGACCATAAACACACTGCCGGATGACTTGATCCACGCAGATTTTAAACAAGTAGGGGTCGTCCCAGAAATAATGTTTTACATCTTTAAAAAACTTGTTCTTTTGTTGGGACGACATCCCTTTCACTAGAAAATTCCCCGCACGGTAGTTTGCAAAATGGGCAAACCATGGGGTACTCGAATCACCACGAAAAGTTACCACGTTAAGTATCTCGAGAGGAAACGTTTCATTTATTTCCTGCTTCTCGAGAACACTTTGAAGAGGGTTCTCTAATCGGGACAAGTGATCAACAGCAAGGTTCTCGGCTCTTTTTTTATCACGTATGATGATATCAAATTCTTGTAGGAGGAGAACCCATCGAAGCAATCTCAGCTTAGCATCTTGCTTAGCAAATAGATATTTTTAAAACCGAGTGATCCATATACACTATGCTTTTCGACAAGATCAAGTATGGTCGAAATTTCTCGAAACCATACACCACGGCTAACAATTCTTTTTCTGTCGTGGTGTAATGAGCTTGAGCCTCGGTCAAAGTTTTGCTTGCATAGTGTATAGGCTGAAAATGCTTGGTTTTGCGTTGCCCCAAGACTGCACCTATGGCAAAATCGCTTGCATCGCACATAAGCTCAAATGGAAGGTCCCTGTCGGGGGCAACTAAGATAGGTGCTTCAGTGAGCTTTTTCTTGAGTGTTTGAAAAGCTTCAATGCACTCATCTGAAAAGACAAATGGAGTTTCTTTTTCAAGAAGCCGGGTCATTGGCCGGGATATTTTTGAAAAATCTTGGATAAATCTACGATAAAATCCGGCATGACCCAGAAACTTCGAACACCTTTAACAGTTATGGGAGGAGGTAGCTTAGCAATGACATCGATTTTAGCTTTGTCGACCTGAATCCCGCTCTTATAAATTTTAAGGCCAAGGACGATACCTTCTTTGACCATGAAATGACTTTTCTCCCAATTTAGACAAAGATTCGTTTCTTCACAACGTTGAAGCATTTTGTCTAAATTGGTGAGACATGATTCAAATGAATTCCCAACGACCGAAAAATCATCCATGAAGACCTCCATAGTTTTCTCGATCATGTCGTGAAAAATGGCCATCATGCATCTTTGAAACGTGCCCGGAGCATTGCATAAACCAAAAGGCATGCGTCGATAGGCAAATGTTCCGTATGGGCACGTGAAAGTCGTTTTCTCTTGATCTTGCGGATCAATGGAATTCGGAAGTAACCCGAAACACCGTCAAGGAAACAGTAGTATTCGTTTCCCGCCAATCTTTCGAGCATTTGGTCCATGAAAGGTAGAGGAAAGTGGTCTTTACAGGTGGCGTCATTTAACTTTCGATAGTCAATGCAAACACGCCATCCCGTTACCAATCGAGTAGGAATCAACTCATTATCATCATTTTTAACAACCATAATACCACCCTTCTTGG
Organism: Artemisia argyi; assembly: GCA_030686995.1. Lineage (NCBI taxonomy): Eukaryota > Viridiplantae > Streptophyta > Magnoliopsida > Asterales > Asteraceae > Artemisia > Artemisia argyi. The sequence continues at coordinate 149,370,977 of CM060681.1, forward strand.
GCACACAATGAATGGGGCTCACCCAAGGACTATCCGAAATTAGGTAAATCAATCCGACATCAAGAAGTTTTATGACTTCTTGTTTGATAACCTCGTGGATTTTTAGATTCACCCTTCTTTGTTGTTGAACCGCCGGTTTAAAGTCATCCTCCATCAAAATCTTGTGCATACAAAATTCCGGGTTAATACCCTTGATGTCAGAAAGTTTCCAAACGATGGCTCGCTTGTGTGACTTTAAAACTTTGATGAGAGTGGCTTTGTCATCCTCATTCAAGTATTTAGCAATAATGACGGGTAACTTATCGTCGCCCTCCAAAAATGCATACTCGAGATGAGGCGGTAAGTCCTTAAGTTCGACCTCGGGAGGATCATTAGAATTTTCATTAGATTTGACCTCCTCGTTATGAAGTTCTTTTGGAGGAAGAGATGATGGATCAACATTGAGCAACTTCTCAAGGAGAAGTATGTCTTCGTAAGGATTGATAGAATCATGATCAACACGAGAATCACATGATAAACAAGCTTCGATCTCTTCCAAAATGAAGTCACCTTCCTCAAACGGAGTGAGAGAGGGGGAAGAGACATCGATGGTAGAATCAGTTGATCGTTTCACATTTAACACTTCATCAAAGTATTCATCGCATGCAACATCAATTTGGTTAATTGCTTCTCGTTCAAGGTCGAGAAGATCTTTTTAAGTGTTTTCAATGTTAATGACCAATTTTTCATCGCCAACTCTTAGAGTCATGATGCGTGGGAATTGCACCAGGCTTTACCTCTCAAGGGATCTCGAGAAGCTTACAACCCCCACCAGGCAGTGTACCTGATCGTTGTAGTATAGTATAGTGACAAGTACCGGGGGATTGATCGTTCAACTCAGGAATAGTGTCGTTAGGATTAGAAAGCCTAAAAACTAGGTCTAGAGGTGATGGATGATTCTTTTTGTATTTTTATATTTTTATAAAAGCAATTAAAATCTCGGGCTTTGGAAGAGTGGGCGGAATTAGTTGCTAGTCAACTAACCCAATAACTAAAGATGCAATCAAAATAAAATAACAGAAATGTAAATAAAGCTAATTACTAATGTAATGCGAACAATAAATGGGAAAATTGTGTTTACTTAGATTTCATTACTCCCTAGATATCTTTTATAGGTTGATAGTTTGTTACAGTTGCGTGGATGATGGGTTATATTCCTTAATACCAATCGTGGGGTGGAGTACGTACTTCCCCAACTCTATAAGTTCCTACTTCACTCCTATGTCGAGCCTGCAAGAAGCTCCTAACATGGGATCATTAGAATTCGCTCATGCATTAAATACAACCATAAAAACCTAGTACGCATTGATTCATGCTTCTTAAGACGTTCAAGCATGTTACACTATGGAAGTTTGCCAGTTTTCTTAAGCCTAACATCGAAATCATTCATCCGTAACAACTATAAAACAAGCAATCAACCTTTAATCAACATCTAGGTTTCACTACATCTAAGCAAACACATAAGAGATCTAGCCTAGCATGTTAAAATCAAGACAAGCGTAAGATATATTCAAACAACACATAGACATATTGAATGAATTGAAAGGATACTTATCTTAATTGAATATGAAAGGTTTCAAAGGGTGAAAACCCTTGAAAATACTGATAAAATTGTCCTAGGGTTTCTCCAAGTCGTCCCTAAAATTGTCCTCCTTTACGAATGAAAATTACAAAACTATATATAGATTTTCCGAGGTGATGGGGTCAAGAAGAAAATTCTAACGCCGTCAACCCGCCGCCCATAATAAAATCGGATTGCCTAGATCCAGATCTGACACCGTTAAGAGTAAATTTTCCTTGGCCGTCATGAGTAATGGGGCCATGACAGCCTATGGTGACGCCGTCATGCCCTAGTGTAAAAACATTCTGGACCGTCAAGGACTCTATCCTCTTCACCTCTTGTTTTCCTCTTGACGCCGTCATTAAGAGCTTGGTGACGCCGTCAGGTATTGTTCCCAGCAAGGAAAATTAAGACTTTACCATTTTCTTCACTTTTATGCTCCAAAAACGTCCAAAATGCTTCCTTTTCCAAAATTCACTCCAAAAGTACCTAAAATCACAAAAAGAACGATTTAGGGCAATATTTGATCAAATAAATTCAATTCCGGGCTTAAATGACCCCCTAAAAACGGATTATTTTTTGCCTCATCATATACCCTTACACTTGAGATTTGCTTGTCCTCAAGCAAATGCGCTTTTATTCTAATCAAAATACAAGTTAGGGGTCATTTAACACTAATATAAAAGTAATTACAACAAATAATCGTTCCACTAAAGACCAAAGACAAGCACGGAGGTCATACACTAGCACCTCACAAATAGTGTTTAGATACTCACATCTCTCAGGTGTAATAAAGTATATATCACAATATGGAAATAGAAAACATCTCTCACTACCTGTCATAACAAAATAGATTACCATAGGCTTGGGAAAGGATCAAACCTCCACCACATGGCGTAAGCACCTAGGATAAACTATCAAAGAGGTCTTTTTAAAGGGTTATAACGTTAGGTGTAGGGATATGGAAAACACGGTTTTGTTGGATAAAGGCAATCTTTACTGGTGGCGAGTTAATCATCTTGGTTAATTACATGTACAATATGGCGTTGCTAAGTGATTGGCTCCAAACGGTCAACCTAATTGACCAGGTGATGGTCAACAAGGTCAAACTGCCTAGAGTCAATGCTCCGCGGAAGTACAGTGTTTCCCCGAGTCGTTATGTCCCGACGTGGTGTGATGGTTATAAAACGGTTTTGTGATCGGGTGAATTTGGACAGGAAAAGGTTTTGAGTTATTTGAACTAAGGAATCAACAATGAAATAGCTTAAATAAGCTATATGAATAAGACAGAAAGTTTAGAAAAACCTGAAACGTTTAAAACCTAAAAATGCGTACGTTCAGTTTTAAGTAACGCGAACGTACAAAATAAAACACGAGTTTTCGTGAAATAAAATACTTACAAAGATGAAAATCACATTTTTACAATCCTAATAATAAAATAAACTTTTTAGAAAATTAAAATTAATTTTTATACTCTTTATATAATTATTATTAATTAAATACTATTTATTGATTACTTAATAATTATTTAAATTAACCAAAATTATAACTAATTATGAAATTACACTAAAAATATGAAAAATAAATTTAGAAAAATCTAAAATATTATAAAACTAATTTTCAAACTTAAAATATATTTTTCCTACTTTTTATATAATTACTATTAATTAAAAACTAATTTAAACTAATTAAAATTACACTAAATAATAGGAAAATGTAAAATAAGCTTAGAAAAATAAAATTAAAACTTAGAAAAATCTAAAATAATATAAAACAAATTTTAAAACAGAAAATATATTTTTAAGACTATTTAAGTAATTACTATTAATTATTAACTAATTATTAATAAATAAAAACTAATATTAATTATTAAAAATACTAAATGAAAAGAGAAAAATATGAAAAATTTACAGAAATTATTTCACAACTACAGGAACTTAAGAAAATTATAAAAACAGAAAGTGCTTAAGGAAAATAAGCACTTAAGCAATAAGCTTCTTAAATAGAAGCTATCACTTTAGAAAAATTTGCTTTTTTGGATTTTCTTTTTTACAAAACTGATTTATAACTGAAAATAAGCTACTTTAAAAAAGGCACATTGGCTGAAAACGAGAAATAAGCACTTATAGAGAGCTTAAGCCATGACAGTTGACTTTGGTCAACTGTCAAGGCTAAAAGCTAGGAGTTAAGCTAAAAGCTGAGACCAGTAGTGGTTTTAGGATCAGAAAAGTTTAGGGGACTTGTGTGATGGCAAAACAACCAAAATTGATCCCTGGATAAGCTGATAAGCCAAGATAAGCTATTCCAACAACCAAACAGTCAACTCAGTCAAGGGACAAGGTTGAGGGGGTGTGCAGCCCTATGAAATGAGGTTCAAATCCCAAGATAAGCCAGGAACTATGAAGAGGGGCTTATTGGCTTTTCAAAAAGCCAATAAGCAACCTCTGGGTCCCACTATGCAAGCCATGAGAGGCCATGAAAGTAGAGGTGTTGGGCTGCTTATCTGCGTGCAGGGCAAAGGCTTGCCCTGCAAGTGACTTTGGAGTTATGGTGGGCCCGAATGAAAAATTGAAAAAATAAAAGGGTTCAAGGAAATCAAAGCTGAGCTGGTACACAACACATATAAACAAGTTTCAAGCCATAAATCATAACACACAATTCTATTAAATTCTTGCAATATTGGTAAAATCTGAGAGAGGTTCAATTTTGACTTTTGATGAAACTTTGAACTTTGGATTGCTTCTAATCTACTGAGAATGATATAATAAGCTAAAATAAAGCTAGATTAAGTTATATAAACTACTTATATGATTATATGAGAGATCTAGGTACAAGTAAAACCAACAGTTGATCATACAAATGAGTTATGAGTTGATTTTGACTTTCTACTAATTGACCTAGTGTTTTTATTGTTTTTCTAACCTAATATAAACTATTGAAACCTGTCTAAGCAACAAACATGAACAGAACCACCCTAAATCTTATGGAGATAACCTGAACCAAACACTCCCATATGATTGACTGTTTTTTAATTGGTGAAGGAAATGGTAACTTGAAGCAATCTAACTGACACTAATCTATGATATAAGCTATATGGCCTAGGTGAAAGCTATAATGAACAGGAAATAAGCTCAATATCAAGCACAAACAAAGATGAGTAATTACAACTGCTAGGTAACCACAAGAGTGAATTGAGACAGAAATCAGGGAAGTATACCTCAAATCATAATCAAAAAGCTCATGAGAGCTTATTACCAAGCTAATTAACCCAGAAACATCAACAAACAACCTTCTGCATCACCTGTCCTTAATCCTAACCACCAGTTGACTTTTGTTGACCTGAGGCTTTTTGATGTTAAAACAATATTTTAAATACAACTGAGCTTATGAAAGCTTAAAAATGGCTTATGTGAGCTTGAAGAATCATACAACAATAACTTTTACACCATAAAAGCTTAAATGAGATTTTAACTTGAAATTTTGCATAAACTGAATTTCACAATAAACCTTGAAATTGATTAACATAAAAGGATTTAAAATACACTGAATGAGTTTAATACATGATTTGGAGAATAAAAATTACATTGAAAAAGAAAATTATACTAAGACTAATACCTAAACTACACTATTGCTATCTGCTACTTAACTACTGCTTCATCTTTTCTTCTTTCCTTTCTTTTATAGTCCCTGAGGTTCTTCTCTTTCTTTCCCATCCTTCCTGAGCCGTTGGATAGCCACAAAGTGATCACAGCCGTTCAAATTTATATTGGCGGGAAAATTGGCTTAGGCAGTTGGTGGAGTTGGTTTGGGAATTAATTGAGGAGGGGGGTTTGGTTGGGTGTAGGTGAGTACTAATTGAAGTTTGGTGAAAGTATCATGGAGGGGGGAGACATGTTGCAGGAATCAAGAGTTGAAGGTGGGGGGTGTACAGTAAAACGGGGGAGGTTGTTTGACTGACTTTTGACCCTACTTGTTGACTTGTTGAGTGGGGTGGTATTAGAAGTGAGATGCGCCTTTGTTTGGTGGGCTTTGGGGTTGGATCAGGCTTTTGGATTGGACAAATAACAAAAGGTGGTTTCGTTTATTTAGCAAAGGGTCCAATTGGTTAAGTAGTAATACATAAGGACCAAGTTTGTAATTTCAAAAATATGAGGGACTGATTTTGCCAAACATCCAAAATTGTTACAAGGGTAAAATATGCCACAATTCATTAGTACATGGACAAAAATTGATATTTTTCCATTTTGAAATTCACGGGGACCAAAATTGTCATTTTTGCAAAGTCCAGGGACCAAACTTGTAATTTCACAAAACTTTCATCCCAAGTCTAAAATTGATATTTGTGATTTCCCCAAGGACCAAAATTGATTATTTATCCAAAATTATCCCACCAGGGATCAATTCTGCCAAAGTTTGAAACTCCAGGGACTAAACTGCAAATTTCCAAAACTTTTGTGATTTTTCACCAAAGGACTAAATATGACAACTTATGATTTCAAAAGGACCTTTGGTGATAATTTTCCATATTTTGAATGACCAGGGACTAGTTTATAATTTTATGAAATTTGGGGGACTGAAACTGCCAGTTTTGCAAACTTTATACGTTTTTCATCTGTTTTTACTCATTTGGCATCTAAAACATATAAAACACAATTTTGAAATATTTTTAGTATTTTGATGCATTACTGAGTGTTTTTGTATGTTTTGCAGTTCAGATTTGACCAAAAATGATGAGTATTTGAGCACTCATCAATCCCCCACACTAAACTATTGCTAGTCCCTAGCAATAACTTGTTTTGAAAACTTGATGGATTTTAAACTCTTTACCAAAAGCCATCACTTCTGGAGTAACCAGGTGTAAGAATTGTGGCACACCTGATAACCGTGTTGTTGACATAAATAATGTATGAAAACGTTATTTATATTTTTCGATATCTCTATATTTTGACGATCACAAAATGTAAACTCGTCAATAGTAAGATTACTACGTAAACAAGTATTAAGCTAGTTTATATCACTATATCCAACTCAATCACTTAAGGTATGGATAAACAAGTGCTTAATACATCTTATGATCAAAGGGATATTTAATTAACTAATACAAAGTTTATTTAAATATATAAACATATTATATATTTTTGAAAAACACTTTTGATAATAAAGAAAAATGTTTTAATCATACTAAATATATGATTTCAAATATTTAACCAAAATCAGTTAGTTTTTCACCAAATAAACTTTCCGCACTAAAAGACAAGTTTTCTGGCCGTTACAGTTGGGCGGCCCCCTTAATTATAAGGGGCGGTCCCCTTAATTTTAAGGGGGCCGGCCACGATTTAAAGGAACCGGTCAGGCTCCCCTGTCAGAAAATGTCAGAATTCTTCTCCTATAAATACCACCTTAATTCTGGAATTTTCAACCACCTTTTGCACGAAATTTTCAGATCTATAACTCTCTAAACATCCTCTAAAACCCTTTGATCATTTGTATATTAATCCTTGTTTTAAGTGATTTAATCCCTCATCATCCATTCTCATCCAAAATGCAAAAGAAGAACACTCTTTCTACAACCAAGTTCAAGAAGTGTTGAAGAGTAGTTGTGCATAGTGTATATATATATTGGTGTGAAGAAGTTGTGTAGAAGTAGTGATCAAGTTGTGAAGTTATTGTGGTGTGTAAATTGGTGTGTAAGGTTTTCTCCGCCAAAAGGGAGTTTGTTGACATAGTGAAGAAAACTCTCGAGTAGGTGACTCGGGGAGTGGAGTAGGAACAAGGAAGGTGTCCTTGTAGCCGAACCACTATAAATCCTTGTGTTGTGGTTTGATCTTTCCAACTCTTCTCATTACTTATTTATTTACCTTTACTATATTAGCTTTGTTAGTTAGTTACCATACAATAGTTCATATAGTGCAAGTATTGAGTTCACATAAACTAGAATCGAAGTTTTAAAACAAACTTGTGTTTATAAATTTAAAAAGGACGTAAAACTATTCAACCCCCCCTTCTAGTTTTCCACAATTGGTATCAAGAGCCACGTCTAGCAAGATTTTTAAAATATATTGTATTTTAAAACTTGTAATGATCTATGGAATCTGAAAAATATTTAGAAGGGCAATCTATGCAAAGACCACCACTATTTGAAAGTGATGGATTTTTATATTGGAAAAATCGATTCGAAACTTATATGAAATCAAAAGATCTAGATCTTTGGCATGTTATTACCAATGGTGATTTTTTACCTATTCAAAATAACCCCGAAACTAAGAAAGATGAAATCGTACCTTTTGAAAAACAAAATGATGATTTAAAAAGAAAACTTGCTAAAAATAATGAAGCAAAAATGGTTATTTACAATGCGCTACCACGTAAAGAGTAAGAAAGGATCTTTATTAATAACCCACCAAGGTAATAATCAAGTCAATGATAACAAAATAGATCTACTTGTTCAACAATATGAGCAATTCACGATTCCGGAAGAGGAATCAATTGATAATGCTTTTGCTAGATTTAACACTATAATCACAAGTTTAAAAGCACTTAATGAGAATTTCTCTAGTAAGAGTTTTGTTAGGAAGTTTCTTAGAGCTCTTCACCCAAAATGGCGAGCTAAAGTGACGGCTATTGAAGAATCAAAGAATTTGTCAACGCTACTACTTGATGAATTAATTGGTAATTTAAAAGTCTACGAAGCAATAATAAAGAAGGACTCCGAAATGGTTAAAGGGAAACGAGAGCAAAGCAAGTCAATCGCCTTGAAAGCTAGAAAGGAATCCAACAACGAAGATAGCTCATCTTCCGAAAGCGAAGACGAAGAATATGCCATAGCCGTAAGAGATTTCAAGAAATTCTTCAAAAGGCGAGGAAGATTCGTTAGACAATCACACGATGAAAGAAGGACATCTCAAAAGAATAATGATGACTAGTATAGCAAGAATGAGAGAAAATGCTTCAAGTGTGGTGATCCGAATCACCTTATTGGAAAATGTCCAATGATGACAAGAGATCAAAATCAAAGAGCGTTTGTTGGAGGTGCTTGGAGTGATAGCGATGAAGATGAGAAAGAAACAACAAAGGAAGAAAAGTGTCTCATGGCTAAAACATCAAGTGAGGTACGTTCCGAAACCGAATATTTTAGTGATGAAAATCTATCATTAGATGAAAAAGATTTAGATAGTGGATACAATAGATTATGCAAACTAGGACAACAAGTAATGGCTAAAAACAAATCACTAAAATACATAAACAACCAATTAGAAAATGAAGTACTTGAACTAAAAATTAAAATACATCAACTTGAAAAAGGAAAAGAAACTTTTGAAGAATGTAAATCATGTCAAGAACTTAGAAGTGAAAACAACAAACTTAAGGAAGAAATTTGTAAACTTCATAGATTTGAAAATAGTAGTAACTCACTTAGTAAAATTATAAGTATTCAAAGAATATCCGGAGACAAAACCGGTCTAGGTTTTAACTCAACCGAAGCCTCAACAAGTGAAGTTAAAAATGTTAAATTTAAAAGTGAACTCAAGGAACTAAAACCTTCAAAATCTAATCCTAAGTATATACTCATAAATGATAAGAAAATACCTCTAGCTAGTAATGAAGAAATAAAACCATTTTATAAATCATCTTTAAAAACCGAAGTAGAATCGTCTAAAACTAAAACAAGATCTAAAGCTCCACCACCTAGGAAACCGAATAATTATTACCCTATACCTAAAACACCTCAACCAAGAGTAAACCAAAATAGACGAAACTTTAATAATAATCAACAAATGTGGAACTTCAATCCATGGGGAATGTTTCCACCATATATGCACCCAAGTCAAATACAAACATGTTCGGGACAAATAACTTTGGTCAAATGAGACAATGGGGACCAACGTAAGAAATCTCGCCATTCAAACATGGAAATCTTTGATATCACCTCTTGTTCGGACTATCTCTTGAAGATTTTGAAGTTAAACGCATTGAAGACATAAGGTACACATTTCCTTTTATTTCCTTGTCTACAAATGCATGCTTAGTTTAGTATCTAGTTTTTATGTGACTTTAATTGGTTCATTATCCCCTCTAGTTCCTTTTTATTTCTATACATATATATACTTATCTACTTATACTATATCTAAATATATATATATATATATATATATATATATATATATATATATACATATATATACACTTAGATATATCTAGGATCTTACAACCTGGAAAATTCATTTGTTGATTTTCTAGAACTAGAAATTGTTCGTTTACGAACCTTTTCTTTTCCCCATTTGCCTTATTGAAGTTTAATGTTCAACAACACTCATGCTGATGAAGAGAGATGAGTCGAAAAATCTATGGATGAAACAAACTCCCGGCTTCCGTTGCATACGTCTCCCTCCTTTATTCTCATCTTATAAGCCCATACTACACACACACACACACACACACACACACACACACACACACACACACACACACACACACACATATATATATATATATATATATATATATATATATATATATATATATATATATATATATATATATATATATATATATATATATATATATATATATATATATACATACTTATGAACCTCCCACAACTTTCTTGTGTACTTGACAACTTGATAAATTTCATCCGAAATGATCAAGAAAATTTAATTGGCAAAATGTCAAGTAAAAGTGTCAAGTAATTCCTTTCGTGCGAATACCCTCCAACGTATTTTTGATTAAATATAAATCTAATACATACATATGAATATTTTCTTGTTCTTTCCAGAAACCAAAATCACAAAAACTCGACTGGAAGCGGGTGGAACCCACAATTGAATCTGCCCTGTCTAGAGGTCTATGCCCTTAACCACTGCGCGTTTACTGACACACTATCCTACCTTAGGGTAGCCCCCTTATTTCAAATAGAATACCTATCCTATTAGTTCTGAATAGCTCTGAAGCAGGAAAGATCAAAATTTGGAGGGCGGCCCCCTTAATGTTTAAGGGGACCGGCAGCCAAATAAAGGGCGGCCCCCTTAATATTTAAGGGGACCGGCCATCTGATAGCTCAATCCCGTTTTTCCCTTTGTTCCTTTTGCCAAACACTCCAATTTTTCATACTTCCCTTCCCTTGCTTCTGCTGTGACGAAAACCAAAACACAAAAACATCTCAAATCACTTCCAAATCACATAATTCGGGTTAATTCGCAAAAGGGCAAATTCATCTAACACAATCACCATTACGTATTGTAAGTTTTTCATAACACATTTCATCTAATTTCATCTTATTTGGTCATACTCATGATTATGCATGTTTTATAAAATTCTTTAATTTCACAATTTCTTTCGAATTAAGTCGTAAAACTTCATAACCAAATGCTTCCCCTAGAATTAGGATGATTAATAAACACTAGAAACTAGTAATTATAAACTATCATGTCGAAAATTTTTGAAAAACTTCATACTCTCCTTTTCAAAAAATTTAGTAAACTCATTGTTGAATAATGATTTGAAAACGTGTTAAAACTAATCACATTATAACTTGTAAAACTTGAAATTACATTTTTCGACCAAGAAAAATTATATTGGTTCACAATATAGGGGTGTTTGGATTATGTCCAAATAATATCGAAACCTAGTCATTATAATTTTTATAAAACTTTGTTATAATTATAAACCTAAAAATTACTAATCGGACTTGTCAAGATGTATAATTCATATATATATATTGACATACTAGTGGTATAAGTCACTAGTTAAGAAACTCGCAAGGAAGCGTTTGGTTTATTACTAAAAATAATATTTTTAAGTAAAAATACAAACCATCTTTTTCAAAAACAAATCACATGCATAAGAAACTCGCAAGAAATAGCTAGTTTTACAATCTAATGTAAATCTAGTAAATTTCATGATATATTAAGATGTTTAAAAGGGCGTTTGGATTTGTCCATAACTACTTATTAAACATCGTAAAGTATATCTAGAATGAGTTTAAAACAATATTAAGGAACATGGTAATCTACTTCTTAGGATTAGTAACGAAGTATGTTTACGTTCCAACATAAGCCTTAACAATATACATATAGTTTTATCTTTCTTTATATTTATTTTGGTCTTTTTGTATTGTTGATGTGTTTAGGTGAAAATGCCAAAAGCAACTACCGAAGATCTTTCTCACACTAAAAACTACATTCCTAAAGTTTCCCAACTCCCTACCACATCTCCTTCCATTGGACTTATTTATTGTCAAATTGAAGATAGAAATGTTCATGAAGGACGTGTAGTAGATCTTGCTTTTGCTCAATCCGACTACATAAATCGCGTGTTTACGAGCATCAACTTCAATTGTCTTTATGAAATAAATGAACCTATCATTCCTCGCTTCATAATGGATTTCTATAGCCAAGTCACCGTCCAAGCCAATGATCTTGGTTTCATCACCATATCTTTCATGATTCAAAATGAATTTATCACCCTAACTCTCGAACAATTTGGTCATATCCTCCAAATTCCTTTTAGAGGTCAAGCCGTTTTCACAAACGAGTGGGACCTCGAATCTCTTAATCGCTATCGACCAACCTTCGGTCCCTATTTTGACGAAATTCCTCATCCCGACGAAATTCGTCAAATCCTTGGTGTGGAACGTGCCACCACAAGCCGAAAAATAAAATCCAAAAACGTTCAAATCTCTCCATACCAACTTCTCCTCAAGGAATTAAGCCCCCACATGAAGCGTTGGGAAGAACTCATTCGTGAGAATGCGTTTGGTACCGGAGGTCACCGGGACCATCTCCCGGCGTGCCTTGCTCACAAGTTGTATTGTATAGCTGTCGAAAAGCCATACAATTTGGCCTACTTCTTTATCAAACGGATTAAGTGTGCTAGAAAAACTCCCAAAGTCAATCTTCCATATGGAATGTTCCTCACTCGTCTCTATCGTCATGTTATCGAGTACTACCCCGATCTTGACAATAGTATCTATGAGTCCATCTATCCCACCTTACGTCCTCTCACTCTAAAACAAACTCGACGAACTCGAAGTGACAAGGGTAAATCTCGTCGTCATAGCTTTCATGGATCATCTTCAAGGCAAGACGATGACGATGAGGAGGAAAACATCCATGATGCTAGTACCCCTTCGTTTTCTGAGTTCGTTGACGATTAAGAGGATCTTGATTATCCCGAGTATTCTACCCCATCTCCTAGTGATCAAAACGAAGAAGTGCTTCATAAACGAACTACCGAGATGCTTAGAAGACAAAAGAGCTTGCACGAAGAAGTTAGAGGTGGCTTCAAATCTATCGGAAAGACTTTGAAGGGTATCTTCGGGAAGAAAAAGAGATGATATGCTTGGATTATGTTTGTTAAACAATAATTAATTTTTATGTCTTGTGTGCTATTTGTTCGAAGTATATTCGGAAGTACTTGTTATTTTCTTGGATATGTGTTTTGTGCACTCGATTAGGTTGTTAACTTGATTATTTATGTTTTATTTATGCTTATGAATGCATGGTTTATCTCTTAATCTATATACATACTTGCATGATTAGTTTATCTATCTATATATATATATATATATATATATATATATATATATATATATATATATATATATATATATATATATATATATATATATATATATATATATATCATGTATGCTTATAATAGACCAAAACAAATGTGAAATGTCCAAATGGTGCTTGCTGCAAATACAAAACAGAACACAACATTTTTCCAGAAAATTTTTTGAAAAATTTTGGTTTATGGGTCGTCAGATGGGCGGCCCCCTTAAATCATAAGGGCGGCCCCCTTAAAATTAAGGGGACCGGCCTCCATTTAAGGGGACCGGCCATCTGAAACAGTTTTTACACTGTTTTCTTTTGCATCATGTGATCCCTTTTGCTAGTCCCAGCTACCATTTCCCTTAAAAACTAAACTGATTTTGGAATATCACATTACAATTTCAAATTAATTCCACTTCTAAACATGTTTTCCCACTATATAATCCCCATGCATGTTTAATTCACATTCTATCATCCTCAAACACTCATCAAATATCATCATGTCATCACCAAGAACCACCTATTCAAACAATGCCAAGAAACAAAAACTTGTTATCATTCCACCCAAACAACTCTTCATTGATCTTACAAATGAAGATAACACCACTCCATCTCCACCACCTCAATGTTCATCTCCTAGTGCACCAAATGCACCCTCCAAAACACCTTCAACAAATGGAAACTCTACTTCCTCCATACCATCCACTTCATCCATTAATGACTACATTAACACCCACTTATCTCCTCCACCAATGGTTCAACCATCACAATCTACCAATGAAAACACAACCCTTGCATTAACTCTCTCACTATCACCATTAACACTTCTTGATGCACACTTCTCATCATCCCCTATCAATCCACCAACCTATAACCCTGTCCCATGGAGTTTACTTGAAGCTCATGGTGACACTTGCCTTTGTTGCATCCACAACCGAACAATTGTGTTCGGACTAAGAGATGAAATGCAATACATGTTTTCTCACATTGAAAACTTGTTGCATCCACCACCAACAACAAACTCAACTCCTCCACCACCATCAACAAACACTCCTCCTCCATCACCATCTCCATGTTCACCATCCATTCCTCCGAATTAAACATGCTTGGTGTCTCACAAATAAAATTACATTAAACCATTTTGGATAGCAAGCTCTAGAGTGGACTCTCATGTTTGAGCCTTGGTTTATTATTTTTTTTTTGTGATGATTGTAAGCCCTTAAGGCTTTTGTTAGTTGCATTACTTGTTATGTTTGTTAATGTAATGCTTGATGTATCCTTTTCATATTATTAATGTTATGATTATGTTTAGTCTCTACTCTTGCATGCTATATACATATATATGTTGCTTGCCACTAAATATTTTTGCAAGATATCCATATCTCGATTCCTTTTGGCCTCATAACGAGGGGGAGTATACTTCAAGGGGGAGCTTCCATTCACCCGGGATAACCTTTTTGATGTTAACAAAAAGCGGGAGAAGTGATATAAACTCACAATAATACTCGAATATATACTAATTTTCGATTAACGAGTTTAAATTTTGTAATCATCAAAAAGGGAGAGATTGTTGACATAAATAATGTATGAAAACGTTATTTATATTTTTCGATATCTCTATATTTTGACTATCACAAAATGTAAACTCGTCAATCGTAAGATTACTACGTAAACAAGTATTAAGCTAGTTTATATCACTATATCCAACTTAATCACTTAAGGTATGGATAAACAAGTGCTTAATACATCTTATGATCAAAGGGATATTTAATTAACTAATACAAAGTTTATTTAAATATATAAACATATTATATATTTTTGAAAACCACTTTTGGTAATAAAGAAAAATGTTTTAATCATACTAAATATATGATTTCAAATATTTAACCAAAATCAGTTAGTTTTTCACCAAATAAACTTTCCCCACTAAAAGACAAGTTTTCTGGCCGTTACAGTTGGGCGGCCCCCTTAATTATAAGGGGCGGTCCCCTTAATTTTAAGTGGGCTGGCCACAATTTAAGGGGACTGGCCAGGCTCCCCTATCAGAAAATGTCAGAATTCTTCTCCTATAAATACCACCTTAATTCTGGAATTTTCAACCACCTTTTGCATGAAATTTTCAGATCTATAACTCTCTAAACATCCTCTAAAACCCTTTGATCATTTTTATATTAATCCTTGTTTCAAGTGATTCAATCCCTCATCATCCATTCTCATCCAAAGTGCAAAAGAAGAACACTCTTTCTACAACCAAGTTCAAGAAGTGTTGAAGAGTAGTTGTGCATAGTGTATATATATATTCATTTGTGAATATTTGTGTTGTGCTTGTTATATATTGTTTAGAAGATATAGAAGTTGTGTAGGAAGTAGAAGTTGATTAGTAGTGAAGTAGGTTAGTTGTGAAGATTGGTGTGTAGAAGAAGATTGGTGTGTAGAAGATAGGTGTGAAGAAGATTGGTGTGTAGAAGATATGTGTGAAGAAGATTGGTGTGTAGTATATTGGTGTGAAGAAGTTGTGTAGAAGTAGTGATCAAGTTGTGAAGTTATTGTGGTGTGTAAGGTTTTCTCCGCCAAAAGGGAGTTTGTTGACATAGTGAAGAAAACTCTTGAGTAGGTGACTCGGGGAGTGGAGTAGGAACAAGGAAGGTGTCCATGTAGCCGAACCACTATAAATCCTTGTGTTGTGGTTTGATCTTTCCAACTCTTCTCATTACTTATTTATTTACCTTTACTATATTTGCTTTGTTAGTTAGTTACCATACAATAGTTCATATAGTGCAAGTATTGAGTTCACATAAACTAGAATCGAAGTTTTAAAACAAACTTGTGTTTATAAATTTAAAAAGGACGTAAAACTATTCAACCCCCCTTCTAGTTTTCCACACGTGTGATTTTGAGCAAACCACCAGCTGTCAACGGATTTGATTAGTCTTTACCAAAAGCCGTTTGCTTCTGGACTAGCCAACTCTTGATGGAATAATCAACATCTTGGTGAGCTAATTACCAATTATGGATTTTCCACTGCCTTTACCACAAGCCATAATCTTGCGGGCTAGCCAACTCATTCGCTTTATGGGATATGGCGAGTTGATGTACCATACAATTTTGGGCAAATTGCAAGCCATAAATGGATTTGAGATGTCTTTACCAAGAGCCGTTTGCTCTTGGACTAGCCAATCCCTTTTGTCGGTTAGACAAGGCGGACTGATAACCACAAAAATTTTGAACTTTAGTGAAAAATTTTTGAAAATTTTTTGAAATTTTGGCTAAAAATGGGGGTATTATATGGTAAAATGTGATAAAATTCGCCAGAATACCCCCCCCCCCCCCCCCCCCCACACTTAGCATGAATATTGTCCTCAATATTCAAAGTCACGGCTATTATGCCGACATTTTGAACGTAAAAGGGTAACATTACAAGCTAAGCGTGGAAAACACCATTTTGTTTTTCACTTCATAAGTAATCACAGTGGGGTAACTTCCCCATACTAAGGGTGAAAACCCTAAGTAAATGCTACTGTTTTTGTTTACCGAGTCGCTAGCTTGACTCGACCCCGAATTCATTTATCCTTGGGGAAGCATGATGTGGAAGAAACAATCTCCATCGGACTTTCATTCAAGATGTTTGGACAAACATTTGAAGCACGTGAAAGTTCCACACCGATGAGATAAGTATCCGGCTCAAGATAATGATACATGAAAATGCCGGGATCAAAGATGGTATCTTCATTCCCGAAGGAGTGAAGAAGAGAAGAAGTCACCTTATAGGTGAAGAAAAGGAAGAAAATCATGATGAAAATCATGATTTGATATTCTTCCTCGAGAGCAGGCTCATTAGCCTGAATTTGGATTTCAAAGGTTAAGCTCAAAAACATCCCGGGAGGGTGGGTGGGAATTTGCAAATCCTCATGATTGAGTGCATCTCCCCCGGGCTATCAAACTCCGGAGGAGTCATGATATGATGAGTGAGTTCACCGGAGAACTCCTCATGAAGAGAATTATTCACAAGATGTGAATCTGTGAATTCATGTTTCGGAATAGACTCATCACAATCCTCATTCTGAATATCAAAGAGTGGATTATCAGAAATCAAAGTGAATTCAGATTCGAATTCAAAAAGAGGATTGGTGAGAGTAGTATTGAATGATTCGGGAACAAAGTGATTATCATTCTCTATTGGACTGTTGGGATCAGAAGTGAGTGGTGGATCATGATATAGGAGACTTTCAATTTCTCCTAGATCGGCTTCAAAGTCGAGCAGACCATCATCACTTTCCAATGAAAGTGGATTGAGGTGAGTAAGTTCATCAGCGAACTCCTCAAGAAGAGGATCAACATCAGACTGAGGGAGTGATGCCTCGATATACTCAATGTCTCCATGAGATGTACAATCATCATTAAAATCTGAGAAAGTCTCAAATGATCGTTTGAACACTCAAGAGGGGAAGGAATATCGCACATATGCTCAAGAGTTCCCTGTGACTCTCTTGGGATTGGAACAAGGTCATCAACACTAGACTTTATAAATTCTTGCAATATTGGTAAAATCTGAGAGAGGTTCAATTTTGACTTTTGATGAAACTTTGAACTTTGACTATTTTGAACTTTGGATTGCTTCTAATCTACTGAGAATGATATAATAAGCTAAAATAAAGCTAGATTAAGTTATATAAACTACTTATATGATTATATGAGAGATCTAGGTACAAGTAAAACCAACAGTTGATCATACAAATGAGTTATGAGTTGATTTTGACTTTCTACTAATTGACCTAGTGTTTTTATTGTTTTTCTAACCTAATATGAACTATTGAAACCTATCTAAGCAACAAACATGAACAGAACCACCCTAAATCTTATGGAGATAACCTGAACCAAACACTCCCATATGACTGACTGTTTTTTAATTGGTGAAGGAAATGGTAACTTGAAGCAATCTAACTGACACTAATCTATGATATAAGCTATATGGCCTAGGTGAAAGCTATAATGAACAGGAAATAAGCTCAATATCAAGCACAAACAAAGATGAGTAATTACAACTGCTAGGTAACCACAAGAGTGAATTGAGACAGAAATCAGGGAAGTATACCTCAAATCATAATCAAAAAGCTCATGAGAACTTATTACCAAGCTAATTAACCCAGAAACATCAACAAACAACCTTCTGCATCACCTGTCCTTAATCCTAACCACCAGTTGACTTTGTTGACCTGAGGCTTTTTGATGTTAAAACAATATTTTAAATACAACTGAGCTTATGAAAGCTTAAAAATGGCTTATGTGAGCTTGAAGAATCAGACAACAATAACTTTTACACCATAAAAGCTTAAATGAGATTTTAACTTGAAATTTTGCATAAACTGAACTTCACAATAAACCTTGAAATTGATTAACATAAAAGGATTTAAAATACACTGAATGAGTTTAATACATGATTTGGAGAATAAAAATTACATTGAAAAAGAAAATTATACTAAGACTAATACCTAAACTACACTATTGCTATCTGCTACTTAACTACTGCTTCATCTTTTCTTCTTTCCTTTCTTTTATAGTCCCTGAGGTTCTTCTCTTTCTTTCCCATCCTTCCTGAGCCGTTGGATAGCCACAAAGTGATCACAGCCGTTCAAATTTATATTGGCGGGAAAATTGGCTTAGGCAGTTGGTGGAGTTGGTGTGGGAATTAATTGAGGAGGGGGCTTTGGTTGGGTGTAGGTGAGTATTAATTGAAGTTTGGTGAAAGTATCATGGAGGGGGGGAGACATGTTGTAGGAATCAAGGGTTGAAGGTTGGGGGTGTACAGTAAAACGGGGGAGGTTGTTTGACTGACTTTTGACCCTGCTTGTTGACTTGTTGACTGGGGTGGTATTAGAAGTGAGATGGGCCTTTGTTTGGTGGGCTTTGGGGTTGGATCAGGCTTTTGGATTGGACAAATAACAAAAGGTGGTTTGGTTTATTTAGCAAAGGGTTCAATTGGTTAAGTAGTAATACATAAGGACCAAGTTTGTAATTTCAAAAATATGAGGGACTGATTTTGCCAAACATCCAAAATTGTTACAAGGGTAAAATATGCCACAATTCATTAGTACATGGACAAAAATTGATATTTTTCCATTTTGAAATTCACGGGGACCAAAATTGTCATTTTTGCAAAGTCCAGGGACCAAACTTGTAATTTCACAAAACTTTCATCCCAGGTCTAAAATTGATATTTGTGATTTCCCCAAGGACCAAAATTGATTATTTATCCAAAAATATCCCACCAGGGACCAATTCTACCAAAGTTTGAAACTCTAGTGACTAAACTGTAAATTTCCAAAACTTTTGTGATTTTTCACCAAAGGACTAAATATGACAACTTATGATTTCAAAAGGACCTTTGGTGATAATTTTCCATATTTTGAATGACCAGGGACTAGTTTTGTAATTCTATGAAAGTTGAGAGACTGAAACTGCCAATTTTGCAAACTTTATACGTTTCTCATCTGTTTTTACTCATTTTGCATCTAATACATATAAAACACAATTTTGAAATATTTTTATTATTTTGATGCATTACTGAGTGTTTTTGTATGTTTTGCAGTTCAGATTTGACCAAAATAATGAGTGTTTGAGCACTCATCACTAAGCCAAGACTAGACTCGACTAGACTCGACTTAAGCTAATAAATGAAAAATAACAAAAACATAAAATAAACATAGAATAAAACGGGATGGTAGTCCGTATGTTTTTTTTATCTTTTCTTTTTCTATTTTTTTTTTCTTTTTCTTGACTTTTCGATTTTTTTTTTTTTTTTTTTTTTTTTTTTTTTTTTTTTGAATACACTCTTACCCTACCATCCAAAATAATACATCATAGGGAATGAACATTCCCCTTACACTTGAATTTTTACACACTTTACAATAAACTAATTTAATGACTTGAATCAAGATAATCAAAACACTTGGAGTACTTTTAAGATTAACGTACATATGGGGGTAATAATATTATGTTCTTCCCCATTACTCCATAATATAAGTACTTTACCCAATCGTCCCAATCGTCCCAAAATAATATGTACAAGGATATGACTCGACTTAGCAACCATGTAATCAATTAGATAATTAACTAAGGGTTTAAACATATAACAATAATGCACTGAAGTTGAGTGCATACACGGAAGGCTAAGGCGATTTGGGTGTACATTTAAGTGGGTTGTAACAAATTCTTCCTTTAAGTAAGATGCTTAAAGTTAGAAACGAAAAGATAGGCTCGGAGGGGTGCACTAGGGGTTTCGTGTACTAAAAATGAGTACAACGCTAAGGTGTGGGAAAAATTAATTGACTTAACTAGCCAAGTAATATGACTTAAATGGTCAAGTAATTATGATATGGGTTTAACACAAGGGTGATCCTAATGCCTCTTATCATGTAGTAAATCCTACTACATGAATGTAGTCTCACTAGCAGTCTCGGGATGCATCACTAACGCAAGTTCTAGAATCTAAATGCTACCGGTACACTCATAAGCACTAATAGTAAATGCTTTTCCTATCAAATCTAAAGGCGAACCTCACATATTTGGGTGGAAAATTTTTCTGAATAGTACGGTTTTGTGCTAGTCATATGATCTCCTATCCATGAGACGCTTGCTTAGGCTAAAGTTTCACTCCTAAATGTTGTAAAAAAATTTAAATTGGTGCTAAAATTACACTAACAAGTATTTCTCATTGTTTTATTACACATCTACCATCAAACAAACAAACTCAAGTGAAAGTGTATCCTATAAGGTATCATCATTTACCCTCCCCTTACACTTAGGATGAACATTGTCCCCAATGTTCAATTAAAGAATGTAAAAGTGAAATAGGTAAAAGAATGAAATCAAATACTCCCCTGATTCGCTCGGTGTGGATAGTGTGGTAACAAGGTTAGAACTTCCTCCAAGAAAATGAACAATCAAAGCTTCCCTTCCAGAATATAAATCATCTTCTTGTCATACATAACCTGTTAAACCTGAGAAAACAAACAAGGCAACCTCGCGTAAAATCGGCGGCAATCTATATATACTAACAAATCCTAGAAAGCAATGTAAGATATAATGCTTGTGGAATGAGTGTTTGCAGATTTCCTGGAGTTTATAAAACTAAAGAATTAGCAAAAACTTTAAGACTCCGTTAGAAAAACAAAACTAGCAAAATTTCCAGAATTTTACACATGACGCCGTCAGGAATTAATTCCTGACGCCGTCAGAAGTGATCTGCAGAAATCTTTACATTAAGTTTCTGGAAAATTTCTAGAAAACTTATGTCCTACTTCCTGGAAAATCCTGCAAAACATCATTATGACTCGATACAAGCATTTGACTCTAACAATTACGAATATACATGTCCATTTAATATTGTGGAGAATCATGATCAATTTTGTTTCTTAAAAACATATTTGGGGTTTCCCCTTACACTTATCTTTTGTGAAATACCTTTGGATGAAGTTAGGACTAAGTCAAACGACAAAATAAAGTATTTTCACCATTTTAGTTTTGGAACATGATCTACCAACAATAAAAATAAAGCATGCATAGGAAAAAAAAGAAACAATCAAACAAATAAAAATCACACAAATTAAAAATGAAATCATAAGCAACCCATAATATTAAAATCCTACATGTAAATAAAAATTATCCAGGGCCAACAGAGGCCATACCCTAAACTATTACAAGCCAAATTGTTTCAAACCATACAACCATGAATAAATTGTTCAGAAATCACAAACATCAAGACAAATTATTGGGGAGGAGGACCATAGCGGTAGCCATAGCCAGGAGGGAGGTGCCCGATGTATCCGTAGGGAGGGTAGTCCGTCTCGCGACCAGGGAATGGGTCGTTCTATAGATGGGGCTCAATCTGATCACGGGTGGAGAGATGATGCATCCGGCGGATGGTGTGATCATACATCCTATCAAACCGCTAGTCAGTGGTGGTCCGCCATGCGTCCACCTGACCCATCCAGGCCCCCTGATGTGCCTACCAGTCTCCCGACCCATGTGTGGGTAATAATCCGCAGATCCAACCTCATAATCCCCGTAATGTGGCTGCTGGGGCACTCCCTCATCATCATCATCATCGCCAACACCCGCAGGTCCTCTCACAGCGTACCAGGTATAGGACCCATCCCCCAGCTCCATCACAATGCTCATCTGCTTGAGGGATTTAGCCCTCACCACCCTACAAGCCCCATAGTCGCTCAGGTACCCCATGATTTCAGGAACAAGTACCCCATAAGAACGAGCCAAGCAGATCACAAACATCCCTCCATACACCTTGTCGATGTCCCTCTCCCCCACACTAGTCTTCAAATAGCTTGCTACCCAAAATGGGATGTTACAGTATACATCCGCTGAAAACATGGTGTATAGGTAGAACAGATCTGAAGCAGTGACACGGTGAGTGGTGCCATGACGCCCCGACAAACTGTAGGTGATGCACCTGTTGGCTAAGCTGATCATGGGGTCCCTGATTGAGGCTGCCCCAGTAGTTGAGGTATAAACCCCGTTCCCAATACTCGGCGAAAACATCGAACACCTCAATTCGCTCCTCATCGTCTCCCCATTCAACAACCTCTGCATGAAACCCCCCTGAACAGCCTCCTCTTGAGTATATAAACCTAATCTCCACCCAAACTCAGTAACCGAGCATGATCTAAGCTCTCCCCCAATCTAAAGTAAATGGTGGTTCCTCCCATATCTGTCCTAGCCTCAGCCAAATCAAAGCGAAAAGTTGCAAAGAACTCCCTTACCAATTCACTGTAAACTGTCTCCCTCATCCTGAACAATCTCTCCCATTGAGGACCCGTGAATCCATTAGTTTGGATCCTCCCAAGGAAGTCACCCTCAAGACCTTGGGACCTCAAAAACACCCAATCGATCACAGCCCCAGCATCGATATGGTGATATAGGAGTTCCGCGTACTTGGTTGTAGCGACATCATTATCAAACTCACTCCAACTATGGACCAAGTCCCCATAGTTTACACGTTGGGATCTAGACGAACTCCCTCGGTGTTTTCGTGATCGTTTGCGCATTTTCCTGGAAAAAGATGGAATGGAACGAAAATGGTTAGAATGAGAGTTTTACGAGTTCATGCTGTCAGACACATCTGACGCCGTCCGGAGATGAAACATGACGCCGTCAGATCCAGCAAAAGTTCATCCATGCAATTACGAGGGAAAAATCAATTTTCAAACTCTAAATCTATGACCCAAACACTACTTTATGCAGAAAACATGGGTGGGGGGTCAAAAAATCTGTGGTGTGAAAGATTTTTCCGCAATTAACGCTTGATTTGAATCAACAACTATTACCTAATGGTAAACTCATGATCAAAAAACACCTAAGTAAAGGCATTATGATTCCTAAAGATGGGTCAATGATAGTGTTTCGGATGATGGGGATTTTCAAAATTGGTAGGTTCTAAGGATAATTAAACGAAAAAGGATGAAGAAAAATTACTTACCACGTGGAGATTTGTCACGGAAGATGTCGGATTGGATCTTGGAGATTCGGAGGTGGAGCAGCACTTGGGTATGGTTTGTGAGGTATGAGTTGAAAGTGATGGAAATGGGTTATTATTGCTGAGAATGCGAAGTGACGGCGTCAAGAGTAAAATCTGACGCCGTCAGATGCCCGTTTTATGAACACTAAGTGGCAATTTCAAATTCAGTCACTGCACTAATGTAGATAGCTAATCAAGAGTGAAAACTATGAGTAGCCATCCCGTTAGTAAAGTCCACCAGGGTCAAACAATTTGTTACTGTCACAGAGAGAGATGTGGTTATCAAAAGGGGTGGGCAAAGTTCCAGTTAAGTCATGATCATCGCATTGGTCAACGGTGGGTACGAAAAGGAATCGTTCCATAGAAGTTTTCAAAGCTACGGTGTTTTTGAGGTGCAACCTGTTCACACCAGGTTTAAAGCCAAAGGAACGTCTCTTGTACAAATTGGGGAGCGTGGTTTGCAGGCTTCCAACAAAGATATTATGAAATTGCGAGTTCTTTTCCTCCTGGGGACGCTCACAGAAGTAAGGGATAACTGAAGGTGAAGCACTTGAAAAGGATTTCTCATTATCCTCTTTGTCACACACCAAAGGGATTGGGACCTCAAAGATTTTTTCGATTTTTCTTGGTGTGGATTTTTCCCTGATCTTTTCCTTAATTCTTGATATGAAATTGTCTGCTAAGTCCATAAAAGCATTACGAGTGTTCTCCATGCGAGCTTCTAAGTGTCGAAGTTGTTCCTCCTGGTTATTCATGAAGGTTATCATTATCCCTTCGAATTCCTCTTGTCGTGAACGTTCAGGAAAATTGTATTTGCTAATCGCACTCACACATATATCAGGACTCTTTGCGGTTTCGACTGCAGGTATTGCAGCTCTCATCAATTCCTTAACCTGCTTCTCGATATTTCCCAATAGTTGTTCTTGGGTAGCGTTTACGTAATCAAGACTTCTATTACTTGAAACATCGGATCCTCCCATTCCTCTTCTTCATACTGTGCTAACCCCTCAAGAACTTTCCAGCATTCATCAACGCTAAGTCTATTTAGCCTGCCATTGGCTGCGTAATCTATGGCCCTTCTCGTTTGATAATTAACTTTATCGTAAAAGATTTGAATCTGGAACCATGGTTCAATGCCATGATGAGGGACTTTTCGGAGTAAGTCCTTGTATCGAGTCCATGCTTCATATAGAGTTTCACCTTGACGTTGTTGGAACATCAAGATATCATTTCTAAGCTTGGTAGTTCTCCCCGGTGGGAAACATTGAGCAAGGAAACGAGTGGTGAGATCATCCCATGAGGTGATGGACCCGCGGGTGAACGTTCAAGCCATTGACTAGCTTGATCACGTAGAGAGAATTAGAATAGGCGTAATCGGTTCAACTCTCTAGTTGTAACATCAAGGTCTATAGAATCTATGATTTTAAGGAAGTCCTTGAGATGTTGGTTAGGATCTTCGAAACGAAGTCCATGGAATGCACATCCGCTTTGCACCAACCGGATGGTGTCGGATCGCAAGGGAGACACATTGGCTCCTTGGGTGAGCTCAATAGTGTTTCAATAGCCTTGGTGGCTAGGTCGGGAATACTCTCCTAAGGTTCGGGGCCTAAGAGGTTGGTTTGCTAGTGGTGGGTTTTGTGGGTGGTCTTGTTGTGGTGGGTTGATGGGTTCAAGGATGTTACCACCTTCCATAATGGTAAAGATTACGAACAAAGGCACGAAGAAATAAGATAGACTAAAGAAAACCTAGAAAATAAAAATAAAATCTTACTAGAAAGGAATCTAGCAAGTAGACCTAATAAAAAGAAATCCTAACCTAGACAATAACTATTCCCCGGGCTGCGGCGCCAAAAACTTGATGCGTGGGAATTGCACCAGGCTTTACCTCTCAAGGGATCTGGAGAAGCTTACAACCCCCACCAGGCAGTGTACCTGATCGTTGTAGTATAGTATAATGACAAGTACCAGGGGATTGATCGTTCAACTTAGGAATAGTGTCGCTAGGATTAGAAAGCCTAAAACTAGGTCTAAAGGTGAGGGATGATTCTTTTTGTATTTTTATATTTTTATAAAAGCAGTTAAAATCTCGGGTTTTGGAAGAGTGGGCGGAATTAGTTGCTAGTCAACTAACCTAATAACTAAAGATGCAATCAAAATTAAATAACAGAAATGTAAATAAAGCTAATTACTAATGTAATGCGAACAATAAATGGGAAAATTGTGTTTACTTAGATTTCATTACTCCCTAGATATCTTTTACAGGTTGATAGTTTGTTAGAGTTGCGTGGATGACGGGTTATATTCCTTAATACCAATCGTGGGGTGGCGTACGTACTTCCCCAACTCTATAAGCTCCTACTTCACTCCTATGTCGAGCCTACAAGAAGCTCCTAACATGGGATCATTAGAATTTGCTCATGCATTAAATACAACCATAAAAACCTAGTACGCATTGGTTCATGCTTCTTAAGACGTTCAAGCAAGTTACACTATGGAAGTCTGCCAGTTTTCTTAAGCCTAACATCGAAATCATTCATCCGTAATAACTATAAAACAAGCAATCAACCTATAATCAACATCTAGGTTTCACTACATCTAAGTAAACACACAAGAGATCTAGCCTAGCATGTTAAAATCAAGACAAGCGTAAGATATATTCAAACAACACATAGACATATTGAATGAATTGAAAGGATACTTATCTTAATTGAACATGAAAGGTTTCAAAGGGTGAAGACCCTTGAAAATACTGATAAAATCATCCTAGGGTTTCTCCAAGTCGTCCCTAAAATTTTCCTCCTTTATGAATGAAAATTACAAAACTATATATAGATTTTCCGAGGTGACGGCGTCAAGAAGAAAATTCTGATGCCGTCAACCCGCCGCCCATAATAAAATCGGATTGCCTAGATCCAGATCTGACGCCGTCAAGAGTAAATTTTCCTTGGCCGTCATGAGTAATGGGGCCATGACGGCCTATGGTGACGCCGTCATGCCCTAGTGTAAAAACATTCTGGACCGTCATGGACTCTATCCTCTTTACCTCTTGTTTTCCTCTTGACGCCGTCATTAAGAGCTTGGTGACGCCGTCAGGTACTGTTCCCAGCAAGGAAAATTAAGACTTTGCCATTTTCTTCACTTTTATGCTCCAAAAACGTCCAAAATGCTTCCTTTTCCAGAATTCACTCCAAAAGTACCTAAAATCACAAAAGGAACGATTTAGGGCAATATTTGATCAAATAAATTCAATTCCGGGCTTAAATGACCCCCTAAAAACGGATCATTTTTTGCCTCATCAAGTCATTTCATCTTCGAAGACGTCGATTAGTGCACGAGCCGTTTTCAAGAATGGTCTTCCCAAAATAAGGGGAACACGAGGATCGGCATCGAAATCAACGACTACGAAGTCGGCAGGGAAATGGAACTTGCCAACCTTCACAAAGACATCTTCAGCAATACCCTTCGGAACCGTAACCGTTCGGTTCCTAATTCTAGAGTCATTCGTGTTGGAGTAAGCTCGGGAAGTGAAAGCTTTTGCCAAATAGAGAAAGGCATGAGATTGCGCCAAGATCGGCCAAGGCGAAGCACTCTTCAAGCTTTTGGAAATCACAAGGAATGAGAAATTTCCCGGGGTCTCATAACTTTTCTGGAAGTTTCTTTAGAAGAACCACCGAACAATTTTCATTCAAACGAGTTTTAGTGAGCTCAAACAATTTCTCTTTGTTACTAAGAAGACTCTTGAAAGTGGAAGCAAACTTGGGTATATAGAGAAGAGCATCCGCGAAACTAATGTCAAAGTGTAACTTTTGAGATATCTCAAGAAACTTCTTTATTTGATTATTAGTTTGGTCACGGAGTTTTTGATCACTAAGCCTCGAAGGATATGAGATCGAAGGCTTAGGAATGCTCTTTGGAAAATCAAATTCGGGAATTGAAGTTTGGACAACCGAAGGTTGGACGTGTGCGGTAGTTCGTGAGCTTGGGGATTGCACCTTGTCCTTTGTAACCTCGGGTTCTCGTTCCGCTTCCTTCATTGGTGGAGGAATATGAGTCGAGGTTCCATCTTAAGCTTTACCACTATGAGTGGTAATAGCTTTCAATTCACCCTTCGGGTTGGGAATGGTATTTCCCGGGAGAGTACCCGAAGTAGAAGCTTGATTCATTTGATTCATAAGACTAGTAAACATGTTCTCAATCTTGCTTTGAGATTGTTCAATCTTGTGATTAGTGTTTCGAAGTTCATTTTTAAGCTCAGTGCCTTGTCTTGACATTGAAGATTCAAAATTATTCTTCAAAGTATTGATTTGATTTTGCATTCCCCTCGTGTTAGCCTCATTTGCTTTGATGTAATTAGCAAGTTAACTTGAAGCAACATTAGGAGCTTGGTAATTAGGAGCTTGAAAACCATTATTGAAATTCACCCCTTGATTTGGAAATTGATTAATCGGGGCATGAAATTGATTTTGAACATTTTGATTCTTTGTTGTTGATTATGATTGAATCAATTTGGATTATTGGGTTGAAAAAAGCCGGGTGGACCATTTTGATTGCTAGCACGATAGTTCGGGTCAACTTGAGGACGGTATTAGTTACCTCCTTGATTGTAAGTCCCAGCTACGGCTTTTACATCAAATTGACTACCATCGGTGGTAGTATAATTGTAATAGGCATGTGGTACACCACAAGTGACACAAGTTTCATCAACCGCTTTGACTTGAGCGGGTGAAGAAGTTTGTGGTGATGATAGTTTCTTTTGCTTGGAATGAACCAATGCTTGAATAGCTTCCGTGAGTTTGTCAATCTTAGCATCGGTGCTAGAATTGTTCACAGGAGATGATCTAGACGAGGTTGCATTCACTTGGGAAACAATGGACTTGTTTCATGAAGTACGAACCTTAGACTTGTTTTCAATTATGGCTAAAGCATCTCTAAGAGTCCGATTCAAGAGATTACCACCCGCGGCATTGTTCAAAGAATCTTGATCGGTTTGGTTTAAACCATTGTAGAACGTATCAATTTTGTGCAATTCGGAAAAACCATGATGAGGACACTTGCGAAGTAAATCTTTAAAATGATCCCACGCCTCGCTAAAAGACTTATGAAAGTTTTGAGTAAACTTTGTGATTTCATTCTTTTAGCTTGTTGTTTTAGACGGGGGAAAGAATTCATTCACAAATTTCGACACGAGGTCTTCCCATGTCTCAATAGAATGACGGGGTTGTTTTTCAGGCCAAATCCAGGCCGTACCCTCGAGAGAGAAAGGAAAAAGAAGAAGCTTGATAGATTCTTGAGGGACGTTTTTGTATTTGATGGTGGATGTGATATTGTTAAACCATCGAATGTGAGAATGAGGATCGTCCCTCTCAAAACCGAAGTATTGACTCGAAGTTACTAATTATAGCAACCCGGTCTTGAGTTCAAAATTCTCGGAAATGATTGCCGGAACAACGATGGCCTCTCCATAACCCTCGGTGGGTGCTTGGAGAAGCTCGGACATGGTACGATTATCGGCCATGTTTGGAGGAATAGTACGAATCTCGGGTTTAACTATTGGATTGATTCGTCGTTGATTACGCCTTCTATGAATGTTGTTGAGTGATTGTAAAGGACTTGATGACGTAGACGAATGAGTGCGCATGCACTATAAAAATCAACTCAATTAAAACAATACCAACTTAAAAGACAATTGTGAACTTAAACCAATAATCACAAACGCAAGGTTAACTTCTAAAGAAAAACGCACAAAGGAGCGGGAGAGAAGAATGGATCTCTCGCTAGGGCGAAGTTCGTTGAATCGCCCTATACCATTTCGACTCCTCTTAAAGTTTGTTTATCATTTAAAAGTTTTTCAAAACGCAAGTGTGATGAGTGTGTAAATCCTCATCATTTTTGGTCAAATATGAACTGCAAAATATTTAAAAACACTCAGAAATGCAGCAAAATACTAAAAATATCCCCGGATCATGTTTTATATGTTTCAAATGCAAAATGAGTGAAAACAGATGAAAAACGAACAAAGTTTACATAATTGGCAGTTTCAGTCCCTCAACTTTCAAAAGTTATCAAAACTAGTCCCTGAGCGTTTATTTTGAAAGAAAACTCAACCCAAGTCCTTTAAAAGTAAAGGGTTATCAAAAATGGTCCTTGGGTAAAAAGTTTAGAAAATTTACAATTTTGGCCCCTCAAGTTTGAGTTTTGGCAGTTTTGGTCCCTCGGCATTTTAAAATGGGAAAATTATAAATCATGGTCCTTAGGAATTAATGACTTGGCAAATTTGACCCTTGGTGATAGTTTGGAAGATTGGCAGATTCAATCCCTCAAATTTCAGTTTTTACATAAATAGTCTTTGTGCTTATTTGCTACTACTAAACTACCAAATGGACCCTTTGTACTACTACTCCTTTTACCCTTGGCCTAATTCTTACCCAAGCCCACCAAACAAACCAAACCCAAAGTCCATCCCATGTCCTCCCAAAACTAATAAACCCTACACCCACGTCTTTATCCCTGGTCTTTTGACCAAGTCAAACGTATCCTCTTCTCCCCCACTCCCTCCTTTACCCAGCATATCAACCCCCCTCCTCCATCCTTTTTCCTGCAACACTCAACCACATCCTCAAAAGCTCCCCCTTCACGTGACCCCCCCCCCCCATTCCACATCATCAATCCTCACCTTTTATTGATCCTATGGCTCTGCTTGACTCCTTGGGCACCAAGATGATCCTATGGGTGAGATTTTTCCAAAGAACACACAAGGTGGATTTAAACCTGGAATCTCTCACAACAAAAGCACAGGAGGAAGTGGACAAGAAGGAAGAGGAACCAGTATAAAAAGAAGGCTTATCCCACACTTAGTTTTTTGTCCAATTTCTCATGTATTAGAGGAATTTTGACATTTTATTTTTATTCAGCATTTTCCTTTTAATTGTATTTCATTTTCAGTAATGTAAACTTTTCTTTTTAATGAAATTTAGTTTCTTTTAAATTGCTATCCAAAGTTCAATTTTCTCAACTGCTCATGTTTGTTTTCTTCTTCTAAATTGCTTAATTCTTGGTGTTTAATGTTTGTTTCAGCTTCTATAATCATAGCATTTGCTTAAAGTGGTTTTCTTAGTCAAAAGTTCAACATGTCACCCCACTAAGGGGGTGTTTGGCACAAGGATTTTCTATGGTCTCAAAACAGTTTTTGCCCATTGTTTAGAGTTAGATTAGTTTTAGTTTAATACTGGTAGTAGTTTTAGAGTAAACATTAGTTAGTTTCTTGTACTTTTAAAAGATTTTGATTAGCTTATAATACATTTTTATTATTAACTGTTTTTATGCTAGATAGCATAGGTTAGATTTAGTTTAAGCTTCTTAGTTGTTTTATTTGATTCTTGTTAGTTCCAATTAGGAGAGTGTTGGTTGTTGATGACTGTAGTTGACCCATTTAAGGTCAAATTTGCATTCTCACCCCATTTTGCACCCAACTGCTATCAGCAGCCTGCTGTTCCTTTCCCACCATCACTTTAGTTAGTTTAAGTTGAAGTTAGATCCCAATTTTAGGTTTTATAGGTAGATTATCAGTTGTAATTTACTAGTCTCAGCTTATTTCTCATGATTGTGCTTGTTGGTAGCTTATATCCAAGCCTGCAAATCAGCTCACCATGAGCAGGCCTGCAATTTTCATTATCCCACAGCCCTTTGGTTGAACATTTTTAATTTGCTCATTTTCTATCTTCATGACTTGAAAATAGACACAGAGCTTCTTTGTCAGCTTGTCTACAAGCTGGTAATTTTATTTTATTTTTAAGAATTTTTGTTGTGAGCTTTTTTATGCCCCTAAAATAAGCCACATTAAGACTGTTTGGTTGGTGTCACTTTGAGCTTGATTCCCTAAATCTCTTATTTGTTTATTAGTGTGTCTTAATCTGTAATTTTTAGTGTTTTTGGAAAGTTTGTTGTTCATGCTTCAAGTTCATGTGCTTATCTGTTATTCTCGTGCTTATTTATATGCTTATTTTGGGCCTCCAAGATATGTGCACTGAGTTATGTACACTGACTCATCAGTATACATAAGCCAATTTCAAAAGCTCATATTGAGCTTATCTGTGGATCCTCATCTGAGCTACTTGGCATTTTGGAAAGCTCATTCAACCAGCTTGTTGGTTCCATGGTCACTTTGGTCTTATCAGCTTATTTAATAAGCCATTGAGGCCTGCAACTTTTCTCCTTGTGGCCTGCTTGTGTTCAAGGTACTTGAATTTGCTTAATTTCTTATTTTAAGCTTTCTAGTTTTCCCCTTTGCACTTTCTAGCTTATTTTCAGTGTTTCTAGCTTGTTTCATATTTACTTTTACTTTGGTGGTTAGCTTGTAGCTTATCAATAGCTCTTCTAGTTTTAAAAATTCTATTATTAGATAAATGCTTAACTGTTAAGCCATTAAGCTCTTTTAGAGCTTATTTGGCAGATTTATAAAGTTTGTTTTTTCAAAAGCTTTCTATTTTTAGTGTCTAAATAATTTGGTAAAAGAAAAAAATCAAAAATAAAACTTTTGAAAAAAGGTGACAGGAGTAGGATTCGACCCCTTGACCTCCTGGGTACAAAGGATAAAACCAAACCAGGGGTGTGCACCATCTCCCCTAGGTGTGTGTTAGTGTAATTGTTTC
Organism: Artemisia argyi; assembly: GCA_030686995.1. NCBI lineage: Eukaryota > Viridiplantae > Streptophyta > Magnoliopsida > Asterales > Asteraceae > Artemisia > Artemisia argyi. Next base: position 149,403,311 of record CM060681.1, read on the forward strand.
CATTTGTTATTTTTATAGTACCACAAGTCCATTTAAGTTTATTTTTGCTTATTAGCTGATTTTCAGCTTATTAATAAGCACTTAGGTCTTTTCTTATTTTTTTCTAAGCTTCTGCTATATTAAGTTATTTTTATAAAAAGTTTTGTAATTTCTACTGTTCATTTAGTATTTTTTTTTTACTACCCGGAAGCATTGGTCTAGGGAATTTGACTATATTGACCATATCCATGGTTGACTTTTGTTTACTACTCTAGCATCAAACCAAATGGCGCCGTTGCCGGGGAGGTTGTGCGCGTATTCTAAGCGGTTTGCAGATTACTGAATCTGGATATACGCTCATTGTATATTTACCATCCTTGTTCATATTTTCTTAAAAAAACAAAACGAATCATGAATTTTACCATATCAAATTACTCAAGGATTACTTTGTGTGATCTACAAGGAAACGATTTGGTCTTTCAAAACGATTACCAAAAACATTTTAAATAAGTTTTCAACAAACACAAAAAACCCAAAATATTTTTCCGTACCCTCTATCCGTTTGATTCTACCTTCTTATACCCCTCTCATGTATAATTCTTATGGCGTCTCTCGGCTACACGTGTTTTCACTGTAAAAACCCGATTGAGAACGGCTATCGTTGTTTCCGGTGTATTTGTGAGAAATGTGGAAATAATTGTAGTAACAGATTTTGTACTACGTGCAATTTGTTCTTAAATCAAAAGTCTCTCAATGATTCACCAAATTCTTCCAACTACCCTTCATAGCCCGAGATACGTGCTATTAATGCAAACCATCAAGAATTGATCCAAACCTTTCACGATTTACGGTTAAAATTTTGTCAAGCAATTGTACAGAGCTTAGAGCAGTGACTAAACAGAACGACTTGCCTAATCTTCACGTTTATCAAGAACAAAAATCAGAGCCATAACGGAAGTGGTGGAAATTCCTAGCTCTCAGAGCACACCACTTGTCCCACCTCAGGATTTTATTCCTTGTGTCAGTTGTGGTGAGCCACTTTTCGGTTTTCCATGTCGTTGGTGTACATGTGAACAATGTGGTAATGATATTCGGGACGGAAGTTGTTTGTTTTGTGGTTCGAGGAATTCATTTGCTTATGATCCTAATTAGAACTCATTCAACGACTCTTCAAATTTTTCCAACCACCCATCACATTCATACGAGCAAGAATCATATTATCCAAATCTCAATGATGCTTCGTATCAAAATACACCAATTTTTTCTTGTGAGTACTGTGGAGGCCCTCACTACAGCTCTGATTGTCAAACTAGGAATCAGTTTGTCTATGGACAGGTCCCTTGTAACAATCATGAATTTGGCTTTGACCACAATCTACATGAATCACAGTCACATCAGTTTCATTGGTGTGACTACTGTAGAAACTCACATTTCAGTTCAAAGTGTCTTATTAGGAACACACCTATCTATGAGTATGTTCCTGATGACAATTCTGACGAAGATGCCGAAGATGCACTTCTCATTGATCTTCTGAATTTACTAAAAAATTTGAAGGGTAGTAAACATTCCAATAATAATCCAAATCAAAAATCCATAGGAGAATTGTTAGCTGAAGAGTAGGCTACTAAAATAAATTCCCAAGATGCCATTGAAAGATCTATCAGGGAATCAATTGAAAAAGAAAAAGCAGCCAGATCTAGCTCTCGATTCCGTTTCATTCCTAATGACAGTGATGATGAAGATATCTTTGATGATGATTCATCCAGTTCATCATATGAGACTCAATCTGTGGAAATACAGGGAGAAGAGAGTATAATTGAATCTCTAGTAGAAGAACATATGGAAATTAAAAAATCCATTGATGCTGGCCCTTCTCAACTCCCTGAGTCTGCTGTTATCACACCCGAGGTTTCCACTCACTCTCTGAGCATGGGGGACGAGCATCTTGACACTATTCCTGAAAAGAAATCGGACGAATTCATAAAGTCTAGTGTTGAGAACCTTGTCCCAATCCCAAGAGAGTCACAGGGAATTTTTGATCATATGTGTGATATCCCTCCTCCTCTTGTCTTTCCAACTGATCATGTTGATATGTTCTCCGATTCTTATGATGATGATTCGTTATCTTGTGGAGACATCAGTTATGTGGAAGAATTACCTTCTGAGCTAGTCAGCTTAGAAGAAGAGAATGATGAGATTGACACTGAAATCCAAGATGAAGCTCTTCGGGCTACATTATTGAATGTCAGTCTCCTTATTTCTAAAATCGAGGCTTTCAATGAAAAACCCATTTCACCTCCTATTCCCATTAAGGATAGTGACATTCTTTCTGATGATTCTATACCGGAATCCGAAGCCTTCAATTTTGATCCTGTGGGAGAGAAGATTAGTGGCAATACCACTTTTCATTCTCATAATTCTCTCCCCGAATATGAATCATTTACCTTCAAAGAGTTCTCCTGTGAACTCACGCACATTAATCCAGAATATGATTCATTCACATTCGAGGAGTTCTCCTGTGAACTCACTCATATCATATCTCCACCGGAGTATGATAACTTCTACTTTGATCTAGACACACCTGGGATATGTCTTGATCACATGAGCTTAAATGATGAGATTCATGATGATGAATCCATGAATTCTCCTCCTGATGATGATGAATTAGTCAAGATGTTTATCATGACTTTCTTTCTCTTTTTCACCTACCGGGTGACTTCTCCTGTTCTTCACTCCTTCGGGAATGAAGACATTATCTTTTACCCCAGCATCACCGCTTATAGTTTATACTATTTAAATCCGGGTACTTATCTCATCCGTATGGAACTTTAACGTGCTTCAAATGTTTATCCAAACATCTTGAATGAAAGTCCGATGGAGATTGTTTCTTCCACATCTTGCTTCCCCAAGAACAAATGAATTCGGGGTCGAGTCAAGCTAGCGACTCGGTAAACAAAAACAATAGCATGCATATGGGGTTTTCACCCTAAGTGTGGGGGAGTTACCCATGCTATTGTTACCATGTATATAAGTTTCAAAAAAATTTCATTTAAAAAAAATGTATGTATATATATAAATAAAGTGAAAAATGGTGTTTCCACATTTAACTTGTAATTTTGCCTTTTTACGTTCAAAGAGTCGGCATAATAGCCGGGGCTTTGAATATTGAGGACAATATTCAATTCTAAGTGTGGGGGGGGGGGGGGGGAATTATAGCGAATTTGATCACATTTTACCTTCTAGTACCCCCGTTTTTGGCCAAAATTTAAGAAAAAAATTACTTTATTTTCAAAAAATTTATGGTTATCAGTCCACCATGTCTAAACCACAAAAGGACTGGCTAATCCAGGAGCAAACAGCTCTTGGTAAAGATATATCAAATCCGTTTATGGTTGACAATTTGCCAAAAATTGTATGGTATTCAACTCACCATATCTTTGATAGTGAAGAGTTGGCTAGCCCACAAGGTTATGGCTTGTGGTAAAGGCAGTGGAAAACCATAATTGGTAATCAACTCACCAAGATGATGATTGTATTCCATCAAAGAGTTGGCTGGTCCAAAAGCAAACGGCTTTTGGTAAAGATAAATCAAATCCGTTAACAGCTGATGGTTTGCTTAAAATCATATGGTGATCAGTGTACCATAATTCTAAGTGTGGGGGGGGGGGGGGGAATTATAGCGAATTTGATCACATTTTACCTTCTAGTACCCCCGTTTTTGGCCAAAATTTAAGAAAAAAATTACTTTATTTTCAAAAAATTTATGGTTATCAGTCCACCATGTCTAAACCACAAAAGGACTGGCTAATCCAGGAGCAAACAGCTCTTGGTAAAGATATATCAAATCCGTTTATGGTTGACAATTTGCCAAAAATTGTATGGTATTCAACTCACCATATCTTTGATAGTGAAGAGTTGGCTAGCCCACAAGGTTATGGCTTGTGGTAAAGGCAGTGGAAAACCATAATTGGTAATCAACTCACCAAGATGATGATTGTATTCCATCAAAGAGTTGGCTGGTCCAAAAGCAAACGGCTTTTGGTAAAGATAAATCAAATCCGTTAACAGCTGATGGTTTGCTTAAAATCATATGGTGATCAGTGTACCATAGTTCTTACTTGAACTGAAACATTTGGCTACTCCAGAAGTAACGGCTATTGGTAAAGAGACTTCAAATCTATTAAGTTTTCATAAAAGATTGCTAGCGACTAGCAATAGTTTAGTGTGGGGGATTGATGAGTGTGTAAATACTCATTATTTTTGGTCAAATATGAACTGCAAAACATTTAAAAACACTCAGAAATGCATCAAAATACTAAAAATATCCCAAGATCGTGTTTTATATGTTTTAGATGCAAAATGAGTGAAAACAGATGAAAAATGAACAAAGTTTGCATAATTGGCAGTTTGAGTCCCTCAACTTTTAAAAGTTGTCAAAACTAGTCCCTGAGTGTTTATTTTGAAAGAAAACTCAACCCAAGTCCTTAAAAAGTAAAAAGTTGTCAAAAATGGTCCTTGGGTAAAAAGTTTGGAAAATTTACAATTTTGGCCCCTCAAGTTTGAGTTTTGGCAGTTTTGGTCCCTGGGCATTTTAAAATGGGAAAATTATAAAACATGGTCCTTGGGAATTAATGACTTGGAAAATTTGACCCTTGGTGGTAGTTTGGAAGATTGGCAGATTCAACCCCCACTAGAACAAAAACTGGATTTGGCTACACCCAATATGTGTGACGAAATACATATAGTCACACACGATTTTTCGAGTGTGTGTGACTAAAGGTTGCATGACCATAGGGTACCTATGGTCACATGTTCGAGTTATTTTTAGTCTCGATTACAAAACAGTAACCAACACCTAAATATGTGTGACTAATTGGGTACAAATTTCGTTGGATTAAGCAGTATTAATGACCATAAACACTGTATAGTCAAACAAAACATTTTATTTTTATATATTTAGACACATACAATTAAGCATAAAGTGGCCAAAAGTGTGAATATGTGTGATCATATGGTGTTTAAAGTGAAGAAATGTGTGTTTTGTGTGACTATTGATCATCCAATGGCCACATGCTTTGTATGTTTGTGTGGCCTTTTGCAACATTTAGTCACACAAAGCATGTTAATTTTAGGTATTTAGTCACATAAAATTAAGCATAAAGTGGCCAAAAGTGTGAATATGTGTGACCATATGATGTTTAAAGTGAAGAAATGTGTGTTTTGTGTGACTACTGATCATCCAATGGCCACATGAATTGTATGTTTGTGTGGCCTTTTGCAACATTTAGTCACACAAAGCATGTTACTTTTGGGTATTTAGTCACATACAATTAAGCATAAAGTGGCCAAAAGTGTGAATATGTGTGACCATATGGTGTTTAAAGTGAAGGAATGTGTGTTTTGTGTGACTATTGATCATCCAATGGCTACATGAATTGTATGTTTGTGTGGCCTTTTGCAACATTTAGTCACACAAAGCATGTTACTTTTGGGTATTTAGTCACATACAATTAAGCATAAAGTGGCCAAAAGTGTGAATATGTGTGACCATATGGTGTTTAAAGTGAAGAAATGTGTGTTTTGTGTGACTATTGATCATCAAATGGCCACATGAATTGTATGTTTGTGTGGCCTTTTGCAACATTTAGTCACACAAAGCATGTTACTTTTGGGTATTTAGTCACATACAATTAAGCATAAAGTGGCCAAAAGTGTGAATATGTGTGACCATATGGTGTTTAAAGTGAAGGAATGTGTGTTTTGTGTGACTTTTGATCATCCAATGGCCACATGAATTGTATGTTTGTGTGGCCTTTTGCAACATTTAGTCACACAAAGCATGTTTCTTTTGGGTATTTAGTCACATACAATTAAGCATAAAGTGGCCAAAAGTGTGAATATGTGTGACCATATGGTCTTTAAAGTGAATAAATGTGTGTTTTGTGTGACTATTGGTCATCCAATGGCCACATGAATTGTATGTTTGTGTGGCCTTTTGCAACATTTAGTCACACAAAGCATGTTACTTTTGGGTATTTAGTCACATAAAATTAAGCATAAAGTGGCCAAAAGTGTGAATATGTGTGACCATATGGTGTTTAAAGTGAAGAAATGTGTGTTTTGTGTGATTATTGATCATCCAATGGCCACTTGAATTGTATGTTTGTGTGGCCTTTTGCAACATTTAGTCACACAAAGCATGTTACTTTTGGGTATTTAGTCACATAAAATTAAGCATAAGGTGGCCAAAAGTGTGAATATGTGTGACCATATGGTGTTTAAAGTGAAGAAATGTGTGTTTTGTGTGATTATTGATCATCCAATGGCCACATGAATTGTATGTTTGTGTGGCCTTTTGCAACATTTAGTCACACAAAGCATGTTACTTTTGGGTATTTAGTCACATAAAATTAAGCATAAAGTGGCCAAAAGTGTGAATATGTGTGACCATATGGTGTTTAAAGTGAAGAAATGTGTGTTTTGTGTGACTATTGATCATCCAATGGCCACATGAATTGTATGTTTGTGTGGCCTTTTGCAACATTTAGTCACACAAAGCATGTTTCTTTTGGGTATTTAGTCACATACAATTAAGCATAAATTCAAATATATATAAAATATCATAAAGAATTCAAATACAATAAAATTGGAATGTATATAAAATTGTAATGTCGTACATAAAAAAATTTTCAAGAATTTAATGACTTCTGAGTCTTCTTAGCAGCTTCCTTTTGCATGCCATTAATAGAGACGTAAATGTTTTTGCGTGTCGTTGTTAATTTAGGTGCTAATGAGGCGAAAAATGAACCACTTTTAGGGGTCATTTAAGCCCGGAATTGAATTTATTTGATCAAATATTTCCCTAAATCGTTCCTTTTGTGATTTTAGGTACTTTGGGAGTGAAATATGGAAAAGGAAGCAATTCGGACTTTTTTGGAGCATAAAAGGGAAGAAAACGCCAAAGACTTAATTTTCCATGTTGAGAACAGTACCTGACGGTGTCAAGAGGAAGACCCTGACGGCGTCAGGAGTAAAAGTGGTGACGACCCAGTGCAAACCTGACAACATCACAACAAGGGCGTCAAGAGTTAATTTGATGATAGCCTGCATAAGGTGTACACATGACGGCGTCAGACCCAGATCTAGGCGGTCCGAGGAACTATTTGGCGGCGAGAAGACGGCGTCAGCCATTTGTTCTTGACACCGTCACCTTCTAAACTCTATATATAGTTTTCTATTTTTCATTCACTAGAGAGGAACTTGTGTGGAGAACCCTAGGGCCGAACTTTGTAAACCCTAGCTCATATTTTACAATATTTTCAAGGGTTTTCAACCCTTGAATCCTTTCATGTGCTATTAAGATAAGTCTTCTCTTTAATTCAATCAATATGTCTATGTGTTGGTTGATTATATCTTTTACTTGTCTTAATTTCAACATGCTAGGCTAGATTTATCTTCTGTTTGCTTAGATCTAACGAAACCTAGATGTTAAGTATGTGTTGATTACTTGTTTATGGTTGTATTGGATGAATGATTTCAATGTTAGGCTTAAGAAAACTGGCAGATCTCTATTGTGTAACATGCTTGAACGTCTTAGGAAACATGAACCGATGTGTACTAGGTTTTATTGGTTGTATTTAATGCATGAGTAAATTCTAATGATCCCATGTTAGGAGCTTCTTAGCCGGCTCGACATAGGAGTGAAGTAGGCACTCATAGGATTGGGGAAGTAAGTACGCCACCCCATGAATGGTATTAAGGAATATAATCCGTCATCCATGCAACTATAACAAGTAATTAACGTGTAAAAGATATCTAGGGAGTAGTGAAATCAAAATAAACACATTTCTCCCACATATTGCTCACAACTTTAGTTTAATTTAGTTTATTTTCATTTCTAGTATTTTATTTTGATTGCATCTTTAGTATTGGGTTAGTTGACTATCAACTAATTCCGTGGCAAATCCTTCAAACCCGAGATTTTAATTTGCTTTCTAAAAAATATAAAAAATACAAAAAGAATCATCCCTCATCTCTAGACCTAGTCTTTAGGTTTTCTAATCCTAGGGACACTATTCCTAGCTGAACGATCAATCCCCCGGTACTTGTCATTATACTATACTACATCGATCAGATACACTGCCTGGTGGGGGTTGTAAGCTTCTCACGCATCAAGTTTTTGGCGCCGCAGCCCGGGGAATAGTTAGTGTCTAGGTTAGAATCTCTTTTTATTAGGTTTACATGCTAGATTCCTTTCTAGTAAGATTTTATTTTTATTTTCTTGGTTCTCTTTAGTCTATCTTATTTCTTTGTTTCCTTTGTTCGTAAACTATCACGATGGATAACAATAACATTGATCGTTTGATTCCTGTTATTCGTGTTTTTCGTTGTAGGATTTTCCAAATGCCTGCCCCAATCCCTTTAGTGGAAAATGAGAACCCACCTAACCTCTCGCCTAACCAACACTTTGACAATAATTCTGAGTTAGAGGAGTCTGACCATGATGATGACCATAGGGCTAGTCCTTTTTACTATTCAGACTCCGATGTGGATCTTGATGATGGTGATGTGATTAATGAGGATAGGATGGAAGATGAAGTGAACCCTCTTAGGTATGTCGACCCTAGAACAAGGATTGAGAGTGATAGTTCATTCAATATGCAATTTCCTTGTAAGATTGGATTTAGGAGCTTTAATGCCTACCTTAACTCATCTCTCCCAATGAACATAATCTCGCGTAATGAATATAATAAAATCATGGTAGATGATTTAGAATACAATGGAGATAATGTTATTTCTAGGGCAATGTCATTGCATGTTTTTGTAGGAAGTTTTGTTTATCTTGTTGAGTTTATGGTTATGGAGAATCTAGGAGAATTTATTGATAGTAAGTTAACCCAAGTTGTGTTTGGGAAACCTTTCAAAAGGTTGACCAACATTGATGAAAAACTTATGGAAGGGTTAATTACATTCTCGGATGGGGATGAAGATTTTGTCTACCAAATGCCCCGCACACACCCTAGGTTCAAGGATTTTTCCATGGAGAAGTGTAGTAGGTATCCGCCCATAGAACTTCTAAGTGAGAATGATAAGAGAAAAGGGCTTAAATATACTCATGAAAAGAATAAAAGATACTATCGCGGATGTTTAGAGTTATGAGATGAGTAAAAGAAAGATGAGGCGACTATTAGATGGCTCACGCTTGGTTATGTGAGCATAAGCGATACACGGTAACCCATGACCTTGAGTCTAGCTACAAGACTCGTAAATAAAGAAAAGTTCTTCTTGGGAGGCAACCCATGTTTTGTGTGATTTTTATTTTTGTTTGTTTGTTATTTGCTTCCGTATGCATGCTTTATTTTTATTGTTGGTAGATCATGTTTCTAAACTAAATAGTGGAAATACTTTATTTTGTTGTTTGGCTTAGTCTTAACTTCATCCAAAGGTATTTTTGCAAAAGATAAGTGTAAGGGGAAACCCCAAATATGTTTTTAAGAAACAAAACCGATCATGATTCTCCACAATATTAAGTGAACATGTATATTCGTATTTGTTTGAGTCAAATGCTTGTATCGAGTCATAATGAAGTTTTGCAGGATTTTCCAGGAAGTAGGACCAAGTTTTTCCAGAAACTTAACATAAGAATTTCTGCAGGTCACTTATGACGGCGTCACGAGTTTACTCTTGACGGCATCACGTGTAAAAATCTGGAAATTTTACCAGTTTTGTTTTTCTAACGGAGTCTTAAAGTTTTTGTTGAATTATTAGTTTTATAATCTCCAGGAAATCTGCAAACATCATTCCACAAACATTATATCTTATTTTGTTTTCTAGGATTTATTAGCATATGTAGATTGCCGCCGATTTTATGCGAGGTTGCCTTGTCTGTTTTCTCAGGATTTACAGGTTATGTATGACATGAAGATGATTTATTTTCTGGAAGGGAAGCTTTGATTGTTCATTTTCTTGGAGGAAGATCTAACCTGGCCACCTTATTATCCATACCGAGCGAATCAGGGGAGTATTTGATTTCATTCGTTTTACTTATTTCACTTTTACATTCTTTATTTGAACATTGGAGACAATGTTCATCCTAAGTGTAAGGGGAGGGTAAAATGATGATACCTTACAAATACACTTTCGCTTGAGTTTGTTTGTTTGATTGGTAGATGTGTAATAAAACTATGAGAAATACTTGTTAGTGCAATTTTAGCGCCAAATTTAAATTTTTTTACAACATTTAGAAGTGAAACTTTAGCCATAGCAAGCGTCTCATGGATAGGAGATTGTATGACTAGCACAAAACCGTACTATTCAGAAAAATTTTCCACCCAAATATGTGAGGTTCGCCTTTAGATTTGATAGGAAAAGCATTTACTATTAGTGCTTATGAGTGTACCGGTAGCATTTAGATTCTAGAACTTGCGTTAGTGATGCATCCCAAGACCGCTAGTGAGACTACATTCGTGTAGTAGGATTTACTACATGATAAGAGGCATTAGGATCACCCTTGTGTTAAACCCGTATTATAATTACTTGACCATTTAAGTCATATTGCTTGGCTAGTTATGTCAACTAATTTTTCCCACACCTTAGCGTTGTACTCATTTTTAGTACACGAAACCCCTAGTACACCCCTCCGAGCCTATCTTTTCGTTTCTAACTTTAAGCATTTTACTTAAAGGAAGAATTTGTTACACCCCACTTAAATGTACACCCAAATCGCCTTAGCCTTCCGTGTATGCACTCATCTTTAGTGCATTATTGTTATTTGTTTAAACCCTTAGTTAATTATCTAATTGATTACATGGTTGCTAAGTCGAGTCATATCCTTGTACATATTGTTTTGGGACGATTGGGACTCATGGGTAAAGTACTTATTTTATGGAGTAATGGGGAAGAACATCATATATTACCCCCATATGTACGTTAATCTTAAAAAGTACTCCAAATGTTTTGATTATCTTAATTCGAGTCATTAGATTAGTTTATTGTAAAGTATGTAAAAATTAAAGTGTAAGGGGAATTTACATTCTCTATGATGTATTATTTTGGATCGTAGGGTAAGAGTGTATGTAAAAAAAAAAAAAAAAAAAAAAAAAAAAAAAAAAAAAAAAAAAAATCGAAAAATCATACGGACTACCATCCCTTTTCATTCTATGTTCATTTTATGTTTTTGTTATTTTTCATTTATTAGCTTAAGTCGAGTCTAGTCTTGGCTTAGCAACACCATATTGTACATGTAATTAACCAAGATTGTTAACTCGCCACCAGTAAAGACTGCCTATATCCAACAAAACCGTGTATTCCATATCCCTACACCTAACGTTACAACCCTTTAAAAGACCTCTTTGATAGTTTATGCTAGGTGCTTATGCCATGTGGTAGAGGTTTAATCCTTTCACAAGCCTATGGTAATCTATTTTGATATGACAGGTAGTGAGAGATGTTTTCCATTTCCATATTGTGATATTACGTTATTACACCCCGAGAGATATGAGTATCTAAACACTATTTGTGAGGTGCTAGTGTATGACCTCCGTGCTTGTCTTTGGTCTTAAGTGGAACGATTATTTGTTGTAATTACTTTTATATTAGTGTTAAATGACCCCTAACTTGTATTTTGATTAGAATAAAAGCGCATTTGCTTGAGGACAAGCAAATCTCAAGTGTAAGGGTATATGATGAGGCGAAAAATAAACCACTTTTAGGGGGTCATTTAAGCCCGAAATTGAATTTATTTTATCAAATATTACCCTAAGTCGTTCCTTTTGTGATTTTAGGTACTTTGGGAGTGAAATCTGGAAAAGGAAGCAATTTGGACGTTTTTTGAGCATAAAAGTGAAGAAAACACCAAAGACTTAATTTTCCATGCTGAGAACGGTACCTGACGGCGTCAAGGGGAAGACCCTGACGGTGTCAGGAGTAAAAGTGGTGACGACCCAGTGCAAACCTGACGGCGTCACAACAAGGGCGTCAAGAGTTATTTTGGTGACGACCTGCATAAGGTGTACACATGACGGCATCAGACCCAGATCTAGGCAGTCCGAGGAACTATTTGGCGGCGAGATGATGGCGTCAGACATTTGTTCTTGACGCTGTCACCTTCTAAACTCTATATATAGTTTTCTATTTTTCATTCACTAGAGAGGAACTTGTGTGGAGAACCCTTGAGCCAAACTTTGTAAACCCTAGCTCATATTTTACAGTACTTTCAAGGGTTTTCAACCCTTGAATCCTTTCATGTGCTATTAAGATAAGTCTTCTCTTTAATTCAATCAATATGTCTATGTGTTGGTTGATTATATCTTTTACTTGTCTTGATTTCAACATGCTAGGCTAGATTTATCTTGTGTTTGCTTAGATCTAACGAAACCTAGATGTTAATTATGTGTTGATTACTTGTTTATGGTTGTATTGGATGAATGATTTCAATGTTAGGCTTAAGAAAACTGGCAGATCTCCATTGTGTAACATGCTTGAACGTTTTAGGAAACATGAACCGATGTGTACTAGGTTTTATTGGTTGTATTTAATGCATGATTAAATTCTAATGATCCCATGTTAGGAGCTTCTTAGCCGGCTCGACATAGGAGTGAAGTAGGCACTCATAGGATTGGGGAAGTAAGTACGCCACCCCATGAATGGTATTAAGGAATACAATTCGTCACCCATGCAACTATAACAAGTAATTAACGTGTAAAAGATATCTAGGGAGTAGTGAAATCTAAGTAAACACATTTCTCCCACATATTGCTCACAACTTTAGTTTAATTTAGTTTATTTTCATTTCTAGTATTTTATTTTGATTGCATCTTTAGTATTGGGTTAGTTGACTAGCAACTAATTCCGCCCCAAATCCTTCAAACCCGAGATTTTAATTTGCTTTCTAAAAAATATAAAAAATATAAAAAGAATCATCCTTCATCTATAGACCTAGTCTTTAGGTTTTCTAATCTTAGCGACACTATTCCTAGCTGAACGATCAATCCCCCGGTACTTGTCATTATACTATACTACATCGATCAGGTACACTGCCTGGTGGGGGTTGTAAGCTTCTCGAGATCCCCCGAGAGGTAAAGCCTGGTGCAATTCCCACACATCAGGTGCAGTTTTGTTCGCAGTAATCTTTTGTATGGTACTTGGTGGTGTAGCCTGTAGGAAACAAAAGTCGGGTGTATCAAACACTGAATTAAATATGAAGAATTATATATATGTAAGTTGATAAAGTAAACACATGCATGTATGTACCTGTTCATCAAAAATCACTTGATCGTTTGGCCATGCCCAAAAACCACCACATGCAGCCTGAACTGTTTTGAAACCGTTACTTCCTACATCCGAGATGCATGCTGCATCCACTAAAGATTTATCAACAGACACTCTGTAGCAATCCTTTGGGAGTGGTTTGTTATGAAGCATTTGTTTTCCTTCACTCTTGTATACAGTAACCAACGCTATAATAGTTGTTTTCTTTGTATGCCACAGTTTGCACTTAATTTCCTAAAAAAATAATTTGTTGCATGTACATATGTATCAGAAATTAATTAAACAAAAGAATATATGAACGTGTTTAAATACATATTTGTATTGGAGAATCATGTTCTTGTGATTGGGAATCTTGACGTGAAGAATCCTTTCGTTTGAGTCTATTCGGTTTCTTAGATGAGACAGATTTAACAGGTTCCTGTATATATAAACACGGTAAATAAGACACGTATGTGGAATTCTAAAATAACAAGGGGATGTTTTATTACTTACACTTATTACCATTTCCTTTTCCAAATTTGCAAGTCCATTAGACTTCTGAATGGTCGCAACTTTCTCACATCTAGCAACACGTGTTTCGGCATCCTCATCAGCACTGCTATTTATAACATTAATGTTCACCGGAGTTACCTGCATTATAATCTGTTATTTGGTAATATAATTTCACATTTGTAACAAAAAAAAGGCAACATAAAAAATGTATTACTTATGTTGGTGTCGATGGAGTTGACATTGACTACAACGTCTGCCCCTTTTGGGCAGCCAATTGATTCATCAAATCCTGGATTACCTTATCTTTTTCTTGACGTTGGCGTCTCTCATTTTCAAGTTCACTTTGAAGTAACACCACTCTTTCATCAGATGCTTGTCTGATTCGAGGCAGATCAAAATACCTCTTGTAGGTTACTCCACCTCCAACTCCTCTCGCATATCCTCCCTTTTCCTTACCTAATACAACTATCATGGCATCAGTGCCATGATCAATCTTCAAGGTTCCTTTTTTGATCTTATCCTCCGTTTCTTTTTGCACACACCATATGGGAAATAGGTTATTATATGTTGATCCCACTTTCAACAATGAACATAATACAAACTTTGCAGTAAAACTAACTATTTTTTCTCCCACAGTCCTAATCTCATCATCGTGATATTCTCCATCTTTCTTCTCCCTTCCTTTCAACCACAGCGTACCACGCGGTGGTTCTTCATCTGGTTCAATTTCTTTTCTCTCGATCTTATAACCATCAAATACATACACATGTAAGATAAACCAATATAAACGATACTAAGATGCTATTAAATGCAAATGTGCAAATGTTTAATGTTACCATTTTATCTATCACATTGGCGTATCCACCTCGTCCCATTGTATGCTGATAAACACACTTGGAACGCGCCAGTTTAGCTGCAGCTGATTTCACCTTGTAACACAAAATCATAAGGCGTGAGTATGTATTAATGTTGACATTATATAACTAATATATATGTGAAAGATAGTGAAACTTGAATAAAAATGACTAATTAACACCTTGTATTCCTCCGTAGCCGTGTACTTTACAAAATTGATCCAATCTTCGGCTTTTATAATTGCACTGTACTTCGCCGGTACTTCATTTAGTTTTGAAGGTGTATTTTGGTTTGGCAATATGTAGTTTTGTGCCAATTTCCTTCTGAAATTCCTTAGAAGTTGACCAAGACGATTCATTATCAGCTTTCTTACTGTCAATTCAACAGCCAAAAATCGCTGCAAAGAGTAACACAATGTTGTTAATTAGTTGCACATAATTTAAATGCAGAGATAAACTTATTAACACCTTGTACCTACAACAAGCTACCCACTACTATCACACACACGACATACACTCAAACAAGAACAAACATATCGACATAACAGACACTCACACAAACACAACTTGTATACTAAACAAGTATCGATCCTTCTTTTATTCTATAGTTTATCCAGGTTCTTATTCGTATTCTAGATACCACATACATGTTCAAATGACGAGATTCACAACCGTATACCACAACATATCAAATGCTTCCAACACTGAAATAAGAGACATATATGTATTATGGATTCTTGATTTCATGGTACGTATAGATTTAATTCTATATTAATGGGTTGAAAAAAAGTATATGTGTACCGTGATTTCGTCCCACATTTTATCCCTTGCTTCTGAATCAACTTTCTTCCACGATAGAATCCTGACACCTATATGCTCACGAACCAAGTCACCCAAAAAACTCGAAAACAATGCTCTATTTTTTCCTGTTAACCTATTCAGAGCATCAAAGGTTACACTGACCTTTACTCCATCGGGTTTTCCATATTCTCGGCGAAACTTAGCTAACCTAGTTATCCCCCTCTTAACTATATTCCTATTTGAATGGTTGTTTTCATCATCCTCACCATCTACAGAATAAACGTCTGATTCATATCCTAACTGTTTATCATTTAAATCTTCATTTTCATGATCAGAATGAAACATATTATCTATAGTTTCCATGATTCGTCAGAAGTAATGTATAAAAGAGAATTAGTAAACTTAGTTGGTAAAGAATGGTGTAAAAATTAAAGGTTTTGATGGTATGGTCGAACCCTAATTTTTTGGAGTGAAAATAGGCCTCATGATGGGGCAGTTTTTGAAATAAGGAAACCATAATTTCCTATTTTTTTTTTAAATTTTTCGCTGAAATTTTGGCTCCACATTTGAGAATTAAAAATTTTGGCTCCAAAGTTATAATTAAGAGTTTAAATATTTAATTTTGGCTGCAATTTTATTATTTAAACCTAAATATTTATTTCAAACCCGGTGTCCCAAACACACTGCAGACACACTAAAATCACCACACGTCGCATAAAAATGAACAAACAAAAGCAAAAAATTGACTTAAAGCAACTAATTAAGAAACTATAACTCATAAGTAGTCCCAGATAAACAATTAAGCACAAAAAAAAAAAAAAAAAAAAAAAACAAATCCAACCAAGGACTGCTGATACAACAACCAGCCAAACACCCCCTTAAAAGGGCCGTTGTGATTTTAAAACTAAATAATGGTTATACAAGCTGAGATTTTGAAAGTTAAATGTTCTAGTAACTATATTAATCACTGAAAAGTATATTTTAACTAAAAATAAGCACTAACAATAAAATTGTTCGGGAACCATACCAGTATACAACAACATACCCTGGTATATTATCAAGCAGCTTATATGTTCAAAATGGAACCCTATACCTGCAAGCACATATAACAAAACCATAAGAACAAGTAAGTATCAACTTAACGTAGGTGTTCGGGATCGATTACAAAAACATAAGAACAAGTAATTACCTGCAACCACATAATACTCTAAAAGCTTTTTCAGCCAATAGGTGTATATTCAGTGTGTGAATCTTTTGCATCGGCTTTTTCAGCCATGGTTAACTATCGGATGTTCTTTTTTCTTCAAGAATCATACAACACTAGACTTATGTTTAAATCAGGGCTACAAATTAGCCGAATAAGATTAAGCTTGACTCTAAGACTCATCTAGCTTGAATTACCCAATAAATATCGTTTTGTTTGCAGCCCTAGTTACATGTATATTAGCGCTTAAAACTTACACGGGAATCGAAATGCTCAAAGAAAATACAGTTGCATTCTTATATTTTCAACCTTGCTAACATATTCAAACACCACAACATATTCCAAAATGCAAAACAACATCTAAAATAAACTGAAACAAACTATCAAAGGCATTTCTTTTTAATCTAATAATATTGTTAGCATTAACAACTGATCAAAAGACATAAATCATGTAAATTAAACCATTGATTCCATTAATTTTCCATTTGAAGTGTTCATACATACAAAACGTGGAAATTTAACAAAAGACATAAAACATAAACATATAAAACCAAACAAAAGAAACTTCACATCCCATGGAGACAACCCTTCAACCAGTCATGGCCTCAATCTGTTCTTCCTTGGTCTGGACATCCTACTCAGCATCAGCAATGAGATCATTCAGGCTTTGCAGCTTAGCATTGGCATTCTCCCTGTCATGCCTAAGATCATGCAGAGTGTCAAAGAGGTCTTCCTCTCCAAGAGCTTCCAACTCAGCTATTAAAGCATTAAGCTGCCCAATCTAATTCTTCAATGTGGTGACCTCTTCACGCATCCTGTTTATAAAGCCACGGATACTGGAGATTTGCTGACCCTTGAAGAAACTCATGTAACCATCAACAGAGGTCTCCCCGCTAAACTCAACAAGGTCATCAATCACACGCCTAGCCACTTGGTTTGGTCCTGATGGTGCTGCCATTGATAATGAATTTGGGTAAAATAAGGATTGATTGAAATGATATTAAAAATTGATGAAGAAGAGTGGTAGGGATGGTGATGTGGGAATTAGGGTTTATATAGGGGATTTTTGGGGTGGAGATTAGCGGTGTGAAAGTGGTGTGGTTAATACGCGTTGGAACCATCATGATGATTTGACGATTAAGTTGTTGGCGGCGGGTTATTTCAGAAAGACGAGGGGAGAGACTCCTTGTGATGATGAGAACTCATAAATCCTGTGTATGACAAGTCATAATGTTTAAAAAAAGTCAAACTAATTCCTCCTTATTTTAAACTATCACTATAAATTAGGGTTGTTGATCGGTTCGGTTCTTGGGTTTGTTCGTTTAGTTTGGTTTTTTCAAATCGGCTATAGTTTGATTCGGGTCATTAAACACAAAAACGTTTAAAACCATAATAAATAAACGAAAACGCAAAAAAATGACCAAACAAGAAGAAAGTAAGAAAACGGAGGAAACGGAGGAAAACGTCTAAAATAGATGAAAACGGCTATAAACGAACAAAAACAGAAAAAAAAAACATGTTGAAACGGACTCAAACATGAAATAACGGGGCGAGAACGTGTAAAAAAGGAAAAACATATGAAAAGGGAGAAAACCCTATGAGAAGGGGAAAACGTTTATAAACGGACTAAATCATGAAATAACGGGCGAAAACGTGTTAACACTGACGAAGACATGTAAACCCGTAAGAAAACATTTAAAAACTGACTAAAAAGGATAAAGACGTAAGAAAACGGATGAAAACGTATGAAAACATATGAAAAAGGACAAAACCCTATGAGAAGGGGAAAAACGTGTATAAACATAGTAAATGCATGAAATAATGGGCGAAAACGTGTAAACACTGAGGAAAACATGTAAACCCGTAAGAAAACGTATAAAAACTGAGTAAAAAGGACAAAGACGTAAGAAAACGGATTAAAACGTATCAAAACATATGAAAAGGGAGAAAACCCTATGAGAAGGGGGAAAACGTGTATAAACGGACTAAATCATGAAATAACAGGCGAAAACATGTAAACACTGAGGAAAACATGTAAACCCGTAAGAAAACGTATAAAAACTGAGTAAAAAGGACAAAGACGTAAGAAAATGGATGAAAACATATCAAAACATATGAAAAGGGAGAAAACCCTATGAGAAGGGGGAAAACGTGTATAAATGGAATAAATCATGAAATAACGGGCGAAAACGTGTAAACACTGAGGAAAACATGTAAACCCGTAAGAAAACGTATAAAACTGAGTAAAAAGGACAAAGACGTAAGAAAACGGATGAAAACGTATCAAAACATATGAAAAAGGACAAAACCCTATGAGAAGGGGAAAAACGTGTATAAACATAGTAAATCATGAAATAACCGGCAAAAATGTGTAAACACTGAGGAAAACATGTAAAACCGGAAGAAAACGTATAAAACCTGAGTAAAAAGGACAAAGACGTATGAAAATGGACGAAAACGCACAAGGGTCAGGTTACCGTGCCAAACTTATCTTTACACATACCAAGCCGTTGCAACCCATGCATGACCGGTGATAATGGCTATTTCACATGGTGGGTCATGGATATTAGGTTATAGCTGGTCACATACATTAATAGTATATATAATTCACATGGTGGGTAATGGATATTATGTTATAACTGGGTTACCGTGCCCAACTTATCTATACACCTACCAATTGTCATGTTACGACATGATTCAATCAATACTATATATAATATTATATTATGAAAAACCCATCCAAATTTGAAATTTAAAGCCTAATTTATGTTTCTTAAGTCATAGATGACTAAAAGTAATTTTAGAAAAAATAATTTTATTTTTTTTACTTTTATTTTATTTGTTATGAATTAAAAACAAATTTAAAGTAATTAAATTATTAAAAATATTAAACTGACGAATAAAACACAAGAAAACTTTGCAATAATTACTTAAAGTATTGAAGTTTGAAGGAACAATAAAAGTGAGAAAACAGCTTATATAAATAAGTTGTAATAAGCTTAAAAGGATAAATAAGCTAAAAGGGTAAAAGGTTTGGTTAAATAAATACTATGTAGGAGTATAACCAAAAAAGTCCCAAGGGCAAGTGGTAAGGGTGTGGTGTGTTGAGGCGTTCAAAAGGTTGAGGCTGGTGAGGTCACGGGTTCGAGCCTATGGTTCCCCTTGATTTCCCAGCTTCCCTTTTTATGGTATTAACAAAACTTTTTGATAAGATATGTATAATCAACTTTCCCTCCAATATGCTTGTCAAATATTTTGGTAAATTCCCTCCAATATGACATGAGAAATACTCAGTTTAAGATTGAGCATTTGTTTAACAACATTGCATAAAACATAAGAAATTACAACAAATTCAAATTCATAAAACATGTACAATCATTGCATAATACTAGTATTGTTAGAATACATTGCATAATTTGCATAAGTGACCAAAGTAACATAGATGTCATAACTACCATTAGTAATACTTACATGTTTCTACTTAATTACATGTTCCTAGTAAAGTACCCCCATCAATGTGTGATTCACAACACACATGCAAAAGAAGTTATATACTAAAGATGGGATATGCAAAAAAATTATCAAATGTACTTCCAGAACATGAACAATAAAATCCAGAATTGAGTTAGCAAAGATGAAAAACGGGATAGACATTGTCTTGAAAATCATTTCCATTCACATCAACCTTCAAATGTATAAACTTGAATCTGATCATTTTTTCAAAGTCGAAAGAGCATTCCTTGGCAAACATTCTCCACCTTCCAAACACACTAACAGTTCCAGGCATCTCCGGCTCCTCATTCTCGCACTCCATTGTCATGAAAAACTGAACATCACGATGTTTCATGAGCACCTTACGGTATGGGTGGATAGGATGGTAGAGCAGGAATTCTTCCGGGATTTCCTGCAGTAGTTTCTAGTAAGTAAATATTTTGTTTAAACGACTTGAACAAATGTAAACAATATTTATGAATGGATATATACGTACAAGTTTACCTGGCAGTAGAATTGCTGAAAATCTTTTGTAAAATGAATGCCCTTCACCAATGTGGTCTCGATGTGAAGGCCATTGGCAAATATATTTCATTCGATTGTTATCTACAAAGAATTGTTTTTAATTTTTATTAATAAATAAATGACTGACTATAATAATTTGGAGTATGAAAGTATATCATAACTTTTTACCTCTTTCGGTCTCTAACAAACCAGGCTGAACCATTAGCAAATTGGTGGCACCAAGGAAATGCGCGTCTGTACTTAGACTACCGTCACTTTTGAAGCCGGTAAGCAATAACTCTGTAGCGCGTTTCCTTGTGAAGATGATTGTCATTCCAGCTTCTAAACCCAACACTTCTTCAATGTGGTTCCATCCATCCATGTCTAACTCATACACAACGGCTCCTCCTGCTTGAACAATATTGACATCCAGGCCAAAGTTGATCTCATTTCCGTGGATTCTGATTTGGCGTGCATTACCTACTCCATTAAGGAATGCAGCAGGTAGTGTCTACAAATAATTTTTAATACTAACCTTATTAGTACATAAAAATTAAACATTTATTGAGTTATGAAATCACACATTTGATGTAAGATTAATTAATTATCAATATCTAATACCTGGATCTCATCATAGAAGTCAAAAACACGAGACTTGAACCTTGATAACCGACCAGCATTCATGTTGTACCCACCATATTCTGTTCCGTCCTAATTGTATCCTGTGACATAGAAGCAGTCGTCGCCTTCCTCAACAAAATGCAATGTTCTAACATCCCGATTAAGGTTTGCCAAAGCAAATGCCCTCCATCTTTCACCGGTTAACTGTATGGGGCCGTCAGTTTCAGTCTGCAATGCAACTCTGAAACGAACCCTCTGTGCACTTGTGATGTAGATTGTCCTCCTTCCATGGAAACATGATGTCGCGTACACGGCTGGTAGTTCCTGAATATATTTCAATAACGTATTTGACATTTACTAAATGAACATTTATAGTATATAAATTCATTAAGGCCTATGTGTGCGATTACCTGCGACTCTGGATATGTGTTTGGGTTTAACCTGACAACAAATTCAGCCATGTTTCTGCACAAAAACAGAGCATATGTTAAGGCAACCTATACATTTCCATCCTGACTTGCTAATCAACAGAGCATATGTTAAGGCAACCTATACATTTCCATCCTTACTTGCTAATCAACATTTGCTAATGAAACTCAAATGGATTAACTCGCAAATAGTTTAACATTCGACCTTTAAAGTAATTCTATATATACAAACCAAACCCGACCGAAGCCCACTCATTCCTACATGCAATTACAACCGAACCCGACCGAAACCAACTCATTCCTAAAGGTAATACATTGTTTATACTTGGCAAATATAACTCAAATGATTATCAATTTTATACCAATTTTATACCATTCCTACTGAATTATTTGTGAGTCAAATAACCAATTTTATACCACAACTTCAACCCATTCAATATGTACAATTAGCCCCTAAAGAATCAACAATCTCTCATAAGTTATCTCATAACTAATCAACACAGTTACTATACTTGTCAAATATAACTAACATACTCTTAGATTCTAATTTTCTAGGCTTTAAACTGTTTTTTTATAGGCAACCCTACATGCAGGTTCTTATCATTCAAATATTGATTAAAACCATTTCACAAAATTGAGTTTAAACTTCATTAACATGAATAAAATAGTCAATCAGACCAATAAGTATAATGTAAACTCATGGACACATTATTAACAACTATGTATATATAAATTACTTCAAGCAAGATGCAAAAGAAGGGAAATTAAAAAATTGACTTTGATGTTGATCAAAAATCGAAAAAACCTAACCTGTGGTAGTTGAGATGAGTTGGGGATGACGGTTAGTTTGCCGATGTACTTGTGTGTTTTTGTGAATAGTAATGGTGTGGTAACCAAATGGCCGAATTTGATTTTTAAGTGACATATATTGCGAGATACAATGGCATCATGGCTTCATATACTACACACGCAAAACTTTTTTGGTCTAACTGGTAGATGTATTTTGTTAAAAGATAATAACAAGAATAAATATTAAAAAAATATTAATAAATATTTTTTTATTCAAAATCGGACGTTCACAAACTACAATGATTAAATATAAAACATGTTAATTAAACATTACTACTTGATAATTAAACTACGATACGTAAACATAAAACATCTAAATTAAACTACGAATCAAGAAAACGAATCATCCGACACATAGCCCTCGTGACTTGAAGCACTCGAATCGTCGTCACTCGATGGCACACGGGGCAATCCATTTTGTATTCGCCATGCACAACGACGGTTCTCCGAGCCTGTTTAGCTCTTAAGTACTCCTCACGAGCTCTTCTCTCACGTTCTTCATCTGCTTCAACACGTAACACTTCTTGCATATCTTGGTCATACAGTTCTTCATCAGTCAACGCACGTGCATTGGTTTGTTTTTGTGCTAGAAAGTTTGCCGGTGGATTGTAGTGGGGTGGATTGTTTGCCGTTGGATTGATTGCCGGTGGAAAAAGAAATTCCGGTGGAGTGTTCTGTGGTGAATTGTCATATTGGAATACGGGAAACAGATCTTGTGGTGGATTGTTTTGTGGTAGATTGTCGTATGGGAATACAGGGAAAAGATCTTCGTGTCGGGTGTTGTAAACTGACTCATTATCTGGTGAATCGTTGTGAGACATTGTTTTGAACTTAATAATTTGTGAATTACGTTTTTGTATGTGAATTGTGGTTGCATTGTGATAACCTAGTGATGGCTATTTATAAGGGCATTGTTTGGATTTGAAATATGAATTTACCTCTTTCTTGTTAGAAATTTTAAATTTAAATGTTTGAAATTTAAACGTTTATAGACATGTTTTAAATGAGGTTTTCAAATTTGAATTTACCCAGCTCATATCTTGTTATAAATTTTGAATTAAAAATCGGAAGTTCACAAAATGCAAAATTATTTTTCTTAAGTCATAAATGACTAAAAATAATTTCATTTTTTTGACTTTTATTTTATTTTTTATGAATTAAACACTAATTTAAAGTGATTAAATAATTAAAAATATTAGACTTATAAAGAATACACAAGAAAAAATTTGCAATAAATACTTAAAGTATTGAAGTTTGAAGGATAAATAAAAGTGAGAAAAACAGCTTATTTAAATAAGCTGTAATAAGCTTATTTAAGTAATGAGAAACAAGCTAAAAGGCTAATAGGTGGTTAAAAGAATTAAATAAGAAGGGTATAACGAAAAAGTCCCAAGGGCAGAGATGGTGTTGTGGTTTGTGGTTGAGTTTGAGGTGTAGTTGAGGTCAGGGGTTCGAGTCCTAGTTCACCCCTTTTTGCAATTTTTTTTTCCTTTTTTTTTAAACTTGTTTTGAATCTTTGCTACTAGTTGTTAATCGTGGCTAAAGATATTTTCCCTCCAATATTTTCGTAAAATTTTGTAAAATTTCTTAAAAAAATTGAATGTATTCCCCCCAAAGTTTGCATCAATCCCATTCCAAACTAATCAAAAAAAATAAGAACTCCTCGTATCACATCCACAAATCCCTCTCATATCACCATAAATCCGGTAACCACCACAACTCTCCTGTCATAGACCCATGACTCTCGTCACCACTGGTAAGTATTGTTATGTTCCTTTTGTATACATCGTTATAACAAAATATATAAGTAACCATGTTAAGCGTGTTAGGTAATTCATTATTCCTCCTGGACCCAAACACCCCTTCAACAACTGTTTCATTAGACTTCATGGACATATTAGCATAATTCAACACCAAATTCCATCTTTTAGAAGTCCTAATCATTATTTGGAATGTCTTTTTAAATTTTAAGTTCATCAACTGCTTATTCATGGAACAAGAATTTAGATAGTGAATTGGTAATTCCTCATTTACCCAAACACACCTTTAGGAACTGTTTCATTAGACTTCATCAATTGCAGTTTGATGTTGTCTTCTATAATCAATAACTTGGACTTTCTTTTTAACTTGGCTACAGGGACCACATTTATAAACATGGACAAGTCTTGGATGGGAAGTAATAGGACCGGCAAAGCTTATGTTGATGGAGTAGCAGCCTTTCTTGATTATGCAGTAGACAACTTGCTAATGATAGAGAACATCGACCCACGAGTTAATAAACGACATCTTTTACTTCCATGTCCGTGTACAAATTGTTTAAACCACATAGAGCGTAAAGTGGATGAAGTGCAGTTCCATTTATTCAGTAATGGGATTGATCTAACCTACATAAACTGGACTAAACATGGAGAGAAGGCTGACTCATCAATAAATGACCCAAAACCTGTTAACGATACTATAGAGTTTGTTGACGACACGGATTTTGTTTCAGATATTCCAACAGATGGCCCAGCAACAGTAGAAATGGTTAATGCTACAAAAGATAATTTTGAATCTGAGGATGACCTTGTCAAATTTCAAGAACTATTATTAGATGCAGAGAAGCCTCTTTACGAAGGATGTCCCGACTTCACAAAGATGTCCGCAATAGCTAAACTACTCAACTTGAAGGGTAAGTACGGATGTTCTGATAAGTTCTTTACTGAATTACTAGGATTGTTAAAAAAGATGCTACCTTCTGGTAACGAAATGGTGGAAAAAACTTATCAAGCAAAAAAAATTATGAAGTTGATGGGTTCAGGATACAAAAAGATACATGTATGTATCAACAACTGCATGATTTACTGGAAGGACAGTGACAAGGATTTGACTGCGTGTCGAACTTGTGGGACATCAAGATGGAAGGTGGATAATAAGACACATAAAGTGTACGAAAACATTCCAGCAAAGGTAATGTGGTACTTTCCCATTATACCTAGACTAAAACGACTATTTAAGATAGAAAGTATTTCAGAAAAATTAAGATGGCACGCGACACGAAGGATAACCGATGGTGTGTTATGTCACCCCGCAGATTCACAGGCATGGCGTACCATAGATGAAAACTTCCCCGAAATTGCTGAAGATCCAAGAAATTTACGGCTAGGAATATCGGCTGATGGTGTTGACGTCCACATGGGAAATAGGCATCACAGTGTATGGCCAGTTTTAACTGTCATATACAACCTTCCTCCATGGTTGTGTATGAAAAGAAAGTTTATCAATCTTTCAGTATTAATATCGGGATACCCGGGAAATGATATCGATGTTTTTTTAGAACCGTTGGTTGATGATCTGCAAACCTTATTCGATAAAGGGGTTGATACATATGATGCATCCACAAAAGATACCTTTAAGCTACGTGTTGTTGTGTTATGGACAATAAATGATTACCCTGCACTTGGTACACTATGTGGCTGCCCGTACAGTGGATTCAAAGGTTGTGTGGTATGTGGGAAAGATACAAACTGTGTTTGACTTCCTGCGTCATCCAAACAAAGCTATGTTGGTCACAGACGATATCTACCATATGACCATCCTTTCAGAAGGCAAAGGAAGGCATTTAATGGACAACCAGAATTTCTCTCGGCTCCAAATCCAATGACCGAGGAATAAATATACAACGAGGTACAACATATTGAAAATAAGTGGGGAAAAGGAAAAGGACCAAACAATAATGCATCAGGAAACCAAGAAGATACGAGAGGCGGAGGTGGGAAGATTAAAAAGAAGAATAGAAACACAATAGAAGAAGAGGGGAGTTCAAGCAAAGTAAACGGACAAAACGATGTGTATTGGAAGAAATTCAACATTTGGTACCGAAAACTTCGGTATTGGAGGCATCATTCTGTTCCACATTGTATTGATTTTATGCATGTAGAAAAGAATGTTGTTGAGAGCCTCGTGGGAACTTTGCTACATGTTCCAGGAAAGAAGAAAGATGGACTTAATGCTCGATTGGATCTGGCTGCGTTCGGGGTGAAACAAGAGTTGTTTGCTATGCAAGGACAAGACAGTACAACACTACCTCCAGCATGTTACACATTAACTAATGCTGGAAAAGACATTTTTTGTGAAACATTACAGAACATCAGGGTACCACAAGGCTATTGTTCAAATTTCTCTAGTTTGGTCAGCCTAAAGGATAGGAAGCTCATTGGCCTAAAATCGCATGACTATCACATGCTAATGCAAGATTTCCTGCCCATTGCAATACGTTCAATCATGCACCCACCCACACGATATGCCATTATCAGGTTTTGCTTTTTCTTTAAATCGATATGTAAGAAAGAAATAATATCGCAAGAACTAGATAATATGCAAACCGAACTGGTAGTGACACTTTGCCTACTCGAGAAGTTCTTTCCCCCGTTGTTTTTTGATATTATGATACACTTGACTGTGCACCTAACTAGGGAGGTAAAATTATGTGGTCCAATATGCTTTCGGTGGATGTATCCATTTGAAAGATGTATGAAGGTTATTAAAGGACATGTAAGAAACAGGAATAGACAAGAGGGATGCATTGCTGAGGAGACTATTGCGGAAGAAACAATAGAGTTTTTTAGCGAATATCATAAATCCATGAAAACTATTGGTATCCCACATGATAAACATGAAACTGATGAAAATGAGGAAGGAAACCCATTGTCGGCTGGAAAATCAAGTGAATTTTTTGCGGAACTCTTTCAGAAAGCACATTTGTATGTATTACAGAATACAGATGAAATTGTACCGTATATCGAGCAAGTGTTACTTAACACATGTCTATTTCTTTACTTAAAATGATCTACGAAATATGATAATCAAACATATTGTTTCAGGCGACACAAGCAAGTTTTGAAAAGAGAAAACCCGGGTATACGAATAGCATTACTTGAGAATGAGCACAGTAAATCTTTTGCTAAGTGGTTACACAAAGAGGTACGTAATTAATCTTATGTTATTTATAATTGAGTTTTTATTTTTTATTTTTTTTATTTTTATATTTTTGTGCAAATATGAATATTTTATTAGTCTTCCCAAAATATACATCATAACAAAATTACTTGTAATGAAATTCAGGTTGAGAGAGAGTTGCAAATCGACAAAGAAAGTGTATCCGAAACTGTAAGGTGGATATCATATGGACCACGTGCCAGCTTAGTGAAATACGATGCATATGACATCAATGGGTATACATTTCGTACGAAATCTCATGAAGGCAAAGTTTACCAGAACAGTGGGGTTAGTGTTGAGGCATTAGATCTGCACATATCTAAAGACGTTGCAACCACAAGGCAAGCCTTTTATTATGGGGTTTTGCAAGAGATATGGGAACTAGATTACCGTTACAGGCAAATTCCTCTTTTCAAATGTGATTGGGTTAATCACAGAGGTGGTGTGAAACGCGATACTATTCTTGGGTATACGTTGGTTGACCTGAATAAATTAGGCCACAAGGTTGATCCGTTCATATTAGCCTCACAAGCACGACAAGTGTTTTATGTTCAAGACCAGGTAGATAAAAAATTGTCTATTGTGTTTAAGACACCTCCCAAGAATTACAAAGATAAGTATGACAAAGTCGATGAGGAATTTAGTACCGTCATTCACCAGGACAATGATAACATATTGCCACGTGTGGATCGACGTGACTTGGGTCATGAATCACGAAATGACTACTATCGAACCGACTGTGGAGGTGTTGTTATACGAAAATCCAAGTGAACCATTATATGTAATAAGAGCTTGGGAATAGTTGTGTTATGTTAGGGATGTATGTAATATTGCCTTTATGGCTCACTTTCTTAATAAATTTACCTTAAATATAACCAAAATTGTTTTACCTGTTATTTATGTGTATTTTGTGTGGCCTTTGGTAACATTTAGTCACACAAAACATGCTTTTGGGGTGTCTTTAGTCACATACAACTAACTATAAAGAGACCAAAACTGTGAATAACTGTGACCATATGATGTTTACAAAGTAGTAATGTGTATTTTGGGTGACTATTGATCATCCAATGGCCACATGAATTTTGTTTTGTGTGGTCTTTGGTAGCATTTAGTCACACAAAGCGCTTTTGGGGGTGTATTTAGTCACATACAAGTACACATAAAGTGACCAAAGGTGTTAATAAGTGTGACCATATGATGTTTAAAGTGAAGGAATGTGTATCTTGTGTGGCTATTGATCATCCAATGGCCACATGAATTTCGTTTTTGTGTTGCCTTTCGTAGCATTTAGTCACACAAAGCATGATTTTAGGAGTGTATTTAGTCACATACAACTAACCATCAAGTGACCAAAAGTGTTAATAAGTGTGACCATATGGTGTTGAAAATGAAGGAATGTATGGTTTGTGTGACTATAGATCATCCAATTGCCACATAAATTTTGTTTTTGTGTGGCCTTTACTAACATTTAGTCACACAAAGCTTGTTTTTGGGAGTGTATTTAGTCACATACAACTAACCATCAAGTGACCAAAAGTGTTAATAAGTGTGACCATATGGTGTTGAAAGTGAAGGAATTTATGGTTTGTGTGACTATAGATCATCCAATTGCCACATAAATTTGGTTTTTGTGTGGCCTTTACTAACATTTAGTCACACAAAGCATGTTTTTGGGAGCGTATTTAGTCACATACAACTAACCATCAAGTGACCAAAAGTGTTAATAAGTGTGACCATATGTTGTTTAAAGTGCAGGAATGTGTATTTTGTGTGACTATTGATCATCCACTTGCCAGATGAATTTGGTTTTTGTGTGGCCTTTGGTAACATTTAGTTATACAAAGCATGTTTTTGGGAGTGAATTTAGTCACATACAACTAACCATCAAGTGACCAAAAGTGTTAATAAATGTGACCATATGGTGTTGATAGTGAAGGAATGTATGGTTTGTGTGACTATAGATCATCCAATTGTCACATAAATTTGGTTTTTGTGTGGCCTTTACTAACATTTAGCACATAAAGCATGTTCTTGGGAGTGAATTTAGTTACATACAACTAACCATCAAGTGACCAAAAGTGTTAATAAGTGTGACCATATGCTCTTTAAAGTGAAGGAATATGTATTTTGTGTGACTATTGATCATCCACTTGCCACATGAATTTGGTTTTTGTGTGGCCTTTGGTAACATTTAGTCACAAAAAGCATGATTTTGGGAGTGTATTTAGTCACATACAACTAACCATCAAGTGACCAAAAGTGTTAATAAGTGTGACCATATGCTCTTTAAAGTGAATGAATGTGTATTTTCTATAACTATTGATCATCCACTTGCCACATGAATTGGGTTTTTGTGTGGCCTTTGTTAACATTTAGTCACACAAATCATGTTTTGGCTACACTTAAATAATGTGTGACAAACTGTTTAGTGTGACTATATGTAGTGGATTTTGGCTACACTTAAATAATGTGTGACAAACTGTTTTGTGAGACCGTATATGGCATTTGGTCATACTATTAGAAGCAAATGTGACTATAAGTTTAGTGTGACCATATATGGCATCAAGGTTACTTGTATTTGTCACACGTTCCAAAAGCATATGTGACTAAATGATCTGAAACAAAATCACCAGTTACGTTTAGTCACATAAGGGTCGTTTATGTGGCAATAGAGGTCTTATGGTCACACATTCGAAATTCTCATGTGTGACTAATTCGTAAATGCTGTCAATTTTCCTACCTTCAGCCACACAAATATTTCAATGTGTGGTTGTTCTAAATCGACCATGTGTGACAATAGGTCGTTTTTGTACTAGTGCCCTCAAATTTCAGTTTTTACATAAATAGTCCTTGTGCTTATTTGCTACTACTAAACTACCAAATGGACCCTTTGTACTACTACTCCTTTTACCATTGGCCCAATTCTCACCCAAGCCCACCAAACAAACCAAACCCAAAGTCCATCCCAAGTCCTCCCAGAACTAATAAACCCTACACCCACGTTTTTATCCCTGGTCTTTTGACCAAGTCAAACGTATCCTCTTCTCCCCTACTCCCTCCTTTACCCAACATATCAACCCCCTCCTCCACCCTTTTTCCTGCAACACTCAACCACATCCTCAAAAGCTCCCCCTTTACGTGATACCCCCATTCCACATCATCAATCCTCACCTTTTATTGATCCTACGGCTCTGCTTGACTCCTTGGGCACCAAGATGATCCTAAGGGTGAGATTTCTCCAAAGAAGCACAAGGTGGATTTAAACTTGGACTCTCTCACAACAAAAGCACAAGAGGAAGTGGACAAGAAGGAAGAGGAACCAGTATAAAAAGAAGGCTTATCCCACACTTAGTTTTTTGTCCAATTTCTCATGTATTAGAGGAATTTTGACATTTTATTTTTATTCAACATTTTCCTTTTAATTGTATTTCATTTTCAGTAATGTAAACTTTTCTTTTTAATGAAATTTAGTTTCTTTTAAATTGCTATCCAAAGTTCAATTTTCTCAACTGCTCATGTTTGTTTTCTTCTTCTAAATTGCTTAATTCTTGGTGTTTAATGTTTGTTTCAGCTTCTGTAATCATAGCATTTGCTTATTGGTTTTCTTAGTCAAAAGTTCAACATGTCACCCCACTAAGGGGGTGTTTGGCACAAGGATTTTCTGTGGTCTCAAAACAGTTTTTGCCCATTGTTTAGAGTTAGATTAGTTTTAGTTTAATGCTGGTAGTAGTTTTAGAGTAAACATTAGTTAGTTTCTTGTACTTTTAAAAGCTTTTGATTAGGTTATAATACATTTCTCTTATTAATTGTTTTTATGCTAGATAGCATAGGTTAGATTTAGTTTAAGGTTCTTAGTTGTTTTATTTGATTCTTGTTAGTTCCAATTAGGAGAGTGTTGGTTGTTGATGACTGTAGTTGACCCATTTAAGGTCAAATTTGCATTCTCACCCCATTTTGCACCCAACTGCTATCAGCAGCCTGCTGTTCCTTTCCCACCATCACTTTAGTTAGTTTAAGTTGAAGTTAGATCCCAATTTTAGGTTTTAGAGGTAGATTATCAGTTGTAATTTACTAGTCTCAGCTTATTTCTCATGATTGTGCTTGTTGGTAGCTTAAATCCAAGCCTGTAAATCAGCTCACCATGAGCAGGCCTTCAATTTTCATTATCCCACGGCCATTTGGTTGAACATTTTTAATTTGCTCATTTTCTATCTTCATGACTTGAAAATTGACATAGATCTTCTTTGTCAGCTTGTCTACAAGCTGGTAATTTTATTTTATTTTTAAGAATTTTTTTTTTGTTAGCTTTTTTATGCCCCTAAAATAAGCCACATTAAGACTGTTTGGTTGGTGTCAGTTTGAGCTTGATTCCCTAAGCCTCTTATTTGTATATTAGTGTGTCTTAATCTGTAATTTTTAGTGTTTTTGGAAAGTTTGTTGTTCATGCTTCAAGTTCATGTGCTTATCTGTTATTCTCATGCTTATTTATATGCTTATTTTGGGCCTCCAAGATATGTGCACTGAGTTATGTACACTGACTCATCAGTATACATAAGCCAATTCCAAAAGCTCATATTGAGCTTATCTATGGATCCTCATCTGAGCTACTTGGCATTTTGGAAAGCTCATTCAACCAGCTTGTTGGTTCCATGGTCACTTTGGTCTTATCAGCTTATTTAATAAGCCATTGAGGCCTGCAACTTTTCTCCTTGTGGCCTGCTTGTGTTCAAGGTACTTGAATTTGCTTATTTTCTTATTTTAAGCTTTCCAGTTTTCCCCTTTGCACTTTCTAGCTTATTTTCAGTGTTTCTAGCTTGTTTCATATTTACTTTTACTTTGGTGGTTAGCTTGTAGCTTATCAATAGCTCTTCTAGTTTTAAAAATTCTATTATTAGATAAATGCTTAACTGTTAAGCCATTAAGCTCCTTTAGAGCTTATTTGGCAAATTTATAAAGTTTGTCTTTTCAAAAGCTTTCCATTTTTAGTGTCTAAATAATTTGGTAAAAGAAAAAAATCAAAAATAAAACTTTTGAAAAAAGGTGACAGGAGTAGGATTCGACCCCTTGACCTCCTGGGTACCAAGGATAAAACCAAACCAGGGGTGTGCACCATCTCCCCTAGGTGTGTGTTAGTGTAATTGTTTCCATTTGTTATTTTTATAGTACCACAAGTCCATTTAAGTTTATTTTTGCTTATTAGTTTATTTTCAGCTTATTAATAAGCACTTAGGTCTTTTCTTATATTTTCTAAGCTTCTGCTATATTAAGTTATTTTAATAAAAAGTTTTGTAATTTCTACTGTTCATTTAGTATTTTTTTTTTTAATAATTTAAATTAGTATAATTAGTTAATAATAGTTTTTGATCAATAATAAATAATACAAAAGTCTAAAAAAATATTTTTTATCATTAGGAACGTAGAAATATAATTTTCATACCCGTAGGTTTTGTATTGCTCGTGTTTCACCTTTTTTTTGCGCGTTGACGTTGTTTTTAACGTAAACGCGCGTTTTGTATTTTAAATGCGTTCCTAGGTAATTTGGTTTTACGTTTTCATTAAAATAGGTTATTTTGATCGTTTCCTTTTATATTTCCTTAGTTTAAATCACTCAAACCCATTTCCTGTTCAGAATCACCCGATCACAATCCGTTTTTTATACCATCCACATCTCGTCGGGACATAACGACCCGGGAAAACACTGTACTACCCGGAAGCATTGGTCTAGGGAATTTAACTATATTGACCACATCCATGGTTGACTTTAGTTGACTTCTCTAGCATCAAACCAAAGTGATACAAAGGCAAGTTTTGAATCTTTGGTTTGGGAACTTATTAATGGTCATACCCCCAGTTAGGTAATATTCTGCCTTGGTTTTCGGTGGTTGTTTTTTATGTTTATTTTATTTAATAAGAAAAACGAAAAATGTTTTTGTATTTTTTATATGATAAATATATATACAAAAGAAAAGGAAATATTTTTGTGTTTTACACTTTTTTGAAAACGATAACTTCTTGACTAAGGTTCTACAAGTCACTAATCCTTAAAATCGTAACGATATTGTCGCAACACAACCTCCCCGGCAGCGGCGCCAAATTTTGATAGCGTTTTTGAGAGCGTATCAAATTAATACAAAGTAGACGTAGGTGGAATTTACCAATCAACCTTTAGGAAATGAGAGACTTGTAAAAACTCATGAATACAATATATATGTGATACCGGGTAAGTGATTACCCGGGTCGTGTCCCAACGAGGTGTGATTGGGCGATATCGTGTGAGATTTGGAGATTAAAATGCTTGTAAGGATGTTAAGAGATTATTTGGTATTGTAAAACTACAAGAAATTGCAAATAACGTACAAAAATAAAATAAACGTAAATAAAACATGAATACAAACAAGGAAATGAAAATTAGAACTTAAAAACTACCTAAAAATCTACGGGAATGATAATAGGAAGTAGGGAACCCTAAAACGTAATCTAAAATTAAAAACGTAAAGTTAATTAAAAAAAATGTAGACGCACGAAATAAAACGTGATTTTAATGCTACGCTAATCCTACGGGGGTAAAAGCAATTTTCCTACGTTTTATCTGATAAAAGAAAATTTTGAGAAAAAGAAAAACATTTTTTTGGCTTTTTTTTATAATAATTTAAAAACTAAATGAAAGAAATAAATGATTTAAAAATATAGAGTAACTTAGAAAATTATGAAAATTTTAAGGAAAGTTTATTACACTAAAACGAGGCTAGGAAAAATAAAAAGGTAAAATAAGCAGAAATAAGCAATCCTAAAAGCTGATAAGTTTATAAACTACATAAGAATAATTAGTTAATAAAATAAAAATGGAAAGAATAACTAATAACAACTAAGGGAGCAGTTGGTAGAAGGATGAGTGTGCAGTGTCTGTTTGAGGTGGGAGACCCAGGTTCGACCCTGGGTTTTGCAATTTTTTCTTTTATTATTATTATTATTTTTCAAATCTTTTTGCACAAACTTACAAAGCAAATGAAAATAAGCAATTGTTATCACTAAGACTTTTCCTACAACTAAATACATAAGCAGATAAAAAGGGAATTCATAAGCAGATTACAACAAGCTTAAAAAGGGATGCTAGAAACGCTAAAAGTTATAACAATAAGCTATCTACACTATCCTAATGGGGAAGATAAAGCTAAAGGTATCTAGGGGAAACCTACTAAGCTAAAATAACAGAGAATAAGCAGTAAACATAAGCTAAAAATGCAGAAATAACCAAATCCTAAACTAGGGGTAACTGATGTGTAGGCTTGAATCAGTTCTAATGGGGCTGATTTGGGGCTGAAAATAAGCTGTAAGCAATAAGCAAGAAGTACCAAAAAGCTCACACACCTAAAGTCTAGCTACCAAAGAACATGTATGCAAAGTTTCAGCCAATTTGGGCTTATGTGAGCTTATGAAACAAGCTGAGAGGAGGGGGTTTTGGTCAGGTCAACTGCAGCCCCACAACAGTAGTTCTAAGTGGTGTTTTGGCACCCTAAATAAGTTGTAAAAAGAAATCAGAAAAGGAAAATGAAAATTCTATCATGAAGATAAGCTGGGGAATAACCCATAAACTAAATTCTAGGGCAAAGGGATTAAAACTAAGGAAATAAAAATTAGACAACTAAGTGCTCATGGATTTGTAATAATGGATGCAATAGTTGGGTGAGTGAATTGCAAGCACAAAATTGAGCTACCAAATGAACTTAAGAAGCTAAAATATTCCTAGACTAGATAACCCTACACTATTAACAACTTGTGAAACTGATTGCCAAACCTAAAACCTACCTAAACCTAACTGAATTTTGAATCAAAATGGGGTTGTTACAACAGGTCATGAAAATGGGTTTGGAGGCTTGGATAAGGCAACCAAATAGGTTGTGAAACTAAGTTAAGCTTAGATATGCAAATCCTAAACTACCAGCTACTTGTATGTTTAAGAAAATAAGCTAAATCCAACTTTTGCTCAACTAACATTAGGATCAAACCTAAGCAGATGAGGCAAATAGGGAGCTGAATGCAATGAAGGGAAATGGGTCAAAATGGGCTAGTTCCTAAAAACTTAAACTCAGAACAAGAGAATATGCAATTTTACACTTATTAAAGCAACATTTAACAATCAGAAACACATCTAACCTACTAATTCAAATCTAGGCAGTGTAAACTAATCCTAAACCTTGAAACTTGGGAATTCAAGAGTAAAGCCACAAGACTTATGAGAATAACCAAATTCAACTTTTAACTACTAATATATATTGAATGAAAGCTGTTACAAACTAATTCAAAGAACAATTGTGACCACAATGCTAAAACCAATCTTATACCAAACACTCTTTTGTGGACAGATTATTGAGTTGTGGGCTGCAAAGGTATGATTTAGGACAAGATTTGGATCAAAATGCATTGTACTACATCTAAAAACATTTTCAAAGCAAAAATTTTCAGAGATTCAGTAACTTGCAATAAGTGAAGAAGCTAAAAAAAACTTCTTTTAAATAAACTTGAACTAGTATTAATATGAACAATTTAGTACAACAAAACTATGCTTAAGCTTCTAAACAATGGAACTAAAAGTAATGACTTAAAATTAAACTAAGACTTGAATTTTTAAAAGACTAAACCCTACTTGACTGCCTCTGGAGGGCTTACAAAGAGACCTATTTATAATACTAATGATAGGGTTTCAATTGGCCTCTTGTGCTTCTTGTTGCTTGTGTTTCTTCTGTGAGGGTATTGCTGAGTTGTCCACCTTTTGTGCTTTTCTTCATCAATCTCAGCCCTCGATTGGACTAGAAATCTAGAATCATCTCAACCCTTGATTGGATTTTTTGGCGCCACTTTGTGTTGTGGATGGATGACATGGACTAGTATCTCATGACTTCTTCGTTGGAGGAGGTGAGGAGGGGAGCTTTTGAGGAGGGAATGGTGGAGTGTTGGAGGAGGTTGAGTGGGGGAGGGGGGATGTACGTTGGGTAATGGAGAGAGGTAGAAGAAAGGTAGGTTTGACCTGGTCAACTGACCAGGTATAGAAAACGTGTTTTTATTAGAGCAGGGTATGGGGTGGATTGGGTTATAGTTGGGCCAAGGTTATGGATTGGGTTGTGGTGATGAAGTGTAGGCTTGTGTTTTGGTTTTGGATTGTTTATTATTAAGGGGATCCGTTTGGTTGTAATAGCAAAACACAAGGACCAATTTTGTAATTACCAAAAACTGAGGGGTGGGTTTTGCCATTTTCCAATAGCACTCACAAGGGCCAATCTTGCTAAACTCTAATAATCCAAGGACCCTTATTCATTATTTGCCAAATTCGAATTCCCAGGGACTTGCTTTGCCAAAATTCAAAGTTGAAGGGTCGTTTTTGCCAATTTGTGAAAATTGAACTCCAAGGGTCACAAATGTCATTCCTTGATTCCTGGGGGACTGTTGTTGACTTTTCTTCAAAATAAATCATCCAGGGACCATTTCTGATAGTTTTTGAAAGTACAGGGACCAAACTTGTAAACTTCTGAAACATTTCACCAAAGGACTAATTATGACAACTTATGATTCCCAAAAGACCTTTGTTGATTTTTCTTCCAAAATAAATGCTTAGGGACTGATTTTTTCAAGTTTTGAAAGTTGAGAGACTGAAACTGCCAATTATGCAAAGTTTGTTTGTTTTTCATCTGTTTTCAATCATTTTGCACCTGAAATATATAAAACATAATCCAGGGATATTTTCTATATTTTGAGGTATTTCTGAGTGTTTTTAAATATTTTTCCAGTTCAGATAAGACAAAAATGATGAGTATTTACACACTCATTAACAACAATTATTAAAGAATGGAAATAAACATACCAAAAAACTTTATTTCATTAAAAACATAATAATATTGTTTACAATATCCTTTATCCAAATACTAATCACAGTTATGCATGAAACTACTAGCTAAACGAAGCCCAATGCCATTGGCTAGTTCAGTAAGCTTTTCTTTAGCTAAAGCTTTAGTGAAAGGATCAGCTAAATTTTCATCTGCGTGAACTTTCAGTAGATTAAGTTCACCTATGCGAACTTGTTTTTGAACATAGTGGTACTTCTGTAGAGAATGTCTGGTGCCTCTCATGATTCCAGATTCATTGGCAAATATGATTGCAGCAGAATTTTCACAATACATATTAATAGGTAATTCAATTGAAGGCATAACACCAAGCTCTGAAATGAATTTCCTAATCCAAATGGCCTCCATAGGAGCTTCCGAAGCAGCAATATTCAGCTTCAGTTGCAGACATCGCAATAGTATTCTGCTTCTGGCTCTTCCAATATACTGCTCCTCCATTTATAACAAATACATGACCCGTCTGAGACTTCGCATCATCTTTGTCACATTGCCAGGACGCATCACAGAAACCTACAACATCAAGTTCTGTAGCTGGATTTCCACCATACACTAAAAACATATCTTTAGGACTTCTTAAATACTTAAGAATATGTTTAACAACAATCCAATGTTTTTCACCTGGATTCTGTTGAAATTGTCTGATGATGTTTTGAGCATACGCTACATCTCGCCTAGTGCATCTCAGTGAATACATAATAGATTCTACAGCCGAACCATAAGGAACTTTGCTTATGCGTGCCACCTCAGCCGGTGTTGAATCACATAACTCATAACTTAAGCCATGTTTCACTTTCATTGGCAAATATCCTTTCTTAGAATTTTGCATATTGAATCTCTTCAATATTTTGTCAATGTAAGCACTTTGACTTAATCCAATTAACTGCCTTGATCTATCTCTATAAATCATGATTCCCAAAATATATGCAGCTTCTCCTAAATCCTTCATAGAAAAACACTTTCCAAGATATGCCTTAACTTTTTGCAAATTTGGAATGTCTTTTCCCATGATTAATATGTCATCAACATATAGGATAAGGAAAATTACATCACTCCCACTAGCTTTGTGATATACACATGGCTCATCGAGATTCTGAGTAAATCCAAACTTTTTAATCTCATCATCAAATCTCTTGTTCCATTGTCGTGATACTTGCTTCAATCCATAAATGGATCTTTGAAGTTTGCATACACATTTTGGAAAGTTTGGATTCACAAACCCTTCAGGTTGCGCCATATAGATGTCTTCATCTAGGCAACCATTTAAGAAAGCGGTTTTTACATCCATTTTCCAAATCTCATAGTCATAATACACTACTAGCCTGAAAGAGAGTTCAATAAAAATGATTGACACTTGAATTTAAGGTGAAGACTTTTTCCCCTAATCCATCCATGAATATACTTTTTCACTGCTATAGCTATGAGAATCCTAATAGCTTTAATGTCTTACAGGAGAGAAAGTCTTCTCGTAATCGATCCCAAAAGTTTGAATAAAACCTTTAGCAACCAGACGAGCCATATAGGTGTGTACATTGCCATCCATGTCGGTTTTCTTCTTGAAGAGCCACTTACTCCCAACTACCTTGGTATTAGGAGGAAGGTCTACTTCAATCCAGACTTCGTTATCTTTCATGTATTGCATTTCCCCTTTCATTACAACTACCCATTTATCCTTTTCAGGACTATCAATAGCAGCTCTATAACTAGTAGGTTCATTAAGATCCCCTAGTATAGTTTCCTCACATTCTACGTTAAGACATAGACGGTCAGGTGCAGGTACAGTTCTAAGAGACTTACGAATGGGAACAACTTCCGGTGGAGGACACAGACTTTTAGGTTCTTCAGGAAGTACGCTAGTGTTTTCAGAAGGTAATGCATCATCTTGATCATCTTCCAGATCATAGATTCTCCCACTGACTTCTTGAGATATTAAATCTTTTTCAAGAAAGTCTCCATACCTAGCAACAAATAAAGTAGTAACCCATTGTTTTCTTTGGGTATCCTACAAAGGTGCACTTTAAAGATCTCTATTAGAGTTTATCTGCTGAGTCACGTTTAACATACGCCTTGTGATAAGGATTTATTTGATGCATTTTTAGGGGGTCATTTAAGCCCTAAGTCATGAATTTATGATCAAATATTGACTCAAATCGTTTCTTTTCTCATTTTAGGTACTTGGGACGTGATTTCTGGAATGTGGAGCATTTTGGACGTTTTTAGGCTCAAGAATGAAGAAACAAGAAAATCAAGAAAAAGTCAAGATTTACACCTGACGACATCAGGCTTGGATGATGACGCTGTCACTTGAAGATTTAAATTGGTGGAATTTAACACGTGACGCCCCAGAAAGAATTTGAAGGTTTGCACCTGATGGCGTCAGGTGCAATTGAAGTGAGGACGTCTGGCTTTAACTTATAACGAGACGGCCTAGAAGACTTTGAGAGTGACGGCGTCAGGGTTGAACCTGACGATGTCAGAGGTTAAAGAGTTACGACGTCAGAATGATGACTTACATACGAAGATACCCTAGTGACACCATCACAAGTTGATCAAGACTACCACAACATGCGCACGAAGTAGTTGATACTGGTTTGGCCATAAAATCTTCATACGAACTCGGATTTAGGTGATTCAAAAGCGCGCGCGAAGAGGACAAAAAGATCTATAATTTGATGAAAAAAATGGTGCTAACGCCATCACTTGTACGGGCTGACGCCGTCAGGCTTTGCCGACAGAAAATCTGCCTATAAATACAACCTTATAACTTCACTTTTTGTAAGCCCCCAACCCTAAGTCCGATTTTAGGGTTAGGGTAGGTGTTTTTCCAGCAACTTAAATGGTTTCAATCACTCCATAAACATTGTCGAAAACTAGAAGGGGGGTTGAATAGTTTACCGCTTTTTAACTTGATTATCTTTTAAAAACTTTACGTTTGTTTAAAGATATAAACTCAAATTACTTGTTTGATTCTTTGAAAAGCTTTACGTGTAGTTAACAATTCTAACTAAAGACAATATGTAATAAGCAAAGACAAAGAAAGAAATGATCAAACCACAACACGATTGTTTATCGTGGTTCGGCTACAAGGACTCTTTTTCCTTGCCCTACATCCATGCCCCGAGTTTCCAACTCGAGAGTTATAAGCACTAATCAACAAGCTCCTTTCCCGGTGGAGAAACCTTTACAACGTCGCTTACACTTTTACCGACACTAAGCTAGATGTCGAGTTCTTTTACAAGGGTACAACCACTCCCATCGTTGCTTACACTTTTACCGACACTAAGCTAGATGTCGAGTTCTTTTATAAGGGTACAACCACTCCCGTTAGTTCTTTTACAAGGGTAAAACAACTCCCGTCACACTTTGTATTTTCAGGCCTAAAATACTAACCGATCACTTCTACACACAATACAAATGAAGTATAAACTACTAAAGCTTATCCATAACAAAGCTAACAAGTATTGCAACTTTAGAGTTGAAACTTGTAACTTCTTGGATGAACTTGTGAACTCCCTTGCTACATAAGAGGAGCACACAAGTCAAATGTTACTGAGTTAGTTGAAAGAATATGTGAAATATATGTCCTAAAGTGATGGATGAAAATTAGCAAGTGGCTTGGTATTTATAGCAAAACAAACAGTAGGTCTGGCGGATACGGTGGAACCCTCAGATGGGTTCCGCCCGTGTACCCCCAGGGTTCCGCCAGGCTTGCAGTTGGTTTTGCAATAAATCATTCAAACCAACCAAGGTCACATCAAATAAAAACTAGTCAAACACAAACTTGTGTAAGAAAACTTATGGCTAGTCAAACACACAATCTTTCCTTAAATGTATATTGACAAACTTACCATAAATGTGATGTGACATTTCTATTTTAAGAAACAATGTTTTGCTTAAAAAGAAATGTAAACCTAGTTATACAAGACTTAAAACTAAAGTGATGTTTTACTACAATCTAAAGTTTGTACTTTGTCATTAACAAAACTTAGCAAAGATCGTTAACATATAAATAACGTTTTTAGGCGATATTTGTATTAACAATCTCCCCCTTTTTGTTGATGACAAAACATAAACTTTATTTATAAGTAAGCCACTATTTTTAGTGTTAAGTCTTATAAAGTTTGTATTAAAACTTGTTTTACGAAAAAGATGCGATATGATATGCAAGAGTTAGAGATGAAAACAAGTTTAATATAACTTCTCCCCCTTTTTGTCGAAACAAAAAAAAGAGTAGCGAAGCGGAATGATGCATGAGCTCCCCCTTGGACAATACTCCCCCTAAATGGAGTGCCAAGATAGGAGACATGGATTTTGAACCTATAAAGAAAAGGTTAGTTGCCTCATATGACAAGTGTAGAACTAGTCATGAAATCTCTTGTTGTCTAAACACAAATAAGATTTGCGAAGCGGATTAGTTCAATTCTCATGCTCCCCCTTGAATAATACTCCCCTAACTCAGAGTATCAAGGAAGGGAAACATGGATTATGATCCTACAAAAGAGAGTTAGTTTCTAAAACACGAGATATGCAAGTTACCATAACAAGGTATAGTGCAATCACAATACTTAAATGGTCAATCAAACAAAGCATAACTCATAGTAGGATAAAATTCATTTTATGTAAAATTTGACTTTTTAGAAAATCAATGACAAGAAATGATGTGGATACCATCCTACTTCTAAAAAAAAGAAAAATAAAAAGAAACTAAGAATATAAAATCCTACATCTATGAAAGGAAACCATCATTTTCCTTAATGAGAAACATTTTCCAAAAACAAGGCTAAGGTTGTTTGAGGATGAAAATGTGTGTTGGAGGATGTAGCGGGTTTTGTTTTTACTGTGGTGGAGGTGAAATGCATTTGGTTTGTTGGTTTGTGTTTTTGGGGTTCAACGGATGGGATTGGAGACTCTAGACTTGAGGAGGGCGAGACAAAGACTCTAGACGGTCCAAAATGTGGTTTAGGATAAACCTCATTTCTTCGGTTAGCATGCAAATGTCCGTTTGACACCCTTCACTAATGTGAGCGGTTCTTTCGCAATGTCCGCAATTATGGCGGGGAAAGTTTGCTGGAAGAGAGATTTGATTTGTTGGTGGTGGACGGTTTGAACTTGAAGGAGCAAATGTGGATGGTTGAGAGGTGTTTTTGGTTCCTTCACTAAATGAGTGTCAATCTCATCATTAAGGTTTGGAGATTTTTCCCAAATGGATGCTTCTATTTTCTTATACGAAGGAAATAGAGATTCAAAGTGTTGGGAATGCTCTTGTGGTGGTGGTTATTGTTTGTGTGGTGGTTCTTGTTGTGGTTGTTCTTGTTGTGGTGGTTGTTGTTGTTGTGGTTGTTGATTTTGAACAAAATGGCGGAAGCTTGGTTCTCCAGAAGGATTACCATGAAGGTCTTTGTAAATTGGGTGAAACACAAATGATTGTGAGTGTGTATGACCTTGATCATTTGGAAAAATTGATGGTCTAGCATAACGGTAAGCCAACCGTTCTACCAATGATGGTTGATGGGGTTCATCATCTAATTGCTCACTAGGTTGTTGTTGGGTTTCCATTTGAGCAATGGTGTCAAAGAGTGACAAGGATGGTGGGCTTGATGATTTAGATGATAGATCTTATAATTGTTTCCAAATAGGGTAGTGGTGATGTTGGTGGTGTATGAAAAAGTTCCATTGGTGTAAGTGTTAGTGATTGAGGTGATGGAGTTTTTATGGTTGAGTTTGTTGAGAAGGTGATGTTGAATCACTTGAAGGTCTAGTTGGTGACAGAATAGTGGCTATGTTGGTGTTGCAATGTGTTGGAGAGGGTGTTGAAGTAGCAAGATTAAGCAAATCTTGAATAGTGATCACATTGGTATTGCAAGGTGTTGAGGATGGTTTTGAGGTAGTAAGGTTAAGGAAATCTTGGATAGGTGAAGAGATGTCAAGTGATGCATCACTTGATGATGATGAGCTTGATTTGATGGTTCTGTTGAAGCAACACGGTTTTACACTAATCCTAGTGGTTTTTGCAAGGGATTTTGATGATTCGGATGAGGTGTTTGATTTAGTCATTTCAAAAGTGAGGTTTTGAAGCTTTAAGAGAAGGGATTTTGATGGTGATGGTGTGATTTGAAGTATTGCAAAATTGACAAATTTATAGAGTGGAAGAGATGTTGGAAGGGGTGTTTGGATTTGAGGTTTTACCATACAAATGTTGAGGTTTCTAATGATTTAGAAAATTTCCAAGAACATGTCAAATAATTGGATGTCAATCCAATGGAATTGGGTGGAGTGAAAGACCAACTTATGCACTCAATGCTTTGTGATCATGGGAAGTGATTTGGTTGAAAATGTTCCAATGGTTTGAAGGATCCTTTAAAGGGTTCCTTGGGTTAGTTATGTTTGAATTTGAATTTTTAGCGGGAAGTGACTTCCTAATTGTTTTAGTGAGTGAGAGTTGTTCTAATATGGTTATTGGAGGTAAGGGAAGATGCTTCTCACTAAAGAAAAGGATTTGACATTTTACACCTTTTAAAATTTAGAAAAATGACAAAAATTTTCTGCAGGTGACTGGCGGAACCCTCGCGAAACACAGGCGGAACCCTGTTTTGGGTTCCGTCTGGTCCGTTGGGCCAAAACTGGGTTACCCAGAATTTACACTGGCGGAACCCATTTGAGGGTGCCGCCAGATCCGCCAGGCCTGAAAAACAAGGCAGTCCACTATTTTGACCCGCGAGACGATTTTCAAATTTTTCGAAAACTCTTAAAAATGAAAATTTATTATATGTCTGATTAGGAAATGCAAAAATTGGACATGTAGACATTCATATCATAGGACTTTGACTGGGGGCTAGCGATTTTCACTAAACTTAGTGAAATATTCCATAAGCATAAAAAATTGACAAACACTCCAAATATTGTCAATATGCATAAAGGCTCATTCAAAACATAATCCGACAAAAGTAATAAAGCATGAAAGTGAAAAACAATACAAATCACATAGTTTAACACATACAAAGTTATAAACCCTTCATAAGCCAAACACTCCTTAATCACACATCTCACAACCGGTCTATCTTCTTATTGAGCTTTCTTAGGTACCTTCCAAAGCACTTGAAAATTCCTTTGGTTTGCTTGAATTTTTCGGATGCATTGCTAATGACGGGGAGTTCTTGAAGGTAGTCTAAAGGGGGTAGCTTAGAGTTAGGAAGTTTATCGTCATCGCTCATATCGGATGATGATGATGATGGTGAGGGTGAGCGAGTACGCTTGCCCTTTGCTTTGAAGACCCTTTTATCACTTAGAGGGACGAAAATGTGAGGAACGAGAGAATAGTCAGGGCATATTCCCTTATCATTAGGAGGAAT
Source organism: Artemisia argyi (assembly GCA_030686995.1). NCBI lineage: Eukaryota > Viridiplantae > Streptophyta > Magnoliopsida > Asterales > Asteraceae > Artemisia > Artemisia argyi. The sequence continues at coordinate 149,448,023 of CM060681.1, forward strand.
GGGTGAGATTGCTCTAAAGAGGCGGGTGAGAAGCATTCCATAAGGAAGAGCGGTTGTTCCTACCAAGGGTATGTCGGCCATTCTTTTGGCTAGGTAATAAGCTAGGTTAAAAGGTTGACCGGTGGAAATGCTATAGAGCATGTAGCTAAGACATGTGTTGACATGATCTCTATTTCCTATGGAACTTATAACGTTGGCTCTAAGAATTTCTTCCCATTTCTTAAATTGAGGTTTAAGCTCATTGAGTTCCATACCAAAAGGGTCCTTATCTACCTCATTACCCGAACGATTCTTCTTAGTTGTTGAGGTCCTAACAAAGAGATGCTCACGAATTACTTCCTTATTAGCAAGAGGAGTGTCGTATGGATGATAACGCTCAACAGAATCAAGACTAGAAAGGGGCCACTTATCCGTGTAGAGACATGTACCAACATTAGGGATACCAAGAATTGTTGCAAAATCTTTCAAGGGTATGATGTTTGATATTTGATTTGTTGTAAAGGTTAGTGAGAACTCACCATCGTCATCGAAGAAAAGGCTTATGGTTGCATAGAATTCTAAGATGAACCTAGGACAAATTTGCTCATCTATATCTAGGAGGCAATCAAAGTTGATTGCGGCAAAGTTTTGGCGAATAGAAGTTCCTTTTAGTAAGGATGGATCAATGGTTCTTCCTTCATGAACGTAGCGTTTTTCTAGACTCTTAAAGGTTTCAACTTGATCTTTAGTAAGGCCTTTGGTCCTATGGTGTTTGGGTAAGTACTTAAGAGTTTCCTTGTGATCGGAGAATGTTGCTGGAGGCATGTTGATTCCTAGAAAACACAAAATTTTATGTTAACGACTTTAAACAATGTGGATGTTCTAATGTGTTCCTATATGCAAACAATGTGGAGACTTGGTTATCTTGACTCATTTTGATGCCTAAATTGTTTTGTTATGCAAATTTTGTTATAAAAACAAAAGATAACCAAAACGCTCCTAATTGAATGTGTCTTCGATTGAATTAACCCAAAAATACATATTAGTTATGTATCCCCTTTAGCATTCAAGAGACAATATGCAAGTGATGTTTCAATGACGTTTTTCATTTGTTTTAACAATGTGGTGAAGAGTTATGTCCTAGTTGTGGATGGTAATTTTTGAAAGACAATGCACTTGGTATGTTTGGCAAATCAAAATAACAAGAAAAAGGATTCAATTCTTAACTAATGGAAGACATGATTGGTTAGCAACCAAGTTTTTCATGAATCAAAAAGTTCTATGTATAAACCCTAAGATTCTAGTTAATGAATGTAAATGAAAATGTTATACTTGAATCAAAAATGCAATTATGATTAGAACACTTACAAAGTTGATTGGATTTGAAGAGGTTAGAGTGAAAGCCCTAAATTTTGTATCGTTATGTGTTTTTGATAGGGTGATGGCTGTTTGAAAAGTGAATGATTAAGTTAAGAGGGTGTTTGGTTTTGAATTTGAAATAAAACTTGCTGCAGATTTGGCGGACCAGGCGGAACCAAAGGGAGAGTTCCGCCCGTTTGGTCTCAGGGTTCCGTGGGTACTGCAGATGAAAAATTAAAAAGGTTTTGTCTTGATTTTTGTGGTTTTATCCTAATGTTCAAAACTAAGGTTTTAGGTTTCATAAGTCCTAAACTAGGTCTAGAAAAGTTGAATGATCCTAATCCAAGAGGTTTTGAAAGAGTGTCTACCAATGTGGTTATTGTAATGGACGTTATTGGTTGAGATGTTCCTCAATGAACATTTTTACCAATGCTATGACGATGAATCACACTATGTAATTCTAAGAGCATAATGGATTGGATTGACGCTGACGTTGACGCTTCCTTTGTTGAAATGAGGGATTTCGTTGTTGACGTGAGTTTGCTTGATCTCAAGGAGTTTGTTGACATGCTTTTTTGTCCAATGCCGTTTTGAGAGCTTTAAGCTTCTTTGAGAATCATTTGGTAAGAAAGCATAAAAGTGCAAGTACAACTTGTGCTTTTTCTCTTATCTTAATCACCGTCATAATTCAACTTGGTGTACACTTATGGTTTCTATTCCCGTTCCTTTAGGATACCAAAATCCTTGTGTAGTATCTTTTGACGTATCCAAACACTCTCTTCCAAAAGAGATGTTTTAGAACCTTTTCTAAAACGAGCACATAGATAAGCACCAAACATAATGTTGAATCTAATTGTTATGAGAACAAGTAGTCTTCCAAACATTTCTCTGCATTTAGTTTTACCTACGGATTTACTAATCTCATTCTTGATAAGTCATCAATAACTTAACCATTGAGAACAAGATAGTAACCAGGAATGTCTTTAAGTTAAAATCCCTTGCTTTTGGGGCTTGCTTTTATTATCAAAAAGTCTTTCAAATATTGACACTATAATCACTTGATTACTTTGAAAGATCTATTTTGTTTCACTAGTTGTTTTACTCTAAATTCCAAAAACTGTTTTTGTTGAATTTGTTTAGACACAACTATGACCTACGAATCAAGTTTTATAACTTATGTCAATTTTACTTGATTCAATGTTTGACTCAAGGTGAGAAGATGTTATTTTGAACCTTTATCCTTAATGTTTTACACAACATACTTGTCTTGCCATCATTGGACTTTCGACTAAGTCATCATCTACCAAAGATGATATCTTAGAAGGAGGTGATCTCTCGTTAAATGTTATATTCAACGACTCCTCGACTCTTTGGGTCTCCTTACTTAAGATACTATGAACTTTATTCGTTTTTAAAAAGTCCAAGACGTACAACATCATAAGACTAAGTGTCACATTTGATGTGTAAATCCTAGATGTTGAAAACTCATTTTCTTCCACACATCCTAATGTATGCTAATGTGATTTATTTCACCTTGTGTGTTTTATGTGAAATTATCATAAAAGAGTGGTTGAAGTAAAACACAATTTAAGACCCAAAGTATGGTGTTTAAGAATGTTGTTTTACAAAGGTTTGTTTTGCAAGCATCACAAAAGTGTTAGACATTTTATCACTTAGGAAATTCTTAGTTAGCTCACTTGTAAGCAAGAGTTGAGTGAGACTCACTCAATAGTTTCTCGTATTTATCTCTTGACGGTTAAAGAACCGAAACACCTTATATCTCCTACTAGTACTAATGACGAAATTCCTTGTCGCAGAGAATCTAATCTTTGTTATTACTAATAGCGCGTAAACACTTTAGAATACTACTAATAACACATACTACAACACATAATGCTAGAAACAAGAGACAATCAAAGTCAAGTTGAAGTAATGCGTACCTTTTAAATTGCATAGAGATGCTATCAAGAGGATAAACACAAAGCGTAAAATCTTGGTTTGACGACACGCTTGGAAACTCAATTACTCATGTATCCAAGAAGGTTAGATAATCATATAAAAGCATAGAACATGATATTCTTAATCCTTTTATTATGAGTTTCTATTAGAGATTAAATTATCTCTAAATCTCTCTTCTAGGTTTAACAAATTTTACTTGCTTTGTTTTACTAGTTGATGGTGTTTTTTAGTTAAATCCTAATCCGGTTTTATCTTTAAACAACCTTTGACTCCTCAACAATCTTTCAAGAGATTTTGAGCTTTCATCAAATTTAGCTAACATTTTTCCTTTCTCATTTTGCTTCTTAATCTCATGTTTGTAATCTAGACATAATTTACATTCTAGATCAATTTCAACATTACTCTCAAGTCTAGACATTTTATCTTCTAACAAGATTTCCTTTTCAAAGTTATTCACAAAAGATTTTGAAGACTCATTGTTAAAGATAGTTTTTAGGTTCATGTTACCTAAAATTTTAGACTCATTATCTAATTTAGAAAATTCTAAGATAAATGTGTCAAAGCAAAAATGTTTGGTTTCAACATGTACCTCGCTTGTTGTTTCAATAAATTGACAATCACCCACCGGATCATTGTCTTCGTCTACATCCGTTTCATTCCATGATTCGCAAGCAAGTTCATCAAGACACACGTACTCATCTTCACTTGTACCTTCATTTAAAACATTTAAACTAGAAGCACATGTATTAACTTCTACTAAGTGTCTATCTATTAGTTTTTCTAAAACTTCTAATTCATATGTAAGATCTAATTGATCATCTTTGACTTGACATATTTCTTGATGAAAGTTGATTATATTTTTCCAAATATCATTAGCCGTTTGACAAAAATACATTCTTTCATATTCAATTCTCGGTAAAGCTTTATAAATCATTAATTTAGCTTTAGTATTTTTATCAAACTTAACATAATCATTTTGATTTTCAAAACTTGTTTTCGTTGATTTGAAATCACCAATAGAAATAATATGCCAAAGATCTTGATCAATTGATTTCACATAGTTTTCAAATATACTTTTCCATTCAAGGAAGTTTTCTTTTTCAAATAGCGGTGGGTTTTGAATAGGTTGCCCTTCTTTGAGATTTTCAAAATCCATGGATCGATCCAAGTTTTAAAATACAATATATTTTAAAGATCTTGAATAACGTAGCTCCAGATGCCAATTATGAAAAACTAGAAGGGGGTTGAATAGTTTACCCCTTTTTAACTTGATTATCTTTTAAAAACTTTACGTTTGTTTAAAGATATAAACTCAAATTACTTGTTTGATTCTTTGAAAAGCTTTACGTGTAGTTAACAATTCTAACTAAAGACAATATGTAATAAGCAAAGACAAAGAAAGAAACGATCAAACCACAACACGATTGTTTATCGTGGTTCGGCTACAAGGACTCTTTTTCCTTGCCATACATCCACGCCCCGAGTTTCCAACTCGAGAGTTATAAGCACTAATCAACAAGCTCCTTTCCCGGTGGAGAAACCTTTACAACGTCGCTTACACTTTTACCGATACTAAGCTAGATGTCGAGTTCTTTTACAAGGGTACAACCACTCCCGTTAGTTCTTTTACAAGGGTACAACAACTCCCGTCACACTTTGTATTTTCAGGCCTAAAATACTAACCGATCACTTCTACACACAATACAAATGAAGTATAAACTACCAAAGCTTATACATAACAAAGCTAACAAGTCTTGCAACTTTAGAGTTGAAACTTGTAACTTCTTGGATGAACTTATGAACTCCCTTGCTACATAAGAGGATCACACAAGTCAAATGTTACTGAGTTAGTTGAAAGAATATGTGAAATATATGTCCTAAAGTGATTGATGAAAATTAGCAAGTGGCTTGATATTTATAACAAAACAAACAGTAGGTCTGACGGATACGGGGGAACCCTCAGATGGGTTCCGCCCGTATACCCCCAGGGTTCCGCCAGGCTTGCAGTTGGTTTTGCAATAAATCATTCTAACCAACCAAGGTCACATCAAATAAAAACTAGTCAAACACAAACTTGTGTAAAAAGACTTATGGCTAGTCAAACACACAATCTTTCCTTAAATGTATATTGACAAACTTACCATAAATTTAAGAAACAATGTTTTGCTTAAAAAGAAATATAAACCTAGTTATACAAGACTTAAAACTAAAGTGATGTTTTACTACAATCTAAAGTTTGTACTTTGTCATTAACAAAACTTAGCAAAGATCGTTAACATATAAATAACGTTTTTAGGCGATATTTGTATTAACAAACATCTTGTATTGGTTTGTTGATTCTATCTTAATTATGTACCTTTTCGTAATTCTTCAAATCAAGAACCATAATTAGGGTTTATAGGATTATAAGAATTACCCCTTACCATTTTGTAATTCAATCCTAGAATATAACCAATAGTGTGGTTATATCACATTCTTGTACACATGTACTAAATCAAGTTAAAGTTATGCAAGTAATTGAAAACACAATACACTTTGATGATCAAAAAATCAACACCCTAATTACAAAAGGGTGTTCGATCGGTTTTGGAACAAAGAAAAGGAGAGGAAAACTTCAAGGTATTGTTTACAAGAGATAAGAAACAAATAACCTTGAGTTTGTATTTATACTAGAGTTTACTTGGAGATCAAGCAACTAAGGAGGTGCCCCCTTACTGCCGGTCGGTTATAGCAATCCCTAAGGGATTCTAGAACCTTCTTGACTTACGAAAAACTCATACATATCACTTTCCTTTTATTCGTCTAACGGTCGTTAGCTATTATCCGTTAAATACTAACGGTCGTTAAGTGTTTCGTGTAATTAATAATTAACATAACTTTATATTTAATTATTAATCTTTAACTTTCATACGTAAGTGTGCAAACCCGTGATCTCGAGTTCGATCCTAACACACCATATATTATTTCATGTCCATAAATCTAACAACAATATCTTCTTGTAACATTATATTGTAATCTTCTTTTTTTAGCTTCTTGCTAGTTTAATAAAATTGCCGTTCAAAAAAAATGTTGTGCGACTTACTTTAGGAAATAAAAGGATGCCAAATCAGACGCAGACCTATGCCAAATACAATTTCCATGTTTGCTCTCTGAATTTACATGTATGGGGGTATGAGGTTATCCCTATTGTTAGGAAAAGATATGAAATTCCTAAACCATCTTTTAGTATGTTAGAAATTGGGAGTGTGTGGGTGGTAATAATCCGGATAAATGATCTGAATCGTGCAGAAATCAATTTCAGATTGAAGTATTTCGACCCTATATGCCTTGGTTATCACAAAATCCTCAATTGGATAAGATAGAGAACAACACTTTGTTTCTAAGACATGAGAAATCAAAGCAATCACTAGTACAATCGAGGCTTTCCCCGGCGACTTTTTTAAGCCCTTTCCGTCGACATGTCGACGGAATCATACGTTACCGTCGACATGTCGACGGTACCACATTGACGGCTGTGCTTCGACGGGAACAGTGTTCCCGTCGACAATCACCGTCGACACTGTGGGTCCAACGTCGTTTTCCGTCAAAGAAATTTGGTGTCCGTCAAAATCTTCCCGGCGACATGTCGACGGTACCATATAAATAATTAATGTTTTAATTAGTTGATTATAATTATGGTTTATATGATACCGTCGACATGTCGACAGTACCATTAAAACAAAAGAATTGTTTTTAATATAATTCCGTCGACATGTCGACGGTATCATTAAATAACTAATAATTATGTTTCAATGATGCCGTCGACATGTCGACGGTATCATTATTAACACCCTGCTAACAGCAGGCTACAAATATTGCAATTTTCCAGATTTTTTCCGGATTTTCCGGAAAAAATCTACCAAAACTATAACATTACAAGCACCTATAACTACTCAATATCAACATGTCCTAAACGTATAACTCGCCATCGGCTATAACACTTGCAAAATATCGCTAAACACCCTCAAAATGAATAAAAACATATAAAGTCTACAAAACGGGGTGTGGTAATGTCTAAACCTAGCTACCATATCCACAAATGTTTTAATATCCGCGACGTTCAAGTCGCCAAAAGGTTAAACTATACAATACTAACATATGGGTCGCCAAAATATTGTTTCAAGTATAAGTACAACACAAAATACCCAAGTTTGTACCTCTACATCCAAAATCACTCGTGATCATCAGTAGGACCCTCATCATCGCCAGAACCATCCTCATCGTCTCTACGACTCCCGCTCCCTCCAGCTGAGCCACTACCTTCAACGCCACTGCCTGAGCCATCCACGTGCTGAGAACCCGCCTGACTAACATACTCGTTCCATCGCGGGTTGGAGGAGATAAAACCTGTGATCAAAGCAATCTCCGCCTTCAACTTCTTATGCTCTTCAGCTTCTCGAAGGCGATTCTCCTCGACCTCAGCAATCTTCTTCTCGGCCTCAGCAAGATTTTTCTCCATCTCAGCGTATTCTGAAAATGAAACAATCAAAATTAAAAAACATCTATTGCAATACTTAATTTGAGTCATGATCGAGTAATCTATAATTAATATATTATCAAACTGTACATACCTGGAGGTGGAGGCAGGGTGTATGGTAACGGTGGCCTGGAGAGCCCGGGTACGACCCTACCCCGTCCGGCGATGTGGCCCCGCTGCTTGCCCTTCAAAACCTTAGCAAGTATCTGCTCCTCCGTGTACGCCACCCCTTCCGGCGTATTCGCTCTCAGATCTCGCAGCCGGACCATCTCTTCCCATTTATATATATATATATATATATATATATATATATATATATATATATATATATATATATATATATATATATATATATATAAAAAATAAATAAATAAATAATAAATTAAAAAAAAAAAAAAAGATACTTACATATTGAACATGAGCCTCATCCTGCAACCACATACCATCACTGTCGCAGTGTGTGTCGTAAAACGACTGGATGAGGGACGGGTATTTTTTGTCCTTGTTGTTCAGAAACTGTATATACACATGCATATGTATAAGATGAAACAAATTAAAAATGGCAAATCAAACACCATATTTATTTTAATTAAACTTAAATACTTTTATAAAATCAAAATTAATTACTTTTATATAATTATAATTAAATAATTTTATAAAAATAAAATACTTGTATAAAAATAAATGTGTCTTACGTAGTCATGGCGAATAGCGGCCAATGACTTGGAACCGTGGCGGCTGTACACCTTCAACTTCTTTCGATTCTCCTTGTTCACAGCAGCACGCTTCAGGGTCTTCTCATTCATGTAAAACTTGATTTGCTCCTCCCACACAGATGGCTCGACGTTCGGAGGAGGGTTTCTTCGTATCTCATCCACTTTTTCAGGCCCACCCTCCCCGTCGAAGTAAACCCTCTTCATCGAGCCCTTGTTGTCGGAGTAGACCTTAGCAATGTACGCATTGAGGCCCGCCGAAATGGTTTTCCAATGGGGTGAGTTCGTGTTGGTCTGCAAGTCGAAGAATTCCTGCAAACAAATTTAAACAAATATACACAATTAAACAAATTTAAATAAATGTACACATTCAAAGAATTAAATATAAAGATATAATTAAAAGGAAAAAAAATAACTGACCCCGAGTCGGTTCATGAAGCCCTGTCGAGTCGCTTCATCAAGGTTGTGCCAGGAGGGATAGTGCAACGGCAAGGACCTAACCAGCTCGCCAACATAGTTACTGAACCATGCGCGGTTGGGCCCAACATGATGAAATGTCTTCTGATCACCCCACTCGAACTCGATCGATTGCGGGCCCGAGGCAGTCACAGCTTTCCTGAGGTCTTTGTTTTTGTTGGCTTCACGGACATGTGCCCTGCCGCCATCCCGACCTCCACCCCTGCCGCCAGCATGTCTCGCTCTACCTCCTCGTCGAGGTTTTTGTGACGAACCTACAATTGAAGTGAGTGAAAACGTTAAAAAATAACAAGTAACAAAATTCAAATTATCAAGTTTAATTTTCTTACCACTACGGTGACCGCTAGTAATCGAATGATAAGGTGGTGTGTAACACCCCCAAAATACCGCAGCGGAAGACTGTGTCATAGGGGTGCTACTTCATAATACAAAGTACAAGGTATAGAAAACGAACTCTAAATGAGACGTTTTGAAAAGTTACCATTCGATTAATAAATTCCGAGATACAAACTTGAGTTCCATAATACAGTACATAAGAGTTTTAAAACATATCGAATGGTAAAGATAAAAGCATAAGTCTTCAAAACATGCCAAGCGACTCTATGCTCCATGCAACAGCTATCACCTTATAGACCTGAGACAAACATGCTAAAGTGTCAACACAATGGTTGGTGAGTTCATAGAGTTTGTCTTAAAACAGTTGAAAAGTCTTTTAAAGAATATTCGCACAGCAAAGGCATCGTGAATCCACTCAGTTGCAATTCCCGCCATAAGAGACTTGCAACCTGTGTGTTCATAACCCACTGCTAACATATATAGTATGAATAAGACATGTATAAGTTCATCAAGACAATTTAAGCAATTAGAAGTAAGTCTCTACTTCATCTCCGAAGACCTCACTTTGGGAGCCAATTCCCAAAGACAACTGGGAGTCAATTCCAAAAGACAACTGGGAGTCAATTCCAAAAGACAACTGGGAGCCAATTCCCAAAGACAACTGGGAGCCACTTCCCAAAGATAACTACTAGCCAATAAATAGAATAACGCAATTAAGTATAACTCAGTCATGTATGTATGCAATCAAGTATAACACAGTCACGTATAAACGTTTTGAGTATTTGTACAAGTAAACAAGTAGTCGAGCATGTGTCTCCCCCAAAGAGTTAAGACAAGTATGAAAAGAGTAGGGGCTATGACTCACCTTAAGCTTAAGTGATGTGAAATCAAAGTGGTAGTCGAATCGTGAAAGTCTCTAAGAGCAACCTATAATAGAACGTTGCGACTTAGGTTTGGAGTAACGTCTAAGAATACGAAGAATTGCCTATATATGTCTTGCATAATGTTCATGATGAAGTACTTAGTATATAGTGTAAGTCTTTGAATATAAATGGTTTATGGAACATGTATAGGTTGTATATCTCTTACTACCGTTCGGGCCGACATAATTCAGAAGTCATAGAGTAAACGTTCGAGGAGCCAGGACACTTTAACTCGTAAATCCACAACTCATCTCGACGGCTTACTTAATGAACTCCTCACATGAGGCTCCCTACTATTGTAGTATTTGATAACAAATGTATAAGTTTTAATCCGAAAAGTTACATTTCCAATATTTGAATAAACTTAGGAAAGTTTATTAGTACATGAAGATTGTTATTAGGGGTAGTTTCATAAGTCTTATATGACCATTTTCTCTTTGTAATATCTCATGGTTCCTTTTGAAGTGAAGTAGATCCAAATTGTTTGTTCAAGTTATCGCCTAATTCCTTGTTTCATGTTTACGCCTAAGTAAGCTTATATGGTCATTTAGTCATGGCTTCGCCGTGACCTTGGTCATTTTTCCATGGTCTTGAGACTCAACCTTGGCTTTAGCCATGGTTGTGGTCTTGGCTTTAGGTCATTAGACCTCTTGGTCTTAGTAAATGATAACTATAATATAGTGACTTTGGTCTAAAATGGGCTGTTAAGATTTTGAAGAAATTTATCACTCGGAAAGCGTTTTCAGGGCTCGAGCTTCTTTGTTCCTGAACGAAAACGTCGTTCCGGACAACTTTTGTGTTTTAACTTTTTGATGAATCAGACCAGAAGGGTGACTTTCAAAATCAAAATTTGATCAGAATGCTATTTAGGCAGTTTTGCCGTTTTGGTTTCGCTAGCTTCAAATGGTCATAACTTTTGACTCGGGTACTCGTTTTGGGTGATTCAAATTGCTATGTTTTCCTTATTAAGTCCTCTTTAACAGTAAGTAAGTGTCAAATATCAAAGTTATACTATTTTGGTCGTGGTTCTCCATAAAAATCACTAGTTTGCTTGTTTACTTGTCATAAGTTAACATATGTATATCAATACTTGTTTTATCCATTTTTAAACATCATGAACACAATAACAAGAACATATATAGCATGAAAGGAACACAAAGAGCATGAAAATGATAATTAAGCAAGAAAGTATGATAGGGTTTGCTTACAACTTCTGGCCTTAATGAAAAAGGGAAACTTGGACAAGAACTAGGACTTTGATTGAATAAGCTTTCCTCCTTTGCAATCTATGATAAACCGAGGTTATTTGAAGATTATAACGACGCCTTCTTGAAGTCCAAAGCTATTTGAAGATTATAACGACGTCTTTTAGGAGACTTTAAAGTTATAACAACTTTTCTTAGAAAATTTCCAAGATTGAAGATCAAACACTAGTTTTCTTTCAAAAACTAGTTAACTTTCTTACAAAATATAAGAAAAGTGCCTTAGGTTTTAGGACTTGAAGGTTATAAGAAGGTGTGGTGCAAGATTTATATGTGTTTTTAGCTTGGTATTTATAGGGTAGGAAAAATAGTTAACCATATATTGGGTTAGAAATTAACCATGGTTAGTTTAGACACTTGTAAACATCCTAGAGATCAATGGTCAAGATCAAGCCACAAAATGGTGACTCCCCCCCCCCCTAAATGGCGGTTTGAATGAGGATAAGATGACTAGATGATGAGTCTTGGTGCTATCTTGCTTAGTTTGTGCATTTTGACTCCATAAAATGCTAACCGTAAATGATTAAGCCTTAAAACGTAAAACCGGGTATCGTAAAAATATGAAACTTGAAAGTATTGTGAAACATGTCAATATAGTCCATAATAAAATATAAAATGAGTGGTAGGTTCTATCGAGTGCGAAAACCCTGCTAAAAACTGGAAACACGGGTCTAAAACGCGTAATTTGCGTAAAACGCTGAACTGAAAAACGTAAAATTCCAAAACTTTTGGAATTGTCATAAAATGAAAGAAAATAATATTTCTATTGTTTATAAGGTTTTATGGATATATCGGGATGCTGGAAGGACGTTTAAACCTAAAAGTAAATCTCGGACACGGCTTTGTGATTTTTGCAAAAATGATCCGACGAGCGTCAAACTCTCGGATTATCGTTAAAATAGTTTAACTTACGAGAATATGAAATAAAAATTTCTGAGATGAATAGTGAAAAGTGAATAGTAAAAAGTGAATAGTAAAATTTTCCGAGAATAGTAATTAATCTGAAAATGCGAATTGTTACAGTCTCTACCCCTTCAGGAAACTTCGTCCCGAAGTTTAGTGTGTCTAGGTCTCTTATCTTAATAGCGGCATAATAAAGCTAGGTTTATAATAGAATAATATGGTAGTATAAGGTACGTACCCGTTACGCATTGCGGGCTTCCTTAGCACCCAAATAGTATGCTCGACCCCGAGGTGGACTAACATTGTATTCACGCTTTGGGTTATTTGCTTCAAGCATTACTGCTAGAGTCGGGTTATCCAGTACTTGTCCCTGTGCCCTATTCAACTTAGGACAAGTATTTCGGAAGTGGTTTGGGTTGTTGCACTCATGGCATGTCTTTTGGTTGTTTCCTATATTGTCCGCATTCGCCTGCCTTGTAATTGATTTACACTGACTTGCAAAGTGGCCAGACTTCTTGCAATTATAACACACAGGGCATGGTTCAGACCTTTGATGATGATAAGTGCATTTAGTACACTTAGGATGTGGACCCTCATACTTTTTCTGATCATAAACTGTTGCTGCAAATCCTCTTGCTCTCTTATTATCAACCATTGTACCCTTTTGCTCGCTCGATTCACCTGCTCCCTTCCTTTTATCACTAGTTTTCAAAGTTCCATTCCTAACCATCTCATCTGTTAGGGTCCCTGCTCTTAGTATTGCACTTTGAATTGTGGGAGGTTCGGTTGTTTTCACCATCCCACGAATCTCGGGAACAAGGCCATATATGTACCTCTCAATCCTCTTGGATTCAGGGGTAACCAGATGAGGAACTAGTTTAGCTAGTTCATGAAACCGATCTGTGTAGGTTGCATGACCAGCCCCTACCATAGAGTGATGCCAAAACTCGTCTTCTAGTTTTTGCATTTCATTAACTGGGCAGTATTCTTCCTTCAGTAGTCCTTTAAAGTCGTCCCATGTCATGCCTACAGCTGCTTCTCTAGTCCTTGCTTGAATCTGCATGTTCCACCATGTCAATGCCTTTTCTGATAGCAAGCATGCAGAATATTTCACTCTCTGGTGGATTGCACAGTTACTGATGTCAATCACTGACTCCATCTTCTCGACCCATCGTGTATATGCCAATGCACCTCCTTTGCCATTAAACTCAATTGGTTTGCATGACGTAAATTCCTTATACGTACATCCAGTCCTATGGTTGTTGTTGTTGTTGTTATCATTCCTTCCTCCATTATTTGTAGCGTCATTTATGCTTCCGTGGTTTCCCGAATTGTTCATGTGATTGCCAACTTGTGTGACTATAGTGGGAAGTAGGTTTTGTAGTTGTTGGGCAATAATGGTGGAGACATCTGGATTTCCACCAGCGTTACTAGGGTTACTAGTGTCGTGAGCATCTCCTCTACCTCCACGTCCACCAGTTCTTCCACTATCATTACTAGGATTACTAGTGTCATGAGCAGTTCCTCTACCTCCACGACCACCAGTTCTTCCACCTCTTGGTGTTGCACCACCTTGGCTAGTGCTACGAGTTACTCTCATTGGTGCCATGATATCTACAAGGAGGGATATTTTGTCGACGTCAGATATGAGGTGATATTCCTAGACTACTTTAGTCTTAAATCTTGTCAATTTTGAGTCAATCGTCGATTAATGTAAGCATGGTCACATATGTCTACGTGAGTCGTGACGCATTTATAATTATGTTGGCCACCATAATTATAATTGCTTCCTTTCACACGTATACATATTTACCAGGCACACATAACTCAACAATTGGTACTACATAATTGGGTAGACTTTCTATCATCTGCTCTTAAGTTGTGAAAAGGTAACGTAGTCTGGGTATCTAGAAAAGGTGATATGACGAAATGGACTAGTCGCGCTTGTAGAAAGGTTTGAGTGTCGTACTAGGACATATGAACCACTTCTAGGTATTAGAATCATATAAAGTAAGTATAAGGCAAATCATCAAATCTCTACAGGAAACTAATAACCTTTATTTAACTTAATCTTATGTCTTATCAAACAAGAACTGTCACAAGATTAAGTTAATTAAACAATTATTACTTAGCTCTAAATTTTTGGTGACTTGACTCTTGTCTGGGGTTTCTCCTAAACAAACAATTAGCAATAAGCATATGCACATGAAGTGTGTGTAAGGCAAAATAAAGAGAAGAGTCTTAATGTTCATATCAGTTATAGTCTAGGCACTAAATGCAACCTAGTTCTCTATAACCAAGGCTCTGATACCAATCTGTAACACCCCCAAAATACCGCAGCGGAAGACTGTGTCATAGGGGTGCTACTTCATAATACAAAGTACAAGGTATAGAAAACGAACTCTAAATGAGACGTTTTGAAAAGTTACCATTCGATTAATAAATTCCGAGATACAAACTTGAGTTCCATAATACAGTACATAAGAGTTTTAAAACATATCGAATAGTAAAGATAAAAGCATAAGTCTTCAAAACATGCCAAGCGACTCTATGCTCCATGCAACAGCTATCACCTTATAGACCTGAGACAAACATGCTAAAGTGTCAACACAATGGTTGGTGAGTTCATAGAGTTTGTCTTAAAACAGTTGAAAAGTCTTTTAAAGAATATTCGCACAGCAAAGGCATCGTGAATCCACTCAGTTGCAATTCCCGCCATAAGAGACTTGCAACCTGTGTGTTCATAACCCACTGCTAACATATATAGTATGAATAAGACATGTATAAGTTCATCAAGACAATTTAAGCAATTAGAAGTAAGTCTCTACTTCATCTCCGAAGACCTCACTTTGGGAGCCAATTCCCAAAGACAACTGGGAGTCAATTCCAAAAGACAACTGGGAGTCAATTCCAAAAGACAACTGGGAGCCAATTCCCAAAGACAACTGGGAGCCACTTCCCAAAGATAACTACTAGCCAATAAATAGAATAACGCAATTAAGTATAACTCAGTCATGTATGTATGCAATCAAGTATAACACAGTCACGTATAAACGTTTTGAGTATTTGTACAAGTAAACAAGTAGTCGAGCATGTGTCTCCCCCAAAGAGTTAAGACAAGTATGAAAAGAGTAGGGGCTATGACTCACCTTAAGCTTAAGTGATGTGAAATCAAAGTGGTAGTCGAATCGTGAAAGTCTCTAAGAGCAACCTATAATAGAACGTTGCGACTTAGGTTTGGAGTAACGTCTAAGAATACGAAGAATTGCCTATATATGTCTTGCATAATGTTCATGATGAAGTACTTAGTATATAGTGTAAGTCTTTGAATATAAATGGTTTATGGAACATGTATAGGTTGTATATCTCTTACTACCGTTCGGGCCGACATAATTCAGAAGTCATAGAGTAAACGTTCGAGGAGCCAGGACACTTTAACTCGTAAATCCACAACTCATCTCGACGGCTTACTTAATGAACTCCTCACATGAGGCTCCCTACTATTGTAGTATTTGATAACAAATGTATAAGTTTTAATCCGAAAAGTTACATTTCCAATATTTGAATAAACTTAGGAAAGTTTATTAGTACATGAAGATTGTTATTAGGGGTAGTTTCATAAGTCTTATATGACCATTTTCTCTTTGTAATATCTCATGGTTCCTTTTGAAGTGAAGTAGATCCAAATTGTTTGTTCAAGTTATCGCCTAATTCCTTGTTTCATGTTTACGCCTAAGTAAGCTTATATGGTCATTTAGTCATGGCTTCGCCGTGACCTTGGTCATTTTTCCATGGTCTTGAGACTCAACCTTGGCTTTAGCCATGGTTGTGGTCTTGGCTTTAGGTCATTAGACCTCTTGATCTTAGTAAATGATAACTATAATATAGTGACTTTGTTCTAAAATGGGCTGTTAAGATTTTGAAGAAATTTATCACTCGGAAAGCGTTTTCAGGGCTCGAGCTTCTTTGTTCCTGAACGAAAACGTCGTTCCGGACAACTTTCGTGTTTTAACTTTTTGATGAATCGGATCAGAAGGGTGACTTTCAAAATCAAAATTTGATCAGAATGCTATTTAGGCAGTTTTGCCGTTTTGGTTTCGCTAGCTTCAAATGGTCATAACTTTTGACTCGGGTACTCGTTTTGGGTGATTCAAATTGCTATGTTTTCCTTATTAAGTCCTCTTTAACAGTAAGTAAGTGTCAAATATCAAAGTTATACTATTTTGGTCGTGGTTCTCCATAAAAATCACTAGTTTGCTTGTTTACTTGTCATAAGTTAACATATGTATATCAATACTTGTTTTATCCATTTTTAAACATCATGAACACAATAACAAGAACATATATAGCATGAAAGGAACACAAAGAGAATGAAAATGATAATTAAGCAAGAAAGTATGATAGGGTTTGCTTACAACTTCTGGCCTTAATGAAAAAGGGAAACTAGGACAAGAACTAGGACTTTGATTGAATAAGCTTTCCTCCTTTGCAATCTATGATAAACCGAGGTTATTTGAAGATTATAACGACGCCTTCTTGAAGTCCAAAGCTATTTGAAGATTATAACGATGTCTTTTAGGAGACTTTAAACTTATAACAACTTTTCTTAGAAAATTTCCAAGATTGAAGATCAAACACTAGTTTTCTTTCAAAAACTAGTTAACTTTCTTACAAAATATAAGAAAAGTGCCTTAGGTTTTAGGACTTGAAGGTTATAAGAAGGTGTGGTGCAAGATTTATATGTGTTTTTAGCTTGGTATTTATAGGGTAGGAAAAATAGTTAACCATATATTGGGTTAGAAATTAACCATGGTTAGTTTAGACACTTGTAAACATCCTAGAGATCAATGGTCAAGATCAAGCCACAAAATGGTGACTCCCCCCCCCCCCCCTAAATGGCGGTTTGAATGAGGATAAGATGACTAGATGATGAGTCTTGGTGCTATCTTGCTTAGTTTGTGCATTTTGACTCCGTAAAATGCTAACCGTAAATGATTAAGCCTTAAAACGTAAAACCGGGTATCGTAAAAATATGAAACTTGAAAGTATTGTGAAACATGTCAATATAGTCCATAATAAAATATAAAATGAGTGGTAGGTTCTATCGAGTGCGAAAACCCTGCTAAAAACTGGAAACACGGGTCTAAAACGCGTAATTCGCGTAAAACGCTGAACTGAAAAATGTAAAATTCCAAAACTTTTGGAATTGTCAAAAAATGAAAGAAAATCATATTTTTATTGTTTATAATGTTTTATGGATATATCGGGATGCTGGAAGGACGTTTAAACCTAAAAGTAAATCTCGGACACGGCTTTGTGATTTTTGCAAAAATGATCCGACGAGCGTCAAACTCTCGGATTATCGTTAAAATAGTTTAACTTACGAGAATATGAAATAAAAATTTCTGAGATGAATAGTGAAAAGTGAATAGTAAAAAGTGAATAGTAAAAAGTGAATAGTAAAATTTTCCGAGAATAGTAATTAATCTGAAAATGCGAATTGTTACATGGTGGTGGGTCATCGGCACCGTCACCACCGTGACCTCGCGCTACTGCTGCCATCTGTAAAAGTACAAGTTGAATTAACATATATAAATTCGGGAACAAATTAACATTCAAAAAGCAGTCCCAAACAGGGGACTTTCCGAAATTAATTTCTAATAAATTAATTTCGGACGGGTTTTCTATAGGATGATTAACTTCGGACGGGGACTTTCCAAAATTAATCACTAAAATCCTAAAACATTCACAAAAGTCTAACAATAGCATATATTTTAAGTTAAACAATTAGACTATAAACAATTGTTTGGTTTTCGGTTTATGTTTCATAAAACTATTTTGTTATTTTGAAACTTGTTTTTGTGACTTATTTTTGAAACTATTATGAAACATAAGCCGAAAACCAAACAATATATCTACGGGCTTCTGGCTTATTTGGTTTTCGGCTTATGTTTCATAAGCTTATTTTTTTTTTACTTATTTTGAAACTATTTAAGTTAAAAAGTTTCAAAATAAGCCATAAAAGTTAAGCTTGTGAAACATAAGCCGAAAACCAAACAAACCATAAGCCCGTTATATAAGCAGAAACATAATCAATCCGCAAAAATTCTAACACAAAACATAACCAATATATTAAAAGTAGTATACCATATATATACTAACCAATATATACTAACCAAACGCCAACTAACATTTAACCAAACCCACCCAATATCCTACGGCTAGTTCAATACCAAGTCCCCCAAGGTGCTATTTGCACCGTGGGTACACAATATCCTACGGCTAGTTCACAATCCGCAACAATCCCTTTTATATCAAAACCTAATATACTAACCAAACTATACATACGGCTGCAATCACTAAACTAGTAACCAAACGCTACAACAAAGCATAAATAAGAAGAAAAAAAAATTTAAAAAGGAATACATACCGTACGTATCAGCTGTGGTCTCGGCTGTGGCTCGGCTGTGGTCTCGTCTTGGGCTCGGGCTATAATAAAAGAGATGCAATATATAATGGTTATATCAAAATTTAAAAAAAAAAAAAAAAAAAAAAAAAAAAAAAAACTGCTGTCGTCGACATGTCGTCGGGATACCAAAAGTTAATAAAAAAAATAAAACGAGGCTCTCACCCTGCTGTTACCCTCGGCTCTCACCCTCGGCTCTCACCTGTTGCTACTGTAACAAAAATTAACAAGATTTTAATAACAATTTTATTAACAAAATTTAATACCAATTTTATTAACAATAATAATAACAAATTTTAATAACAACAATAGTAATAACAAATTTTATTAACAATTTTGCTCACCTGCTGCTGCTGCTGTGTCGGAGTGAAGAAGAAGAGAAGTGGGGAAGAAGAAGAATTAAAAAATGGAGGGGTAGAGGAGAGAATTAAATAATGGAGGGGGTAGAGGAGGAGGTGCACAGTGGTGCGAGTGTCGAAGTGGTGGAGTGGTGTGGTGAGCTGTGGAGTATAATGTGGTTGGGGTGGAGGAGTGGTGGAGAAGTGGTGGTGGTGTGGTGGAGGTGTGGTGGAGGAGTGGTGGAGGAGTGGTGGTATAATCGCCGGCGAGAGGGGGGGATGGTTTTTTGATGGTTCGAAGTTATGAGCAATAATTTTGACCAGATCTGGTTTTGGTATTCCTTTTTATTATCCCGTCGACATGTCGACGGGAATGTTAAGTAAATTTTTTATATAATTACTCATACCGTCGACATGTCGACGGTAATATTACAATATTTTGTCGTTTACGTTTGGCGGGACGTATTAAATTTTCACGAAAATTTTGGCGGTTTTATTCCCGTCGACATGTCGACGGGAAAATAGCTTTTATTATAAATACTTTTATAAAATTAAAAAAATATATATATTTAAAATTAATTACTTATATAATAATTAAAAAATCATTTATTAAAAAATATATGATATGTAAAACGAACGAGTCGAGATGCAATAGTTATACATGATATGTAAAACGAACGAGTCGAGATGCAATGGTTATACATGATATGTAAAACGAACGAGTCAAGATGCAATGGTTATACATGAGATGTTAAACGAACGAGTCGAGATGCAATGGTTATACACGATATGTAAAACGAACGAGTCGAGATGCAATGGTTATACATGAGATGTAAAACGAACGAGTCGAGATGCAATGGTTATACATGAGATGTAAAACGAACGAGTCGAGATGCAATTGTTATACATGATATGTAAAACGAACGAGTCGAGATGCAATGGTTATACATGATATGTAAAACGAACGAGTCGAGATGCAATGGTTATACATGATATGTAAAACGAACGAGTCGAGATGCAATGGTTATACATGATATGTAAAACGAACGAGTTGAGATGCAATGGTTATACATGAGATGTTAAACGAACGAGTCGAGATGCAATGGTTATACATGATATGTAAAACGAACGAGTCGAGATGCAATGGTTATACATGATATGTAAAACGAACGAGTCGAGATGCAATGGTTATACATGAGATGTTAAACGAACGAGTCGAGATGCAATGGTTATACATGATATGTAAAACGAACGAGTCGAGATGCAATGGTTATACATTATATGTAAAACGAACGAGTCGAGATGCAATGGTTATACATGAGATGTTAAACGAACGAGTCGAGATGCAATGGTTATACATGATATGTAAAACGAACGAGTCGAGATGCAATGGTTATACATGATATGTAAAACGAACGAGTCGAGATGCAATGGTTATACATGATATGTAAAACGAACGAGTCGAGATGCAATGGTTATACATGAGATGTTAAACGAACGAGTCGAGATGCAATGGTTATACATGATATGTAAAACGAACGAGTCGAGATGCAATGGTTATACATGATATGTAAAACGAACGAGTCGAGTTGCAATGGTTATACATGATATGTAAAACGAACGAGTCGAGATGCAATGGTTATACATGAGATGTTAAACGAACGAGTCGAGATGCAATGGTTATACATGAGATGTTAAACGAACGAGTCGAGATGCAATGGTTACACATGATATGTAAAACGAACGAGTCGAGATGCAATGGTTATACATGATATGTAAAACGAACGAGTCGAGATGCAATGGTTATACATGATATGTAAAACGAACGAGTCGAGATGCAATGGTTATACATGATATGTAAAACGAACGAGTCGAGATGCAATGGTTATACATGAGATGTTAAACGAACGAGTCGAGATGCAATTGTTATACATGATATGTAAAACGAACGAGTCGAGATGCAATGGTTATACATGATATATAAAACGAACGAGTCGAGATGCAATGGTTATACATGAGATGTTAAACGAACGAGTCGAGATGCAATGGTTATACATGATATGTAAAACGAACGAGTCGAGATGCAATGGTTATACATGAGATGTAAAACGAACGAGTCGAGATGCAATGGTTATACATGATATGTAAAACGAACGAGTCGAGATGCAATGGTTATACATGATATGTAAAACGAACGAGTCGAGATGCAATGGTTATACATGATATGTAAAACGAACGAGTCGAGATGCAATGGTTATACATGAGATGTTAAACGAACGAGTCGAGATGCAATGGTTATACATGATATGTAAAACGAACGAGTCGAGTTGCAATGGTTACACATGATATGTAAAACGAACGAGTCGAGATGCAATGGTTATACATGAGATGTTAAACGAACGAGTCGAGATGCAATGGTTATACATGAGATGTTAAACGAACGAGTCGAGATGCAATGGTTATACATGATATGTAAAACGAACGAGTCGAGATGCAATGGTTATACATGATATGTAAAACGAACGAGTCGAGATGCAATGGTTATACATGATATGTAAAACGAACGAGTCGAGATGCAATGGTTATACATGATATGTAAAACGAATGAGTCGAGATGCAATGGTTATACATGAGATGTTAAATGAACGAGTCGAGATGCAATGGTTATACATGATATGTAAAATGAACGAGTCGAGATGCAATGGTTATACATGATATGTAAAACGAACGAGTCGAGATGCAATGGTTATACATGATATGTAAAACGAACGAGTCGAGATGCAATGGTTATACATGATATGTAAAACGAACGATTCTCATCTCACTATATCTCTCTCTCTCTACCTAACACCTTATCCTCACAATATAAATACACACACACACACATACTCATCTCACTATATATCTCTCTCTCTATCTCTCTCTAACAGTTTCTGTTTTCTGGCGACACTAGCATTTTCCGGCCGCCGGAATCTTTTTCTGGCCACCACCTTTTATCACCTCAACTTGTAGATCGGGCCACACCGGTCACGATTCAACCACTCAACCTCACAACCACAAACATACACTGTTATCATGGTGAAGAAGATGGCAGAATTTGAAGCTTTTCCTTGTCCTTGTGAACGAGGAGACGTGATTCTGCGAGAATCGTGTAAATCTTACTCCCGTGGTAAACTATACTATGTGTGTCCTTTCTCGCAGGTGAACAATTACATATTTTTTCTTTAAATAATTTGGTTAATTAGTTGTTAAAAATAATAGTTTTTACTCTTTAACAGCCTGGGACAGAAGACCATGGATGTAATTTTTTTTTATGGAAGAAGGAACGACTAGCCAAAATGATGATCGGTTCTCTGGGAGCTTCAACATCAAGCGGTTCTGGATCTGCTCCAAAAAGGTGCTCAAACTGTCATGAAAAAAATCTTAGAATAAACTTGCTGGAGGCACAAAACAGGTGTTGGAGGCACAAAAACAGGTGCTAGAGACAAAATTAAGGGTGTTGGAGGCAAAACTTGACATGGCAACGTATCCCAACCACGACCACGCATGTCAGTCGGATGCAATACTCCGTGACCTTGTAGGTGACATGGATAAATTTCATATGTAGTACTGTTATCGTTGTTCTTGCTGTTATTTGCTGTTGTTGTTGATGTTTTTGATGTTTAATAAAATGTTGTTGTTGTTGTTGTTTAATAAAATGTTGTTGTTGTGGAGCAATAATTAGAACTGAAGGAGCAATAATTATCAAACACAAAGGCAAACTGTTTATTTAAAACAAGCTAGAGTTCTTAACTACATGCATTTTCATACAGACTCAAACTAAACAACTCGACAACCAAACTAAAAAACTCAACAACCAAAGGAAACAACTCAAACTAAACAACTCGACAACCAAACGAAACAACTCAAACTAAACAACTCGACAACCAAACGAAACAACTCAAACTAAACAACTCGACAACTAAAACAACAGATCAAACGAAACAACCCGTTTATTTTTTTTTTGTGGCTACTTCCCGCTTTACTCAAACTCGCACCATCTTTTCCCTTCCTTGCTCTCATTTCCTTGATATGTGCAAACGTAGCTTCAAGATTTGTGATCCTATTTCCCAGATTATCAAGTTTTGTTTCCAACGTACTTTCAGCTTCGTCGTCACCTCCAACAGCAACAACTTGAGCTTCAGCAGCAGCTTGAGCTTCAGCAGCATCTAGCTCGTCCATGTACTCTTTGTAGTACGGCTTTTTCCTACACCATTCGATAATCTTGTCTCTCATCCACGGTTCAGCATCCTTAAAATCACCATATTCCTCATAAACTGCATGACCAAAAGTTAACATAACTTCATTAAAGAGGAGCTCATGTGACAAGATTTTTGAGTACTCCTCTTCAACTGTGCAACCACGCCAAGTCATGTGTGTCTTGTAAGAATTGACGATTGAATTATTTGTGAGATGTGTAAAATGAGACGGAAATAATTTTGTGAGAATGTATATATTGGTAAAAAAATGAGACGGGAATGTATTTGTGAGTATATATAGAGGCTGATTTTTAAAGATATGTTCCCGTCGACATGTCGACGGGAACAATAAGGCGGGAAAATATCCCGCCCAATATTTTACCCATTTATTAAAAATGTTTATAATTAGTAATATACTCCCGTCGACATGTCGACGGGAATCTTAAAACACAATAATTATTATGCTTAATCACAAGTTAATTGCGGGATAAAACGTTATTAATATATTCCCGTCGACATGTCGACGGGAATATATTAGCGGGTAAATTTCGCGCCCAACCTTGGTGAATTATTAAGGCTAAAAAAATATTCTAAAAGGTTCCCGTCGACATGTCGACGGGAAAATACGATTATGAAAAATTCAACGCAGTTGGCCTCGGTCAATCGTTTTTTTTTGTCGTTTTCTGCCTTATGCCGTCGACATAATGTTGCCGGGAAACTGTTCGTCGCCTGTTCTCCTGATTCTTGCAGTGAATTCACAGAAAGTTGTTATGTTTGTTATGTTCTGGAAGAGATCAATTCTGGTCTATAAAACCCAACCGAAAGTTAGTTATATTCGGTTAAGATCAGTTAAATTTGGTTGGCAGGAAGGGTAATGACTGTTGGGGAAAAAGTATGACTTTTGGTGGGAAAACCGTTTGGAGCACCAGCAAGGGGCTCTGCCCCTTGACCCCTGCTCTTTGTTTGTTGCGGCATCAAACTAGCTAGAACGAGTATGCACTCGACACCTCCTAACTCAACTGTAAGCTAAACCTGATTAAGCCATTGATCTCAAGTAAATCACAATTACATAAAACATAAGTGATTGACACTAAAATCACCAACATAGTACTTGGAGGATGCTTATGTTGTCGTACAAAATTGTGCCAGTATCTAACATGTGAATTACTTCGAGGAAAAGGCAATCCAATTGCTTTATATCTCCTTATTTTGTTCATGATAATTTCTCGCAGTTCATTAATGTATATGTTAGTTTTGTATAGTTAACATGTTGAAGCTCAACTCAATCCCCCGAGCTAGAATATTTCATTACTTATACTAATAACAACCATGTCAACAGGATGATCGACCTACGCATGGACTGTTATATGAATTTTATTGAAGTAATTCCCGGTAACATAATAACCCAATTGGCCAACAGATCGAAGCTCCAGTTGAGGGATCCGTTCGGTTTGAAAAGTACTATGTTGAAGGCATAGTTGAAGAAGCAAAAATAAATGATGATATGTTTGAAAGGGATAACTTGAAAGAATTGGATCATATGTTGGATTTAGCATTAAAAAAAAAAAAAAAAAAAAAAAAAAAAAAAAAAAAAAAAAAAAAAAAACAAACCTGAGTTTGAATGTTGTGTGCAACATTTTAGTTATCTCCAAAATTATCACATCTTTGAGAACTAAAATTATAAGTCTTTTAGAATTCTTGAACAACAATTCTTTATCGCGCATTCTCACTCTTGGTCGTAAGTGACAGAAAGCCTAACATTATATACAATTCAAATTTTAGTAACTAAATATGTTTATCTGCTTGATAAGCCATGCAAAAAAAATATAAAAAAAAATAAATAAAAAATAAAAACCATGCATGTGAAAACAGTTGATGAAACATTCACTTCTATTCATGATCGCATCACAACATTGTTGCAACGTCGCAACAAAAACCACAATTGTTATCGTATTGAACGTCAAAACTAAAACAACAAGGGTATATATCTTAGAGAAACATTTACCGATTACCGATCAATATTGATCGAAGACATATAGTGTTATTAATCGTTAAGATAATAAGCTTCCGACATCAAAAACTTTAGAGAGATGAGAAAAGGTTCTTGAGTAAGAAAGATTTTGAAAGATAATCCACGGATTAGGGACGATTTTATCCGGGTTGAATGAGAATTTGAGGGAAATAAGATAAGGTAACTTATCGTATTGTGCAAATGAAAAGAGAAAGCACGGAAAAAGATACAGGAAAAAGTACGGTGACTGAAAAATAATTTTGGTATTAAGAAAATTGACACTTTTGAGAGATAAGTAGTCTTATTCAGGTTGAGAAAGCAAATTATTTTATTCTTCGAAAGTGTCTTTCTATCTTTCGTCCAAATCGCTGAGAAAAGTTTGTCTAATAAAATCATATAATCTTCATTCTCTTAATTATGTAGGACATTTCCAAGTTATCATTGTTAAATCACATATTAATTTGATATTGCCTCAACTCGAAATCATCTGCTTAGATGACGACACAACTAGACAAGCACTTATAAACAAATATCTCTTTTGACAAAAATTCGTCATATGAATCTTGGTATATATTTGTATCGTTCGTCACATGGATAGGGAGAAATTGGTCACCGTGATCCCACGAATCTCTATTTGAGTTTTACTATGCCTAACAATTGCAAGAAATTTGATTTTTTTTATTGATTGTTTACATTATCATGACAAGAATATATATCAATGTCTAACTCATATTCTCGTTTAGTTGCTTTTAGCAATAGTCCACAACTTAACTTGCAGCCAACAACTTCGAAGAATTTAACGAATAAATTATATATGTATGAATTTGAGTATTTTTCATATTAATTTAAAGTCAATGCGAGGACTATATGTACATTTGTAATAAAAAAACTAGAACTGCATATATCTGTTGTGTATTTATCATAGACAATTAATTGATATTTTATTGTTGTTTTATATATGTTTAGTTATAAGTCAAAGCATAATTTTATACAAGTGTCACAACATCAATCAGAAAAATAACTAATTATTTCAAGTGGGATTTCATGGGGCACATATAAGAGATTCAAAATAGTTTTTAATTTTAATAATTCTTCTGCTTCAGCATGCGTACTGAATAATTTGCAATATTATAAACTAACTGGAAGAAAATAATAATATGTAAAGTTTTTAATGTGCATATTCTTGTATATTTATTATAATCATCTCTCGTATAGAAAAACGATCGGGGTATCCGCGCATTGCTGCGGATATGTTGTGGTTAATATAAACTTGAAATAAGACGTTTGAAAAAAATTATTGCTGAAATGTTGTGGTTAATCTAAACTTGAAATAAAACGATTGAAAAAAATTATTTTTGTTAGTAACGACTAAATTTGCAAAAGATCGATATCCGCAGAAGAAAAAAAATATATTTTTGTTGAATATTTAACCTTAAAAAAAAAAAAAAAAAAAAAAAAAAAAAAAAAAAAAAAAAAGTACTTCTACAATAAAATGCTACAGTAACCAGACTCACAAAACTATTGTTTCGTCCACTGTAGCTAGCACTGTACATTAAACGATTCTCCTTTTTAGTATATATAATAATGATGCAACATTGACATTGTAATGTGTCATCCCATATTCATGGTACATGTTATATTCTTAGGCCTCCGAGCCTATAGGAATACATGCATTAGCGCATTGCATCACCTTCTTAAATCATCTCTTACGCCAAACAATCTTTATTGAATTTATAAGTCACAACTTCTTAGAAAGTACGTGTATACAATACATTTGTCTGATGCAATATATTAGTTAGGACATTTCTATTTATTTCTTTTAAGACGAATTGATAAACTCACATTACACCGATAAGTATATTATATGCATGTTCTAACTAGGATTTGAACCAAGAACCACTTGATTGAGTATTCTAAACTACAAGACCTTTAATAGTGAGAGCTTTGGTAATATCGGTTCAAGTCTCACTACGTACAAATCTCGTGTCGTGGGTGGTCATAGCCGGAATGAGACGGAAACACTCACAATGATACCCGCGTTAGGCCGTGTACATCAAAGTCAAACATCCGCCCTCCTGGGATAATATAAACACGGATAAACTACAATTATTTACCCGTTTAGCTTGGGTAATGATCTGACATTCTTTAACTAAATTAAATATATAGTTATTTTCTCCGTCATGCTCAAGTTTTGAGCAAGTATAAATACCTAAAGAATAATACTCATTAGGGTAAGCAACACAATTGTATTAGTTTTCCTTTAATTTCTTCAACATGCAAACTAACTATCTCATTATATATGTTACGGCCCTATTGTACATGTCTGAGACAGGACTAGAAGTCTACAACTTACATCCGCTAATTTGGGCATTCTAAGACCCATGGGTTGCTGCTAGACTACAAGACCGTTGGCCGGTTTGAATTTATTCTTAACATTTTAGCTGTTTTGGATAGACAACCTATATTGCAACACAAATTCGATCACATGTGAACTATTATGTTCTCAAAGTATTACTTCATATATTATCTGGTTATTTAGTGTTCTTAAAAAATCATGTATTGGTAGGTACTTGGTATTTTGGCAACATGCATTATTTTCTATTGCTAGTCTATGGCAACCTGCGTTGTCGTTTATTTGTTACTAAGCCTGTCATTCTTTTATATCTTAACAAATTAACTAACTGTGAGGACAAATTAAAGAAAAAAAAACAAAAATTGAGTATAATTTTTTTATAAGTAGTCGAGTCTAACAATTATTATTCAACTCTTTTACTGAGCCACACCTTAACCTACCTCTCCATAAAGTAATCGTTGTTTAATAATTAAGAAATGAAAGACATATATCTTGGATTAGGTTACTAACATAAATGGTTATTGTTGCTAATTTAATCATCTTTTTATAATGCATATGCACCATATGGCCTCTCACCAACTACTCCAATTGCTTAAATGTTAAAATCACCTCATCTTAGATTTATACCAGGACAAAATGCAAAGAATTCCGATATGTTATTTTCTCCGTCCTAAAATAAATGTTGACAGGCAAAAATCAGTTTAAGAATATTATCATCATTACAATTTTAGTTTTTTTACTTTTTGTAGAATAAGAGTTTTACCATTAACAAATTAATTTAATTTTTTTTTTCATGTTTGTAATAATAATCTCAAATAATTCGAACTAAATTCCTTATTTATTTTTGAAAATGAACAATTAATTTGAAACAACCCAAAACAAAAATATGGACAATAGACTGATAGAGTATTGTCTAAGTTACATTATTGAATATTTGCAGCTAAAAAGTTCATTATTATTCATTCACTCATTGGATACAAGTGTTGATACATAATCTGGCGCGGACTGGATTTGACGACTCTCCTTGGGTCGTTAGTCGTCTTCTCAAGCCCTGAGTAGACCTGTTCAACAAAGAGAACCCGTTAGGAGTGGACCCGAGGCCGTAGCCCCGGTATCTACCTCCGACGGTCAAGTTAGTATTGGTGCGATATAGCATAGAAGAGTTAGGTTTAGGGTAACCTGTTATGTTCTATTGTATTGTGTTGTGTTGTCTTGCCTTGTATTTATAGGGCATTGATTAGGGTTTAGGCGTAGAGTGGGCCGCTGTCTGCCGGGTCTGACCCATTCCTGGCTCAGTCCGGACCATACGTCCACAACAAGATTATTCACACAATCTTTAGATTAAGTACATATCAAAATTGAGGAGAGTTGTTTTACATACCAATCTTTTCTTTGACTTATTCCCGCCATCTATCAAAAAAAATCAATGGTCGAGATTAAAAGCATTTTAATATTTTACTCATTTTTTATGATTTAAATATCTCTTAAACCGTTAATCGTTAAGCGAAAATAATTACACTATCGCGATGAGCATTTAATTATCTTTCTATAGACGGCCACTTTGATATACTTTCGACAAAAAAAATATTGTTTTTTTCACGTTTTTTTTCGTGGCCAAAAAAATCACATGTGATATTAGTGTAATATCACATGTGATATGTAATATCACATGTGATTTTTTCGGCCACGAAAAAAAAGTGAAAAAAAATGAAATATTTTTTTGTCGAAATATATCAAAGTGACTATCTATAAAAAATAATTAAATGCTCGTTGTAACGGTATATTTTTTTTCGCTTAACGATTAATGTTTTGAAAGATATCAATATTAAAAAAAAAAAAAAAAAAAAAAAAAAAAAAAAAAAAAAAAAGATTAAAGTGGGTTTTTTATATTGTTATGATAAATCTCGTACATTAGATCAAACAAAGATAAAGGGTTGAGATTAGTTCCTTGCTATGTAAAAAAATAATAATAATAAAATAAATAAAAAAAATTGATCATCAAATTATCTTAAATCATCAAAATTCCTGAAGCATCACAAAACTTTTTATAAACACTACTTTATGATGATGTAGTTTTTAAATAATATGGTTAGATAATCCCGTTTTGACTTGTACTCCTTTAAAAACTATCTAGGATGTAATATTTTCTCCGTGTGGCATCTCCCTATTTAGAGTGCATTGATATATAAACTTATGTTGGTTAAATAAAAATAAGACCTTTGTCATCTCCCCATTAGTCTCAAAACCTCTTCATTGTTTGCCTGATTATATTGATTTTCATCTGTGAATTGTGATTAGTAATTGGTGGAGACTACCCGATTATACCAAGACCATTTCTGATTTGCGTACATGGAATGATTCGGTGAACTTCAACAATGTGGTTAAGGTGTATTTAGATGTTGTTATCAGACTACCACTTGGTTCATTTGCAATTATAGATGAAAACCGTGTTTGCTTTGATTTGAAGCTACCCTGCAAGGACACACTTAGAGAAGATATTAAAATATTATTTCATTCTTGGACTCAAACATAAGAACAGGAATGCTAGTCCGAATTGGTTGGATTTGATTGGTGACCCTCTTTCAGCTTGTTCAAAAGTCTTGTAATTCCCGTTAACTCCTTGCTATCGAGTTTTTAACTTTTTGTTTTTCTTGAACCTCATTAGATAATTAAAAACACTCTGGCGAGACGCTAGAGGAATAGAGATACAGTAAAAATGAGTTTTATATACCAATATATATAGGATCTTGGATCCAATCAATCCACAGGGGAGATGATTTCTTAAGCCTGTGACTAGACCAAGTACTACTATGTGATAAAACTTTGATTTCTTTGCAAAGAGAGTCCTTTCTCGTTGGCGTTTTTGTTTATTAATTGTCGTTTAAAAAAAGAGTCGTTGACCTTTTGATAGCGAATTACTTGACTCGATGGATGGAGGTAGAGCCCTCCAACTCAAGCACGAAATCAATGTTGAGTCAAAATGGTCTTTCATGGCAAGATTGTCGTACATGTATGTATAACTCATTCAATTTATTGTATTCACAAATGTGTTTTCATTTTATTTTTGGGTAAAAAGGTTATCCCCGTAAAATATTATTACTCCAAAAAAAATTACAGAACAACGGGTGTTGGTAAATCCCACACCTCAGTCCAAAAAGGCAAACCAAACACACGTACAGTGCTTAAGACCTCAACTATCATAAGAAAGACAAACCAATCTTATGATCACACACTATAAAGACATAAGAATAAAACTAACGTTTACACTTACCACGAAGATTTATATCCATTGAATCACAAAACGCGAGTTGTTCCGGATTTAAACCTTGAAGGTCATAAGTGTCATAAATCAAAATCTTCATCCTCATGTAAACTAGCATTATACGAACCTCCACTCATCATAAAATGAGAAGTCTCATCATATGCATCTTCAACTCCATCATCAGTATCACTATCCAAAAGAACCACATTCCCAACCATAGAAAACAGATACCTATTTTTTCCCTCATTAACCATAACAGGCTTACGATTAGCCTCCTTTTGCATAGGAAGCGGCTTCCCATGAGCATAAGCTTACCCTCAACAATTTGACTTTCAACATTATTAATCTTTTAAACAAGAAATGTGATGTGTTTCGAAAGCCTTAAATTTATATGACTAATTTCACCATTTCCTTAATTCATAAAACACATGGGTAAAGTATAACCCCCATTTATAGTAAAGGTTTGAGGTAAGACCAGGTCGTCCTAATAGAGGTAATTGTTCCTATTGTTAGCTAAAGATAACAAAATTAGATTTCAATGATTGTCACTTATCACTAAAACCGTTTTTGTTGGATTTAAGATTTTTGAAGTGTTTTCCCAATTGATATTAAAAGTATGTTTGTTAAAGGCTAAGCACATAAGATGAATGAGCATGAGTATCATAGAAAGTACTTGGACAAAGCATAGAAGTAAAACATGACAGGTGATCATGTAAACTAATATATCTACTTGATGTAAAAGAATCTCCTTTCGGCCTATGATCCTAGATACATAAAGTGTGGTCCAAGCATGAAGTACCAAGTATGCATTTCCCCTAACCAAGTCGTTAGACATGAGGCTAGTCCTTAAACATGTTATGGTTGAGTTTATCATATGTTTTACTATCCAATTCTCACAAGCATAGCAATGACTCGTTATAGACAGACGATTCATAATATAATCAATATAATTGCATCTTTCGACCTGTAAGCAATTACAATGACCAATCAAGACATATGATAGGAGTCTAAACCGTAACATATCACATACATAAAATATAGATTCAATAGTCGTGATACAAATCCAAATTCAACTCATGGCAGAAATGCCTCTAACAAACATAAAAGTACTACTCCATATTCATATAAAAGTAAACTAAGTAAACAAGTGATGTTGTCATTATACCAAGGTTTCCAAATGTACTCACGTTCCAACTGAGTTCTCCAAGTGTTTCTCCGGCTTTAGCTAGTGGCTATGGTGTAAACCACTACTAAACTTCTTCTAGTGATCAAGTTGTGATTCTTTGTTGAGGTGTGTGTAGAACCACGAATTGTGACTCTATTTATAGTGTAAATGAAACCCTAGCACGTCCCTGGAAAGTTTTTACAAGCAAGTGATCGGTCTCATCATTTAAGTAGCTTATTATTGTAGAAAATATAACTGTCGTGTGAAGTACGCCATGCATTTGGTGTAAAACCGACGAGCTTCATTTCGCGTAACCGGAGCTCTTATAATATATAATCGGCGCTCTTCATATTTGACTCGTGTATATATAGTTGACCAAAGATACCCGTAAGCGGTGCTCTTTCTACTTATAAGCGGCGTGCTTTAGTCCAAACTATGCCTTTTTCCTTATATGTTCACAAAGTCATCCTTCTCGTGTGTTTCTCGTTATTTTCCTCCAAACCTTTGTCCTGCACATATATTCTCATATTAAGTACCAAAAGTCCTAATAATAAGGTCATTTATCATATAATTCACATAATATCGGGTGTATAAATATGTATAATACGAGAGTCATCAAACTCCCCCATACTTAAACCAATGCTTTCCCTCAAGCATATAAAAATTGTCTTTCAAAAACCAAGTCTCGTATAAGTTTCACATATGTATTTGTTCTGTATCCAAGACAACCAAGAATAACATGACATGCTCCTCACGAAAGTGTATATTTTTAAATTCACTCAAGCACTCATAGAAATATATTTATTGGTTTGTAATTCACTCTTATAGCTCAGTCCTAACTTATAGATTTACCATATGCTTGTAAAAGAAAAAAAAACTGCACCGACATGACGTAAGCACCAAGTATCAATATCAAAAAGGACTTTTATTTGGTTTAAGGGTTATAAGGTAAGTATATGGATTAATTATTGTAAAACTTAAGTTGGGAAATCATACTTCTTTCTATATAACCATATTTCTTCTTTTCCATCATTTTTTTTATCAGCCACATTATAATAAACATAAAGCGTGCATTCTTCATACTCATCGTAATTGGTATCTTATTTCTCATATATATTCCAATATTTAGATTCCCGACTAAGCAACATATTTTTGTTTAATTCTTGGTGGATAATTAGAAACGAAAAGTTTAAGGCTCAGAAGGGTTTATCTAGTGGATAATAGCACTAAAAGTGAGTGTTAAATGGGTTAAATTTCGATTTAGAAAATGGATGGCTTATATATGGTGTAATTCCTAATTTTTGCCTCTTATCATTTAAAAATACTTATATCACACGAATGTGATCTCACTGCAGTCTCATAATGATTTCTAATACAAGTTCTAGAATCACATAAATTATCTGCACACTCATAAACAAAGAAATCAAGCATAAAAAGTATATGCCGATATAGGCATGAAATCTTCAAATTTATAGTGGTAATGGTCATAAAATGTGCAAATAATGTCATTAATCATGATTCAGACTTCTTATGATTGTCTTTGGATACATTTTCTATAAAATTCTTTAGTTATTTCCAATTTTATTTTCTTTTCATACCCCCGTAATCGGCGTACATCACTAGAATGTGCGTCGATCTTTAGTTATAACTACGGCGTTCTTTTGCTAAAAGCGGCGCTTTTTATGCAATATTTGTTGTTTAAAATTTTTCATGTTCAGCATAAGTTTTCTTTATTTTTCAAGTTATCTTCCCCCCCCCCCCCCCCCCCATACTTAAATTAAGCATTTTCCCTAATGCTTTAGAATTGAAAACAAAGTATAACGGGAAAAATAAAGGATAACGGTACTTCCCGAGTATGCTTTGTTATTGCCCGAGGAATCTCCAAGTATTTGTCCACCATTTGGACCATTCTTTCATTTCCTGTATTCATACATCATTCAACAAACAGATATCCACAAAATTGTAATGTGCCTTAACACATTACGTTAGCATTATAGATAATAGTAGATAGTAGTAAATAAGTTCAAATTGTTTTGAGTGGCAACCAAAGTGCCATCGTGATAGTGGTGCAAGTGTCCAAATTGTTTTGTTTTTGGGTACCAACAGAGGTACCCAAGTTACAGACCATAAATTTGTTTTAAACATGTTTTGAATGTTTTGAAAATATAACCAACATACTGGTCATTCAAACAAAAGAAACCTCGCCGTGTTTCCCATAAACCCCGGAGGTCTTCATCCCTGCACATCTCCTTCTTCACTATCATTGCTACTTCCAACATCCTCACTTCCATCACTACCCCCAGTGCTTCCACTCTCAGTGTCACTGCTCTCATCTTCCTCTTCTTGTTCTTTTTCTTATGAGGCTGGTGCGTTTTCATTTTCGTCAACTTGCTCAGAGATGCTAGGTGGACTATACTCACCCAGCGCAATGTTGTGGACCTTTCCCAACTCTTCCAACACCAATTCATACCTGTCAGAGTGGTACAAAATCCTATCAAATTTTCTCTCTACGATTCCCAACCTTAACTCTATTCCTTCAATTTTCTCAACCACACTGTTTTTTCTAGCTTTGGGTGGTTGTGGTGGTCTCACAGCTTCAGGCTCAACAATGTCAGGCTTCAATTTGCCCCTATCATCTACCAATTCTCTCAGAGTCACATGGTCGAATGCCTTGTAAGCTGTTGGTACAGAGTATGTTGCCATGTTCTCCTCAGTGAACACACCTAGACCTTTAGCCAATCTTGTGATCAGATGACCACACATCAACTCACTATCACTCTGGCTTCCTTTCCTTTCTTCTTCAACCAGTGAGCCACAACCCAAGAGACATTTGTATATTCACCCATATTCTTCTTTTCAAACAAACTTAATAACCAGCATTCCATCTTCTGAATTTTATCAAAACCAGTGGTTCTCTGGCAAAGAAAGTAAACAATCAATTTGTGCAGGACCTTCAAAACATTCCTCCTTATAGTGCTCACCTTGATCTTTAATAAAATCAAACTATCCTCTTAACTTACCCTGATCCAGAATTCATTCAATGCCTCATTTATTATTTTAATCTCATTCCTAACTCCTCCTATGAAATATTCCTCAAAATACTCATCCTCTAGATCCTCTTCTGTGTATAACCCTAAAGCTACACAAAAATTTGCCAGTGTCAAAGAGTGCTTCTTACCTCCCAACCTAAAAAATATACTTTTCTATGTCTTTATCTTATAATCACCAATTGTCTCATCAAAACTAAATGTGGAATAAAACTCCAGACATAACTCCTTATAAATATTCTCTCTGATATCAAACACTTTCCTCCAGGCTTCAGATTCGAACAACACCTCATCATCATCATCTGCATTCAACCACCTTATAGTTAATATCTCCTCAATTTCTTCTGCATAACCAGCTTAGTTCAAAATCTCCCAATTAAGCAGATATGGGGCATAAGGGCTTTTCTGATACAAGGTACTCAGAACCTTGTTGTAATCTCTCCTTGCTTCAGTGTTGCAAGTCCTCCAGAGCAGATGAGGGTGAGAAATTGTAGGCAACAGCAACTCATCTACTGATATAGTCTCCTTCCTCCTCTTTAATTACTTTTTTCCTGAGGATCTAGCCTCATCATCATTCCTAGCAGTTTTAGTCTTAAACATCCACAAACAAGCAACATTAGTTGTTAGAAAACACAGGCATTCAATGTGTAACCAATTAAGCAAATTTCAAGTATACTGTGTTCAAATATTTCCAAAAAAACGGCGGTTTTTAAGAATAAAACCGTCGATTACGTGACAAAATTTCCAACATTATGAAAATGTTCGGCAGTTTTTATTAAAAACGTCACGGTATTGACTCTCAAGACCGGCGGTTTTTAATACTCTGCACACAAATCCTATGTTTTATATTCAAGAACCATTTTGATTATATCAAGGCATCAAATTTTTATCCTTATTTAGCTTCTATAATCTCAAAAGCAGTATCAAGTATTAAATTAACCATATAAGCATTTATTTATAACAGTTAAGCATCATATACCTAGAAATTCATGCATTCATAGTCAAAATCATAGCAACTCTTAAACATGTATTCTCCCTTTTAAACTCATAAGCAAATGTTTTCATCAATCACATTATTCTATTGATATGGGCAATTGTTCACATTAGGGCACATAAAAAATCCTAAATACAAAGTGATCATAATTCTACAACTAATCAAGGGAAAACTCTAAAATCATGTGAAGCAACATAGAATTAAGCATAAAACATCTAAAATTCAAAATAATATCATACCCTAAGTTCATTAAAACCCTAAGAAAATTTTCGGAAAAAAAAGACAAGTGTAAACTTACCATCATAGTTTTGGAATTTGATTTTGATTTTGGAAATTATCTTCAGATTGTTTAGAAAAATCGTCGGTTTTTTTGTGTGTGTGTTTTTTGGCGTTTTTTCTTTCTTAGCGCATAAGGTCAAAATGTTCAGTTTTTGAGTTATAAAGGCTTCCCTCGTTAAAAACTCGGCGATCTTAATGAAAAGAGCGGCGACTAATTCTGCAATTTTTCTCACAGCATGCTATGATCTTCTAGAAACTGATAAATAATAAACTAACAATAAAAGCAATCAAACAAAGATTCACAAAGGTTGTTCATTCATCTCTTTATCAGAGGCATACTCATCAAGCATAAGCTTGAGATACAACTTATTCAAAATTTGTAAAATAACATAGAAATAGAAGTTAAGAAAGGAGCATTGTTTCAACTCCATTTTTGGGTGTTACTTTGGTGTTTTAGGCAGTAAAATGCTCTGGTGACATGATGTCACCCAGCTTGTAGGAACCAGATGGCTTCCTTTTACTGTCAAGAGAAGAATCAAATGTTGTTGGAATTTCTTTCTTATCAGGACCAACTTCTCCTTCCTCATTAACTTCTGCCCACAAAGTGATTTCTCCATATTGGTAATTAATCATGCTTCTGGTGTGTTCCATGAATGTTCTTCCTAATATCTCATCACGTTCCACATCATCTTCAACAGGGTTAACATATAACTCTAGTTCATAGCTTTTGGTTTTCTCAATGTAATCCCCCATAGTTTCTTCTACTAGTTTCATAGATAACTTCTTATCAATTTTCTTATTCCCATTCTCCAAAACCTCATATTTTAAATCAAGTTTAACCACATATATATTCTTGGGAAATGAAGTTCTTATCTTGGTCAAGGTCTAAAATTCCATCTGAGGCAAACAATCCCTCAATATAACATGGTGTTACATATTTTTCCCCAACGTCACTTCCATCTCCATTCCTATGAAGTAAAAATACCTTAGTTTTCTCATTCATCTCAGGGGCATAAGGATTCATTCTCCATAAACTCTTTCCAAGTACATTAATGTCCGGGTGAATAGTTAGCAAACCTTTGAAAAAGTCTATAACTCCATTTGTCTGCTCTAGAAAATCTCTCCCTAAGATTACACTATGTTCCCATTCACTATCACTGGGGTTAACATCAAATTCAACAAAGAAAATGTCCCTATTCATTTGCACCGGTAATCTCTTAGTGACCTCCTTCCTACAATCTTCCTTTTCCTTAATGCTCACTTTTAGTCTCTTCATAAATTCCTTTGAAAGTAAGTTCCTGTTGTAATCCAAATCAGCCACAGCATCATGAGCATAATTGTTCTCAACATAGCAGCGAGTGATGAACTTCATGCAGCATCCCTCAGTTTTCATCCTATTAAAGATATGAACCCTTTGTTCATCCTTTTCCTTGTCTTCTACAATCTCAAAGGTAATTGCTCCTTTCCAAGTGTCCTTGTTTTCCACTTGGTTTTTCTCATCATTCACTGGTCCTAAGTTTGATTTTTCCTCCATTTCTAATATATTACAGCATAACATCAAACAAAATATTAGTAGGTTAGTCAAATAAGTTATAAGCACATAATCATACTCCAATAACCTCATATAACTGATATATGTCAAGATTTGCATCTATTTAATCATCATAGAAAAGAAACAAGTCTTCTGTAAAGATTTTTGTAGAAAAGTTCGGCAAGTTTTAATAAAAGTACGGCGGTTACATGATTTTTTAGCAGTTTTATTTGAAATTCTCCATAAGTACGGCAATTTAAGGATAAAAATCGGCATGTTTCTGGGTTTTAACAGTTCTTCACAAGAGATATAATCTTTCATAAATTCAGATAATAATTGAAAACATATTGCAATTATCATTTCATTCAATAGAGCAATCCAATAGAACATTTGCAAGCAAACATTTAAAAAGTAAAAACAAAATATTTATGTATTTTTTATTTTAATGTGCATTATATACTCATGCAATAATTCAGACAGTAAAAACAAAAGAAAACATGAGTCCTATGTTCTCAAAATCTGGGAAAAGCATTATACAAGATTTTTTTTGGGGTTTTGTGAAATCAAATCCAACTATTCTTTTACTGTGTCATTTGGTCAACGGTTTTTATCTTAAAAACCGGTGCTTTTTGTGTCTCAGAAACGAAATTTTTCAAAACTTTAACAGGAATTCTTGGTATTAAGTAAATTTTCTTTTGCAAAACTAACAATATGATTCAATCTATCCTCCCTGGCAGCGGCGCCAAAAGCTTTGATGTGTTTCGAAAGCTTTAAATTTACAATACTAATTTCACCATTTTCTTAATTCATAAAACACATGGGTAAAGTATAACCCCCGTTTATAGTAAAGGTTTGAGGTAAGACCAGGTCGTCCCAAGAGAGGTAATTGTTCCTATTGTTAGCTAAAGATAACAAAATTAGATTCCAATGATTGTCACTTATCACTAAAACCATTTTTGTTGGATTTAGGATTTTTGAAGTGTTTTTCCAATTGATATTAAAAGTATGTTTGTTAAAGGCTAAGCACATAAGATGAATGAGCATGAGTATCATAGAAAGTACTTGGACAAAGCATAGAAGTAAAACATAACTAGTGATCATGTAAACTAATATATCTACTTGATGTAAAAGAATCTCCTTTCGGCCTATGATCTTAGATACATAAAGTGTGGTCCAAGTATGAAGTACCAAGTATGCATTTCCCCTAACCAAGTCGTTAGACATGAGGCTAGTTCTTAAACATGTTATGGTTGAGTTTATCATATGCTTTACTATCCAATTCCCACAAGCATAGCAATGACTCGTTATAGACAGACGATTCATAATATAATCAATATAATTGCATCTTTAGACCTGTAAACAATTATAATGACCAATCAAGACATATGATAGGTGTCTAAACCGTAACATATCAAATATATAAAAGATAGATTCAATAGTCATGATACAAATCCAAATTCAACTCATGGTAGAAATGCCTCTAACAAACATAAAAGTACTACTCCATATTCATATAAAAGTAAACTAAGTAAACAAGTGATATTGTCATTATACCGAGGTTTCCAAATGTACTCACGTTCCAACTGAGTTCTCCAAGTGTTTCTCCGGCTTTAGCTAGCGGCTTTGGTGTAAACCACTACTAAACTTCTTCTAATGATCAAGTTGTGATTCTTTGTTGAGGTGTGTGTAGAACCACGAATTGTGCCTCTATTTATAGTGTAAATGAAACCCTAGCACGTCCCTGGAAAGTTATTACAAGCAAGTGATCGGTCTCATCATTGAAGTAGCTCATTAATGTAGAAAATATAACTGCCATTAGAAGTACGCCGTGTATTTGGTGTAAAACCGGCGAGCTTCATTTCGCGTAACCGGCGCTCTTATAATATATAATCAGCGCTCTTCATATTTGACTCATGTATATATAGTTGACCAAAGATACCCGTAAGCGGCGCTCTTTCTACTTATAAGCGGCGTTCTTTAGTCCAAACTATGCCTTTTTCCTTATATGTTCACAAAGTCATCCTTCTCGTGTGTTTCTCATTATTTTCCTCCAAACCTTTGTCCTGCACATATATTCTCATATTAAATACCAAAAGTCCTAATAATAAGGTCATTTATCATATAATTCACATAATATCAGAGGTATAAATATGTATAATACGAGACTCATCAAGATGTATTACTTGGACTGTCAAATGCATCAATGGTAACACATGCTTGTTTACTTACAACAAGATCCTCATCCAAATCACCAAAGGCGTCAAAAGCATTAGCTGTGGTGATCACTTCAGCAACCTTACTTGTTTGTTTAGATGCCTCCATAGTAGTAGAAGGTGAATTCTTTGTATTCTTATAAACAACCGGCCGAAATTCCATATTCTTTACAACTCCAAACACCCATTTATACTGGAAGCCCTTTCGCTTGACAGTAGTGAACCCTTCATTCGACACCCCCTTATTAGCTCCCGAAAAGTTAGGAGCACATTTAGGAAGAGCTTTGGGACATTCCTCGAGGAGGATTTCATTCATATTCAACACGAATGGTGTGTTTCGTATAACCAATTCCATTGATATTAGGGACAACGACAACCAAAGTATTACGAAGGTCATTAATCGCATTTATTTCAATCAAGGCTCTAGCATAACTACTTCTACCCCATGAATCCAAGCACATCTCTTTAGTATACGAATCAAAAAGCATAGGATTACTAATTTTAGAGGCAATAGAGCTCAAACTATCAGAAGAATAAGCAACAATTAGAACATCATGGAACTTAACCTAGAATAGAACATAAGCCAAATCTTCCTTCAGGAGGCTGGTCTTAGGAGACCACTTATTGAGATAATTGGAATTCCTCAAATCATCCATGAACCATCACGAAGAACAGATTCAGTACCCTGAGTAGTTAAGAACTTAAAAAAGAAAAACCCTTTCACGTTCATGGTTGCTTTCTCAACACCATACTTTTTCTAGTTATTACATACAAACCATTCGACAACGGGGAAGGCAAGCCTTTTACCAATGAGTTACCCGTATAGGGAATTTTTCAACCTCTCATGAATCTCAAGAACCGAAGCTATAGGTTACCCGACATCGTAATCTGCATCTTGTGGCACATTATCAACTTTCCAAAAAGTGATCTTAGTCCCAAGCGACAGATTCAATTTATTGGCAAACGAAATGGCTTTGTAACATTGGAGATAGGTGGTTCCTTAGATATACCCCAATCGTATGAGGTAGCTCGATAGTAGGTAAACGGGTAGTAGTGATAGGAGTCGATTGAGTACCCTCAACATTAGAGGTAACAACCGGTGTATGTGATGAACCAA
Source organism: Artemisia argyi (assembly GCA_030686995.1). Lineage (NCBI taxonomy): Eukaryota > Viridiplantae > Streptophyta > Magnoliopsida > Asterales > Asteraceae > Artemisia > Artemisia argyi. The sequence continues at coordinate 149,489,464 of CM060681.1, forward strand.
AAGGCATAGTATTAGGTTGATTAGGACTACCTGTATGTTCATCCCCTAGATCAGTCGCCTTATTGGTATTAACCGCCCCATCCCCATCAGCATTCTTCTCTCCCACAATCGAACCAAAACCAACAAGAAGTAAAATAACGTCCGGAACTTCAAAACACAACCGTCTAAAACCCTAATTAGAAAACTAAGGTTTAATAATCGTTAAAGTACGAATATTCCAAGTCATAATAATAATTAGATAAGATCAGCTCCAATAAATATAAACTAATGTGTTTTCATTTTAGGGACGTACTCATAAATATTTTACTAATGTAGATGTTTCTATAGAATGTCAAATGATGATGTTGTGCTCTGAAATGTCCAAAAAAAAAATTGGTTTACATACTTGCCTTACAAAGTGTTACTTTAATACAATGGGAAAAGTTATAACTTAATGCTAATGAAGTATTCAAAACAGTTAAGATGACAAACGGGGTAATAAAGATTTATACAAATAATTTTTAACGTTTAAATTTTGATCTAAGATCATTTGATATAAGATCGACCAAACTTTTTTTTTAGGGATTAGTCTTCACCTTTTATTTTTATTTAATCTAATGTATGAGTTTAATCCAACAATTTAAAAAACCCACTTTATACTCTATTTTTTTCAAATATTAATATCTTTCAAACCGTTAATCGTTAAGCGAAAAAATATATACTATTACGACGAGCATTTAATTATCTTTTCATGAAAAAATCATATGTGATTTAACACTACTATCACATGTGATATTACATATCATATGTTATTTAATACTAATATCACATGTGATATTATATATCATATATCATTTAACACTAATATCACATGTGATTTTTCATGCAAATTTTAATAATGAAAAAAAAAAAAAAAAAAAAAAAAAAAAAAAAGGTGAAAAAACAGGAAAAAAATATGTCAAAAGTATGTCAAAATGCGCGTCTATATATAAATAATTAAATCCTCGTCGCGATTGTGTAATTATTTTCGCTTAACGATTAACGGTTTAAGAGATATTTAAATTATAAAAAATATGTGAAATATTAAAATACTTTTAATCTCAAGCATTAATTTCATTTTAAATGGATGGTAGGAATGAGTCCCTTGCTATGTAAGATAAGCTTGATATGTAAAATAACTCTACTCATACTTTTATTTGAATATATCAAATAATTTATTAGGATTGTTTATGGAACAACAATATAAATTGAATAACAATGTATGATGATCTTCTCGCTAACTTAAACATAAATCATAGTAAATGTTTAAATAAGAACTATGTTAACCTCTTAATCTATTTAGGGACTTAGTTTTATAAGGGAGTAAATTATCTTAAATGTGTATCACATTTTTTTAGTTAAAGGGTTTTACACCCGGTAACTATTATTACACCAAAAAACTATAAGTGAACCCCACATCTTAGCCCATTATAGGCGAAAACAAATGAACCGTTTGTGCTTCAAACCAAAACACATCATAAGTATGACAAACCAAACTTATGAAAACTATTCTATAAAACTACTTACTTCTAGCATGACCACGAAGCCTTATATCCCAAGCGTCACAGAAAGCTAATTGCAATTCGGTTAAATCATCGCACTCATCATCATCATATGGGGTTGTCATCAAATCTTGTTTCTAGCGCTCGTGTAGGATATTCCTCCTAAATCCACCTCCACTCATGGATGCCATAAAACCTACTATTTCGTCAAAAACCTTGTTCACTTCACTATCACTATCCTCATTAGCCACATCATTAACCTTGTTCTTTCTGGTATTCGAAGCAACCACATTAGACAAGGTAGGAGATGGCTTCTCATTGGTCAATTGAACCTCATTCACAGGTGTAATATCATTAGGCGTGTCTGTCACGATCTAAACAGGCTCCGCATTAGCCTTAATCCCCTCTTCCACCATATGTTCAGTCCCGATAGAACTACCCCTATTTGTACCTAGAACATCATCATTATCCACCGATCTATAGCATCAAATAGGTTTGAAGAACATGCCTCCTGACTAGTTGTTTCAGGATTCTTCTTCGTACCACTTGTGCTAGCACAATTCTTCTTTGAAACATGTTTATATACCTGTTTAGTTGATGAAATTTACTTATTTGAAACATTCTCTTTTATAGGCTAAGCTCGATGTGGATACATGTGGGGTAATATGAACATCTCGAGCATTTAACGGTTTAGTCACTTACATTAAATGGTTTCATTCTTAGAATGTGTTCATTCTCACTCTAGAGAATAGTGTTGACTAGTGTTTATACTTTATACCAACTCTTATACTTTCTTCGACTTTCTTGATACGTTTTTTCTCCTTACATTAAATAATTTAATTCTTGAAATGTGTCCAATCTCACTTTAGAGAATAGTATTGACAACTGTTTTATATTTATACTAACTCTCATACTTTTTTGACTTTTTTAATAAGTGTTTTTCTCATTATCTTCCCAAAAAGTTCTCACGTAACATTATTAGATAATTAGATATTTTTCTTAATATCTAAGATCATTATGTTCTTGATGTTAACAAGATCAATGGGAGTCACTGAATTATTGTTAGAACTTACTGACTCCATCATCTTCTTTTTAGTTTAAGAACTTCGCATATTGAGTTCCGTCTCACGAAATGGAGAATTATGCTTTGTCTCTGATGAACTCTCAAGATGACTTCTTGGATATTTATTTATTCGGGGACTTCATTTACACTTAATATATTTTATTTTCAAATCTTAATAAGAGGTTACTTTGCTCTTAATTGACCGAACAATTTTATATATGATGAAAAGATATGAATATATATGAAATATATTGCATATAAAGTGCAATTAGCCATACGCACGATTAGTCACACTTGTCAAATGAAACTTGGTTTACGAGAAGTAATTGATCAATGATTTATTACGTAAATTTAATTAGATTGATGTAAGCGCAATCTAAAATGGATTCTGCTTTGTTTACTTTAATTCAGCGGCACATGAGCCGATATATAGTAGTCTACTAACAACTATAAAACATGAGTCATTATATCTTACTTAATGAGATACTTAAATATGTTCATCCAGAATGAAAGCACGCCATGATACAGATGTGTTTAAAACGGTAGTTGTTAAAAACAATAGAATGGGCCGTATTAAACAAATTTACTCATATATTTTCAACGTTTAAACTAGTATTATAAATAAATCAAAGAATTTATAAGGATTGTTTACGAAATAAAAATCTTAGTTGAATGAAAATTTAAGTGATCTCTTCTCTAACTTAAACATAAATCAAAGTTAATATTTTAAGTATGAACTTTCCTTACTCACTTAATGTTCAGCGGCCAAGTTCACATAAAAGAGTAAATGCTTTATGTAGAAAACTAGAATGGGGTTTTGAATAGTTTTACCAATTAAAACCTTGTTTTAAAACTTTTAGATCGACTTATGTCAATCTAGTTTGGTGTTTTGGATATTGATAGATAGAGAAGCATATAAACTACTCTACGAGAAAGAGATCGAGAGACACAACCATAACACAAGTATTTATAGTGGTTCGGCTACAAGGACTCCTTCATTGCCCAACTCCACTCCCCGAATATCAAACTCGAGAGTTTCGTAAACACTACACAACACAAACTCCTTTCACCGGCGAAGAAGCCTTCACAACGTCGCTTACACTTTATCCGGTACAAAGCTAAATACCGGGTTCTTTACACAAGGTACAACCAAACCTTTGTCGCCTACACTTTATCCGGTACATGGCTAGATACCAGGTTCCATTACAATGGAAGAACCACAACCCGATCCACACCTACTTAGCACAACACATCATAAGGACCAACGTCCTACTACACCAATTTACACAATATATCTACGACACATAGAGAGGAAAGTACAACAAGAAACACTTCTATGATCTTGTGGAGATGAAGAATCCTAGTAACCCATGTCTTGAGCTTGAAAGTCTTCTAGAGGTCGTGGTATCGCCTTTAAGAAGAACCTAGAGAATCACTAAGAGAAAGGCTAAAAAGAATATCATTAGATCTGAGATTAAAGAACTTAGAACACAGAGATAAGATGTGTCTAAGTGGGGTGAGAAACAACAGAGAAATGGCTCACTATTTATAGGCAAAACTAAGCACTGTTGACCCGGATCTGGCAGATCCCTCCCCAAAGGGATCCGGCCAGTGTAAAGCTAGGGATCCGAGTATCTGGTAGTACCAGTCTGGGTTTTGGGTTATAGGTTACGGTCCATGGGTCATGCGATGTCATGCATGATGTTAAAGACATCTTAGGTCATGTGTTATGAAATTTAGGTCATGGGTCATGACTTTTACCCATTTTTGGTGTCATGCATGCTGTCATATAATGGGTCATGGATTTTAGGTCAGACTCCATGGGTCATGAGTTATGGACTTCGGTTTTGGGTCATGGATGGTCCAAGTCTTTACTAGTTTATTTTACAAGTTACATATGCGTTTTATAAAATGTAAGTAACCAAAGTTACTTAAGTGTTTTGATAAAATGGTTTTGGTATTATGTAAACGATTAACTAAACATATTTAAAGGTTTATTTGTTTGTGAAATGAGTTAGTAAACTTTTGGCTCAAATCTTTATGTATTTTATTTATCTCGTTAAAATGGTTTTACGTGTGTTATCGACAAAACATTAGAAGATTGTAAAATATAAATAAACGTTTTTATGGTTTATTTGTATTAACACTTTATGTATCACATTAGTTGTGAAACAATTTACTCCACTACAAACATTCTCTTTTATAGTAGAAAATTAGGGTTTCTAAAAGCATATTGTTTACACGTGTTGAGCATTTAATGGTTTGATGAGGAGTACAATAAATGTTTTCACTTTAGGTAAGACGTATATTCTTCTTTATGGAACAGTGTTAACATCTTTTACACCTTTTTACCAACTATGAAAATGCGCTGACTCCACTCGTTTTATCCATTTTTTTAGGGTTTTCCCCCTTTGACTTTATAGATACATGAGATTCTTTTCCCAGTATCCTGGGATTAAGGAGATCAGACATCGTCCAGTGAGGTATTGTCAAACCTCACTGAACTGAACACCTTCTTTGGAACTTGTCCTTCAGTCGATGAACCGCATTGGCACTGAAGTGAATATTCTGTCCTTAAGAACTCAGAAGGAGTTTTGCAAAGTGTATACTCAGCGACCATATGTTACACATAGACTATTATATTCAAATCTATTCACAGACTGCTGGACACTGAGTTGGCTCACCAAATAGCATGCCCGAATCCTACATCAAACTAAGTATTTTACTAGTTTTACAGGATGCCAATCGACACATATGATTTGAATGCTATTTTGAGCTTTAAAAATTTAGTTTTGAGTTACAAGAAGCTTATTTCTAATATGAAACACTTAAATCGCGAGATTTAAGTTGACATGGGAAGAAAAAACATGCATAATAAGCCATGTTCATTGAGAATCTAGTGTGGTTGACAATCTTGATATCAAAGTTCAATTTTTAGCGAGTTAGTGACAAAACCAAAGAACCTGTATATACATTAATAAATTAGTAACTAACATATAAAATAATACACAAAATCATTAAACCAAAAGCGTGTCTAACTATTCATTCTCAGATACAATGTATCACATTTTTGTATCTATATAATAATGTGGTATTCGTATTCTTATTAGTTCGCACCACCCTTTCAATGGAAAACCACTAATATTTATTACTGCTATTTTAATAATTGACTTTCAAGAATTTAAACTTGTGTTAGGTCAACTCCTTCATATCTTCCCTTTCATTATTCAAAAATTTGAATCTGTTTGTAAGTTGACTTGTTATTTGTTTACAAATAATCATTATGTTTGTGTCTTCTATCAGAGGGTTGGAATGGATCTAGTTCAAAGGACATGATCGATCATAAAATGATTAGCCAAGAGCTCTCTGTCAAGTAGTTAAATTGTTGCCTTCCATTATTAGCAAGGTGGCTTCTCTTGTTTCTTTTTTTATAATTTCACCAAATCTGGTTTGTTCATCAACACATCCATAATAATGTTAATTTAGGACTTGAACTGTATATATAATTTCTAGATATTCCGAAGTAACTTTTGACCATTTAAGCATGCTCAATGTCGTGTATACTTTTAAGAAGAATGAGTCTGCTTCTTTCTTTCCTATATTTTTTTCAGAATCCTAGAATATTAGCTGTAGCTTTCAGTATGACAGGAATACTTAAGTCGACTAATTGGCCGACGTATAGTTAGATAGCTATTTCAAAGCGTAGACAAGCATAGAAGTAAAAAAGTTTCTCATATTTGACCCATCAATTATCAAGAATGTTGTTGTGTTTGTTTGACTCGACTTTTTACAAGAAATCGGTAAGTCAAAAGAAAGTCACAACAAGTATAATAATAAAGCATGTTGATGCTACAACACAATATAGTCTGCTCAAATGAAATATCATTACAAATTTAGGCACTCTTATTATTGAAGCAAGTCCATTTGTGTAATAGTATAAATTATTGCTTAATTATGAGCTTCTGCCAATAAAGTATGTATAAGGTAAGAATAATAGTTTATATAAAGAGAGAAAAGAGAGGGAATTTGTGAAATGAGTATTAATACACTTGAATGAAATGGAGTACAAATGTTTATATATAAGGAGGGAAGAAAAGAATGTAATTAACTTTTAACACTACTTTGACTAACCAGCTAACTAGCTTAAAATATCTACATACAATTCCATTTAACTAAACATTTGTGATGGTGAACGTAATTGAAAGATATAACTGTGTTGATGGTCTCTAATTGTCCATTCTTCTCTCTCTCTCTCAAGTTGGCATTGTGTAAGGATCGCACATGCCAAACTTGAATCTACAAGTATTGAAAGGTGATATGCTTAAGCCTTTAGTGAGAACATCAACCACTTGACGATGAGAAGGAGTGAAAGTAGGCAGAATGGTTCAAGTCTTGATCTTCTCTCTGACAAAATGACAGTCAATGTCAATGTATTTGGTATTGTCATGTTGAATAGGATTAGACGCCAAAACAATAAAGGATTAATTATCCCATAATATATAGGAACTGGAGTAGTAGTATTATGAATTTCTAGATCTTGAAGAACACTTAAAAGCCAAGTAATTTCACATGTACAATCTGCTAGCGCCATGTATTCTACTTTAGTGGATGATATTGATACAACAAATTGCTTCTTAGATTGCCAAGAGATAAGACATGAGCGAAGGAGGATACAGAAACCAGTGATTGATCTCCTTGTAGCAAAGCAGTTTACCCAATCACTATCACAGTAAGCTTGTAATTGAAAAGTAGAATTGGATGGGAAGAATAGGCCTTGACTGGACATAATTTGATGTACCTCAAATGCTTAATAAGAGCTTGCCAGTGAAGAATTCTTGGACCATGACTTAATTGACTTAATGCATGAGTTTTTTTTTTTTGGGTAAAAGGTCAACGACCCGGTAAATATATTACTCCAAAAAACATTTAAGTACAACGGATATGAGTGATTCTCATATCTCAGCCCGTTACATAGGCGAAAGGCTTACATAACAAGATACTTCCTATTTTCTAGACAAGAAAACAAACCATTTAAAGATTCGGACAAAAATATAACCTACTTCCTACGACCTTGGAGATTAAAGCCATAAATGGCGTTAAGAGCATCCAATTCCCTTGGAAGATCATAAATTTGCTTCGAGTAATCATCATAGTCATCCAGCTCATCTTCACGCTCATGACCTCCACCAAAAAGATTTGTTGATTCGTCGAACGTGTTAAGAACCTCCTCCTCATCACTATCAGTAACCACAATATCACCCACCTTAGAGAATGGGTTAGCCCTCTTATTGGCAGATGCAGACGGAATAGGAACAGCTTTATCATCCAAAAGGGTAGCTTTCCCATCGATAAGTAGCTTTTCAAGCTTACTAATTTTCTCAACTATAGGAGTAGAACCACTATCCTTAGTTCCCATTAAATCACTCACAAGGGGTTCTTGTGATGTAGTACCAGTCTTAACCGACGCATCCTCATTAACTTCCATTGTACAGCCAGCATCCACATCCATGTTGGTGTCATCAGTAGGAATACCAAACGTATCCGTATCATCCATATTAAGAGCATCAAACTGGTTAGATGTAGAGATCGTTGTACCACTAGAACTAGCCACATCAGGAGTCTTCTTCTTATTGCCACCAACATTCTTGGGTTCAGGAGGAGTCTGTTTGGGTTGATATTGAAACTTCTTACCCACAACAGGTTTAGTAAACCCTCCTTTACCCGGAATTGTAGAACCACCTTGTTTTCCTTTCTTCCTGTTATTGACAGTCTTGAAACTATCAGTAACAGGCTTAGTAGGCTGAACAGGAGGTATAACAACCTTAGGGCAGTCAGTCAGAGTATGACCAAATATCTTACACTTGTCACAACGAGGTGGTTGCCACTCGTATTCAACCCTTATCTTCTCAATAGTCGAACCCGAACCGTCAAGTAACGGTATCTCAACAGTGAGGCTGTCCCGCAGCACCTCATCCGACTTCACTTCTATCATGCATCTAGCAAAACTACTACGACCCCACGATTCCTTGCACATATTACTTGTAAAAGCATCTAACCTTTTGGGCGTACCAATCAGTGTGGCTAGAAGACTGAGGCCATCATCAGAAAACATTGCTAGGGGGACATCATGGAATTTAACCCAAACAGGGATGTTAGTCAAATCCTCTTTAAGAAGGTTAGTGTTCAAAGTCCATGGTTTAAGAATAATAGGAACATTTCTGATCAACCAAGGACCGTTTTCAAGCACATCATCAACACCTTTCTTCGAATTGAACTTAAAGAAGAAGAACCCCTTTGCATTCATCATTACCTTTTGCACACCAAATTTAGCCCATGCATTGCGGACATAGTAATCAACAACAGGAAAAGCAAGGCGTTGGCCAAGGAAATAACCATAGAGAGTATTCTCAAACCTCATGTTTACCTCTTCCACTACTTTCAATGGAACTGAAAGGTCAACATCATCCTTCTTTTTGCTACATTCCAACCTCCGAAAATTAGACACGTGTTTCAGAGGTTCATTAGAAGTAGCACCCGCATAAGAAACCGACTTCACTCCAGTACCACTAGTAATAGCATCCTTAGAAGCATAAAGACCAGCAGCTGTCGAATTAGAAGTTTGCCCAATACCACTCGAACTGTGCAAATCAGAAGAGGAAGCCATATTAGCAACAATCTCACATTGAATATTATTCATGGCTTCATCAAAATTATTATGCGCATTAGATAACAAGTGCTTCACAGTTTCAGCACTAGTAACCGGATCCAAGTCGTCACCATGTGATGTATCTTTCGTAAGTGGAATCGGCTCCACTTTCAGAATATCATCCATAGAACAATCAGGTGACTCATCCACGTTCAAACTAACACTACTAGGGCTCATCATTGAGGGTGAACTCAACTCACCAAAACTAGTAGTGGCCTTTTGAATATTACCAAGTGAAACCGGCTCCACCTGGTCATGTCTGTTCCCACCCAAGTTCTTCTCAATCATCCCAGATGACAAATCACCACCCTCAACATTAATATTATCTTTCCCATTAGGCTTAGCAGCAACCTTAGAATTCAAGAATTCCTTATTAACATTCAATTCGCTAGAACTATTCATACGAGCAGCTAACGCATCAGCATCAACAGAATTAGCATCCGACATACCCTTATTCACACTCTTAGAAGTTAAAAAACCCTTATTCATCTCTCACCACCAGTAAACCTAATCAAACAACACGAACCACAGCAACCAGCAGCATGCAAATCCAAACAGAAAAAATAAAACCCTAATCGCTTAGGGTTTTGATCTTGAAGACCAAACGAACTAACCAGCATCCATGATTATCCCATCAATAGTAATACAAAAAACGAAGGAGGGATTATATAGGATGTTAAACCGACTTAGGGAGATAGATACCCAACGAATTAGAAAGAACCCTAAGATCGGTTTGTTAAAAAACGACTAAAAAAAACCCTAAGAAAAAAGATCACAATAAACTTCACTCAATCCTGTAAACCAAGCTTAGATCCAAGAAGAACGAATTGATAAGAGTGTTAAATCAATTATATGAACAGCAAGGTGCAAGGAATTAAAGAGATGAAGCAGATTAATGGAAAACGATTGAAAGTATTAGGGTTGTTAGGGTTGTCGCCACTTTTTCACCAGAGAGAGTCGTTATTTGATGATCGTTTAATGCATGAGTTTCATAAGACAAGTTTGGTCTTGTGATAGAGAGATAAAGTATCTTGCCTACAAGTGATGTGTAAGGAGAAGGATTTGTGAGAGGTTCTCCATCGTTATCATTCAACTTGATAATTGGATCAATAGATATATGAGAAGGTTTGAGGTTAAAACATTTATACAATGTAATAGTTCTAGTGCATATTTCCTCTGAGACATAGTGATCCATTTGGAGCTTTTTAGGAACTCAATTCCCAAGTAGTAGTTTAGGTTGCCCAAATCCTTGATACTAAAAGTTGAGTCCAGTTGTTGTTTCAAGTGATTAATGAGGGATATATTGTTGCTAGCTATCACACCCCAAAAAATGTCGCAACGGAAAGGTGACCAGGAGCGTGACGTTCATAGCACAAAGTCAAGTGTATAAAGAACGACCTCTATATGAGTCGTTTAAAAAGTCATATCAATTGATTTAATAAAACAAACATATATTAACACAGCCATTACTCAAGTAGCACAGTAAGTAAAAAAATAGTGTTTGAAATCATTAATAATTGATATGAAGTCTGAGTAGAAAATCCATGATGTGACTCTATGAGCGATGTCCCAATGCATACCAAGCTAGTACATTCAACGACCTGAAAAATACATGCTAAAATGTTAACAATAATGTTAGTGAGTTTCATAGCCCCTACTTTACTCATTTTACTACTTATTTTGAATTACTTTGGGGTGAGAATACATGCTCAATTACTTTCAATTACTTTCTTCGGACACAAGTACATTAAATATTTACATATTGCCTAAGTTACCACATTTGCCAAAAGGTCCCCATTTATCATGAACCGTTAATTGCTTATAAGCGTGAACGTTGTGAATAGATCTATTGGGTTAACACCCCAATCCAGGTTGGTCGCACCGACTAGGTATAAACTCTTTAAACAAAGGTGAACGTGTCTTCTTTTATTATTTCAAAGTTCCGGTTCATGAAATGAGTTTCGGGTGTCGTTTTATATTAAAACATTTTACGGGCTGCTGTTACAATTTTTCAGAAAATTTCCGTCGTAATCAGGTTATTTCTCACTCGTTTTCTAAAGAAGAAACTTGTTTCAAAGGTCTAGGTTCATCGTTTTCGAGTCTACTTTCCAAAATGTGAGCCACCGGCTCGGTTCTTCACCAATTATTTTATACTATCAAAAACTTACAATGGTGTCAAGGCTGGTAAAAATCAAAATGTTAGACCTATGGTTCTATGACTGTAGCTCCTTTGTTATTTATCGCTATAAATTAATTTTTTTTGTCCACGAAAAGGTCTAGGAGTGCTCTACAAAAGCTATTTGCATAATTTTTACATATCTAGGACTTAGGTTGGTCGTTTTCTCAAATTACAAACGTACTCAGTTTTTGTCGGTATTGACTAACTTTTTCATGTGATTTATTAAAAATAACAAATCAAGTCTAACAATTATAAAAAGATTCAGGGAATATCATAACGTTTACGTAAGTCTGCAAAAATTGACAAGGTCTAAAAAAATGCTAGGTTAGGTTTTTAAGTTGAAACTCACAGTTGTAAAATAGGGGCAGAAACATTTTTTTTTTAACTTGACTTTTTATCAACTTTCCTCAAAACCACAAGTCTATATATGTGATAATATGAACATGGAATGTAATGTAAATGTAAATATACGTATGTAAAAGAGTTCATGAACCTTACAAAGTGTTGGTGGATGGTTTGTGCAAGAGAACTCACAAACTTAGCCAAAAACCCAACTAAAAAGCTTCCAAAAACCCTAACTATTAACCCTTAACCAAAAAAGACACGAAGAACTTATGACCCGCTAAACTTGAGCAAAACTCATTTTTTCATACTTTTTGAAAACTTAATGTTTAAAAGTGAAACTTGCGTTTTACTACGTTTTGAGTTGTAAAACCTCACTACAAGTATATAAAGATGATAGAACTTAGTAAAACTCATACACATTTAGTACATATTGCATTTTCCTTAAAACGACTTATTATTGTAGGTCGCATTTAGGACTCCCCGTCGTTATTCACGTATTACTTTTTCGTTACATTACTTACTCAGGGTAAGTTTTATAGCCCCACTTTTACTTGTTTACTATTCGTTTTGAAGTACTTTTGGGTGACAATACATTGCTAGCTTTTAGTTACTAACACAAGTACTTCAAACTTTTACGTACTGCTTAAGTTACCACTATTGCCATAAAGTCCCCTCATATCATGAATTGTTAATTACATAGTAAGCATGAATGTTGTGAATAGATCTATTGGGATTGAATTTGTGACACCCCAACCCGACAAGGGTAGAAGTATCACATTATGGTGCCAAATCAGAACGTACCAATGCAAGCGGAAGACTTATAAACATAAAGTTACAAAGGTATTCTACGGATACAAAAGAAATGTTATCTGTATACAAGATGAGTACAATCTATCGAATCCAAATCAAAGTCTAATCAAGATGTAAATGGGCTCCTAATCATCGGGTTAGTCCATTAACGCTCCTATGCACTCTTCACCCAAAACCCAGCTTCCAACCTAAAACCTGCCGCAGGAAAGGAAATGCGGTTGAGCTTAAAGAGCCCAGTGAACAGATATATAACAAACGGATAATCGAAATGTATAAAAGTGTAAGGAAAGAAAACATAAGTTCCTACTGAAATGAATGTCATTTGTAAACTGAATAAGAGATCAACGAACAACTGAACAAATATCATAAGTCCACAAAATGAAGAACATCAAGAATTGAATAGTAATAATCAAACGAAATGAGAAGCATTATAAAAATCAGCACAATGTATCATAAGTCAAATGAAATGAAGCATCATAGATATATAAGGCATAATCAAATCATAAGGGAAATAAAGATCATGTATCAACAAAGTATTGTCTAAACAAGGTACTTGGATAGACACATAGAAACATAAGGAAGCCACGAGCCGACCTACCAAGGTACTCAATAGATCTCGAACCACATAATCACATATCCGTCAAATCATAAGTTGTACAAGGAGCTGCAGACTCTATTGTACCAGAAGTGAAAGGGGTACAAGACACGTACAGCCAGTTACTAAGCCAAATCATATCATATCATATTAAACACATATACCTAGGATGCATCCATAGGCTCCCTAAAACATAATACATATACAATTACGAGACTATGCATATATATAACAGAATGGCCATAAGTGCATAATCATATAATCATAACAGAAGGAACGCCGGGGACTAATCACACCGCCCCAGATAGTGTCATGCCATTGCTATCATCAATGACATGGCCATGGTACCTCTATGGTAGACTAAAAACTTGGGCATCAGAAAAAACATATCAGAACAAACAAGCAAAGCTATTCATAATCATAACAAAGCTCCCAGAGCATAACAGAACAGAATCTCATATCCAAGAGATAGTAATCGGATCATCATAACAGAATGGATAGCAAATAGAATCCTATCAAGGGTAATATCAAACAGATCACAATATATCAAACTAAAAGGATCATAGCAAAGGCTCATATCAAAAGCATCATATCAATGAAGCATATCAAACAGATCATATCGTAGCAACGAATCAAAGTCAAGGATCAAAAAGTCATGAGATCAGAACCCTCACTGAGAAATGGTAGAATATTTGTACCTTAAACCGTCAACAAACCATATCATAACATAAGAATAGGAAGTCACTCCTTCTTCAGGGAATCTACACGGATTAATGATTAGCTAACTATTAATAACGCATTTTAAATCAGATTTACTCGTTTTAGTCGGCTTTTCATTTTTAGTGACATTCCATTTATAGCAGCTTTCCAAAAATAGTAAGCTTCCATTTATAGTAAGTTTCCACTTTAAGTAAGTTTCCTGAATTAGTAAGTTTCGAGTAAAATCCATTAATTAGCCAACTAGGGGTTTAGAAATGATAATTAGTTAAATTAAAGGCTTAATATGATTATTACCATCATTTTAGCAAAGTATAGGGTTAAAAGTGTTAAATTAATTTTTAGACTTATATATGATTCTAGCTTAGATTCGAACTACACATGCAAATCTTCATTCCTATTTGTTCACGTTAGATTTCATTTTATTTTAAGGAGAACATTACTGATAATCATATTAGCACGTGCAATAGTCTTTTACGTATGAGTAGCTCAACACAGATTTATACGGAGACCCGGTATCATTATCAATTTCATTAAAACGTTTATAGTAACATGAATGTATCCAGGTTCCTTAATCTACTCCTAAGCCATACGAATGAAGACCAACATGTTTCAACCCTTTTAACAATCGATTTTACATGCATAGTCGTGGATTCTTATTCTCGTTTTAAGCCATACGTTTTTAAAGAAAACCCAACATGATCCTAACTCTTTCATTCGACAGATGTAACACAATTTTATCAAGTTTTTGCCGATCACGAAATCATCAAAAAGGTCACATACATGATACACGTACGCGAGTTTTACAGCCGCTTATCATGTTCTAGATTCGTTATTTTATGTAGTTCTCTTATGCTTCTATGCTTATTCGTATTACACAAAGCAAACTTGTTACAAATTCTGTTATATAATCGATTCGTATAGTGTTTTACCAAGGTTTTGTCGAGTCATAAAAAAGGAACAAAACAACATGCACACTACAAGATTTTTAGCCGATTAACATATGGTTTTGGTTTCGTTTTTATAGTGTCGATATCACATAATTTTATGCAGGTATTCTTATGATTTCATGCAAGGTTTTATAGTCGATTTTAAACATGCAAAACAAGCCGATCAAGAGGTCATAAATACGACAGAAAGAAAACATTTGGGAGGTATTGAACAAGGTTTGTACACGTTACCCTCGATGACAACAGGAAGAAAACGGACACAATAATATCGTATACCCGTCCCACCAATCAGCCGAATACCAAGCAATCACCTCCTCACCGAGACAGCAACTCACCTACAAACGACACTAATAAACCTCCTTTGTACCTCTCTCGATCGGACAGAATTGGAAGAAAAAGAAGTGTGGCAGCCGAATATTTTGTTATAGGTTTTAGGGTTTTGTAAATTTATTTGGTGTTAATGCAGTGGCGGAGCCATATCGGGTGTAGGGTGGGCAATGGCCCACCTATAAATGCACACAAATTTATTTATGAGGTATATAGATATGATTATTTTAACTATTCAACCCATAGAAAATAGACTAATTAAGCCCATATCAAATCTTTTCCGATCTTAGTTTACACTTTTTTTACATTCATGGAGCTTGCAAAATGTCTAAGAATTCACTACTACCGTATTTTTGATTCTATTTTAAAAAAATTTATACTCATTAGTATATCAAAAATTATTTGGCACAGTCAAAAGTAAAATCGTGGCTACGCCTCTGTGTTAATGTGTTGGTGAGATTCGGTATATAATAAACCAAATAGAAGAAAACGTGTAATTTGAGAGCTACACTAGGACCATATTCAAGACCATATTCTTTGTGCACAAACATATAGGATCGGCTAGGACTAAAAGAAAACGTGTAACAATATTTTAATTGTGTACAAATGTGTTTAACATAGGTTTTAATATTTGTATTGCATTTACTTGTTCAAATATTAATGTGTTAGATACTTAGGTTATATTCTGAATGAAATGTTTTAACTAATTAAACGTTTATTCAAAATTCGAGATTTAAGGGTATTTTGGGTATTTTACATGTTTACGAATTTTGGGTTTTACAGAATTCCCCCGTCCGGGTAGTTACCCTACTTGACTGGTATGTCAAATGGACACATAATCATTTGAGGTAGTACTAGGTGTTTGGCAAGGCACCTACTGGGGCAAATATACATGCAAAATACTTAAAGCTTCGATTTTATGAACTTAGTGCAATAGTAATACTTTTCCTGACATTGTATTCGTAAGACAATGGTTACTAAATACTTTTCATGATACTGTATGTGTACAATAGTCACAAAAATCTTGTGGTCCACATTACTGTTTACTTAAACATATGAACTTACAAACATTATTGTTGACCATTTTAGCATGTATTTCTCAAGTTCTTAATTGCGTATACTTGGATTGCATTTGGAGTATCATTGCTAGAGTCACATTTTGCGGTCTTATCATTTTGAAGACTTATTGCATAACTTACGTTCGATCGTGAACCAAATCTTCTTTACATTTTGTAAACACTTGGATTATGAATTTGTAAAACATATTTATTTAATCAAATGTGTATTTTCAAACAACTCATATAGAGGTCGTTCGATATAACTATAACTTTGTTTCCATGAAAGTCACTCTCCCGGTATCTTTCCGCTGCGACATTTTGAGGGTGTGATACTAGTAAGAAGAATATCATTCACATATATCACTAATGCTAAGAAGTCGGTATCTTTCATGTATGTAAGTTAGAGATGTATTTGTATAACTCTAAGTGAAACCATGATTAAGGAGAAAGATAGTAAGCTTAGTAAACCATAGTCTATTTGCATGTTTGAGACCATAGAGAGATTTATGTAGCTTGCAGACTGATTAAGTCAAATAATCCTGATATTTAAGTGTCAATTTTCCCCTATTATGCTCATTTGTTCTACTTATTATATGGATATATACTTTGATTTCTTTACATTTTGTATCCAGGTCATGAATGAGCATAGGAGCTAAAGAGACGAAAAAATTGTAAATAACGCGCAAAAGATATACAATTATAGTATGTTGGATGAAGCTACGGCGTAACATTCACTCTCTATTACGCTGTAGCTGGGAATTCAAACTTGAAGACCAAAGTCAACGCGGATCAAGAGTTACGGCGTAACCAAATCCTGAGTTACGCCGTAACCTAATCAAGTCTTTCAAGCATCCCTCGAATTGGTGGTTACTTCGTAACATGGTTATTGAGTTACGGCGTAACAACGACTACGAGAGTAATCCAAGATCCAAGAATCAAGCTACGATGTAGAAGAAACCTTGATATTTGAGTTACGGCATAAAATATTCATCAACTACGCCGTAACTCATTGCTTTTGGATAAGATCTTACAGGATTACACTAGCTACGGCGTAACACTATTTTGAGCTACATCGTAGCTATGATCGGGCCTATAAATACAACCCTAATTACTGCATTTGTCATACAACTTTCTCACACATAAAGTCAGAGATCGTTGGGGACTTCTCAAAGGCCTTTCTACAGCAGCATACGGAGCATTTCCAAGGAAGAAATCACACCTATAACACCATAAGTTTTAGCATTTCATCATTTCATTTACATTTCGAATTTATGACATTTGTAAACATTTATTTGAGTGTTCAATTTAATATGATTGGCTAAGCACCTCTGGTGCTAGCCTCGTTATGATTCTTATATTGTTTTAATTATATTTCTGTACTTTTCTTAATGCTTCTACGTGTGTGCATGCTTAGTTTATCTTTAGACCCTTTAGTTGCGGTAGTTTTCCCCAACCCGGTTATACTTGGTATATCGGAAGAATTGACCACAGGATCCTGGCATAGTTAGGTTGTAAGGAAATGGTTGGGATGACAACCGGCCATTCGCCTTGTGTGCAAATTGACCATAGGACCACTTTCCGGGATGGATAAACTTAAGTAGTTAGAGTATGGTCTATGATCGTGACAACGGACCATACAAGATAAGTCTAGCATGTAGTGGCACTTAATGACTTAACCCCGTCTACCGTACGTCGGCTTACTAGCATGGGGTAATGCATGTGGTTCCCGGCAGGATTCGGTGGGAGATAGGCTAGGGAACTTGACCATATGAACCTAGTGATATATATCCGCCCCACCTGAAGCATGAGATTAGTTTAATAGGAAACATAACCATAAACAATATAGGACGAGTAATTAGGCTAGCACATTTCTCTCTTATTGCTCACAACTCTCATTTCATTTCCGTTTTACTTACTTTTCAGTTATTTAGTTTAATAAATCACTTCAACATTTAATCAGTTTAAAATAGTGACACGTAGACTTAGATAAAATGCAAACCACATAGCTCTTGGACGACCTCAGTTTTACTGAATACTAGTCTACACGCGACCGAATTCTCTGTCCGTTAGTGCATATAAGGCAGACCTAGGGTAATCGAGACTTTATAAATATTAAGACCTGGTCAGTAAAACCTGTATCAAAGACCAGATGAAGGATGGTAGAATTATGCTTGTATCCTTGAGTTAATGTCATGTAGACTTCTTTATTGAGGTCTCCATGCAAGAAAGCAATATTAATGTCCAATTGTGAAATATGCTAGTTATAATGAACAACAGTAACCAATAAAGTTCTAACTATAACCATTTTGGCAACTGGGGTAAAAGTTTTTGTGTAGTCAGTTCCTTCTTGTTGAGTGAAACCTTTGGCTACTAGTCTTGCCTTAAATCTTTCAATTGTCCTTTCTGAGTGACATTTGACTCTATAAACCTATTTGTAGCATATGGATCTTTTGTTAGGTGAAAGTGAGGTAAGTGTCCATGTGTGATTAGACTCCAAGGCTTGTAACTCTTTAGTCATTACATCTATCCATCTTGAATCTTTAAAGATAGTGTATATGATTAAGGCTCTCCTATTTTATTGATGGTGTTTATTAAATGCATGTGTGTGGATGATTAAAGTTTTTGATAGTTTATGTATTTGGAATGGTGTAATTTTATAAGTGAGTGGATTGAGTGTTTAGTTTTAAGAAGTGTAACATGAAAATCTTGAAGTTAAGTTGCAAATTAAGATTTTCTGGTGGACTTTTTGATAGGACGTGGTGGAGGTGGTGTTCGTATGGTTAGTTGAATGATTGGGTTGTGTAGAACATGTGGTTGGTGGTGAGGAGTTTGTATCACTGTGTTGAGGAGTGTTTGGGATAGGATCAGTACATGTATGTGTATAGGTTGGAGTTGATGTGTTGTTAGAAGAAGATGATAGTGGAATATTAGATGTATCAGTGTTGGTGTTGGTGTAGATGTACTGAGGAAAGTCATAAGGTGTTTGTTGTGGAGGTTGTGGGAGAAGTGGAGGATGATTTGTTAGCAAAAGGAAAGACATATTCATTGAATCTGACATGTCTACTTGCAAATGTTTTGTGATTTGCAATGTCATAAATAAGGTAACCTTTTTGAGTTGTTAAGATAACCAATGAAAACACAAGGAATGGCTCTGGATTCAAACTTGTCTAAGGTGCTTGAAATCCAATTACCTTTAAGTGATTGTGTGAAAAGGGTTGTTTGGCATAACAGCTCATATGGACTTTTGTGATTAAAAGGTTTGCAGGGAGTCTATTTATTAGTTAGTAGCAGCAAGAAAATAGTAACTTCATAAGTAAAGTAGAAAGTTTTCTTGAAACCTTAAGGCCCTAGAAACTTCCGGTAGGTGTTTGTGTTTTCTTTCCATGATATAAGAGAATCTCAAATATAATCTAGAAATTTTCAAAAGGAAACAACTTAAGATAAATCTCCTTATAAAATTACAAGTGCATCATATAAAAACCATTAACTCTTTCGTCCTCTTCATCTTATACTACCTTCATAGTATGAGAAATATGTATGCAAATCTTTTTTCCCGTGTAGATTCAGCTTTACAAACCGATGTTGCCCCGAATAGAAGAATATTTGACACATGGTCCTCATCACCAAATAGTGGGGCTGGGGCTCAAGATCTCTTGAATGATATGCAATAGAGCCTCAGGTTAAACCCTAAATTAGGAAGATTAAGAGGACGAATACTACCGATCGACTATCTACCGGGGTGAAGTGATCAAGACTTATGATGAAAACATCCATCATTGAATCATGTTGCTTAGCGTTGAAAGGCACTAGTGTCATGTATGTATGAACAAAAAATGCAAATGTTAGTCATGGATGGAGTGTTGATGAGAGTATGGTTAGTGTTTAATATTTATAAGGAGGGAAATTTAACGCCACGTAATACTCACGTGGCAACATCAAATTTTGAATATTTATCGCCAGCATCGCAGTATATCGCATGTGTAACGAGATTGACGCGACTGACGTGCTAGTTTAGTCAGACACCATAGCATGTGGATTAGAAAAACCGGAAATATTATTATATCGCATCCATCGCTGAAAGTCGCCAATGTATCATAGAATTTCGTGGGTTATCGATTACATTTTGAGTTTCCGAAATACAACTCGAAACCATGTCGAAATCTATCTCAAATTAAAGAGGAAAGTATTCAGGATTTCAATGGTATCACTTTTAAAACGTAAAATGTAACAAAATTAGAGATCTCAAGATTTTAATTGGCTGTAGAGATGTGAAAAATAACAAAGAGTGTAAATAATTACAATAAAATGGTTTTTCCGAAAGTTTTTTGAAAAGCATAATAATTTAACGAGTTCACTTTTGAAATATTCAGGTGAAAAGAGTGTGTATTGCTAAGCACTTTTAATCAAATTTCTCTTTTGAAAATCAAGTGCAAGGACAATACACGCCACAAACCCACGTCGTATGGAAATGGGCTAGACTCAAGTGGTCTTATTTGTTGAATCGTTACAAGTTGTATTTGTGAAGTTGTAACTTACAAATTTACACAAATAAACAGAAGATGAAATAGGGTCATAATTTCTAATAGTATTATTGTATATTGGCTAAACATATACTACGTATAGTTTAGCTCTTTTAACAATATTTTTAAATGACCCTTTGATAAAAGTAAAACAAAATAGAGGACATCGTATAAAACACATAAGAAAGATTTCAATAAAGATCAACAAAAAAGTAAAAATTAAATGGTAAATTTTTGTCATTATTTTTTATCAAAACAAAACAGCCCACTATCCACTTTATGAAAAATAAATTATTTTGTAAAAGATGAATCATTAATCAACAAAAAATACCTACAGTAACGAGAATCTTTTTATCTTTAAATAAACTAGCAATTCAATATACTTTCGAAAAACTTCTATTTTTTGCTTTTTTATTGGTATTGAATATTACATAATACGAAGCACATGTTATTTTTTAAAGTCCAAATCACATATGATTTCACAAATCACGTGTGATTTTTTTTAAAAAGGCAATCACATGTGATTTTTAGCATTACAAATCACGTTTGAATTTTCATGGCGTAAATATTAATTTAAAAAAAAAAAAAAAAGTTCGTTGTAAGTATATAAAAATGTCCCTCATTTAAAAAATGATTTTATGCTCGAGATGTAGATATTTATTTATTTTTTAAGGAAAGTGAATATGTATTGTCGCACATCTAATTTTACAAGCAAAACGTTAAAAAATTACGTCATTTTAATAAGAAAAAACATCATATCTACCTCATTTGTATTATGTCCTTCACAATATTAGTGATTTCTCTTGATTGCATCATAACATCACTAAAGTTGGATTGACTCTGATACATGTTTTTTTCTATATAATATTGTTGGGCGTTTCTACTAACTAACCAATTAGTTTTAGATTCAACAATAGTTTAATCTAATTCACCATTAAAAAGCGTTTAACTACGCATACATTAGTTCCACTACTCAAATTTAGAAAAAATAATAATAAAAAATGACGTAGTGAAATCTTTTTAATGGTGAATTAAATCAAACCTAATAGTGTATGGATATTATTGGCTCAAGCCCACTAATTACATGCTAAATTCAAGCCCATTATCAATACTTGACAGGCCCGAATACATTCTCAGACTGTATACAGCCTGGGAAAGCCCTTCAGGCAGCGTATCATACACGAACGAGACAACTGTTTCCTAACTGTCACCTAACGGTTAAGATATGGTACCTGACACGTGACAGTGGGAGACACACGACCAAGAATATAGAACGGGCACGATCAGGTACGAACCAAAGAAAGAATGCTACCTGTCATTTTTATTTGCCTACCAGATGATCAACACATGCCATGTCCACAGCCATTGATCATCCACATGAGGTTTATCCCAAAACCTTATATACCTCTTTATAAATAGAGAGTGTCACATACAAGAAAGGGGGATCATTCTCTATACATTTCTACACACTTACTCATACAGTGAATACACACACTTGGTTTGTTTAAGTGATACGACAACTGTTTGATTGTTAATCATATCTCGAGGTCCATACCATTCTACACGGAAAACCGAACAACACAACCACCCCAAACCAATCATAATCACATTTTTACCATCTCATACTTAAACAAAACCATTGTTGAATCTAGAACTAATTGGTTAGTTAATATAAACACCCAACAATATGATGTAGAAAAAACATATATCAAAGTGAGCCCTGCTTTAGTGATGTTATGATGCTATCAAGAGTGAACCCAACTTTAGTGTTTTCTCTAGATTGCATCATAACATCACTTGGGTTCACTCTGATATATGTTTTTTCTACATCATATTGTTAGTGCAACCAAAAATATGATGTAGATTGTTGGCTGCACCCAACAATATGATGTAGAAAAACATGTATCAGAGTGAACCCAACTTTAGTGATGTTATGATGCAATCAAGTGTGAACCCAACTTTAGTGTTTTCTCTAAATTGCATCATATATAACATCACTAAAGTTGGATTCACTTTGATACATTTTTTTCTACATCATATTGTTGGGTGTTTCTATTAACTAACCAACTAGTTTGGATTCAACAATGGTTTTGTTTACGTATAAGATGGTAAAGTGTGATTATGATTGGTTTGGGTGGTTGTGTTGTTCGGTTTCTCGTGTAGAACGGTAAGGACCCCGAGATATGATTAAGAATAAAGAACTAGAGTAAAACTTAAACAAAAAAAAGTGTGTGTGTGTGTGTGTGTGTGTGTATTCACTGTGTGAAAATGTAGAGAGGATGATCCCCCTTTCTTATGTGGGATATTCTCCATTTATAGAGAGGTATCTATAGTTTTGGAATAAACCTCATGTGGATGATCAACGGCTGTGGACAGGCTATATGTTGATCATCTGACGGGCTGACAAGAATGACATGTGGCATTCTTTCCTTGGTTCATACCTAATCATGCTTGTCTCATATTCTTGGTTGTGTGTCTCCCACTGTCACTTGTTAGGTACCATATCTTAACTGTTAGGTAACAGTTGTCTTGTACATGCATGGCGGCCTGAGGGGCTTCATAGGACGTATACGGCCTGGGAATGTCTATAGGCCTGTCAAGTATTAATAATGGGCTTATAACGTGCTAATAATGGGTTTGACTTTGGCGTGTAATTAGTGGGCTTGGGCCACTAATATCCATACGCTATCAGGTTTTGTTTAATTCCCATTAAAAAGCGTTTCACTACGTCATTTTGATTATTATTTTTTCAAAATTTGAGTAGTCGAACTAATGTATGCGTAGTGAAATGCTTTTTAATAGTGAATCAAATTCAACCATTATTGAATCTAGAACTAATTGTTAAGTTAATAGAAACACCCAAAAATATGATGTAGAAAATACATGTATCAGAGTGAACCCAACTTTAGTGATTTTATGATGCAAACAAGAGAAACACTAATATTATGAAGGACATAATACAAATAAGGTAGATTTGACGTTTTTCTTGTTAAAACGACGTAAGTTTTGTAGGTTTTGCATGTAGGCCTATATGTGATATAACCCTATATTCACTTTCCTCTTTTAAAAAAGAGGATATAAGTGAGTTTTTCATTTTTGATTGAAAAATGAGTGGTTAGAATTGTCTAATATGATCTCTGATTCTTTTTATCTTTGTTGAACCAAACTTAGAAAAACCATGCACAAGAAACCAAACGACTTATATCGGTATAAAACCCAAAACCTTAAAAGAATAATACATAATGGAGTGCTTTTAAATAAGATAGTTTAAAAGAATGATACATAATTGAGTGCTTTTAAATAAGATAGTTACCAAAGAGCTTTTGGCCTAGTGGTATGCGAGTATGCTCATCAAGTCATTAAAGAGGATATGGTTGAAGTTTTAAATAAAATAGTTATCGAAGGGTCTTTAACCTAGTGATATGCGAGTATGCTCAACAAGATAAGGGAATGACGGTTGAGATGGTTTAGACATGTGAAGAAGAGACCACGGATAATGCCAGTTAGGATAGTAAAAGCTTTCGAAGCGGACGACTTGAGGAGAAGGGGCTGGCCAAAACTTCGGTGAAAGGATAGATTGAAGCATGACATGATTGAGCTTCTCTTGACTGAGGATATGACATCTGATAGGAACGCGTGGAGACCTAAAATCGGAATAGGCATTTAGAACATCTAGGTCGATTCCTATTATGTGGTAGTTTGTCGCCTAGGATTTATAGGTGACTTTTAGTAGCCTCGGTACATATTTTGCTTCGAGCTTTTTAGACAATTTTACCCCTCGCCTTTAAGGCACAGAGTCATAGCTAGAGTCCGTTATACATTTTAAACGATTTTTAGTAGCCTCGCATGTACATGTTTGTTTTTTTCTCTTAGGCAGTTTTGCAAAATTCGGCCTAGATGGCCGATTAATTAGCGATTAATAGCTAGGCGGGGATTACCCGCCCCGATTTTTACTAATCGGACTTATTAATCGGTTTGGTCTAAAATCGATCCACATACCAATTAATCGGATAAAAATCGGCCAAATCAGGCATAATCAGCCAACTCGGTTATGGATAGAAATCGGCCAAATCAAACATAAATTGGCCAAATCGGGCATAAATCGGGCAAATCTATTAAAAAAATGCCAAATCGAGCGTATAGTTTCAAAATTTTATAATTTTATATATATAAAAAAAATCCAATCCGATTAATCGTTAGGCCATACCCGGCCGCCCAGCTATCGCCCAGCGATTTTTGCAACCTTGCTCTCTGGTAAATTTTGCCCCGTTTGTGTTTATGATCATACATACGCGCTCATTATATCCTATGCTATGATTTTTTGCATAGTATGCTTATATGTCTTTATTTTACTAAGTTTTTATGATGGTATACGTCATTTATATGCTTACATAGTTCTTTTATTCAATACACAATCACACATTCACACATATTTCAGCGCATTTACTCTCACACATACATTTGTCGAAGTTTTTCATAGAAGCGTCTCACTACTCCTAGGTTTACCCTATGATAGGGGTATGATGTGTTTATATTTCACCTCCATACCTCGTTTAGACGGAATTGAGTATTGTTGTTAGTGTTGGTTAAAGTTTTTGGTTGAGATATTTGTGAAATAGCGAGAGATAAATGATATTGTATGAAAATTTGCTTTTCTAAAAAAAATAAATAATTATTAGAATATCCTAACTCAGCAATCTTATAGGAATTAGGAAAACAGGGACAAGGAGAACCTAAGAAAATTGAGATAAATACACTTATAGCAACCAAATTAAAATCGATGATATTTAAACAGAACATTAAGATTCATATCATCATGGTTCAAGAAATCGTGCAAAGTTTACCCCTTACTAATAACAACTATAGATAGTTCAGATAAAAAAAAATTACAATCTATTAAACTTTAAATAAAAGTCAGGCACTACACCTACAAATTATAGTTGTGAAGAAACTCTTAATAGCGACCAACAATGTCTTCTGCAGACCATATACCCCTCTGATTCTATCACCTTCTATAAGCTGTAAGTCAAAAAGAAACAGTCAGAAGTAGAAACGGCAAGATAGGTGAGTCGGGCTTGTTGGGTCAATGTGTCAAAACATGCCGGTTTGAGTTAACCCGTGAAAGCTTGTCAATTTCTGAAGTTTTTATATATCTATATAAGCGTTTGTAATAATACCATACTTGTATTTTACTGTATAATACAAACTTAATAAACAATTTTACAATAATATAAACTATATATTTGAATACTTTGATTAAAAACTATTTTGGCCAACTGGCCTATATCCAGTTCCCCTTTATTGATTTGGCCTGTTTCAGATAAAAACAACCCAAAATGACCCATTCATAAGTAAATAGCTCAAAATTACTACCTCTAAATTGCATAACTCTGCTCATAGCATGGAGTCAGTCCTTGCTGGCAATCTTCTAAAGAAATTGAGTGGCACCCCAGGTAGCTTGTGGCGGAACTTAGGGTGGCGTAACACATAAAAGCCGGTGAGAAGAGCTACAACATGGAAAGGTGTGACATAGAGAACAATTGCAGCAACCAAACAAAAAATCACAAATAGTGCAGTAGCTCTAGGGTCTCTCCAACTGAGTAAAGACTGAAGCCTTTCACCTTGAGTAGCCAAATCGCCAACCACTGTTTGAATCCGTCCTGCAATACTTCTCAAACGATCATATCTCATCCTTACAATATCAGGATGGCGTGAAGTTGGAAAGGTGTCAAATTCTTCATCAAGTTCATCAGGGTGAGCATTATCAGCACATGAGAGACGAGTGTCCATATGCGGAGGATTTCTTGGTCTCCATTTGTAGTACCAAATACCAATCAAGAAAAGATAGAGGAAAATTGTTGGAAGAATAAGTTCAGGGAACAAAACCAATATCAAAAACAGAATGTGAATGAGAACAGTGGTTATTGGATTCTTCCAGTTACAGATTTGATCAAACCATTTTCCAATTGCAATCAACCCGCTTAAAACCCCCATGATTCTGAAGAAATTAGCTTTACTTCTTCTCATACTCCACATGTGAGAACCCACATCGAGCATATACTCCACCACCTCTTTTCTTAAAGGTGGCTCAGCGCGGGTTAGCCTCATTGAGACAATTTGTGTAGCTTGGTGTCTTAAGCTATCAAGTTGGGTGACAGTTAAGGGATAAATGTAGTGCATCTTGGGCAAAAGTGGTTGTGAGTACATATGCATCATGTTTAGTAAAGATGAGCATGTAAACCTTACAGCCAAATGAATCTCGCCCATCTTTTTCACCCCAGATGGATGCAAAACTAAGAGGGGGTATGAATGAGTGTAAACACGGTCAGTTTCAAGAGTCGAAAGACGAATCCTTACCTTACCAATTCTCGAATCCTTAGCACCTCCAGCCTTATCCCCTCCATGCAGATGACAGTTGTCAAAAACACCAATGGTTATCACAGTACATGGATCAAAAACCTCCCACGTATACTGCTCGTTCCATTTGGGAGCAAAACTGTCCACAATCGTTCTTGTTCTGATCCACTTAGTCCCATACTTGGCGACACAATAAGCATCTGTTGACGCCCTTCCGTCTTTTGTCTTCATTGGTGTCAGCCCTTTAGCACTCAGTATTCCAACTTCAAGAACCCCAATGTGATTCTTCCAAAGCTGTTTAGCCGTGGGTCTAAGATCACTACTATGGTGTGTCGATTCATCAAGAACATGATAACCACCTTCCAACAAACCCTCATATGAATCTTGCTAGCAAACTTAACTTCCTTCTTCTTTTCCCCTTCCACCACCATGACATGCTTCTCGAGATTAAACCATCTTGTGTTGATAGCTTTATGGTCTAACCGTCGATCCACATACTGTAACGGAATCATACACCTTCCAAGAACATCCTCCTTATTAGGCCCAATTCTATCTTCGACACTTAAAATCAAGGGCTCTTCAAATGGTTCTGCAGCTACAAACATCAGATCCTCGTTCCACAATGGGCTAGTAGACTTGTTCATCGAGACTCTAGTCCTTAAAATCTGATTTCCGAGAATGGCCTTCACAAAAACTTCTGGAAATCTAGTCTTATCGTTTGGCATCAAGTCTTGTGCTTCGATTACATTAACTCTAAGATACCAAAGCTTAGGTGCAACGTAAACTTTCGACCGAATATTTGCAACACCATCAGACCAACTAACACTTGCAGCATCTGAATGCCACGCTTCAGGAAACGCTTCATCCGCTTGAGTACCCCACCAAACGGCTAACATAAGCTCTCCTTTAAGCTTTTCCCCTTTCCGTTCTTCTAACCTATACCACTGTGGAGCTAAAGGACTGTCCGGTGGGACCCGTTTAGGGATCTCATTAAGATCAAAGAAAACCCGACCAATAAAATCATCTTTCATTACATCCTTATCTTTCACAGTAACCTCAAGAACAGACGCTTGAACTTTCTCTTTAGAGAAAGCAAACACCTGATTCCATTCGGGGTTTGTTTTTTTCTCGAAATGACGAGTTGTACCCTTATAGTTACCTAAACGAACCTCAGTATATGGGTCACAACCACCTGTAATGTCCTTGGAAGGTAATTCACGTGCTTTAACTACACGAACATATAGGTATGGCATTTGTTCCACAAGGTCATAGGTGCTAGTAAGTTTATCGCCAGTGACCTTACTTCCACCGAGGTGAGGTTTAGTCTCCTTAAGGGAGAAATCTTCATGGGGAGGTCTCTGCATCATCTATATTTCCCACAGTTTACCAAAAATCAGAACATTTCTAATAAGTAATAACCAATAATTAGGGGGCGCCAACTATTCATTTTTTCTCATTAACGTCAATCATCTATTCAAACTATTATATAGGTCACCTAAATATGTATATCTGGTTCAGGTTATACAAAATCTGGGAAAAAACATGCTGGATGATGAAAATGCTCATAAAATTTATTAAGACAAAAGTACCCTTAAATATTTTAAAAGGCCAAAAACACCCTCAACACTTTTTTAAAAAGGCAAAAGTACCCTTGCAACTTCTAAAAAGACACCTGTAGCCTTAGATCTTTGAAAAAGACAAAAGTGTCCTCAAATAAAAGACAAAAATACCCTTCAAACTTTCAAAAAGACAATAATACCCTTAGTTACTTTATATTTAAAACTATCAATCAGTCACAAATTTTAGGGGTATCAATGTATTATCGTCATCCTACCTGTATTTAACGCAATCAAGTATAAACGAAACCGGATACATAAATAGTTTGGCTGCCTTAACAAAAAAAAGTTGACACAATGCTGAGTTACTCATACATTATCAAGCCAAAACTTTAATTAACGACCCCATCTATTAAAACTATTTTACGGGGTAAAAAATATGCTGGAAGACGAAAATGCCATATGAACTTAAAAAAATTTACCTAAGAGCCAAAAGCACCCTTAAATCTTACGACACAACTACAATTAAATCTTTTAAAAGACAACTATATCCTTTGTTATTTTTTCCCCGTGTTGAGTAATAATACCATTCATCAGTCACACACTTTTGGGGTATTCTCGTCAACTTACCTAAATTTAACCCAACTTGATATAAACGAAACCAGATACAAAACTAGTTCAGTACTCTTTGAATAAAAGGTGACTTATACATTGTCCCTAAATATTTTATAAACTAAACATAAATGAAGCTAAAAACATTAGTATAAAATAAAATCCAACAAGTACCTCATAACACTAGTAAAATTTGAGCCAAAAAAGATATCTACAGATCTGAATGCTACAAACCTGCAAACAACAATACAAAAAACATAAATCAAAACCCTAAGTTACAACACCCAAAAAAAAAAAAAAGTATCTTAAGCACCTTCAACTAAACCAACAATGGTGTCAACTTTTTAAATAAAAAGTGAAATGTGAGAAATTACAGAGAGTTTACGAATGGGTACATTTAAAAGTGTGAAAGTAACAATGTAGTATGTAAAGAGTAAACATTAGTATAGACATATAGTTAGGATTAAAATGTGAATACCTTTAAGGGAGTGATGGAAAGAATTTAAGAGGAATTTAAAAGGGAATGAAAATGAAGTGAAGAGACAACAGAGTTTTGGGGTTTTTGTAGTGAGAGAATAATGAAGGTGGTGCTGCTGCTGTGGGTATGTCTGTCTGTCTCAGGTATTTTTGTCTTGTAAATTACTCCGTATTTTAGTACTTTATTTAGGGGGTGGTTGGATTGTTTATTGAAAATATATTATACATAATCCGCTGTTTCAAAATGTAGTTATGAACACTACAGTTTTTTAGGTGTGTAAGGTGAGCGATCGTTCAGGGCTTTAAAATTTTAAGACGTTTTAAAAAATTGTCTCGTTAAAAATTAGTATATGCATATGTACACATATTTTTCACGAATAAAAAAAAATATTTAAATGAAAAAATATCTTATATAAGTAATATGCTAGAACGTTTAAAAACTAATTGCATTATATCTTATAAACGGTGACAATTTATATATAACATTAATTCTCGAAAGGCCTCATTATGTGATCATCAATTCATAGGACGGCCCTTGTTATGTTTGATATCGCAATAATCAGGTAATCAGCTTTTTTTAGTGTTTGACAAATGAAATTATTTATATTTTTAACAAGGAAATGACCAAAATAAACATGGCTTTTTATTATGAATTACTCGTACCATACAATGATTTACTAAAATTTGATGTATAACAATGTACTCTTACTCTTTTTACTAACAAAAAAATATTAAAAGTAAATAATAATATTAGTATTAAATTTGTAATTTCTTTTAACGGCAATTATTTATGACCTACACCACCTATCTCACATATGTGTCACAGAGAAGAATCAACCTACTCGAAT
This sequence comes from Artemisia argyi, assembly GCA_030686995.1. Lineage (NCBI taxonomy): Eukaryota > Viridiplantae > Streptophyta > Magnoliopsida > Asterales > Asteraceae > Artemisia > Artemisia argyi. Next base: position 149,520,104 of record CM060681.1, read on the forward strand.
TGAAGACAAGTTGGAATTGGGATTTGTGAGGAACAATGTGACACCTATTTTGGGGTTAGTTTGGTAATCTGATAGTGAATAATCATTTCATGCATAATTGTGTTTTGTGGCAGTAGGGGCGAGGCTGCTTTTCCAAAACGTGGTTTTGGGTTGTCAGAACGCAAAAAAGTGATTATCATAGTATGGTTTCCAAACACTTCAAAATAGATTACTTCGTTCTGCAACCGCAATAAGCAAAAAATCCATCTCCAATCGCACTCCCAAACACCCCTTTAATAATGAATCACATTTTTATGATAATCAATTCTAAAAATAAGCTAAAATGGTGATGATGTTCCATAAAATAGGCACTAATTTTTTGAATTTTAAATTTAATATTGTGCAACCACTAGACCGTGTGATTTTACTATACTTTTAACAAATGTGTAGTGGGTAAGTAGGTATTTTTGTTGCCAAAAAAAAAAAAAAAAAAAAAAAAAAAGTGGGTGTTTTTGTTCGACTGCATATTTTTTTTGCGACCGTTTTGGCTTTTAATAAAAAAGAAAAACATTTTTTTGCGACCGTTCGACTGAAATTATTATTATTATTATTATTATATTGAGAATGATGCAGTGGCCCTACTGAAACGAATTCGAAAATTCTCGATGATTCAAGATATTGGAGCACGTGCTGCTGCACATATCTTTAGTACGATTAGCTTTTCTATAGCTAGAGGAGTGAGAGCTCAATTAATATCTCGGCTTCCCACTAACTTCTTGTAAATCATTTGAGTTTCTAATAAAGTGATGTTCATAAAAAAAATAATAAATAAAAAATAAATAATAATAATAATAATAATAATAATAATAATAATAATAATGCAAGTTTAGATCAGCTCTCAAGTCTCAAATGCCTATAAAGTTAGTTCTGATATAATCTTTGCGAATGCAATTACCTTTCTCGATATATGTTGACGCTTAAGTTGGTTGCGATGGCGGTGGTCTATATACACGCCAGCATCCTTTTCCTACCACCTTCGCCTATAATAATCAATAACCTTTTACCATATGAGGTGAAATCTATAAAAAACAACTAGTATCTAAAGTACATATAATCAAATCCCAACCATCCAATCCCCCTCCATCTAATGGCTGAGATGCATCCAAAAATTACAAACAAGGGCAAGATAGTAAAATCAAGTATCTTAATAAAAAAAAAAAAAAATCTGCATCCATCTCATTTGTCACCTAACTTTCTCTCTCATCCAAACATTTCTCTCTCAACCAAACCAAAACCCTAGATCTAACAAACACTCGTCGGAATAATCAAAGAATCTCGTCGGAAAATCATGAATCCGACGGATTCATCAACAACACCGTCAACAAAACCTCCGGATTCATCAAAACCACTTGCTTCATCAACAACACCACCGGAATCATCAAAAGCTCGCCGGAATCATCAACAAAACCTCGCCGGAATCAAAAACGTCGCCGGAATCACCATGAATCCGATGGATTCATCAACAAAACCGTCGGATTCATCAACAGTAAATGAAACATTTCTGTAAGAATGTGAACAATAAGGAAGATGCCATCATCTGGTCCAGTTAGAACTGTTGTACATAATGCAAGAAAGAGTGGTGATAATGCATTTTTCGTTGTCACTGTTCCATTTTTCCCTTTTTACATTTCTTCCTTCGTTAATTGTGTAACAGAAAGAGATGTAACTGATAAGAACGTGCAGAAAAGGATATTGATCCTTGTGTCTAATTGTAAGCCTATAAATTTTCTTAAGAACAAGATGAAGACATCTATGGGGAAGTGTTAAATTAAAGTTCTATACCAAACATTCCCTCTGAGATTATCCTTGCTGCTTGTATATGATTAACTGTGAATCCCATGGGATTAACTGTGAATCCCATGGGATTCAATGTTAATCCCATGGGATTCACAGTTAATCCCAAGGGATTAAATACACAATCCCATGGGATTAACTGTTAATTCCTTGTTTTATTTTCTTGTGATACTTCTTTATGTGTGAGCATGTTTAGGATCCCATGGGATTCATACACAATCCCATGGGATTCACAGTTAATCCCATGGGATTTACATTTAAGCCCATGGGATTAACTGTGAATCCCATGGGATTCATACACAATCCCATGGGATTAACTGTAAATCCCATGGGATTCACAGTTAATCCCATGGGATTTACATTTAAGCCCATGGGATTAACTGTGAATCCCATGGGATTCATACACAATCCCATGGGATTCATATGGGATTCATACACAATCCCATGGGATTAACTATTAATTCCTAGTTTTATTTTCTTGTGATACTTCTTTATGTGTGAGCATGTTTAGGATCCCATGGGATTCATACACAATCCCATGGGATTCACAGTTAATCCCATGGGATTCATAGTTAATCCCATGGGATTAACTGTGAATCCCATGGGATTAAATACACAATCCCATGGGATTAACTGTTAATTCCTTGTTTTATTTTCTTGTGATACTTATTTATGTATGAGAATATTTAGGATCCCATGGGATTCATACACAATCCCATGGGATTCACAGTTAATCCCATGGGATTCAATGTTAATCCCATGGGATTAACTATTAATTCCTTGTTTTATTTTCTTGTGATACTTCTTTATGTGTGAGCATGTTTAGGATCCCATGGGATTCATACACAATCCCATGGGATTCACAGTTAATCCCATGGGATTCACAGTTAATCCCATGGGATTCACAGTTAATCCCATGGGATTCATACACAATCCCATGGGATTCACAGTTAATCCCACGGGATTTACATTTAAGCCCATGGGATTAACTATGAATCCCATGGGATTAAATACACAATCCCATGGGATTAACTGTTAATTCCTTGTTTTATTTTCTTGTGATACTTATTTATGTATGAGCATGTTTAGAATCCCATGGGATTCACAGTTAATCCCATGGGATTCACAGTTAATCCCATTGGATTCACATTTAAGCCCATGGGATTAACTGTGAATCCCATGGGATTAAATACACAATCCCATGGGATTAACTGTTAATTCCTTGTTTTATTTTCTTTTGATACTTCTTTATGTGTGAGCATGTTTAGGATCCCATGGGATTCATACACAATCCCATGGGATTCACAGTTAATCCCATGGGATTAACTGTTAATTCCTTGTTTTATTTTTGTGATACTTCTTTATGTGTGAGCATGTTTAGGATCCCATGGGATTCATACACAATCCCATGGGATTCACAGTTAATCCCATGGGATTCACAGTTAATCCCATGGGATTCATACATAATCCCATGGGATTCACAGTTAATCCCATGGGATTTACATTTAAGATTAACTGTGAATCCCATGGGATTAAATACACAATCCCATGGGATTAACTGATAATTCCTTGTTTTATTTTCTTGTGATACTTCTTTATGTGTGAGCATGTTTAAGATCCCATGGGATTCATACACAATCCCATAGGATTCACAGTTAATCCCATGGGATTCATACATAATCCCAAGGGATTCATAGTTAATCCCATGGGATTAAATTTGAATCCCATGGGATTCAATGTGCTTATCTTATTATGAATATTCCTATTTGTTTTTTCTCCAGGAATTGCTTAACAATCTTGAACAAAAGATGTCTGTTATTTGCGATGAAAGAATTGGTTTTGAAGGACTTTTGGCAATAGCTGGTTTAGAATTCCCTGGTGATGTAAAGCTTATTAATGTCATTCCAGAACAGTATATTTTGAGGCGTTGAACAGTATAGAAACGGCAGATGTGATTGGAGAACATTATTCCATTTCTAAATCTGACGATAAAAAAGTAACAATCCAACAGGGGTAGGCAACAAACGGGAATATTATAGAAAAGGAACGCAATAAAAGATGAAAGAGTGAGAAAGAAAAAACACTTGGAGTTAAAAAGAAACAAGTGAAGGTTTGTGGCTATTATGGAGTGAAGACCAATTTGCACACAAAAACAACTTGTCCGGAAAACCCAAAGGAAGGGCGAAAGCCAAAACCAATAGTTTCTTGAACAAACTTTTTATATTCTGCTTTACTTGATTATTTAGATGATTTGCAAAGAAAATTATGGGTTTTTTAGTTATTTTTCTTGCATATTTAGATGATTTGTAAAGAAAATTCTTCTTTACTTTGAATATATCTTTTTTCTTGCTTATATTCTGTATGATTCCCATGGGATTAGGTACATAATCCCATGGGATTGAATGTCTTGTTTCTTACTTATATTCTGTAAGAATCCCATGGGATTATTTCCCTAATCCCATGGGATTCATTGAAATTCGTTTAAAATAACTTCAACCATTCACAAGAAAATCTATATAAAAATATCATAAAAATCTCATGTAGTTCTGTATGAATCACATTGGATTGACAGTGAATCCATGGGATTCACATTGAATCAGATAACATACTATGAAACTTATATAAAAAACACATATAAACTTACAGCTTTTCGCCTTGCATCGCGAAACACTATTCCCAAGCATGAACTCAGGCCTAGTCATTTTCAATAACACAAGGGATAAAGAATCCCATAGGATTAGTGATGAATCCCATGGGATTTATTTCTTTACTTTTAATATATCATATTTCTTACTTATATTCTGTTTCAATGACACAAGGGATCAAAGAATCCCATAGGATTTATTTCTGTACTTTAAATATATCATATTTCTTACTTATATTCTGTTTCAATAACACAAGGGATCAAAGAATCCCATAGGATTAGTGATGAATCCCATGGGATTTATTTCTGTACATTGAATATATCATATTTCTTATATTCTGTTTCAATAACACAAGTGATCAAAGAATCCCATAGGATTTGTAGGAAACTACACAACAGTTACGTCACCACTAAAAGATCAGTTACTTCAACACTTAATTCTACCATGGAAACTGTTCTACCATACACAACAGTTACTTCAGCACTAAAGCAAAACTACTAACTAAACATTCAAAATGTTAACTAAACAATCATATTTTGTTGCTTCACCGGTGTTTAGACTGCTGTTTAGACTCGGCAACCAAACCACAATCCCATTTTCCAAACAATTCTTCAACGATTACAATATAACAAAAACATACAATGTAACAATTCTTCAACGATTGGCCTTAGCAACTCTCTCGATCTCATCCTTCTTCTTGATTGCATAGCTGCACAAACAAAAAGACAGTCATAAGATTACAAGATGTTAGAGGTGATAAATTAGGGCGGTGCAAGCAAGGTTAAAAACAGGAAAACTAGTTCAAGTTTAAATGGGTCCTTTTTAGTACATGCCAAAACAAACCAAAAACAAATTTTGCAGTGAATCCCATGGGATTGTGTATGAATCCCATGGGATCCTAAACATGCTCACACATAAAGAAGTATCACAAGAAAATAAAACAAGGAATTAACAGTTAATCCCATGGGATTGTGTATTTAATCCCATGGGATTCACAGTTAATCCCATGGGCGTAAATGTAAATCCCATGGGATTAACTGTGAATCCAATGTAAATCCCATGGGATTAACTGTGAATCCCATGGGATTGTGTATGAATCCCATGGGATCCTAAACATGCTCACACATAAAGAAGTATCACAAGAAAATAAAACAAGGAATTAACAGTTAATCCCATGGGATTGTGTATTTAATCCCATTGGATTCACAGTTAATCCCATGGGATACACAGTTAATCCCATGGGATTAACTGTGAATCTCATGGGATTGTGTATGAATCCCATGGGATTAACTGTGAATCCCATGGGATTGTGTATGAATCCCATGGGATTAACTTGTGAATCCCATGGGATTAATTGTGAATCCCATGGGATTAACTGTGAATCCCATGGGATTGTGTATGAATGCACTTTCACGTGCACCAGTGGTTAGAAGATAGATAGCCTGGTTGACACGTCTTAGAGGTGAGATATCAACGGCATGTCGCCTGACAACACTAGCAGACCCAATCCTAGTTGCATCTTCTCTTGGTCCACTACCACATGAATAAAATAATTACACAAGGACTCAAAAAGAGTACATACATATAGAACATAACGGCTGCTAGACGTATACCTGTTGATGACAGCATCAACGATGATTTGGATGGGGTTGGCATCAGTTAGGAGATGGATGATCTCCATGGCATGCTTGATCCTCCACAGAAAGATCAGGAATCTAATCACAAACATAAAGTTGCAGTTAGCAAACTTTAAGATATTTGCTAATGGAAATGATTGTATGGTATTAAACATTTAGAATAAACTAAACCATCATCATGTCCATCTGACAAATACCACTACTACATGCATCCAAGTGCAAAACAAGATCTAATAACATTGGTACAATTCTCATTCTGGTTGCATATGCAAGAATTAACAGCTACTTAAGTTTCCCAAAATTTAAACATATTGGCGCAATAATACACTAGCAGTTTAAGACAACTACAAGGCTGTTTGAATTAGCTTATTCTACCAACTTATGGGCTAATTAGAAAAAATCACAACCCCAATTTATTCAGTCAACGAGCAGGTGCGACTAAGCTTATACTTAAATAAGCAATAAGCTGATCAGCAGTACAGGCTCAAAGACCAACTAAAAGTAGGCTTGTGAACTTTTCCAAATTCAAATAAGCCCCATAGATCATAAATATAAGCTAATCCAATCACCCTTCAAACAAGTAGCAAGAATGAAATAACAGAATGCGAAGCGATTTTTGATACGCGTAAACTCAACAAACATCAATATCATTAAATCAACGCTCAACTTAAGCATACTCATACATACTCACTTATTCACTTAATCAGCTTATTAATACAACAGCTTACCTCAAGTAATCATTCACTATCACTAAATAAGCACAAATTAAGCTGAAAAACAAACAGTAGCAGAATTGATGTGATTATACCACACGAATAAAGCCGATAACGATTTCGATACACGTAAACTCAACAAACATCAATATCATCAAATCAACTCTAAACTTAACTACTTAAACTTAACTCTAAACACGCTCAGTTAATCACTTAATCAACTTATTGATACAACAGCTTAACCTCAATTTTAATCATTCACTATCACTAAATAATGACTTATTTAAAAAAAATGAGACAAGAAAATACCATAATCGACATTTAGAAGCTTATTTTGATCTGATCCCGCCAACGAATAGTATTTAGATTGAGCAATTTCTTCTCGTAGGTCCATTTCAATGATTTACGGGTGATTTGACAGTGATTTAACGGTGCTTTGATGGTGGATTGGGTGGTTAAGGTTAGGGTTACGAATTGGGGTAAACAGGGAGGGAGAGAGAGAGTGTAAAACGTGTGTGTGTGTGTGAGTACGGGGAGGGAGGGTAAAAAGTGTGGGTGGATTGACAAAAATGCCCCTCCGCTTTTTTTTCTTTTTTTGTGTAATTAATCTACACCGTTAGATGGAAGGGAATGGATGGATGAGATCTTTTGGTTTGTACTTTAGCTAAATGTTGTTTCGTATAGAACTTTTCTCTTTACCATATACTCATATTTTACACAAAACTTTCAATACAGACGGTCACCGCCTCTACTTGCTATCTTTTTTTGGTCCATGTGTGGAGATGAAGTTGGTGTAATAATGGACCACGCGTGTAGCTAGTGAAATGTTAGAGAGTACGCTTTGGTTTATCTTTTTAGAGAAATGATTTAGAGAATTAAAAATATGACTACTTTTGTGCTTAAATTGAAGTGTTGATGTTTTATTGGTTTGTGAAAGTGTGTGCCCCTTTACTGTCACCAATAAGAAGATGTCACATAGATTAGGCATGTCAATTAGTCATACCAATTAGGGTGGTGACAATGGTCACTACAAAAAAAACTCATACCTCCCAACCCACCAATAATATCATTCCACCTCACTCACACTTTTTTCATACCTCCCAACCTTTTTTTAGTGGCAATGGTCACTTTTTTCATATCTCCCAAACCTTCAACTTTTTATTTTTTATTTTCATAAATAAATAATTTAATAAAAACATAAAATTTCATTAATAATTAAAATAAAAATACATAATACTTGAAAAAAACATAATTAATCCCGGTTCATGATTTGATAAGTATAAACCACCAAGTACCCTAAACTAGAGGTGGCAAATGGGTTGGGTTGGGTCGGTTGGGTTGGGTCGGTTTGATAAGTATAAACCACCAAGTACATAATTACGTTTTCGTCTGATTTTTTACGTTTTCGCCCGGGGTTTTACGTATTCGTAAGTTTTTTTACGTTTTCGTCTAACGTAAAAAAACTGACGAAAACATAAAAAAATCGGACGAAAACGTGAAAAAACAGACAAAAACGTGAAAAATCGGACGAAAACGTAAAAAATCGGACGAAAACGTAAAAAAAACGGACGAAAACGTAAAAAACGAACGAAAACGTGAAAAAACTGACGAAAACTTGAAAAAACTGACGAAAACGTAAAAAAATCGGACGAAAACGTAAAAAAACTGACGAAAACGTGAAAAAACTGACGAAAACGTAAAAAAACTGACGAAAACGTAAAAAATGGGACGAAAACGTGAAAAACGGACGAAAACGTAACAAACGGACGAAAACGTAAAACAAACTGACGAAAACGTGAAAAAACTGACGAAAACATAAAAAATCAGACGAAAATGTAAAAAAACTGACGAAAACGTAAAAAATCGGACGAAAACGTAAAAAAAACGGACGAAAACATGAAAAAACTGACGAAAACGTAAAAAATCGGACGAAAACGTAAAAAATCGGACGAAAACATAAAAAATCGGACGAAAACGTAAAAAATCAGACGAAAACGTAAAAAATCGGACGAAAACGTGAAAAAACTGACGAAAACGTGAAAAAACTGACGAAAACGTAAAAAATTGGACGAAAACGTAAAAAAACGGACGAAAACGTAAAACAACTTGACGAAAAAGTGAAAAAACTGACGAAAACGTAAAAAATCAGACGAAAACGTAAAAAAACTTACGAAAACGTAAAAAAACTGACCAAAACGTAAAAAGAGTGACTAAAACGAAAAAAAATGAAGAAAACGGAAATAAACAGACGAAAGCGTGAAAAAATGGACGAAAACGTAAAAAATGGATGAAAACGTGAACAATCTGACGAAAACATCAAAAAGTTCAAAAACTTATAAAAACATAAAAAAAAAGACACATAGTGGTGGTTGAGTTATCATCCGACCCTTAAGTGATCCATTCGACCCATTTGTTGATTCATATAAGTCTAATTATTGACCCATTTGACCCATTTCTTTGTGAAAGGGGTAACCCAATCCAACCCATAAGTTGTTATTTTTTACCCAAACCAACCCATTTTTCTTTAAATGGGTTGTGATTGCCACCTCTACCCTAAACACATACCTTTATAACCAGAGCCCCCATCCTCTCTCTTTGAAGATAACGCCTCTCATCTCTTTTCTTCACTCGTTTGCAGCTTCCTCACCAAAATAATATCATCATCATCATCAAAACTTAATCATAACTTAATACAAGAATTCTTTATTGAAACCCATAAGCAAAACCCACCAGATCTGATCACCATTCTTGACTTAAAAAAAAAAAAAAAAAAAAAAAAAAAAAAAAAAAAAAAAAAACATAATTTTTTTTTTCTAGTGCCCAACGTCCGAATAGTACTCTCCAATTTTTCCAACGGTAACTTCAAACCGTGGAGGGGAAATACGCCGCTGGACCAAACCGTCGGGCATAACCGCTGGGGTGGCGGCGGTGTTCACCGGCGGTTATGGGCAAACCGCTGTGGTTGCCACTACCCTTAGGCATGCCAATCAATACTCATCTTTTTATTAGGAAGCATATAAAGCAATTTGCGTGACAATTATCTATTAGAGTAGAAAGCCTGGTCCAATTGTACGGGCTTAGACCACTATGATATTTGGGTTACTCTTATTTTGGAATCACGTAATACTTTATAAACAATCGATAACTTATCGTTCAACATGGTATTAGAGCGAGTATGATCCTTATGGCAAGTCAGCTACCATGAGTTGTTGCCATTATGCCACTCTGTCAAATCTCCATATCCCCCATCTCAAAACCTAGGCTTCGTCCATTATAGCAGGGGCGGATCTATGTTGAGCACAGGGTATGCATGTGCATACCCTGTGTAGATTTTCAGTAATGTAAATTTTTTTGTTGTTTCTCGATAGTAACTGTGAAATACACTAAAACTTTATGAGTGCACACCCTCTATAATGTAGAAAAAGTTTGAGTGCATACCCAAATTGACTCACCATTGTTTAAGAGAAGAGAAAAAAGAGGAAGCACTGTAAATTACAGTTAGTTCGGCACTTCGGCAGAGTCGAAGAAGAAGGAGAAATTAACCAGTTAGTGAAATAGGTCAAAATGATTTTATATATTAAAGCCTGACCCAATTGTAAATCTGTGATGTATAATGTCAGGCACTAAGCCCAACCGGGCCAACACACATAAATCTACCACTTGCCTATTTGTACTTCTTAGACTTTATTTTTACTTTTTTTAAATCGAGTTTTATGTTTACTTATAGTTTTTTTTTTTAGGATTTACACATTAGGATTTTTATCTACCATTTGAAATTTTGGAGCAAAACCATTTGAATGTTGATTATAGTGATTGAAGCTTGAAAACTTCACATTTACACGTTATTACAAGATTTGAGACATGTTTTGCTTGTGATCGTATTTTGATTAAAATCAAAACCAAATCAACTTTAATTGAAAGACTTGAATTCGACTAACCATTTTCTTCTTAAATAACCCAAACTCGAAGCAATTTAACACAGATTTGAAAGACAACCGCCACATCTAATTTAGATTCTGAAAACCCGACCTGAAAACACTCAACCCGAAAACCCGACTTTTGTTAATAGCTCTATTAATTATTGTGCATACCCTCCTGTAAATTTCTAGATCCGCCACTGCATTATAGGTGCTACTATTCTTGAAAAATGGTCAAAGATGTTGTTGCTGTGAGTCAATGATCATCTTCACTTTTGCTGCTTGTTTATGTTTTTCATTGTTTTGCTTTTGCGGTTGCTTGGAGATTTTTCTTTGCTTACTGTCAGTTGTATTCCTCAACATACTAGTTATCGCATTGGCTTTAAGTTTTCCACTCTTGAAATTTTGTCGCTTAAACTGCGAGAGAGTATCAACGTATAAAAGGTAGTCTAATTGTGCATGCTTAGACCATTGGATTATTAAAGTTTCTTTAACATTTTATCAGATAATACTTTATAAACAACGAGAAATTTATCATTCAACATTAACCAACATTTTGCAAATGTCTAATTCAACTAAGTTATAGTTTTTTTATATTTCATGCGTTTGATGATTTAAGCACTTGTATGAAATTGAACCAAATCTTTTACCATATATAATAAAAGAATTTTATTATGTTGAAAATATTTTGTTAAAACATTCTTATTGAGAAAAAACTGAACCAATCAGGTTGCTCTCTTTTGATATGTGGCAAAATCGAACATTGTTATTGGCCAATTGAAAAAATTGGTCAAAGTTTAATAAATTTGGTAGAGAAATTTTATATAGAAAAAAAACATGAAAAGAAGAATAATAATAATAATTAATTGATAAAACTTTCGTGGTTGAATCTTAAATAAATTATATGAAGTTAAATGTAAACTTATAAGTTTTCATGTTTTTCACTAACTTTAAAAAAATAAACCAATACCCCTTAAACTTTATACTCTTAGACTTTATTTTACAAAAATACAATATATATGTTGTTTTAAAAATACAATATGTATATGCACAGGATTATAAATATCAATTGAAAGCACGGGTTATTGTATATGTAAATAATACACGATGTTGCACGTATACGAACAACTCGTGTTTTTTTATCTTTATGAGTTTAAGTAAGGATATCCGAAAAAATATGTTTTTTTTACTATATGTGTTCACTAAAGACTTAGGTCATTTCTTTTTATAAGTGTAACTCATGCGTACACGGGTTTGAAAATTAAATACGATTAAATTATTATTAACGGGAATATAAACATCAAATGTATGCACGGGGTCTCTAATATGAAAATAAATATACGCGATTGTAATTATGACAATGACTCATGTAATTCCTATTTAAAATTTATATAAGGATATCCGGAAAAACATTTTTATAAAACTTTATGTTTAACTTCATCAACGGCCGTTATGTATTATTAACTCGCATATCGCATACATCAACCTTAACACGCATGTCAGTTAAACAAAGTTAAATCTTTAATCCAAAAAAATCTTTACAAAATATTAATCGATATGCATAATTAAAAAGTTTATGTAAAAACTCGTGCATAATTATCAGTTGTACTTATATCACAATTACAAAACAATAAACACGTGCAAATTCTTATATATCTATATATTAAACTAAATTTTAAAATAAATTTGATTTATATGTATACTCATGTTGCACGAGAATTACAAGTCACAACTGTTATAATATAATACAATAATAATTTCACACCCAACAAACAAGATTAGTTGAAAGGGAGGGACTATGGTCGGATCGCATCACATGTTTATTTGTTTGCATGCGTGTTTAGACGTGGTTACCATTTAAAATATATATTTGCAGGAGCTTTTAGTAAGGCAACGTATTTTAAAGTTCGATCATTAAACAGAAACTTATTAGAATAATTTATAGAATATTCTTTGAATTCTAAACAACTAAGTTACAGTATACTTTAAGAATCTTAGCTCTAATATTTTAATTGACTAGATCTATAATCTCTCACTGTTTCTTCAACTCTACTCAAGAAACATCGTTTTTGTGTTAAAACAATATTGTTTAGATAGTAGCCGGTTACTCGAGTGTTGCGACAGTGGATATATTGTATTTAAAATTTCCGGCAAAGAATACTCTTTGATTATGTATTTTGTGTGACAATAACTTTACATATGGTAAGACCTATATGGGTAGTACAGTCAGCGCTTCGCTACCTGTTTATACTTTACATATGGTAAGATCGAAAAATTATAAAAAATATCAAATAAAAAACTATCATTTATAAAGTTCATTTTAATATTTGTTAGTAGTTTTATTCCCAGTGTACCAACCAAATGCCGTAAACTCATGTATAAATTTACAATATATCGTGTCAAATTGACATTATCATGTCCGTCGTAGATCACAAAGCTTTCTTGAAGATTTGTATTCAACCATTAAAATAATTTTTTGGCAAGCGTTTAAAATTTGTTAATTACTGTAAACAAAACATCAATCTTCTTAGTAACATTGAAATTTTATAGTTTTATTTATTCACGCGTAACCTTCTATTGAGATTCAACACTTAATTGTGTTGGCATAGACTCGTTATTATAGTTTATTTTTATTAAAAAAAAAATGTAAATTTGTAATTATATATGTCATTGTGTTGTATGCAGTAGCTGTTGTAACTTAGTAAACAATTTTATATGTACAGGTTGTAACTTACGAAATCATTATGTATGTCTTTAGTAGTTGGTGTTGAGTTGGGAAATCATTCATGAGATATATTCTTAAGTTTAATTTCAACAGATAAAGTTCCTAATTTTAGTAAGCTTTTCAACATACATTTTACACCGGTAAACAATAGATATTTTTTGCGATAAATCATATGCCTACTGTTAAAATGCTTACTTATGTTTAAGTTCGTGTATTTTACAATGCAATGTTGCCGAATTTGAGTGTACATTGTATGCGTAATCGTATATATCATCGTTTGGGTTTATTGACTAATGGTGCAACTCATATATTAAAGTATTAGACCATAATTGCACCAGGACAACGACCAGAGCCACTCTGCCATCCACCTAAACATTGTGTGCTTGGGCACTCGTTGTCCCAACAAGACCAATGAAGAATACCTGATCTCCATCCACTTGTTACCAGAAGATAAAAGACCCTCCTAAACTCAATCAAAAAGAATAACCAGTAAAAAACTAAGAACTGCCTCACTTTAGAATAACATAATTTTGTTGTGTGGCAAGCGATACCAGGTGAGAGGAAACTCCAACAAACCATACCGGCACGTCTTGAGGCATCATTCAAAAGGAATTTTGGTCTCATTGAATTGCCAAACATATCAATATTTGTATAATTAGTACTCTGACATTATATGTTACTCAAACTCAAAGCGATGCAACTAACTGGTAACATCAACAATCTTCATCTGTACGAATCTGATACACATACCCTAACCAGTAACAAGATTAAAGTATGTTAAGTTGGCTCAATATTAACCCTCCTTAATTCACACTTGACATAACTTAATAGGATTTGACTTCCACTATTACTACCAAACAATGTATATATGAACCCAACTCCTCTTTAGACATGTTGCCACCACACTCACTCGCAAAACAAACAAGCGTGGAAGCACACACCAAGTGTAACCATCACTGACAACATTTGCAAAACTCATAACATAATGGAAATCCCAATTTACCGCTCAAGCGGCTGCAATCCAACCCCATTCACTCAAGTGCACACAAAAGATAGGCCAATAAAAATCAAGTATAAGATCTAGAGAAACAAAACCTCAGTACTATGCAGATGTACTCGTTCTAATGATTAAAATACATATTTGCTCCCAAAGAAATTTCCAAATTCTGAAACACCAACGCATAAAAAACATGAATGTATTAGCAGCAGTGTGATAAAGTTTTTGCTTATGTCGGATAAACCAACTTAAGTGAGATCATCTTCCTCATCCTCCTTGGCCTTGAGCAGCAGCTTCACTCTCAAAAGGAGAGTCGTTTTCCATTCATCCTGTGCAAGAAAAATCCAAATAGATCCGAAATTAGATATATTTAAATGTGCTAAACAAGGATGTTGTAAAAAGAAATGCAGAAGTTTAGAGGATTTGCATAAAATTCAGATAAGAGCTGCCAAAACGGCAGTTGAGTAACAAGCCATGATGGGTTCACGTCATAACGAGCGATTTTGGTATGGTTTAGGCTGACCAGAAACACTCATTGTCCAAACTTTTAAATATTTCTTGAAAATAATTTGTGACAAATACATTATTGTCATAATAATAATCTAACACTCTGAATTAAATAGTTTCATAGGTTCTGCGAACTAAGTGCTCCGCCACCAAGTGGTTGAGGGTTCAATTCCTAAATAGGACAAAGGTTCAGTGCAGGGGTGTGTGTGTGTGTGTGTGAGTTCTTTGTTCAAAAAGAAAACACTACAACAGCAAATTATAACAGAAACAATATAGCTTGATCAGATCTATTTCAACAACAACAACAACAACAACAAAACCCAATCCCGCCGTAGCAGGGTATGGGGGAGGTAGAGTGTAGACAGATCCTACCCCTACCCCAGGATAAACCCAAGAATAGAGAGACTGCTTCCAATGAGACCTCCGGCAAGTGCAGGTGTGCGGGTGAAAGTGAAAAGCAAAGAGAGCAAAAGGCAACAAACAACAAGCAAAAGCAGGCAAACAAAACAAGAAACAGAAGCAAAAACGCACTAGGCCCACAGTAAAAGCAAAAGCGAAAGCAAGAAAAAGCAGGCAAAACTAGGGGCAACGAAGGGCAAGGCAAAGCAACGCAAGGCAGACAAAAGCACAAATCATAAGCAAAAACGCACGGGGCCTAAGGCTAAGGCAAAAGCAAGAAAAAGCAGGCAAACCAAGGGGGCACAAAGGGCAAGGCAAAGCAACGCATGGGGCCAACAACAAAGGAAAAAAAAAAAAAAAAAAAAGGCCTAAACTAACGCAAGGGGCAAGGCAACAAAGGAGCGCCTAAACTAACGCAAGGGGCAAGGCAACAAAGGAACGCCTAAAAGCCTAACGCCCTACACACCCAAACCTACTAAGCCCCCGGGACTACCCACAGACCCTAATTCTATCTCTCCACGCCTTCCTATCTGAGGTCATGTCTTCGGACAAGCGTAGCTCCTTCATGTCGAGCTTAAGTCTATCCTCCCACCTGAGATTGGGTCTACCCCTTCTTCTCACTCCATCTACTACCAGCGCTTCGACCTTTCTAACTGGCGCTGATTGTGGCCTCCTCCTAACATGCCCGAACCACCTCAACCTTCCTTCTCTCATCTTCGAGATAATATTCTCTACTTCGAGTTTATCTCTAAAAACTCCGTTCGGGATCATGTCAAGCAAGGTTTTACCACAGGTCCATCTTAGCATTCTCAGTTCTGCCACCTCCACCCGGTTAGCCTGGGCCTTGGTGATAGGCCAACACTCGGACCCGTACAACATAGCTGGTCTAACCGCCACCTTATAGAATTTTCCCTTTAACTTAAAAGGGATCAGATCTATTTCGTAAGTATAAAATTTGGAGGAAAAGAGTTTTCAAAACAACCAACCCGCCCGTTTCCATATTGACCTGACCCAACAAGCCCATTGCACCACATTTATAGACAGCCAGAATTTAAATTCAAAACCCAAAAAATATTAACAGAATAAGGACGATAGATCAATTACCAGCTTAGTCATACTGTCGAATTCCTTGACAGCGTCAGTAAACTTCACAACATCTTCCTCATCTAGTGCAGCAGCTAAATCCTACCATAAGAAAGAAAAAAGGGATTTTAAGTATAAACATAGCCATACACCAGGAACTGCATAATTGCTAGATATATTTTTTAGCACTGCTAATTGAAAAGGTATAATCTATTAACAGCATACCGCTAGTAATCTGTATTCACGAGTTCCTGAAAATGTTGGATCCAGTTCCTACAAAAGCAAACGCCACTTTCATTTTGTATATGCAAATTTATAGGTAAACTTATCACAAGAGCTGGTTTTTTACCTGATAACGCTCCAAAGCATTTGTGATCGCAACCACGTCACCTTTACAGAGTTGGCAAATGCCAGCATTGAGTAGATGCCCTCTAACTCCATATTTTAGCAAGTTACTGTTTAGAGATTGCCTTGCTACCTCTTCAAAAATCTCTATAGCTTTCTGATATCTGAAGAAACATATTAACAGGTTATAAAGTGAAGGTAAAACGCTTGGGCATGATATAAATTTAATATCCAAAGGTCACAATTTCGACCCATTACTTGTAAAAAGATAAATCTCTGCTAAATTTCATCCCTAGCAAGTAACATGGGTCAAAGCAAAACTTTTGGCTACCAGGAATGCAGGGCAAACAGGTTGAAAAGGCCCCCGGTCCATTTTTTATGCATACAACCTCCTAAACCATTTTATTCTAATATTTTGAACCTTGGATCATTATTGTTGGTAATGATACTTTTCAAAACTATTTATTTGAAACATAGTTTACAAATTCGTACATGTATTGTGATTCATTTTAAACAAAAATGATTTTGACTTGATTAACCAACCCGCCATATTGTCACACGGTCACCTAGTAATACATATAAAGAGAAGCATGCTTACTGTTCCAGCTGAGCTGAAAATTGTGCAATTTTCTGTTTACACGTATTCGCAGAAGTGGTTACTTCTTCACCTTGAAAAAGATCAGCAGCTTTATCATAGTACGCAATGGCCTGCTCCAAGTTCTGCTCCTGTTCATATAATTCAGCAATTTCCTGCACAGAGTAACGATAATTAAGACCAATCACCCGCAGGTATTCATTATGTGTGTATATATATACATATGTCTATATAGTCATGTATGTATGCATTTGTGTGTATGTGTTTATACATATTTTAAGATATAGAAGAAATAAAGGTATTACATATTCTACTTGTAAGATAAATCGAAAATCCTAATCAAATAACTTAGAGAGTCCCAACCCTTATTTATGGCTCAGTTCAAATTATATTTCTTGCGTTGTAATCCCCAAGCACACTAAGTCCTTGTTTAGATGTAGAACAACCCCCCCCCCCCCCCCCCCCCTCCTCTTTTTTTAGAAAAAATTTTCACAGAAAAGTAGAAAACATGTTCAAAATTGATTTTCCGTAACTTTTTTCCATGGAAAAGTGAAAAGTGTGTTTTTTTTTTTTTTTTTTTCTTATTTTTTTTATTTATTTTTTTTTTAAATAGTTTTCTACATTTTTCCACCATCCACTTTTCTAATTCTTCTACTTATTTTAATAAACGTTGTACTTTTTTTTTATGTTTTTTTGCAAGCACTATTATTTCATTAATCTAATGATTGTTTGTTGGCTCTTCCCATGTCAACAAATATTAGTTTATTTGTACCTGTGCTCCTTTGTTAATGTCCATAACTAATACTTTTTTACTCCCAAGTTATATTTACTTTTAATAGCGATTTGTGTTAGTGTATTAAAGTTACTCATTGAGTTGTATACTTGGATGTGAGAGCATTACCAGAAATACAAGCTGAATTTATCTTTGTACTCTATCTTGTACTGTCTTTGCATAGTATTATTTTTATCTTATCTGATATCTATTTCTATATCATTTTTATATTTTGATATTAATGTGAAAAACAAAGCAGAAAACGTAACATCAACTAAACATGTTTTCTGAATTTTCAATACTTCTCTAGAGAACAAAACTCCTTTCCATTAAGAAAATTTGAGATGGGAAGACTAGAAAAATTTTCTACAACTAAACACACTCTAAATTTTCTTTACACTTTTCTTAGTTGGTTCAAGCAGACCAGTAACTCATGGATGAGAGAGTATGAGAACTCTAAACATTTTGAGGTCAACCAAGCCACAAAACCCCGTAACAAATACTATGCTGGCTAGCCCTAAAAGAACAGAGTGATAAAAAATAACATTCCGCTCCATTTCAACAAATTGAGACATTGACAAATTAAGTTATAAGAAGTGAATCTAATAATTTGCCCACGTTGAGAATCATGAAAATACAGCGAGTGACTTTTATTTGGGTAAAAACAGTGAGGTACTTGATAAACTAATTTTTTATTTTTTTTTGGGTAACCATGGTTTTGGCCTTTTGGCCGACTAATCCAAGGGGTTTGAACCCACCGCCACACACTCAAACCAGGTAAAGCCCTCCCTTTTCAGGAGGTTGGCGTGGCCACTTCAAAGTTGTTTGCACCTAGTAGGAATTGAACTTTGAGACCTCACACATTTTAGAGTGATAGTCACAAGCCCTTTTGCCACTACGCCACCCTTGAGTGGTTTTGATACACTAATTTATACTGATGTTGTACCTTGCAATATCTTGCAGACATGCTGAGCCTCCCATTTTCCATGAACAAATTTAATGATTGCTCTAGGCAAGCAATGCACTCTGCACACATTCAACAGTACGTCAAATACCAAAAAAAAGGTTCCACCGTATATAAGCAATAAATGAAGCCAACTCCACAATGTATCGACATTATGACTTACAATTTTCCCAAGCTCTATATCTATTCTAAACCAGTCAAGATGGAAAATGCATACAGTAGCGACTCAGTTTTATTGGACATGTCAAATTTGCATGTAATACCTTCTATTTTTGTGTTAGAATCACAACCACATTTACTTTATCTTATTTTGTTTTACAAGTTCAGCTAATTAAACAACTGTTGCTCAAACACGTGTCTTTTCCACATAAAATGACTAAATTATTTTCCACAAACCACATAAAATATAACATCAAATTTTCTTACTTATATCATTTTTAAGTGACAGGTTCATTTAGTTTGAGACGAATTAAGTACCAATTGACTAATGACCCATTTCATTACTGGATATATCATACTCTGTAATTCTTGTCAACGCATCCAACCATGGGTTGCTTGCATAAATTAAGTTTATACATATATGGATGCAAGTGGAATTTGAATATACTGCTAAATTCATAATGCAATAATCACTAAATTCTAGTTTAGCTTTTCATCTTGAGAAAAAAGTAACTCATGGTTGAGTTGAGTATGGTAAACAGAAATAATATTTTAATGTAAAATATATCATGGAAGTAGGTAACCCCCAGAATTTCTGGACGCATAACTAGCTGGATAGAGGTATACATGGGTTTTATGTTATTTTTCAATATAGTGCCAGCCATTGTTATACAAACTAGATCTGCCGTTGATATACAAACTAGATCTGCATCTGCCACTGAATACAAGTACAAAAAAAGATTACGGTCCCAAATCAATAACTTCTCGTTCTTTTAATATTTAGTCCCACTAAATCTGCAGAATACTTGTAACAACTTCCAGAAAAGAATTAAAAAATAAAATAAAATAAAATAAAAATAAGCAGCAAAGAGTCGCTGGAAGAGGTCATTTTCCATATGTGTTTTAACTCCTGATATCCTACACTATATAATAGGTTTAGCATGCCACATCATTAACCTCTAACAATTGCCACCTCATTGACACATATTCAACTCCATGCCATGTCATTGCCTACTAGGCACACACTTTTCATGCATGAAATTATCATTTTTAAAAAAGTTGCAACTAATGGGACTCGAACCCATGACCTCTTGAACAACAAACAAACACTCAACCACTAGAGCACTTGAGTGTTTGTGTTGAAAGCTTTGAAAACAAAATATACATGCTTAAAATCAGCATCAATCAAAATTAGCACAATTTTAGTAACTTTAATAACTCCTCTAAAAATCAGCCTTCTCTATAAATGATTCATTCAAAATTCAAAACACATTTAATACCATGTTTTCAATTCCAAATTTTAAACGCATGAACTGAAAAAAAGCTCTTTCAATTCCATTTTTATTGCATACAATTAAAAAAATCACAGATCATTAGTACAACGAAAATATTATCTTTGAGATCATAATTAGAGCATTAGTTGTTTGTAGAATTTTTTCAAGAAAATCAAAAACTCCATTTTTAAATATTTTAACCTTTTTGTTGTATATTGATCATTATTGTCATTTGAATGTTCTCCATCGCCATGCTAACATATCAATTTTTATTTGTATTGAAGGTGCTCCTCTGACTTGCTATGCCAGAATTTTATATAGTGGAACTTGGAAGTAGAAGATACTAATCAAAACCACGTTCTTTTAATTCTATACACATTATTATTTGATTTCATTCATGTCTTAAAAAGCACATCGGAAATCATGAAAGTGTTTTGGCACAATTTACTCTAATTGATCAGGTTCAACCTATTTCATTCAAGTGTTTTAAGTCCAATAAAAAAATCATGTGTCTCTATCATAAGCACCTTGACCATCTCGGAGGACCCTTGACCCTCAAAATCAGAAGGTTATCCCTTTATTGTTTATTATGTATTTTTTGAATTGAGAATAAGTTTATATATAATTAATCTTTTGGTTAATGGTTGACGTAGGCGAATACAACAAAAAAAAATGAAGCAAAAAGAGCAAGAATGCCATATCTCAAGTCGATTTTGTTTGAAAGGTAAATCGTTTATATCATTATTGCTCTTAACTTACTGAATTTTATTAAATAAAGTTGTTGAATTCGCCTAATGCCTATATTAATTCTTATCATGTAGCGAAGTCAATAGTTATTTTATTTCATAAAGGATTAATGTTGTTTTTCCTTTCATTTTCATAAATTTACATATCAAACATTAGTCAATAAGCACATTGTTATATTTTGGTTAATGTATAGAAGGTATGTATTCAAATATTATCATTGTGTTCCTTCCAACAGGTGATTCTATCCTACTTTCTAATCCAGAAACTGCTTGCAGTTAACATCTAAACATCACAATTTGTTTTATTAGGGCTGATGCCAATTTCCAAACATCCTTTAAACCTATTCAAGCTGATACTTAATCTTTTAACAAATATTTGTGTTATACGATCACAAAGGTTGCCATTTTTTTAAGTTTATATATACTATCACCGACAACTTCCTTTTACTACACTTTTGTTTTTTAAACTTATTAGTTATTAGGTGTACACGGAATGGAAATTGGCTATTCAACTGATAAACGCTCGGGGTATACATTTACTCTCCAAGGCTATCAAAGGTGGAAAACATCGACGTTTATTATTTTAATAGTTACAAACCAAATTATTTATAGTATTCATTGACATATTAGTTATTATTCCTTTCAATACTAATGGAACTTATTTACGTTCATTGTTGTTTGTTGATTCATTCACACACATCTCTTTAATGAATTTTTTTTAGAAATCCCCGTGATTCCACAGGTTTCGCATATGAATAACCCTTATGTAATTAATTTATTATGATACTTATGATTGTTATTTTTATGTATAATACATGAGCAATATATTTATGATTTTCAATTTATTTCCTTCAATATATTTGACTTATTCATTATTTATTTTACGCGTAAAAAAGTTCGACAAACAATTTTATGAAGCGTACCCGCCCATCGGACGGGTTATGAAGCTAGTAATGAATATACCCACTAGTATGTTTTACTGTTTTGGCTTTTGGCAAGGTGGGGGCATGGCAAGGAAGCATGGTTACTGTTAAACAGTTAACTGTTTCAAAAGACATGTTAAAGTACACAATACATATAGAGGGAAATTTCACGGCTTCTGGAACAGCTGCTGTTCTTTTTATGAATTTGACATACGAAAACGTATAAATTAGCTTTCACATTTTAAGAGGGACCTCACTAACCCAGGATGATTTTTTGGTTAAAAGTTAGTCATCTGATAAGTATACTCAACACAAGTAAGCAACCAAAACATGCTAACCTCATAATCAGCTTACATGATCATAATAAGAGGGTGCTGAAAAAGTTAAAAGAGTTGCTAACTATCTGCAAGAATGGTAAAATATATTCGAAAACATGCTAACCTTTGGTGTTTGTTTTCTTGTATGCATGACCTGCATCAGCATAAGCACTAGCAGCTTCATGTTTGCTATCCCCCTGTTGAGATTAAATTCACAATCAATGCAGCTCAATAAACAAAGCCAAAAAACAAGTGGGAGAAAAAACTAAGTAGAGCAGCATCAAACACTTGCCTTCAAATGACATTGGGCCAACTTGACATATACAGCTCCAGCTTGGTCCCCTGAGAAATTATGGTCACATTAGCAGAAAGTAAGAGACTAAATTCACCATTTCTACGTTTTGCTATATAAGATCTGTCAAAAGTTTTTCATATCAGGCTTAGGCTATGTTTGGCGCAGAGCTTTTTGGAGCTTTTTGGGGTGATGAGCGGTGAGAAATGAGCTTTTTTATTTTTAGTGTTCGTTTGGCATAAGGGCAGTGAGCTTTCCTATTTTTTAGGAATACTCATTTTTCCAATGCTTCTTTAAGAAGCTGTGAGCAGTGAGCTGTGGCTACTGCTCACAGCTCCTGCTCACAACAGCTACTTTTGCCAAACATAGCCTTAGAGGGAACTTTTGATCTATTTCTATAAAAGCAAATGCTTATATACAGGGTAGCACATTAACAATGGCACAAAATACGCGTGGGGGTCTTGACTGTCCCACATAAAAACATAAAAGAGAAGGCCATGCATTTATAACTAACTTCATAATTTTCTGTATTCCATCTCTAAATTTATAAGAAACTGGATGGGTTGTTTATCTCAAAAAAGAATGTTCAAAAGGTGTTTTGTGTTTTCCAGATACAAGAGAAACAGGGATTTGGCATTATAAAGCAAAAAGTCAAACAAGATGTTTTGTTGTTTCCTTTTATAGTTTAGGAAGTAGATATTTTGTGTTTTGTAGAGAACTTTGGGGAAAAAAAAACTATTTTTAGCATGCTCTCTATTTCCCTGTTTTCTACAAACTTTTTAGCGAAGAACATGAGCGATTTCCTTCAACTAAACACACCCTTAGGGCAAATTTGGTAGAGAGAAATTCCGTCAAATAAAATGATTGGAACCTAATTTATCTTTATCACAGCATTCGAATTCGAAAATGCGTCTATCTCAGAAAAGTCAAACGAGCACTAATCATACTAAACAACCTAAATTGTTGTATACAGATTTAGCAAAAGGAATTTAAACGTACCCACGTATAGTGTCAGTCAATTGTTTGAATTTTATCAGGGCAGTAAGTATTGAATTTAATCTGAGCGGTAAGTTTGAATGAAATTGTAATGGCTACTTGGCTAGATATAAATATTATTTCATCTGGGTGTCATGTGGAAGTCACGCGTGTCTGCCTTTTACACCCTCTTTTCTCCACAATTTGCGTGGAAATTAAATTACAAACAACATGATTTCCCACAATTTGCCTTATTTTCCCTCTACCAAACATACCCTTACTGTCTCCACTAATTTTAGTTAAAAAGGGCATGCATCCCGCAAATTTAAATTTAAGGTAGTTCCGTAAAAGTAACGCAAAACAATCATTTTGATCAATGAACAGAAAAGCATACAATCAGATCATAAGAAAAAACACTATATTAATATGTCTGAGCACTATATGCGCTACATTTGGCTAGCAAAGAACACTTCTAACATACGTTTGAGCATTATACTTACAAGACTTGGCAAGCTTGTAACAGTTGGCAGCTTTTTCGAATAAATCTCCAGCATCTTCGTACTTGGATGAAAAGAGGCCCCAGCCACTCAGCTTCTTCTCGGCTTTCTTCTCAAATTCTAAACCTTTTGCTATTTGATCCGACATTCTTCCCAAGTCTTCTCTTTCCTTACACAGTGTTTCTCGAACTCTAAAAATTTTCAGAAATATATAACAAGATAAGTTTACAGGCATGAATGAGTGGAACAATAAATGAAAGTGGTGGTTTTCCACTATTATTCATGAGTTTATGCTTTGATACATCAAAGAACTTCGACGGAGAACATCATTTATATAAATACGTTTAACCTTTTTTATCTTGTTTCCCACTATATTAATCGACTGACTGGTTATCTTGCTCTATGTAAGGCCAAATGTGCACTGATTTTGAATTTTTAACAAAAGATTATTATCAGTGATTCCATCAAACAATGAGCCACCTTTTTTGTTGTGTGCTAATGATCTTTGGAGTGTTGCTGTAGCCTGTAGGTGTCCTGAGGTATTTGGGTTCCTGTAAATGCCTAGTTCTTTCCTAGTCTATCAATAAGCATAATAGTATATCCTCCAACGAGTCCTTCAAAAATCTTCCTAACAAACACTTGGCTAAAATCCGAAAAACCACATAACCAGCATGCACAAATCTAGATACCGTATGATTCCTAGGATAACTTTTTAGAAAATATAGCGTTACTATAAGAATAAATATAATAAAGTTCCCTTTTTTTTTAAAAAAAAATTTCTTCTTCTACATAAAACTCTGTCCTTATAAATTCACTTTGCACACTTACGTTTATCAAAATTTATGACTCTAAACCTACCACAAAACTACATCTCTATGTCAATAACTTTTCCCTAACCTGATATAAAGTGATCTCCTAAACTACGGGGTTGACAGCACCGCCACACAGACACAAACAGGGTAAAACCCTCCCTTTCTGGAAGATTGGCGTGGCCACATCAAGGTTGTTTTTTTTTTTTTTTTTTTTTGGGTTACCAGGTTTCCTACTTGACATTGCGAGCCGACTAATCCTAGGGCGACTACCCTTTGGATAGCCCGCAGTCCGCACTAACAACATAAAACGACCATAATTAAATAATTAATCAGATCAAACAAATGGAAAGATACTGAATTAAATTAAACCTAGACTATGTATTATAAATACTAACTGCTTGTAATCTGAAAACAATTAGTTAATTCAGATCGATGAAGAATGAAGATCAAGACTTACTGGGATGGTGAATTGAATTGAATTGAAATCTGTTTGATGAGATGGTTTTGATGAATGTGAGTGTGACGAATGATTCAACTTTTGAAAAGTATGTTGAAGAAGAAAGAAAGGATTGTTTGGTTGGGAAGGAAGTTGTTTGGTCGACACCGAGTATTTAGCTTAACTTTTGATGATTTGTCAAATACGTGTATGTGACTAGTAGGGGCTGTTTGGTTTCTAGATGGGTTGTGAATTAGGATTAGGTTTAGGATTAGGATTTGGATTTGAGGCGCCGCTTGGTTTATAATGGGTTTAGAATTTGGTATTCGGTTGAAAGAAAATTTTGAAAGAGAAAGATAATGGTTTTTAAAAAAGATATTTGGTTACATTTGGTACAAGAATAATATAGTTAAGAATATATTATATAAAATATTACTCCTTCCGTCTCAAATTATAAGTTCATTTTTCTTTTTTGGTTGTCTCAAAATATTTGTCTACTTTTATGTTAAAACCAATCAAATCAAACTTTAGTGAAGAGAGATGAGATTTAATTGGTTAATAGATTAGTTAGTGGTAATTTCTTAAATTTTGTGCAAATTGGAAGTAGACTTATAATTTGGGACGGAAAAGTGTAACAGTGAGAAAATGACTTGGGCCCACAAATAGAAAGCCACTCAGAAATCCTGGATCTATACCCTCCTAATCCCAAATCTAGAATCTACACCCTCCAACCAAACGTTCCCTGAATTTGAAATTTGAATTTGGATTTGGATTTGTATTTGAATTGTGTTAAAAGTTGTTTCATTTGTATGTTAAAATATAAAAATAGGGTTGAGATTTATATTTATTTTAATATTAAAATAATAAATGAGGCTATCACTAGTACATGATTCTATTTAGGGCTCGTTTGGTTGGGGTGTATGAGTATTAATCTATGATTTGAAAGTCATTAATGTTGTTTGGTTGGTTATGCGGTCCACCACAATGGATTGAGGATACCCAAATGTGAAGGTTTCCTCATATCTTATGTGTGTGTGGTTATATCATACATTTGATTATCGTTCCACCCTATACCAACACTCATACCTATTGTGATTCATAGCACCAAACCAAACACACCCTTTTTCAACATAGTACATTCTTTTTATGAATACAAATTAAAAAAAAAAAAAAAAAAAAAAAAAAAATAGTACATTCTTTTATGAATACAAATTTTACAATCGAATTAAAAAAAAGAAAGAGAGAAAGTAAACTTATTATAAAAGTAACCTCACTGGTAGGATTCGAGTATACCCTCAAATATGGGGTTAAGTCCTGCTTTCAAATCCCATCTTTTTCAACTAAATAAATAATTTTTACTATAAACCCAAAATTCAAATTCATAACCTACCAACCAAATAGGCCCTTAGTTTTTCACTACCGGATGACAAGAAAATTTTAAAATAAGAATGAGAATGTTATAAACTTATATTAGAGTTAATTTCATAAATCATCCCTATGGTTTGTCGGGTTTAACGGAATTGGTCCCTCGCAAGAATTTTTTAACGGGTTTGGTCCTTGTGGTTTTGACCCGTATCAGGTTTGGTCCCTTGACCACTGATGTGTAAGGAAAGCTTTAAATTTATAATACTAGTTTTACCGATTTTAATAAACCAAACACACGGGTAAAGTATAACCCTTGTTGGTAGTATTAAATTAAGGTAAGACGAGGTCATATCCACAATTCCACAGGGACTTAGTTCGTTCAGATTAAGTATAAATAAGTAGTAAAACAAGACATGTAACGATTATGGTAATATGAGGAATTCAAATATTAAAATAAATGATTGCTTGGATAGCTTAGATAATCAATTAACAATGCTTATGTTTGATCTCAGTTTGATAAAGGAGCATGACTCCTCCCAAACCAACAGTCAAACTGATTCCTCCCGGACCATACTGCTTTTATTTATAAGCCACCCACTTGTTTATAAAATGGATAACCTAATAATAAAAGTAAACGGGCGACAGCCCGGGAGAGGAATACAAGTTTACCAAGGGTTAAAATATCCTTGGATCGTTTATGTCCTGGTGAGGCGTGATATTCTAAATACAATGACTTGTGATTTGTTGAAAATAATATTAGTATAGGAAAATAGGAATCTGATTGACTAACACTAAATGTGAATAGTAATAGCTCTGTCACAGCTAGTTCAATTAAGAAACGTACAATCAGAAACCTAAAAATGATAAAGTATCTACAAACGTACGTCTAAGTTTAAATAAACGTAAACGTAACGAATAAAACAAAACTTTCCCAAAGAGGGAATTTGCAAGCCTTAACGGCTTAAATGCAAATTAAAAAGAAATAAAATAAATAACTATATTTACAAAATATTTAAAATAATATTTACAAGTGTTATATTAATTATTATTAATTAAAACTATTTATTTACTATTTAATATTACCTAAAAATAAGAAAATGTGAAATAAACCTAAGAAAAATTAAAACTTAGAAAAGTTAAAAATAATATAAAAGAAATTTTGAAACTAAAAATATATTTATTATACAAGTATTCTATTTATTGTTAAATATTTACTATTATTCTAATTATTAATACTAATATTTAATTATTATTAATAATAAATAAGAAAACAAAAATCTAAAACTTTTTACATAAATCTAATATACTAATAAGAACCTAAGAAAAATATAAAAACTATATTCTATGTACAAAAATAAGAAAACTAAATTAAAAACTATTATATATTAATTAAACTAATTAATACTAATATATTTATTATACATACTAAACTTATTTATAAAATTATAAAACTTTTTATAAAACTTCCTAAGTATCTCAGGAATACAAAAAAAATATAAAAAGTTTGAAAAAATTATAAATAAGCAGTTTTAAAAATTAAATACTTACTATTTCCTAAAAGGTAGTTAAACTATATTAATTATTAAAAATAGTAAATGTACAGTAAAAAATGTGAAAAAATTACAGAAACTAAATAATATTATGAAGATGCTAAGAAAATTAAGCTTGGGTCACCAGCTTATATTAATAAGCTGTAATAAGCTCATCAGTCCACAAAAGCCAAAACACCAAAAATGGGTTAAGTATATTGTTTGTGTGGAGATAATCGGAACTGGTGCCCCAGAGCTAGTGGAAGGGGTGTGGGGTTATTATGCATGCTACTATCCTAGAGGTCTCAGGTTCGAATCCAACCCACACCCATTTTTTCATTTTTATTTTGTTTTTCATTTTTCTTTTTGCAAAACTATAAAACTAGTAAAAATATTAAACTTTAATAAAAGAAAACTTTTTATAAAAGCCAAATAAGCTCTGTGTGAGCTTATTTGCTTAACAGTTAGCTTATAAGCCTAAACTAGGATTTTTACTAAGCTAAAAGCTACAAATAAGCTACCTATGGTTAAATAAGCTACAACTAAGTTAGATATACCTAAAGTAATCTAGATTAACTAAATAAGCTAAGGGAAATAAGCTATAAGCTTAAATAAGCAATTCCAACTCTCAGTCAACCAAACACCCATTACAGTCAACTTAATGGGCAAAATAAGCTCTTGAAATAAACTTATAAGCTCAAAATGAAAACTGATATGGAAAGTTGGGTTGGAGGACTTTTCAAAAAGCTAAAGCTCAATGGATATGATCCACTAATGAGCTTCTGAGGAGCTTGTGAAAAAGCTTGAATAAAGCAAATAAGTGATAAGACTTCTAAATAGAAGCTATCACTTAGCTTCAAAAGGCTTTCTTTTTGGTTTTTTTTTCTTTTATGAAACTGAATAAATACAGATAATATACATATAATAAGAAAATAGAACTATACATACTAAGGAATAAGCTGTTTCACAGCTTATGACCACCTCAGTTGAGCTTTTGGGCTTACAGTTGGGTCATAAGCCTGAAACAAGCTTGAAAAAGCTATACAAGGGTGAAACAAAGGTATGTGAGTGTATGTACATGTATAATAAGTCTATATATACAAGAATAAGCACTGAGGAGTGCTTAATAGTACAAGCTTATGGTTTAGACAGTTAAGCCTTTTGGGCTTAACTTGGATTGAGTGAAGGCTTCTAAGAACCTATAATAAGCTTCATACTATAAAATAAAAGTTAAAAAGTATCTATACAAGTATTATTAATATATATATACAAGCTTATGATCAGAGATTAACTTATAAGCTCAAAATAAGCAAATAAGCATTTCTCTGATGCCTCAGTTCCAAACACCCCTGCAAGCTTATGTTTGGCCAAATTCAGCTGACGGGTTAAGCTTAGAATGGCAAAATAAAAGTTGGAGTTACAAGCTGAGGTGTTTAGCTTTCCAAAAAGCCCAAGCTCAACCATTTTGGTGCACAGATGAGCTTGTGAGGGGCTTTTGAAAAACCTTCCATTTCCTGAGTGATATGGTTAAAAGCTAAGTGTTCAGGAAAATGGGACATACAAAAAGCTAGTTGCAGCCCTAGGAAACAAGCTACAAACTAAAAATTAAGCATTGGACCTTAAAGCCTAAATGATAAGCTCCACATAGAACTTGAATTCATCAGCTGGGTCAAAGTAATAAGCTTTTTGTGAGCTTATGAAAATTGTCTAGTTTTGGTTAAGAATACTGAGGACTCAGTATATCTTTTCTGGGTGTGATAAGTTTAAGCTGCTTGCAGCCCTGGTTAATAAGCTACAAGGTTGATTTTAAATGTAGGATCCTAAAGTGGGGTAGCTAGGCTTCCTAAAAAGCTAAACTACAAGACTTAAGGTTTACTAATGAGCTGGTTGTGAGCTTGTGGAAACAGTGTAATACCCCTTATTTGCTCAGGGGTATGTTGTGAGTGGGCAAACACAAGGTCACACAACTTATCTAAATAAGCTCATAAGAGCTCAACTAGCACTGAGGCATTGAGATGGGTAGTTAAGCTTCACATGAAGCTAAGCCACACAAGCTTAAGCCTAGTGAGGAACTTTCTATGGGCTTGTGAAAATCAACTCATCACACTGTTTGCTTTAGTGTGATGAGTGGTGAGTAACAAAAAATGGTGGGTTGTAAAAGCTATCTAAATAATCTGTAAATGAACAAATAAGCACATAAATAACAACTATGGTACTAATACAACACAAATAAGCCAAAAGCAACAAGTTGGGTCAAGTCATGAGACTTTAACAAGCTCATGAACTTGACAGTCCAACTTGTGCACAGGGCAAAAACAGGTAAATAAAAGCACTTCTAAAAGCTATTAATAAGCTGAACAAAAATTGATAAAAATCATACATAAAGATAAGCTGCTAAACTAAAACATGTTATAAAGACAAGTTCTAAAATCTAATATTAAAGCCTACACAAAAATCTAAAGTTTATTCAAAAACAGGTTTAGGTAATTTTTGACTTTTTGAGTTTATGATCAAAGTTGACTTTGATCAACTTTGATCTGAATTTAATGACTTATTAAGACATAATAAGGTACAAGAACATGAAATAAACAAGTAATAACAACATTAAAACAGAATTGGTGGGTATGGCTTTACAAATTTACACAGTGATCAAATGAGAGGTTCAAGATGTGCTTTTTGACTTTTAATATGAATACACAATAGACTTATGGTTTGTCTGACCCTAAGGAACTCTATGCATCAATTATCAACCAAGAACAACACCCTATACTCAGTTAAGCATTCTGAATCAACAATACCAAACACACCTTAAACAAACATAAATTTAACTTTTCAATCCATATCATTGCATAAGCTGATTTCATTAATTCCAGAGGGATTCATTGGTTAAATTAGGACCTTTTTCAGCATACACAAGTAGTCATACAAGTGTATACCTAGGCTTCTCAAAAATTGAGCTTATGACAGTTGAAATGGACTTTCAAGCCAAATCAATTTCTAAAACATTACAACCTATGATTAAGCTATATTAACATTAACTAATAACAAATAAACACAGAAATATAGAAATTAAGACAGATAAGTAACTAAAGCATGGAAAAGCAAAATTGTAAAAATGACTTACATGGTGAGACAAGCTGAAAACCATGAAACCATTGAACACTATCTATCCTAAAGCTTCCCATGAAGCTACTAAACCAAGGGCCATCAAGTATTAACCCTGCTCCAGCTTGTATCTCCATGGACATTGATTTTTCATTTATTTTCTATTTTTATCTATTTTTTTATGATTTTTGATATTTAAAAACTACAACTGATTTAATGGTATCTAAAGGCTTCAACAAGCTTTGTAAGGAGCCTACATGGTCTAAAGAGTCCATATAATCAACTATGAATCAACATAAAAGTAAATGACAAGAAAATTAAAGATAACTTGAAAAACATGAATTATTAAAGAGACTTGTATTTAAACTGAGAACATAATTCCATTACACTACTTTGAGTTCATTACACTACTGAAAAGCTTTAAATGACATGTAAAGTAAATGAAAGCAATAAAACTACACTAGTGATTAAGCTAATCTACATGACAATGGCTTAAGGCCAAGGTAAGTCTTCCTCTGTCTTTCTTCTTTCTTTTATAGCTTCAAAATAACTTGGTGACCACTCATATGCTCTGTCTTCAATCTGAGCCTTTGATTTGTAGAAATTGATCTCAACCGTTCAAATTGCTTTTGGCGCCAAAGTCCTTATGATAGATTGAGGCGGTTTAGATGCAATTAATGTATCTTGTATGTATGTAGAGGTGGAGGGGGCAAGATGGTGAGCTTTTGAAGCTTTTAGGGTCAAGTAGAAGAAAAACAGGGCAAAAGGGTGTAGGGGTTGCTTGTAGGATGGTGGGGAAGCATTAATGAGGTGTGGGAAAGGTTTGAGAGGTGGCAGGGAGTAGGGTATGAGCTGTAGAAGTCAAGTGGAGGGGGGAAGATGGCATGAAAACCACCCTGGTTTTGGGTAGGAGGCTGGGTGTGAGGAAGATGAACAGTGGTGGTATGGTTTGGCGGGGTCAATGGGTTTGACTGGTTTTTTATTTATTAGGGAGTGGGCCGGGTTGTGTTGTTTTGGGCCAAAGGATAGGCTGGGGTGGTGTATGTTTGTGTTTGGATTTAATAAGGGTCCGTTTGGTATTTATTAGTAATAAGCCCAAGGACTAAATCTGTAAATCTGCCAAACTTTGAGGGACCTTAATTGTCAACTTTTCCAAACTTCTTTGAAGGGCCAAACCTACCAATAATATAAACACAAGGACCAATAATATATAATTTTCTATTTTTAAAACTTAAAGGACCATTTGTGTCATTTTTGGATTTTGAGGGATTAAACTTGTAAATTCCCAAAAGTTATCAATAAAGTTCCAAATTGTCATTCATGCATAGTACAAGGGTAATATTTGTAAAATTCTAAGTTTGAATACCCAGGGACTAATTTTGCCAATTTTGTAACTTGAGGGGTAAAAGTTGCCAGTTTGTGTAAACTTTCATCCAGGGATGTTTTGTGAATATTTTTGGTTTCCCAAGGACTTAAGTTGACTTTTCATTCATTTAAAACATTTAGGGACTAGTTTTGACAAATTGTGTAACTCCAGGGACTGAAAATGACATTTGTGTGAACTTGATCAGTTTTCACTTGTTTCTCAATCTTTTTGTACCTGAATCACATATAAAACACATTGTGATGAATTTGTAACATTTTGTGAGTCATTTGTGTGTTTTTGGTTGTTTTTGTGGGTTTATACAATACAAATATATGTGTAATTAGACACATATCAAATCCCCCACACTAAACTATTGCTAGTCCCTAGCAATCTTTTATTTAAAACTTAATGGATTTGAAAAATTCTTTACCAAAAGCCATCACTTCTGGAATAGCCAGGTGTAAGAACTGTGGTACACCTGATAACCGTGTGATTTTGAGCAAACCACCAGCTGTCAACGGATTTGATTTGTCTTTACCAAAAGCCGTTTGCTTCTGGACTAGCCAACTCTTGATGGAATAGTCAACATCTTGGTGAGCTGATTACCAATTATGGTTTTTCCACTGCCTTTACCACAAGCCATAATCTTGCGGACTAGCCAACTCATTAGCTTTTGAGGATGATGGGGAGTTGAGGAACCATACAATTTTTGGCAAATTGCAAGCCATAAACGGGTTTGAGTTATCTTTACCAAGAACCGTTTGCTCCTGAATTAGCCAATCCTTAAATGTGTTAGACATGGTGGATTGATTACCATTTGTTGTATTTAGTGTAAAACACTAATACCAAATGAAAAAAATTTTAAATTTTGGTCATTTTTGGGGAAAAGGGCATACAAGGGTATAAAAGTGATCAAATTCGCCAGAATTCCCCCCCACACTTATTATAAAATTGTCCTCAATTTTCAAAGCTAAGTGGGGTACAACAATTATTTTATTTTTTATTATATACAATTTTTTATTACATTTTCCAAAATATATACAACATGTGGGGCATCACCCCCACACTTAGGTGGTGCACATAGGTGAAAACCCATGTATATGCTATTATTTTTGATTATCGAGTCGCTAGCTTGACTCGACCCCGAATTAAATGGTTCATGGGGAAGTGGAGTGGGATTGCCACTCACAGATTAGGTGAGAAATTGGAGTGGGATTGCCACTCACAGAATTATGAAATGATAAGATAAAGGAGATTATTTTTGGTTTTTAATTTTATAATGTTTTTGTATTTTTAACTTTTATATATATATGTACAAAGAAAGAAAAATTCCTAACAACTGCCCCTCGAAAGGGAATCTAGATCTGACAGAGCTCAGTAACTGTAAACAGCCAACAACCAGATGTTGTAACTGAGGGACTAATCAAACTGTGCAAGTTGTGTGCAAAGGAAAAAATATTTTTGTATTTTATATTGTTTATTGAAAAGAAATATGATACAGTATAAGTAATCACTACCTCCCAGGCTTGTGTCAGGTTTACCACGCAAGCTAATTACTTGTGAATAATTAACTGTAATAAATGTGTCCTGACAGCCCGGTAGTTGAATGATATAGTATAATATACAAACAAGGATAGGTATTTCAAAAAATACAAAATACAAGTCATAGTAGTTAGCACAGCCTCCCCGGCAGCGGCGCCAAAATTTGATTCCTCCCGGACCATACTGCTTTTATTTATAAGCCACCCACTTGTTTATAAAATGGATAACCTAATAATAAAAGTAAACGGGCGACAGCCCGGGAGAGGAATACAAGTTTACCAAGGGTTAAAATATCCTTGGATCGTTTATGTCCTGGTGAGGCGTGATATTCTAAATACAATGACTTGTGATTTGTTGAAAATAATATTAGTATAGGAAAATAGGAATCTGATTGACTAACACTAAATGTGAATAGTAATAGCTCTGTCACAGCTAGTTCAATTAAGAAACGTACAATCAGAAACCTAAAAATGATAAAGTATCTACAAACGTACGTCTAAGTTTAAATAAACGTAAACGTAACGAATAAAACAAAACTTTCCCAAAGAGGGAATTTGCAAGCCTTAACGGCTTAAATGCAAATTAAAAAGAAATAAAATAAATAACTATATTTACAAAATATTTAAAATAATATTTACAAGTGTTATATTAATTATTATTAATTAAAACTATTTATTTACTATTTAATATTACCTAAAAATAAGAAAATGTGAAATAAACCTAAGAAAAATTAAAACTTAGAAAAGTTAAAAATAATATAAAAGAAATTTTGAAACTAAAAAT
The DNA here is from genome assembly GCA_030686995.1 of Artemisia argyi. Classification (NCBI taxonomy): domain Eukaryota; kingdom Viridiplantae; phylum Streptophyta; class Magnoliopsida; order Asterales; family Asteraceae; genus Artemisia; species Artemisia argyi. Next base: position 149,555,357 of record CM060681.1, read on the forward strand.
ATATTTATTATACAAGTATTCTATTTATTATTAAATATTTACTATTATTCTAATTATTAATACTAATATTTAATTATTATTAATAATAAATAAGAAAACAAAAATATAAAACTTTTTACATAAATCTAATATACTAATAAGAACCTAAGAAAAATATAAAAACTATATTCTATGTACAAAAATAAGAAAACTAAATTAAAAACTATTATATATTAATTAAACTAATTAATACTAATATATTTATTATACATACTAAACTTATTTATAAAATTATAAAACTTTTTATAAAACTTCCTAAGTATCTCAGGAATACAAAAAAAATATAAAAAGTTTGAAAAAATTATAAATAAGCAGTTTTAAAAATTAAATACTTACTATTTCCTAAAAGGTAGTTAAACTATATTAATTATTAAAAATAGTAAATGTACAGTAAAAAATGTGAAAAAATTACAGAAACTAAATAATATTATGAAGATGCTAAGAAAATTAAGCTTGGGTCACCAGCTTATCTTAATAAGCTGTAATAAGCTCATCAGTCCACAAAAGCCAAAACACCAAAAATGGGTTAAGTATATTGTTTGTGTGGAGATAATCGGAACTGGTGCCCCAGAGCTAGTGGAAGGGGTGTGGGGTTATTATGCATGCTACTATCCTAGAGGTCTCAGGTTCGAATCCAACCCACACCCATTTTTTCATTTTTATTTTGTTTTTCATTTTTCTTTTTGCAAAACTATAAAACTAGTAAAAATATTAAACTTTAATAAAAGAAAACTTTTTATAAAAGCCAAATAAGCTCTGTGTGAGCTTATTTGCTTAACAGTTGGCTTATAAGCCTAAACTAGGATTTTTACTAAGCTAAAAGCTACAAATAAGCTACCTATGGTTAAATAAGCTACAACTAAGTCAGATATACCTAAAGTAATCTAGATTAACTAAATAAGCTAAGGGAAATAAGCTATAAGCTTAAATAAGCAATTCCAACTCTCAGTCAACCAAACACCCATTACAGTCAACTTAATGGGCAAAATAAGCTCTTGAAATAAGCTTATAAGCTCAAAATGAAAACTGATATGGAAAGTTGGGTTGGAGGACTTTTCAAAAAGCTAAAGCTCAATGGATATGATCCACTAATGAGCTTCTGAGGAGCTTGTGAAAAAGCTTGAATAAAGCAAATAAGTGATAAGACTTCTAAATAGAAGCTATCACTTAGCTTCAAAAGGCTTTCTTTTTGGTTTTTTTTTTTCTTTTATGAAACTGAATAAATACAGATAATATACATATAATAAGAAAATAGAACTATACATACTAAGGAATAAGCTGTTTCACAGCTTATGACCACCTCAGTTGAGCTTTTGGGCTTACAGTTGGGTCATAAGCCTGAAACAAGCTTGAAAAAGCTATACAGGGGTGAAACAAAGGTATGTGAGTGTATGTACATGTATAATAAGTCTATATATACAAGAATAAGCACTGAGGAGTTCTTAATAGTACAAGCTTATGGTTTAGACAGTTAAGCCTTTTGGGCTTAACTTGGATTGAGTGAAGGCTTCTAAGAACCTATAATAAGCTTCATACTATAAAATAAAAGTTAAAAAGTATCTATACAAGTATTATTAATATATATATATATATATACAAGCTTATGATCAGAGATTAACTTATAAGCTCAAAATAAGCAAATAAGCATTTCTCTGATGCCTCAGTTCCAAACACCCCTGCAAGCTTATGTTTGGCCAAATTCAGCTGACGGGTTAAGCTTAGAATGGCAAAATAAAAGTTGGAGTTGCAAGCTGAGGTGTTTAGCTTTCCAAAAAGCCCAAGCTCAACCATTTTGGTGCACAGATGAGCTTGTGAGGGGCTTTTGAAAAACCTTCCATTTCCTGAGTGATATGGTTAAAAGCTAAGTGTTCAGGAAAATGGGACATACAAAAAGCTAGTTGCAGCCCTAGGAAACAAGCTACAAACTAAAAATTAAGCATTGGACCTTAAAGCCTAAATGATAAGCTCCACATAGAACTTGAATTCATCAGCTGGGTCAAAGTAATAAGCTTTTTGTGAGCTTATGAAAATTGTCTAGTTTTGGTTAAGAATACTGAGGACTCAGTATATCTTTTCTGGGTGTGATAAGTTTAAGCTGCTTGCAGCCCTGGTTAATAAGCTACAAGGTTGATTTTAAATGTAGGATCCTAAAGTGGGGTAGCTAGGCTTCCTAAAAAGCTAAACTACAAGACTTAAGGTTTACTAATGAGCTGGTTGTGAGCTTGTGGAAACAGTGTAATACCCCTGATTTGCTCAGGGGTATGTTGTGAGTGGGCAAACACAAGGTCACACAACTTATCTAAATAAGCTCATAAGAGCTCAACTAGCACTGAGGCATTGAGATGGGTAGTTAAGCTTCACATGAAGCTAAGCCACACAAGCTTAAGCCTAGTGGGGAACTTTCTATGGGCTTGTGAAAATCAACTCATCACACTGTTTGCTTTAGTGTGATGAGTGGTGAGTAACAAAAAATGGTGGGTTGTAAAAGCTATCTAAATAATCTGTAAATGAACAAATAAGCACATAAATAACAACTATGGTACTAATACAACACAAATAAGCCAAAAGCAACAAGTTGGGTCAAGTCATGAGACTTTAACAAGCTCATGAACTTGACAGTCCAACTTGTGCACAGGGCAAAAACAGGTAAATAAAAGCACTTCTAAAAGCTATTAATAAGCTGAACAAAAATTGATAAAAATCATACATAAAGATAAGCTGCTAAACTAAAACATGTTATAAAGACAAGTTCTAAAATCTAATATTAAAGCCTACACAAAAATCTAAAGTTTATTCAAAAACAGGTTTAGGTAATTTTTGACTTTTTGAGTTTATGATCAAAGTTGACTTTGATCAGCTTTGATCTGAATTTAATGACTTATTAAGACATAATAAGGTACAAGAACATGAAATAAACAAGTAATAACAACATTAAAACAGAATTGGTGGGTATGGCTTTACAAATTTACACAGTGATCAAATGAGAGGTTCAAGATGTGCTTTTTGACTTTTAATATGAATACACAATAGACTTATGGTTTGTCTGACCCTAAGGAACTCTATGCATCAATTATCAACCAAGAACAACACCCTATACTCAGTTAAGCATTCTGAATCAACAATACCAAACACACCTTAAACAAACATAAATTTAACTTTTCAATCCATATCATTGCATAAGCTGATTTCATTAATTCCAGAGGGATTCATTGGTTAAATTAGGACCTTTTTCAGCATACACAAGTAGTCACACAAGTGTATACCTAGGCTTCTCAAAAATTGAGCTTATGACAGTTGAAATGGACTTTCAAGCCAAATCAATTTCTAAAACATTACAACCTATGATTAAGCTATATTAACATTAACTAATAACAAATAAACACAGAAATATAGAAATTAAGACAGATAAGTAACTAAAGCATGGAAAAGCAAAATTGTAAAAATGACTTACATGGTGAGACAAGCTGAAAACCATGAAACCATTGAACACTATCTATCCTAAAGCTTCCCATGAAGCTACTAAACCAAGGGCCATCAAGTATTAACCCTGCTCCAGCTTGTATCTCCATGGACATTGATTTTTCATTTATTTTCTATTTTTATCTATTTTTTTATGATTTTTGATATTTAAAAACTACAACTGATTTAATGGTATCTAAAGGCTTCAACAAGCTTTGTAAGGAACCTACATGGTCTAAAGAGTCCATATAATCAACTATGAATCAACATAAAAGTAAATGACAAGAAAATTAAAGATAACTTGAAAAACATGAATTATTAAAGAGACTTGTATTTAAACTGAGAACATAATTCCATTACACTACTTTGAGTTCATTACACTACTGAAAAGCTTTAAATGACATGTAAAGTAAATGAAAGCAATAAAACTACACTAGTGATTAAGCTAATCTACATGACAATGGCTTAAGGCCAAGGTAAGTCTTCCTCTGTCTTTCTTCTTTCTTTTATAGCTTCAAAATAACTTGGTGACCACTCATATGCTCTGTCTTCAATCTGAGCCTTCGATTTGTAGAAATTGATCTCAACCGTTCAAATTGCTTTTGGCGCCAAAGTCCTTATGACAGATTGAGGCGGTTTAGATGCAATTAATGTATCTTGTATGTATGTAGAGGTGGAGGGGGCAAGATGGTGAGCTTTTGAAGCTTTTAGGGTCAAGTAGAAGAAAAACAGGGCAAAAGGGTGTAGGGGTTGCTTGTAGGATGGTGGGGAAGCATTAATGAGGTGTGGGAAAGGTTTGAGAGGTGGCAGGGAGTAGGGTATGAGCTGTAGAAGTCAAGTGGAGGGGGGAAGATGGCATGAAAACCACCCTGGTTTTGGGTAGGAGGCTGGGTGTGAGGAAGATGAACAGTGGCAGTATGGTCCGGGAGGAATCAAATTTTCCCGGACCATACTGCTTTTATTTATAAGCCACCCACTTGTTTATAAAATGGATAACCTAATAATAAAAGTAAACGGGCGACAGCCCGGGAGAGGAATACAAGTTTACCAAGGGTTAAAATATCCTTGGATCGTTTATGTCCTGGTGAGGCGTGATATTCTAAATACAATGACTTGTGATTTGTTGAAAATAATATTAGTATAGGAAAATAGGAATCTGATTGACTAACACTAAATGTGAATAGTAATAGCTCTGTCACAGCTAGTTCAATTAAGAAACGTACAATCAGAAACCTAAAAATGATAAAGTATCTACAAACGTACGTCTAAGTTTAAATAAACGTAAACGTAACGAATAAAACAAAACTTTCCCAAAGAGGGAATTTGCAAGCCTTAACGGCTTAAATGCAAATTAAAAAGAAATAAAATAAATAACTATATTTACAAAATATTTAAAATAATATTTACAAGTGTTATATTAATTATTATTAATTAAAACTATTTATTTACTATTTAATATTACCTAAAAATAAGAAAATGTGAAATAAACCTAAGAAAAATTAAAACTTAGAAAAGTTAAAAATAATATAAAAGAAATTTTGAAACTAAAAATATATTTATTATACAAGTATTCTATTTATTATTAAATATTTACTATTATTCTAATTATTAATACTAATATTTAATTATTATTAATAATAAATAAGAAAACAAAAATATAAAACTTTTTACATAAATCTAATATACTAATAAGAACCTAAGAAAAATATAAAAACTATATTCTATGTACAAAAATAAGAAAACTAAATTAAAAACTATTATATATTAATTAAACTAATTAATACTAATATATTTATTATACATACTAAACTTATTTATAAAATTATAAAACTTTTTATAAAACTTCCTAAGTATCTCAGGAATACAAAAAAAATATAAAAAGTTTGAAAAAATTATAAATAAGCAGTTTTAAAAATTAAATACTTACTATTTCCTAAAAGGTAGTTAAACTATATTAATTATTAAAAATAGTAAATGTACAGTAAAAAATGTGAAAAAATTACAGAAACTAAATAATATTATGAAGATGCTAAGAAAATTAAGCTTGGGTCACCAGCTTATCTTAATAAGCTGTAATAAGCTCATCAGTCCACAAAAGCCAAAACACCAAAAATGGGTTAAGTATATTGTTTGTGTGGAGATAATCGGAACTGGTGCCCCAGAGCTAGTGGAAGGGGTGTGGGGTTATTATGCATGCTACTATCCTAGAGGTCTCAGGTTCGAATCCAACCCACACCCATTTTTTCATTTTTATTTTGTTTTTCATTTTTCTTTTTGCAAAACTATAAAACTAGTAAAAATATTAAACTTTAATAAAAGAAAACTTTTTATAAAAGCCAAATAAGCTCTGTGTGAGCTTATTTGCTTAACAGTTGGCTTATAAGCCTAAACTAGGATTTTTACTAAGCTAAAAGCTACAAATAAGCTACCTATGGTTAAATAAGCTACAACTAAGTCAGATATACCTAAAGTAATCTAGATTAACTAAATAAGCTAAGGGAAATAAGCTATAAGCTTAAATAAGCAATTCCAACTCTCAGTCAACCAAACACCCATTACAGTCAACTTAATGGGCAAAATAAGCTCTTGAAATAAGCTTATAAGCTCAAAATGAAAACTGATATGGAAAGTTGGGTTGGAGGACTTTTCAAAAAGCTAAAGCTCAATGGATATGATCCACTAATGAGCTTCTGAGGAGCTTGTGAAAAAGCTTGAATAAAGCAAATAAGTGATAAGACTTCTAAATAGAAGCTATCACTTAGCTTCAAAAGGCTTTCTTTTTGGTTTTTTTTTTTTCTTTTATGAAACTGAATAAATACAGATAATATACATATAATAAGAAAATAGAACTATACATACTAAGGAATAAGCTGTTTCACAGCTTATGACCACCTCAGTTGAGCTTTTGGGCTTACAGTTGGGTCATAAGCCTGAAACAAGCTTGAAAAAGCTATACAGGGGTGAAACAAAGGTATGTGAGTGTATGTACATGTATAATAAGTCTATATATACAAGAATAAGCACTGAGGAGTGCTTAATAGTACAAGCTTATGGTTTAGACAGTTAAGCCTTTTGGGCTTAACTTGGATTGAGTGAAGGCTTCTAAGAACCTATAATAAGCTTCATACTATAAAATAAAAGTTAAAAAGTATCTATACAAGTATTATTAATATATATATATATATATATATATACAAGCTTATGATCAGAGATTAACTTATAAGCTCAAAATAAGCAAATAAGCATTTCTCTGATGCCTCAGTTCCAAACACCCCTGCAAGCTTATGTTTGGCCAAATTCAGCTGACGGGTTAAGCTTAGAATGGCAAAATAAAAGTTGGAGTTGCAAGCTGAGGTGTTTAGCTTTCCAAAAAGCCCAAGCTCAACCATTTTGGTGCACAGATGAGCTTGTGAGGGGCTTTTGAAAAACCTTCCATTTCCTGAGTGATATGGTTAAAAGCTAAGTGTTCAGGAAAATGGGACATACAAAAAGCTAGTTGCAGCCCTAGGAAACAAGCTACAAACTAAAAATTAAGCATTGGACCTTAAAGCCTAAATGATAAGCTCCACATAGAACTTGAATTCATCAGCTGGGTCAAAGTAATAAGCTTTTTGTGAGCTTATGAAAATTGTCTAGTTTTGGTTAAGAATACTGAGGACTCAGTATATCTTTTCTGGGTGTGATAAGTTTAAGCTGCTTGCAGCCCTGGTTAATAAGCTACAAGGTTGATTTTAAATGTAGGATCCTAAAGTGGGGTAGCTAGGCTTCCTAAAAAGCTAAACTACAAGACTTAAGGTTTACTAATGAGCTGGTTGTGAGCTTGTGGAAACAGTGTAATACCCCTGATTTGCTCAGGGGTATGTTGTGAGTGGGCAAACACAAGGTCACACAACTTATCTAAATAAGCTCATAAGAGCTCAACTAGCACTGAGGCATTGAGATGGGTAGTTAAGCTTCACATGAAGCTAAGCCACACAAGCTTAAGCCTAGTGGGGAACTTTCTATGGGCTTGTGAAAATCAACTCATCACACTGTTTGCTTTAGTGTGATGAGTGGTGAGTAACAAAAAATGGTGGGTTGTAAAAGCTATCTAAATAATCTGTAAATGAACAAATAAGCACATAAATAACAACTATGGTACTAATACAACACAAATAAGCCAAAAGCAACAAGTTGGGTCAAGTCATGAGACTTTAACAAGCTCATGAACTTGACAGTCCAACTTGTGCACAGGGCAAAAACAGGTAAATAAAAGCACTTCTAAAAGCTATTAATAAGCTGAACAAAAATTGATAAAAATCATACATAAAGATAAGCTGCTAAACTAAAACATGTTATAAAGACAAGTTCTAAAATCTAATATTAAAGCCTACACAAAAATCTAAAGTTTATTCAAAAACAGGTTTAGGTAATTTTTGACTTTTTGAGTTTATGATCAAAGTTGACTTTGATCAACTTTGATCTGAATTTAATGACTTATTAAGACATAATAAGGTACAAGAACATGAAATAAACAAGTAATAACAACATTAAAACAGAATTGGTGGGTATGGCTTTACAAATTTACACAGCGATCAAATGAGAGGTTCAAGATGTGCTTTTTGACTTTTAATATGAATACACAATAGACTTATGGTTTGTCTGACCCTAAGGAACTCTATGCATCAATTATCAACCAAGAACAACACCCTATACTCAGTTAAGCATTCTGAATCAACAATACCAAACACACCTTAAACAAACATAAATTTAACTTTTCAATCCATATCATTGCATAAGCTGATTTCATTAATTCCAGAGGGATTCATTGGTTAAATTAGGACCTTTTTCAGCATACACAAGTAGTCACACAAGTGTATACCTAGGCTTCTCAAAAATTGAGCTTATGACAGTTGAAATGGACTTTCAAGCCAAATCAATTTCTAAAACATTACAACCTATGATTAAGCTATATTAACATTAACTAATAACAAATAAACACAGAAATATAGAAATTAAGACAGATAAGTAACTAAAGCATGGAAAAGCAAAATTGTAAAAATGACTTACATGGTGAGACAAGCTGAAAACCATGAAACCATTGAACACTATCTATCCTAAAGCTTCCCATGAAGCTACTAAACCAAGGGCCATCAAGTATTAACCCTGCTCCAGCTTGTATCTCCATGGACATTGATTTTTCATTTATTTTCTATTTTTATCTATTTTTTTTTATGATTTTTGATATTTAAAAACTACAACTGATTTAATGGTATCTAAAGGCTTCAACAAGCTTTGTAAGGAGCCTACATGGTCTAAAGAGTCCATATAATCAACTATGAATCAACATAAAAGTAAATGACAAGAAAATTAAAGATAACTTGAAAAACATGAATTATTAAAGAGACTTGTATTTAAACTGAGAACATAATTCCATTACACTACTTTGAGTTCATTACACTACTGAAAAGCTTTAAATGACATGTAAAGTAAATGAAAGCAATAAAACTACACTAGTGATTAAGCTAATCTACATGACAATGGCTTAAGGCCAAGGTAAGTCTTCCTCTGTCTTTCTTCTTTCTTTTATAGCTTCAAAATAACTTGGTGACCACTCATATGCTCTGTCTTCAATCTGAGCCTTTGATTTGTAGAAATTGATCTCAACCGTTCAAATTGCTTTTGGCGCCAAAGTCCTTATGATAGATTGAGGCGGTTTAGATGCAATTAATGTATCTTGTATGTATGTAGAGGTGGAGGGGGCAAGATGGTGAGCTTTTGAAGCTTTTAGGGTCAAGTAGAAGAAAAACAGGGCAAAAGGGTGTAGGGGTTGCTTGTAGGATGGTGGGGAAGCATTAATGAGGTGTGGGAAAGGTTTGAGAGGTGGCAGGGAGTAGGGTATGAGCTGTAGAAGTCAAGTGGAGGGGGGAAGATGGCATGAAAACCACCCTGGTTTTGGGTAGGAGGCTGGGTGTGAGGAAGATGAACAGTGGTGGTATGGTTTGGCGGGGTCAATGGGTTTGACTGGTTTTTTATTTATTAGGGAGTGGGCCGGGTTGTGTTGTTTTGGGCCAAAGGATGGGCTGGGGTGGTGTATGTTTGTGTTTGGATTTAATAAGGGTCCGTTTGGTATTTATTAGTAATAAGCCCAAGGACTAAATCTGTAAATCTGCCAAACTTTGAGGGACCTTAATTGTCAACTTTTCCAAACTTCTTTGAGGGGCCAAACCTGCCAATAATATAAACACAAGGACCAATAATATATAATTTTCTATTTTTAAAACTTAAAGGACCATTTGTGTCATTTTTGGATTTTGAGGGATTAAACTTGTAAATTCCCAAAAGTTATCAATAAAGTTCCAAATTGTCATTCATGCATAGTACAAGGGTAATATTTGTAAAATTCTAAGTTTGAATACCCAGGGACTAATTTTGCCAATTTTGTAACTTGAGGGGTAAAAGTTGCCAGTTTGTGTAAACTTTCATCCAGGGATGTTTTGTGAATATTTTTGGTTTCCCAAGGACTTAAGTTGACTTTTCATTCATTTAAAACATTTAGGGACTAGTTTTGACAAATTGTGTAACTCCAGGGACTGAAAATGACATTTGTGTGAACTTGATCAGTTTTCACTTGTTTCTCAATCTTTTTGTACCTGAATCACATATAAAACACATTGTGATGAATTTGTAACATTTTGTGAGTCATTTGTGTGTTTTTGGTTGTTTTTGTGGGTTTATACAATACAAATATATGTGTAATTAGACACATATCACAAACTAAGTCAACCAAGAGTGCTTGGTCAACAAAGTCAAGCCGTAAGGGAGAGGATTGCAAGATATATAATTTGTGGAAGTACAGGAAAATCCCCGGCTCGTTAAGTCCCAACGAGATTGAAATTGTGTTTGGAAAACGTTTACGGGAGTCAGTGATTTGGGAATAGTAACAGATAATGATTTGGAGTTAATTACACTACTAATTGATTGAGATTAAGATAATGAAAACAGTATTAACAATTACAAAATTACAGATATAAACAAACGTAAATCAAATTAAAAATCAGAAACGGTTACAGACAGATAAAAAAGGTGAGTTTTGAACAAATTAAAACTACAGGGGGTGAAAATGGAAATTTTACAAACTTAATATTAAAAGAAAATTTTATTAAAAAGAAAAAAAAAATTGATTATTTTATTATTTAATATTAATTAAAAACTTTTTAAACTATTTAATAATTAATAAAAACTAATTTATATCCAATTTAAATTTAAGAAAAATACTAAAGTGACTTAGAAAAATATGAAAATTTTTACAAAACTAATTAACTATCACAGGAATCCTAGAAAATTATAAAAAGTTTATAAAAATTATTTTTAAACTAATTTACTAATTATTTACTTATTTAATAATTAAATCCTATTTAAACTAATTTAATTATGAAAAATACTAAATGAACAGTGAAAATTATAAAAATACTTTACTAATTATAAAATCTAGGAAAAATATAAAAAGCTACTATTGCTTATAAATAAGCAGAAGGAAAATTAATTTTTAGCTTTTTTAATTAAAACTAATTAAACTTAATTTAATTATTAAAAATACTAAATTAACTCAGAAAATTATGAAAATTTTTCTTACACTAATTTAATATATTAGAAACTTAGGAAAATTATAAAAATGAAAATTGCTTTTTGAAAAAGCTGAGCAATAAGCCAAATGGCTTAAATAGAAGCTATCACTATTTTTAAATTTGTCTTTTTCTGGATTTTCTTTTACAAACCTATTTTACTACTGAAAATATGAAATTTTTACAAAGACACTTTGATTGGAGCTTATTAATAAGCACTATGCAAACCAAAAAAATGGACAGAAAGTCCTAATAAGCTTTGAAAAATGGATTTTTATGCAATAAGCTACTGTTAAGCTACAAATGGGTGGATTAAGCTATAAACTACTAAAGATATATGAATAAGCTAGAATGATCAGAATAAGCACAAGGAATAAGTCAATAATCTCAAATAAGCAATCCACAAAAATACACAGGCAAAAGGGCCAAATAGGGCAAACTTGCAGCCCTTATGGGGCCCATAGAGGTGATCAGGGATCCAAGTTAAGACTTGATCTAAAAAGATGAGCTTATTGGCTTTTCAAAAAGCCAAAGCTCAAGCCCTGGGTCCTATTAATAAGCACTAAAAATAAGCCAAATCACACAGAGGGGTGAGGTCACTTAGTAAAAAGGACCAAATTGCAGGCCTAGTTTCAAGGGTCCAAATGAGGTTACAAGTCCAAATTAAGCTCTGATGTGATAAGCTGGCTTATTGGGGTTTCCGAAAAGCTAAAAAGCACTAGTTGGGGCCCACTAATGAATAAGATATGAGTCTTTGAAGTTGGGTTGTGTATACTGAGTACTCATTGTACAACTTGAATCAGGCCAGCTTTAAGACAAATTTAAGCCAAGCAAATAAGTACTGAGGTCCAATTTAAGCCATGATCTAAGAAGATAAGCTGTAGAGCTTTCCAAAAAGCTAAAAGTCAAAGTCTAAAGTTCTCTATTGAACTCAGGAGGGGGAATTGAAAATTGGGTAAAAATTACAAGTACCCTGGTGCAGGGTAATACCTTGCCCTGCAGGTCTTTTCAAAGAGCTTTTTGAGTGCTTAGAAAAAATCTTAAAAATAAGCTGAGCATGGATTTTGCAAGCCCAGGTGATGGACTTTAACCTCCAAAAAGCTCAAGCCTTGAAAGTAAACAATTAAATCATGAAAATTCTTTGAGATTTGGTGTTTTCTGCAAGAGCATGAAATTTGACTTTTTGATTTTGAAGCTAGTTTGACTAATATGAACTTTGACCCTAATTTTTGGAATGAAAATGAGTTGTTAAGCTATATGAAGACTAATTTAAGCTATATTACCTACTTGTGAGTTGATTTGATGCTTATGCTAACTTAAATTCTACATAGAAGGTTATCTAGGTGGGGACTAAGATGAGTTTGACTTTTAAGCTTACATGGTGCTAAGAAATGTTGTATCTAAGCCATATTACCACTAAGAAAGATGTTCAAACAAGTTTCAAGCACAAATGAGCACAAGTACACCACTTCACAGCCTAATCCAAACATCCTTTTAAAATTGTGATTTCAAAGGAACTTGATGATACTTGAACTAAGGTCTAATCTATGAATCCGGAACTATCTAATAAGCCATAATGAAGCAAAATAAGCAATAAAAAGCCACAAATAAGCACTATAACATATTATGCAAAAATTACACTAAAAATCCAAATTTTGAACCAAGAAACTTCAAACCTTGACCTAGCTTTTACTAGGGCCTCTCTATCAGCTACAAGCTCCTAGCTTATCAAGATAAGCTAGGTAAAGTCCTTCTACCAATTCCATTACTTGGTACTTCCAAAAGCTTTCCACAAATCAATGCAAAGGTACCCTGTGGTGATATTGTTACTGATTTTATAGCTTTTTCTGTTTCCTTCTTATATATTTAGATGATTGATGAGCTTATACAGAGCTTATGCTAAGTGATTAACTTAGAATGATGAACTTTTAAAAAGCTTTAAAAAAACTGAAATTTGGAAGATTTAAAACAAAAGAACTTCCATTAGCTTGAAAAAGATATTACAACTGAAAACTAACTACTAAATTAAACTAGGTTACCATTACATGCCCTTTGGCTTACAAATAAGCCTATACTTATACTAAAATGCTAATGAGGCATTCTTGAGTCCACGTGCCTTCTCTGTCTGAATTATGAGACCCAATGGGTTCCTTGAAGACCCTTGAACAAATCCCACCCATTGGATTGGGTTTGGGATGATCCTGACCTTCAATTTATATTTTGGCGCCAAAAGGGAATTTGCAATTTGCTCTGATTTCTTACCAATTGGGGGGTGGCACATTAAATGCTCAGGTGAAGGGTGTGGGATAGTGGATGGGGTGGTGGGATGTGACTGAGATGGTGGGGGGTGGTGGAGGTGATGTTTTGCAGGCAAGTGGTGTGGGAGGGAAGGAGAGGGTCAACGGAAGGTTTGACTGTGCATTTTATAAATAAAAGGGAAGGGATTGGGCTTGGTGGTATTTGGGCTTGGGGATTGGGTGGATCAGGCCTGGTGGAGTAATAAGGGTGGTGTTGGGTTTGTGTGTTGGATTAAAAGAAAACAAAGGGCCCGGTTGGTTTTTATTAGTAAAAAGCACAAGGACCAAAAATGTAACATTCTAAAAATTGAGGGGCTGGTTTTGTAATTTTCCCAAAGTCATTGATTGGTGCTAAGAAGTCAACTTATATTGACCAATGAATGGTCAACAAAGTCAAATAGCCTAGAGTCAATCTCCGGGTAATATAGGAAATCACCAGGTCGTTATACCCCGACGAGGTGTGAATTGTATCTGAGCGTGCTTGTGATCTGGTGTTTATTCACATGAAAGGGTGGTAATGAGAATTATTTGAAAATTATAAAAAGAAATAGCTTAGGAAAGCTATATGATTGATTACTGAAATTTGGATTAAGAAGAAACGAGTTAAAACCTAAAAATTGTACGTTTGCTGAAAACGGGAACAAACGTACGTAAATAAAAGTGAGTAAGGTGATCTGAAAAGGCTACTGGTATAAAAATGATATTTTTACAAACCTAATGATTAAAGAAAATTTTTGGAAAATTAAAATTAATTTTTACACTATTTTTATAATTATTATTGATTAAATACTAATTTCCTATTTACTTTTAATTAATTAACTTAACCTATAATACAAATAATTATGAAATTAACCTAGAAAAATAAAATTTAAACTTAGAAAAATCTAAAATACTATAAAATTAATTTTAGAACTGAAAATATATTTTTAAGACTTTTTAATTAATTATTACTAATTATTAATTACTTTTTAATTATTTAAATTAACCTAAATTCTAATTATTTATGAAATTACACTAGAAAATTGAAAATAAAATTTGGAAAAATAAAAAATAACTAAAAACTAATTTTAAAATTAAATTTATATTTTTCTGATTTTCTAATTAATTAATATTAATTATTAACTATTTAATAATTATTAAAAACTAATTTAAATTAAGAAAAATACCAAATGATGCAAGAAAAATCTGAGAAAATTACAAAAATTATTTTTATCTACCAGAAGCCTAGGAAAAATATAAAATTGAGATTAGCTTATAAATAAGCTGAGGTAATAAGCCAATTGGCTTAAATAGAAGCTATCACTTCTATTAAAGTTGGCTTTTTGGGACTTTTCTGTTTCAAACTTGCTTATGGAATGTTTTTAAGCAACTTTTGTGAAGATGATTTGCTTGGAGATCAAAAATAAGCAGTTTGGGTAGCTTATTGTGATGACAGATGAGTATTTAAGCATATTAGGACTTTGAGTGAAATGCAAAAGCTACCAATTTATGTCACAACCACAAATAAGCTACAAACAAATTGAGTATTACTTAAAATAAGACAGATGAACCAATAAGCACAAGGATTAAGCAGTTAAATTAGCAATAAGCAATCCAAACATCAAACAGTCCACAACAGGTCCAAAAGGGCACCTTTGGAGGCCTGTGGGGTCCACAAGGGGGGTCAGGGGTCCAAAATTGGACTTGGACCTTCAAGGTGGACAGGTCAGCTTCACAATAAGCCAATAAGCTGGGCTTATGGCTTATTGATGAATTGTTGAGAGGCCTCCTAACTTGGTCCACCAAGCTGATTACTCAGCTTGTGTTCTGTGGACAGGTCACCAAAGAGGGGCAAATAAGCTGGTGCAAATAAGCTTAAACCCAAAAATAAGCTATAGGTTGAACACTACTACTGATAAGCTACTTAGAAGCCAAAGGGCTTGGTGTGGGGTCTACTGGATGGGTCACAACAGATCAAAGAAAAAGGGCAAAATCCCTTGTGCAGGGGAGGTTGCTTTCCCTGCACCCTAAAATAAGCAGTTGCACAACTCAAAAAAAAAAATCTAAAAAAAAAATCCATGCATGGATAATCAACCACTTTCTCCAAACAATGTTCTTGACAATTTCATCCTCCAAAGTAATGACACTAATTCCTTGAGTGGAAACAATGGAAGTGAAGAAATTGCTAACAACAATGTTGTCCCTCAAGCTACAACCAAGAATGATGGGATTGGAAATGAGTGGTTTATGCTAAACAATCAACAACAATTTCCTAGGATCAACCTTGAAAAACTTTTGCAAGATGATGTTTGGAACTATCCACAAAATGTTCAAGCCACATCACCCCTTACTAAGGGAATTGGTGATGAAGAAGTTTGGGAAAAGATAAGGAAGCCCTTAAGCCCAAAACTTCGTGAAGGCAATCATGCAATTTGTTGTGAAAACACAATTGACATGCTTAATGCTATTAAGGATCATAGAGAAGAAACCCGTAAGATGCTCAAATCTCTTCATGACTGTGTTAAAATGCTTCAAGCATTAGCCTCAAATATGACATGCATTGTGCATCAAGATAGGGGTGTTGACACATGTGAGGACAATCTTGTGAATGACAAGAAATAGTCTCCTTTTATCATGTATTGTCTAAGTGTGTTTGTTAGATGCATTATGTGTATTTTGTGTTTCTTTGATCTCTTGGTACTATGATCTTAGTGTAACTTTAAGCTCTCATGCTTAATTATAATAACAAATGCACTTCTCTCAACCTTGTCATGCTCAACTATTGGTTATTGGAGTCATATGGGACACACACACACACACACACACACACACACACACACACACACACACACACACACACATATATATATATATATATATATATATATATATATATATATATATATATATAATATTGTGGACTAACCCATGTTGCAAGTCTCAAAATGGTTACCTAACCCATTTTGGAACTTTCACATGTGATGATTTCCTTGTTTGTTGCATGTTGTGGTATTTTCATGTAGCTAGGCCACCGCAAAGGTGAGACTCTTGACCCATGGATCCCCGCCTTATAACAAGGGGAGCAATGATCTAGGGGGAGCTTTGTTCAAGGGGGAGCACGGAAACAAGCTACTTTCCCATTTCAAATGGAAGTCTCGCCTTTTTTATTCGATAAAAGGGGGAGAAAGAAAGCAAGGCGTGTGAAGATCATTCATTCACCAAATTACAAGGCAAAGGTCAAGACGCAAGCTACACCAAAGGCGCACTTTGTCTTCGCTAAGTTTGGTAATTTTATTTGCTTTCGGTTTTTGTTTGTCATCATCAAAAAGGGGGAGATTGTTGAGGCAACATGATCAAGATCTCTTTATGTTTAAATGATGACAAATAAACCATCGAAATACATAAAATAACAAACGTTAGCTCAAAATCGCCGGAGCCAATGTCTGCTCCTGGCGCGCTGCCCGCGCGTCAACGCGCGGGTGACGCGCCAGGAGTTTGTATGATTCTGGGCGAATTTTGAAAGTTGGCTTTCCCCTTACCCGACAAATGTGGATCTTTCAAAACAGGTATGAATATGTTATGTGCTTAATTGAGAACACTTGAAACGAGTTTTGAGATTTGAGAAATCCCATTTTTAATACACCCATTTATGGGAAAATCGCCAACTCATGTTTTCTAACTACCGCCTCTAGCCAAGGCTTTTCTAAACTTAGGGAGCTTGTATATTTCACGTAACATCATGTTGAAGCATCCATATGCTCATATCCCGTGCTTACGTCTTCTCTAATTACGTAACGGGTTTACTCCCTTATTGGTCAAACTAAGTCAAAGGTCACTTTGCGTAAATGCATCCTTTCCCACTTGGGTTGTGCTTTACATCAAGGTAAGGCACTTAACTTTTTTGAACCAAGGTATTAGTTGAGAACGTCGAGTCGTGGAAAGTCACGAGATATGAAACTATGGATTCTCGACATTGTGTTACTTGAACTTATAAGTAACCTATGATTTTCTCAACTTATAATCTTAATTGTCTAAACCTTTTCTTCTTAATGACAATTAGATTATGTCTTAATCCTCTCTTAATCTCATTTATGCATAAGACAAAACCAATCATATCCAATCATATCCAAATCAAATATTCTCTTACACAATCTCTTACACAATCTATTACACCCTTACATATTCTCTTACACACTACATCTCAACCATCCAATCCCTTACAACACATCTCAACCCTTCATTTTCAACACATGCCAATTATTTGAAACCCTAATAAGGCTCCTCCCATCCTAGCCATTGAATTCAAATCAAACACATCTCAACCATCCATCCAATCTCTCTTCCCTATACCACCACATGTGATTGATCTCAACCATTGAATTTAAATCAAATACATCTCAACCATACATCCAATCCCTCTTCCCTATACCACCACATGTGATTGATCTTAGCCATTGAATTCAAACTAAACTCATCTCAACCATCCATCCAATCTCTTCTATCTATACCACCACATGCCTTTGATCCCATCCATCCATTTCAAATGAAATCATCTCAACCCTCAACTTCTCCTTTCCCCCCCAAGCAAAGCATATTCCTTGGAATATCCTTTCTTAACCCTAACCTAGGCAAGTGTGATCTTAGCCATCCATCTCTAATGAGATCATCTCATCCATCCACATTTCTCCACATGCCAAATTGTTTGAAAACCAAGGGAGGCTCCCTTTGATCCTAGCCATCTGATTCAAACCATTTCATCTCAACCCTCCATCACATTCTTCCCCCCCAAGCATTGGAATATTCCTTGGCATATTCTTTCTCTCTTTTCTATGCCATGTGAGGAGATACACTTCTACCCCTTCCAAATTACCCTATCTACACTTTAAACCCTTGGTAATTTGGTTTTTCTTTAAACACTTCACAAATGATTTTCCAAATTGGCTATTTGAGTTGGTAAACCTTAGAATGATTAATGTTAAGGTTTAGTGTGAAGTACAATTGGGGGTTTAGCAAGGTAAGGCATTTATAATGCCAAACACCCAAAGCCTCGGGAATATTTTCCCTGGGTGTCTGGCGCGCCTCCCACGCGTCAACGCGTGGGTGACGCGCCGGCCTTGGTAAAATATTCCCAAGTTTGAGTTTTGCCTATAAATACCATGCCTTGCCTCTTGTATTCCTAACCCCTTGCCATTATTCTTTCTCTCTAAACACTCTTAAATCTCTCAATCTCTCTATCTCTAATCTTGTGTTCTTGATTTTCACACTAACATCTTTGGAAGAACACATATCTTTGCAAGGGAAGAATCATAAGAACCTAATCCACTCTTGTGATTGTGTCGAGGGTCTTCTTATCTTTACCCTTTCTACTACAATCGAGTCTCTATGTTAGGTTAGGACTTGATTGAACAAACATTCATTCATCCATTCAATTGTTTGTAAGGGAAGTCTTGTGTCTTGGTGACCAAGCCTAAATCATTGGGGATCTAGTTGGGGTTTGATACTTCCGAGTGGAAGTCTTGGTAGAGATCTTTGTGATCCTTAGGTAAAGTCGAATCGTGAGATTCTTTTGGGTGGTTTCCGAGGGCTGAATACCGTGTGAGTAACTCCTTCTTTGTGAGCATCGATGTTGGTGAATATCGGTGGAGTGAATTGTAACGGTTTGTAGTCCACTTAAAGGATTATACTAGTGAATAGTATCGGAGTCACGGATTCGCAACTGGACGTACGGATGGTATAAACCCCCCATCCCGAACCAGTATATATCGTGGTGTCTCTCTTTATTCGCTTTATATACTTCGTTTGTGTTTGTGGTTGTTTGGATTGATTACCCAACCACTTGGTTTCTTTGAGGCTTAAAGTTTTTAAACGTCTTAGAAGCCTAAGAAACCGTATTCACCCCCCTCTACGGTTCTACACACTTAATGGCCTTTCAACAAAAAGTTAATACACAAGTATAAAAACGATACAAATCAATGTTTACCACATTTAATACACAAGTTAATACACACTTACAACATTTGGCAAAACCTCATGCATAAACTTATACTCCGTAGGATTTATAGCAGTAAACAACACTATGGATACATTAATTACAAATCCACAACAACTAATACATGAACTGGTGTATCCTTAAAAACTGATACATCGACTACAATAAAAAAATATCAGATCTTCGAAACTTGAGAAAACGTACAAAATTGGTGTATCTTTTATTTTTCCATCCTTAAAATCTAAAATAACACTAAAAACATATATACTGAATCGAGGACGAGTAATGAAGGACGAGCACAACAACAGATCTAACGAATTACCGATTGACGGCAATGGAACTTTTAGAAGACGATTATAGTTTTTCGCTGCATTTCAGATGTGGCATCATAGGTCGACTGGGTGTTTTCTTGCAAGGGAAAGTGGGCAGGTTTTCATGGCGAGATGACACGATATTGATCGTCCGTTCCAAATGACAGCAAAAGGAGTAAAACTTTTGTTTATAGTATAGGGAATGAGTAAATGTAACAAATCGTTTGAAATTAATGAGAGATATTAGGATTGTGTAAATTGTCTAACTTGACCTTTTTATTAAATCATTAAAGTTAAACCTTAAATTCCAAATGACAAATTGTTATGGCTTCCTACACTAACCTATTTTAAGAACTATCTCACATGAACCTCATTCTATATATATATATATATATATATATATATATATATATATATATATATATATATATATCGGCTCTTTACTAACCATGTGCCTTTGAAACTTCGGATTGTTTTTAGTTATCTTCTCTTGAAATATGCTCAACTCCATATATAATACTGAGTTGTCTAACTTGACAAATGTAATAATTCTTGAATAGCTAAATTTCCTCGTAATAAACAATTAATTAAGAATACTTAAACATATTAAGAATTCTTATTACGAGTAAATTTACTTGTCACGCAATGGTTAATTTTTTTAGCATACTTAATTGCTTCTAAATTGATAACATGAAAATAACTAAAATACTTTGCCTCAATAATTAACCAATAACATAATTACCACCTTTGTCTTAGTTAAATAATCTATTTTGCTAAATATAGCATTTATAAAATAAAACCATGCATTAAATATGGTAACCAAGTCAATTGAGACAATTTCTATAAAATTACAACACTTAGGGTGCGTTTGGTATCTCGGAATGGGAATGAATTTTCATTCTAATCATGTGTTTGTTTAAGATGCAAATCTTTCAAATATGGGAATGAATGATATATATGTTCCATACTTCATATACCTCACAAGGGAAATGTATCATGGTTTAAAAAAAACGGTCTGAGGCGGCGCCTCGAGGCGAATCGGACATAAAATGCATATGAGGCGGCGCCTCAGTGGTTGATTTGGAACGTACGCCTCTGGTGGGTGAGGTGGTGGTGAAGCGTATGAGGCGGCGCCTCAGGGTCGAGGCGGATTATTCTTTTTTTTGGGCGGGCTGCCTGAGTTGGTGGAAAAATTGGAGCCAGTTATCTTTTTATTCTTTTTTGGCGGGAAAATTGGAGCCAAATATTTTGGCTGACAAAAATTGGAGCCAAATACATTCAAGTAATTAATATTCCAGTCAATACATTCAATCCAATTAATAATCCAATTAATACATCCAATCCAATTAATAATATCTGCCCTCTTCTCTTCTGATCAAATATTCCTCTTTTGATCCAAATCAGTCAACTCCATCCATTACATTGAGATCTCACGGCAAGGATTGAAGGATCTGTCAGGTATGTTTCTCTTGTTCGAACTTTTTTATGGTTTCATGATTTCACCTGCACACTGATATTTAAGTATGAATGATTATTAAATATTTAGATTTATTTAGTGGTATGAATGCTTTGGATATATTTAAGATGTAAACAAACTGAAATTACATGATGCTTTGGATATTTTTAGTGGTATGAATGCTTTGGATCTTTTAAGATGTAAACAAACTGAATATGCTTTGGATATATTTAAGATGCTTTGGATATATAAGTATGAATGTTTATATTGATGATTATATTGTTGTTTTGACTTTTGAATGTTTCAATGCAGTATTTTTTGAAGATGTCTAGCAAAAATGCAAGGAAGGATCCTGCATGGAAGTATTGGACAGAAGAGCAAGTGCCGCCACAAGGGGAAAAAAAGGATACAAGTATATAAAATGCAACTTTTGTAGCAAAATAATTAAAGGAGGGGTGAAGAGAATGAAAGATCATCTTGCGGGTACACATAAAGATGTCTCGCCTTGTCTTAGTGAGCCCACGGAAGTCAAGGATGAAATAACACAATACTTGAAGTCTTTTCAAGACATGAAATTTTCTGGCCAACGCAACGTTGAAGAGAGTGTGGGAAGTGGAGCTTACTATAGTACTGGAAGTGTCAATTCCGATAGGGGTGTTAGAGGACCAATGGATCGGGTGATAGACCGGCTTGCGGGGAGTTCAAAAGATGGCGAAGAAGGAATTGAAAAAATGACATCGGTGAGTGCTAAAAAATGACAACGGTGAGTCCTAATGTTTCTGAGCATCATGAGATCAAGAGAGGTTTGTATGATGTGATGGATAGACTCGTTAAGGATGCGAGTGATTATTTGAAAATTGAAAGTCAACTTATCGATTACAAAGAAAAAAGGGGATTGTTTGGATATAGGGGATCATTGGCGACGTATAAGACATGTCCACCAGGTAAATTTTTACTAGTTTTTTATATATACTTTACATTTGCTAATTATTTATTGATTTTTAATAAACATATTGCATATATAATTAAATGGTGGGGTGAATATGGAGATGATACCCTGGAACTCAAAGCGTTTGCAATCAAGGTTTTAGGTCTCACGTGTTCCGCCTCGGCTTGTGAACGTAATTGGAGTACGTTCAATCAAGTGCATACAAAGAGGCGCAATCGGTTGAACACCGAAAGGATGAATAATTTGGTTTATATCATGTATAATAGGAAGTTAAAGCAGAAATTCTTGAGGAAGAGCAATCTAAAAGAAGATGATGATACCCTAGTTGCTGAAAATGTGATGTCGGACGATGAGTGGATAGCCGATCCAAATGATGACACCACTAGAGATGTGGAGGGAGGTGGGGGTGCAAGTGGTGAGGCAAGTGCAAGTGGAGCCATCTAGGAAAAGAAAAAATGTTGAAATAAATTTGATTGATGAGGAATTCGTAGATGATTTGGTCAATGAAGATTATCGTGCGGATGAGAATGAGGAGTTGGAAGATGATGCAAATTATGTTGTTTGATTGATTATGAACTTTATTTGATGTTTAGTATTTTTTTTATAAGATATATAATTTCTATATATATTTTTAAGGGAAAATTACCAAAATGGCCCGTTACCCTGCGGTTTAGGCATATTTAGCCCGTTTTTGAAAAATTCCCGTTTTAGCCCAGGTTGCCCTGGGCAACTTTCGTATAGCCAACCGAAAGATGACAAGTGTCCTCAAGTTGCCCAAAATACAAAAAAGTTGCCCCGACGTGCACTCTGTAGTTGGCTATGCACTAGTTGCCCAGGACAACCCGGGCTAAAACGGGATTTTTTTAAAAAAGGGATAAATATGCCTAGACCCAGGGCAACCAGGCTATTTTACTAATTATCCCTATTTTTAATTACGCTTCGGTTCACCTCGAGGCTTACGCCTCTTGAGGTGAAGGGAAAACGCCTCGAGGCTCGTTTCTGTACTTTTAAACTTTGCAAGGTATGGATCTTTCATATCGAGGGACCCACCACTACTATCAAACTAATACCTATTGTGATTCATGACGTCATACCAAACGCACCCTTAATCATTATCATAACATTTTCCTTTTAGCAGCATCGTCCTAACATATCAACTACCTAGTTTTTTTGTTACTTCTTCCATTCTAAACTAATTGTTTACTGACAAAAAACAAATAATTAGAAAAAAAAAACATAATAATTTTGCTTTATTTTTTGTATCTTTTGCAGAACAACAATCTTGACCTTAACTAGTTTTTTTTTGAACGGTTACTTTCTTTAAGGGAAATCCATGTCCAATTTGAAACCCGATGGGGGAAAACCTTCAACTTAAGCCGCCCGAAGGCACGACACTTAAATTGAAGTAAACCCTGCCTTCTCCAGATTCAAACCCTGGTGGGTTGAAACCTTCATTGAAGGACTTTGAAATCGTACCGACAGGGCAGTGGTCCACAAGGGAGGACTTCCCGGTTTGGTCACCCAAACCGGTACTACTTTATTGCAAGCTTATAATAACAATTTTAAGTAAAAATAATATCATAATCTCGATTAAATTTCTTTATCTATTTTCAGCGATGGACAATTAATTCCGGATAACTTTGACATAATTTAACTAGGGGAAAATGATATCTGCAGTAAACTGCAATTAAGTTGCCTGCTGTCAAGTGTAAAATGAGGAGCTGTTTATGTAAAATCGTAAAATTTAAAGGGTGCAAAATGAAAATGTCAAAATTCATTTCCAAACAACATGAGGTAACTTGTGTGCTGTAAACATTAGGATGTTATTCCCTTTAACTAGTTACATTAATAAAGTAATCCATCATGATCAACCAATAATAACCACCTAAAAATCTCGTGAAGACCCACTTTTCCCTCTTATTACAACAAAACCCACTCACACTCCCCCCACTAACTCAGATCCATTTCCCACCGTCACCATGTCCGAACCACCACCAGAACCACCATCACAACCACCGCTCTACATCCACACACGCCGCGAGCTATTCGAACACGGATTAATCCCCTTACACAAGCTAATCTTCACAACAGACGCAACACAAACCCTAACAATACTCCGTAACAAACTCCTCCAACAAACTTCCTCTCCGAACCGCATCACCTCCTCCGTATTCGCCGAAACGCTCCAGATCTCAACCGAGCACGCGAAACTTGTTTTCGAGATAATTGATTCTGTGAATTGTGAGGAGAAGGAGGATAGTGATGTGATTGGGTGTAATGTGTATGATTTGGTTGTGTTTTTGTATGTTCAGTCTTATAAGAGGTTGATGCCGAAAGGACGCGGTGATTCGGCTGTTGTGGCGGATGTGTGGCCTTCTACGTCTGCGTTTGATGGATTTTTGTCCGCGCTTTCGCCTTTGCAGGTTGTTTATTTGATTAGATATAAGTTTATTATCTCTTAAGGCTTTTGCAGGTTGTTTTAGTAGCTAGGTAGATTTGATACTTGTGATATGGTTAAATTTGGATGTTAAATGATGTGATATGTGCGTTAGATATTTGATTTATAAAGCTCTATATGTAGAGGAATTAAATATATTGTTAGAGACATGAATTGGTTTTTGATAGAAATTGATCCGCGCTTACTAGTTGTCATTTGGTTAATATTGGATGTGGATTACTGTAATGATGTGTTGGTTGTGATTAAAAAGTTGATGTATATGTATGTTTAAATAACTGTGAAATGATTAAGAATATTTTGTAGATGTAAAATGATGTGTTAGATATATGAATTAATTAAGCCTCGTTGATAAGGGATTAAATAACTGGTATATGAGATTCGAGAGTAGAGAATTAAATTGTTTTGGTGATTTTGCAATGTAGTATGTATCAGTAGTTTATTGGATCTTTTATAACAATTAAGCTATGGTTTGATAACTTTGTAATATGTAGATTGTGTAAGGAACTTGATTGTACACTAGCTTTTCAAATTCGAAGGGATTGTTATTGTTTATTTGCCTGTAACGTTGAGACTTGGGATATACTCTGGATCAATCATGCTATTATTAGAAAGGAGATTTACGCTTGGGTTGTAGTGGTAATAACTAGAGGATTGAATTGGTTTGCCAATGTGTGATCTTGGGGAGAAATTGTTGCTAGAGTTTTCGCCTTTTGCAATGTAGCATCTTTACGGACTTGTCTTTTATTAGAGCAATGATTGAGAGACCTAATTCACATGCCTACACTCATCCTAATTTATTCATCATTTGACACATGTCATATGCATTTTATCCTTGCTAATATCCACTTTTGAGATTGCCAAGAATCGTTTTCCTTAGCCATACATGTTTGGCACAAGAATCGTTTTCCTTATTATTAGTATATGCTTTGTGGAAAATGATTCTTATACCTAATAAGGAGATTGAGACACATGAAAATTCAAAGGTTAAGATTTACAGTGATAGAATTCTTAAGCCATGTGTCAAGTATTGAATGGCTTAGGCATATGTTTTAGGTGTGACATCAGTATTCTTTCACTGGTTTTTCAAAATCATTTCTAGTGTTCCAATGCTAAGTGATGATGAAGCGTGTAATGTTGACAAATATTAATCCTGCTCTTGTTTATAAGTAGCATGCTTTACATTCGGGTTTTAGCAGTGAATAGCTTTATTTTATATGTTCTTGTATTATTCTTTGCCATGCGGTTTTTTGATTTAGTAAGTTGATTGGACTTACTGTAATGATGTGTTGGTTCTGATTAAAAATTTGATGTATATGTATGTTTAAATAACTGTGAAAAGATTAAGAATCATTTGTAGATGTGAAATGATGTGTTAGATACTATGAATTAATTAAGCCTTGTTGATAAGGAATTAAATAACTGGTATATGAGATTCGAGAGTAAAGAATTAAATTGTTTTGGTGATTTTGCAATGTAGTATGTTTTTTTAGAATGTATCGTTAGTTTATTAGATCTTTTATAACAATTAAGCTATGGTTTGATAAATCGTAGGGATTGTTAATGTTTATATGACTGTAATGTTGAGACTTGGGATATATACTCTGGATCAATCCTGCTATTATTAGAAAGGAAATTTATGCTTGGGTTGTAGTGGTAATAGCTGTATCTAGTGTTAATAGCTTTACGATTGGATTGTAGTAGTAATATCTAGAGAATTGAGTTGGTTTGCGAATGTTCGATATTGGGGAGAAATTGAGAGACCTAATTCACATGCCTAAACTCATGCTAATTTGTTCATCATTTGACACATGTCATATGCATTTTCTCCCTACTAATATCCAATTTTGATTATGCTACATGTCTCGATCCTGCTCTCAGGCATACTAGGCACGAGAATCATTTTACTTAGTATTACTATATACTTTGTGGATAATGATTCTTTTGCAGTTATGCCTAATAAGGAGATTAAGACACATGGGAAATTCAGAGTTTAGGATTGCAAGTGATAGAATTCTTAAGCCATGTGTCAAGTATTGAACAACTTAGGCATAAGTTTTAGGCGTGTATATCATTATTCTTACACCGGATTTTTAAAATCGAATACATTTCTAATGTTTCAACGCTGTGTGACGATGAAGATGTAATGTTGACAGATATTATTCCTGCTCTTCTTTGTAAATTAGCATGCTTTACATTCGGGTTTTAGCATTAAATTGTTGTATTAAATATGTTGTATTATTCTTTGCCATGCGGTTTTTGATTGAATAAGTTAAATTGGACTTAGTTTATTTTGCTTGACTAGTAAGATATGCGCTTCCGACAGACTTCCCTTTGCAACAATGTCCGGTATTGTTTAGACAATGTCCAGACTCTTGGGGTTTTGTATCATTTGACTTGGCTATAGTTATCATATGGAAGCTCTTGCAGAAGGGGGTATGAAGAGTTTATTGCCTTACTATGTAACCAAGCAGTTGAAAGAGCTCCCATAACTTGCCTATTGAGAAATGTGACGATATGAATGCTATAAATTGATCTAAAAGCACTTTCTTCCTTGGGTCTTTGAGTGGTATTCCAACATATATTAGAGACCATTTATCCAATTTTGCGTTTTTATTTTCGATTGCTGAATATTGTACCCGCTTTCATTCTAGTTTTTCTGGAGTATCAGGAAAATGTGTGAGTTCACTGTAGTTGTCAAAATATTTGAAAGAAATGCAAAATGGTTATAGTTCATAAGTTGGAAGAGAAGGAAAATTATGGTGTGTGAGTGGCTATAGAACTCAGTTATTCAGATGGAGCAAATAAGAATTAGTAAAATGTGTGCTAGCCTCGAAAGCATGATGTGCTATGTGACAGCTCGGTGGTAGCAAAGTTGAAGATACCTAGGGTTACTTACTGTTGAGACTTGAGAGCGCCTTGCTAGCTAGGCATTCAAAGTTGGTGCATTTTTTATCACTAACATCATATATGATTTATCGAAGAAGTAGTTTAACTTGGAGCAAGTTAAATGTATAACTACTGCCACGATGGTCCAGCACTTGCGGCTACACTTTATATTTTCTCAGTTCCAACAATGAAAATTTCTAGTGTGCAAGTAGCTTGCCTTTAATCTCACTCAGTGTTAGCTGGTCCCATATATCACTTTTTTAGTTTTTTATGATTCCAGCTCTAGTGTTTTTTCCACCATCAACCACTAGTTTTCTATTTTAGCATTTAACATATTGCAAACTGTTAGGAGCCATAGGGCTTTTCTCTTTAAGATACTTATAACCCCGGACAAACACATGTATTCATGCTAAAAGATTGATAGGTACACGTGCGATCAGAAGTTGCAGAACATTCTCGCTACTCATTTACGCGACTAGAAAATTGTCATGCTAATATTTTCGATCATTATTGGTAAACATCATATGTTTTTCATGTTTGCGTATTGTGTGGATTGTGATTTATTCTCACTAAATCAGAGAACTAATATTGAGAAAAGTTAAAACCAGGATTCAAAATTAATTTGAGAACTAATCACAGTTCAAGTTTCTGTTTTAACCAACAGCAGCAACTTGATATGTCTATACGCATGGCAGTAATTTTCTACTACTAACTCAAAAGGATATGCAGACTAGATTAGTTAATATAAAAGATACCCTTATAAGTTTAAACTTGTACTCAAGTCACTTATTAAAATGGCACATGAAAGTGAGTTTCTTTTCCACTATGGACGCATTTGCTTATGTTATATTATTCTACACATGCACACTTGGAGAAATATCTAAGCTAGTGGATGTATGTATGCATGCATATAATGAAATTCTGTAAATCTGTGAGACGTTACACATGAGTCTCAGGTACTTGATGTTTAAATGTTACAATCTAATATATGCGACTTAATGCAGTTTTACTGTTAAAAAACTTTTTTTCTTGCACTCCTTAGGTGTTTAGGCTTTTTTGCTTTCTATCTCTTTCTCGATATATTTGAGCCTGGAATCTTTTCTCGATTGTTGTGAAAAAAGTTCACTGCTTTTTGTTTACCTAAACTGACACACGATTGGTGTTAAATTATGCAGCTTGTGCGTAGCAACGTCCGTAAGTCTATGCCATCACAAGCTGATGAAGAAGCTCATCAGTTATCCTATTTACAGAAGCATCTGGGCAACATAATATCTCTGTTGGCTGACCCTGTAGAAGGCCAAGGTGAAGCCGAAGATTCTCTGGTTTGTCAATCAAGGCTACATCTTAGATTTACCTTTTTTACTTTGTTACATTTAAGAATGTTAGTCCAAGCATCTTTTGTCTGTGTCTGTCACATTTGGCGCATATGCATGACACAGTTCTAGTACGGTTAAAGCTACTCATTTACATCTTGTCATTGCTTTTTGTGCTGATAGGTTCATATTGGTTGCTTCTAACTTCTTGAAGCTTTTATATAATATATATCAGGAATATTTTAGTATATTTTTTAATTTTTACTGCAACATGGTTAGACTACGATTACTTTTATAATTTGTTAGCTTTTGAAGTGAAGATCATTTTCTAGGATCTTATATGTAATCAATATTGTAATAGTTTAATGTTTGGATGTAGGTTTATGTTACGTTTTACTCGTTAGGCTAATGTCTCGTGACTAACGTGTAGTCACAAGACACGGTTATGTATTAGTTAAGGGTCACGAGTCCCTTATGTCATGAGGGTATAAATATTCCAACACCTCGCAAGGTTGAGGTGTGTGTCTCATTTCACATAATAAGAAAACAAGTTTCTCTCCTCTCTCTCTCTCTAGAAAACGCATAGCTTTCTCTCTCTAAAACTGTCCTTAATCATGTGTTGATTCATGATATATTGAGGCCTACATAATTAATTTTCATAATGAGCATATACAACTAACATTTTGGGCTTGGAAAGGATCTGGATAAAATAATTCAATGCATGTTTGAAGAAATTAATTTTATTCTTTCACAAATAGATAACGCTCATTCCATTCTGTGAACACTCTAGGACCTTAGAAGACTTTATATGATATCCTAAAGGCTAAAGCACAGGAGATTCATCGCTTATCTAGTCGAAGTGTTCAAAGTTTTGTTTTACCTACGTCAATTTATTATTCGGATTTGATTGGGCCATCCTTGAATTTTAAAATGATTGATTTCGCCTTCATGTTTTCAGGTGTTGACAACGGAAAATTTCGAGCATCTTGCTTTTCTGTTCTATTTTGGGGAAAAAGGATCGGAGAAAATTCCATTAAGTCAGCATGCTCCATTTTTTGCTAATTCGGACCCTGATATGCCCGCTGCTCCAGTTCCTGCATCACAGGTTCATGATTGGATTGAACAGAATATTTCTTCTGCCCTGGAACATATCTCTGAAAGAATTGCTGCAAAAGAGAATGGGCCGACTAATGCTTCTGACCAGGATGCTATGATGGCTGATTCTTACGCAAATACAACTAAGACCTCAACCAGTAAGGGTTCCAGTCATATAGAAGGGATCTCTAAGCAGTCATATGTAAAGCAAGCATCTGAACTTAAAAGTTCTTTTGTAAAGGTTAGCTTTGTTTGGCATTCTACCAATTGTTTTTTGTTATATGCATACGGTGAAATTCTGGTACATTGTATCCTTGACAACTAAATAATTTAGCTCTCGCGGGGTTGTCAATTGTGTACATAAATTAAATACTGGCTGATTTTGTACCCATAGTACTGTCATTTGCATGTGTGCAAATTAGGACACATGTATATGGTAAGTGCAATATATTATAGTAATAATTTGAACTTGAAATATTAGTAAGCATGATTAGATAGATATCTTTTCACTGATCCATGGATATCTTTATTGAATATGAAGTTATGAACAAAACATTGAATAACAAGCAACTTAGACAATGCTCTTGTCAGTTAAATAAGTACCCTACTACTTGTATTTTTGCTTTCTTTTTTTGTAATCGATAATTACTATCTAATAATTGTGTAAGCCGGTAATGAATATTTCTTCCTCTCCAATTAAAAATATTGTTTTATTATCTGCAGGTTATAAATTGCCATGAGTCTGTCATTTATCTCTTAGCTCCTTTGAAATATGCCACAGTATATGGATGCTCTGATGCAACTATAGTGCTTGGTGCTGTTGGGAAGGTACACATATGTGATATGTTGTGAGGGCTGTAATCATTACTGTTATAGTTCATCTTTAGTTTGGAACAATTTGTATGCATAAAGGCTCTTTATCCAAAATAACTTCAAATTTACTCTATTTATCAAGTTTTCATGGTAATTGGGTAGTTGAAAAGATACATATCAAATAGAAGCATAAGACATCTTAATCTTAAGCGCACAAGTTTCTTTAACCCAACCTTTTTATACTTAAGAGCTCTAGTTTTTGAAAAGTTTGTTTTGTAATCAACTTAGGTTTGAGGAGAGATCTATACTCATGTGTGATGTTTTTATCATTCACCACTACATGATGCATGACAACTGTATTTCTAATGTTCATGGTTAAATATTGTTTGATTCCTTTTATTCGAAACCCACATATGCATCTTTATTTTTGTGTTTGTGCTGCTTGTTAAGGACATCAGGAAGGCTTAATGCATGATATATCACCAATAAAGCTAAATGTTTCAGTTTACTAATGATTAATCCTTTTTCCCTCCCTCAAATCTGAACCATCTTTATTGATGGTATATTGTTGTGTGTGTTAAAGACTTGGTATTCCTGTATCAGATACACACTGAATGTGGCTTGCATTGTATGTTGTTTTCTTCCTCAGGCTCTAAGGATTGAACATTGTGAGAGAGTCCATATAATATCAGTTGCAAAGCGTATCTGTATCGCTAATTGTCGTGAATGTGTATTCTTTTTGGGGGTAAATCAGCAACCACTTATTGTTGGTGATAACCATAAGCTGCAGGTATCTCCAATTTCATAATGTTTCACACTTTTATTGGTTACTGTTTGTTCTTAATTTTACATAAAGATTTTATAAGTTATTGGTTACTTTTTTTTTGCGTCTAATTGAAGAGTTATTGTGTGAGTGTTGTGACATTTATGAATTTGTTGGAGATTGAAAAAAGTGATCTAGAGAAATCATAAAAATCGTTTGGCCTTTTTCTGGGTTACGAGTTGTTAGTCTGAAATTTTTATAAATATCAAAGGATTTTAACAGTACAAAACGATGGGACTCCGATCTTAAATAATTGACCTAAGACTTGGGACATCCCCCCAAGACCACTAAGAAACCAATAAAATGACGAGTAAACAAATCGAAATAGTAAATTACTAAATTAAGACCAAACATAGACATGTTATCTACAATATCATTCGATGTTTAGCCTTGGTTTATCTACAATATCATTTGGCCTCTTTAATGCAGGTGGCACCGTATAATACATTTTACCCACAGTTGGAGGAGCATATGAAACAAGTTGGTATTGAGGCTAGTCCAAACAGATGGGATGAGCCCATTGCACTTGGTCTAGTTGACCCACATGATTCGATATCACATCCTGCTGGTGTATCTGATTGTCAAACCGAGTCTGCTATGCACCTAGAACCTGATCAGTTTACCAACTTTTTGGTAAGTTAGTGTTTTGTTTAACAATTATAACATACATATCTGTGTGTGTAGGACTATATGTTCATACACATAAACTAAAGGTGGCTAAATAGGAGGTTGAATAGAGTCAAAATGGAAAGTGTGCACGTCAAAACCAGCGAGGTGTCTAAAAGCTTTTTATAACAACAAATACTCTCACACACAAATATGTCCGTAAGGTGGCTTGAACTCACAACCTATGGTTGGTAGGATGGACAAAGTGTGCACCTTTGGTAACTTTTGGCCAAAGACATGTTGGGTGTCTGTAGTATTAATTATTTTAAAAATTATTACTGTAGTTTGTCAAATCTGATTATAGAGATCTTAATTTTTAAAAAATATTTTTTAGTTTTTTGTAAAATACGAGTAAGATTTTATGCATGAGAACTTTCAACCCGTTTGCTTTCTAGTTATACTAGTTTGAATCTGACCTTGTAGAGATCAAACATAACCTGAATCGATCCAGTTATCGATTAATGGGTCGAAATTGCCCATTTACATGCAATTTGGTTCATTACATCCTATCCTGTCTAATTTCTGGTGTTGGTCTAGTTCAATACGAGTGTTTTAAGATTTTGGAAAACTGAATGTAAAGATTATATGTTGTATTCCTAAGGGATTTTTTGAATGCCCTCTTTACAATGCTAATTGTTGGTGTATGTTTTATTTTTATTTCGTTACAGATACCCAATTGGTTTCAAGGTGAAGGATCTCAGTCCACGAAAGAAAATCCATTTCTATTGCCTGAAGCCTACATGAAATCTCAGCATAAAAATGTATGTTTAGTACATTATTTTTCCATGTTCTTTGTATGTCTTGTCTCTTTTACACATTTTTTTATGTTAATGTATGACAACCCTACCTAGGTGACTAAATGTGCTGGTCCGGTAACAGGCCATGTCTGGCTGACTCGCACACTCTATTGTTTTGATTTTATTGATAGTTCAAGTCAATTTAGTAGGTAACAGCCAGGTCACTTGCAAACCCTTTTGGGGTCTTTAGGTTGACCCATACAACCCACTTGTCCCATTAGATATGAAACATAACACAAATTGACCCATTGTTATAAGTTGATGGTTCAATTATGGGTCAGTATCATCCAATGCAATCTTATCAATCTACTGTTTTGGTTTCTACAGGACAAAAACTTGGTGGAGGTTAAACAGATTTTGAAAGAAACACAACTGGAAGATAATAGAAAGCGGGAATTATCAACCGCACTTCATGCTTACTTTAAAGACTGGTTATATGGTAATATTTATGGTGCATTACCACCTTCTAATGTCTTTTTGTTTATATTTAATTTCTAATTATGCTAACTTGAGCGACTTATATTGTCTTGTATGTACTAGTTTCTAATATGTGATGATTTTTGTGGCGTAAAATATATAGTTTTTTTGTAAACATTATTAACTGTGTTGTTATATTGATGTTGCAGCCTCTGGGAACATTAGGCAACTATACTGCTTACAGGGAGAATAGCAATATTTGAAAACTGAATGAAAGATAAAAACTTCCGTTTGAACATTTTTGGCTTAACAGTAGGATTACTTTTCGTAACTCATTGTAATTTTCTAATTATAATTTTTCATATTTTCCACATCATAGAATATTTCACATTAATGTGCTGATTCCTATATAATAACATCTTGAGCCTTTATTTATAATCACACTTTGTATGTTTTTGCAAGTAATTAGGTACATGTTCTTCTTTCTTAATGTACTCTATATGATTATAAGGTAAGTGGCAAATAGTATGTGTAAATTAGAGTTATTTTTGTATTCTTAATGCACATTATGCATGTCATATAATAAATCTGCCATATTTTAAAATTTTAAACTGAGATCTGCAGGAAGTCAAACAAGGTAATGCGAAACTGTTAAGTGTTAACCAAACATCAATTAATATACCAATAATAATTACAAAACCATATAATACAATCTAAGCAAATCAATTCAATAGGCACCCCCCGCACCCTCTACTCTCAAAGCTGTACGTTTGCAAAGTGGGCAAATGTTTTGCCTTGTCAACCACTCTGAGATGCAATTCACATGATATTTATGTTTGCATGTAAGAAACCCTGCCATCTTGTTTTCCTCCAGTTCACATAAACATATAGCACAATCTTCAGCTTCTTCTTTATCTTTACAATATCTTTTAATTAGTAGATTCCTGGAGATCTGTGCCTCTGTCAATCCAGTAGATACTGGCAAATCATCTGTTTGATCCATATTTAAAGCATCTGCAATAGCAACCTCACCGTCAACATGAACATTAGACAATCCATGTGGTGATCGGTACGTGGAGGTGGGAGTAGCTTCTTGAACCCTACTATTAGTTCCACCCATGTTACAGGCATCTATTATAGCATGCCCATCAACATGTTGCACTGATTGCGATGGGTACATGGAGGTGGAAGTTGGTGGCTGGCCTCTTGGCATCTGTGCTTGCACAGAACGTAGTCGTTGTCTGAAAAATTCTGATGGTGATAGTCCCACGAGCAGCAGTGGTTGATTATAATAAACTTCACGAGCGTTTTCAAGATCTCGCATATGTTGGTTGGGTATGGGGGCATAATGATGCTGGGGTGGAATGAAAAAGGGATTATAATAAGAACGTTGGTAATAATAATAATGTTGGTGAGGATTCATAGTGTCGACTGTAAAACTGGAAGAAGGGATAATTAAGGATGAGCAGGTATGTAAATTGTAAAGTCGATAGTAAAAACAGAAAAAAGGGATTCTGATGCGTAAGAGAATGTGTGTAGAAAGTGAATGAATGAATCGAAGGGGCCAAACTGGAGTTTAAATAGGGAATCGTGCCGTTAATCGTTTAGCGTTGCAACAAAGTCACCGACATCAACGTTTATTTGATTTTTACTCTTTTACCGTTTACACCCTTTAATTAAGTAAACATATTTTTAATTTAGTCATTCATTTATTTTTCAAAATTTCCCTCCGTTTCTAGTTTCCCTCCAATTTTTCGTGTTTGTAATTCACAAATCTTTTATATAATAAAACAAAACACGGTAATTTTCCATTTCAAAAAAATCAATTCATACCTTATTTAGTAATAATTGTATTTAAAAAAAAATTATTTTTTTATTAGGTAACATTTTATATTTATCCATAACACAAATAGAAGATAAATACAAAAAATATAGATAAGATATAATTAACACAAGTAGAAGATAAATACAAAAAAATATAGATAAGATAAAATTAATAATAGGATTAAATTTTTTAAATAATTATCTTTAATAATAAAAAATTATAATTAAATATCATAAATCAAACAAAACAAAGATTAAATTATTTGTTTTTTAATAAATAAAAATATATAATTCAAAAAATTTAAAAAAACTCGCGCGCGCGCGGGCATTATAACTAGTTTTAAGGTATACAAAACTAAATCAATGGTTTTCTCAATAAAGCAAAGTTTATGATTGATGAGGACCAAAATCAGCTGCAAGATTTGTTCTTATGACACACATTAGAAAATCTGATCATATAATATTTGACATATCAATGGTGTATCTAGTGGTGTATCTACTGAGTAGACAAAACTTATAAGAAATAAAAAACTCATCTTCAATGTTATTTAAAAATCAAATGCTATTTCATGTGGCTTAATAATTTTTTATTTTATTTTAGTTTTTAAATAATCTCTCTATGTCCTTATCTATAGCTTTATCTCCGGTTCAGAAAACACTTACTTTTAACAAATACTCGTATACCCTAAAACTAGAAAACAATCATCACTGATTACACAAAAGTACCATTGTCAACCATTTTCTTTAACCCTTGGAGGCTAATACATATGTATCTAATTAAATTATTTTGAATGAAACTTATTTATATTAAAAAATAAAAAGTAAACAAATTCGAAGAGGAAGAGGAAGTGAAAAATACTCCGTAACCACAACCCACGTCTTATTATTACGGTATTCCCACACGTTAGGAACCCGCAACAAAAGTTTTAATACTTAAATCCCACATTGAAGAACGCCAAGCATCTCACTTTTCCAAATTACGCTTGACACTCGATACAAATTTCGCCATCTTTGTTTTAGAATGGCAACTTTATAATCCAATACCATATATCACACATAATCCCTCACAATGTCTCCATTGAGACTTGAACCCACTATCTCTAAGTTGACGAGTCACTCACATACCACTTGACGAAAGGCCTTGGTTCGTCATCTTTGTTTTGACAATATCTCTTAAGTTGTAGATTCAATTCTTGGACAACACACTATGTGAAACATAATATTTTCATGTCATACTATGATATTAATACATGAACGTTTTTTTTTCTTCATAAACTTGTTGCCTGTGTTTAATTTTTTGAGAAGCTTCATAGAAGCAAATGAGCAAAATGCATTAAATAGATTGCAAGTATTTGATTACAATGAAGTTGTTTATAAACCCGAACTCATTTAAATCGGTGTCATCATAAGCTTTTTCCAACTATGATGACCCAATTTATAAATCGTTATATAATTGTTAAAATTTGACCCATCAGTCATAACTTTTCGAATCAACCCCTGTCAATGCATCATCGTAGTTCTGTTACGATTAACAATTTGGACTATGAGTTATGAATAAATTTAAAAAGACAAACAAAAAATAATATTATAACAGAATTGCACGCTGCCTTGTGTGATCAACTAAATACATGAGTTTAATTAGATAAAAACTTCGTAGAGCTTTTTTGGTTATTGTCCTTTAATAGTTACAAACATATGAATAAAATCTTTCCTAATCAATTCGACAAACTCCTATATCGTCAAAGCTTCACGTTTACAAAGAGGGCAGATGTTTTGTTGCAGTAGCCATTTTTTGATACATTGAATGTGATATTGATGTTTACATTCAAGAACCCCTAGTGTCTCGTTATCTTTGAATTCAGATAGGCATATGGTGCAAACTTCTTCTTTTTCAACTTTAGTGTATTTTGTGAGGCGTAAATTCTTGAAGATTTGCGTCTCGGTCAATCCACTTGATCCCACTAAATCGGCTTCTTGAAAACTATCAGTATCTTGATCCACGTCGTTAAGGGCATCTAGTATAGCCATTTCTTCGTCCGTATATTGTCTATTAGAAGATATAAAATGCCTGGTAGTGTAGGGATACCGGATACAGTGGCAGGCGTGGTTGAGACCACCATGTAGTATCATATGTGGCCGTGTACGAAGACTGTGGTGGGCATGGTGGAAGCAGTGCTCGCTGGCGTTGCAGCTGTGGCAGGCCTCGAGGCAGCCGTGGTCGCTGACGTTGCAACAACTGTTGTCGCCGCCGCATTGGTTTAGTATATGCGTGCGAAGATTGAATGAATGAATTGAAGAGAAGTTTATAGAGTTTTATGTATAGGAAGCGATTGAGTGTATTTAGGAAACTACATAGATTGGTTTAATCAACGTCATATATCAATGTTTGAGTTTTGAACTTGCAAAAGTATTTGTTTTTTATTTGTTACCAAATTTATTCTTCCCTAACTTAAACATTTAGTTTAGGAAACATTTTATTTCTAAAACAATTGATTTAACTCAATTTAATCGTTTACTAATTAAATAAGTAAATAAATGGTAACATCCAACAGACACATCATTAAGTGGGTGTTTAGGATTGCTTATTTTTTCTGCTTATGCTTGTGCTTAAAAATAAGTACTTATCAAAAAGTACCTTTGTTACTAGTGTTTGAATTTGCTTATTTAAAAAAATAATAATAATAAAAAAAAGAAAAAAAAAGGCAATATATTTGTAACGAGATAATTCAAATATAAAATTTATAAAAATGTTTTAGATTAAATATGAAATTAAAAAAGTCATTTTAATTTAATGTATAATAACTAACACAAAATAAGCAGTTCCTTACATGCTTATACAAAACTGTTTTTCCGTTTTTTAAAACAAAAAAGCAAACAATGTTTGGATGAAAAAAATGATTTTCTGTTCTAAAAAAAACATAAAGGCTGAAAAAAATAAGCAATCCCAAACGTCTAACATTGTCATTTCATAGCTTTTAATAAAAGTTTGTTTAACGAGTGTCAGCCTATGTGATGAACCTATAAAAAAATTCATAAAATTGTCACATTATGCAATGTGTCATTAATTTACAAATCTTTTCATATTATAAATATGGGTTTTTCTAACATGTGCTCTAGGACACAAGTTAAACACACTAAAAATACCGTGAGGCCTACGAAAAAGGACATCAGAATTCACACAAAAGTACACTTGTCTGTACTTTTGTGTGGATCCCTAAGTACTTTTATGTACTTTTTGTGTGCTTAACTTGTGCCCTTATAGCACAAGTTAGAAAAACCCTATAAACATATTCCAGCTATAGATAAAGCTTTTAATAGGTTTATAAAATGATCACTTAATTCAATGTAATTATTTTATAAATCTTTCAAAATGCTAGACTTTTTCATTTTACCTAAACTTGAAATGGTTTCACCATAATATACAAATATTTGAACATCTTTATAATTTCTTAGACCTATTTTTAAATCATCCTAGTGGATTAACTATTACATTAAATAATATTAATTATACATATAAATTGTTGTAAGTGAACGAATTCTTAATTTAATAAATACAAAATGAAAAAAAAATGTTTTTACTCAACTTAGAGCATCAGCAATGGGGGATTTTTGCAAAAGGTTTTTACTATTTGGAAAAGCTTTTCAAAAGCATTTTACCATTGCAATGAATGACTTTTCAAATGGTTTCCACGAAAGACTTTGCTCCAACCAAGCGGTTGATGAAAAAGCTTTTTACTTTGCAAGTTTAGCATTTATTGCATTATTGCATTAAATGCAAAAAGCAAGTTTAGTATTTATTGTATTAAATGCAAAAAGCCATAAAAGTTTTTTACCATTGCTCATGCTCTTAATACTTCACCATGTCTAAGATAGTATTTTATTGAAATTCGGTAGAAAATAGCAAGTATTATGAGGGACCAAAAAACTAAGAGCATTAACTATACTAGTTTCTAAAAAGGTTCATGAAAAGTTGAAATATTCGTACTTTTGTTAACCACATTGGACATCTATTTCATGTTTAATTGCCGGTTTAATATTTTAAACTTTTTCATAAGTAAATGCATTTTGAGTTATATAAGATGTTTATAAAGGCTTAAGAATTTTATGTGTATCGAAAATAAGTT
Source organism: Artemisia argyi (assembly GCA_030686995.1). Lineage (NCBI taxonomy): Eukaryota > Viridiplantae > Streptophyta > Magnoliopsida > Asterales > Asteraceae > Artemisia > Artemisia argyi. The sequence continues at coordinate 149,594,656 of CM060681.1, forward strand.
TAAAGGTTTATGAGTAGGTGATATGGCTCAATTATAACCTTTTTTAAAAGTCAGCCGTAGGGAATCCTCTATGTATATTTAAGAAATTTTAGAACTAAATAAATACTCCCTCCGTCCCATATTAAGTGTCCATAATGGAATCTTTGGATGTCCCAAATTAAGTGTCCACTTGTACTTTTCAGCCAATAAGATGAGAGTTTAGTGGGTAAAAGTTATATTTGATTGGTGGAGAGTTGAGTTAGTGGAATCTCCTAAAACTTTGTGTATTATGAAAGTGGACACTTAATATGGGACGAAGGTAGTACTTAAATACGAGGTCAAGCGTTATATGACTGTTTAAATTTGACTTTGATCATTTTTTATATTTTATTTGTTTTGCATAATCATGAATTTTGACATTTTGGCCGACTAATCCATAGGGTTTGAATTCATCGTCACACATATTCAAACAAGGTAAAGTCCTCTCTTTTCAGGAGGTCGGCGTGGTCATTTCAAGATTGTTTGCACAACAAGAATTGAACTTGAGGCCTTACACATCTTAGACTGACAATTGACAAGGATATGTTAATATTATGGTCTGGAAAATGACTCTTGATAGGCTTCCCACTCGAGTTAACCTTGATGCTCGTGGCTTAGATATTCCCTCGGTTTTATGTCCAATTTGTGAGGAGTGTTCAGAATCTACATCACATGTTTTTTTTGAGTGCTCCTTCGCTGTGCAGGTATACAGCAGGCTAGGCACGTGTGGGATATCAATATTTCATATTTGCGATCTTATTCTCAATGGTTGGAGTGGTTTGGTCCAGGGGCGGAGGCATGCTATAACTAGTGTGGGGGGGGGGGGGGGGGAATGCCCCCAATAAATGGTTCGCAGAAGGGGTTAAATTAGTAGGAAAATATGTTTGATTGATTAAAAAATGTTATAGTGCCCTCAACTCAAAAGCTTTTGTGCCCTCAACTGCAATAATGAAATCCAAAAATTGAATTTGTTCTAGATCCTCGCAGCCGGAAAAAGTAAAGAAGAAACGGTGAATATTAGAAACTGGGAAATGAGAGAGAAATGGGAGTGGCTAGCCAACTAGACATTAATATAATTAAATAAGTATACATGTTTAATATAAGTGAGGGATTATTTTTATTCTAAAATATGGAGAGAGTAAAATATACTTCGATATTTGACACATGATGGATAGTTTCAAAAATATTGTTTTGAATACTTGAATTAAACTTATTAGTATTAGTTTTGTTAACGGTGGTATACTATTCTAAGTTTTCAACATATATTTGGGTTGTTGTTTGGTTCTCTAATGGTTTATGATATATTAATAATATTATTTTTAAAGGCTATGTTTCACAAATAAAATCTTGTATAATTTGCGGTGCATAAAGTCGGTTGAGAGATGTTAAATATAAATGATGAACACTTATTGTTAAACATTACTAACAATTAATGCACGCCTAAATATTTTGCAATTTCCTTGCTTTTAAAAGTGAAAGAGCATGGTTGGATCAAGTGGTTAACACCCTTGCCTCTGAAGACAGAGGTCAAGGGTTCGATCCTCACCTCTTGCAAAGCCGGAAGTCCTTTTCTACCTTTGGTAGAACCGAAAGCAGACTGTCTACGTCTCAACCTCCCCATATACCGTGAAAGACGATATTGAGACCCATAACCCGTGAAAGACGGTATTGAGAGTTACTTTACTTTACTTGCTTTTAAAAGTGATTAGAAATGTTTAATATCAAATATTAGACGAGTACAATTTCAGCCACTTTCAACTAGTCTTTATTGTTATTAATCATTTATGTATATCAACCTGAATGAAATACAAGTCAAATAATTTCATTTTATAATAAACTCGAAGGAATAACGTTTCTAACTTCTTTCAAAGCATATCAGATATCTAATTGGGTCTCATTTTTTACACCAAGTTTTTAGTTAGTCTTAACTGTTTCGAAATAGTAGTTTTCACATTTAACTTAACCTGGCCCGACTTGACCCGACCCGTTCTTAAACTTTTATATATGTTAAATACTTGTAACCCTTTGATTACTTGAGTGCCCCCTTTAGCTACATTTCTTGGCTCCGCCACTGGTTTGGTTTATTCGGCTAAGCAAGATTCAGAAGCAATTCTTAGAAGCGTCATTTATATCGTTATGGTGGCATGTATTGTGCTATCGGAACTCATGTGTGTTTGGAAGGATGCCTCCGAGAAAGAGTTTATTTTTTGATAATTTTGTTATGACGTCTTTTTTATGAGTTAACAGTAGATGTCGCTCTAAACATTTGAGTTGGGTTGGTTGGCTTCAAAACCCAACTCTGTGTACTTCCAACATGTAATTGTTTGTTTTGTTCTAACTTCTTGCTAGTTTATAAAATTTCCGCGTTCAAAAAAAAAAAAAAAAAAAAAAAAAAAAAGTCCTTTCGCCACTAGGCCACCCCTGAGACCCCCGGTTACTTTGATCAATTTTCCCACTAGCTTCCGACTTCTTAAAGCTGCATGTATAGTAGGAGTCCATGAATTGAGTCACGATCCTTCACCAAAAATATAGCATCAACATATCTTACTATAACTGTTGGAATTATTATATCATGACAATCATATAAATAAACCATGAACATCAAAGTGAGCATGAGCGGAAACAATTATAATAGATCGAATAACATGTAATTAATTAATCATTAATTTAAATAGTAAACATACCGTAGTGATTCTAGCCCGAACAAGAATCAATGCAATCTTCCGGAACCAATGAACCCTAATTAGGGTTTATAAGGATTATATGAATTACCCCTTACCTTTTTGTAATTCAATCCAAGAATCAAACAATAATGTGTTTGATTCACGTTCTTGTACACACGTACTAATTCAAGAAAACGTTTATGCAAGTAATAACACAAAACTCTTTTTGGACACAAGAAAAACGAAACCCATAGGGGTGTTCGGTTTTGGTTCGACCAAGACAAGAGAAGGAGAAGAAAACACCAAGTTGTGTGTGTACAAGTTATGTGAAAAACCTTCACCTTGGGTTTGCTTATATACTAGACTTTACTTGGAGCTCAAGGCACAAAGGAGGTGGATCCTCCTTGGGCCGATCGGTTCTAGCTCCCACAAGGGGATTCCGGAACCTTCTTTTGTTTCCATGTATTATCTAGTAATTAGTTTCCTAATCTTCGTTTAATAATTAATTAGTCATTAATCAATAATACTAATTATTATTTAATTGTTTTGTGTTTAATAATTAATTATAACATTTTATAAATAATTATTACATTTCCTCTTCATACGTATTGTGTGCAATCCCGTGATCTCAAGTTCGATCCTAACACACGACTATTATTATTTTGTCTATAAAACCAACAGCTCCCACTTAGACATATCATAATAGTGTGATCACATCGATTAGCGTCTTGCAACACGTCGATGCCTCTAGTACAACTTGAGTAAGGCTCCTGGAAAACCTTTTAATGATTTCTCATTATTATTATCCCTTTGTTTCTAATACTACGTTAATAAGGATATGGATCTAGGTCATTCCTTAATTAACCATTCTGTTTCTCGTTCTTAGAAATTGACAAGATTACCAAATCTTTTGAACCTTTCATAAAAGACCTTGGGCGTGGCCACGCAAACACCTTGACAACCCTACGAGGGGCCCAGCAGTATTAAACTCCAAAAATTAATTTGAAGGAACAAATTCTTTATTGACTACAAGCAAAACACACAAACTTTGTAACACTTCCGAAAACAACCCTTATGACTACCAGTTACGTATAGCGTTAAGTTGTTCCACAAAAATGTACTACATTCATGACCGTTATCTTGTATCTCAAGTCTAAGGATAACTTCTTATGATTTACTTAATGACAAGATCCATAAAGTAACATCATATAGTTGGGATAAGTCCTATATTCAGTATCATCGAATATCATCTGAAATGACATGTCTACGCATCAATATACTTGAGTATATTATATCAACTTCAGATTTGTCTTAATTTAATAATATTCCCATATTATTAACTGACAACGGACAATTTAGAATAACTCTTATTCATGGATTTAAACATGCAAAAATAGGACAACAATAATTAATAATAGAAATAAACATACCAACATACTTTATTTCATTAAAATAATAATTGTTTACAATATCCTTTATCCAAATACTAATCACAGTTATGCATGAAACTACTAGCTAATTTAAGTCCAATTCCATTGGCCAATTCATTAAGCTTCTCTTTCGCCAAAGCCTTAGTGAACGGATCAGCTAAGTTATTATCTGTGTGAACCTTCAACAGATTTATTTCACCTTCGTCAACCTTTTCACGAACAAAGTGATACTTTCGTAGAAAATGTCTGGTGCCTCTCATGACTCCAGGTTCATTGGCAAATATGATTGCAGCAGAATTGTCACAATACATATTAATAGGTAATTCAATTGAAGGCATAACACCAAGCCTAGAAACGTATTTCCTAATCCAAACAGCCTCCATAGCAGCTTCCGAAGCAGCAATGTATTCAGCTTCTGTTGCAGACATCGCAATTGTACTCTGCTTCTTGCTCCTCCAATCTACAGCTCCTCCATTGATAACAAAGACATAACCCGTCTGAGACTTCGAATCATCTTTATTACTTTGAAAGGATGCATCACAGAAACCTGTAACACAAAGTTCTGTAGATGGATTTCCACCATATACCAAAAACATATCTTTTGTATTCCTCAAATACTTAAGAATATGTTTAACAACAATCCAATGTTTTTCACCTGGATTCTGTTGAAATTGACTGGTAATATTTTGAGCAAACGCCACATCTGGCCTTGTGCACTTAACCGCATACATAATAGATCCTACAGCCGAAGCATAAGGAACTTTACTCATGCGAGTCACCTCATCAGGTGTTGAAGCACAAAACTCATTACATAAGCCATGTTTTACTTCCATCGGCAAATATCCTTTCTTGGAATTTTGCATATTGAATCTTTTCAATATTTTGTCAATGTAAGCACTTTGACTTAATCCAATTAACCGCCTTGATCTATCTCTATAGATTTTGATTCCCAGAATGTATGCAGCTTCTCCTAAATCTTTCATAGAAAAGCACTTTCCAAGATAAGCCTTAACAGCTTGTAAACTTGGAATGTCTTTTCCCATGATCAATATGTCATCAACATATAGAATTAGGAAAGTTACATTATCACTCCCACTAGCTTTGTGATACACACATGGCTCATCAAGATTTTGAGTGAATCCAAACTTTTTAATTTCAGCATCAAACCTCTTGTTCCATTGTCGTGATGCTTGCTTTAATCCATAAATGGATCTCTTAAGCTTGCAAACACGATTTGGAAATTCTGGATTTTCAAACCCTTCTGGTTGTGCCATATAGATGTCTTCATCTAGATGACCATTTAAGAAAGCAGTTTTCACATCCATTTGCCAAATCTCATAGTCATAGTACGCTGCTATAGCTATGAGTATTCTTATAGCTCTTATGTCTGCTACAGGAGAAAACGTCTCCTCGTAATCAATTCCAAAAGTTTGAGTAAAACCTTTAGCAACTAGACGAGCCTTATAAATGTGTGCATATCCATCCATATCAGTCTTGATTTTGTAAAGCCACTTACTCCCAACTACCTTGGCACCAGGAGGTAAGTCAACTTCTTCCCAGACTTCATTGTCATGCATGGATTGTATTTCCCCATCCATAGCAGCTTTCCATTTAGCTTTTTGAGGGCTATTAATGGCAGCTCTATAACTAGTAGGTTCATTAAGATCCCCTAGTGTATGCTGACCGACCTCTACATTAAGACATAGACGGTCAGGAGCTTTCACAGATCTCGCAGATCTGCGAATGGGAATTACTTCAACTTCCGGTGGAGGACCCAGACTTTCTGGTTCTATAGGAAGTGTGCTAGTGTTTTCTGAAGGCAATGCATTATTTAGATCATCTTCTAGATCATATACCCTCCCACTGATTTCTTGAACCACAAATTCACTTTCAAGGAAATCACCATATCTTGCAACAAACACTTTGTTCTCAGGTGGGTAGTAAAAGTAGTAACCCATAGTTTCCTTAGGGTATCCTACAAAAATGCATTTAACAGATCTTTGTTGGAGTTTATCTTGTGAGTCACGTTTAACATACGCCTCACAACCCCAGACCTTTAAATAAGACAAGTTCGGAGCTTTTCCAGTCCATATCTCATATGGTGTCTTATCAACCTTCTTGGTGGGAACCATATTCAAAATACGAACAGCCGATTCAAGAGCATAATCCCAAAAAGACAAAGGAAGATTAGTAAGATTATACATTGATCGAACCATGTCCAACAATGTACGATTCCTTCTCTCAGATACACCATTTTGTTGTGGAGTATATGGAGATGTGAGATTCTGGACAATTCCATTCTCAGTTAAGAAATCTTTAAAATCTTGACTAAGGTATTCACCACCTCGATCAGAACGAAGAGCTTTAATCTTCTTTCCCAATTGCAATTCTACTTCTGCTTTGAAAACTTTAAATGTTTCAAACACCTCATGTTTATGCTTAAGTAAATAAACATAACCATAACGGCTGGAATCATCCGTAAAAGTTAGGAAGTAGACAGCACCTCTCCTTGACACATGTCTAAGTGGTCCACATACATCCGTGTGTATTAAACCAAGTAGATCTGAAGCTCTTTCCATATTATTATGAAAAGGTTTCTTCGTCATCTTCCCAGAAATACAAGATTCGCATTTATCAAATGACTCATCATTGATATTATTCAAAAGCCCTTCACGTTGCAGCTTTTGCATGCGAGTCTTGCCTATATGGGCAAGTCTACAGTGCCAAAGGTAAGACGAATTCAAGTCATACTTCATTCTCTTACTTATGCTGTACATCGAATTATTATTATTGTTGGAAGTCACACAATTATTCATATCAATTTCAAACACACCATTCACAGCAACAGCATTAAAATAAAATACACCATTTAAAGAAACAGAAATTTTATTGCCATCAATAGTATGAGAAAAACCAAGATCCAACAAACATGAAAAGGAAACAACACCTCTAATTATAGAAGGTGCATAATGACAATTGTTTAAACAAAGTACTAAACCCGAAGGTAAAACTAAATCAAACATTCCTATGGCTTCAACTGCTGCTTGTGCTCCATTTCCCACATGCAGAAATTGCTCCCCATAAGCTAGTCTCCTTTCCTCTCTAAACCCCTGCAGTGTATTACAAATATTAATACCACATCCAGTATCATATACCCAGGAATTTATTTCACGAGATAAAGTAAATAATTCAATGACAAATAAGTTACCTGAAGTGCTGGCGCCCATGTGCCCAGTCTTCTTAACCTTATTGTTTCGCAAGTCATCGAGATAAAGAGGACAATTCCTCTTCCAATGGCCCATCACCTTGCAGTAATGGCATCCTTGATTCTTCTTTGGATTATTCTTGATAGAAGGGTTCTTCTTTGGTTGAGGTGGTTGATAAGCCATAACTTGCTTATTCTTATCATCCTTCTTCTTTCCTTTACCCTTCTTCTTGTTCGCATTTGGCTTGTTAATTCTACCCCCTTGTATTGCTAGTACTTGGGGTGTAGGAGCCTTTTGTGGTGTACCTTTCTCATAATCAATGAGCAGTGCGTGCAATTCACTTACAGTCTTCCCCACGCAATGCATATTGAAGTTCTTCACAAAACCACTAAATTCCTTATCAAGGGATCTATTGATTAAGTGCACAACCATATCATTGTCATAGGGTTTCCCAAGTGTTTGTAGTTGATCCATGTAACTTTTCATTTTCAACACATGAGCACTCACAGGTTCACCAGGACCTTGCTTACAACCATGTAGAGCTTCCATCAAATCATAAATCTCTACATTTGATGGTTTCTCATAAAGTTTCTTGAGTTCATCAATCATGTCCTTGGGAAAATACTCCTCAAACTGTCTTTGAAGAGCTGTGGACATTCCCCCTAACATCATTGCGGCCACATCAATATGTTCCTTGCAATCAAGATTCCATTTGGCTTTAGCAGCTTCAGTAGCTGCCGTGCCTTCAGGTTCAGCAGGACAAGGCGTTTTCAAGATTTCGAGTTGACCAGTCACTCGCAGGACAATCCTTAGTGAACGGTACCAATCATTGAAATTTTCCGAGCCAGTCAATTTTTCTCGTTCAAAATAAGTTTTGAACACAGAACGTAAGTTGGTGTTATCAGTTTGAGCCATTTCTACAGATAAAGAAAGTTCAAAACATTAGTATTTTTGATAATACAATTTTTCAAGAAAATTAAAATACCCAAGGAAAATAAATCCATAGAATAATCTTGAAAACTAGGATCCTCCATAAACATAGTTTCATCACATTCAGTTGATCTGCTAGTAATGAAAGTATAATATGAGGTAACTTGTCGTACAAGTAATTGGCATAACATTTGTCCAATTCCTAGATATATGGGATTTACAATCACAAAACATTTGTATTGTAAGCATGTTTAGTCCCCATCTTAATGCCTTGAGTCAAGTCTCACTTCCTACTCAATTTAAGTCGTCTAACTTAAAAACTGCAAACTCACAAATCCATCACATCAGTTGATCTGCTAGCAATGAATTTATGAAATTTACCTCTCCATTGCAATCTCGCCAAGTCTCACATGACATAAATTACAACTTCAAGTGTTCTTAATTAGATGGCATTCAACTTAATTTTATAAGGGTATAACTATTTTGATGTGATCAAAATAATGTATGAAGAAGCATGCATACAACTTCATAACATTGGTTTTACAAAACATTTTTATTACCAATTTGCTAAGAGTAAAATAACAAAGTTTTGATTGAGGTATCGGGTTCACCAATTAAAGAATAACCATCAATTATCGTCCACTATATCGTACTTTTGCATAAGCTCGAAAGCTTAGTGTTTCAGATAATCATTGTGGAATTGTGGATTATTCACCCTTAAGATGACAATATACATGTAATGGTTGTTCGGTAAGTCTAATTTACACACAAACGAGCGTTAAGACAGAATGTTGTCTATCTAAGGCCACAATTTAATGCGTTGCCATCCTTATACCCATCTTATAGTGTGTAAACTTCGGTCGAGCCTATTTAACCATTACGTACAAAAACATCAATCAACCAATTCTTTGAAATTTTAACTCTTAAAAACCAAAACAATTTCGCCATTATTTAGTCCATATTATTTTTTCTATTCAAAAATTACCCTTTCGTTTAAATAAACATGTCTAACACAATAAATAAACAAAACAAGTAATAGACAATAAAAAAATAAAACAACTAAATAAACACATATACATAATCATAACAATTAAATATGTATAAAACATGTAGCCACATGCAAATCTTGTTAAAAAGTCCTATTAATAATCAAATCTAGGTGTATTACGTATTAATTCAATTAGGGCTTTCTTTTTCTTAGAAAAAGAGCCACATACATCGATAAATCGATTGCGTAAGCCAAAATTAAATAAATACCACATAGCACATAATTGATTACTTAATATTGGAGTCTTCCCCAATTCGACATCTATTAAAATTTACATGTTTTAATATAACTTAACCATTAATATATACGCAATTTAAACCATTTAAATAACACAATAAAAAATCCATGCAAATATGCACTTTTCATGGATTTAGCTTAACAATTAACATATTGCACCAAGATCGTTTACTAAAACGCATAAACAATTACATGACATCTTAGGGTTTCTAGTCAAATTTAAAAAAAAAATAAAAGCAAAACCCTAAAAACCCCTAAAGGTCAATCGACCCAAAATTAGGGTTAGGGAAAAAACATAAACCCTAAAAAAAAAACATGTAACTATACGAATCAAATCCAATTTTTTATGCGTTGCGATAATTAATTACACATTATAACGGTTCTAGATGCCACTGTTGGAATTATTATATCATGACAATCATATAAATAAACCATGAACATCAAAGTGAGCATGAGCGGAAGCAATTATAATAGATCGAATAACATGTAATTAATTAATCATTAATTTAAATAGTAAACATACCGTAGTGATTCTAGCCCGAACAAGAATCAATGCAATCTTCCGGAACCAATGAACCCTAATTAAGGTTTATAAGGATTATATGAATTACCCCTTACCTTTTTGTAATTCAATCCAAGAATCAAACAATAATGTGTTTGATTCACGTTCTTGTACACACGTACTAATTCAAGAAAACGTTTATGCAAGTAATAACACAAAACTCTTTTTGGACACAAGAAAAACGAAACCCATAGGGGTGTTCGGTTTTGGTTCGACCAAGACAAGAGAAGGAGAAGAAAACACCAAGTTGTGTGTGTACAAGTTATGTGAAAAACCTTCACCTTGGGTTTGCTTATATACTAGACTTTACTTGGAGCTCAAGGCACAAAGGAGGTGGATCCTCCTTGGGCCGATCGGTTCTAGCTCCCACAAGGGGATTCCGGAACCTTCTTTTGTTTCCATGTATTATCTAGTAATTAGTTTCCTAATCTTCGTTTAATAATTAATTAGTCATTAATCAATAATACTAATTATTATTTAATTGTTTTGTGTTTAATAATTAATTATAACATTTTATAAATAATTATTACATTTCCTCTTCATACGTATTGTGTGCAATCCCGTGATCTCAAGTTCGATCCTAACACACGACTATTATTATTTTGTCTATAAAACCAACAATAACATAAACCTTTTCTTTTAACAAGATAAAAACACTAATCTAGGAATAAAAGTTCAAGAATTTATGTCTGTTAACCATCAATTGTAATATTCATTAACTGCAGATATTGAATCTGTGATCAATTATGCTAAATCTGCAAGTCTATCATCATAACATCATCCATATGATCTATGCTTTCAAGAATTTACTTCACTCAATTAATCATTTTGATGAAAAACACAAGTGCAAAACTTTTCATCTCATTATATGTTCCTAACTCGAGGGAAACAATGCAATGATCTTCTCTGCTTGATCCGGAAAGAAAGTAATGAAAAGATATGCACCTGTAAATTCCATAAATACCATGATAAAAAATTTGCTAAGAGTTTCTCACGTATACTTGTAAAGAAGTAGAAGTAAATTTAGAACTTACAGATGAGTACGGTTCCAAGAACAGCAGAAATTTTGCCTTGCACTTGAACTAAACCAGCCTTACCCGCGTCTTTTAGCTCAATGGAACCCTCGACATCAAACAATCCTGCAAAATTGACATCAAAACACCTCATTATATCAATATAAATGAGAAATAAAGAAACGTTTTTTGATGTTCTTAAAGAGGATCAAATGGAACTCACATGGACCTAAACTATGACTATCATAAAAACCACAAATTATAAGTTTATTTATTCTTATAAAAATACAAAGTTTTTTAAATCAGAGTGACTGATACTGAACCTGGTTTCACAGATTGGAGTCCTGATGATATACATGCTATATTCTGAAATCCAGCTGCCTCCAATTTGTTAGCAGCACCAGCAGATCTTAAACCATAACAAACAGAAAACATGACCAACAATCACAAAGGATGAAAATGTATAAATTAGAAGTGTTACATGTTCAAAACATAAGCTTAAAACTCGAGAGAAGAAACAAAATACTTTAGAGCAAGATTTTTTGTTGAGATTGAAAGCTTTAGGTGTAAATAGGTTTCACTTTTGTTTTCATGAATATAGCATCAAAGATTACTACACCTGAGTCCTTCCTGGCAAACAACTAAAATTTTGCTATCAGGCGAGAACTGACTCTTCACTGACTGAACAAATTCTGTATTGGGCTTAGTAAATGGGATTCCATAAAATAATCCAGAGAAGTTGTTATGCAGTTGTCTCAAGACTATAGTTCCTGCATTAGACAAACATTTACTATAATCAATGAAACCTCAAAAAGGCCATTTAAAAGATATGTATCCTCAAAAAGGGTCAGTCCTAAAACCAACAGTACTATTGTTTTTTTAGAAGGATTTCATTTCCAAACCCAAGGATCCTGGTCCAACTCGTTAAGGATAGAACAACATGAATGATAAAAACCAAAGAAGATATTTGTGACTTAAGCGAGAAATTCATGGAGCAACACAACATGGAGTGAAAGCACTTAAATGTGCAAAATTTTAGAACAATTTGTAGCATGCACTTCAAAAGTGTGAAAAATACCTTATGGTCGACTTTCAACCCGTTTGCTTTTGTATTTTTTATTTAACCCATTTGACATGTTAGAGACATAATATAACCTAATCGACCCATTCAAAAGTAAATGGGTTATTACTACCCCTACTTTTAATGTTAGAGATATAATATAACCAAAAACACAGAAAGGTTGGGTCGTTTGGCAAAAGGGCTTCACCATTTTGACCCAACTGTCACCCAAATTATATATTTTTGGTTTATTATTTCAACTTTTCACCAATTTTTAGAGATTTTTACAATTTTCTTTGATGTTAACCAAGTGACCTCAAGGATTTCCATTGATAACACGCTACTAAAGTTAAGAATTTAAATATTTAGGTACCATTCTGAAAACCACATTGCGGCTTATAAAGGTATTCAAAGTTATGATATTTTTCCTTGTATTGTATACGTTCAATGTTGTATGCTAGAACATATGGAATATGTATTGTCTTCTTTAAAAACTAGATTATTGACATTCGTAAGTTGTACCTGGATCCATGTCCTTGTTTTCAACGAAGAGAGGAACATGTTTGCATGATTTGATATGAGCTCTTTCATATTGAGTTATATCTCTAACATCCACAACTGAGTACCCTTCTTCTGCTACAAGTCTCTTTGCTTCTTCGGCATTTATAAAATCAATTTCCGCTCTGATTCTTAAATTTGTACATGAAATTCGTGTTGTTCCACCACGATGAGTATTATTAAATCTTAATGAAAATGTCCCCAAATTGCTGAAAACAGATTATAATCAGTCAACCTCAGCTCTTTCTACTTTCAAGCTCAAAGATGATACATACGGTGAAATGTAGTCGACACCAATAATCTTGTATTTTTCTTGTTGTGCTACATTATACTAGTTGGTCTTCTAATAGTTAATAGCAACATAAAAACGCAATAAAAAGGGCTTGTGGCAAAAGGGTTTGTGACTATCACTCTAAAAATGTGTGAGGTCTCAAGTTCAATTCCTGCTGGGTGCAAATAAACCTTGAAGTGGCCACGCCAACCTCTTGAAAAGGGAGGCTTTACCTGGTTTCAATCTGTGTGGCGGTGGGTTCAAACCCCGTGGATTAGTCGGCCAAAAGGTCAGAAACCATGGTTACCCAAAAAAATCACCACAATTTTCTTGGTAAAAATATAGGGCGATTATGCAGCATGTTATTAGAGGAACAAAGAATTATAAGAGCTTAAAAAGAGTTGAGAAACATGTGGTTGTTGGTGATTCTGTTACCATTATCTTTGGGGAGGTGATTTGCACACTCAAGTAATTGATTAGGACACTCAAAAATATTGTATCTTGACATTTATACCCTTGCAGGGGTGAACATGAGTACAAATGATCTAAGGATATATATGTCAATACATAATACTTTTGAGTGTCCCCATCAATTAGTGGAGTGTGCAAATCACTTCCCTTATCTTTGTTCTAAAAAATAATGGAAGTGAAAAATACCTTCTGGAAGAGAGTGCAGAAGAGCAACAAGAGCTGATCCCTGCCATTAGTGAGTCTGTCTGTGTGTTTGGATATTTTGGTAAGAGAGTGACTGCTTCATGTGATGATGTGATTGATGCCATGGGACCCAGAAATTCAAAACATTCAATGGGTTTTTGACACGTGGCATTTCATAATGTGATTAGGATTGGGTTTTTCTTTTTCCAAATCGTATATTCCCGGTCCCTATACTACATATTTATTGATCCAGTTATCTTTTTATCAATTTTGCAATAATATTACCAACTAAACCATATCAATTTTTTTATTTTTTATTTATTTTTATCTATGAGTCGAGTTATATTACAAACCAAATATTCCTCACATACCAAGGGACTCATCCCCACCATCCATCTAAAAAGAAAATCAATGGTTGAGATTAAAAGGATTTTATTATTTCACCCATTTTTTATAATTTAAATATCTCTTAAACCGTTAATCGTTAAGCGAAAATAATTACACCATCGCGACGGGCATTTAATTATCTTTGTATAGACGGGCACTTTGATATACTTTCGAAAAAAAAAAAAATCGTTTTTTTCACGTTTTTTTTCCTGGCCGAAAAAAAAATCATATATGATATTGCATATCATATATGATATGCAATATCATATCATATATGATATTATATGTAAAATCATATATGATATTGCATATCATATATGATATGCAATATCATATATGATTTTACATATAATATCATATATGATATTACATATCATATATGATATGTAATATCATATATGATTTTTTCGGCCACGAAAAAAAAACGTGAAAAAAACGATTTTTTTTTTTTTTTTTTTTTTTTTTTTTGTCGAAAATATATCAATTAGCCTATCTATAGAAAGATAATTAAATGCTCGTCGTAACGGTATATTTTTTTTTCGCTTAACGATTAACGGTTTGAAAGATATTAATATTTGAAAAAAAAAGATAAAAGTGGGTTTTTTAAATTGTTGGGATTAATCTCATCCATTAGATTAAATAAAGATGGAGGGAAGATGGAGGGTGGAGATTAGTCCCTTGGTATGTAAAAAAAGTTTTGTCCTCAAATGATCTTTACTCTTTATCTATTTAATGGTAACTAAATAAGTTGAGTATTAACATCTTTATTAGTGTATAGAACTATAGATGAATAGATGATGTACCAAGTAAAATGTAGATGACAATGTAAACACTAAACAGGTAAACGGATGTAGTTTTCCTTGTTCAGGTTACCTGGTGAAGGCGAGCCTTTTCGACTCACATGTACGCGGTCTTACCGGGTTAATCTCAGCACCGTTTCCGACCCTTCCCTAGCCACCTACATTTATTTAAACCATTTGGTGGTGGTGGTTATGTAGATGACAATGTGATGTGATTAAATTTGTGTAAGCATGTAATGATAATTCTTCATCAAGGGTAAACATGGGACTTTTTTTTTTATCCATTTTCTCATAATCAGATATGAAGAGTAAAAAACTGATCAACAAAAAGATTCTACCTAATTTAAGAACAATAAATGGTACATGTGCCGAATCGAAAGATAATTTTCTAGGTTATCACAACCATAATCAAATTTCCAAAAGTAATTCACAAGAAAGATCGGAAATCTTAGCTAAGAATCACTTTTAATCATTCATTGGTAGTTCACACATGCATACAAAATGAACTCAAGTCGAGAAAATCTCGGTAGATTTATTTTGTGAATCTGAGATTTAAACACTAATCGCAAGGAGAGTATGTTTACATCTCCACAACAAAACATACAGCATGTATCAGAAAGGTAGACCAGTTGTCACAGTAGAAAAACAGCAACCTTCTTTCATTACAGCAGAAGATGAAGACGATGGTCAATTGGCAACGTCAGCTCTTTTCTTGGTAGTATAAGGGTAGTACTCCTTACCCGTATCCATTCTTGTGGTCTGACCACCAACATCAATTGCAGCCGAAGTCGCTGCAAGTGCAGCTCCAGCAGAAAGTGCTGTTGAAATGCTTTTGCCTAAAAAAACAAGTCATTTCATTAAATAATATGCCAACAATCTGATTGTGCAAGTGTTGAAATATTACGAGAATGACAACTGACAGAAAAAACAAAAATGACTATTTATAAATTAGCACAAACTATACGCAACCACCTACGACATCAGAATAACATTAAACAAGAAGCAACGGGATCGGCCCAGACATTGTTTCATTCTCAGGCGACAATTTGCTTCCAATTCTATTGCTTCTACTAATGACTACATATTCTCTACCAAAGGAAGAAATAGCAAAAGGGGCATGCTATATACGAAAGAGAAAGAACCTTCAATCAAAATTTAACATAAATTTCACAGATTAGATAAATGAACCACCTTTGCCATCATACCAACAAGAAACCCCCCACCTAAAGATAAAATTTTCTTCAACTACCAATATCATTTCAAGTTAATTTCTGTACCGTTATGGCATCACTTCTCCTGTATATGTATATCGAATATAGACGAGCCCGTTCTGAACCAGTCTCAACCAACCTTCAGGCCACAAGTTCCCTCATAATGGACCTACCCGAGCATTTTCCTCCCCATCCCACAACCAGTGTAACTAAGATCAAAAGTCTAATCGTTTATAAATAATTGGTCAAATTGGACCCATATCTTAAAAGTAAAGCCCATGAGAAGAAGCCCAATACGCATTATTAAGTTCAATTTTATGTTATAAGGCCAAAAGTACACGATGCACAAAAAAAAAACGATGATGTGTGCCTGATGCGCACGCATCACCTCGCATCCCGTAAACGCAACGTATCAGGGTGTCTGATGCAACAGAGCCGCGCATCGCAACGCATCAGGCTGATGCGCGCTTTTTTTTTTTAAACACAGCTCCTTCCATCCTGATAACGAACCTATTACCATAGTTAATCCTAGAAATAAATAAAAGTCAATCTTAAGTATCAAAGGTACTTCATTGTACCTCTTAGTTAGTAATTTGGTTCATATAGTACCCTAGCCCTAATTTACCCAGTCACATGATTGTCAGCGAGGAACGGAGTTGGAGTCATTCTAGCGGCGGGTCTTAAGGATAATGTGGTGCAGGTGGTCAGGAGAAGCGATAGAACCATAAAGATTACGTTGGTTATTGATGGTGAGACCGTTAACGTGATCAGTGCATATGCACCTCAAGTGGGTCGCAATGACTTGGAGAAGAGGAGTTTCTGGGACTCCCTCGACGCGCTCGTGAGGGAGTGCCCTGCAGACCAGCGACTGATTATAGGTGGTGACTTGAACGGTCACATAGGAGCTACTACAGATGGATACGAGGGGGTTCACGGAGGTTTCGGCTATGGAGTTAGGAATGAGGAAGGTTGCTCGATACTAGAATTTGCTACCGCTCACAACTTGGTGGTGGCGAACTCTTTCTTCAAGAAGAGAGACGTCCACTTAATTACCTTCCATAGTGGGGGTCACAGCACCCAGATTGACTACCTGCTGGTGCGCAGAGATGACCTTAGAGCATGTAAGGACTGTAGGGTTTTCCCTGGCGAGGCATGCTCATCCCAACACAGATTGGTGGCATTGGACGCACTTTTTCAGGGGCGACGACACAGGAGAGAGGCGATAGGGATGCCTAGGATCTTGTGGAAAAATCTGAACGGAGATGCTGAGGAGTCGTTTAGAGCGAAAGTCTTTGAGGGTCTCTCTGCTCGGGCGGAGGACTTGACTTCTACGGATGCGGACCAGTTGTGGAACGCCCTTGCGTGTACCATCAGAGACGCGGCAAAGGATTCCTTGGGAGTGACTAGTGGGTCAGCGAGAACCCAGTCTACCCGCAGGGAATCGTGGTGGTTCAGTGAGGAGGTGCAAATCAAAGTAGCAGAGAAACAAGCTCGGTTCAAAGAGCTTCTTTTGAACAGAGAGAGCCATCAAGCGGATAGGACCGCCGCCGAAGAGAGGTACAAGGTGGCTAAAAAAGAAGCAAAGAAGGCGGTAGCTGTAGCGAAGGACAAGGCGTATGAAGACTTGTATAAGAAATTGGACTCCAAAGAGGGAGCAAATGATATCTTCAGAATAGCTAAAGCCCGTGAGAGAAGAAGGGATTTAGGTAACATAAAGTACATCAAAGATGAAGGAGGATGCACCATCGTGATCGAGGAAGATATTAGGAAGAGATGGGGAGAGTATTTCTCCTCTCTCTTTAACGAGGGGAGCACCGACGGTAGCGGGGAAGGAGAGAACCCAAGCGAACAGTTGTTACCAGAATGCTACTACTCAGGGATCAGCCAAGGAGAAGTGAAGGTTGCTTTACAAAAGATGGGTAGAAACAAAGCAGTAGGCCCGGATCAAATTCCCATAGAAGCTTGGAAGAGCCTAGGAGAGGAGGGGGTTAAATGGTTGACTTGTCTCTTCAACAAGATTTTCTCCGGCGCTAAGATGCCAGAGGAATGGAGACTTAGCGAAGTCATCCCCATCTTTAAGAACAAGGGTGATGCTCAAGTGTGTAGCAACTATAGAGGTATTAAGCTACTTGGTCACACAATGAAGCTCTGGGAGAGAGTTATTGAGAGGAGGTTAAGAAGGGAGACCAGGGTGTCAGAGAACCAATTTGGTTTTATGCCAGGGAGGTGCTCAGTAGAGGCTATCCACCTCCTTAGAAGTCTCATGGAGAAGTTTAGAGAAAGACAAAAAGATTTACATATGGCTTTCCTTGATCTAGAAAAGGCATATGATAGTGTCCCACGGGAGTTGATTTGGAGGACTCTAATAGATAAAGGGACCCCAAGGAGATACCTTAAGAGTCATTAGGGATATGTATGAGGGGGCGAAGACCCGTGTATGGTCAACGGTGGGGACCACTGAGTTTTTCCCGGTGGGAGTTGGACTTCACCAAGGATCAGCCATTAGCCCTTACCTCTTTGCCTTGATTCTAGATGAGATATCTCGAGGGATTCAAGAGAACATTCCTTGGAGCATGATTTTCGCAGACGATATTGTGTTGGTTGCAGAATCGGCGGAAGGGCTAAATTACAGACTGGAGCACTGGAGAGAAGCACTGGAA
This sequence comes from Artemisia argyi, assembly GCA_030686995.1. Taxonomy (NCBI): domain Eukaryota; kingdom Viridiplantae; phylum Streptophyta; class Magnoliopsida; order Asterales; family Asteraceae; genus Artemisia; species Artemisia argyi. The sequence goes on from CM060681.1 coordinate 149,613,364, forward strand.
GACAATGGCCTCCGGGTTAGCAGAGAGAAGACTGAATACATGAGATGTGATTTCGGTAGCAACGAGAACGGCCTCAACGAGGAGATGGAAGTTCGGGTCGGCGACCAGATTCTCCAACCAAAGGAGTCCTTTAGATATTTGGGCTCGGTGATCCACAAGTCAGGGAGGATAGATGATGATGTTACCCACCGTATTAGAGCAGGTTGGGTGAAATGGAGGGCGTCGTCAGGAGTACTCTGTGATAAGAAAGTTCCCTTTAAGTTAAAGGGAAAATTCTATAAGGTGGCGATTAGACCAGCTATCTTGTACGGGTCAGAGTGTTGGCCTATCACGAAAGCTCAAGCTAACAGAGTGGAAGTGGCAGAACTGAGAATGCTAAGGTGGATTTGTGGTAAGACCAGGCTTGACATGATTCCGAACGGAGTTTTTAGAGCAAAACTCGAAGTTGAAACTATTATCTCGAAGATGCGAGAAGGAAGGTTGAGGTGGTTTGGTCATGTCAGGAGGAGGCCACAAACAGCGCCAGTAAGGAGAGTAGAAGCGCTAATAGTCGACGGTTTACGAAGGAGGGGTAGGCCTAAACTTAGGTGGGAGGATAGACTTAGACAAGACTTGAAGGAGCTTCTCTTGTCCGAGGACATGATCTCAGATAGGAAAGCTTGGAGAGCCAGGATTAGAGTTTGCGACTAGTTTCGGGCTAGGTGGTAGTTGTAGGCCCTTTTTGTTTGCCTTAGCTATAGGCCCCTTGCGTTTGCCTTGCCTTCGTTTAGGTCTCTTCCCCTTAGTTGTAGGCCCTTTGCGTTTGCCTTAGCTGTAGGCCCCGTGCGTTTGCCTTGCCTTCGTTTAGGGCTCTTTCCCTTAGTTGTAGGCCCTTTTGCCCGCTTGCTTGTCCCTTGCCTTTTTTTTTTTTTTTTTTTTTTTTTTTTGCCTCTTGTCATTTGTGTGGTGTGCTGCTTTGCTTTGTCTTCTTTTGTTCCTTGTTTGTTGGCTCATGCGTTTTTGCTTTGTTTGCAGGTCTCTCTTTTTCTATCACTCGCACTTTTGCACTTGCCGGAGGTCTCCTGGAAGCAGTCTCTCTACTCCCAGTTTTGCTGGGGTAGGGGTAGGATCTGCCTACATTCTACCTCCCCCATACCTCGCTTCCGCGGGATTGGGTATTGTTGTTGTTGTTGTTGTTGATGATTGTCACATGATTATCCCCTTTTGATTATATGTAGACTTTCTTTTCGCCTTCAAAAGTTATTATACCTCTCTCTTCAAAAGTTTCACCCAAAATTCACAACGTATACATCCTTAATTTATAATTGCTTCGTAATAAGTGATTGGAATTTCAATCACCACAACTACAAATTTAGCACTAATTGATTGATTAATTTGACCCCTACTTATGGTGATCAATTGACATCATTTTGGTTAATCAAAATACAAAACTATATACTGATCTGCCATTTCTATTTGGTCCATTTATATCAGCAGGTCAAAAAACTTGTATTGACTTGCAAGAACAATATATAAAGTTGTTACCCATTGCTCTTATAGAGCCATGTAAGAAAATGAACCCATAAACATAAAGAAACAAGCGTAAGCAAAAGTAAAACAAGTCACTATCAACACCAATCACACTAACAAAGGACGATTCAATGTGCATGGCAAAAGAGATTTGTATTCCCTTCAAGAGACGATTAAAATCTTAATAATTCAAGTACTCACTGATTAAAAAAACATAATTCATGTACTACTTTGACAAATACAAAACTGGTAAAAGTCTGAATTAGACTCCCTGAACATCATCCTTAGGCAAAAAGACAAAGTGTACAAAAACTTAAAATGAGAAAAGTTACGTGAGATAAACTGGTATCCCAAATTTCCGTTAAAAACTAACGACAATAGCTCATGTGACTTGGTTAATTTGGGCTAGGGTACTATATGAACCAAATTACCAATTATGAGGTACTATGAAGTTGGTCAAATATGGGGTAGTAAAATACATTTTGGCCTAAAATTATTAAGAATAATTTTAATAATGATAATAGTAGATATCAATTTGGGTATGGATGTTAAACAAAACTTTCACTATGGTTTTAGTTCCCAAATTTCTAGAATCAAACCAACACTTGATATGTATACCCACAAACCTTGGAGCCCATCCATCTCACCATTCCATCCCCTCATTCACCAACCGGTAACAAACACCACCTTAAACATTTGAAACTATTAACATGCAATTGACCTAAAACATTGAGATTAGAAAGTAAAGATTGGAGACCCAAATAGGCACCAAGTAGATTAAGGGAACAATAGGCATACCTATAACCAAATGAAGGCCCTAATGCAACTATTCACCATTGCTTTAATTTGCCTTTCTATGCTATTTTAGCTTAGAATGCAACGAGCACGGTAGCCCGCGCGTTGCCGCGGGAGTGCGTTGTCCCATACATTTTGCAATTTGTTTTGTTGTTTTATGGTTTTCGATATAAAAAATGGAAAAGATTTCTTTTTATGTAAGTGTTGTAGATTTTTTTTCCTTTTTAATATTGAATTGTTATATATGTTTAGACAAAATAACCGATTTGCCGGCACGTTGCTGCGGAGACGTTTTTTTATGCATAAAAGAAATTTGTGCTTAATTAGAGTAGTTGTTTATTTTAGTTTATTTATTTATTTATTTCTTTTAACATTGTGGAATAGCTAACATATGCATATTTATACTCGTTTTTATTGGAAAAATTATTTCGAGAACAATGACGCAAGTTTCATAATTTTTCGAGTCCATTTGGTACGTCAAATGAACCCCACAATGATTTTGTGAAAAGTTTAGCCAGTTTGGCAGGAATAGCCCCTCTTACACCACTCCCCCTACACTTTTTCTTTTGACCACCTTTAGTCCCTCCCTTAGTATATAAACCCAATTTTTTTTATTTAACTCATTTTTAACACACACCCCCCACTATTTCACTCTCTCTTTCTCTCTCTCTGCCACACACCGCTGGCCACCCTCACCACCCCTCACCGCCTTCTTCTCCAGCGAGCACCACCGCCCTCTGGCCACCGGAAAACTTTTCTGACCAACTTTTCCGGCCAAAACCTTTTCTTATCCAAAACTATAGATCGGCCTATCCCGAACCCGATTTCACCACCCACTCGCCTTGCACCACCCTCACCCGACACCACGCGCCACCATCGCCACCTCCACAGCCTCCCGCTGCATTTATAAATTTGCTATTTTATTTTTTGTGATATGTGAATTGTATGAGTCATTCAATGCTACACAGCTTTATACCAATCTTAATTGCAGTTTATGATTATATCAGTACTGGTATAGAAGCTTTAAACTGACTCTAGAGTCAGGCTTTAAAAGCCTGCAATAATGCCAAATAATAACAGAAAATTAATCTTCCTGATCTTCCAAAACTGAGTGGTAGGCAGAAGATATATTTTTACTTGTCCTTATAAAGAAACTTCCTCTTCCGGAACAAGAAAATGTAATAAGATAGATGTTTGAATACTTGGTTGAAAGTAACTAAACTTGAACACATACTATATTTCCAATCTTAATAACATATACCCCCAATTACCTTCATATTGTCTTCTAACAGCTTGCATGACAAGACAGTGGTGATCTTTAAAGAATCTCGTACTCCCTAATATTTAATTTACAACTCCTACAGATTCAGTTGTACGGCTAGCATAGGAACGACTACTTATGAAACAGCCTAACTGAATCACTTGCACAGCTTTTCCAGGTTCATTCACTACTTTGCTGGGTCAGATCTGTTAAAATAATTGACCATAGTTCTATAAAAACTAATGGTTTATGCCCTAATCTGCCTGGCAACTAACATTAGATAAATGTATCATGAGTACTTCGTAAGGGAAATACATTGCAACGATATTTCACCAATTTAATATAGACAGCCTCGTTACACAAAAATGTTAGGACTTTAGACAGGCTGACACTTTTTTTCTCCTGGAGGCATGAGACATAAGTGAAGTTTACTAGAGATACCAGATTCCTAGTATTGCAACCGTAAAGATAAAGGCAAGCAGTGAATCCATAATAAGCATAAATAACAAAGAATCACAACTTCAAATTCAGTAACTATCAAAAAAATATACGAAGAACAGTTTAAACAAAATGCTAACCTTTAAAACCGAGAATAGCTGCACCAGCAACGAACCCACCAACTGCACCATTAACAAAGTCTCTCTTCATTCTGTAATTCTGCGTCAATTGCTCAACACCAATGTAGACGCCACCAATAGCAGCAAAAGTCAACCCATGGTTACCCATCATTTTTAATGTCCTAATCAAACCAGGTAAAGCAACATTTCTCTCAACACGAGGCACATCCAACCAAGTAGCAACTATAGTACCCCAAATGGTTCCAGCAGCCAAACCAGTGGCAGCACCCTTCATAGTTTTCGTCAACGAAGAATCTTCTTCTTCCAAGTATCTACGGTCTGTAGTGTCCATAGCTTTCTACTAGCTGAATAAATCCGTTCACAAAGTTCAGCATACACAGGCACATATCAAATTCTTCAAGTTCAAAAACCAGACTTTAACATTTGTATTAGATGCACAAAACACAAATACGTTAACTGTATTACCATATATCAGTATCAATATCTCTACAGATTAAATCTTTATTCGATCAATTCACTAGAACTAGCATACATACTTTTAACAAGCGACAGCAGAATTGTATAAAACTAACCATAGAAAGTTAGAAACCGTAAAACTGAACAGGAACCGTATACAAACAAATTTACTTCAACTTAACTCACTAAGTTCCAATAACCTGTACTCAAAATTCCAATCATCACTTACTTTAAGGGGGTGTTTGTTTAAGTTTATATGTGGGCCTATGAGCTTATTTGATTTCGGATTATGTTTCATAAGCCTCAATTGTGTCTTGCGTGGCTTATTTCGAGACTGGGCATATATAAGCATGTTATATCATAATAAGCTTATATAAGCCCATAAATTTCAAAATAAGCCACAAAATTGGGGCTTATGAAATATAAGCCAAAATCAAATAAGGTCATAAGTTCACATATAAGCTTAAACAAACACCCCCTAACTAAACGACATCCTCTTTGTGATAACATAAAAACCTTAAATCACTAGGCAAAACTTTGACAGGCTGGATCAATGCGCATAAAAAATAAGTTCCTATTTTTGGTTCTCAAAATGCACACAGCATACCCTACTAACAATCAATCACATTAAAAAAATTCAGGGTCCGAAAATATATCGAAAACCTTGTATTTCCATGAAAAACAACATACACTACGAATATAGTGAATACAAGAAGTGAAACTGAAACTAAAATCACATAAAACAATAGGTACAATTGCATTTCAAGTAAAGATAATGGTATATAAGTAAATCTGTGGATAAATCTGTTAAGGTTTGATAAAATATAATAGAATAGAATATAATAATGGAAGATCAATGCAAGTGTGTGTGAGATTGGTTACCGGAGTGTGATCGATGGATCGGAAATGAAAAAGAATGAGAAATGACGGAGGACTGATTTTGGATTTACTTACCTTTTTATTACTTCAACCCTGGTTAGGTTACACTCTCGGGGCGTTTGACTGTTTGTTTAAGCTTATATGAGGTTAGAAGCTTATTTGATTTCTGCTTATATAAGTCTCACTTTTTCGGCTTATTTTAAAATTTATGGGCTTATATAAGTTTATTGTTATATCATAATAAACTAATATAAGCTTTTGATTATCAAAATAAGCTAGAAAATTAGAGCTTATGAAATATAAGCCGAATTGCGTATAAGCTCATAAATCATATATAACCTTTAACAAACACCCCGTAGTTGATGTTTAGAGCACAAGTTGTCTCGGAGGCATAAGGCTCGTGTTATAGACCTTTTTGCTTCCACTTTAACTTTTTCCCTTGCAACTCAGAACCTATAATTTAATCCAAAACATATTTTCTTTATCACTTTTGTTGATACAAAAGTTGGGCATTCCTTGTTTGGGTTCATATTCTCGTATTAATTGGATCTTAATGCTTGAGACTTGCGCACTAAGAAAGCAAATAGCACCGTGATTGGCCCTAAACAGTCAACTTATATTGACCAAGGAATGGTCAACAAAGTCAAATAGCCTAGAGTCAATCTCCGGGTAATATAGGGTATCACCAGGTCGTTAAGTCCCGACGAGGTGTGAATTGTGCCTTAGCTTGCTTTGTGCCGGGTGAATTTCACAGGAAAGGGTTTTGATGAGAATTATTTGAGAATTATGAAATAAAATAGCTTAGGAAAGCTATTTGATTGATTACGTGAATTTAGATTAAGAGGAAACGAGCTAAATCCTAAAAACGTACGTTTTACTGAAAACGGGAACAAACATACGTGATAAAAAGTGAAACTGATTAACTAAAAAGGCTACGGATATAAAAATGATATTTTTACAAACCTAATGATTAAAGAAAATTTTTAGAAAAAGAAAATTAATTTTTACACTAATTATATAATTATTATTAATTAAAAACTATTTTTCTAATTACTTTTTAATTAACTAAATTACTCTAAATTATAATTAATTAGGAAATTACACTAGAAAATTAAAAATAAAATTTGGAAAAATTTAAAATACTTAAAAACTAATTTTAAAACTAAATTTGTATTTTTTTGATTTTTTAATTAATTAATATTAATTATTAACTATTTATTAAATATTAAAAACTAAACTAAATTAAGAAAAATACTAAATGATAAAAGAAAAATCTGAAGAAATTACTAAAATTATTTTTAACTATAAGATGTAACAATTCGCATTTTCAGGTTAATTACTTTTCCCAGCAGGTCACCCAAGCCTGTACTACTCTCGCATGAGCACGCTTAACCGTATGGACGATTAACCGTTAGACCACAAAACGCGTTTCTAAGACGATTTGAGTTTTCAACTTATTAGAAAAAGTCAACATATTTTTTCCCTCCTCCATTGACCAAAAATCATCCCTTGATGTTATAAGTCATTTCGTGATTTTTAGGCTTACGGTTTGATGTCTAAAAGACATTTAATACCAACCGACACTAGACTGAGCCCAGTCTAGACATTATAAGTCATTTTAAATCATTTTTATCACATTAGAAAAGTAACATTTTACTTTTCTCAATTTTACGCAATATTCGTACGTTTTACGTATTACGCGTTTTAGACCCGTGTTTCCAGCTTTTAGCAGGGTTTTACCACCCAAATGGAACCTACCACTCATTTTATATTTTATTATGGAGTATTTTGACATGTTTAACCATTCTTCCAAGTTTCGTATTTTTACGATACCCGGTTTTATGTTTTGAGGCTTAATCATTTACGATTGGCATTTCCCGGAGTCAAAACTAACCAAGTATCTTGGATAATACCAACAAAAGACCAACACTTCCTCCCCAAGCATACAAACCGCCTCTAGGAGGGGGGATTCACACTATGTGGCTCAATCTTATGCATTGAACCCTTAGATTTCATCCATGTGTTAACCTTGGCCTCCAAGGGTTGACAAGTCAACATTTCTAACCTCCTCCAAGCCATATAAATACCCCCCTCCCTCTCCTTGGCAGTCCACCATAACCACACACCAAACCCATCTCATTTGTTCATTCTCTTCCAAGTTTCATGCAAGATTCAAGTGCTAGTTCAAGGTAGAAACCCTAGATAGGTTATCATTCATCAAACACTTCCATAACCTCATATACTTGGTGATTTCTCTTGAGTTTGAATCCACTCAAGTCACCTCAACCTTCATCATCTATCTTTCAAGATTACAAGGGTAGAAAGATTGCATGAAGTGAAGTGGGTTGAAGCAAGTCTATCAAAGTCCTTACATGTTAACTTCCTTTCATCTTTGAAAGCCAAAAGTTGTAAGCCAAACCCTAACATGATTCTTGTTAAATAATCATGTTCATGTTATTTACATGTTATTCTTGCTATATTATGTCTTGTAGTTATGTCCATGATGTATAAAAGTGAGCAAAACAAGTTATTGTTATTGATTGTTACAACAAGTTACTAAAACAAGTAAACTAGTGACTTTCTTGGTAAGACCTGATCAAAATGGTAAAAATATGATGTTGGATCATTACATATTACAGTAGAGGACTTAACAAGGAAACCATAGCAATTTGAACCACCTAAAACGAGTATACGAGTCAAAAGTTACGCCCATTTGAAGTTACCAAAACTTTGCGGCAAACTGCCAAATACCATTCTGATCAAATTTGGGTTTTGAAAGTCCCACTTTTGGTCCGATTCATCAAAAAGTTAAAACACGAAAGTTGTCCGGAACGACGTTTTCGTTCAGGAACAAAGAAGCTCGAGCCCTGAAAACGCTTTTTGAGTGATAAATTCTTCAAAATCTTAACAGCCCATTTTTATACCAAAGTCATTACATATAAGTTATGGTTTATGAAGACCAAAGGGGTCTTATGACCTAGAATCAAGACCACAACCATGGCTAGAGCCAAGGTTGAGTCTCAAGACCATGGAACAATGACCAAAGGTCATGGCTAGCTAGCCATGACGAAATGACCATACAAGCTTACCAAGGCAAATACATGAACTAGAGAAGTTGGCGATAACTTGAACATATAATTTGGATCTACTTCATCTGAAGGAACCATGAGATATTACAAAGAGAAAATGGTCATACAAGACTTATGAAACATACCCTAATAACAATCTTCATGTACTAATAAACTTTCCTAAGTTTATTCAAATATCGGACATGTAACTTTTCGGATCAAAACTTATATCTATATACTTCATCAACTACTACAATAGTAGGGAGCCTCATGTGAGGAGTTCATTATGTAAGCCGTCGAGTTGAGTTGTGGATTTACGAGTTAAAGTGTCCTGGCTCCTCGAACGCTTACTAACATGACTTCTGAATTATGTCGGCCGGAACGGTAGTAAACGATATACAAAACATACATGTTCATGAATCTTTTCTTTCAAGGACTTACAATATACATCATACCACATCATGGACTAAGTGCAAGACATACATATATTGGCATGTTTATGTTTCCTTAGACATTATTCCAAACCTAAGTTGCAACGATTATTCTAGGTTGCTCGTAGAAGCTCTTACAACATATCCATCATTCTCATTATACATCATCCAACTCAAGGTGAGTTCATAGCCCCACTTTACATTACTTCAATGTTTTACAAACCCTTGGGGGGAATACATGCTATTATTTTTCTACTCGAACACAATGCTTTCTACTGTATGCTATTCGACTATGTTTTATTATCACTAAGTAACATACTTGCCAAACCAAGATCCCTTATTATGAACCATTTAATCACTTGCGAGGGTTACTTGCAAGTGAGCGCGAATATTGTGAATAGGCCTATTGGGATTGACGAATCCCATTTGTTTTGACTAAGTTCAAACAAATGCATTAATATTTGAGACATTAGGTATGACGGCAAAGTACCTACCGGGATAAATCTGCCGATCGATATTGGTACACGTTAACGTTTTGGTGTCATAAGCTTAGTGTATAATACATTTCATGGGCGTATAATAACGTAGCCTACCTGTTTTGTTCCCAAACATTGGTGTGAGTTTATAGCTCACACTACGATTATTGTGTTCAAACGATTTAACTACAAACACTACGATTATTGTGTTCAACGATTTACTACCAACACATTGTGTTCAAACATTAAACAAACTCTGAATATCACTCAACCTTTGTGTTGACCTCTCAAGCATGTATTTCAGGTTCATGACGATCAAGGATGGCACGGAAGGGCACGGATACTCAAGAGGGCTATAAATTTTATTATCATTCGAAAACTCACTTAATGTGATTTGTAAACATGGAACCAATTGGGACCTCATTTTGTAATCTCTGATATTTATACAATTTGAATGATAAATCTTTTAAAAACGACTCAATTGGAGTTCGTTTTCTATTATTGTGACTATTGTGCCGTCGAGTAACACCCAGTTCGAATTCCGCTGCATCCATGAATTGGGGGTGTTACAGATTGGTACCAGAGCCATGGTTATAGAGAAACGGGTCTAAGTGAGACCTAAACTATAACTACAATCACAAACAAAAACATTTTATAGCCTTCCGCTCTCCGTGTCTTCCATCCTCCAGACGATTATGGACTTAGTAAGCATGTTATGCTACACAAACATATTAGTATATTCATATATACCCATTTTGAGCATTTCCCCGTAGACATTTTTATGCTACACAAACATAATTGCATATTGATATATGTACCCTTAACATAATTGAGCATTTCCCCGTAAGCATTTTATGCTACATGAACACATATAAGTATATTGATATATACACACTAAGCATTTTATGCTACATGAACACATATAAGTATATTGATATATACACACTAAGCATTTTATGCTACATGAACACATATAAGTATATTGATATATACACACTAAGCATTTTATGCTACATGAACACATATAAGTATATTGATATATACACACTAGGCATTTTATGCTACATGAACATATTAGTATATTGATATATAAACTCGGTTTATTTTCAATCATTTATCTAAACAATGGACTAAACATATCTGTGTATGCCTATTCTAAGGCATTTCGGCACAGCCACACTCTCCCAATCATGTTCCTACTCCAACATTATATGTCCAAGACATTGTAACTGATTGCAATGGTCTTTCCCATTTTCCAAGACATTGTGAGATACAATGGTCTCATTCATTTTCCAAGACATTGTGAGATACAATGGTCTCATTCATTTTTTCAAGACATTGTGAGATACAATGGTCTCATTCACTTTTCAAAGACATTGTGAGATACAATGGTCTCATTCATTTTCCAAGACATTGTGAGATACAATGGTCTCATTCATTTTTCAAGACATTGTGAGATACAATGGTCTCATTCACTTTTCAAGACATTGTGAGATACAATGGTCTCATTCATTTTCCAAGACATTGTACAATGGTCTCATTCATTTTCCAAGACATTGTGAGATACAATGGTCTCATTCATTTTCCAAGACATTGTGAGATACAATGGTCTCATTCATTTTCCAAGACATTGTATGATACAATGGTCTTAATCATTTCTCAAATGTTTTGAGTCACACAATGACCTAACCTACTTCCCAGACATTGTGAATTGCACAATGGTCTAACCTACTTCCGAGACATTGTGTTTTGTGCAAATGGTCTCTATAATTATTCCATCACATCATCAATATCATTTCTTATGATATCAAAAACCCGTCACAATCTATCGATTTCAAAACAAGAAATATGAGATTTCTAAAGGACACACTAATCCATCATCGACAAAAGCTGAACTTTCTCTACATTCATCAAAGTTTTCTTATGAAACCTTCATTATTAAAAGTTCATGATCCTGGCCAAGTATGTTCTATTTTAGAACTACTTAAAACTTCCTTTCCATACGTATCTACCCTTACTACCTTCTATGCAATGGAATATGAAAACATACGTTACAAGTCTTGTATGGACGGGACTTGTAACTTAAGGGTTTGACATCGCCTTTGTTTAGTGGACAGTTTCCCGAAAGCAACGGACATATCAAAAGTATACCTAGTTTAGGTATTTGAAAATTTTATCGAACCTTGGCTAAATATAGACTAGTCACCTATATTTAACCTAGGGACAGTGGAATATAGTCTGACTAACTATATTCGACTTAGAATTTTCAAATACTGAGAATAGTTGTACTAGGGTTATGTTTAGATTGATTTCCTACATGAACATGATAAACCACTAGAATACATTAAAACAATCTAGAGACACGATAGTGCCTTACCACTCAGCGAAATCTTAACACTTTATTTGTACTACCTAACTTCATTCTTGAAAGTTTTCATTTATGAGATAATCCGAACTACTATCTGGGATAGTTATCAATTATTCTCTTCATCCTGTAGAAGTACTATCCTGTTTAGGTCCTAAGGATACCATTCCATCATAAACCTTTAAAATCTCTTAAGATTTTTAAAGCAAACTCAACATCTATACCTAAGAGTATCAATGTTAAGCATACACTACACACTTTTGTTCATCAACATATCACATCATTATCTTCACAACCGTTACAAACACAAGCTCATTAACAGATCTTGATGCACTTTTAAAGCTCAAATCATCCTTAGTTACACCACAAGCACCCTTATCAGCTTTACAAGATTGAATATTCATCTTGTACTTTTGCTACACCAGTGTCATCTCGTAATACACTACCTTGTAACTCACCGGCTAAGTATGAATGTTGTGTCGGGAATTCTTGAGTAGGATGATTTATAATGTCCTTATTTGAATGGATTGGGATGCCTTTTCATTTAAATAAAGAAATTATAAATCATCGAATCATAAGTTTATATTCCTTTAGTTACATTGTTTGGGATGCCTCTCTATGTAAATAAAGAATTATAAACAAGTGGGCTTATTTATATCCGAAATAACATAAGTATGAAGTCAACCTACATTACATTGCTCGGGTATGGCATAATACCTACATTACATTGCCCGGGTATGGCTTGATACCTACATTACATTGCTCGGGTATGGCATGATACCTACATTACATTGCTCGGGTATGGCATGATACCTACATTATATTCGCCACAAGAAATCCTATCTTTTCACCGACATCGCTTCAAACCATGACATAAACACTAGGTACAACAACAGATTACCTACTATGCTATGATTGCAACTACTATCCCAATTTCCATTGATATTCCACTACTATATCAATTTCCATTTATTGGATTCCTATGTAAATTACTATTGTTGTTCAACTGTTATATCAATTGCTATTGATACTTGACAACTATATCAATTTCCATTTTGATATTTAACTATATCAATTTCTGTACAACTACTATATCAATTTCTATTAATAATCGACTGCTATATCAATTTTCTTTGATATTCGACTATTATATGGATCTCTACTGATATTCAACCATGTTATCAATCTCAATTGACACACCATATTCTGAGACAAATCAAACTACATCACTAGTAATTCCAGACGTTGGTCCTCATAAGTAACCACACATCTTTATCGACACCACTCCAACATATGACACACAAAGAACTTCGGGACGAAGTTCCCCGTAAGGGGTAGAGACTGTAACAATTCGCATTTTCAGGTTAATTACTTTTCCCAGCAGGTCACCCAAGCCTGTACTACTCTCGCATGAGCACGCTTAACCGTATGGACGATTAACCGTTAGACCACAAAACGCGTTTCTAAGACGATTTGAGTTTTCAACTTATTAGAAAAAGTCAACATATTTTTTCCCTCCTCCGTTGACCAAAAATCATCCCTTGATGTTATAAGTCATTTCGTGATTTTTAGGCTTACGGTTTGATGTCTAAAAGACATTTAATACCAACCGACACTAGACTGAGCCCAGTCTAGACATTATAAGTCATTTTAAATCATTTTTATCACATTAGAAAAGTAACATTTTACTTTTCTCAATTTTACGCAATATTCGTACGTTTTACGTATTACGCGTTTTAGACCCGTGTTTCCAGTTTTTAGCAGGGTTTTACCACCCAAATGGAACCTACCACTCATTTTATATTTTATTATGGAGTATTTTGACATGTTTAACCATTCTTCCAAGTTTCGTATTTTTACGATACCCGGTTTTATGTTTTGAGGCTTAATCATTTACGATTGGCATTTCCCGGAGTCAAAACTAACCAAGTATCTTGGATAATACCAACAAAAGACCAACACTTCCTCCCCAAGCATACAAACCGCCTCTAGGAGGGGGGATTCACACTATGTGGCTCAATCTTATGCATTGAACCCTTAGATTTCATCCATGTGTTAACCTTGGCCTCCAAGGGTTGACAAGTCAACATTTCTAACCTCCTCCAAGCCATATAAATACCCCCCTCCCTCTCCTTGGCCGTCCACCATAACCACACACCAAACCCATCTCATTTGTTCATTCTCTTCCAAGTTTCATGCAAGATTCAAGTGCTAGTTCAAGGTAGAAACCCTAGATAGGTTATCATTCATCAAACACTTCCATAACCTCATATACTTGGTGATTTCTCTTGAGTTTGAATCCACTCAAGTCACCTCAACCTTCATCATCTATCTTTCAAGATTACAAGGGTAGAAAGATTGCATGAAGTGAAGTGGGTTGAAGCAAGTCTATCAAAGTCCTTACATGTTAACTTCCTTTCATCTTTGAAAGCCAAAAGTTGTAAGCCAAACCCTAACATGATTCTTGTTAAATAATCATGTTCATGTTATTTACATGTTATTCTTGCTATATTATGTCTTGTAGTTATGTCCATGATGTATAAAAGTGAGCAAAACAAGTTATTGTTATTGATTGTTACAACAAGTTACTAAAACAAGTAAACTAGTGACTTTCTTGGTAAGACCTGATCAAAATGGTAAAAATATGATGTTGGATCATTACATATTACAGTAGAGGACTTAACAAGGAAACCATAGCAATTTGAACCACCTAAAACGAGTATACGAGTCAAAAGTTACGCCCATTTGAAGTTACCAAAACTTTGCGGCAAACTGCCAAATACCATTCTGATCAAATTTGGGTTTTGAAAGTCCCACTTTTGGTCCGATTCATCAAAAAGTTAAAACACGAAAGTTGTCCGGAACGACGTTTTCGTTCAGGAACAAAGAAGCTCGAGCCCTGAAAACGCTTTTTGAGTGATAAATTCTTCAAAATCTTAACAGCCCATTTTTATACCAAAGTCATTACATATAAGTTATGGTTTATGAAGACCAAAGGGGTCTTATGACCTAGAATCAAGACCACAACCATGGCTAGAGCCAAGGTTGAGTCTCAAGACCATGGAACAATGACCAAAGGTCATGGCTAGCTAGCCATGACGAAATGACCATACAAGCTTACCAAGGCAAATACATGAACTAGAGAAGTTGGCGATAACTTGAACATACAATTTGGATCTACTTCATCTGAAGGAACCATGAGATATTACAAAGAGAAAATGGTCATACAAGACTTATGAAACATACCCTAATAACAATCTTCATGTACTAATAAACTTTCCTAAGTTTATTCAAATATCGGACATGTAACTTTTCGGATCAAAACTTATATCTATATACTTCATCAACTACTACAATAGTAGGGAGCCTCATGTGAGGAGTTCATTATGTAAGCCGTCGAGTTGAGTTGTGGATTTACGAGTTAAAGTGTCCTGGCTCCTCGAACGCTTACTAACATGACTTCTGAATTATGTCGGCCCGAACGGTAGTAAACGATATACAAAACATACATGTTCATGAATCTTTTCTTTCAAGGACTTACAATATACATCATACCACATCATGGACTAAGTGCAAGACATACATATATTGGCATGTTTATGTTTCCTTAGACATTATTCCAAACCTAAGTTGCAACGATTATTCTAGGTTGCTCGTAGAAGCTCTTACAACATATCCATCATTCTCATTATACATCATCCAACTCAAGGTGAGTTCATAGCCCCACTTTACATTACTTCAATGTTTTACAAACCCTTGGGGGGAATACATGCTATTATTTTTCTACTCGAACACAATGCTTTCTACTGTATGCTATTCGACTATGTTTTATTATCACTAAGTAACATACTTGCCAAACCAAGATCCCTTATTATGAACCATTTAATCACTTGCGAGGGTTACTTGCAAGTGAGCGCGAATATTGTGAATAGGCCTATTGGGATTGACGAATCCCATTTGTTTTGACTAAGTTCAAACAAATGCATTAATATTTGAGACATTAGGTATGACGGCAAAGTACCTACCGGGATAAATCTACCGATCGATATTGGTACACGTTAACGTTTTGGTGTCATAAGCTTAGTGTATAATACATTTCATGGGCGTATAATAACGTAGCCTACCTGTTTTGTTCCCAAACATTGGTGTGAGTTTATAGCTCACACTACGATTATTGTGTTCAAACGATTTAACTACAAACACTACGATTATTGTGTTCAACGATTTACTACCAACACATTGTGTTCAAACATTAAACAAACTCTATGAATATCACTCAACCTTTGTGTTGACCTCTCAAGCATGTATTTCAGGTTCATGATGATCAAGGATGGCACGGATACTCAAGAGGGCTATAAATTTTATTATCATTCGAAAACTCACTTAATGTGATTTGTAAACATGGAACCAATTGGGACCTCATTTTGTAATCTCTGATATTTATACAATTTGAATGATAAATCTTTTAAAAACGACTCAATTGGAGTTCGTTTTCTATTATTGTGACTATTGTGCCGTCGAGTAACACCCAGTTCGAATTCCGCTGCATCCATGAATTGGGGGTGTTACAGATTGGTACCAGAGCCATGATTATAGAGAAACGGGTCTAAGTGAGACCTAAACTATAACTACAATCACAAACAAAAACATTTTATAGCCTTCCGCTCTCCGTGTCTTCCATCCTCCAGACGATTATGGACTTAGTAAGCATGTTATGCTACACAAACATATTAGTATATTCATATATACCCATTTTGAGCATTTCCCCGTAGACATTTTTATGCTACACAAACATAATTGCATATTGATATATGTACCCTTAACATAATTGAGCATTTTCCCGTAAGCATTTTATGCTACATGAACACATATAAGTATATTGATATATACACACTAAGCATTTTATGCTACATGAACACATATAAGTATATTGATATATACACACTAAGCATTTTATGCTACATGAACACATATAAGTATATTGATATATACACACTAAGCATTTTATGCTACATGAACACATATAAGTATATTGATATATACACACTAGGCATTTTATGCTACATGAACATATTAGTATATTGATATATAAACTCGGTTTATTTTCAATCATTTATCTAAACAATGGACTAAACATATCTGTGTATGCCTATTCTAAGGCATTTCGGCACAGCCACACTCTCCCAATCATGTTCCTACTCCAACATTATATGTCCAAGACATTGTAACTGATTGCAATGGTCTTTCCCATTTTCCAAGACATTGTGAGATACAATGGTCTCATTCATTTTCCAAGACATTGTGAGATACAATGGTCTCATTCATTTTTTCAAGACATTGTGAGATACAATGGTCTCATTCACTTTTCAAAGACATTGTGAGATACAATGGTCTCATTCATTTTCCAAGACATTGTGAGATACAATGGTCTCATTCATTTTTCAAGACATTGTGAGATACAATGGTCTCATTCACTTTTCAAGACATTGTGAGATACAATGGTCTCATTCATTTTCCAAGACATTGTACAATGGTCTCATTCATTTTCCAAGACATTGTGAGATACAATGGTCTCATTCATTTTCCAAGACATTGTATGATACAATGGTCTTAATCATTTCTCAAATGTTTTGAGTCACACAATGACCTAACCTACTTCCCAGACATTGTGAATTGCACAATGGTCTAACCTACTTCCGAGACATTGTGTTTTGTGCAAATGGTCTCTATAATTATTCCATCACATCATCAATATCATTTCTTATGATATCAAAAACCCGTCACAATCTATCGATTTCAAAACAAGAAATATGAGATTTCTAAAGGACACACTAATCCATCATCGACAAAAGCTGAACTTTCTCTACATTCATCAAAGTTTTCTTATGAAACCTTCATTATTAAAAGTTCATGATCCTGGCCAAGTATGTTCTATTTTAGAACTACTTAAAACTTCCTTTCCATACGTATCTACCCTTACTACCTTCTATGCAATGGAATATGAAAACATACGTTACAAGTCTTGTATGGACGGGACTTGTAACTTAAGGGTTTGACATCGCCTTTGTTTAGTGGACAGTTTCCCGAAAGCAACGGACATATCAAAAGTATACCTAGTTTAGGTATTTGAAAATTTTATCGAACCTTGGCTAAATATAGACTAGTCACCTATATTTAACCTAGGGACAGTGGAATATAGTCTGACTAACTATATTCGACTTAGAATTTTCAAATACTGAGAATAGTTGTACTAGGGTTATGTTTAGATTGATTTCCTACATGAACATGATAAACCACTAGAATACATTAAAACAATCTAGAGACACGATAGTGCCTTACCACTCAGCGAAATCTTAACACTTTATTTGTACTACCTAACTTCATTCTTGATGTAACACCCCAACCCGATAAGGGTAGAAGTATTACATTACAGTGACATATCAGAACAAACACAAGCATATGATTTATAAATACAAAAGAAATTCAGGGTTTACAAATAGAAAATCTGATACTACAAGGTTACAAAAATAAATACTAAGTCTAACGAGGTGAAACTTCTTCTAATCATCTCTAGTCCAGCGTAACTATCAAAGCATAGTCTTCTAAGTCCAGTCACACTCTCTTCCCATAACCCAGCTTCCTACTAAAAACCTGCCGCAGGAAAAGGAAATGCGGCTGAGCTTAAAAAGCCCAGTGAACAGATACATATACAAAGCAATGATAATGAAACAGAACTGAAATATAGTGCATTGGGGAATATCATAAAGAATGAACAAATGAATAATAGAAAGGAAAGAAAGGATAGTCATCCACCACGAGCCCATACTCAAAGTCATAACTCAACATCATAATCTCAAAGTCATAAGCCGTCAATTCAAAATCTCACAATCAGAGGGGATACCTCTCAGGCAACCAGATAATATGAGGGGTGTCCTCATGTATCAACAGGGGTGGAGTGATCAGCTCCCAGGGGTTGTGAAGGGCATGTATAGCACACAGTACCAATCACCTCAAAGTCAACTCAAAGTCATAGTTAAATCCACTAAGCATACATGTCTAGGATTGCAATCCATACGCCCCTTACTCAAAGTCAATCTCAAGGTCATATACTCAAAGTCAATAGCCATGGCAGATAATCATAAAAAGGACGACGTGAGAAATCACTCACCCACGCATGAGTCATGCCAGTGGTGCATCACAGACATGCCTATGGTACCTCCATAGGTAGAAGAAACATAAATGGCTCGGGTATCAAACTAAGAGTCAGGTCTCAAAATCAACAAAAGGTCATATAGCAATGGTGCATCTCAAAGTCGGCTCAAAATCATATCAAAGGTGCATCTCAAGGTCATAATATCAGAAGTCACATCAATGGTTCAGAATATCCAAGGTTCATTTCCAAAGGTTCATTTCAAAAGATTCATTATTTAGTTTCAAAAGTTTATCACAAAATGTGAAAGAGTTAAGAGAAAACAGATTTAAAAACTTTAATAGTCATTTGCTCATTTCAACTCAAAGATCTCCCTTTTTAAACATTCTTCATAAAAGCCAATTAATCCTTCATCTTAAAATGGTTTCGTATCAAAATCATAGAGTGTTATTTCAAAGCAGTTTCCTTCCATGACATCAAGTTATATTTTCAAAAGGTTTTCATATCAAATTATCATAAAAGATGAACCAGAGATATCGGGTATACAAAGGTCAGAAGTCATAGCAACGAAATCAGATCAGAAGCTAACATATCAAAGCTTAACAGGAATCAGAGGAGGTTCACAACAGAAGGGAGCATAGCAATGGCTTGGTGAATCTTAACTGAACCATAACTCAATGTCATAAGAAGAATATAGGAGCCTTTACTGAAAAGGCAGAGTATCCGTACCTTAAACCGCAAGTGCACACATGACAGAAACATAAAGGTCGAAAGCAAAACTCCTTCTTCAGCGAATCTACACGAATTAATGGTCGGCTTGTTATTAATAACTTATCAAATTCAGATTCTCATTTTAGTCGGCTTTCCAGTTTTAGTAACTTTCCCTTTAAGGTGGCTTTCCACTTTTAGCAGATTTCCATAATTAGTAAGTTTCCACTTTTAGAAAGTTACCATTTAATAAGTTAAAGTATTTGAAATGTCAAATATTATAGATTACGGTTTATTTATGTCAATTATAATAGTATAGGGTTTAAATTGTAATTATCATAAGTTTAGGATCTAAAGTGTCAATATAGCAAAGTTTAAGGTTAAATATAAAATTTAGGCTAAAAGTATTATATTTAACATGCATGCTAATCTCTTCTTCTTCTCGTATGACATTTAAACAAGAATATTGCCGAAATCGATTCCGAATGCTTTATTTCTTATTTTAGATCCTGGTATGAGTTTCTCATTATAAAAACACATTATAGTTTATGATAATTTAAGCACATCCACGTTCATTTGGTAACGTAATTACAAGTTGTAATTAAGTCCATGCTAATATATTATCATTCATAGGTTTAATTCTCTTTAATATTAGCAATTATAAGAATAAGGACCTAGCATGTGACTCATGCAACATGAATTTGACGTAACAAAAAAAAAATGGTGATTCTTAATATATTAAATCTCATGACCAACCTATTAACATTTCTAATAATTAGGAGTAGCATATGATCAGTATCCAAGTTATAGGTTAAAGTTTCATCATAATAGGTTGAAACCAAAAGCTGCTTAATTGTCATACGCATTATAAATTCTAGGTTGTGATATAAATATTGTTCACGTATAATTACCTCCAAGCCAAAACGAGTATAAGCTACATTCAAAGTCGAACCCGAAACAAGGATACGAACATGAAGGTACAGCGAGACACATGATCGATCCTCAAGGCTGATCGACGAGAATGAAAACGGAACTCGAAACCAACAGCAGACGAATCCCCCAACATGCTTCGTTCCTTCTTCCTTTCTTGCAGCAATGCATTGATTATGCGTGTGTGTGTGTGTGTTTTTTTTTTCTTGGTGTAAAAGTGAGCACACAATATAAAAATATACGGCCAAAGAAAATAGGCAAAGCGTGTATTGAAGATTTGGAATGCCGTGTTATTTGATATGGAATAAAAGGCAACACAACATGTATCTTTTATATTAAGAATGTTATTTGGTGTATTCTTATCACAATGGTTCAAACGACACACAAAAAGGATAAGCATAGAAATTCGGTTATCAAAATGATATGGGGGAGCAATGTCTCGGCTGATAAAAAGGAATTTGGGAGAAGTAAAAAGGTAATAGCCGAGATTAGGGGAGGAGTTAAGGAGACCAAATCAAAGTAAAAATCTTCTCATGAATGTAGACATTTAATTAGAAATTTTCAATGAGCACAAAAAGGAAATTCGGCCCATGCAATCATACAAACGTGTGAGGGTATTTTCTTGTACCAATTGAATAAATTTTATGGTTATCTAAGTTATTTATTACGTAGTATATACATTATGTATTATTCAAGTATTAGGGTTTCAAATATTTAGGTTATAATCGTAATGTAATGTCTCACATAGTTATACGTCTTAGGTTATAATTAAAATTCGTATTCTCAAAAGTTTAAAATTGAGGGGTATTTTGGGTATTTTAGAAGTTCAAAATTTCCGGGTCTTACAATTCTTTCCATCTAAAAAGAAAATTTTCGTCCTCGAAAATTGAAGTCGCAAAGTTAGACAGATTTGTAGCAAATTACAAAGATCGTCGCAAACAGTCTCATGCTCGGGGAGGTTCTTCCACAAGGATCTTCAGACCAGATAGTTTCTCATGACTCAGAATAGTTTCAGATTCCTCAGAAAGACATATTATACTGAATTTGAATCGAAAGGATAATGTACCAACATAACGGATGATAAACGAATTCTCCAGGAAGAGGTATAAAAATACATAGGATTTTCATCGAATTGATTAGGCGAATCAGATGAGAGTACATTAAATCGTAGTAAACATGGGTGATATAAGGTTTAACTCTTCAGCTTCTCAAATAGTCTCGGCTTTCAGATAACCTTCCAAAGGTATTCTCATAAACAAACAGATCTCGTTTCCTCAAAGTCCACATTCACATATTTTACTCATAGTAGATCATAATAAACAACTTCACGAATGCGAATCGTATACGGACAGAAAGCATATCGTTAGATATCGTCAACGGCAGAAATTTCATAATGGAACCTAAGATTTTTATCAGAAGTTGCAAAGATCAGCAAAACACGTGTCGAGAGTCCAAACGTATCGAATCGTATAACAAGGACAGCATATCAAACGTATAGGTAGAATGAACCTAAAGTCTCACTAAACTCAGATGATCTTGATCAGATGCCAGAATTCTAAAGCTTCTAAGGCACTCCTCGAAATATCACATGCCCACCATAAGTGCACGTTATATGATGTAAGTATTATCACGTTGGCCAGGCGTCATAATACTGGCATCATATACATATGCCCTCATGATGGTCATACTTTATCTCAAGTCGTGAACCACACAAACTTATCTAAATCCACCTAGTCCACCTACAATTCTCAGAGGTCCAAAATCAAACAACATAACTAAGAGAACGAAACTACTCGAAGAGTAACGGAGATCCGAGAATGTCATTCAAAATTAAGGTACGTCATCAATAGCGTCAATCCTTTACAGCATCATCTCGTTTAAACACAATGTCCGCCTCAAAATCCGCCCACTCAAATACAATATCTCAAAATTTCTTCCAAATTGGGGTAGTCTGTTTACTCTTGTCCATCTTATCTCATGATTAAAAGAATTTAAACTCGAGCCTGGTTTCTCCGGTCTTCAGCAGCTCCTCTTGGTAGTGTGGCATCGTAATGGCAGTCTCTGACGCGATTACTGTGCATTCCTCCATCTGCAGGTCTGCTTCTGCTCTCAATTCATCTTAGTACAACTAAAATGAATAGAGAAACAAGACTGCGTGTCTTCGACAGGTCTTCTAACATAGCTCCAGGTTTTAAGGTACATGATGTTGTTGTCGACTCCAGGTTGTGTGTTGAATGGTTCGTGTTCTTTGGTCTGGTTGTCTTGGTGCCCAAACTGAAATCTTCACGTGTTGCATGATGTATGATTGAGCACTATCCCAGTTCCTCTCTTCTTCTTATATGCTTCTTCCATGGTAATGCTTGTCGCAACCACTTTCTACTACTCTTCCACCAGTTTTCTAACTCCGATAACGGTCTTTGATCTTGGTCCCTCTTGTGAAAGCTTTGTCTTCACATTATACAGGGTAGTGTTGTCTACTATGCTTTCTGAACGTCAATCAAATTTCCCTTCCAGAACAAAGGGTCGTCTCACCAATAATCTCTATGTTCTTCTTTCGTTTTAGAACACAACACAATGTCATACTATGACAATTTGTCCAACACACGCGAAAACATGATTATTCTAGCCAACACCATTGGCATCATTCAAGCTCATAAATGTTATAACGAGTGCAAAGGCAGCTTCAGAAATCATCTCAGGGAGTTTTCACATCGCCTTCCTTCTTCTTCAAGAACTGAAATACTTCACAAAGGTTACTCTCGGTTAGTTAACCCTCTTCTTAGAAGTTCTTGTGGTTGCTTCTTCAGTCCTTCAAATCTAAAGTGATGCAATCAGATGCGGAGTTTCAAAGGAAGACCAAATTAAATATTGGTACTTGAGAACAGATAATGATTACTGATAGTGGTACGTTTAAATTCACGATAGTCGATACGTCATCGCATACTTCTCTCGTTCTTCTTTATAAACAAACAAGAGCATCCAAAGAGAATCACAAAGGGTTAACACAGATCGTATCCCATCAGCTCCTTCAATCTCTCAACTTCTATGGAACCATGGTTTCTTCAACTGAAATCAGTTCAATGCCCACTCTACTTCCTAAGTAGGAAGGAGTACCAAAAGGTTCATCAGAGAATACCAGAAAATCTTCGTACAACAAAATATCTCCCAATAGCCGAACTTTCTAAGGGTTGATAATAATGGTTTTCAGGGAAACTTGATAATCACATGAGTTCGGAGTTGGTGTTTCCATAGTGATAGGAATTTTAGTAGATGTAGAGAATCATCATAACGAAATAGGGTGAAGCAGATTTTTAAGATCACATTTCAGATATGGTAGTCTATGGTATCTTCACGAATAGTCGTTCAGTCCAAAAGACCATACAATCAGACATCTCAAAGTCAAAGGATTCATAGAGTGGATACAGTCGTTAAATTATACAAATAGTTCATATCTCAGAGTCAAGTACATGATTCAACAAAAGTGTTGGGATGGATAAACGAACAGTTCAATGTGTGGGAATTCGTTTAGCTTCTTAGCAATAGTATCAGGTAGGATACGAACATCGCATAATTGTCAATTGTAAGATGTACAGAATATCAGTTATCAGCATCCTCATGCTTAGTTAACAATTCCATACAGAGATAGTCTTTACATCATGCCCTTTCAAAGGAAACGGTTGGCAGAACAAGGTTCATCATTCAAAGAGAGGAAACAAAACTTCTCATATTCGTGGTTCATAATTACCAGAATTCTCATAGGAGTAGTAATGGATCATACAGAGTTAAGTAGTATCGGGTGATACATTCATACCTAACATAAGTAATGAATTCACAGAATGTGTCGAACACATTATGGTTGAATGACCTACGATATGGTCGAAAAGGTGCCAAACAACTTATCAAACAAATCGGAGGTGGAGATCAAAATCTGAAGGTGAAACTTAAATGTGTAAGGTATCCAGGTAGCTTTCCAAAGTATTCCAAACTTACTCGGTTACTAAGCTTAAGTTGCAAAACTTCTAACTTCTGAAACAAAGGTCCTTATAAGGCTTATCTAAGAGCAAAGGCACGATCAGAGTGATGCGGAAGCAAACGATACTTACATGAATGTCTTAGTCTACCCATTCCTCACTGGTAATAACTTAGGTTCCTATGGGGAAATCCTAATGTAAAGTTTCAAAGGCTGTCTTATGAGCGCCTACAGGGAAACTTAGGGGTCCAAACTTCACAGGTCAAGGGTAAATGTATTACGAATCGCAGCCTGGGCTCTGATACCATAATTGTAACACCCCAACCCGATAAGGGTAGAAGTATTACATTACAGTGACATATCAGAACAAACACAAGCATATGATTTATAAATACAAAAGAAATTCAGGGTTTACAAATAGAAAATCTGATACTACAAGGTTACAAAAATAAATACTAAGTCTAACGAGGTGAAACTTCTTCTAATCATCTCTAGTCCAGCGTAACTATCAAAGCATAGTCTTCTAAGTCCAGTCACACTCTCTTCCCATAACCCAGCTTCCTACTAAAAACCTGCCGCAGGAAAAGGAAATGCGGCTGAGCTTAAAAAGCCCAGTGAACAGATACATATACAAAGCAATGATAATGAAACAGAACTGAAATATAGTGCATTGGGGAATATCATAAAGAATGAACAAATGAATAATAGAAAGGAAAGAAAGGATAGTCATCCACCACGAGCCCATACTCAAAGTCATAACTCAACATCATAATCTCAAAGTCATAAGCCGTCAATTCAAAATCTCACAATCAGAGGGGATACCTCTCAGGCAACCAGATAATATGAGGGGTGTCCTCATGTATCAACAGGGGTGGAGTGATCAGCTCCCAGGGGTTGTGAAGGGCATGTATAGCACACAGTACCAATCACCTCAAAGTCAACTCAAAGTCATAGTTAAATCCACTAAGCATACATGTCTAGGATTGCAATCCATACGCCCCTTACTCAAAGTCAATCTCAAGGTCATATACTCAAAGTCAATAGCCATGGCAGATAATCATAAAAAGGACGACGTGAGAAATCACTCACCCACGCATGAGTCATGCCAGTGGTGCATCACAGACATGCCTATGGTACCTCCATAGGTAGAAGAAACATAAATGGCTCGGGTATCAAACTAAGAGTCAGGTCTCAAAATCAACAAAAGGTCATATAGCAATGGTGCATCTCAAAGTCGGCTCAAAATCATATCAAAGGTGCATCTCAAGGTCATAATATCAGAAGTCACATCAATGGTTCAGAATATCCAAGGTTCATTTCCAAAGGTTCATTTCAAAAGATTCATTATTTAGTTTCAAAAGTTTATCACAAAATGTGAAAGAGTTAAGAGAAAACAGATTTAAAAACTTTAATAGTCATTTGCTCATTTCAACTCAAAGATCTCCCTTTTTAAACATTCTTCATAAAAGCCAATTAATCCTTCATCTTAAAATGGTTTCGTATCAAAATCATAGAGTGTTATTTCAAAGCAGTTTCCTTCCATGACATCAAGTTATATTTTCAAAAGGTTTTCATATCAAATTATCATAAAAGATGAACCAGAGATATCGGGTATACAAAGGTCAGAAGTCATAGCAACGAAATCAGATCAGAAGCTAACATATCAAAGCTTAACAGGAATCAGAGGAGGTTCACAACAGAAGGGAGCATAGCAATGGCTTGGGGAATCTTAACTGAACCATAACTCAAAGTCATAAGAAGAATATAGGAGCCTTTACTGAAAAGGCAGAGTATCCGTACCTTAAACCGCAAGTGCACACATGACAGAAACATAAAGGTCGAAAGCAAAACTCCTTCTTCAGCGAATCTACACGAATTAATGGTCGGCTTGTTATTAATAACTTATCAAATTCAGATTCTCATTTTAGTCGGCTTTCCAGTTTTAGTAACTTTCCCTTTAAGGTGGCTTTCCACTTTTAGCAGATTTCCATAATTAGTAAGTTTCCACTTTTAGAAAGTTACCATTTAATAAGTTAAAGTATTTGAAATGTCAAATATTATAGATTACGGTTTATTTATGTCAATTATAATAGTATAGGGTTTAAATTGTAATTATCATAAGTTTAGGATCTAAAGTGTCAATATAGCAAAGTTTAAGGTTAAATATAAAATTTAGGCTAAAAGTATTATATTTAACATGCATGCTAATCTCTTCTTCTTCTCGTATGACATTTAAACAAGAATATTGCCGAAATCGATTCCGAATGCTTTATTTCTTATTTTAGATCCTGGTATGAGTTTCTCATTATAAAAACACATTATAGTTTATGATAATTTAAGCACATCCACGTTCATTTGGTAACGTAATTACAAGTTGTAATTAAGTCCATGCTAATATATTATCATTCATAGGTTTAATTCTCTTTAATATTAGCAATTATAAGAATAAGGACCTAGCATGTGACTCATGCAACATGAATTTGACGTAACAAAAAAAAAATGGTGATTCTTAATATATTAAATCTCATGACCAACCTATTAACATTTCTAATAATTAGGAGTAGCATATGATCAGTATCCAAGTTATAGGTTAAAGTTTCATCATAATAGGTTGAAACCAAAAGCTGCTTAATTGTCATACGCATTATAAATTCTAGGTTGTGATATAAATATTGTTCACGTATAATTACCTCCAAGCCAAAACGAGTATAAGCTACATTCAAAGTCGAACCCGAAACAAGGATACGAACATGAAGGTACAGCGAGACACATGATCGATCCTCAAGGCTGATCGACGAGAATGAAAACGGAACTCGAAACCAACAGCAGACGAATCCCCCAACATGCTTCGTTCCTTCTTCCTTTCTTGCAGCAATGCATTGATTATGCTTGTGTGTGTGTGTGTTTTTTTTTTCTTGGTGTAAAAGTGAGCACACAATATAAAAATATACGGCCAAAGAAAATAGGCAAAGCGTGTATTGAAGATTTGGAATGCCGTGTTATTTGATATGGAATAAAAGGCAACACAACATGTATCTTTTATATTAAGAATGTTATTTGGTGTATTCTTATCACAATGGTTCAAACGACACACAAAAAGGATAAGCATAGAAATTCGGTTATCAAAATGATATGGGGGAGCAATGTCTCGGCTGATAAAAAGGAATTTGGGAGAAGTAAAAAGGTAATAGCCGAGATTAGGGGAGGAGTTAAGGAGACCAAATCAAAGTAAAAATCTTCTCATGAATGTAGACATTTAATTAGAAATTTTCAATGAGCACAAAAAGGAAATTCGGCCCATGCAATCATACAAACGTGTGAGGGTATTTTCTTGTACCAATTGAATAAATTTTATGGTTATCTAAGTTATTTATTACGTAGTATATACATTATGTATTATTCAAGTATTAGGGTTTCAAATATTTAGGTTATAATCGTAATGTAATGTCTCACATAGTTATACGTCTTAGGTTATAATTAAAATTCGTATTCTCAAAAGTTTAAAATTGAGGGGTATTTTGGGTATTTTAGAAGTTCAAAATTTCCGGGTCTTACACTTGAAAGTTTTCATTTATGAGATAATCCGAACTACTATCTGGGATAGTTATCAATTATTCTCTTCATCCTGTAGAAGTACTATCCTGTTTAGGTCCTAAGGATACCATTCCATCATAAACCTTTAAAATCTCTTAAGATTTTTAAAGCAAACTCAACATCTATACCTAAGAGTATTAATGTTAAGCATACACTACACACTTTTGTTCATCAACATATCACATCATTATCTTCACAACCGTTACAAACACAAGCTCATTAACAGATCTTGATGCACTTTTAAAGCTCAAATCATCCTTAGTTACACCACAAGCACCCTTATCAGCTTTACAAGATTGAATATTCATCTTGTACTTTTGCTACACCAGTGTCATCTCGTAATACACTACCTTGTAACTCACCGGCTAAGTATGAATGTTGTGTCGGGAATTCTTGAGTAGGATGATTTATAATGTCCTTATTTGAATGGATTGGGATGCCTTTTCATTTAAATAAAGAAATTATAAATCATCGAATCATAAGTTTATATTCCTTTAGTTACATTGTTTGGGATGCCTCTCTATGTAAATAAAGAATTATAAACAAGTGGGCTTATTTATATCCGAAATAACATAAGTATGAAGTCAACCTACATTACATTGCTCGGGTATGGCATAATACCTACATTACATTGCCCGGGTATGGCTTGATACCTACATTACATTGCTCGGGTATGGCATGATACCTACATTACATTGCTCGGGTATGGCATGATACCTACATTATATTCGCCACAAGAAATCCTATCTTTTCACCGACATCGCTTCAAACCATGACATAAACACTAGGTACAACAACAGATTACCTACTATGCTATGATTGCAACTACTATCCCAATTTCCATTGATATTCCACTACTATATCAATTTCCATTTATTGGATTCCTATGTAAATTACTATTGTTGTTCAACTGTTATATCAATTGCTATTGATACTTGACAACTATATCAATTTCCATTTTGATATTTAACTATATCAATTTCTGTACAACTACTATATCAATTTCTATTAATAATCGACTGCTATATCAATTTTCTTTGATATTCGACTATTATATGGATCTCTACTGATATTCAACCATGTTATCAATCTCAATTGACACACCATATTCTGAGACAAATCAAACTACATCACTAGTAATTCCAGACGTTGGTCCTCATAAGTAACCACACATCTTTATCGACACCACTCCAACATATGACACACAAAGAACTTCGGGACGAAGTTCCCCGTAAGGGGTAGAGACTGTAACAATTCGCATTTTCAGGTTAATTACTTTTCCCAGCAGGTCACCCAAGCCTGTACTACTCTCGCATGAGCACGCTTAACCGTATGGACGATTAACCGTTAGACCACAAAACGCGTTTCTAAGACGATTTGAGTTTTCAACTTATTAGAAAAAGTCAACATATTTTTTCCCTCCTCCATTGACCAAAAATCATCCCTTGATGTTATAAGTCATTTCGTGATTTTTAGGCTTACGGTTTGATGTCTAAAAGACATTTAATACCAACCGACACTAGACTGAGCCCAGTCTAGACATTATAAGTCATTTTAAATCATTTTTATCACATTAGAAAAGTAACATTTTACTTTTCTCAATTTTACGCAATATTCGTACGTTTTACGTATTACGCGTTTTAGACCCGTGTTTCCAGCTTTTAGCAGGGTTTTACCACCCAAATGGAACCTACCACTCATTTTATATTTTATTATGGAGTATTTTGACATGTTTAACCATTCTTCCAAGTTTCGTATTTTTACGATACCCGGTTTTATGTTTTGAGGCTTAATCATTTACGATTGGCATTTCCCGGAGTCAAAACTAACCAAGTATCTTGGATAATACCAACAAAAGACCAACACTTCCTCCCCAAGCATACAAACCGCCTCTAGGAGGGGGGATTCACACTATGTGGCTCAATCTTATGCATTGAACCCTTAGATTTCATCCATGTGTTAACCTTGGCCTCCAAGGGTTGACAAGTCAACATTTCTAACCTCCTCCAAGCCATATAAATACCCCCCTCCCTCTCCTTGGCCGTCCACCATAACCACACACCAAACCCATCTCATTTGTTCATTCTCTTCCAAGTTTCATGCAAGATTCAAGTGCTAGTTCAAGGTAGAAACCCTAGATAGGTTATCATTCATCAAACACTTCCATAACCTCATATACTTGGTGATTTCTCTTGAGTTTGAATCCACTCAAGTCACCTCAACCTTCATCATCTATCTTTCAAGATTACAAGGGTAGAAAGATTGCATGAAGTGAAGTGGGTTGAAGCAAGTCTATCAAAGTCCTTACATGTTAACTTCCTTTCATCTTTGAAAGCCAAAAGTTGTAAGCCAAACCCTAACATGATTCTTGTTAAATAATCATGTTCATGTTATTTACATGTTATTCTTGCTATATTATGTCTTGTAGTTATGTCCATGATGTATAAAAGTGAGCAAAACAAGTTATTGTTATTGATTGTTACAACAAGTTACTAAAACAAGTAAACTAGTGACTTTCTTGGTAAGACCTGATCAAAATGGTAAAAATATGATGTTGGATCATTACATATTACAGTAGAGGACTTAACAAGGAAACCATAGCAATTTGAACCACCTAAAACGAGTATACGAGTCAAAAGTTACGCCCATTTGAAGTTACCAAAACTTTGCGGCAAACTGCCAAATACCATTCTGATCAAATTTGGGTTTTGAAAGTCCCACTTTTGGTCCGATTCATCAAAAAGTTAAAACACGAAAGTTGTCCGGAACGACGTTTTCGTTCAGGAACAAAGAAGCTCGAGCCCTGAAAACGCTTTTTGAGTGATAAATTCTTCAAAATCTTAACAGCCCATTTTTATACCAAAGTCATTACATATAAGTTATGGTTTATGAAGACCAAAGGGGTCTTATGACCTAGAATCAAGACCACAACCATGGCTAGAGCCAAGGTTGAGTCTCAAGACCATGGAACAATGACCAAAGGTCATGGCTAGCTAGCCATGACGAAATGACCATACAAGCTTACCAAGGCAAATACATGAACTAGAGAAGTTGGCGATAACTTGAACATACAATTTGGATCTACTTCATCTGAAGGAACCATGAGATATTACAAAGAGAAAATGGTCATACAAGACTTATGAAACATACCCTAATAACAATCTTCATGTACTAATAAACTTTCCTAAGTTTATTCAAATATCGGACATGTAACTTTTCGGATCAAAACTTATATCTATATACTTCATCAACTACTACAATAGTAGGGAGCCTCATGTGAGGAGTTCATTATGTAAGCCGTCGAGTTGAGTTGTGGATTTACGAGTTAAAGTGTCCTGGCTCCTCGAACGCTTACTAACATGACTTCTGAATTATGTCGGCCCGAACGGTAGTAAACGATATACAAAACATACATGTTCATGAATCTTTTCTTTCAAGGACTTACAATATACATCATACCACATCATGGACTAAGTGCAAGACATACATATATTGGCATGTTTATGTTTCCTTAGACATTATTCCAAACCTAAGTTGCAACGATTATTCTAGGTTGCTCGTAGAAGCTCTTACAACATATCCATCATTCTCATTATACATCATCCAACTCAAGGTGAGTTCATAGCCCCACTTTACATTACTTCAATGTTTTACAAACCCTTGGGGGGAATACATGCTATTATTTTTCTACTCGAACACAATGCTTTCTACTGTATGCTATTCGACTATGTTTTATTATCACTAAGTAACATACTTGCCAAACCAAGATCCCTTATTATGAACCATTTAATCACTTGCGAGGGTTACTTGCAAGTGAGCGCGAATATTGTGAATAGGCCTATTGGGATTGACGAATCCCATTTGTTTTGACTAAGTTCAAACAAATGCATTAATATTTGAGACATTAGGTATGACGGCAAAGTACCTACCGGGATAAATCTGCCGATCGATATTGGTACACGTTAACGTTTTGGTGTCATAAGCTTAGTGTATAATACATTTCATGGGCGTATAATAACGTAGCCTACCTGTTTTGTTCCCAAACATTGGTGTGAGTTTATAGCTCACACTACGATTATTGTGTTCAAACGATTTAACTACAAACACTACGATTATTGTGTTCAACGATTTACTACCAACACATTGTGTTCAAACATTAAACAAACTCTATGAATATCACTCAACCTTTGTGTTGACCTCTCAAGCATGTATTTCAGGTTCATGACGATCAAGGATGGCACGGAAGGGCACGGATACTCAAGAGGGCTATAAATTTTATTATCATTCGAAAACTCACTTAATGTGATTTGTAAACATGGAACCAATTGGGACCTCATTTTGTAATCTCTGATATTTATACAATTTGAATGATAAATCTTTTAAAAACGACTCAATTGGAGTTCGTTTTCTATTATTGTGACTATTGTGCCGTCGAGTAACACCCAGTTCGAATTCCGCTGCATCCATGAATTGGGGGTGTTACAGATTGGTACCAGAGCCATGGTTATAGAGAAACGGGTCTAAGTGAGACCTAAACTATAACTACAATCACAAACAAAAACATTTTATAGCCTTCCGCTCTCCGTGTCTTCCATCCTCCAGACGATTATGGACTTAGTAAGCATGTTATGCTACACAAACATATTAGTATATTCATATATACCCATTTTGAGCATTTCCCCGTAGACATTTTTATGCTACACAAACATAATTGCATATTGATATATGTACCCTTAACATAATTGAGCATTTCCCCGTAAGCATTTTATGCTACATGAACACATATAAGTATATTGATATATACACACTAAGCATTTTATGCTTATGGACTGATTTTGAACAACTTTAACAAAGGGAGTTTGTATTGAAACTCAGAAATAAGCAGAATGCAAGGCTTGTTATTAAGAGATAAGCTTTTTAGCTTATTAGGACTTTGCTTGAATTGGAAATGCTACCAAATGAGATCTTAAACACAATTAAGCTATAAACAGATAAAGGACAACTTGAAACAAGCCAATTTACATAGATAAGCACAAGAGATAAGCCCAAAATAAGCAATAAGCACTATGCTCAATACTGAGCACCAAACAGCCCAAATGGGGCAACTTAGCAGTCCTGTGGGGCCCACAAGAGATGTTAGAAGCCCAAATAAAAAGTTAAGCCAATAAGCTGAGCTTATTGGATTTTCAAAAAGCTAAGGTTTAATCACTGGGACCCACAGGTGAGGTCAGGAGGGGATTTGGAATATGGTCACAAAGGCTGAGTGATCAGCTTTGGTCAGGAAATAGACAAACTTGATGGGCAATGCAGCCCTAGCAATTAAGCTACAAACCACTAAATAAGCTACAAACCCTCAAGACAAGCTTATGGGCTTTCTAAAAAGCCAAAAGCCATGAGGTGGGGCCCACTAGAGACAAAGCTATGGCACAAGGAAAGTAGGTGGTTGACTGGGTGGATTGCTGCAGGGCAACACCTTTCCCTGCAGCTCTCTTTGAGCTTATGCACAAGCTTGTGGAAAAATCACAAAATTAAGCTATATTTGGGATTTCAAAATTCAGCTGAGACTCAACAACTTGTGAAAATTACAAAGCTTAATTCTTACCACAAAAATCACAAATATTCTTTGAAATTTTGGAATTCTGACAAAGGGTCACTTTTGACTTTTTAGACAAGCTTAAAAATTTGACTTTTGTGAACTTTGAGGTTAATTCTTCCACTGATTATGATTAGTTAAGATGTAAAAAGGCTTGATTAAGCAAAGTTATCAACTTATAACTTAAAATGAAGCTTAAGCTTACTTAAATTCCAACACAGTCAAATCCTAGACCCAATGATTCATGATTTTGACTTTGTGAAGTTAAACATACCAAATTTTATTAGTTACTTGTCCTACTACACCCTAAAGTGACTAAAATAAACTCCAAACAACAAGTAAATCACCTTGGATTACAATGAATCACCCTGATCCAAACAGTCCTTTATAGGACTTGATTTTTGATTTTTGAAACAAAATGATGGTTTGGACTATGATACTGATTCACAACAATCTATTATGATATAATAAGCTGAGATAAGCACAAAAATATAGGTTTAAACTACAAACAACCAAGATTACCTAAGATGAAAAATTTGGCAGTTAACTTAGAAATTTAAAGAACAATGAAATTTCAAACACAAATAACTGATTTTACTCACTAACTACTCTTAACTACACCTAATAAGAACACTTATCTTAGAATTAAACTAGAATAAGCAATTAAATAATGAAAAGTTGGAAGTGATACAATTGACTCACAATATGCTTCCTGCTCAAATCCAATGAACCATGAACCATATACCACTCCTATTGGTTCCCATAAACCACTAACCCACAACCTTCCATTATTTACTGTGCTCCTTGCTTCTTCAACCTTGGAATATGATTTTCTATTTTATTTTTATTTTTTTTAGATTTTTTTGATTATTTTGATGAAGCCTTGCTTCTGATTGACACATAAGCTTATAAAGCTTTTAACTGTTTTCTATTTGAGCTAATGGAGTGTGCAAACAACTGAAAACAACCAATTAAGCTTAAACAAAAACTTGAAATTCTTAAATAAGATTTGAAATTTGAAAATGAGATATAAACTTAAAGCAGAACTTTCATTGATTAAAAATAGATTACAAAGGTGAAATAAACACTAAAATTATTAAATTATACTTCCTACATACATAATAAGGCTCACATGAGCTACTACTTATAATACGAGACTAAACTAAGCCACCTTTTCTTCCACATGGCTTCCTGTGCTTACTTGGCACTCCCACATGCTTTTTTTTGACCATAGACCATATCCCAGCCATCAATTTGAGAATTTATCAATCCTAGCCATTGGTTGTATTTTGGCACCAAAAACAAAACGGGGCAATATTAGTGGTGCTGGTAGAGCATTAAATAGAGAGAGGGGGGGGGGTTGGTTTGGTTGGTGAAGGAGTATTTATTGTGGGTGGTTTAGTTGGTGAAAAGGTGGAGGGGGGGGGGGGGAGACAAGGTTGCAGAAAAACGGGGGAAAGGTGTGGGGATGAGGGTGTTGACCGGTTTGACCCTGTGGTTTGACTATTTGACCTGGGGGGTTGATATTAAAAAGGGTTGTGGGCCAGTTAGGGTGATGGACTTGGGTGGTGTTGGGCTTGGGGTGTGTTTGGATTTGGTTTGGTTTTTAGATATTAAAGGGTCCGGTTTGGTTGTAATGTTTTACAAGGACCATTTTTGTAATTTGGCCAAAGATGAGGACTGAAAATGTAACTCCTCCAAAGATATAATAAGGACCAAAATTGCCAACTTTAATAATCCAAGAACCAAAATTGACTTTTCCATTTTTAAAATTCCCAGGGACCACTTTTGCCAGATTTGAAATTTTGAGGGACCAAACATGTCAACTTTTGAAACTTAAGACCCAAGTATCATATTTTATGATTTTTGACTTTCAAAAGACTTGGGTTGACTTTTCTTTTAAAATAAATGCATAGAGACTATTTTTGACAAGTTTTGAAACTTGGGGGACTGAAACTGCCAATTTTGCAAACTTTGATCATTTTTCATTTGTTTTTGCTCATTTTGCATCTAAAACATATAAAACACAATCCCTGGGATATTTTCAGTATTTTGATGACTTTTTGATTGTTTTTGTATGTTTTGCAGTTCAGATTTGATAAAAAATGATGAGTGTTTGAGCACTCATCACACCGTTAGGCTTATCGTGGGATTGTCTCCCACGATTATCCTCCGGCGTGAGAGTAAGTAATCGGTTTTAGGGTTATAGTAAAGAGTTAGGGTTTTTAGATGATACCTCAGTGAGAGCCGTGATATTCTTTATATACACACGAAATCCTTGTTGCTTTCGTATTCCTTACTATTCGGCGTATCTCGCCTTATATGGTATATTGATCTTTATCCCATAAATAGAAGATCATTATCAAGACCATAAATAATATATTTGAGTTTGGGCTTTCGTGAGCCCAAATCGTTATTATGATAGCCCAAATCATTATTATGATAGCCCATGCGTGATGGGCTTGGGCATTAGTAGTGTCCATTGGTCGGGTTCGTAACCCGAGTGCGGACTATACGTCATCATGTCCCCCAGTCTAGTATGCGCAGAGTGCAACCACGTATGCTAGACTAACAACTATAGCGGAAAGCGTAGCGGGGAAGCTTCAAGTATTTTCCGCCAAAAAGAAATATACGGTGTATCTAGTCCAAATTAGTCCCAAGTATTCCTCAGAAATCGTGAGGAGGTGGGTGAAAAAGTGTTGTACCTGTTGATCTCCCAGCCACACGATTAGAAGTAGTGGGATCCACGTGTCAAGCATCCAAGGCCAAGGGTAACCCTATATAAAGGGTATCTCCCTTTTCACTGTGATTATCATAGTAAAACTTCATTTTCGCCATTGTTAAATTCTTCAATACTCCAATCAAGAAATCAACTTTATACTGAGGTAATAGCGCATGCGCATCTGAAACCATCAAATTTTTTAAAAATGGTTCTCCAGTTATTTGATTTTGCCTCCGATATAACCGAGGATGAACTCCGTCAGTTCACCTCGGATTATTATATTCCCCTCGCGTTGCATCCGGTAGTACCGGTGGCGACCGCATCTATTGCTGACTTCCCTGAGGGAAAGGTAGGGGTATACACGCGCTTTTTCGAATTCGCGAATCAGCGCGTGCCCATTTCACTATTCTTGAGCGATGTACTCAATTTTTATCGCCTTTACATATCCTAGTTGCACTATATAGGCGCAGCGAAGATAACCAATTTTGAAGTAAACTGTCATTTACTGGCCATTAACCCTACCATCAATCTTTTCCTTTCGTTTTATCACACAATGTGGTCAAACGGGTGGGTGTCCTTTTCCAAGCGCGCAGGGCACCTTCAATGTTATACGGAAAAGTTAGATGCACTTAGGAACTGGAGGGAGAGGTTTTTCTGGGTGGATGATAAAGTGTTCCCCTGGACCTTTGAGTTCTATACCCAAGGGACGTTACCAAAGGATGAGCGCCCAAACCCCGGGACGTACAACGTAGATGACGCGGAGACCATAAATACCAACCGCATCCCCATCAATTCCTACCCAGAAGAGTTTTTGGTGCATATGGGGATCAGCCGCAACTATTTCCAAGGCGCTGACGAGGTGTCCACTTTTCTGGATGAGGATAACCGGGGTGGGTGCTTGTCCTTCCTTTCCTTCGCATATGTAGTGTAAGCATTCTCTTTTATTATATCCCGTTGTAACTCCGTTTTGTTTGTTGTTTGTTGCTT
This sequence comes from Artemisia argyi, assembly GCA_030686995.1. NCBI lineage: Eukaryota > Viridiplantae > Streptophyta > Magnoliopsida > Asterales > Asteraceae > Artemisia > Artemisia argyi. The sequence goes on from CM060681.1 coordinate 149,650,836, forward strand.
GTTGCGCAGAGATGGATCTGTTCAGCGTGGTGAAGCTAGCGAAGCCCACACAAGTAACCGTGGGGGTGCGCCCTTTGAGAGATGGTGAGACACCAATTTTGGAGGCTACTTCAGGGCGCACCATGGAGTATGCATAGGAGGAACGGGCGAATGCCTCCCCACCACTATTGGAGGCCACCCCAGTGCGCAGTGTTCCATCTCAGCAGGTGCCATCCCCAGAACTCTCGCGCATAGATTCTTCCGAGGGTATGGGGATCCTTAAGGCTGATAGTGATCAGGAAGAGGCGATCCAGGGAGTAAAGCGCAAGAAGGTGTCTGGTGATGATGGCGCGGGCACATTTAAGAGACGACGCCACATTATTACTGTGGATGTGTCGTCAGAGGAGGATGTGTTGCCATCCTCCAATGCGCAGGAGACAGCTGAAACTCCTTCTCCCAAGTAAGTAATGAAAACTATGTCTCGTTCCTTTTTTTTAATTTTTTTATATTTTTTTTTGTATCCTCAATATAATACCTTGACTTCTTGTCCTTTGCATGTAGTGATGAAGCTGCAGGGGGTGATGCAGCGCATACTGGGAAGTCGCCACTTGAGGCGAGTCTCCCTCAGATGGAGGAGCCTTCAAAGGCATGTGAGGATATGTCTGCGGAGCAGCTAATAGAGGAGCTGAGCGTGGCTGCTGCGCACGAGGCCACGTTGGTTGCTCAACTCAAGGTTCAGTATGCTGGCGAAGGGAGCAACAGTGCGCAGAATGATGAAGAGATTGCGCTGCTGAAGGCGCAATTGGCGAGTGCTCAAGCAGCAGTGGAATCAACAAATGCGTACTCCAATAAGCTCGCTGATGAGAGGATATCATTATTGGCCCAAGTGAGCCATGAGCGTTCTTCTTTTGACCAGTACAAGTCCACATGCCTATGGGGGTTGAAGTACATGGAGCAAAACAAGAGCAAACACTTCTCTCAATTGGATGAGTTCCGCAAGGCTGTAGAGGATGCGTTGGAGAAGCAGGAGGGTAAGCTGCGCAAGCTAAGTATAGAGTATGATGAGGAGTTGTACCCACACTTGGTATCCTCCATTGCTGATCGCAGGTAGCATTTGATTATTTTGAATCCCCTATTATTTTTCAAACTTCCCGTATTTAATTCCTTTGAAATTATTGTCTAATGGGGATGGTGTTGTATTCGCAGGTGGCTAATCAGCCATGGTCTTCGCCTGGCTGCCATGAGCACTTTAGAGTCCCAAGAAGTTGTTGAAGCTTTTGGGAATGTTGTTCAATGCTCCTTAGCTCGTGGCAAGGCGAAAGCTGTGGAGGAGCTGCACGAGGGCCAAATGTTGACAGTGCCCATCGCGGAAGTGCCAGGTTACAATGGTGATGCCTACGCTGAGCTTGTCGCTGCGATGGAGAAGATGAAGCTATTAGAGTTTCCTTACATTGCTCAACTGGAGTGCGACCATGATTACCCCATAAGTGTCATTATGGAGGGGTTAACCTTGGCGAGGCACGCAGCAGAGGACGCAGAGGCTCAGCCTGACTACTTTTTGAAGCCTGATGAATCGCAGCTACAGGTACCTATCTTTGCGCGTCCACGCGACATCCGGAACCCTTTTGCTCTTGAGAAAGAAATCTCTTTGAATGCATCCTTAGAAGCCCATGCCACAAGACTCGCAAGGAAGAAAGGTGTGAAGGGGAAAGCGATACTCTGTGGTGTTGGTGCAGCGCATATTCCCAGATCCGATGGGATTCCTGTCAGCGTGGCGACAGTGTCACCTGAGGATAGTAGTCTGCTGAAGAGGCTTGAGGAAGCTGGGGATGCAGCGTACAAAGTTGGTGGCTCAGAGCATAAACGCTCTCGTAGTATGTAAGCTGTTTTTGTAATAGATTCATATTTTTGTTGCACATGTGTATGTTGAATCTATCTTTTGTATAAACTCGTAGTCTATAATAAAATTGAAGTTGATTTGTACTCATATTTGTATTATAATGTTTGTACTTAGTTTCTTGTATTTGCATAAAAGACATCCAAGAATCAAACTATTATCCAAACGTACTTAAAAGAGATTACAGAATCTATAATCACTTATAATTGTGTTATGAAGTCCATAACTTAATGTTTATGCGAATAAGAAATTCACAAGTGTATGGGTTAATATGCAGCGTACTGCAAATACCATATCAAGGAATCAAGAGTCTTGACTCCTAATTTGTTAAATGCGCACGGTGTGCGTTGTTACGTATCCGTCGTGGGATGCGCATTGAACTTACTCAAACGTCTTGAGAGTAAGGTGTTTAACAAGGATGCGTGATCCAATGTTGATGGGTTTACAACCCTCTTACTCAACGAGTTATTTAGTAGGTTTACTCATCCTTTTTGTTGGGAATTATATTTATTGATTTTATGATACGAAACAAGAAGAATGAAACATGAAGGGCTTGAAGTGACAAGAAGGAATTCTACAAAAGATGGGAAGGACTTGCTTGCAAAAGAAGTTTTATTTATTAGTCATTCGTAGTAATTTGTAAACCCTAAAGCTCTATTATATAAAGAGATTAAGGGTGTAGGATTTATTAATACAAGTCTTCCATAATGTAGTCGACTAAAGGTGTGTGTGTGTAAACCTAGACGTAGGGAAAACGTCTAGGGTTAGGGTTTAGTGTTTTAGTTTAGATAACGTGTTCTACTTGATCAAGGTAGAACATGTTAAGTAGTTTGTAATCGTTAGAGAAGTGAATGATAATGAAAAACCTTGTTCATAATAATGATTGATTCTATGTTTGAATATTCCGCCTTCATTATTATGTGTTCCTAGATATAATATTAGACAATATTATATCTAGAAACACATAATAATGAAGGCGGAATATTCAAACATAGAATCAATCATTATTATGAACAAGGTTTTTCATTATCATTCACTTCTCTAACGATTACAAACTACTTAACATGTTCTACCTTGATCAAGTAGAACACGTTATCTAAACTAAAACACTAAACCCTAACCCTAGACGTTTTCCCTACGTCTAGGTTTACACACACACACACCTTTAGTCGACTACATTATGGAAGACTTGTATTAATAAATCCTACACCCTTAATCTCTTTATATAATAGAGCTTTAGGGTTTACAAATTACTACGAAGGACTAATAAATAAAACTTCTTTTGCAAGCAAGTCCTTCCCATCTTTTGTATAATTCCTTCTTGTCACTTCAAGCCCTTCATGTTTCATTCTTCTTGTTTTGTATCATCAAATCAATAAATATAATTACCAACAATCTTCTCCTATTTGATGATGACAAAACAAACACCTTCTTGTACGAACTTCCCTAGACGAAGTAGCGAAATTGAGATAATTAAATCTCGCCATGAATGAAACAATCTTGTCTTCCCCTTAATTCATGCCATGCCACTCAAACATCTCTTCCCCTTTTTGTTATCAACAAATAGGGAACGTATGCAAATAATGATCTTGACCACCACTAACCAATACCAAGCTCCTAATCAAAGCCTTCCAATGTTTCGAATTGCCCTCCATGAAGAACACCAAAATGCTTACTAAAGATGAATTCAAAACAGTAGAAACTCCAACTAGCAGTAGTGATAATGATCAACAATAGTAAGAATCAAACACTTCCCCTCGAGTGGTGCATGAACATCAAAATTGTTTAGTTTGTTAGACTTCATGGATCGTTTTGAGCACTAGGGTTAACAATAACAATGATTAATAACATGATATACAGCGGAATAAACAAACATCATTATTATTGAAACAAGGTTTCGTCATCATCTTCACTACAACTAATATTACAAATCCTAGGCGTCCATTGTAGGAACTTGACGCCTAGACACACACACACACCCCTTTACTAGTCGACTACATCTTTTCTGTGCACACTAATAATCAATCCCTGTATCTCTTTATATACTAGAGATACTAGGGTTACAAAGAATATTTCTAAATAATAAAAAGATCCATAGTAATCTTTTTCTTGCATATGAAGTTTTATCCTTTGTCTTCTTTAGTCCTTCATCTTTCATGTATTTTGTCATATCAACTCAAATATAAATCCCAACAATCTTCCCCTAGTTGATATCGACAAAACCAATAAGCATGAACTTCCCCTGAAGTTAATATGTCATGAAACATGCGACTTCCCCTTACACCATACTATATCACCAAGATTCTACAAGTTGCAATCTTCTATGTAAATATTCTTCCCCTTTTTGTCATCATCAATTAGGGGACAAAAATAAGCAACCTCGATCTTCACAACCACGAATCAATATTACACGTCCAATCCATCTTTCCAATAACGTAACTCCTTCAAGTGATATTTAACTAGGTCTTCGTCCATCCTCCTATTGACCTATGAAAACTAGATTTGACAAGTCTTCGTCACCACCGTATAAAACAAACAAGTTATCTTCAAAGTGTAACACCCCACTTTGAGATATGATAAGAACACAAACTTGTGAAACTCAACTACAACATCAAATAAGTGATAATCAACCTTCTTCGTAATCAATTAATCAATAAGAACAAATACGAGCCTTTTTAACCTTTAATAACAAAAACCAAAAACTTCATGTGTGTGTGAACCAATAATCCATGTGTGTGTACAACATCTCCAAATAACTAGCAGTAGTAAGTTTCGACCTTGAGCATCACAGCAGTAGTAACTGCCTTCTTTATCTTGAAACCCCATGTAATCAAATCAGTACGAGAATAAAATCCATTGACTGACCAATTAAACCAAAATATAACAAGTCATCGTCCCATGATCTCGTACCAAGTGAATTATATAAAGCCACTGACCCACGTACTTTTTAATAATCACCCAACTAAAATCGAATCTTAGCCCTATACTTGATCAATAAAATATTCCCATGGTTTAAATTAGAATGAAACAATATCAGTGACCACTGTCCCATTATGATGCTTCAACCAATGACAACAATCTCGAAAATCCCTTAAATATTAAATCATGGTACTTTGATATCACAAGAACTTTGCCTGGTCTTCAAACAAACAATTATAGAATCATTCATGCAATACAAAAACTCTTAGCTGCGATCAAGGAATTAAATTCCTGGGCTTCAACCGACCAAATATCGCCACTGCGTGGGACAAAAACTTCAAAACCTCCAAGACTCATAATAAAGATAAGTCAATACGAATAAAGCACCGACCTATGTTATTTAATTAGTACGAGGTTGCTGAAATCAACCAATTTAACAACCCAAAGATTCAATTCATTATCCACATGCGACAAACCCATGATACAACCAATAAAAGCAAACAAAGAACAACACTTTACACCGACCTAAATTTAATTCTCAAATCAACCCATTAATGCAAGTACGAGGATAATAATTGAGAAACAAATTAGTTGTACCTTTGTCGCTAAAAACCTTACAGTAGCAGCAGGGTTAAATATGAAACTCGAAACCCTTAATTCAAATCTGCTGCACTTCAACAAAAAAACCTTGTAATCCCTAAGTAACGAGCTAACCTGTCTCTGATGCTAATTGTGGAGTTTGTTAGACTCCATGGATCGTTTTGAGCACTAGGGTTAACAATAACAATGATTATATATGTAGCGGAATAAGAACAAATCAAAGTTATTGACACAAGGTTTTTTTCACAATCACCTCCAATTATTATTTGATCAAAATAATAACTTGTTACCTAACTGTAACGAGGATCTAAGACACCTCAGACCTTGAAGGATTCGAACTAACTCTAACTTGTTTAGGCGTTTATAAGTAACGTCTAAACACACACACACACACACCTTTAATGACTACATAATGGAAGACTTGATTAATAAAACCTTAACCCTTGATCTCTTTATATAATAGAGAATTAGGGTTTACAGAATTCTAGAAAGGACTAAAATATAAATCCCAACACTTTTACCATCGTGTGTTTTAATAAATGCATGCACACCATGTCGGCAAAAAGATAAATCAACAATATTGAGACATTAATAAGATGTAAACAATAAAGTTAAATGTGTCGCGGAGTTAGCTAGAAACCGCGATATTTGATTAATTCTTGCAAGTTTTTTGGAAAAAGAAAAAATAAAACATTTGCCTAAACAAAACAAAATGTAAATACACGGACCTTTATTGAGCACTTACTAAAGTGCGGAGGTGTCTGTGCACGGGCCGTAGCCTTTCCTAAAGATAGCATCTCTTGAGATTGCAAATATTCCATGTGCGTTGTAGCTCACGGCCATCCACATCACGCAGCTTGTACGCACCTTTGCCTAATGCTTCTGTGATCTCATAGGGTCCTTCCCACTTTGGTCCAAGCTTTCCTGTATCTTCTGCGTGGCTTGCATCATTAGCACGATATACAAAGTCGCCTGGTCTGAATGAAGTGCTTCTGATTTTAGCATCATAGTATCCCTTCATCTTTGACTTAGCTCTTGCCTCACATATAGCTGCACGCTCGCGCCTTTCTTCCAATAGATCCAAGTCTATACGTTGCTCGTCGTCATTGGTTGTGATATTAACTTCCGCCGTACGAATAGTTGGCATCCCAATTTCAGCTAGTATGACAGCTTCTGTCCCATAGACAAGAGAGAATGGTGTGTCTCCAGTGCTAACTTTGATTGTCGTACGGTGCGCCCATAAAACGTGCGACAATTCATCCACCCATCTTCCTTTGTGTTTGTCAAGACGCGCTTTAATTCCTTCGCCCAGACTACGATTCGCGCGCTCGACCAAACCATTGGTTTGTGGGTGCTTAACTGACGCGAAGTGTTGTGTAATATTTAGTTGCGCGCACCAGTCTTTGAACGAGTTATCATAGAATTGTTTTTCGTTGTCCGAAATAATTTCTCCAGGTAGTCCAAAGCGGCATATAATGTTTTCCCAAACAAATCGTTTTACCTGGTTGCCTGTGATAGTTGCCACTGCTTTTTCCTCAATCCACTTAGTGCAGTAATCTATAGCCACAATAAGAAATTTCAGTCCCCCTGCTGCAACAGGGAAGGGGCCTGCAATATCGATACCCCACTTATAGAATGGCCATGGTGAAGTGATGGGCGTTAGCTCTTGTTGTGGTTGGTGCGGGATGGGTCTATGGACCTGGCAGTCGCTACATTTCTTTATCATGTCCCGCGTATCGCGATGCATAGTAGGCCAATAGTATCCTGACAGCAAGGCTCGTGCTACAATGGACCGTGGTCCTGAATGCATACTGCATGAACCGGCGTGGATCTCTCGGAGTACGTAATCTGCCTGAAAAGGTCCGACGCACCGAAGCTATGGTTGTAGAAATGAGAGTCGATAGAGGACACCATCTCGAAGTTTGAACCTCTGCGCTGTGCGCCGTATCCGTCGAGCGTCCTTCTGCTCATGGGGTAATATACCCTTGCTTATAAATTCGATGATAGGTGTCATCCACGTTGGATCCTGCTCTTCTATCACCGTGGATATCTCCATCTCCGAGATGGATTTGTTTTTCAGGGTCTCCACCAATACTTGTTTTGACAGGTGCGCAGAGCTTGTAGATACGATCTTGCTTAGTGCATCCGCTTTCCTGTTTTCTCCTCTAGGAACTTGTTTAATGGTGAACCTGTCAAAACCCTGGATTAGGGACTTGGTCTTGTCGAGGTATTGGGCCATGTTATCCTCTTTAGCCACATATTCGCCCAACACATGATTGGCTACTAATCGGGAATTGACATTTGCTTCTAGGTTGCGTACACCCATTCGAGTTGCAATGCTTAATCCAGCAATTAGGGCTTCATATTCTGCCTCGTTGTTCGTGGCTGTGAATTCAAAATGCAGTGCATAAGTGAATTCCATTCCTTCTGGGCTGGTGAGGATAAGGCCTGCGCCTGACCCGTCCGCGCACGAAGATCCGTCCGTGAATAGGACCCATGGTACCTGTAGTTCTACCTCGCTTCTTGAAGGTGGAGCATCAATATCTGGTTTCTCAATGATGAAGTCTGCTAGTATCTGCCCCTTAATCGCAGTGTGTGGCCTATAAGAGATGTTATGCTCGCTTAGTAACACACTCTATTTTTGTAATCACCCCGATGCTTCGGGTTTAGAGATAACTTGCTTGATAGGTTGGTCCGTGATCACTGCTATTTGGTGTGCTTGAAAGTATCTGCGCAGTCTTTTAGCTGTGAATACTAAAGCCAGGATCAGCTTTTCCATTGCGGTATAGTTAATCTCTGTCTTCTTGAGTGCTTTGCTTACAAAGTATACTGGTTTTTGTACGGAGTTCCTATCTTTCAATAGCACCGCGCTGACTGCTCCATAAGTTGCAAACAGGTACATAATCAACTCTTCCCCTGGTCGGGGTGCAACTAGTGTGGGAAGCGTTGCTATGTGTTGCTTAAGCTATTGAAAAGCTTCTTCCACTTCCGCAGTCTAATGGAAGTCTCCCTTTTTTGTACACTTTGTGAGTGTTTTAAAGAGAGGAAGTAACTTATCCGCTGATTTGGACAGGAATCTATTCAACCCGGCTAGTTTTCCATTCAGGGACTGGACTTCTTTCAATGTGCATGGTGAAGGGAGTTAGATGACAGCCTTTGTTTTTTTTGGGCATGGCTTAATGCCATCAGGCTCTATCAAGTATCCGAGGAACATGCCTTCTATAGCGCCAAAAGTGCATTTCTTAGGATTTAACTTCATGTTGATCCTTCCCAGTGTTTTGAATGTTTCTTCAATGTCGCGTACCAACTCTTCTTCGGTATGGATCTTTATGACTAGGTCGTCAACATAGACCTCCAGGTTGTAGCCCACTTACTTTTCAATTGCATTATCTACTAATCGCTGGTAAGTGGCGCCTGCATTTTTTAAGCAAAAGGGCATTTTTGTGTAACAATAGGCACCCTGGCTTGTGTGGAAGGCAGTTTTTTCCTCGTCTTCTTTAGCCATTTGGATTTGGTGGTACACTTTGTATGCATCCAAGAAACATTTAAAGGGGTATCCGCACAAGGATTCTATCTTCCAGTCTATCTCTGGTAGCGGATAGCAATCTTGTGGACATGCTTTGTTGAGATCAGTGAAATCCACGCACATCCTCTAACTACCATCATTCTTTTTCACCATTACTGGATTGGAGAGCCAATCATGGTAATAAACCTCTTGCATGATACTTGCGTCCACAAGCTTGTGTACTTCCTCTAGAATGGCTTTTGCGCGCTTTGGAGCCTGGCCGCGCTTTTTCTGCCGTGCTGGAGAGTATCCTTGTCGGATCTTCAGCTTGTGTTCTGTAATCGATCGTGGCACGCTAGTCATGTGCTTTGGTTCTCATGCGAAGATATTTAGATTCCTTTGCAAGAGTGCGCACACGGCCGCTCTACCTTTGTCAGACAGCGATCACCCAATCGATACCTCTTGATCCGGGTAATCAGGGTGAATTGTGACCTTCAGGTTTGATACTTTAACTGCGTGCTGTTCTGGAGTGCGTGTCGTCTCACATGTAACCGTGTTGCACTCTCTCGGTGACATAGTGGTATTGTAGATGGTGACAATGCCTCCTTCTACTGGGAATTTGAGCATCCCATGTGCTGTGGACGGTACTGCGCGCATGGCTGATATTCCTGGTCTTCCAATAATGCCATTGTATGGTGAAGGAGATCTGATTACCATAAAATTCATCCAGGCCGACGTGGAGTGTTGCTTATCACCAACGACCACAAGTAATCGTATTTTCCCCATGGGCCATATCTTTTCTCCTGTGAAGCCAGTCAGCGACGTCGTGGCCAAAATTAACTGATTTCATATCTCAGGTCGCAACCTTTTGAAACAATGTTCATACATGATGTCTACGGATGCCCCTCCATCACCATACATGCGGTGGATATCGTGACCCCCCGTATTTATCTCGATGGTGAGCGGTTCCACTACTGCGTTGTCTGTAGCCAGAGTGGGGAAAGAGATTTCGTTCCCATAAGAAAACTTTTGGCTGACCTTTTGCCTAGTCTTTCGCTGCCATGATTGTATCATGTAGATGGTGTCAGCCTTGTCCTTAGGTGTCTCTTTCTTGCTCCCATTCTTCTGTTTGTCTTTTCCCTCCTTGATGTTCTTGACGAGGTGATCTAATTTGCCTTCTTTCACTAATTTATCAATTAGTTGGTGCAATTGGACAAACTCGTTGGTGGTGTGGCCCTTTTGTCCATGATATTCACAGTACCCGTTCCCTACGCGCTGATCCTCTGGGGTGCGCATTGGTGGGGGTTTCGGGAAGTTCGCACCTTCTGTCACAAATATCTCCCTTGGAGTCTTCATTAGTGGGGTGTATTTGTCATTATCTCGTACGCTTCGCTGACTACGATAGCTTTTGTTGCGGTTGCTACTCTGGTCATTGGATTGTCTCCTAGGCTGTTCTTGTGACCTATAATTTGAGTAACCTTTCTTACTATCCGCAGCAGCTTAGGAGGGGGCAAGGGAGTTTGAGCTCAAATGAAGCTAAGAACAAGATAGACAGTTGGATGAGCTCTCTAAAGAACCAAGAGTTACCCTGTGGGGCCCACTGGTGAGGTCAGTGGGGCCCACAAAATTTGGGTGTGAGAGACTGCTAAGGAGTGTGCAGGGGAGCAGCCATGGCCTGCAGTCCACTTTGAGCCATTCCACAAGCTAGCAGAAAATTCATAAAAATAATCTAATGGTGGGGTTAAAAAGACTAGCTGAGATACTATCACTTGTAGAAAGCTCAAGGTCTAACTCTAAACACAAAATTCCCTAAAAATCCTACAAGATTTGAAAAAACTAAGAACATGCAAATTTGACTTTTTTAGGAAAAACTCTTAAGTTGACTTTTGTGTGATTGAAACCTAACCTAATGATTGAAATAGATGTAATAAGTTAGAATAAGGCTAGGATAAGCTAAATTATCCACTTATAAGCTAAGCTACATGATTATGGAACCTAAAACATCAACAGTGAATGAAATATGATATTGGACATGAGATTTTGACTTTTTTCTATATAAACACTGGATTTCAAGATTTGACTACTCTATTTAGACCTAAAGTGAGTTACTTCAAACACAAACAACAACAAATGCACACTGGTACATAAGGATGTACCCTAAACCAAACACACCTTTAAAGCTTAGGATTACACTACAACTGCTAAAATTAACTAACAACTATCACTAATTATACTTGAAACTAACTAAGTACTCTAAATGGAAGCTATGTGATCCATAAAATGCAATAGATAACAACAAGAACAAATTATGTCATAAAAATTGAAATTGCTTACAAAGTATCCTGTGAGCATTCAAAACCAAGGATCATGAACCCAACTGTTCTAATATCTCCCATGAGATTCTAATACCCTGCTTCATCCATTTCTGACCAAGGTATTTGCTTCATCATTCTTCCCTTGTTATTTTTATTTATTAACTATTTTTTAGTGATATTTTTGAATTATTAAATAGAACTAATTAGAATACAAAAAAAAAAAAAAAAAAAAAAAAACTTCTAATAACTCATAAATAATCTTTAAGAAACTTAATGGAACAGTATTGAACAAATTATAACAAGTTTTAAGTAAATGTGTCAAATTTACTTAAAAATACAAAAATTGAATTTTTAAAAGATAACCTTGAAATTAAAGCTTGAACAATATCCAAATTACATAAATAAAACTGATAATAACTAATTTAGACTAAGTATTACAATTGAAAACTAAAGCTACACTAAAACAATATTAAACCTAATCTAATTAACTACTAAAAATCTAACTGCCTATCTCTGCTCTTTCCTTTGTCTTTTATACTGATACTTTAGGGTTATTGTGACCCATAATAGCTTTCCCACTTCTCTCTTGGGTGGTTGGATGAGCACAATTGATCTGAGCCCTTGGTTTAGATTTTGGCGGGAAAGTGGGGTCTTGCAATTTGGCAGGGTTAGGTTTGGAGTTTTGTGGAAGAAAGGTAGTGTAGGGTGTGGAGTGTGGGAGAGATAGTGATAGGGGTGATGATGAAGGGTATAGGGTGGCTTGGTAGGTCACGTGAGTGGTAATGGAGGTGGTGGTATTTGGAGTTCAGGAGGGAAGGGTGGTTTTGGGTTGTGGGTTTGACCATTTAGTTTGACCTGGTATTTAGTACCAGGGGTGTGTGGATTTGGGTTTTGGATGGAGTGGGCTTGGAGATAGGTCAAGGGGAGTTATAAGGTGGTATTGGATTGGTATGTGTTTTGTTTTTGTGTTACAAATAAAAAGGGTCCATTTGATATGTAGTAACTAGGAAATCATAAGGACCATTGATGTAAAATCTGCCAAGTTAAGGGTTAATTCTGCCAATCTTCCAAACTTATGCCAAGGGTTGAAATTTCCATATTTGAAATTCCCAAGGATCTTTGATGTAATTTTCCAATTTTAACTGCCCAGGGACTAAAACTGCCAAAACTCAAAGTTGAGGGACCAAAATTGTAATTTCCTCAAACTTTTTACACAAGGACCATTTTTTAAAACTTTTGACATTTAAAGGACCTGGGTTGACTTTTCTTTCAAAACAAATGCTCAGGGACTGATTTTGTCAAGTTTTGAAAGTTAAGAGACTGAAACTGCCAATTATGCAAACTTTGTTCGTTTTTCATCTGTTTTCAATCATTTTGCATCTAAAACATATAAAACACAATCCTAGGATATTTTTTGTATTTTGATTCATTTATGAGTGTTTTTAAATGTTTTGCAGCTCAGATTTGACCAAAAATGATGAGCGTTTGAGCACTTATCACACACCCTTATAACTCAAGGGAGTATGGGGTTGAGTTATAGGTCTGCGTTATAGGGTTATAACATGCCTAATAACTCAGGGTACCGTAATACCGTGTGCTCTTATAGTTTCACTAGAGTTTTTAACACTTATCATTTCTCCTTTGGTAAATGGTTTTCTCACATTTTAACCGATTAGTCAATGGGTTTGAACTTATCGTCGTACAAACTTAACCCAAGTAGAGTTCTTTATTTTCAAGATGTTAGGAGTGACTAATACTTACATTGGTCATTACAAAAAATTATATCTAGTGAGATTTAAACCTTAAACACATTATGAAAAAGTTTAAAGCTTTATTTCTTTATAATTTTAAGTCAATCTGCAAAGCTCTTTCACCTCTCGATACACATTTAATTCTAATTTAATTTACAGGACAAATTAAAAGCTTTCGATAATGACTTGTAGTATTTGATTAAATGAAAAATGACTTTTTTGATTTCTAAATAAAATTAAATAATCTATACTATATATAAAAGAGAGAAATCACCCTTAAAAATCTTAATACAAGGCTTAAAACAAAAGGTACAATCAATTTATGCACGTCATATATAATTAGGAAGACCTTTTATTTACATTTAATCAGAACTCTGATTTTTAAGCAATACAAGGCTTAAAGCAAAATGTCCAATCAATTTATACACATCACATATGATTAACTACCTCAATTGATGTCTTTTTTAAAAGAGTGGAGATTTGTACACCACTTTTTTCCATCCACCACTAAATCATGCATAGCAGTGTTGTACTGTGTGCATCACTGGTGTAATTTAGTCGTGGATGAAAAAAAATGATGTACAAATCACCTCCCTTTTTAAAATACCCTCTTAGTAAGAAATATAATTAACAAAACCTATTGTACAAAGCAATCTAGCTAAAAACCATATATACTTTTGACGTTTGGACTAAAATAATACAGTACTCCTAAGGTTAAACAAAAATTGTCAAAGCTTTTACACGCTTCATCGAGATAAAATAATACATTATTGTAATAATAGTACACTACTGTAATAATACCATTTTCATATAGCCATTGTATCGTGATGCACGATTATCTTATCTTATTTATATGAGATAGTATGATATAAAATTATTTTTTAAAACTCTCGCCATGCGTAAAGTTATTATGATGAAAAATATATAATTAAATAACTTATTCAGGGTACCCGCCGGTGCAACACGTGGGTACTCTGCTAGTAATAAGTCATTAATAATGGGTATAAGTTTGATAGTAGTGGTGGGTCTCTCATCTATGAAAGATCCATACCTAGCTCTCTTTATATATATGTAGTATGAATTATATCTATCATTCATTACTATAGTGGTGACCCCTCATCTTAAATAAACACTTTTAATCACTTTTAAATAAAAATGTATAGATTGGACTATTTTTTTGTAGTGTTGGTCCAACACATGTGAAGTATCCTTACTCCTGTATACGAAGGGGGATCAAATAAAAAAGTGATCACTCCTTTAAAAGTCTAATGAGTCATCATAATAAAATGCGTGTCCTTCCTCTTTAATTGGGATCAATTCAAGATTTAAGGGTGTGTTTGTTATATGGGTTTTAGTGTGATGGAATGGAATAATAGTTAAATAATGTTATTTGTTACACTCATTTATAAAGAATGGAATGAATCGATTCCATAAACTCATTTCTTATGAAATTGGTGGGTTTTGTACTTGATTGCAGGTACTTTTTACTGTACAACCACTCACAACTAGGGGTGTCATAAAACATGACCCGACCCGAACCCGATCGAGTTCGGGTCAACTCGGGTCAAAAATCATATTTGGGTCAATCGGGTTAACCCGAATTGATCCGTGTTCTAAACAAGGTCAGGTTCGGGTATGTTTTTTAGCCTTGACCCGACCCGAACCCGAGTTGATCCGACGAAACTAACACTTTACAATGTAAAAATACTCGGGTTGACCCCAAACCCGAGTTGACTTGACCCAATTGACTCGACCCGAGTTTACTCGAACCCAAATTAACCCGACCCGATTTCTAAACAGGGTCAGGTTCAGGCATGTTTTTTGAAGGCTTGACCCGAGTTGACCTGACCCGAGTTGACCCGAACCCTACTAGGTCAACCCGAATGACAACCCTACTCACAACCACAAATCTACCAATATTATTTTCCAGTTATTCTTTCTCACTCTAATTTATCATTAAATAATAATTTTAATAATGTCATTTTAATACTAAATATATATTTTCTCCCTCCTCCTTATCTTTCATTCAATACCGAATCCAAATCTTATTCTAACCCCATGATCATACCAAACGGGCCCTAATAACTTCAATTTTTGATTGATTACATCAAATCAAGATTCAATTTTTTTATTTTCACTTCGGGTTCTAATATCTTTAATTCAAGGTAAGTTTCTTTAATTTTCTCATGTTCTTATTCCAAATTAAGATTTTAATAAACTAACCTCGTTGTCAATTCTTCATCTTTTATGGGTTTTTTGATTTTTTTTTTCTTTCAAAAAATTCAAACAAAAAAGGTATACTTGAAAATGTCTACAATGTTTTTTGATGAAATGTCTCAGTGAGTTTTTTCTTTTAACTTTTGACTTTGAAGGTTTATTGTTAAAAATAATACTTATTCTTTTATGAAAAATATAAGTTCTTAATATTTAATCATTAAAATCACGGATAAACATTTTTTTAATAAATATAATGAACAATGCCTTATTAATGAACAACAATTCATCGTTTGATGTATTTTTATTAAAAAATCATTTTAATGTTTTTATTAATCTTTTTGTTCAAAAAAAATATTAAAAAAACTTAATAAAGAATATGTACATTTGATGAATATTAAGTGATCGGTAAACAATTGACATTTATGAAAAACAAACTCATAGTTTTTTATGAACAAATTTAAAATTATTGTTGATAAGTTTAAAGTTTGCGATGAACTATTGTTTTGTCAATCTATAGGATAACAAACGTTGTGTTCATTATTTTTATATATTTTTTTTATTAAGATTGTTCTTCATTTTATACATTATTTATCAATAAAAAAATTGTTCGTTAATAAATAAAATTCTTGTTTATCATAAACTGACAGCTTATTAATATAGGGCCCAAGCCCACTAATTACACGTTAAAGTCACGCCCATCATAAACACTTAACAAATGCTCATTATCAACATAGCCACATTCCCAGGTTGCACATGGCCTGGGAAAGCCTCTCAGGCCGTGTAACACACACGTACGGGACAAGCTGTCTTCCAACTGTCATTAATAGTTAAAATATACTATCTGACATATGACAATGGGAGCCACACGACCAAAATATATTGGAGAAGGGTACGAACGTACGAGCCAAGGAGAGAATGCCACTTGTCATTCTAGCCCGCTCGTCAAATGATCAACACTTGGCTTATCTACAGTCGTTGCTCACAAATATGAAGTTTATCCTTAAACCTAAATGCCTATCTATAAATATAAGGCATCCCTCACCAAAGAGGGGAATTCTCTTACAGACGTTTGCACTATTTCACAAAGTAAACACATACATGCACACACATGGTTTGTTTGAGTGTTACCTAAACCTCTTGACTCTTAATCATCTCTTTGGGTCCTTAACACGGGAAACCGAACAACACAACCATCTCAACACAATCTTAATCACGTTTTACATACTATACGTAAACATTGTACCATCCATTGGACATGATACAAAATAGTCACAAACTTCCACCTATTTTGATTCATTTTCTCACTTGAGAAAACATTTTTTTTTTCCTTTTTAACAAGTTTTAACCCAACATGTCTGGTGAAAAACGCCACAATCTCTAGTTTCGGAAATAACCAACAACCACCTTGGACCAGTCCAGGTGGAAGATCTTACTCACAATGAGGAAGGTCAACAAGTACCAGAAAACGATGTTCACCACTGATGTGTCTCGAAAGCTTTAACTTTATAATAACAAGTTCTACCGATTCTCTTAATTCAAAACACACGGGTAAAAGTATAACCCTCGTTATATAGTAAAGAGTTTTGGTAAGACCAGGTCGTTCCACAGGGACTGAGATTATTCTTGTATATCGATTAACTAATCAAGATGCGTTTAGAAAGCGTTTGGACAATTATGCAAACTAGGATGTAATTCAAGTATTGGAGAAATATGATTACTTGGATAGTCTTTATAACTTAGTAGTGGTTAATGATGATGATCTCATAGATGAAGTAAGTTCAACCAATGATTAGTCATTTTCGTCAAAATAATATTTCATGAGTTAACAATGATGATTCAAGACTTATGTCTAGTAATCTTTGAACAAGCGTTAGAAAACTCAAGGACTAGTTGTAATGTTCAAACTATATTGTTTATTACTTAACAAAAGCAATTTCTCATTTCAATTGATCAACATACATAGACATATGTTGAAAAATATAAAATACCAATTGAATCTTTCGACCCTTTCCAATTAGCAAATATAATCAAAAGTGATAAACAATGGATACTAAGTTTGGAACACATCAAGGTTTTGATGAGGCGAAATTTGTTACGCTTTTAAGGGGTTATTTAAACCTTAAATCGTTCTTTTGTCATTTTAGGTACTTTTGAGAAGAATTCTGGAAAACATAGCATTTTGGACGTTTTCAGAGCATAAAAGTGAAGAAAACGACAAAGTCAAGAATCCAAGCTGGAAACAGTACCTGACGGCGTCAAGAGTCACAACGTGACGCCGTCACTTGTTGATCAAGAGGTGGAAATTACTTTTACACTTGACGCGCTAGAAGACTTTTTGGGCATTAACACCTGACGGCGTCAGCCATTACCTAAAGAAGGCCGTCACATGTAACTCTTAAAGTGTGACGGCCCAGAACCCATATAACGAGACGACGTCAAGAAGTTGGATTGGACGACAAGAAACCCTAGCCGCGGCGAGATGACGGCGTCAACCATCAAAAGGTGATTTCGTCACCCATGTAAATCTATATATAGTTTTGGATTTTTCATTCATTAGTGTGCAACTTTGGAGAGGAACTTTGACACACAAACCCTAGGTCGATTTTCAGAAGTTTTTAAGGGTTTCATACCCTTGTCTCTTCCATGTTTAATTTAGATAAGTAATCTATCAATCATTCAATATGTCTATGTGTTGTTTGATTTTATCTTACGCTTGTCTTTATTTTAACATGCTAGGCTAGGTTTATTTGTGTTTGCTTAGATATAGTGAAACCTAGTTATTGATTATTGATTGATGGGTGGTTATTAATTGTTGTTGGGTGATTGTTAATCGATGTTAGGCTTAAGAAAACTGGCTAATCTCCTATTCGGTAACTTACTTGAACGTCTGAAGAAACATGAATCGGATGTGTACTATGATTTTAATGGTTGTATTTAATGCATAAGTGACTATTAAAGAGGCCATGGTAAGGATACTTAACGTGTCGCCATAGGAAGAGATAGAAGCTTATAGAGTTGGGGAAAATCGTACACGGCTCCACAATTGGTATTAAGGACTGCAACCCGTCACCCACGCAATTGTAGCAAGCTTATCAATTAATAAAAGATAACTAGGGAGTATTGAAATCTAAGTAAACATGTTTTCTCCATATATAGTTTCACATTTTATTTTATTGTCATTTTATTTTTATTGCGTTAGTAGTTATTTGGGTTAGTTGACTAGCAACTAATTTCGCCCACTCTTCCAAAACCTGAGATTTTACTTGCTTTTATATAAAAATATAAAAATACAAAAAGAATCATCCCTCACCTCTAGGCCTAGTTAGATTAATTTCAATCCTAACCAACACTATTCCCTGTGGAGAATGATCAATCCCCCGGTACTTGCCACTTCACTATACTACATCGGTCAGGTACAGTGCCTGGTGGAGATTGTAAGCTTCTCAAGATCCCTTGAGAAGTAAAACTTTCGTGTAGACCACAATCCGCACATCAGGTTTAAACATAAACAAGAAATCAACAAGAGATCATAACCACAACCAATCACGCTATTATATTAACATATCCAAGCAACCATAATAATTTTAGCCTAACATGGCTTTAGTAATCATGCTTACAGTGGTTGATACGTTTGAAATGAGCAACATACTTCCTGAATTTGTACAATGAAGAAGCTACCGTCACTAGAGATCACTATAATAATATCAAGAGAGTACTTCAACGTTTTTATAACTTTGACTTCACTTTGGCACTCCAAATGTTGTAATTTGAGAGGGCAATGTTATCAGAGCTTTATTGATAATTGGGATGAGAGGTATGTGTAAATGGGATGAATTGAGGCTCTATTTATAGGCTAGGAGTGACTGCTCAGGCACTGAAGTACGCGCACTTGGACTAAGGTCGGCGGGCTTCACTTGCGATACCAGTAGGCATAGACATTAACACCGGCAGGCTTCAATAGTTTTCTTGACGCCAAAGGGTCATTAATTTAACTGAAGACCGATGCACATTTATTATAAGATCGCTGTACTTTATTTGCCTAACTTAGATTTGTATAAGACTTCATACGCCCCCGTAACCGGCGTACATTTGCTATGAGAGCGGCGCTCTTATTGACTTAGATAGACAACATATTACTTAGCATAAACTTGGCTTAGATACGTACACTTTATCTTGATTCTTGAAGTTCTTTGTCGATCGGACCTGAAATGTATTTTCATGCAATTAAGTAACGAAAGTCCACATAAATCATTAAGAAACTAACAAATTACGCTATATAAAATATGTATAATTCTAGCATAATCAAGTCCCTTACACTTAGCTAATGCTTACCCCCAAGCAATGTAAGCGAACAAAATAGATTTAATAATTGATAGATTAAACTTTGAAGGAGATTTATTTGTTAGAGATGAAGACATGTATACAAATGGGATTAATACATAACTAGATCACCTCACATAGGATTTATTTTGATTCACACCATTTCACTCAATAAGGTGATTATGTGGGAACACTCAATTTGCACAGACGTAAATCAAGAAAAATACCATATGCTTGTACAAGATACGTAAACATAACCTTTGCGGCGTGAGCACCAGATAAATATATCAAAAGAAGGCAAAATAAAGGCTTATTTGTTTTTGGAGAATGAAGATAATTTTGGGTAGATAGTTTGAGAGATATAACAACAATTTAGCTTTACTAAACCAGACTATCGCTAGCCACAATCATAACCTTCACTTACACTAGGCACATACTTTTTTTTTTTTTTTAATTATTATTCACACTTCTCTTTTACTTTTTTGAACTTTTCTTTAGACATATTAGCGACTAGCGAATAGAAAGGATCTAGCAAAATACTTCTATGATTTTCTTCTTTTCTGGGATGATATTTTGTGATTTTGTATCCAAGGGTAAATGGATAAGGATGTGGTTTGATTTGGGGTGTATATTTTGCATTTTCATCATATATATCTGTCTATAAATTAATCTCACTGTGGTTTAGCAAACGATATACATGCACAAGTTCTAGAGTTAAAATGAATTACCGGCACACTCATAAATCATGAAGCAGGAAGTGCAAAAATGTTATACATTTCATATAAAGGCTAAGAATATTCTCACTATTTAATGGGTTTTTGCATATGCTAGATATGTATTCCGAAATTTCTAATATTAAAACCTAAAATTTTGAAAATTTATAGAACAAGCAATAGTGTAGAGTATGCTCGATTTATCCTATTTGTCCCCCCTCCACACTTTTTTTTTTTTTTTTTTTTTTGAACGGTTACTTTCTTTAAGGGAAATCCATGTCCAATTTGAAACCCGATGGGGGGAAAACCTTCAACTTAAGCCGCCCGAAGGCACGACACTTAAATTGATGTAAACTCTGCCTTCTCCAGATTCGAACCCTGGTGGGTTGAAACCTTCATTGAAGGACTTTGAAATCGTACCGACAGGGCAGTGGTCCACAAGGGAGGACTTCCCGGTTTGGTCACCCAAACCGGTACTACTCTCCACTAGGCACGCTTAACTGAATAAGACTTGAACATTATATATATATATATATATATATATATATATATATATATATATATATATATATATATATATATATATATATATATATATATATATATATATATATATATCTGTGTGTGTGTGTGTGTTTGTGTGTGTGTGGAAACCGTAGAGGCGTGGGGGGGGGGGGGGGGGGGTGAATACGTTTTCGTTTAAAAACTTAAAAACTTTTGTATTAAACACCCGATCAAGTGTGATATAATATGAAAAGTGTCAACACTAGTCTTTTAAGAACTAGTAATAATATAAAGCATCATGTAAGGCATATCACAACAACACAAACTTAGACATATTATAAATAACATGCCATAACACAAAACATAACTAACAAAATATAAGCAACAAACTACTCAAGACTAAATGCAACGCAAGATATAAATGTATAACGATAAATGAGAAAGTAAACGTAGAGAGATAAGTAAAGAAAGTGCAAACCCGGACACGGCGATTTATAGTGGTTCGGTCATGAAGCTCCTCTTCGCCCTACTCCACTCCTCGAGTACCCAACTCGAGAGTTACTTCACTAATCAACAAGCTCCATTCTCGGCGGAGAAAACCATACAATGTCGCTTACATTATTTTCCTACACTAAGCTAAATGTCGAGTACTAATCTTAGCTAGTACCAATCTACCACGATCTACCCGATTCTCACAAATCACACAAGCTAGATCCACATGATCTACACACGATCTACTCACGATCTACCCTATCCTTACTAATCATACAATCAACACACCATACACGATCTACCCTTGATCCACTTGATCAACACACAAGCTCACTAGCTATAAGAGATCTGCAAGATCTCAACAAGATCACAATGATCCACACTCATAAGACTAAACAAAGATAATGACTACTTGATGTATATCAAGATACAACAAGCTTACAACAAGTAATGTAAGTGCACTATTCAATGACTCTAACAATTTGTATCTTCTTGATACTTTGTGTTCTTCTCTTGGACTAGAAGAGGAATGAATGTTATCACTTGAATGGATGATTGGATCACTCTAAAACAAACTAAGACTCTCTAAATAATCAAATAAAGTGATCTAAATAAGAAGGGATTAGACCAGAAAATAATGACTGGAAAAATCAGCTTGAAAGTGTAAAATGGTCCACTATTTATAGGCAAAGAGAAAAATGACCGTTATAGGGGGCGATACCACTAAATACCCGACGGTACCACTAAATTTAGTGGTACCATCCCAGACAAAGATGCTCCAAATTTTGTTTTTAGTGGTGAAAGTTTATTTGGGGAGTTTGGAGCTGATTTAGGTAAAAATATAGCTGTTCAGATTTTTGAAATGATTTTCCCAAATAAAACATTTCTTTATAATTCAAAACTAATTTGTAAAATGTATTTTTGAAAAAATGTTTTGTCACATTAAGAATGTGAAGTTTGGGAAAATATAATCCTTTGATCATATGTCAAGTAGTAGATTTGTTTGTCCATACCTTGAGTGATTTATGTCGGGATGGAAATCTACGACTTTGTTGAAGCATGCTTGAGACGTCGAGAGATGTTGATGTAAGTATGCATTGATGATTTGTGTAAACAAGTAACTTGCGTATTTTACGTTATGCATTATAAGTTACATGTTTGTCATCATTAAAACCGAAGAAATTGTTTAGTTTAAATATCGTAATATTTGCACTAACAATCTCCTCATTTTTAATGATGACAAATATGTAAACCGTGATACATAGTAAAATGTAAAAGTTACCCGTTTACACTCCCTTCTCCCCCTTTTGTCGAAGCAAAAAGGTAGTTGCCTCGAGCTCTCCCTTGAATTCATTCCCTACTCCCCCTTATTACACTACTATCCTTTCTCCCCAAAAAGACGAGCTTGCATCATCCCAGTGAAGTCTTCTATCACCACTATTAGAAAGACTCCGTGCTATGTATTCAAATACTCCTGAGCTCCCCCATAGCTTAATGCTCCCCTATGGTGATTGAATCCCTTTGTTTATTTACTTAAGTATCTATCGGATCCATGGATCAAATTCTTTTAAAGGCTTTTCCTAAATCAAGGTTAGCTTCGTGCAACATAATATATAACAAAATAGGAGCAAAATATTAGGGATAAAATACACATAGCAAGACATGCAATGGTTAAACTATGTGATTGACACAGCCTAAAAGTGTATCGAAAGGATAAAGACCAAAAAGAAAGCCCAAGAAAGTTGAGCGACACAAAAAGATGAATGCATATTGCAATTCAAAGACACTTGAGTGTCACAACCCAACCAAAAACCTAAGGTGTAATTGTTCAATCAATCACACTAAAATGAATGAGATTTGTTTGTTGACTAACACACAAAATGACTTCTTGCAAGTTGTCATTGAGAAGGCAAGCTCTAACAAACCTTTTGAACGACATAATCATCTACCTAAGATGATTGGTGTTGAGGATGGTTTGTTGATAATACATACTCTAGATGATTACTATTATGACAAGTCATGCCATAAAGCAGACTCGATAAAAGATAAAAAAAAATGAAAATGAGAATGATATGCACCTAGATGCGAATGAAAATGATTCCATAAGATGGGAAAGTGTTGGTTTTGACCTTTAAAGAAAGGTGGGGAAAGATGGTTTAGATTAATATATCATTTGCACTGACAATGAGATGCATGATATATTTCAAAAGATAAAAAGAAAATGTGCATATAATCCTAACAGGATTGTTGGTGGAGATCTCTAACAGGGTTGAGGTAACGAAGTTCTAGATTACTAGTTTGGATGATCCTAGTTGTGTGTTAGAGATAATTTGGTGCATAAAGGGTTTCGTGTAATTATGAGGATTGAAGGTTTTTAGACTAACTATCACCGCCAAGAGTGAAGTTTAGTTATAAGGGTTGAGTATGATGATGTTAATGTGAGGTTTGAAGATGAGATGCAAGATAAGCTTGCAATGGTGAGGCCTTATATAGGTAAGAGTTGTGGGATTTGAATAAAAGTTGGTGGTAGTGTCCTATGTTGTAGTGAGGGAATCTTAGGGTGTATGTGAGTTTGAAAATTTTTGCAGGTTTGAGGTTAGGGATGCAAGGATCTAAAGGAAACAATGAAAATTCGTCAAACAAGGGCACAATACCACTAAATGCCGCACGGTACCATTAAATTTAACGGTACCATGGCCTATTTAACGGTACCGTGACCTGGAAGTCATGAATTTTCTTGTGCAGCCTAGTTCTGGGCAGCTAAAGGGAAGTTTTCTAGGGAATAAGAACTACATTAGTGTGTTCTTGAGAGTGTTTATTGAAAGACTATATGAGTGTGTTTTCGCTCCCCCTTAATCTATGACCATCCGGACAAGATGTATAAAAATAAAATAAAGTGGAAAACAAACGTTGACGGAAGCGATGAGCTTAGTAACGTCATGACAAGCGGTGGATAGCATACAATAAACTTCACCTTTGAAGTCACGTAGCTCTTCTCAATCATTGTGAATATTCAAAGAACATTCATATAATGAGGCATGTGATCACGTGGAGATATCCTAAGGGTTAAGAAGATAAAATCTTCAAGGTTGTGAGGTTAGTGATAAAGTTCTAGTGGGGTTATCTATGTTGATGAAGAAGGGTTATCTCAACTTATCCTAGCGGTTAGTCGCTTGAGGTGTGAGGAAGATGAGTGGGATGTGGAAGCATTGGTAGTGTAGAGCGAAAGTTGAAAAGTATAGATAAGTTGAGAAGATAATGGATACGGAAGTAACCAAACATATGATGTGTTTAGTACCATGCGGAAGTGAAAGGGAAAAGGCTGAGGAATCAGAAGATAGATTAGTGAGACTTTTCGATACAAGGATAGAATTTATACCTAATAAATTCTTTTTACGAGAAGAACGATAGTACTAGACGAGAAGAGATGACTTTTATATTTCTGAGAAAATATATAGGTAGTCATTAGAGCGATGTGAAGGATGACTTAATATTTCTAGTGAAATATTTAAAAAGTCATGAGATGAGATGTAAGGGATGACTTTAATATTTCTAGTGAAATATTTAAGTGGTTATACAAGGGATGTGAAGAATAACTCAATATTTCCAATGATATATTTAAAAGAGTCATGAGACGAGATGCACGAGATGACTAAAATATTTCCAGTTAAATATTCAAGTAGTCATAAGACACGATTTAGAAGAAAGAGAGTATCAACATACTCTTGACGAGATAGAGGGATAAATCCAACGGGATTTGACACGAGATTATTGACAGTTCGAGATGACTTTAATTTTTCCAATGAAATATTTAGATAGTTATAAGACGAGATTCTGAGGAAGGAGAGTATCAACATACTCTTGGCAAGATAGGGTGATGGTTTGTTTTCTATCCTAAAGCTAATGGATAAATTCAATCCTCATTATCCATGAGGTGAGCTTGAAGACAGAACACGATGACAAACCTATGGGGATAGGAGGAACTAACGGAGATGAATATACTTGGTCTTAAGGAGTGTATATTCACACGAGGATGAAAGGAACTACTAATCACTTATGTAGTAACTCGTGAGTCCTTTGTCATCTGAGGGTTGATGTTAGCTTTTAGCTTTTGGATGAGCATTTTAACATATGTTGTTAAAAGGCTTGGATATGATGTTTCGGATATGACATTTAACAATTGCGATAGCAAGTTAAACTTAATTGAATATTTTGGATGAAATATTTAAGCTGTCAAACCTACTCTGAGTTCTACTAGGTTTGTATCTAACCTCCCCATGACAAAAGGGTGTATTACTTGGAAGAAGGCGAAGTGATGACTAGGGAATTAGGACAACTTCGTGACTACTTTAACTTATAGGTTTTGACACTAGTGTATGACTATATGACTTCTAAGGGTTCATAGTGACAGGCATACCTAATTCCTAATGTGTTAAAAGGACACAATGTGGGTGCAAAATTTACAAGCAAATCATGTAAAATACACATATGGAATAAATGCAAACATCATGCAAAACATGATAATCATTTAGCATTTAAGAGCATGTATCGTAGATATGTATATCAAGAGATATAATATCCAAACAGCAAATCAAAGACAAAACGTTTCTAATAAACATGCATTCAATAATTAATTAATTAATTACTGAGCATTAAGAGAACATGAAGGCATCTAATCATATCTCACAAGAACATGTTATCAATTCGAAACACATATGTGGGATGCAAGTAATCTAGGTTTGCTAAGGAGAGTCCTAAATCCTACTAGTTCATAATGCAATCCTAATGGGAGACAAAGTTCACTGATGTAAACTTTCTTTAGTCAAATGTAGGAATGAAACTTTTTCAAGTTGGAGAATGAGTATGTGACTATCACTAGTAGTGCTCAATTCAGGCTAAACACGACCATTTTTATGGGTTATACCATGAACCTAACTTCCCTCATGGAAGCAATTCAACCGTTAGGTCAAATTGAATTTCTAGTGCAATAGGTTCTCCAGTAGTCATTCTCATGTTAGAAAAAGTCAAATTCCTATATTTGGCTATCGAAGTGTAGCAAAGATGACATTAACATATTTTGCTACTACATGGCCTAGTATGACTCTACTATACATATTTCAAAAAAAAAAAATAAAAAAAGTGCATACAGATGACACATCTTACACAATATCCTAACAAAGGCAAGCAAAATGTTTCAATTTCGTGTTTGAGATTTAGAGATTATTTGGTTTAGATGATGCATTTTAAGATCTCTTGGACGACAACTTCTTTTGTTGAGTTGTTACATGTTACTTTAACATGATTTGATTTTCTTAGATCCAAGAGATGCTTTAATGTGATATAATGTAGAATTTACTACATCGAGAGTGTTCAAGAATGCTCCTTAGCATATCGTATTTTTCAACAAATATGCTTTTTTAAGAGGAAACCTATCACTCTTATAAATGCTTAGTAAAACAAGTATTTTAGTGTATGACCAATTTTACTTGTTTATGCAATGACACATGTTGTGTTGGGTTATTATTCAACTTCTAATATCCTATATTTGTTAACAATATGCAATGTATTCTCTTGTAACATAACCATTCATGTGACAAGAAAAATAAGATGCATAGGATATAAGTTATTCTTTGTCAATATTTTGATAAGAAAAATACATGTGATATTGTCAAAGATTGATGACTTACATAATAGTTAATAACATATTATGTGTGACACTTTTACTAGAAATGTGATTTTGAGTGTTGAGTCATTCATGAGCAAAGTTTACATATGGTGTTTGTTTGCTCGTGTTTGGTTTTTCGGAAATGACACATTTACTAATTGCATTGCAAAGTAAATTACTTGAATATTTTGGATGAAACATCCATGTTGTCAATCCTACTTAGTTGTGTATTTTATGCATCTTTTAAACATATTAGTTTAATGTTTAGAACACAACCATTGGACAAGGAGACTCAATATGGCATCTTCAACACAAGTGTGAGTTACGATCTGATGCATGTTATTTTTGTCTTGAGAGGACGTCATTATTTTCATAACAATCGAGTGTAATTGAGTATGTAGATTCAAGATAATATGTTTCATCATATTCTGATGTTATCTTGAAGCTAAACAAACAATGACTTCAATTTCATTTCCATACTCGAAAACTTGTCAATTAGATTCGATAATGATATCAGTCATAATTTGAATAATGAATTGATATGTACTCAGAATCTTTCTTTATCCTCACGATCACTCCTTTTAAAAAGAAAATAAAAATTTAGGAAATGTGTTCCATTTATTCTAATACTAGTAGTATGTGTAAGGTTAATGACATATTAAGTTACTAGTTCGATGTTGTCATTTATTTTTATTTTTGAAAAACTATTTATATTATTAAGAGTAATATTCTTAGTTTTTCAATACATCATTAGTATAAAATTAATTATCTTAACTATTTTTATACAGCATACGTAAAATACTAAATGTTTTAAACATTTTGTATGTGTGTTAGATCAATGCAAGTTTAATACATTTTCTTTTACTTAAATACTAATGTATTAATATGATCTTTTATCTTGTTTAGACAACCCATGGTCAAGCAAGACACGAAGATGTGATGTTTTAGAGATCATGTTACGGATTTAATGAAAGTGTTAATTATTTTGAGGTGATATACTTTTTATACTTAAACCTTTGGAAAAATAATTGTGTAAGAAAAATATATTTCGACGTACATATCAACCAAATTAGTTTCCATTTCTAAGAAGGTTACTAAAGCATCCTAAAACATGCAAGATGTCGAAAACACATATGCAAGAAAAGTGGTCTATGCCTATATGCAATGTAAAATCAATTACGCAACTTAGTGCAAGAAGTCTAGTCTAAGTCCTATTGACGCATAAGCCAACATACTAATAACTGACACATAGCAACAAGGCATGAAAGACACTTGTGCTTATAGATAAAATTAACTCAACTAAAGATAAGAGCAAGCATACAAAAATATTAACTAACAATGCTAAGACACAAAGAAAAGCAACTAGTCATTTAGCATAACACACAACGATACTTATCGTCATTTTGTGTATTAAGTATAACAATGTACACTTAGCTTAATTTTATTTGAAAATGAATTATTTTCAACCCCATTTCAAAATTTTATCAAGTTCAACACTTTGAAAATATATATACATCAACGTGTGATGTTTTCTTAGTAATTTGGCCAAAAATTTGCGCAATCGGCATGACCAGAAAAGACTCTCTATTACAAATCAAGGACTCACGTAAATTTTACTTTACAATCAATTCCTAAAAGTATTTTTAAATGAATGTAGACTTAATTACATTTAAAACGATATGTGGCACGACTCCTACGGACTTACGGTTGATTTTATACGAATTTTTGAAAATTACTCAGTTCTGAAAAATAGACGAAGGTACCGTTAAATTTAGTGGTGCCGTCCGTATTTAGTGGTGCCGTCCGTTATATTTAGTGGTGCCGTGCCTGTTTTTACAGATTTGAAAAAAACCAATTTTTTCATCCAAAACAAGTATTTGACGTAACAGAAAGATGTAAAACTTAATAAACTAAATACCTAACGTATAAAGGATATATTAAGTAACATTTCCATGTTTAGGATTAAGAAAAACATTTATGAAAATAATTTTACTATAAGACAAATAGTTTTTCCAAACGCTACTTTCAAAACCGCATGACTTTACAATTCTTTCTAAAGACATAACCGGACACATACAAATTATTATTTTTATTTGTTTAAGAAAACCTTCAAGCTAGTATGACAAAGTATACTTAACAATAAAACTTGTAAGTATTAAGCAAGTAAATACTTTTCATATTTTATACAACTTCATGGAAATTTTGATACACGGATCGTACTCAATGTTTTAAAATTTTGAGCGACGTAGCTCTAATACCAATTGTGGAAACTGTAGAGGGGGTGAATACGTTTCCGTTTAAAAATTTAAAAACTTTTGTATCAAACACCCGATCAAGTGTGATATAATATGAAAAGTGTCAACACTAGTCTTTTAAGAACTAGTAATAATATAAAGCATCAAGTAAGGCATATCACAACAACACAAACTTAGACATATTATAAATAACATGCCATAACACAAAACATAACTAACACAATATAAGCAACAAACTACTCAAGACTAAATGCAACGCAAGATATAAATGTAAAGCGATAAATGAGAAAGTAAACGTAGAGAGATAAGTAAAGAAAACGCAAACCCGGACATGACGATTTATAGTGGTTCGGTCACGAAGCTACTCTTCACCCTACTCCACTCCCCGAGTACCCAACTCGAAAGTTACTTCACTAATCAACAAGCTCCATTCTCGGCGGAGAAAACAATACAACGTCGCTTATATTATTTTTCGACACTAAGCTAAATGTCGAGTACTAATCTTAGCTAGTACCAATCTACCATGATCTACTCGATCCTCACAAATCACACAAGCTAGATCCACATGATCTACACACGATCTACCCGATCTACTCACAATCTACCCTATCCTTACTAATCACACAATCAACACACCATACAGGATCTACCCTTGATCCACTTGATCAGCACACAAGCTCACTAGCTACAAGAGATCTCCAAGATCTCAACAAGA
This sequence comes from Artemisia argyi, assembly GCA_030686995.1. Lineage (NCBI taxonomy): Eukaryota > Viridiplantae > Streptophyta > Magnoliopsida > Asterales > Asteraceae > Artemisia > Artemisia argyi. Next base: position 149,680,683 of record CM060681.1, read on the forward strand.
TCACAATGATCCACACTCACAAGACTAAACAAATATAATGACTACTTGATGTATATCAAGATACAACAAGCTTACAACAAGTAATACAAGTGCACTACTCAATGACTCTAACACTTTGTATCTTCTTGATACTTTATGTTCTTCTCTTGGACTAGAAGTGGAATGAAGGTGATCACTTGAATGGATGATTGGATCACTCTAAAACAAACTAAGACTCTCTAAATGATCAAAGAAAGTGATCAAAATAAGAAGGGATTAGACCAGAGAATCATGACTGGAAAAATCAGCTTGAAAGTGTAAAATGGTCCACTATTTACAGGCAAAGAGAAAAATGACCGTTACAGGGGGATGGTACCACTAAATACCTGACGGTACAACTAAATTTAGTGGTACCGTCCCAGACAGAGACGCTCCAAATTTTGTTTTTAGTGGTGAAACTTTATTGCTGGAGTTTGAAGCTGATTTAGGTAAAAAAAAAAAATATAGTTGTTGGGATTTTTGAAATGATTTTCCCAAATAAAATATTTCTTTATAATTCAAAAATAATTTGTAAAATGTATTTTTGAAAAAACGTTTTGTCACATTAAGAATGTGATATATATATATATATATATATATATATATATATATATATATATATATATATATATATATCCCAACCTATATAAAACACAAGTTTGATTGTTATTTTTAGAAGTAATAAATCACCTCAAAACTCTAAAAAAAAAGATACGTGGAAACCTCACTACTATTAGTAAGTTTTCCAAAATCTTTTAAATCAATTCGTTTCAGAAAAATTCAACAAAATCCCATGAAATATGGAAACCCATTGATTATTTTGATTTCAATTCAATTTTGATTCATTCACAAAATAAAACATGCAACAAATCACACACTACAAACACGGCCATAAACCACACACAAAATCATTGATTATTTTGATTTCAATTTAATTTTTCAAATATATGATTTCAATTCCGATTGGGCGTTTTGATACGTGGGAATCGCACCAGGCTTTACCTCTCGAGGGATCTCGAGAAGCTTACAACCCCCACCAGGCAGTGTACCTGATCGTTGTAGTATAGTATAGTGACAAGTACCGGGGGATTGATAGTTCAACTCAGGAATAGTGTCGCTAGGATTAGAAAGTCTCCTAAATTAAGTCTAAGGGTGAGGGATGATTCTTTTTGTATTTTTATATTTTATAAAAGCAAATAAAATCTTGGGTTTTTGGAAGAGTGGGCGGAATTAGTTGCTAGCCAACTAACCCAATTAACTAAGATGCAATCAAAATAAAATAACAAAAATGAAAATTAAGCTAATTATACTATTGTGGTGTAAACAATGATAGGGAAAGTTGTGTTTACTTAGGTTTCATTACTCCCTAGATATCTTTTAAAGGTTGATAGTTTGTTACAATTGCATGGATGACGGGTCATATTCCTTAATACTAGTCGTAGGGCCATGTACAATATTCCCTAACTCTATAGGATCCTACTTCACTCCTATGTCGAGCCGTTAGAAGCTCCTAACATGGGATCATTAGAATTCTCCTACGCATTAAATACAACCAAAAATCATAGTACACCTCTGATCATGTTTCTTAAGACGTTCAAGCATGTTACCAATGGAAGTCTGCCAGTTTTCTTAAGCCTAACATCGAATACAATCATCTGTAACAACTATAAACAAACAATCAACTCATAATTAATATCTAGGTTTGACTACATCTAAGCAAACACAAAAGAGATCTAGCTGAGCATGTTAAATTGAAGACAAGTGTAAGATATATTCAAGCAACACATAGACATATTGATTGAATTGAAAGAGTACTTATCTCAAATTGACATGAAAAGTTCAATGGGTTGAAACCCTTGAAAAAGCTGGAAAAATTCGTCCTAGGGTTTTTACCTCAAAGTTGCACCCAATGAATGAAATTTGGAAAACTATATATAGATAATACAGGGTGACGGCGTCATGTGTAAACATGTGACACCGTCAACTCGCCGCCCATAATGAAATCGGATTTCCTAGATCCACTTTTGACGCTGTCATGTGTGATTTTGTTCTGGGCCGTCACTAATACTTGGACCATGACGGCCTTGGGTGACGCCGTCATCTCTTATGTACAAAACTTTCTGGATCGTCACGTGTATCATCCACTTCCACCTCTTGTATTACTCTTGACGCCGTCATTAAGGAATATGTGACGCCGTCAGGTACTGTTCCCAGCAAGGAAAATTAAGACTTTGCCGTTTTCTTCACTTTTATGCTCGAAAAACGTCCAAAATGCTTCCTTTTCCAGATTTCACTCCAAAAGTACCTAAAATGACAAAAGGAATGATTTAGGGCAATATTTGATCAAATAAATTCGAATTCGGGCTTAAATGACCCCTTAAAAAAGGTTTAATTTTCGCCTCATCAAATACCCTTACACTTGAGATTTGCTTGTCCTCAAGCAAATGCGCTTTTATTCTAATCAAAATACGAGTTAGGGGTCATTTAACACTAATATAAAAGTAATTACAACAAATAATCATTCCACTAAAGACCAAAGACAAGCACGGAGGTCATACACTAGCACCTCATAAATAGTGTTTAGATACTCACATCTCTCGGGTGTAATAAAGTATATACCACAATAAGGAAATGGAAAACTTCTCTCACTACCTATCATAACAAAATAGATTACCATAGGCTTGAGAAATGATCAAACCTCCACCACTTGGCGTAAGCACCTAGAATAAACTATTAAAGAGGTCTTTCAAAGGGTTATAACGTTAGGTGTAGGGATATGGAATACACGGTTTTGTTGGATAAAGGCAATATTTACTGGTGGCGAGTTAATCATCTTGGTTAATTACATGTACAATTGATGCGTGGGAATTGCACCAGGCTTTACCTCTCGAGGGATCTCGAGAAGCTTACAACCCCCACCAGGCAGTGTACCTGATCGTTGTAGTATAGTATAGTGACAAGTACCGGGGGATTGATCATTCAACTCAGGAATAGTGTCACTAGGATTAGTAAGCCTAAAAACTAGGTCTAGAGGTGAGGGATGATTCTTTTTGTATTTTTATATTTTATGAAAAGCAAGTAAAAATCTCGGGTTTTGGAAGAGTGGGCGGAATTAGTTGCTAGTCAACTAACCCAATAACTAAGATGCAATCAAAATAAAATAACAAAAATGTAAATAAAGCTAATTAAACTAGTGGTGTGAACAATAAATGGGAAAATTGTGTTTACTTAGATTTCATTACTCCCTAGATATCTTTTACAGGTTGACAGTTTGTTACAGTTGCGTGGATGACGGGTTATATTCCTTAATACCAATCGTGGGGTGGCGTACGTACTTCCCCAACTCTATAAGCTCCTACTTCACTCCTATGTCGAGCCTGCAAGAAGCTCCTAACATGGGATCACTAGAATTCGCTCATGCATTAAATACAACCATAAAAACCTAGTACGCATTGGTTCATGTTTCTTAAGACGTTCAAGCAAGTTACACTATGGAAGTCTGCCAGTTTTCTTAAGCCTAACATCGAAATCATTCATCCGTAACAACTATAAATAAGCAATCAACCCATAATCAACATCTAGGTTTCACTACATCTAAGCAAACACATAAGAGATCTAGCCTAGCATGTTAAAATCAAGACAAGCGTAAGATATATTCAAACAACACATAGACATATTGAATGAATTGAAAGGATACTTATCTTAATTGAACATGAAAGGTTTCAAGGGGTGAAAACCCTTGAAAATACTGTTAAAATCGTGCTAGGGTTTATCCAAGTCGTTCCTAAAATTGTCCTCCCCTTATGAATGAAGATTACAAAACTATATATATATATTTTCCAAGGTGACGGCGTCAAGAAGGAAATTCTGACGCCGTCAACCCGCCGCCCATAATAAAATAGGATTGCCTAGATCCAGATCTGACATCGTCAAGTGCATTTTTCCTCTGGGCCATCATGTATAACGGGACCATGACGGCCTATGGTGACGCCGTCATGCCCTAGTGTAAAAACATTCTGGGTCGTCATGGACTCTATCCACTTCTCCTCTTGTTTTTCCTCTTGACGTTGATTGAGGGAAAAGCAGTCAACTAAATTCAACCACGGATGTGGTCAAACAAGTCAAACTCCTAAGGCTCAATGCTCCGAGGAAGTATAGTGTTTCCCCGGGTCGTTATGTACCGACGAGGTGTGAATTGTTATCAAAACGGGTTTGTGATCGGGTGAATTTGGACAGAAAGGGGGTTGTGAGTAATTAAGCTAAGGAATCTACACAGAAATAGCTTAAATAAGCTATATGAATAAGACAGGAAAGTTGGAAAAACCAGAAACGTTTAAAACCTAAAAACGCGTACGTTCAGGTTTTAAATAACGTAAACGTACAAAATAAAACGTGAAAAGTTAAATCTGAAAACCCCCAGGGGGTGAAAATGACTTTTTTACAAACTAAAGGATAAAAGGAAATTTTTGGAAAAAGAAAATAAATATTTACATTATTTAATTATTTAATATTAATTAATTACTAATTATTAATATTTAAAATACTTAAATACAATATAATATTAATTTAATACTAGAAAAATGAAAATAAAATTTATAAAATTATAAAATAACTAAAAATAAGTTTTATAATTAAAAATATGTATTTTTGTCTTTTTGTGATTTTGCTATTAATTAATTACTAATTAATTATTAATTACCTAATTAAACTATTTAAATTATAAAAAATAGCAAATGAATAGTAAAAATTCTAGAAAAATTCCTAAAATTATATTATGTTATATAAAAGCTAGGAAAAATATAAATACTAGGTCTTGCTTAATAAAAACTAATTATGCTATTTAAAACTTACTTATTAATTAATTATTAATTAAACTATTATTAAATCTAAAAATTACTAAATGACAACAGAAAAATTTATAAAAATTCCTAAAATTATTTTAAGTTACCTGGAACCTAGGAAAAATATAAAAAAGTGGTGCTATTAAATAAAAACGATTACTTCTATTTTAAATGTTAATATTAAATTATCTAACAAAAATTATAAAAAATACCAAACAAGGAGAGAAAAATCTAGAAAAATTCTTAAATATACTTTATAATACCAGGAACAAAAGAAAAATATGAACATGCAAGTGAACTTAATAAAAAGTTAAAAAGTAAAATCAATTTGATAGCTTCTATTAAATAGAAGCTATGACTATCTTTTAAGCTTGTTTTTCTGGTTTTTCTTGATTGAAAGCTACTTTGAACTGAAAATAGGTGACTTGAGGCACAATGGGAGCAACTAGGTACAACCAATAAGCATTTGGAAGTGCTTAAGCTTCCACAGTTGACTTTGGTCAACTATGAGGGCAAGAAGCCTAGAAATAAGCTAAAAGCTGATGGAATGGATCCAAACTATCTAATGGGTAATCTAAAAACAACTACAACAACTGTAACACTCTTTATGAATAAAAAGTGGGTCAAATAAGGCTTATTCACCCCACTGCATAAGCAGTCCTTGACACTCAATGGCAGTAGGGTTGGGACAAGCTCAAGGGAGCTTATGGCTCAAATAAAGCATGGATTAGGTAACTAGCAAGGTGGATTAACCAAAGAATCAAGCCATGGCCTGTGGGGCCCACTATACTACCCTGTAGACACCTAACAGTTGGGGTGTTTGATGACAGAAGTGCTGAGACAGGGGAAGTTCTCCCCCTGCACCTGTCTTTGCAGCCATGGTGGGGTCCACAAAAAATTAACAAAAATGAACTGAAGATGGGACTTCAGAGATGAGCTGGTAAACTTCAATACCTCAAAAGCTCAAGTTATGAATCTCAATACAAAAATCCCTAAAATTCTTGTAACTTTTGTGAAAGCTGAGTAAGATGCAAATTTGACTTTTGATAAAAAACTTGATTTTGACTAAATTGGATTTTAATTGCTAACTACTGACTGAAATGGATGTATCAATGCATATTAAGTCTAAATTAAGTTACCCTAACAAGTTTTACGACTAAAATTAAGATTACACTACTAAAGGTTTTAATAGTGAAACAACACAAAGATTTTAGAAATGCATTTTGACTTTCATGTGAATAACTACTAGTGTTTCTACATTTATGCATTACATGAATCTAGTTTGACTTGTTCCAACTATTGATAACTACAAAGACAGTCCATAACACCTAGAACATACTTAAACCAAACACTCCTAAGTGAAACTGTCATGGTTTCTTAACACTAACAAAGGTATTTGCATGCCAAAACTTAGAAAGACAATGGTTCATTAGTACATTCTAGGGTGCAATAAACATCTTAAGACTAAAAATAAGCAATCTATCCTAGGAAGTAAGCACAGGCACAGATTGGGTGAGTAATGAAAGTTATTATACTAAACTGTGAGCCCAGGGTTAACTAGACTACCAAACTAACATCTTTCCCACATATAACCATGAATAAGCATAAACCAACTGAAAATGGACTAAAGAAGCAGTTTAAATAAGCAATTTAGATAGCAGATATGAAATGGCATAAACAGATAAATAGTTATACATAAACCAAGTTAAGCAATTTTTATTGAATTTAAAAAAAAGTGAGATTACAAACTGAGGTTACAATCTAAAAATACTTAAAAGTTAAACTAAAAATTACTTTTACTCTACATTAACTACTTAAAACCTAATTAGCTAACTGCCCCTCCTCAGCCTCCTCTTTTCCTTTTATATTGAAGAACTAGGGTATTGGGTACACCCTTGTCTTTTCCCCATCACTCTTCTTAACCTTTGGATCAAGAGAAACAATCTTGACCGTTTAAACTTTTTGGCGCCCAACTCTTTTGTCTGTTCCTTTGATAATAGAAGCCAGGAGGTCAATTTTGGAGGCATGTGTTTGTTTGAGTGTAGGAGGGGGGAGGGGTATTGAGTGTTGCAGAGGGTGAGGCAGGCATAGGGGGTATGATGGAGTTACAGGTTTCGTTTTGGAGGGGAGTGGGGATGGGTCAAAGGGGTGTTGACTGAGTGGGATTATAAAACGGGGTATTAGTTTTGTGGGATTGGGCTTGGGAAAAAGGATTGGGCCAAGGAATAATTGGGTGGGCTGAGTTGGTTTTGGTGGGTTTATTTTTGGGTGTAATACTACAAAAGGGTCCGTTTGTTTTGGTAATTATAATCACAAGGACCAATTTGTAATTTATTGAAAAGTGAGGGGCTGAATCTGCCATCTTTCCCATAGTTATCATAAGGATAAAAATTGCCAAGTTGAAATATTACAAGGACCAAAATTTATATTTTCCAAAATAAAACACCCGGGGGCCAATTTTGTAAATTTCTAAATTCCGGGGACTAAACTTGCAATTTTCACCAATCTTTCATTCCAAGGACTATTTTTGACACGTTTTGATTTTCCAAGGATAAAAATTGATTTTCCTTTCAAAAATATCCCACCAGGAACCAATTCTGCCAAAATCTGAAACTCCAAGGACCAAACTGTAAATTTCCAAAACTTTTCCAATTTTTCACCAAAGGACTAAATATGACAACTTATGATTTCAAAAGGACCTTTGGTGATAATTTTCCATATTTTGAATGACCAGGGACTAGTTTTGTCTTTTTATGAAAGTTGAGGGACTGAAAGTGCCAATTATGCAAACTTTGTACGTTTTTCATTTGTTTTTACTCGTTTTGCATCTAAAACATATAAAACACAATTTTGAAATATTTTTAGTATTTGATGCATTTCTGAGTGTTTTTGTATGTTTTGCAGTTCAGATTTGACCGAAAATGATGAGTGTTTGAGCACTCATCAATCCCCCACACTAAACTATTGCTAGTCCCTAGCAATAACTGTTTTGAAAACTTGATGGATTTTAAACTCTTTACCAAAAGCCATCACTTCTGGAGTAGCCAGGTGTAAGAACTGTGACACACCTGATAACCGTGTGATTTTGAGCAAACCACCAGCTGTCAACGGATTTGAGTAGTCTTTACCAAAAGCCGTTTGCTTCTGGACTAGGCAGCTCTTGATGGAATAGTCAACATCTTGGTGAGCTGATTTGAGCTGTCCACTGCCTTTACCACAAGCCATAATCTTGCGGGCTAGCTAACTCATTCGCTTTATGGGATATGACGAGTTGAGGAACCATACAATTTTGGGCAAATTGCAAGCCATAAACGGATTTGATATATCTTTACCAAGAGCCGTTTGCTCCTGGACTAGCCAATCCCTTTTGTCGGTTAGACAAGGCGGACTGATTACCACAAAAAATTTTGAGCTCCAGTGAAATTTTTTTTAAAAATTTTGGTAAAAAACGGGGGTATAAGATAGTAAAATGTGATAAAATTTGCTAGAATAGCGAATACCCCCCCACACTTAGCATGAATATTGTCCTCAATATTCAAAGTCCCGGCTATTATGCCGACTCTTGGAACGTAAAAGGGCAATATTACTGATGAGTGCTTAAACACTCATCATTTTTATCGTATCTGGACTGCCAAAACATCCAAAAACGCATCAAAATACACAATTTATTCCAAAAGTGTGTTTTATATATTTTAGATGCAAAATGTTTGAAAACAAATGAAAAACGAACAAAGTTTGCACAATTGGCAGTTTCAGTCCCTCAAGTTTCAAAATTTGGCAAAACTAGTCCCTGGAAGTTTAAAATGAAAGAAAAGTCAACCCAAGGCAAAGAAAAGTCAAAAATTATCAAAATAAGTCCTTGGGTGATAAAGTTTGAGAAAATTACACTTTTACCCCTTAAAATCCAAAATTGACATAAATGGTCCCTGGAATTTCAGAAAATGGCAGATTTGGTCCTTGGAGGGGAATTTTTGGAAGAAAAGTTATTTTTGGTCCTTAGAAACTCAAAAGTAATCACATGTGATCCCTGGATGAAAAGTTTGAGGAATTTACAAAATTGGTCCCTAAAGTTTCATAAATGGCAAAACAAGTCCCCCGGGTTTTCAAAAATGGAAATTACCTTTTATAACCCTTATACTATTCAGACTTGTCATGATTAGCCCTTGGGACAATTTTAGGAAATTGGCATAACACACCCCTCAAGTTTCATTAATTACGAACATGGTCCTTGTGATTTAGTTAAAATACCAAACGGACCCTTGTTTATTATCTATCCAAAACTTAAACCCACCAAACAAACCAACCCATTCCATGGTCTGATCCAGTAAACAATCCCCAGGCCCATTCCCTTTTTTCAGCCCACTCACCCTCACCCCGTTCCAAATAATCCACCCCTTTTTGACCCGCGTTGACCAAGCAAACACCCATCCCCTCCACCTCACCTCAGCCTGCTACACTCCAAGGCTAACAACATCATCACCCCTACACTTTCTCCTCTGTCACACTCCTTCCCTCCCCCTTGTGCTCCAAAACAAACACTAGCTTCCAAAGATTACATCTCTGGCATCACCAACTCAAAGAAACAGACAAATTACATCTTGGCGCCAAAACTAATCAAGGGTCAGGATTAAGAGTTAATGATCCTATGGTCAAGAAGATGCTGGGAAAGAGACAAAGGAAGCCACTAAACCCTAATTTGGAGGTATAAAAAGAAAGGAGAAGCTGTGGTGGACGAGTAGTTTTTTTTAGTTTGAATGTATTTTTCTTTATGTGTTCTAAGTTAATTTAACCAATGAAAGTGTAATCTCAATGTACTTTTGAAGCTTTTTAATTAATGAAATTCAAGTTTTAGTTAATGTTCAAGTTTGTTTAAATTGTCTACATTTTCACAGTTAAAAAAAAAAGAGAAACCAATTTGTGTTGTAGATGTTCAGTTGTACTTAGCTAGGTTCACATAAGCTCACAGAAGCTTATATAAGCTTTTAGAAACTTTACACTCAGTTTAGAAGTGGAAAATTCAAAAATACAAAAAAAAAAAAAAAAATATCCAGAAAAGAAAAAAAAATATATAAAAGAAGAAGAAGATGAGAAGCAAGGTTGATTATGGATTTTCATGGGTTTAGAACTCTGTGGGGAGTAATAGGGTTGTGAATTGATACCCTGATACCTTGTTCTATGCTTTTACCCTTGTAAGTCCATTTTTAGCATATTTTCCATTATTTTCTTTTTAGTTCATTACTTCTTATTATTTATGCTTATCTGTGATTTTGTGTTAATTAAGTTTATTTGAGTGGTTTTGTCACTTATTTATGGTATTTCATTTGCTAATTTGCATATTTGATCATGTTCTCAATTTATAGCATAAGATAGGTTAGTTGGTTATAGCTTGGTTAATTGTTTTTATTGTGCTCAGCTTAGCTTCTAGTTAGTTTATATCACTCTAGTGATCAGTTATAATAAGTAGGATAGCTTAATCATGTGTTAATCAGTTAAAAACCAAAACAGTTAGCATGATTAGGAGTGTTTGGATTAGCATGGTTCACTGTGTTGAAGTTATTGTTGTGATGTTATTTTGGTTTGAACAAGTCATCTCAGGTTAATAAGGGTTATTTGAGTCACAAAATCCATGTTTTAAACCACCAAAGTCAAAATCAACATCTCACCACCACCACAGTTAACTGTGGTGGTATTTAAAGATCATTAACCTCCTAAATTGGTTTGTAACTAGTAGCTTTAGGATAATTTAACTTTATTCCAACTCCTTACATGTTATATAATCAGTAGATTAAGCCCAAAGTTGGAAAAAGTCAAAGTGTTCATCAAATCATAAAAAGTCAAAAGCAGTCTATTGGATTTAGAGCAATCTTAGGAAGCCTGCAACTTGTTTGATTTTAGGATTTAGGGTCTGATATTTGGCATGCTTACTCTCTACCACTTGGTTGATTTTTGAGAATTTTCATAGATTTTTGTGATTTTATTTGAGGGCCCCACCATTGCCCAAAGTGGGCTGCAGGGAGAAGAGCTCCCCTGCACATTAGATACCTAAGTCACCACCACCACTTTGGTGGTGGTTTGTGACCACTACAGTGGTCCTTGCCACTTGATTTTGGTTCCCATCAACCCCCCTCCTACCAGGGAGTGTTTTTGAACTCTTTGTTTGACCCCTAGGATAGTGGACCCCACCTGTTTTTGGCCCTTAACTTTGTCCCCAAACTGCTTCAGTTAACAAATAATCAAGTGCTAAATTTGGCTTTTTGGCTTATTAAGGCTTATTTGTTGGTTGTTATCTGCTTATTCTTGTTTAGTGAACTCAGAGAAACCAAGTTTAATCAGTGTGGACCCCACATTTCACCATTTGAGCTAAAAACACTCCACAGTCAACAAAAGTCAACTGTGGGTGTAATAAGCACTTCAATTGCTTATTCCTTGGGTTAAAACAAAAGTGTTTTTGTTAAAGTTAGTTGTTTTTAGTTTATTATTAGTTTAGAAAAAGAAAAAAAATCCAAAAAACCAATTTTAAAAATAGTGATAGCTTCTATTTAATAGGATTTATCAATTTAATATTCTTTTTAATTTATTTCTAAGTAATATATCACTTTTATATTTTTAGAAATTATATTTTAGGTTAAAATAATTTTACAAATTTTTCCAGATTTTTATTTTGTCTTTTAGTGGTATTTCTAATTAATTTTAGTTTAATTTAGTTTTAATTAATATTAATCAATTAAATAGCATAATTAGATTTTATATAGTATAACCTAGTTTTTATAATTTTTATAGCTTTTATTTTAGTTAAAATATTTTTATAAATTTTTCTAGAATTTTTACTGTTCATTTAATAGTTTTCATAATTTAAATAGTTTAATTAGATATTAATTAATAAATAGAATAATAATTAGTTAATTAGTTTAAAAATACATAAAATTAACTTTTTATAATGTTTTAGGATTCCCATGGTGGTTAATTAGATTTATAAAATTTTTCTTAATTTTCTAAGTCTTTTTAGTATTTTTAATAATTCTAATTAGTTTAATTAGTATTAAATAGATAATTAGTAATTAATTAATAATAAATAATTAAATAGTGTAAAAATAATTTTTATTTTTCTTAAAATTTTCTTTTATTATTAGGATTGTAAAAATATCAATTTTACACTTTTAACCCTTCCCGTCCTTCAGTTGTACTTTTTGTTTTGTGCGTCTGTGTACGTTTTTAATTAAAACGTACGTTTTTAGTTTTTAGCTCAAATCTCCGTAATCTAAATTCCCGTAATCAATCACGTAGCTTTCCTAAGCTATATTTGTTAATAATTTCCAAATAATTCTGATCATAACTTTTTCCTGTGAATAATTACCCGATCACAAATACGCTAAAGTTACAATTCACACTTCAACGGGACTTAACGACCTGGTGATACCTTATATTACCCGGACTATTGACCTAGGCTATTTGACTTTGTTGACCATTATTTGGTTAATATAAGTTAGGTGGTTCGGGACCAATCAAATTATGGCGCCGCTGCCGGGGAAGTGTGCGCGTTTCTATAGCGTTATTTGAGATTAGTGTTATCTCACCTCACTCACTGTATAAATACCACCACTTGTGTATATTTTCATAATCAAAATACAAAAAAGTCATTAACACTTTTCCTAAAGTGTTAAAACACCAAAAAAATTAAAAACAACAAAACAGATCATAACGTTTTCTGATTCGGTTTTCTTTTAAGGTGATTCTTAAAGAAAAACAATTTTGGTAAACGAAACGATACAAAAAATATTCTCCAAAAGTTTTTAAACCCATACACAAAACACAAAAACATTCGTCTTTTTCTTGTGAATAATAATTCTACATAAAAATAAACCGTCAAAAACCAAGACAGAACACCTGCCAACTGGGGGTGTGAACAAATAAGTTCCCAAATCAAAAAGATTAAAACTTGCCTTTGTATCCTTGTGAGTGGTGTACCTTTTCTAAAGAAGCCACTCACTTGTGATTATTGGTTTAAGTTCACTGTGGTTTTGTCTCGACTTTGTTTTGATTGATTTTTGTTCCTAGTGCATGCGCACTCGTTCTTCTAGATCTACTAGCCCATTACGTGAGCTTGTACGAAAACCTAGAAGACCTCGTCGTCGTTCAGCACCAACAGTCGGATCTGAGATCCGTACTGTTGCCACACCCACTGTCACCATGGCGGAAGACCGTCCCATGTGTGAACTTCTCCAAGCACCCATCGAGGGTTACGGAGATGCCATTATTGTCCCAGCCATCGTGGCTGATAGTTTTGAGCTCAAAACCGGGTTACTCAATCTTGTAACCTCAAGCCAATTCTACGGTTTTGAGAGGGACGATCCTCATGCTCATATTCGATGGTTCAATAAAATCACATCGACCATCAAGTACAAAAATGTCCCGTGTGAAGCAATAAAACTTCTTCTCTTCCCATTCTCATTGGAGGGACATGCCCGGATTTGGCTTGAAAAACAACCTCCATGATCTATTGAGACTTGGGAAGATCTTGTCAAAAAGTTTGTGAATGAATTCTTCCCACCTTCCAAGACCACGAGTCTTAAGAACGAAATCACCAAGTTCACTCAAAAATATGATGAATCTTTTGGTGAAGCGTGGGATCGTTTCAAAGAATTACTTCGCAAGTGTCCACATCATGGTTTCTCTGAGTTGATGCAACTCGATACGTTTTACAATGGCGTGCGCCAAGCTGATCAGGATTCACTCAATGCCTTCGCGGGAGGCAACTTTTTGAGTAAAACCACAAAAGAAGCTTTGCAAATCATAGAAAACAAGTCTAAGGTCCGCTCTACACGAAGCAAACCGATTGTTTCTCAAATCAATGCGGGACCTTTTACTTCATCTTCTGTGAGTCAATCTAGCACGGATGCTAAGATTGACAAGCTCACTGAAGCGATCCAAGCTTTGGTTCTCGCCCAAACAAAGAACGTCTCATTTCCACAACATCCTCCACCTGCTGAGGTTAAAAAAGTGGAAGTCTGTGTAACTTGTGGTGGGCCGCATGCCTACTACAATTGCACAGCTACTGATGGTACTCCATACGAAGCTCATGCTTTAGCGGGGTCCCAAAATCAAGGAGGCAATCAATATCGCCCTCCTATGGACCCCAGCTATCGTCCTCAACATCATTATCCTGGACCTCCTGGTTTTAATCAAAACCAAAATGTCCAAAACCGTGGCCAAAATCAAAATAGAGTGAACCATGGTTATCAAAACCAAGGTTATCAAAACCAAAGTAACTTCAATCAGGGCCACGGTTTTCACAATCAAAACCAAGGATTCCAAAATCAAGGTTTCCAACAACAAAATCAAGGAAACTTTAATCGAAACCAAGGTCAGGGTAATTTCAATCAGGGATATTTTCATGGAAACAACAACCCTAATCAGGGTAATTTTCAAAATCAAGGTCCCAATCCGAACAATCGAGCTCCAAATATTCCTAATCCGAATCAAGCCATTGTTCCAACCGGGCCTTCATCTGACGAGTTGTTGAAACAATTCATGAAGTCCCAAGAAGAGTTGAACAAGTTGCTGGTCAGCCAGATTTCTGACATCAAGAAGTCTTTAAATGATCGACCCTCGGGCTCAGGTACTACTTTACCGAGCAACACGATCGCTAACCCGAGGGGCGATGCTAAGGCGATCACAACCCGAAGTGGTGCTTCATATGATGAACCCGCGATTCCTACTACCTCTTCTTCTCCTCCAAAGGTAGTGAATCGTGAACCTGAGGTGACAAAGGACAAAGTGCAAAATCCTAGCCCACGAAGTACAGCACACGTCCAACCTCAGGTTATTCCTGAAACCAGATGTAAGCCTGGAGTTGTCTTTGAACCACCAGAAACTCCAGTGGACAGCCCTAAATCCAAAACTTCTATTCCCTATCCATCACGTCTCAGTGAACAAAAGCTCCGCGAAAAAGCTAATCACCAAATGGATAAATTTTTCCAAATCTTCCAAGATTTGCATTTTGATATCAGCTTCGCGGATGCTATTCTCTTGATGCCCAAGTTTGCATCGACAATAAAAAATCTGTTGAGTAATAAAGAAAAATTATTTGAGATGGCAAGAACTCCTCTGAATGAGAACTGCTCTGCGGTTCTTTTGAAAAAGCTTCCTGAAAAGCTTGGAGATCCCGGGAAATTCCTCATTCCTTGTACTTTCCCGGGTATGGTTGATTGCTTCGCCCTGGCCGATCTAGGTGCTAGCATTAACCTAATGCCATATTCTGTGTGGAAGAAACTCTCTCTTCCCGAACTTACCCCCACGTGCATGACTTTAGAGCTTGCCGATCGTTCGATTTCTTGTCCCATTGGCATTGCCGAGGACGTATTCGTTAAAGTGGGGAAGTTCCATTTTCCGGCAGATTTTGTGATTGTTGACTTTGATGCCGATTCAAGGGTCCCTCTCATTCTTGGGCGGGGATTCCTTAGAATTGGGCGAGCTCTTATCGATGTATTTGAGCATGAGATCACATTACGTGTTGGAACGGAAGCCATAACCTTCAACCTAAATCAAACTTTGAGATACTCCTCCAATTATGATTGTGAGTCGGTGAATCAAATTGATGTCATCGATGTTGCTGCTGAGGAGTATGCTCAAGAGATTTTAGGTTTCATTGATGATTCTTCGAGTGAAAATCTCACTCAATCTTCTCATCCCATCATTGCCAATTCTTCTCCTTCCCTCACTCCGTTTGAGGGAAGTGACTTCATCTTAGAAGAAATGGAGGCGTTTCTCAAAAGTGATTCGATTCCCGATGGAGTCGATAACCAAGAGATCGACCTCGAGAGGGATATTCTCATGCTTGAAAAATTGTTAAACGAAGATCCCTCTCCTCTTCCTGTTCTACCACAACAACTTCATAAAGAGGAGGTCAAAAATGTTGAGAAAACTGATGACTTCCCTGAGGTTGAACTTAAGGACTTGCCGCCTCATCTTGAATATGCATTTCTGGAGGGTGATGATAAATTACCCGTCATAATTGCCAAAGACTTAAGTGATGAGGAAAAGGCTGCTCTCATAAAGGTTTTGAAGTCTCATAAACAAGCAATTGCTTGGCGTCTCTCCGACATCAAGGGCATTGACCCTGAATTCTGTACTCAAATAAATTTTAATGGAGGACGACTTCAAACCTGCAGTCCAACAACAAAGAAGGGTGAATCCAAAAATTCACGAGGTTATCAAACAAGAGGTTTTAAAACTTCTTGATGCCGGATTGATTTACCCTATCTCGGACAGTCCTTGGGTCAGCCCAATTCATTGTGTTCCAAAAAAGGGTGGCATTACCGTTGTCACAAATGAGGAAAATGAGTTAATTCCCACTCGTTTGGTTACGGGTTGGCGTGTCTGTATTGACTATCGCAAGTTAAATGACGCCACCCGCAAAGATCATTTTCCTCTGCCTTTTATGGATCAGATGCTCGAGAGATTAGCGGGGAATGAGTATTATTGCTTCCTCGATGGTTTCTCGGGTTACTTTCAGATTCCCATTGATCCGCAAGATCAAGAAAAGACCACGTTCACGTGCCCCTATGGAACTTTCGCATATAAACGTATGCCATTTGGCTTATGTAATGCTCCGGGCACGTTTCAAAGATGTATGATGGCCATTTTTTCCGACATGATCGGAAAAACTATGGAGGTCTTTATGGACGATTTTTCGGTCATTGGGGATTCGTTCCAATCATGTCTCTCCCTTTTAGACAGCATGCTAAAACGTTGTGAAGACACAAAGTTGTGTCTAAATTGGGAGAAAAGTCACTTTATGGTCAAAGAGGGCATTGTCCTCGGCCATAAAATTTCAAAAAACGGGATTGAGGTTGATCGTGCCAAAGTGGACGTCATTGCAAAATTGCCTCATCCCACGACTGTGAAAGGTGTTAGGAGCTTTTTGGGTCACGCTGGTTTTTACCGTAGGTTTATTCAAGATTTTTCTAAAATCGCCCGGCCTATGACCCATCTCCTCGAAAAGGATGCTCCTTTTATCTTCTCCCCCGAGTGCATCGAAGCCTTTGAAACATTAAAGAAAAGGCTTACCGAGGCACCGATTCTTGTTGCCCCCGATTGGGACTTGCCCTTTGAGCTCATGTGTGATGCTAGTGATTATGCTATAGGGGCAGTCTTGGGGCAACGAAGGTCTAAACACTTTCAGCCTATACACTATGCAAGCAAAACGATGACTGAGGCTCAGAGTCATTACACCACCACTGAAAAAGAATTATTAGCTGTGGTGTATGCCTTTGAGAAATTCCGGTCATATTTGATCTTGACAAAAAGCATAGTGTATACGGATCACTCGGCTTTGAAGTATCTATTTGCAAAACAAGATGCAAAGCCGAGACTCCTCCGATGGGTTCTCCTCCTTCAAGAATTTGATATCATCATTCGTGATAAAAAAGGAGCTGAGAACCTAGCTGCTGATTATCTCTCCCGTCTTGAAAACCCTTACCAAAATGCTTTCGAGAAAAAGGAAATAAATGAAACATTTCCTCTCGAAACCCTCGATGCGGTTTCATTTCATGGAGACTCGATTACCCCATGGTTTGCCGACTTTGCAAACTATCTTGCGGGTAACTTCATTGTGAAAGGGATGTCGTCCCAACAAAAAAATAAATTTTTCAAAGATGTCAAACATTACTTTTGGGACGACCCCTACTTGTTCAAGATTTGCGCGGATCAAGTCATCCGGCGGTGTGTATATGGTCAAGAAGCCACTGAAATTCTTAAGGCTTGCCATGCTGGTCCCACGGGGGGCCACCACAATCCAAATTACACCGCCAAAAAGGTGTTTGACTCCGGTTTCTTTTGGCCCACAATCTACAAAGATGCCCAAGAATTAGTCAAATCCTGTGACGCGTGTCAACGTCACGGGAATATCTCACAAAAGAATGAAATGCCACAAAATGCAATCCAAGTTTGTGAAATATTTGACGTTTGGGGCATCGACTTTATGGGGCCATTTCCCTCATCTCATGGAAACAAGTATATACTCGTGGCCGTTGACTATTTGTCAAAATGGGTCGAAGCAAAAGCTTTACCCACAAATGATGCCCGAGTAGTTGTGAAATTTTTGAAAGCTCTCTTTGTTCGATTTGGAACTCCACGTGCTATAATTAGTGATCGTGGTACGCATTTTTGCAATGACAAATTCGATAAAGTCATGCAAAAGTATGGTGTAACTCACCGTCTTTCTACTGCGTACCACCCTCAAACAAGTGGACAAGTAGAAGTTTCCAATCGAGGCATAAAGAGAATATTGGAAAGAACCGTTGGGGAAAATCGTGCATCTTGGTCGGATAAATTAGATGATGCACTTTGGGCTTTCCGTACGGCGTATAAAACACCCATTGGGTGTACGCCTTATAAACTTGTGTACGGGAAAGCGTGCCGTCTTCCGATCGAGCTTGAGCATAAAGCCTATTGGGCTCTCAAGCATGCAAATTTTGACCTCAAAACTGCGGGTGATCATAGGAAAGTTCAACTGAATGAATTAAATGAACTTCGTGATCAAGCTTACGAGAACTCTTTGATCTACAAAGAAAAGACAAAGAAGATACATGACTCCAAAATCAAAAACCGCGTTTTCAACGTTGGTGATCGAGTCCTTCTTTTCAACTCTAGACTCAAGATCTTCTCGGGAAAGCTCAAAACCCGATGGACTGGTCCATTCACTATCGTTAAGGTTTATCCTTATGGCACCGTCGAGTTATCACAAAATGACGGACCTAATTTCAAAGTGAATGGACATCGTCTAAAGCACTACTTTGGAGAGGACATACCATCCATGGTTGTCCCGGATCTCCAAACTTTCCCCAAGGACAATTAAATTCGGGGATCAAGTCAAGCTAGTGACTCGGTGAACAAAAATTAGCAAACATATACGGGTTTTCACCCGTATTTCTGACTTCTTTCTACTGTCTACCACCCTAGTATGGGGGAATGGCCAACCCCCCGCTAATTTGAAAATGTATATATGTATATAAGTTCAAAAAAAAAAAAAAAAAAAAAAAAAAAAAGTGTGATTGTATGTACAGATAAATAAAGTGAAAAATACAAAACAAAATTCCACAGTTAGCTTCGAATATTATCTTTTTACGTTCATAGATTCGGCATAATAGCCGAGACTTTGAATATTGAGGACAATATTCATTTCTAAGTGTGGGGGGGAAATTCTAGCGAATTTTATCGCAAAATACTTTCAAGTACCCCCATTTTGGCCCAAATTTTTCAAAAATTTTTCACTTTATTTCAAAATTTTTGTGGTAATCATTCCGCCTTGTCTAAGCGACACAAGGGATTGGCTAGTCCAGGAGCAAACGGCTCTTGGTAAAGACAACTCAAATCCGTTTACGGCTGGCAATTTGCCCAAAATTGTATGGTTCATCAACTCCCCGAAAACAAATGAGTTGGCTAGCCCGCAAGATTATGGCTTGTGGTAAAGGCCGTGGAAAATCCATAATTGGTAATCAGCTCACCAAGATGTTGACTATTCCATCAAGAGCTGGCTAGTCCAGAAGCAAACGGCTTTTGGTAAAGACTAATCAAATCCGTTGACAGCTGGTGGTTTGCTCAAAATCACACGGTTATCAGGTGTGCCACAGTTCTTACACCTGGCTACTCCAGAAGTGATGGCTTTTGGTAAAGAGTTTAAAATCCATCAAGTTTTTCTCAAAAGATTGCTAGGGACTAGCAATAGCTTAGTGTGGGGGATTGATGAGTGCTTAAACACTCATCATTTTTATCATATCTGGACTGCCAAAACATCCAAAAACACCCAAAAACGCATCAAAATACACAATTTATTCCAAAAGTGTGTTTTATATGTTTTAGATGCAAAATGTTTGAAAACAAATGAAAAACGAACAAAGTTTGCACAATTGACAGTTTCAGTCCCTCAAGTTTCAAAATTTGGCAAAACTAGTCCCTGGAAGTTTAAAATGAAAGAAAAGTCAACCCAAGGCAAAGAAAAGTCAAAAATTATCAAAATAAGTCCTTGGGTGATAAAGTTTGAGAAAATTACACTTTTACCCCTTAAAATCCAAAATTGACATAAATGGTCCCTGGAATTTCAGAAAATGGCAGATTTGGTCCTTGGAGGGGAATTTTTGGAAGAAAAGTTATTTTTGGTCCTTAGAAACTCAAAAGTAATCACATGTGATCCCTGGATGAAAAGTTTGAGGAATTTACAAAATTGGTCCCTAAAGTTTCATAAATGGCAAAACAAGTCCCCCGGGTTTTCAAAAATGGAAATTACCTTTTATAACCCTTATACTATTCAGACTTGTCATGATTAGCCCTTGGGACAATTTTAGGAAATTGGCATAACACACCCCTCAAGTTTCATTAATTACGAACTTGGTCCTTGTGATTTAGTTAAAATACCAAACGGACCCTTGTTTATTATCTATCCAAAACTTAAACCCACCAAACAAACCAACCCATTCCATGGTCTGATCCAGTAAACAATCCCCAGGCCCATTCCCTTTTTTCAGCCCACTCACCCTTACCCCGTTCCAAATAATCCACCCCTTTTTGACCCGCGTTGACCAAGCAAACACCCATCCCCTCCACCTCACCTCAGCCTGCTACACTCCAAGGCTAACAAAATCATCACCCCTACACTTTCTCCTCTGTCACACTCCTTCCCTCCCCCTTGTGCTCCAAAACAAACACTAGCTTCCAAAGATTACATCTCTGGCATCACCAACTCAAAGAAACAGACAAATTACATCTTGGCGCCAAAACTAATCAAGGGTCAGGATTAAGAGTTAATGATCCTATGGTCAAGAAGATGCTGGGAAAGAGACAAAGGAAGCCACTAAACCCTAATTTGGAGGTATAAAAAGAAAGGAGAAGCTGTGGTGGACGAGTAGTTTTTTTTAGTTTGAATGTATTTTTCTTTATGTGTTCTAAGTTAATTTAACCAATGAAAGTGTAATCTCAATGTACTTTTGAAGCTTTTTAATTAATGAAATTCAAGTTTTATTTAATGTTCAAGTTTGTTTAAATTGTCTACATTTTCACAGTTAAAAAAAAAAAGAGAAACCAATTTGTGTTGTAGATGTTCAGTTGTACTTAGCTAGGTTCACATAAGCTCACAGAAGCTTATATAAGCTTTTAGAAACTTTACACTCAGTTTAGAAGTGGAAAATTCAAAAATACAAAAAAAAAAAAAAAAATATATCCAGAAAAGAAAAAAAAATATATAAAAGAAGAAGAAGATGAGAAGCAAGGTTGATTATGGATTTTCATGGGTTTAGAACTCTGTGGGGAGTAATAGGGTTGTGAATTGATACCCTGATACCTTGTTCTATGCTTTTACCCTTGTAAGTCCATTTTTAGCATATTTTCCATTATTTTCTTTTTAGTTCATTACTTCTTATTATTTATGCTTATCTGTGATTTTGTGTTAATTAAGTTTATTTGAGTGGTTTTGTCACTTATTTATGGTATTTCATTTGCTAATTTGCATATTTGATCATGTTCTCAATTTATAGCATAAGATAGGTTAGTTGGTTATAGCTTGGTTAATTGTTTTTATTGTGCTCAGCTTAGCTTCTAGTTAGTTTATATCACTCTAGTGATCAGTTATAATAAGTAGGATAGCTTAATCATGTGTTAATCAGTTAAAAACCAAAACAGTTAGCATGATTAGGAGTGTTTGGATTAGCATGGTTCACTGTGTTGAAGTTATTGTTGTGATGTTATTTTGGTTTGAACAAGTCATCTCAGGTTAATAAGGGTTATTTGAGTCACAAAATCCATGTTTTAAACCACCAAAGTCAAAATCAACATCTCACCACCACCACAGTTAACTGTGGTGGTATTTAAAGATCATTAACCTCCTAAATTGGTTTGTAACTAGTAGCTTTAGGATAATTTAACTTTATTCCAACTCCTTACATGTTATATAATCAGTAGATTAAGCCCAAAGTTGGAAAAAGTCAAAGTGTTCATCAAATCATAAAAAGTCAAAAGCAGTCTATTGGATTTAGAGCAATCTTAGGAAGCCTGCAACTTGTTTGATTTTAGGATTTAGGGTCTGATATTTGGCATGCTTACTCTCTACCACTTGGTTGATTTTTGAGAATTTTCATAGATTTTTGTGATTTTATTTGAGGGCCCCACCATTGCCCAAAGTGGGCTGCAGGGAGAAGAGCTCCCCTGCACATCAGATACCTAAGTCACCACCACCACTTTGGTGGTGGTTTGTGACCACTACAGTGGTCCTTGCCACTTGATTTTGGTTCCCATCAACCCCCCTCCTACCAGGGAGTGTTTTTGAACTCTTTGTTTGACCCCTAGAATAGTGGACCCCACCTGTTTTTGGCCCTTAACTTTGTCCCCAAACTGCTTCAGTTAACAAATAATCAAGTGCTAAATTTGGCTTTTTGGCTTATTAAGGCTTATTTGTTGGTTGTTATCTGCTTATTCTTGTTTAGTGAACTCAGAGAAACCAAGTTTAATCAGTGTGGACCCCACATTTCACCATTTGAGCTAAAAACACTCCACAGTCAACAAAAGTCAACTGTGGGTGTAATAAGCACTTCAATTGCTTATTCCTTGGGTTAAAACAAAAGTGTTTTTGTTAAAGTTAGTTGTTTTTAGTTTATTATTAGTTTAGAAAAAGTAAAAAAATCCAAAAAACCAATTTTAAAAATAGTGATAGCTTCTATTTAATAGGATTTATCAATTTAATTTTCATTTTAATTTATTTCTAAGTAATATATCACTTTTATATTTTTAGAAATTATATTTTAGGTTATAATAATTTTACAAATTTTTCCAGATTTTTATTTTGTCTTTTAGTGGTATTTCTAATTAATTTTAGTTTAATTTAGTTTTAATTAATATTAATCAATTAAATAGCATAATTAGATTTTATATAGTATAACCTAGTTTTTATAATTTTTATAGCTTTTATTTTAGTTAAAATATTTTTATAAATTTTTCTAGAATTTTTACTGTTCATTTAATAGTTTTCATAATTTAAATAGTTTAATTAGATATTAATTAATAAATAGAATAATAATTAGTTAATTAGTTTAAAAATACATAAAATTAACTTTTTATAATTTTTTAGGATTCCCATGATGGTTAATTAGATTTATAAAATTTTTCTTAATTTTCTAAGTCTTTTTAGTATTTTTAATAATTCTAATTAGTTTAATTAGTATTAAATAGATAATTAGTAATTAATTAATAATAAATAATTAAATAGTGTAAAAATAATTTTTATTTTTCTTAAAATTTTCTTTTATTATTAGGATTGTAAAAATATCAATTTTACACTTTTAACCCTTCCCGTCCTTCAGTTGTACTTTTTGTTTTGTGCGTCTGTGTACGTTTTTAATTAAAACGTACGTTTTTAGTTTTTAGCTCAAATCTCCGTAATCTAAATTCCCGTAATCAATCACGTAGCTTTCCTAAGCTATATTTGTTAATAATTTCCAAATAATTCTGATCATAACCTTTTCCTGTGAATAATTACCTGATCACAAATACGCTAAAGTTACAATTCACACTTCAACGGGACTTAACGACCTGGTGATACCTTATATTACCCGGAGTATTGACCTAGGCTATTTGACTTTGTTGACCATTATTTGGTTAATATAAGTTAGGTGGTTCGGGACCAATCAATTACAAGCTAAACGTGGAAACACAATTTTGTTTTTCACTTTTGTAATCATAGCATGGGGGACTCCCCCACACTTAGGGTGAAAACCCTATAAGCATGCTACTGTTTTTGTTTACCGAGTCGCTAGCTTGACTCGACCCCGAATTCATTTGTCCTTTGGGAAGCATGATGTGGAAGAAGTAATCTCCATCGGACTTTCATTCAAAATGTTTGGACAAACATATGAAGCACATGAAAGTTCCACACCGATGAGATAAAATCCCGGCTCAAAATAATGGTACATGAAAATGCCGAGGTCAAATATAGTGTCTTCATTCCCGAAGGAGTGAAGAACAAGAGACGTCACCCTGTAGGTGAAGAAAAGGAAGAAAACCATGATGAAAATCATGATAAGATTTTCTTCCTCGAGAGCAGGCTCATTAGCCTGAGTTTGGATTTCAAAGGGTAAGCTCAAAAACATCCCGGGAGGGTGGGTGGGAATTTGCAAATTCTCATGATTGAGTGCATCTCCCCCCGGGCTATCAAACTCCGGAGGAGTCATGATACGATGAGTGAGTTCACCGGAGAACTCCTCATGATGAAAATTATTCACAAGATGTGAATCTGTGAACTCATGTTCCGGAATAGGCTCATCACAATCCTCATTCCGAATACCAAAGAGTGGATTATCAGAAATCAACGTGAATTCAGATTCGAATTCAAATAGAGGATTGGTGAGAGTAGTACTGAATGTTTCGGGAACAAAGAGATTAACATTCTCTATTGGACTGTCGGGATCAGAAGTGAGTGGTGGATCATGATATAGGAGACTTTCAATTTTTCCAAGATCGGCTTCAAAGTCGAGGAGACCATCATCACTTTCCAATGAAAATGGATTGATGTGAGTAAGTTCATCAGCGAACTCCTCAAGAAGAGGATCAACATCAGACTGAGGGAGTGATGCCTGAATATACTCAAAGTCTCCATGAGATGTACAATCATCATTAAAATGAGAGAAAGTCTCAAAATGATCGTTTGAACACTCTAGAGGGTAAGGTAAATCACACATATCATCCAAAGTTCCCTGTGACTCTCTTGGGATTGGGACAAAGATCTCAACACTAGAATTTATTAATTCGTCCGATTCCTTATCAGGAACAGTGCTAAGATGCTCATCCCCCATGTTTAGAGAGTGAGTGTGAACTTTGGGTGTGATAACAACAGACTGAGGGAGTTTAGAAGTACTAGCAGTTATGGAATTTTGAAGTTCCATTTGATCAACGGCTAGTGACTTCGTCACATTATTTTCTCCCTGATTCTCCATGGAAGGAATCACAACAGATGAATCTGATGAATCTTTTTGAATAATAACAATGTTATCTTCATCATCATCACTGTCATCATCATCATCATCATCATATAGAGCAGCATAGCGAAGATTGGCACGTATTTTAGCCGCTCTTTGCTCAGCAAGTAATTCTTCCATGCTCATTTCATTTTTAGCATCTCGTTCTTTAGAAAGTAATTCTGCCATTGATTTTTCACGAGATTCTTGAAACGATGTAGTAGCCAACCCCTCCTTAAATTTTTTAAATGCTTCAAGAACCTTATCACAAAGGTCTTGCGGGAATTGTGGGGTTGCTTGGGTAATTGGGTCTTGTAGAGGTGGGTCTTGACATGAATAGTCATAATTGTTACAAGGAAATGGATTCCCTGTTTGACAATCCGAGCTAAAGTGAGGACCTCCACAATATTCACAACAGTAAGACTGATGTGGCTGTGGGTCGTATGTGCTAGAGTCATAATTGTTATCAGGAAACTGCTCATAGACAAGCGTGTTGCCCGATTGACAATCAGAACTGTAGTGTGGGCCACCACAGTACTCACAACAGTTAAACTATTGAGTCTGGTTTGGTGAATTGTATGGATATTGGTTGTAACCAAAATTTTGATTATTTTGACAATCAAAACCTTGGTGAGGACCTCCACAATATTCACACGAAAAGTTTGGTGTATTTTGATACGAACAATCATTGTGGTATGGATAATATGATTCTTGCTCGTATGAATGTGATGGGTAATTGGAAAAATTTGAAGAGTCGTTGAATGAGTTCAGATTAGGATCATAAGCAAATGAATTACTCGACCCACAAAACAAACAACTCCCGTTTTGAATATCATTACCACATTGCACACATGTACACCAACGACATGGCAAACCAAAAAGCGGCTCACCACAACCAACACAAGGAATAAAATCCGGAGGTGGGACAAGTGGTGTGCTCTTAGAGCTAGCAATTTCCACCACTTCCGTTATGGTCTCGGGTTTTGGTTCTTGATGAACGTGAAGATTGGGCAAGTCGTTCTTTTCAGTCACTGCCCTAAGCTCTGTACGTTTGCTTAACGACCTTATAACCTTATATCGTGAAAGGCTAGGATCAATTGTGAGCTTAGGTTTTTGGATAACCGTAGGTTGGACGTATTTAGCACTTCCATCGTCAGATGGAAGTACAGGGTCCTTTATCACCTCGGTTTCTTGATCCATTTCCCTCACCGGAGAGGGAATAGGGATCGATGGTCCATCATAATCAACACGACATCTCGATATCTTTGACAAGGCCATAAGTTTTTCAATTTTGCTATTAAAGGCCCTTTGTTCAAAGAAATCGTCAACAAGAGATGCCATTAGAATCAATTACGGGACAAGTGGAAGAAGTGAGAATCAAAAGGATAGAGGGTAAAGGGATGAAGAATCAAAAAGGTAGGAGGGTAAAGATGGATATTTTTGGTGTTTTTGGAAAACATTTTGTAAGAAAGAAAATCTTTTTGTGTTTTTTGTGTCCGTTGAAAACTAATTTTACAAAGTTTTCAGGAACTGTTTTGTTTTGAAAATAAGAAAATATGAACAAAGGATGGTAAATATACAGTGAGTATATATCCAGATTCACTAATCTGTAAAACCGTTTAGAAAACACGCACAACCTCCCCGGCAGCGGCGCCAAATTTCGATTGAGGGAAAAGCAGTCAACTAAATTCAACCACAAATTTGGTCAAACAAGTCAAACTCCTAAGGCTCAATGCTCCGCGGAAGTATAGTGTTTCCCCGGGTCGTTATGTCCCGACGAGGTGTGAATTGTTATCAAAACGGGTTTGTGATCGGGTGAATTTGGACAGAAAGGGGGTTGTGAGTAATTAAGCTAAGGAATCTACAAAGAAATAGCTTAAATAAGCTATATGAATAAGACATGAAAGTTGGAAAAACCAGAAACGTTTAAAACCTAAAAACGCGTACGTTCACGTTTTAAATAACGTAAACGTACAAAATAAAACGTGAAAAGTTAAATCTGAAAACCCCCAGGGGGTGAAAATGACTTTTTTACAAACTAAAGGATAAAAGGAAATTTTTGGAAAAAGAAAATAAATTTTTACATTATTTAATTATTTAATATTAATTAATTACTAATTATTAATATTTAAAATACTTAAATACAATATAATATTAATTTAATACTAGAAAAATGAAAATAAAATTTCTAAAATTATAAAATAACTAAAAATAAGTTTTAAAATTAAAAATATGTATTTTTGTCTTTTTGTGATTTTGCTATTAATTAATTACTAATTAATTATTAATTACCTAATTAAACTATTTAAATTATAAAAAATAGCAAATGAACAGTAAAAATCCTAGAAAAATTCCTAAAATTATATTATGTTATATAAAAGCTAGGAAAAATATAAAAACTAGGTCTTGCTTAATGAAAACTAATTATGCTATTTAAAACTTACTTATTAATTAATTATTAATTAAACTATTATTAAATCTAAAAATTACTAAATGACAACAGAAAAATCTATAAAAATTCCTAAAATTATTTTAAGTTACCTGGAACCTAGGAAAAATATAAAAAAGTGGTGCTATTAAATAAAAACTATTACTTCTATTTTAAATGTTAATATTAAATTATCTAACAAAAATTATAAAAAAATACCAAACAAGGAGAGAAAAATCTAGAAAAATTCTTAAATATACTTTATAATACCAGGAACAAAAGAAAAATATGAAAATGCAAGTGAACTTAATAAAAAGTTAAAAAGTAAAATCAATTTGATAGCTTCTATTAAATAGAAGCTATCACTATCTTTTAAGCTTGTTTTTCTGGTTTTTCTTGATTGAAAGCTACTTTGAACTGAAAATAGGTGACTTGAGGCACAATGGGAGCAGCTAGGTACAACCAATAAGCATTTGGAAGTGCTTAAGCTTCCACAGTTGACTTTGGTCAACTGTGAGGGCAAGAAGCCTTGAAATAAGCTAAAAGCTGATGGAATGGATCCAAACTATCTAATGGGTAATCTAAAAACAACTACAACAAGTGTAACACTCATTAGGAATCAAAAGTGGGTCAAATAAGGCTCATTCACCCCGCTGCATAAGCAGTCCTTGATACTCAATGGCAGTAGGGTTGGGACAAGCTCAAGGGAGCTTATGGCTCTAATAAAGCATGGATTAGGTAACTAGCAAGGTGGATTAACCAAAGAATCAAGCCATGGCCTGTGGGGCCCACTATACTACCCTGTAGACACCTAACAGTTGGGGTGTTTGATGACAGAAGTGCTGAGACATGGGAAGTTCTCCCCCTGCACCTGTCTTTGCAGCCATGGTGGGGTCCACAAAAAATTCACAAAAATGAACTGAAGATGGGACTTCAGAGATGAGCTGGTAAACTTCAATACCTCAAAAGCTTAAGTTATGAATCTCAATACAAAAATCCCTAAAATTCTTGTAACTTTTGTGAAAACTGAGTAAGATGCAAATTTGACTTTTGATAAAAAACTTGATTTTGACTAAATTGGATTTTAATTGCTAACTACTGACTGAAATGGATGTATCAATGCATATTAAGTCTAAATTAAGTTACCCTAACAAGTTTTACAACTAAAATTAAGATTACACTACTAAAGGTTTTGACAGTGAAACAACACAAAGATTTTAGAAATGCATTTTGACTTTCATGTGAATAACTACTAGTGTTTCTACATTTATGCATTACATGAACCTAGTTTGACTTGTTCCAACTATTGATAACTACAAAGACAGTCCATAACTCCTAGAACATACTTAAACCAAACACTCCTAAGTGAAACTGTCATGGTTTCTTAACACTAACAAAGGTATTTGCATGCCAAAACTTAGAAAGACAATGGTTCATTAGTACATTCTAGGGTGCAATAAACATCTTAAGACTAAAAATAAGCAATCTATCCTAGGAAGTAAGCACAGGCACAAATTGGGTGAGTAATGAAAGTTATTATACTAAACTGTGAGCCCAGGGTTAACTAGACTACCAAACTAACATCTTTCCCACATATAACCATGAATAAGCATAAACCAACTGAAAATGGACTAAAGAAGCAGTTTTAATAAGCAATTTAGATAGCAGATATGAAATGGCATAAACAGATAAATAGTTATACATAAACCAAGTTAAGCAATTTTTATTGAATTTAAAAAAAAAGTGAGATTACAAACTGAGGTTACAATCTAAAAATACTTAAAAGTTAAACTAAAAATTACTTTTACTCTACATTAACTACTTAAAACCTAATTAGCTAACTGCCCCTCCTCAGCCTCCTCTCTTCCTTTTATATTGAAGAATTAGGGTTTTGGGTACACCCTTGTCTTTTCCCCATCACTCTTCTTAACCTTTGGATCAAGAGAAACAATCTTGACCGTTTAAACTTTTTGGCGCCCAACTCTTTTGTCTATTTCCTTTGATAATAGAAGCCAGGAGGTCAATTTTGGAGGCATGTGTTTGTTTGAGTGTAGGAGGGGGGAGGGGTATTGAGTGTTGCAGAGGGTGAGGCAGGCATAAGGGGGTATGATGGAGTTGCAGGTTTCGTTTTGGAGGGGAGTGGGGATGGGTCAAAGGGGTGTTTGTAACAACCCGCATTTTCGGGACATTTCTCCTATTCACTATTCACCAGTTACTATTCACCGGTCACTATTCATCATTTTCGGAGTCAGTTTGTGATTCCGAGAAACGTTCAAAAATTTTACTATTCATGTGACACTATTCATTCCTGGGGGGAAATCACTATTCATGATCATCATTCACCATTACGTAAACTAAGTTTACGAGTCTTCAAATTCGCGTAACCAGTTAGGTTTGGCTGCGAATTCATGCATCATTCATTAATGACACGTCATATAGACTGGAGTAGTCTACATATCCTCGGTTACATCATCATCACATTTTAGGCCCTACACGGATATGCATTATTTCTATATACGTATGCTTAATTTGTAATTAACGTTACCACTCAGTTTTTACTACGAACGTATACCCAATACTCCCGACTACGATCCTAACATATTTTCATACTTATTATAATGATATAAAAATTATATTATTAATTTACCCGGTGTTTTGAAATCAATTACTATATTTCACGGTCGGAGCTTATAACTCTGTCGGTTTGCGTTATTTCAACCCGATAATTATTTTAACACCCGATTATCATCAGGAATAATATTTTACAACTTTTACAACTTCGTCATATTTTATTTCATCGCGTTATGATTTATTTTTAGTTAACTCGGTACCCGGTATCACCTAAACTACACAATATCTACCTAAATAACACCTAAAGTCAAAAGTCTTCTACATCTCTTCATCCCATTTAATGTCTCCTAAAATTATGGATCTTGTCTTTGACATTTTTTTTTACACTAGTTAGTATATTTAATAATTTCAATTCATTTCTTTCATTCATATACAAATCAACTAGCAAAATAATTCTCTCATTCTCTCCTCTCTATATGATCGACCAAGACAAGATCAAGAACAAGAAACCATTGATTTTTCAAGTTCAAGTATTAAACAAGATCCTTTTGTACTTCTAGTTAGGATTTTGTGTTAAAAACCTCAAGATTAACTAAGTTTTCATCACCATCTTTCAATAATCACTCAAGTAAGTTACTAATAATCTTTCCTACTCTTTTAAACATCTATTTAATATATTTTCATGATCTAGTAACAAAACATGCAAGTATGTATGATCCATACCACTTATTACTCATTTCTTTCTTTATGAACATAGATCTACAATTTTTACTAGCAATCTCATTAGATCCACTAAGATTGGTGATGTCTAGGAACCCATGACACCCTAAGAAGGTGTATGGTAGGATTAGACTAGTTTTGTGGTGATTGAAAGTGGTTTGGTTGAAGTTGGAACAAGTTAGAAACTAGGAAAATCTATTTTTGACACTTTCAAAATGATGCTGTCCCTTTTTGGCAAACGTGGGAAGATCAGGGGCAAGGGTGTAACTTTTGACCAAAGATTTAGAAAATACTCTCCGATACGAAACTATGGCCGAAAACGGGGATAAAAACGAGTTAATAACGAAGGAGATATGATTTTTTTCCGAATATTAACAACGAAAAATACTTTCAAATATAGGTTCTGTCCCAAACCGCCAATTTCAGAAAACTCAGGGGTTTCCGGGTAACATTGGGTTATATATTCAGAAAATACTTTCAAAAACGAAACCGTGGCCGCTT
Source organism: Artemisia argyi (assembly GCA_030686995.1). Taxonomy (NCBI): domain Eukaryota; kingdom Viridiplantae; phylum Streptophyta; class Magnoliopsida; order Asterales; family Asteraceae; genus Artemisia; species Artemisia argyi. The sequence goes on from CM060681.1 coordinate 149,711,756, forward strand.
GAATCACTAAAATCCGAGTTACGACGAAAAAGTTATGATATTTCCAATATTAACGACGAAAACTATTTTCTGAAAAATTACTTGCTGTCCCACGATTTTCTTGGACTGTTTCGAGGCCTAAAACTTGATCTAGCCGTCCCGACTTATCAAAAATATACTAGTATGCTATCCCACGATTCCGGGGATATAAAGAACGTAGAAAACGAGCTTATAACGAAAAAGATACAAGCGTTTGAACTTAGACAAATATATATATTTTCCATCAGCTTTTCTATTACACTTTTTGCCGCAAAATTTTCTTTGCGAGACACCACCTTCTCGGCTGTTTTTCTTCATGATCAGATCAATTTGAGTCCGAGCCGTAGTTTTATGAAATCAAGATCTTCCAACAAGCTTTTCAAATCATTTGGCCGTTCGTCGAATAGACTTATAACGAATAAACTACGACCTCATCTATATACCCGATAAACTATATATTTTGACAGCTTTTACTATAATGAAATTTTCTAAGTGTTGAACATAATACTTTCAAGTAACAACGATAAGAGTCGATTTTCTCATCAATCGAGACCCGTATCGCCAAAAGTTAAATGACACGACTTCAAGATATTGTTACAAGGTTTTCAAAAACGCCGAGCTTGACCATTAACACTTAACGTACAATATTTCGCGACTTGTTTTGCGAGGCCATTTTGGGCATATTTTCAAGTAACGAAAATGCTATTTTTGCGACGAAAACCTTATATTTGCCGATAAGACACCAAACAAGGATCGTGGAGTACCGTTTCAACCTATTCCCATGAAAAGTGGTTATTAACCTAACGAGACGTCAAAAACGTATTTGTCAACGATAAACGTTATTTTCAAAACTAATGAGTGGTATCGATAACATACGTATTTGCATGTGTAGCGTCCTTTCATTTCTTACAGTAGATCGTTATTACTCATATTAGGTTGCGGTTAGAGATCGTGCCTCATTTCAATATATCCATTCTTGTCATCGTAGCTATCGCTCCAGGTGAGTCATAGCCCCTACTATTTTGATTGTTTTGCAAACTCTTTGGGGGAGAATACATGCTCGTTTTACTTAAAACGCATTACTTGTTACCTGGTTGATTTCTCAAATATTCCCAGCTTTATCGAAATATACATTTGATCACCTGCACTTCATTAGTATGCTTGACTACCGGTATTTCTTTGGTATATTTAACCACCTGCATTCATTGGTATGTTTGATTTTTCTTGTATTTCATGGGATTGATTATCCTTGTTTACATGACCACATTGTCATAATTGTTTATCTGGCGACATTGTCAGTATTGTTTATCTGGCGACATTGTCAGTATTATTTTATCTGGCGACATTGTCAGCGTTATTTATCTGGCGACATTGTCAGTATTGTTTAGATAACCTCATTGACTGAATCATTTTATTTATATAGCCGTTTTGCTATATTTATCTGGGAATTTGGATACCATTATTACTTATGTTCACATAGACTTTAACACATTTGGCAGTGGGTTGTAAACATACAGGTTACAAGTCTCTTATGGCGGGACTTGGAACTGAGTGGATTTACAATGCCTTTGCTGGGCGATCATTTTCTCTATAGGCATTATTTGTTAAACAAACTCTATGAACTCACCAACCTCGTGTTGACACTTTAGCATGTATTTTCAGGTTTTAAGCATATGGCACGCTACTGGAGGTTTTGGCAGGGCATGGCATGGTCATGGAAGACTCTGATTATTTATATGGGGACCGTTTCAAACTATTTTAAGGGCCTACTTCCGCACTACTTTTAACGATGTAAACTTAACACTTTTGGTTAAACGATCTTATTCTAAATGATGGAAATGAAAACCATTTTTGTACTTGTTTTGCGATACCGATTGAGTTACACCCCAGCTGCATGTATGGTTCCGCTGGACCCGATTTTGGGGGTGTGACAGATTGGTACCAGAGCTTTGGCTATAGCGAACTAAGTGTTTTTAAAACCTAGACTATAGCTACTTTTACGAAAAACTTAACCCTATGACCGTCACGTGCCTGCCTGCCAAGATGATGCCTCACTTGTGGTTTGTTGCTGACTTAGGTAATGAGATTTGTGTCTCATTATCTGGTATATTATATTCACTTATTCTAGTGATTACTATCATTGTCTTTCATATAAGCATGCTCATGTATCGTATATGTCACCGCATTATGTTTTTTCTTGCATAGTTTCATCATTTGACCTCGAGTTTGGTCACCTGCTTTTGTCTTTCAGAACGTCTTGGTACTTGTGAAGGACATGGTATTAGTATAACTGAGCTGAGTATTTCAAAATTCATGGAACCTCGGTGGAATATAGACTGGTCATCTATATTCAACCCGGGATAGTGAGATATAGGCTGACCACCTATGTCTGACTCAGAGATGAATTTTGCAACACTGAGAATGGTTATAATAAGATTATGTCTGAATTGAATTCTCAACTCATTTCCAAATGGTTCATTCATGTGTGTGTATACTCTCGTTGTTGGAACCTTCATACTTTTCATCACTTCGTAAACCACCGATTGGAAACATGTCAGCTAGTCAATTTATTTCATGAACTTTCATATTTATGCACAATACACTCATATCACAGTATTTTCTTGTGTCACAATCTCATTTTGTTGCAGTTGTCACAGTCTCTTCCCTCCTCACCATCACTATCATTTCTTTTCCCCACCCCCATATATACAAAGAATTAGGTGACACTCTATAGATTCCGATGTCACTCATCCCTCACTACTCCCTATATTGATAAGTGGATATTATCAATGACCTCCCTAGGAAAGACTTTCCATACCTTCTATGAGGATGATCCCTCGGTACCTTAAGATCATTCATAACTCAACAGAAATCTCAGGATATCACAAAACAATTTGAACCATTATCACTGGCCTGATCGCCAAAATTCTATCATCTAGAAAGTATTGGCTTGACTGAATTACAAGATTCATTTAGATACGAGTGCTCACTAAGCAACACCATAGAGATAAATCCAACCTCTTAACCAAGACTATAAATTGAACATGTCCTCACCAATAGCCTCTATTCAAACATGTTAGACACCTATGCATTTGTGCATACATACATACCTGGCTATTTTATCCTCCTAATACTTTCATTTTTAAATGGATTTTCTCCAAAACTACCGTTATACAAAACATATATCTTGTAAGAAACACTTTTCTGATGCACTTATTTTGACAAGCAAATTCCTTTTGGCCAATCTTTTACAAAACTATTGAATGTTACAAAATTTTAAACCTCGATCTTTGGTAAACCATATTATCCACCTTATGTTGAAAATTTTCCTATATTGCATAACTACTAAATTTTGAAACATCAAGAAGGATGTTACCTAAAAAGCCGTTTGCTTAAACTTGTAAATTCATTTATTCGGGGAAGGTTTATGAACGAAACACAATCTCAAAACAAACTTTGAAAATCAATCACTATATTACCTCACTTATACCTTTAGGAGTTTGTGAGTTGATGACCTATAACTTGGGGAAAATCTTAGTAATGGAGACTAAGCACCATAGGTGGAGAACGACTCAATTCCTGACATCCTCCAGAGGATCACAACCTTATCCTAACCTATCATTTTCAACAACACCCCTTTTACGGATTTAACCCTGTAAGTCTTTCAAAACAAGATTCATGATACCCATTTCAATTATTCCTAATAAAGGAATTTGATTCCACCTCAACTCCTAGCGATTTCATTAAGATCTCTTTGGAACCACACCACCTATTACCTGTAGACCAATGGTCAGAATTTGAGATTGATTCAAACCTAGGGAGATATGCCCAAATCGGGTGTGATTGACACCAGAAATGGTTGGATTAACCATTTGCCATAAATCAAATTCAGTTGCAACCATAGTTATCACACGAGCTTAGAGACTACACCATTCGAAGCACTCTATGGTCGAAGTGTCAACATCCATTGACGGATCAAAACTTGGAAAAGCCCAACTCGCTAGTCCCGTAAGCATTCATGAAATAACCAGGAATTTCCTACAAATCAAGAATCAATTACAAGTTCGATAAGCGATAAATCATTAGAATTTCAAGTTCGTGGCATGATTATGTTGAAAGTTATGCCTAGGAAAGGCATAATACCATTCAGAAAACTTCATAAAGTTAAACCCGATATACACTGAACCATTTACGATTTCTAACAGAGTAGGCCTAGTGGCCGTCAGACTTGAACCTTGTTAAAGCTTAGTAGCTTACACGATTATATCATCATCTTTTCACCAATACAACTTCAGAGACCAACACAAACTGAACTTCGGGACGAAGTTCCTTTTAAGGAGGTGAGACTGTAACAACCCGCATTTTCGGGACATTTCTCCTATTCACTATTCACCAGTTACTATTCACCGGTCACTATTCATCATTTTACTATTCATCATTTTTGGAGTCAGTTTGTGATTCCGAGAAACGTTCAAAAATTTTACTATTCATGTGACACTATTCATTCCTGGGGGGAAATCACTATTCATGATCATCATTCACCATTACGTAAACTAAGTTTACGAGTCTTCAAATTCGCGTAACCAGTTAGGTTTGGCTGCGAATTCATGCATCATTCATTAATGACACGTCATATAGACTGGAGTAGTCTACATATCCTCGGTTACATCATCATCACATTTTAGGCCCTACACGGATATGCATTATTTCTATATACGTATGCTTAATTTGTAATTAACGTTACCACTCAGTTTTTACTACGAACGTATACCCAATACTCCCGACTACGATCCTAACATATTTTCATACTTATTATAATGATATAAAAATTATATTATTAATTTACCCGGTGTTTTGAAATCAATTACTATATTTCACGGTCGGAGCTTATAACTCTGTCGGTTTGCGTTATTTCAACCCGATAATTATTTTAACACCCGATTATCATCAGGAATAATATTTTACAACTTTTACAACTTCGTCATATTTTATTTCATCGCGTTATGATTTATTTTTAGTTAACTCGGTACCCGGTATCACCTAAACTACACAATATCTACCTAAATAACACCTAAAGTCAAAAGTCTTCTACATCTCTTCATCCCATTTAATGTCTCCTAAAATTATGGATCTTGTCTTTGACATTTTTTTTACACTAGTTAGTATATTTAATAATTTCAATTCATTTCTTTCATTCATATACAAATCAACTAGCAAAATAATTCTCTCATTCTCTCCTCTCTATATGATCGACCAAGACAAGATCAAGAACAAGAAACCATTGATTTTTCAAGTTCAAGTATTAAACAAGATCCTTTTGTACTTCTAGTTAGGATTTTGTGTTAAAAACCTCAAGATTAACTAAGTTTTCATCACCATCTTTCAATAATCACTCAAGTAAGTTACTAATAATCTTTCCTACTCTTTTAAACATCTATTTAATATATTTTCATGATCTAGTAACAAAACATGCAAGTATGTATGATCCATACCACTTATTACTCATTTCTTTCTTTATGAACATAGATCTACAATTTTTACTAGCAATCTCATTAGATCCACTAAGATTGGTGATGTCTAGGAACCCATGACACCCTAAGAAGGTGTATGGTAGGATTAGACTAGTTTTGTGGTGATTGAAAGTGGTTTGGTTGAAGTTGGAACAAGTTAGAAACTAGGAAAATCTATTTTTGACACTTTCAAAATGATGCTGTCCCTTTTTGGCAAACGTGGGAAGATCAGGGGCAAGGGTGTAACTTTTGACCAAAGATTTAGAAAATACTCTCCGATACGAAACTATGGCCGAAAACGGGGATAAAAACGAGTTAATAACGAAGGAGATATGATTTTTTTCCGAATATTAACAACGAAAAATACTTTCAAATATAGGTTCTGTCCCAAACCGCCAATTTCAGAAAACTCAGGGGTTTCCGGGTAACATTGGGTTATATATTCAGAAAATACTTTCAAAAACGAAACCGTGGCCGCTTGAATCACTAAAATCCGAGTTACGACGAAAAAGTTATGATATTTCCAATATTAACGACGAAAACTATTTTCTGAAAAATTACTTGCTGTCCCACGATTTTCTTGGACTGTTTCGAGGCCTAAAACTTGATCTAGCCGTCCCGACTTATCAAAAATATACTAGTATGCTATCCCACGATTCCGGGGATATAAAGAACGTAGAAAACGAGCTTATAACGAAAAAGATACAAGCGTTTGAACTTAGACAAATATATATATTTTCCATCAGCTTTTCTATTACACTTTTTGCCGCAAAATTTTCTTTGCGAGACACCACCTTCTCGGCTGTTTTTCTTCATGATCGGATCAATTTGAGTCCGAGCCGTAGTTTTATGAAATCAAGATCTTCCAACAAGCTTTTCAAATCATTTGGCCGTTCGTCGAATAGACTTATAACGAATAAACTACGACCTCATCTATATACCCGATAAACTATATATTTTGACAGCTTTTACTATAATGAAATTTTCTAAGTGTTGAACATAATACTTTCAAGTAACAACGATAAGAGTCGATTTTCTCATCGATCGAGACCCGTATCGCCAAAAGTTAAATGACACGACTTCAAGATATTGTTACAAGGTTTTCAAAAACGCCGAGCTTGACCATTAACACTTAACGTACAATATTTCGCGACTTGTTTTGCGAGGCCATTTTGGGCATATTTTCAAGTAACGAAAATGCTATTTTTGTGACGAAAACCTTATATTTGCCGATAAGACACCAAACAAGGATCGTGGAGTACCGTTTCAACCTATTCCCATGAAAAGTGGTTATTAACCTAACGAGACGTCAAAAACGTATTTGTCAACGATAAACGTTATTTTCAAAACTAATGAGTGGTATCGATAACATACGTATTTGCATGTGTAGCGTCCTTTCATTTCTTACAGTAGATCGTTATTACTCATATTAGGTTGCGGTTAGAGATCGTGCCTCATTTCAGTATATCCATTCTTGTCATCGTAGCTATCGCTCCAGGTGAGTCATAGCCCCTACTATTTTGATTGTTTTGCAAACTCTTTGGGGGAGAATACATGCTCGTTTTACTTAAAACGCATTACTTGTTACCTGGTTGATTTCTCAAATATTCCCAGCTTTATCGAAATATACATTTGATCACCTGCACTTCATTAGTATGCTTGACTACCGGTATTTCTTTGGTATATTTAACCACCTGCATTCATTGGTATGTTTGATTTTTCTTGTATTTCATGGGATTGATTATCCTTGTTTACATGACCACATTGTCATAATTGTTTATCTGGCGACATTGTCAGTATTGTTTATCTGGCGACATTGTCAGTATTGTTTATCTGGCGACATTGTCAGCGTTATTTATCTGGCGACATTGTCAGTATTGTTTAGATAACCTCATTGACTGAATCATTTTATTTATATAGCCGTTTTGCTATATTTATCTGGGAATTTGGATACCATTATTACTTATGTTCACGTAGACTTTAACACATTTGGCAGTGGGTTGTAAACACACAGGTTACAAGTCTCTTATGGCGGGACTTGGAACTGAGTGGATTTACAATGCCTTTGCTGGGCGATCATTTTCTCTATAGGCATTATTTGTTAAACAAACTCTATGAACTCACCAACCTCGTGTTGACACTTTAGCATGTATTTTCAGGTTTTAAGCATATGGCACGCTACTGGAGGTTTTGGCAGGGCATGACATGGTCATAGAAGACTCTGATTATTTATATGGGGACCGTTTCAAACTATTTTAAGGGCCTACTTCCGCACTACTTTTAACGATGTAAACTTAACACTTTTGGTTAAACGATCTTATTCTAAATGATGGAAATGAAAACCATTTTTGTACTTGTTTTGCGATACCGATTGAGTTACACCCCAGCTGCATGTATGCTTCCGCTGGACCCGATTTTGGGGGTGTGACAGTGTTGACTGAGTGGGATTATAAAACGGGGTATTAGTTTTGTGGGATTGGGCTTGGGAAAAAGGATTGGGCCAAGGAATAATTGGGTGGGCTGAGTTGGTTTTGGTGGGTTTATTTTTGGGTGTAATACTACAAAAGGGTCCGTTTGTTTTGGTAATTATAATCACAAGGACCAATTTGTAATTTATTGAAAAGTGAGGGGCCGAATCTGCCATCTTTCCCATAGTTATCATAAGGATAAAAATTGCCAAGTTGAAATATTACAAGGACCAAAATTTATATTTTCCAAAATAAAACACCCGGGGGCCAATTTTGTAAATTTCCAAATTCCGGGGACTAAACTTGCAATTTTCACCAATCTTTCATTCCAAGGACTATTTTTGACACATTTTGATTTTCCAAGGATAAAAATTGATTTTCCTTTAAAAAATATCCCACCATGGACCAATTCTGCCAAAATCTGAAACTCCAGGGACCAAACTGTAAATTTCCAAAACTTTTCCAATTTTTTACCAAAGGACTAAATATGACAACTTATGATTTCAATAGGACCTTTGGTGATAATTTTCCATATTTTAAATGACCAGGGACTAGTTTTGTCTTTTTATGAAAGTTGAGGGACTGAAACTGCCAATTATGCAAACTTTGTACGTTTTTCATTTGTTTTTACTTGTTTTGCATCTAAAACATATAAAACACAATTTTGAAAATTTTTTAGTATTTTGATGCATTTCTAAGTGTTTTTGTATGTTTTGCAGTTCAGATTTGACCAAAAATGATGAGTGTTTGAGCACTCATCAACGTCGTCATTAAGAAGCTTGTGACGCCGTCAGGTACTGTTCCCAGCAAGGAAAATTAAGACTTTGCCGTTTTCTTCACTTTTATGCTTCAAAAACGTCCGAAATGCTTCCTTTTCCAGAATTCACTCCAAAAGTACCTAAAATCACAAAAGGAACGATTTAGGGCTATATTTGATCAAATAAATTCAATTCCGGGCTTAAATGACCCCCTAAAAACGGATCAGTTTTCGCCTCATCATATACCCTTACACTTGAGATTTGCTTGTCCTCAAGCAAATGCGCTTTTATTCTAGTCAAAATACAAGTTAGGGGTCATTTAACACTAATAAAAAAGTAATTACAACAAATAATCGTTCCACTTAAGACCAAAGACAAGCACGAAGGTCATATACTAGCACCTCACAAATGGTGTTTAGATACTCACATCTCTCGGGTGTAATAAAGTATATATCACAATATGGAAATGGAAAACATCTCTCACTACCTGTCATAACAAAATAGATTACCATAGGCATGGGAAAGGATCAAACCTCCACCACATGTTGTAAGCACCTAGGATAAACTATCAAAGAGGTCTTTTAGAGGGTTATAACGTTAGGTGTAGGGATATGGAATACATGGTTTTGTTGGATATAGGCAATCTTTACTGGTGGCGAGTTAATAATCTTGGTTAATTACATGTACAATATGGCGTTGCTAAGCCAAGACTAGACTCGACTTAAGCTAATAAATGAAAAATAACAAAAACATAAAACAAACATAGAATGAAACAGGATGGTAGTCCGTATGTTTTTCTCTTTTCTTTTTCTATTTTTTTTCTTTTTTTTTTCTTTTTCTTTATTTTTCGATTTATTTATTTTTTTTTTTATTTTTTTTTGCATACACTCTTACCCGACCATCCAAAATAATACATCATAGGGAATGTATATTCCCCTTACACTTGAATTTTTACATACTTTACAATAAACTAATCTAATGACTCGAATTATGATAATCAAAACACTTGGAGTACTTTTAAGATTAACGCACATATGGGAGTAATATAATATGATGTTCTTCCCCATTACTCCATAACACAAGTACTTTACCCATTAGTCCTAATTGTCCCAAAACAATATGTACAAGGATATGACTCGACTTAGCAACCATATAATCAATTAGATAATTAACTAAGGGTTTAGACAAATAACAATAATGCACTAAAGATGAGTGCATACACGGAAGGCTAAGGCGATTTGGGTGTACATTTAAGTGGGGTGTAACAAATTCTTCCTTTAAGTAAGATGCTTAAAGTTAGAAACGAAAAGATAGGCTCGGAGGGGTGTACTAGGGGTTTCGTGTACTAAAAATGAGTACAACGCTAATGGTGTGGGAAAAATTAGTCGACTTAACTAGCCAAGTAATATGACTTAAATGGTCAAGTAATTATGATACGGGTTTAACACAAGGGTGATCCTAATGCCTCTTATCATGTAGTAAATCCTACTACACGAATGTAGTCTCACTAGCAGTCTCGGGATGCATCACTAACGCAAGTTCTAGAATCTAAATGCTACCGGTACACTCATAAGCACTAATAGTAAATGCTTTTCCTATCAAATCTAAAGGCGAACCTCACGTATTTGGGTGGAAAATTTTTCTGAATAGTACGGTTTTGTGCTAGTCATACAATCCCTTATCCATGAGACCCTTGCTGAGGCTAAAGTTTCACTCCTAAATGTTGTAAAAAATTTTAAATTTGGCGCTAAAATTAAACTAACAAGTATTTCTCATAGTTTTATTACACACCTACCATCAAACAAACAAACTCAAGTGAAAGTGTATCCTATAAGGTATCATCATTTACCCTCCCCTTACACTTAGGATGAACGTTGTCCCCAATGTTCAATTAAAGAATGTAAAAGTGAAATAGGTAAAAGAATGAAATAAAATACTCCCCTGATTCATTTGGTGTGGATAGTGTGGTAACAAGGTTAGATCTTCCTCAAAGAAAATGAACAATCAAAGCTTCCCTTCCTGAAAAATAAATCATCTTCTTGTCATACATAACCTGTTAAACCTGAGAAAACAAGCAAGGCAACCTCGCATAAAATCGGCGGCAATCTATATATACTAACAAATCCTAGAAAACAATGTAAGATATAATGCTTGTGGAATGAATGTTTGCAGATTTCCTGGAGTTTATAAAACAAAGAATTAACAAAAACTTTAAGACTCCGTTAGAAAAACAAAACTAGCAAAATTTCCAGAATTTTACACATGACGCCGTCAGGAATTAATTCCTGACGCTGTCAGAAGTGACCTGCAGAAATCTTTATGTTAAGTTTCTGAAAAAATTTCTGGAAAACTTATGTCCTACTTCCTGGAAAATCCTGCAAAACATCATTATGACTCGATACAAGCATTTGACTCAAAACAAATACGAATATACATGTCCATTTAATATTGTGGAGAACCATGATCAATTTTGTGTTTCTTAAAAAAAAACATATTTGGGGTTTCCCCTTACACTTATCTTTTGCGAAATACCTTTGGATGAAGTTAAGACTAAGCCAAACGACAAAATTAAGTATTTTCACCATTTTAGTTTTGAAACATGTTCTACCAACAATAAAAATAAAGCATGCATACGGAAACAAATAACAATTAAACAAATAAAAATCACACAAAACATGGGTTGCCTCCCAAGAAACGCTTTTCTTTATTTACGAGTCTTGTAGCTAGACTCAAGGTCATGGGCTATTACATGACTTCATCCTTGGTCTCACTCTCTAGGTCATCTTCTATATTAGTTTTATATTCCGGACTTAGTTGCAAGCATTCTTTGTAGAAACCAAGTATTCTATTCATAACATACTCTACTCCTCTACGTCTATCCTCATCATTCCTATAGTAAACCGCTTGTTTGTGTTCCTTTTCTATGCTCGATAGGAGGCGGTATTGTTCAATCTTATAGGGCATTTGGTAGGCAATCTCATCATTCCCCTCCTTGAATCTAACTATCCCTAGAGTCGGATCATAACTCATCTTAGAAGCCTCAACGAACGGTTTTCCGAACACTACTTGACTTAGGCAATCATCTATCACCGGACGAGTATCCTCCACTATCATAAAATCGGTCTCATAAGTGAAGTTTCCGACAATCACATGCAATCCTTTCACTCTACCTACAAAATTGCTTAGCAAGTTCTTGTTGGGCATCATCCTATAACCAAGTTGTTTCTTTATTACCCAATTATAATATGTCCTAGTCATGATATTTATAGGAGACCTAGGATCGATATAAGCTTTCCATACATGCATATGCCCAATGTTGCATGGTATGTTGATGTTAGAGGGATCACCTACTTTAATAAGGAGTGAGCCAAGGATATATGGTGTCTCGGGATCATTGAATAAATCCTTGTGATATTCCCGTTCTTCCTTGGTGGGCAACTTATCAAAGTACTCTTCTACATTTTCTATTTCCTCTAACTTTTCTCCCCTATTAACCTCAAATTCCTTAATTTCATCCCTAGTCTCGGTTTCTACTCCACCTTCATCCTTGTCACTTTCTTCTATATCCTTATCAATTGGCTTAATGGTGACAACATTGACAAAGTGGACGTGTTTGGATGACGAGGGGTCCTTAATTTGGATTCCGCTATTGGCGTCCCTAGTATCCTTCCTAGGTGTAGTTAATGCTAGGTTGTTGAGGGCTTTCAACAAGTTGTCAATCTTATTGGCCATCTCCGTTTGTTGTTGATTGAATTCGGTTTCAAACTTAGCTATGCGAGCTTCTTGAGATGCCATAAACTTGGACATCAATCCTTCAAGATTATTGGTACTACCATAGTTATTAGAAGGATTGTTGTTGAATGTACGGTTGGAGGGTGGACCGTTTGGTTGGTAACGATTAGGCGGATTGGAAGATTTGTTTTGGTTTTTCTTTCCACCTAAGGTTCAGGTGATTTTTCCAAGAAGGGTTGTAGGAATCACCGTAAGGGTTTGGCTCGGGTTTGAAAGTGTACCACTTATCTCCCGCTTCGTCGGTACGCGAGGATGCGTAGTCCGCAAAAGCTGTTCCAGGGAGTTCCACACAATCACGAGTGTCATGGGGACCACTACATAATTCGCATGAAGAAGTGATTTTGTTCACTTGGCTTGAAGGCTTAGGAGCTTCGTAAGATTTCATGAGAAACTTGACTTGATCCTCAAGCTCCATGATCCTACGGTCGGGAGTGCTAGAATTGTTCGAAGGCAAAGATATTGCCTTGACTGTTTTGTCCCAATCGTCCCAAAACAATATGTACAAGATATGACTCGACTTAGCAACCATGTAATCAATTAGATAATTAAGTAAAGGTTTAAACAAATAACAATAATGTACTAAAAATGAGTGCATACATGGAAGGCTAAGGCGATTTGGTTGCACATTTGGGTGGGTTGTAACAAATTCTTCCTTTAAGTAAGATGCTTAAAGTTAGAAACGAAAAGATAGGCTCGGAGGGGTGTACTAGGGGTTTCGTGTATTAAAAATGAGTACAACGCTAAGGTGTGGGAAAAATTAGTTGACTTTACTAGCCAAGTAATATGACTTAAATGGTCAAGTAATTATGATATGGGTTTAAACACAAGGGTGATCCTAATGCCTCTTATCATGTAGTAAATCCTACTACACGAATGTAGTCTCACTAGCGGTCTCGGGATGCATCACTAACGCAAGTTCTAGAATCTAAATGCTACCGGTACACTCATAAGCACTAATAGTGAATGCTTTTCCTATCAAATCTAAAGGCGAACCTCATATATTTGGGTGGAAAATTTTTCTGAATGGTACGGTTTTGTGCTAGGCATACAACTCCTATCCATGACACGCTTGCTAAGGCTAAAGTTTCACTCCTAAATGTTGTAAAAATTTTTAAATTTGGCGCTAAAATTACACTAACAAGTATTTCTCTTAGTTTTATTACACACCTACTATCGAACAAACAAACTCAAGTGCAATAGTATCCTATAAGGTATCATCATTTACCCTCCCCTTGCACTTAGGAAGAACATTGTCCTCAATGTTCAATTAAAGAATTTAAAAGTGAAATAGGTAAAAGAATGAAAGCAAATACTCCCCTGATTCGTTCGGTGTGGATAGTGTGTTAACAAGGTTAGATCTTCCTCCAAGAAAATGAACATTCAAAGCTTCCCTTCCAGAAATATAAATTATCTTCTTGTCACATATAACCTGTTAAACCTGAGAAAACTGTCACACCCCCAAAATCGGGTCCAGCGGAAGCATACATGTAGCTGGGGTGTAACTCAATTGGTATTACAACACAAGTTCAAAAATGGTTTTCACTTGAATCATTTAGAATAAAATAGTTTAATCAAAATGTTGAATCTACATTGTTAAAAATAATGCGGAAATAGGCCCTTAAAATAGTTTAAAACGGTCCCCATATGAATAATCAAAGTCTTCTATGACCATGCCATGCCCTGCCAAAACCTCCTGTAGCGTGCCATTAGTTAAAACCTGAAAATACATGCTAAAGTGTTAACACAATGGTTGGTGAGTTCATAGAGTCTTGTGAAAAAGAATGTTATGCATATGAATGAAGATTTCCCAGCAAAGGCATCGTAAATCCACTCAGTTGCAAGTCCCGCCATAAGAGACTTGTAACCTGTGTGTTCACAACCCACTGCTAACATATATAGTATGAGTAAAACATGTATAAGTTCATCACAACAGTTAAGCAATTAGTCGTGAGTCTACACTTCATCTCCGAAGACCTCACGTTTGTATGTATGTCTTAATGGTCATCCAACAACTTAATTTGGAGTCACTGGAAGTTTCACAATCATGTATGTATGATTACTGGGTGCCATTTCCCAAAGTAAAAAAGATTTCTGGGTGCCATTTCCCAAAGTATAAAAGTTTAAACGTTTCAAGTATCAAGTAAGTATTTGTGCATGTATCAATCATGTATGTATGAAATCAAGTATAATGCAATCAAGTATAAGTGTTATCAAGTATAAATGAAATCAAGTATAAATGTAATCAAGTATAAATGTTTTGAGTATCTGTACAAGTAAGCAAGTAGTTGAGCATGTATCTCCCCAAAGAGTTAAAACAAGTATAAAAAGAGTAGGGGCTATGACTCACCTGGTGCGATAGCTACGATGACAAAAGTGGATACACAGAAATGAGGCACGATCTCTAACTGCAACCTAATATGAATGATATGATCTAGTGTAAGAACTGAAATGATGCTACACATGCAACTACGTATGTTATCGATACCACTTGTTAGTTTTGAAAATAACGTTTATCGTCGAAAAATATAACATTTTCATTACTTGAAAATATGTCCAAATTGGCCTCGTAAAACTAGTCACGAAATAGTGAATATTAAGAGTTAGGAAAG
Source organism: Artemisia argyi (assembly GCA_030686995.1). Taxonomy (NCBI): domain Eukaryota; kingdom Viridiplantae; phylum Streptophyta; class Magnoliopsida; order Asterales; family Asteraceae; genus Artemisia; species Artemisia argyi. The sequence continues at coordinate 149,726,911 of CM060681.1, forward strand.
AAGCTCAGTAGTTTTAGGAATATTTTCACCATATCTAAAAAGTCACAGAAGTGAAGTTTGTCCATACGGGTCTCGATCATAAAGATATATAGCCATGAAGTAAGGTGTTTGGGCTGTTTCGGCAGATTCTGGGCAGTTTTCGGGAAAGTTTGGAAGACCATAAGTTGCTCGTTATAAATCCTTTTGACAAACGGTTGGATATTTTGAAAACTAGGCTGGGTGAACTAACTTTTTGTCAATGATGTAAATTTTCCAGAAATGAGTTTATCAATAAGTAAATTGGCTCTCAACATGATGTATTACAAAAACTGTTTTTCTATACTTAGTAATATTTTGCTAAAAAGCTGATGGAAATAAATAGAGTTTCGTCGATTTTGAAACGTGTATATCTTGGTCGTTATAAGCCTGTTTTCTACGTTCTTTATATCCCCGGAATCGTGGGACAACATACTAATATATTTTTGATAAGTCGGGATGGCTAGATCAAGTATTACACCTCAGATTGCCCATTAAAAATCGTGGGACAGCAAGTCAAATTTTCAGAAAATAGTTTTCGTCGTTAAACTTGCAAAAATCATATCTCCTTCGTTATAAACTCGTTTTAATCCGTTCTTTCGCCTACGGCTTCGTTTTTGAAAGTATTTTCTGAATCTTTAGCCCAAAGTTACCCGGAATCCCCTGATTTTTCTGTATTTTTATTTTTGGGACAGTAGGCATATATACTTGTTACAAATCCATTTTCAAGGTTCAAAACTAGTTTCTAACATCACCAAAATCTCTTGTAACCACCACAAAGCTATAATAATCCTACCATATACCTTCTTAGGGTGCCATGGGTTCCTAATCACCACTAATCAAGTTAATTTAACAAGGGAATACCTAAAACCAATTCTAGGTTTTGTATGTTCAAAAAGTTTACAAAAATAAAGTGGTATAGCTAACTTGTACATGAAATTAAGCATGAAAACCATAAGATACAAGTATTAATTAGATGAAATCATGAAAATAAATTTGATAACTCACTTTGAAATAATAGGTGATTAGATGATGAGAAATCTTGTGTTACTTGTGTTTTTGTTGTAAGATTCTTGATTAGAATGATGAAATGAACAACTTTGTAGCTTTGTACTTTGGAAAATCATCACTTGATCATGGTGTATGGATTTGGGTCGTGGGTTTTGGTGAGGAAGAGATGAGAAATGAGCTTTTGATTCTTGAAAAAAAATATAAATGTGTTAAAGGTGTTTAAGTATAAAATATCTAATGAAATGGCATTATGGTAAATATTTAGTCAAGTGGAAGACAAGAGGGGGCGGCACATGCATAAAAATGGATGAGTATGTAAGAAACTTGGTGTTATCTGGTTCACGGAGTCAGTTTTGGTTCCGTTAATCGCAAACCGTAAAGTTTTAAATCGCGGAACGTAAATCCGGGTATCGTAAAAATATGAAACTTGAAAGAATGACTAAACTTGTCAAAATACTCCATAATAAAATATAAAATGAATGGTAAGTTCCATCGGGTTTGTTAGGTCACCATTTCTACAACATAATCTCATAAGAATTCTAGAGAGAGAAAGAGAGTTTAGAGAGAGAGTGGAAGGAACACCTAATAACAATATGAGACTAATAATCTTACTAGTGAACCAACCAACCTCAAAATGAGGTTATACATAAGTATTTATAGGTAAGGATTAGGGCTTCTCTAAACTTAGACAATATGACATACTTAGCCCTTAGACTTTATCCAAACCTATAAACCAAGCATAAAACTTACAAAATACATAAAATAACTAATGTTATAAGTAAATAATGCAACCTATACCAAAACTCAATGACCAACACTTGAAACAATAAAGTCTATTCCCAACAATCTCCCCCTAAGGGTCGGTCATCAAAGGTTGCTTGACGTCGTCATCTTCTATACTTTGACTTTGTGGTCGACGTCCTCAAAAATAGTTAGAATAATCTTTCATCGTTCTTTGTACTTCGTTCTTTGTTGATGTGATGGTGATTATGTTATGAAGTTGTCTGCCAATCGTCACTTCTGTGTCTGTGGTGGTCGTCCGCCATTCCAGCATGCTCATACATCTTTGGACTTTGACTTATGAAATCACGAAGTTCCTTTGCATACACTTAGATCTTTGGTCTTTATACTTTGCAGATTCTTCTTATTGGCGTCGAATCTTTCTTTGAACTTTGTAGTGCTAAGATCTTTGGGGGAGCGTTCATTTCCTTCAAGATGTATGTATAAGCATGCTGGAATCTACCATCATGGAGGAGATGTACCTGCAAGTAAACAGTTAGCAATAATCAACCGGTACTTACAGATAAGGAATTAGAGCTTGTCAACAGCATATTGTGAAGACTCCTTCTGATCCTTATCCAGGCCGTTCCCATATCAGATACTCCCGAAGGAGCTTACGAGACCTACTAAGTAGCTCAATGATTGGGTGAGTCGCTGGGGATCACTCCACGACTGTAGATCGCTAAAGAACCACCATGAACACTAAGCGTAACCCTTGTGGGGTTACCGAAGTGACCTGCTGTCAGGGCTGTTTGATGTTGACCCTGGCAGGAATTTCCGTTCAATCATTGAGAAATACATATGTAATTCTCTCATAAACGTTCTCGGCAGATTGCTAAGATCTGCGAAGGACTCGATAATTTACAGCTGGTGTCCATTGATGTAGAACACCAGTTGTAGAAATACTAAGTGTTCCTAAGAGATCTTTGATGTATCTCATGGCTCTAGACTCGATAAGTGCTCACTTAGGTTTCCTATACGGAGACTAGGGAGAGGTCTCCTGCTTCAATATCAACTATCTCTAAGAGATAAGTTGATAGATTACGCTGGTTCCCCGTGAGAGTGAAACAAGCTCTTTTAAGAGAACTTGAGTGGTTAAGAAGGTTTAGTGCATTGCGTCACTGGGTCCATGACGACTTAATCTTCAATACCGGTGTTGCCTTAGCAACAACCAGTAGCATATGAGTTGAACCCGGTGTCTGCCCTAAGGTTGAATCACATGGAGGGCTATTTCTTTTCACCCTTTTCATTACTTTTCTTTTTAATTCTTCAACCCCTTCTTTCTCCTTTCATTCTTTACTCCTTTTTTCGTATCGTACCTAAGGACTTCTAGTTCTAACTATTGGTGGTGTCCTTGGGTAGATCCCTCCGGCTCTGGCGGATCATAGGACGGTAATTCCTATCTTAATCACCTTATAACTCCGTGATTATCCGAAAATAGCCAAGAAACCTTTTGAGAAAAATCTCTCAAAGTGTTTGTGATTATCAAACATTTTGGTTAACACTTTGAGAGTTTTGTGTTTATGAAGGGCTCCCCCTTCACATGTGCTCATATGTATTGAATAAATTTGCACATGCGGGAGGAGCGAGCACTTTTTGAATTGATCCACTTTCAGTGAACAAGACCGATTCGAGACACGCTTACATCACTAGTTAGACTAGCTTGAAGTTATTACCCGGCCTGGTTAAGTCCACTGAAAGTTTCTCGAAACGGTACATTTCTACTGAGACTAATCCTTTTCGAGACACGCTTACGTGGCTAGTTAAAGAGTTCCATTGTCAGCTTTTAGGTGACAACTAGCTCTAGTAACTAACTTGATGTTATTACCCGTCGAGGAAAAGTCTTTTCGATTTTTTCTAACTTTTATGTTTCGTCAATTCCTGGGTGAATCTGAGTCTAGCTCGCATGAGATTTGACATTTCAGCAACTTTTAACTTTCATATTTTAATCACTTTCCTTTTCTCCCCCTCAAAAATAGCATATAAGATGTTGTTTTTGAAGAAACATTTGATTAAAATATGCTTTTTGAGTCTTATGGGGAGATATCAACAAGAACTTTTGTTTTTCCAAAACGATGAGTTTTCAAGTGCTCCCCCTCAACAAGTGAATACTCATTGAGGTGAAATACTTGTCTTTTGAGCAGAATTATGAAAAATCAGAAAGTGTTTGATTAATTCTACTCAAAAGTAAGAAGCCTTCGCTCCTTATATGAGGATTGAGCCACTGAAGCGTACCTCAGGGTCCTTTAATTACAAGCACAGGTTGTACACTGTTATGTGTGCACAAACCATAGTTATAGGTGAAGAAAAAAAATTATGAAGAAGCAGTGTTAATGTTATACCAACATGATCATGCTCGAGGAGTATTCGGACGGCGGTAAGTGAGAATGTCAGGAATCGGTTCCCTTGCTCCAATCAAGCTCTCCAACGTGCGTATCTGCTCCCTGAACCTCAGCTTTTGATCAATCCTAGCCAAGAACTTAAGTGCTTCTTTCACATCACTTTTATTCCATCCCGCTTTAATCCCACTACGATATTCTTTGAGCTTTTCATTCAGCTGAATTCTGACAAATCTGAGAGTCTGATCCCCAAACTTATGAACCTCTTCGTATTTCATGAAACGGTAACTCTCGTTGTGCGGGTAAATCACTCCAAAAGGTTTGTTGTTAAAGATGAAAGGTCTTAAACGCGGGATGTTAGGAGGATATAACTGTGAAGCAGTAAAGTTGAGTGACTTTTGGTAACTTTCGACCCCGAGTTGTGCATCTTCGACTCTTGCTTTGATGATAGTTTGGCGCATGAAGAGCAAAATGGAGTTGATGACATCATACTGAAGGCTACCGGACAGGTTATGAAGTTTGCCTTGAACCTTGAGCAAGTATATGTCAGCAATGTCGTTGAGGTTCAAGCGATGATAGTCTGCTTCACTGAATGTATAAACTTGGTCATCACTTCGGCGGATCTCAATTTTATCAAGAAAGTTATATCCATATCTCTTCTCGGTATTTGGGACTGCTGTGATGGCAAGAATGCGATGATTTGAGAAGACTCTGTGGTTGGATCAGAATGTCAGCTTGTATTTGTAGAACCATTTACGCATCTCTGGCCAGGGAAGCGTACATAAGGCAGCTTCATGATTATATTTGGAGATGGATGTGGAATGCAAGCCTCTCATTTGATCTTCTAGTGTTTCCAGCGGATATGAGGCAGCTCTGAATTTGGTGAGAGATGTAGCATAACGGTGATTCGAATCCGTGTTCCCATGAATAAGATAGAGAAGGTCTTTGTTGAAGAAGTATTGCTTGGGAAGCTTAGGATCACTTGGAGGACCAACAAGGGGTAACGGTTGAGTAAAATCTTGATATTTGAACTCATCAACGAGAGGTTCCGTGCCATGATAGAGTTTGTCCCAAGATGGTCTCTTTTCCCAAGTAATGTTTTCAGACAAAGCTCTTGCAACCTCTTCCACGTTGTATTCGAACTCAAGTTCAGTAGTTGTGCATGTTTTGAACTCGGTGAACCCTGCTTTGCGAATCTTAACTAGGTCAGACAACTGAAGTCTTTGAGTCTGCATCACCTTTTTAATTCTTTTTGTGAAGCCTATAATTGATCCTTCAGGCATTTCTTCAGCTTCAGTGTCATCAGGGTAAGCATCAACCATTTCATCGAACCAGTTAAAGGAAGGAGCATCAGGGTTAATCCATTCAGGAGCTGGAATTAACTGAGCATCCGTGGGCGGTTCTGTTATGGTTTCAGTGATAAGTGGAGGGATTACATCCACATCGACATCAGCATCTTCAGTTGTTTGTGAGGGGTGAGGATCCGCAGTGGATTGTGGAGGGTTTGGATCAGCAGAAACGTTAGCGGTTGTGGTTTTGGTGGGAGCTCTGGAGGTGGAACCGGACACTTTCTTCCTCTTATCAGGTTGTGGCTGATCGTCAGGGTCGGAATCATCATGTCGACGCTTAGTGGCCTTAGTCTTTTTGCAGGATTCACTTTTCTTTTCAGCTTTCTTGATAGACTTGATAAGTGCTCTGCGTAGATCATTTTCTTCCTGATCATTCACAATAGCTTCCAGTAATTTTCCTTTGAGATCACTTATGGAAGGTTTTGGAGGTACAGTCTGAACAGTGATTGGTGTTGTTTGAAACCTATGAGAAACAATCTCTGCAAGATTCCTGTTGACATAGTGCCTCACAGCAGAAGGAAGTTCCTTCTCAACATACTTCTGAACTTCCCCAGGTAATCTCTGTTTCACCTGGTCCTCAACTACTTCATCAACTTTATAAGTTTTGAACGCTTCAATAACAAGCTTTTGTTCATTAACTTGTGACTGGAGCGCGTTGTATTGATCATGTAATGATTTCAACAGGCTTGAGTGAACCACAGTTGTATTAGGGATTTGCAGAGGATGACTTTGAGGTTGTGAAAAAGGTTGTTGTTGTGGTTGAACTGTTGGTTGTCCTTCATCAACTCCTACAATGTCAATAGGGGTATCTTGACTAGTTTCGGGTAGCTCATCCCTTTTCTCACCATCCGACTCCTCATCATCTTCATCATTCACATCTTCTTCATTATTAACTTCTTCTTCATCATTAACTTCTTCTTCATCATTAACTTCTTCACTGTCTGATTTATCTTCCTCATCGCTACTCTCTTCATTCTCGGATTCCTCATCGTCTTTGTCTTTTGAGGCTTTAATTTCAACTTCAGTTTCAGCCGGTTTATCGAGTGATTCGTTTTGATCAGAACTTGATGACTCAGCTTCATCTTCAGAGTTATCATCACCTTGTTCAGAAGATGATTCGGTTTGTGAATGCGTTTCATCTGATGTTTGATCATCTTTTTCTGATTCTGGAGTTGGGCTTACCGGCTCTTGAGTTCCAGAACATTCACCTTTCTTAGTAACTTTTGCAATTCTTTCTGCTTCCGATTCTTTGCATTTCCTTAAGGTTAGTTGCATTTTTTCATCTTCTTCGGATTCAGACATCGGTGAGGTTACTGATTCTTCTTGAATGATTAAAGCTTTTCCCTTATCTGCCTTCTTGCTTGAAGACTTTGCGAGTTTTTCAGTTTTTGTTTCCCATTGAGCATTTCCTTCATCATCTGTAGGTTCATCCTGAAGAGTTGTCACTTTCTTCTTCAGCTCTCTTGTGACCTTTTTGGTTCTTGATTTAGGAATTGTTTTGATTGTAGAGGCTGTTGAAGTTGTCTTTTTAGAAGTTCTCCTTCTCTTCGTCTGAGTCAAACCCACTTTACCAATTTTCTGAGCTTCATCATACAAAATGTATGCCTCAGTGTCACGAACATCATCAGGTATAAGATTATCGGGAATTCTCATTCCTTGTTTTTCAGTGTTTGTCTTTTAAATCCTGGTTTTAGAGTATTTATGATCCACAGAAGGGGTGTGTTTCTTGTCTTCTGATCTATGATCAATATCTGGGTATTTCTCCATGAAATGAGCAATGAGACACTTTGTGAATCTGTAGAATGGAATTCTTGAGGTAGACAATTTGAGAAATTGTCTTGCGTGATTAACCATTTCCACCCAGATTAGTTGAGGATAGTCTATTTGAGCCTTTTTGACAACCCCCCAGAAGATCTGCATCGTTTCTAGAGTAGGATGTTCATGTCCAGTTTCTCTGCCCGTTAAACTGTTGGCAAGAATTGAGTAAAGTGTGAGCCAGGGTTGTGGAATGTATTTCCTGTCAACGTGGGATATGTTTCTGAGTTGGATTACAGATTCATCATACTGAAGTTCCCGAAGAAGTTTGATAACATCTGATAATGACGGCATATGAGAGAACTTCTTGAGATTCGGCAAACTAAGAACAGTACGGAGAGTTTGTACATTGAACATAACAAGTTTGTGATCAAGATGAACCCCCAGTGACTTCTCATCTTTGCTGATTTCAATACTCTCCCAAAACTGTGTTAAGTAGACTTCAGGTACTTCAGTAGTGATGGTGAGGAGGTTGTAAATGAAATGTCTCTTAAGGATTTCCAGAATGATTTCACAAGTATCATGACATGTGATTGAGTCAAGATCTATCCTATGGTTTGTCTTAGCGATTACTCTTTCATCTCCTTGAATCAATTCGTGTCTAGGTGTTGCTTTCTTTGCCATATCGAGACCTGAAATGATTCATAAACCAACAAAAGCCACGTGGTGATTAGCTCGTTAGTGTTAGACAAAAGAATAATATCCGAAAACAATCGCCTAAGATAAAGTCAACAACACATATACAACTCATGATAAATCAACCCAAGAGACATTCACAATCCTCATAAGAATCAATCACAACTCTTAGATAAACGTGAAACGCGATCATTTTCCCATTAAAGAAAATCCATGACATGGCAAATTTTTAAAAAAATTTCGGCAGCATTTCTTTTCATAAAAATGGAAAAACTAGAACCCATACGTGATGGTTCCATTTCGAAACTCCTGTCTCGGAGTGAAATAAGTAAGAAATTAATAACTCAAATTGACAAATAGTTTTGACTTAATCTTGAAACAGTTTTGGACATAACTCGATAAGCTTGGAACCCATAATTGTTTCAAACTTGATAAAAAATTTAAGTTTCAAACTCGATAGGCAATTATGGTTCCAAACTCGATAACCCTTGTATGTTCCCATCTTGAAAAACAATTTATGGTTCCTAACTCGAAAAACTTTGTTTCAAACTCGATAAGTCATTTCAAACAACAAATTGTTTCTAACTTGATAACCAAGTTTGGTTCCAAACTCGATGACCAAGTTTGGTTCCAAACTCGATAACCACCTCTGTTTCTAACTCGAAGAATCAATTGGTTCCAAACTCGATAAACACTTCAAAATTTATTAACTTGATAACTAATCTGGTTCCAAACTCGATAAACACTCAAAGTTTGTTAACTCGCTAACTTATCTGGTTCCAAACTCGATAAACACTCAAAGTTTATTAACTCGATAACTAATCTGGTTCCAAACTCGATAAGGTTGTTTCAATCTTGAAAGAATCATTTATGTTCCAAACTCGATAGGTTGTAACAAACTCGAAAGCCATTTTTCCTTTACCAAACTCGATAAGGTTCAAACTGATGAGCTCAAAGTATTCAAACTCGAAAACAAAAAAATTTTTTGTCATCAAACTCGATAACCAAGTAACATTCAAACTCGATATCATCACAAGTCAGTTCAAACTCGATGAACACAGATATAACCAAACTCGATAGGCATGTGAAAAACACAATAAGCAGTTTATACTACAACCAAACTCGATATAAGCAGTTTATAATAACCTAATAAGCACATCCCATAATCAAGAAAAACAACATTCAACGCAACCAATCAAATAAGCACATATATCCCAGTAGTATCAAAGAAAAAAACGGGCTTATGAAACCTAAATCACCTAATGATCGCTCAATCGAGGCAACTACAATCACGATAAAGTTGGAAATAGGTCCAATGGGACATGCCGCAATTGACTATAACAATCAATTAACCTAAGTTACTACCAACAAGAAACACCCAAATTCGGATTAACATAAACCCTAGACCATCGATTGGACTTAGATTAACAATTAGGTGCAAGCACAGATAACACATAAGTCAATTGTGAACACTCACAATCAATGAATAACTTGGGTCTTGAAAGCCTTGATTTTGAAAGAAAAAAAAAATTATGGATCGCGTATGGTTAAGTATGAATAACTGGAAATAAGAGTAGCAGTTATCATAGCCATATGATATACTTAGGAGTTTAGGGTATTAACACATTTGGTCCCTCTACTTGCATAACCAAAGAAAGTGTTAAACATAAATCACATTTAGTCCCTTGAGTTTTTAAAACTTTACTACTAGTGAGAAACAACTGTTACGAGAGTAATGGATGTGGCACCCTCTTGAACCAACCATAAGCAGTAATTTGGAAAAACTTACTAGTGAACCAAATTCCAAAACTTTTAGAATTGTCGTAAAAACGCGTAATTCGCGTAAAACGCTGAACTGGAAAACGTAAAATTCCAAAACTTTTAGAATTGTCGTAAAATGAGAGAAAATCATATTTCTATTGTTTATAGTGTTTTATGGACATATCGGGATGCCGGAAGGACGTTTAAACCTGAATGTAAATCTCGGACACGGCTTTGTGATTTTTGCAGAAATGATCCGACGAGCGTCAAACTCTCGGATTATCATTAAAATAGTTTAACTTATGAATAGTAAAAGTGAATAGTAACTTTCCGAGATAAAAATTGGAATTTCGACGTTTGAAACAGAACATGAAATTACGAGTTGTGACATTCTTCCCCTCTAAAAGGAACTTCATCCCGAAGTTCAGTTAATGTTAATCAGTTAAGTGTGTGTTTAAGAAAATGTGTCAAAGCTTATGTATGTGGGTTTCCTATCCAACTATGTACGTTCTCGTGGTCAGACTTGATGAGGCAAACCTTCCCAATCCTGAGCATAGTCCTCAAAAGACCTCCTTTAGGTAACCGATTTTCACTTAATCCCACAACTCATCAAACAAGAACTGTCATGCGATTAGGCTAAATCGGTTTGAGTGATGACTTTAACTTTTAGCTTGATTTTCGCAACTCATCAAACAAGAACTGTCACTAGAACCAAGCTAAAAATCAAGGTTCCATGAATTTTGAAATACTCAGCTCAGTTATACTAATACTATGTCCTTCACAATCCAGACAAAATATCATTATAACTATTCTCAGTGTTGCAAAATTCATTTCTGAGTCGGATATAGGTGGTCAGCCTATGTCCTACTATCCCGGGTTAAATATAAATGACCAGTCTATATTCCATCGAGGTTCCATGAATTTTGAAATACTCAGCTCAGTTATACTAATACTATGTCCTTCACAAATACTAAAACGTTTAGAAAGACTAAGGCAGGTGACCAAACTCGAGGTCAAATGATGAAACTATGCAAGGAAAAACATAACGCTGTGATATATATGATACGTGAACATGCTTATATGAAAGACAATTATAGTAATCAACTAGAATAAATGAATATAATATACCAGATAATGAGATACAAATCTCATCACATATGTCAGCAACAAACCACAAGTGAGGCATCATCTTGGCAGGCAGGCATGTGACGGTCATAGGGTTAAGTTTCTTGAAAGTAGCTATAGTCTAGGTTTTAAAAACACTTAGTTCGCTATAGCCAAAGCTTTGATGCCAATCTGTCACACCCCCAAAATCGGGTCCAGCGGAAGCATACATGTAGCTGGGGTGTAACTTAATTGGTATTACAACACAAGTTCAAAAATGGTTTTCACTTGAATCATTTAGAATAAAATAGTTTAATCAAAATGTTGAATCTACATTGTTAAAAATAATGCGGAAATAGGCCCTTAAAATAGTTTAAAATGGTCCCCATATGAATAATCAGAGTCTTCTATGACCATGCCATGCCCTGCCAAAACCTCCTATAGCGTGCCATTGGTTAAAACCTGAAAATACATGCTAAAGTGTCAACACAATGGTTGGTGAGTTCATAGAGTCTTGTGAAAAAGAATGTTATGCATATGAATGAAGATTTCCCAGCAAGGGCATCGTAAATCCACTCAGTTGCAAGTCCCGCCATAAGAGACTTGTAACCTGTGTGTTCACAACCCACTGCTAACATATATAGTATGAGTAAAACATGTATAAGTTCATCACAACAGTTAAGCAATTAGTCGTGAGTCTACACTTCATCTCCGAAGACCTCACGTTTGTATGTATGTCTCAATGGTCATCCAACAACTTAATTTGGAGCCACTGGAAGTTTCGTAATCATGTATGTATGATTACTGGGTGCCATTTCCCAAAGTATAAAAGATTTCTGGGTGCCATTTCCCAAAGTATAAAAGTTTAAACGTTTCAAGTATCAAGTAAGTATTTGTGCATGTATCAATCATGTATGTATGAAATCAAGTATAATGCAATCAAGTATAAGTGTTATCAAGTATAAATGAAATCAAGTACAAATGTAATCAAGTATAAATGTTTTGAGTATCTGTACAAGTAAGCAAGTAGTTGAGCATGTATCTCCCCAAAGAGTTAAAACAAGTATAAAAAGAGTAGGGGCTATGACTCACCTGGTGCGATAGCTACGATGACAAAAGTGGATACACAGAAATGAGGCACGATCTCTAACCGCAACCTAATATGAATGATATGATCTAATGTAAGAACTGAAATGATGCTTGATGCGTGGGAATTGCACCTTGCTTTACCTCTCGAGGGATCTCGAGAAGCTTACAACCCCCACCAGGCAGTGTACCTGATCGTTGTAGTATAGTATAGTGACAAGTACCGGGGGATTGATCGTTCAGCTTAGGAATAGTGTCGCTAGGATTAGAAAACCTTATTACTAGTTCTAAAGGTGAGGGATGATTATTTTTGTGTTTTTATATTTTTATGAAAGCAAGTAAAATCTCGGGTTTTGGAAGAGTGGGCGGAATTATTTGCTATTCAACTAACCCAAAGCTAAGATATAAACAAAATAAAATACTGAAAATGAAATTAATCTAATTATTACAAAGTTGTGAGCAGTAATGGAGAAAATTGTGTTTACTTAGACTTGACTACTCCCTAGATATCTTTTACACGTTAATTACTTGTTATACTTGTATGGATGACGGATTGTATTCCTTAATACCATTCGTGGGGTGGCATACATAACTCCCCAACTCTATGAGCTTTTATCTCCTCCTACACCATGACCCAACACAACTATAGGGATTGTAAACAGTGGCTCATGCATTAAATACAACCAATAAAGACCTAGTACGCCTCGGTTCATGTTTCTTAAGACGTTCAAGCATGTTACCATTTGGAGATCTGCCAGTTTTCTTAAGCCTAACATATAAAATCATTCATCCAAGAACAAGAATAAACAAGTAATCAACACATAATCAACATCTAGGTTTCATTAGATCTAAGCAAACACAAAAGAGATCTAGCCTAGCATAATTGAATTGAGACAAGAACAAGATATAGACAACCAACACATAGACATATTGATTGAATTAGAAGAACACTTATCTCAATTACAATGCAAGGTATCAAGGGTTTGGAACCCTTGAAAAACCTGTAAATGTTCCACCAAATTCGTCTTTAGGGTTTCACCAAAACTTCTCTCTCTTTAATGAAAAAACTAGAAAACTATATATAGGAAAACTGGGCTGACGGCGTCAAGACAAGCATGTGACGCCGTCACCTTGCCGCCAAATACTTCCTCGGACGGCCTTGATCTACTTATGACGGCCTATGTGACGCCGTCACCAACCACGGTATTTTATTCTTGGTACTTTGACGCCGTCAGGATGACTTTTGACGCCCTCATCAACTACGGTGTTTTATTCTTGATGTCTGACGCCGTCAGGGTGTAACTCTTGACGCCGTCACCTAGTGTCTTCAGCATGGAAAATTGATACTTTGCCGTCTTCTTCACTTTTATGCTCCAAAAACGTCCAAAATGGATTCTTTTCCAGAATTCACTCTCCAAACACCTAAAATCACAAAAGGAACGATTTAGGGCAATATTTGATCAAATAAAGTCGGATTCGGGCTTAAATGACCCCCTAAAAACGGATCATTTTTCGCCTCATCATATACCCTTACACTTGAGATTTGCTTGTCCTCAAGCAAATGAGCTTTTATTCTACTCAAAAGACAAGTTAGGGGTCATTTAACACTAATATAAAAGTAATTACAACAAATAATCGTTCCACTAAAGACCAATAGACAAGCACGGAGATCATACACAAGCACCTCACAAATAGTGTTTAGATACTCACACCTCTCGGGTGTAATAAAGTAATATAACATTATGGAAATGGAAGATATCTCTCACTACCTGTCATAGCAAAATAGATTACCATAGGCTTGGGAAAGGATCAAACCTCCACCACATGGCGTAAGCACCTAGGATAAACTATCAAAGAGGTCTTTTAAAGGGTTGTAATGTTTGGTATAGGGATATGAATTACACGGTTTTGTTGGATAAAGGAAGTTTTACTAGTGGCGAGTTAACAATCTTGGTTAATTACATGTATAAGATGGCGTTGCTAAGCCAAGACAAGACTCGACTTAAGCTAACAAATGAAAAATAACAAAAACATAAAATGAACATAGAATAAAAACGGGATGGTAGTCCGTATGTTTTTATTTTTTTTTCTCTTTTTCTTTTCTATTTTTTTTTTCTTTTTCTTAATTTTTTTTTTCCTTTTTTTTTTCAATTTTTTTTTTTTTTTTTTTTTTTTTTTTTTTTTTGCATACACTCTTACCCTACCATCCAAAATAATACATCTTAGGGGATGAGAATTCCCCTTACACTTGAATCTTTACATACTTTACATTAAACTATTCTAATGACTCGAATTAAGAAAATCAAAACACTTGGAGCACTTTTAAGATTAACGTACATATGGGGGTAATAATATGATGTTCTTCCCCATTACTCCATAAAATAAGTACTTACCCATGAGTCCCAATCGTCCCAAAACAATATGTACAAGGATATGACTCGACTTAGCAACCATGTAATCAATTAGAAAGTTAACTTAGGGTTTAACAAATAACAATAATGCACTAAAAATGAGCGCATACACGGAAGGCTAAGGCGATTTGGGTGTACATTTAAGTGGGGTGTAACAAATTCTTCCTTTAAGTAAGATGCTTAAAGTTAGAAACGAAAAGATAGGCTCGGAGGGGTGTACTAGGGGTTTCGTGTACTAAAAATGAGTACAACGCTAAGGGTGTGGGAAAAATTAGTTGACTTAACTAGCCAAGTAATATGACTTAAATGGTCAAGTAATTATGATACGGGGTTAACACAAGGGTGATCCTAATGCCTCTTATCATGTAGTAAATCCTACCACACGAATGTAGTCTCACTAGCGGTCTCGGGATGCATCACTAACGCAAGTTCTAGAATCTAAATGCTACCGGTACACTCATAAGCACCAATAATGAATGCTTTTCCTATCAAATCTAAAGGCGAACCTCACATTTTTGGGTGGAAAATTTTTCTGAATATACGGTTATGTGCTAGTCATACAACCTCCTATCCATGAGACGCTTGCTATGGCTAAAGTTTCACTCCTAAATGTTGTAAAAAATTTTAAATTTGGCGCTAAAATTACACTAACAAGTATTTCTCATAGTTTTATTACACATCTACTATCAAACAAAACAAACTCAAGCGAAAGTGCATATGTAAGGTATCATCTTTTTACCCTCCCCTTACACTTAAGATGAACATTGTCCCCAATGTTCAAGTAAAGAATATAAAAGTGAAAAAGTAAAGAGAATGAAATCAAATACTCCCCTGATTCGCTCGGTATGGATTTTAGGTTGGCCAGGTTAAATCTTCTTCCAAGAAAATGAACAATCAAAGCTTCCCTTCCAGAATATAAGTCATCTTCTTGTCATACATAACCTGTAAATCCTGACAACAATAGACAAGGCAACCTCGCGTAAAATCGGTGGCATCCTATATAAGTTACTAAATCCTAGAAAACAAAGTAAGATATAATGCTTGTGGAATGAAGTTTGCAGATTTCCTGGAGATTATAAAACTTAATAATTCACAAAAACCATAAGACTCCGTTAGAAAAACAAAACCGGTAAAATTTCCAGATTTTTGTCTCCTGACGCCGTCAAGAGTAATACTCTGACGCCGTCAAAATGGACCTGCAGAAATTCTTATGTTAAGTTTCCGGAAAATTTCTGGAAAAACTTGGTCCTACTTCCTGGAAAATCCTGCAAAACTTCATTATGACTCAATACAAGCATTTGACTCTAACAAATACGAATATACATGCTCATTTATTATCGTGGAGAATCATGATCGGTTTGTTTCTTAAAAACATATTTGGGGTTTCCCCTTACACTTATCTTTTGCAAAAATACTTTTAGGTTGTAGTTAAGACTAGGCCAAACAACATAGTAAAGTATTTCCACATTTTATTTGAGAAACATGATCAACCAACAATAAAAACAAAGCATGCATACGGAAGCAAATAACAATAAAAAAAATAAAATCACACAAAACATGGGTTGCCTCCCAAGAAGCGCTTGTTTTTGTTCGAGTCACGAGCCTGACTCTACCCTTATTTAACAGATAAAAGGGAAGTTTTCCCTACACTTAGGATTAAGTGCGGGTGGAAGTAGCGATACACACCCTTAGGGTGGAAATATGGCACGTGAGGGAAGAGTGGTGGATGAATTATATGCTCAAACGGGTGTGCTCCTATCATCATAACCTTCACAAATTCAATCGGGTTAATCGGTGGACTAAGATTTTCTCCTAGAAAGGGATCATTTTCTATCATCTTCAAGAGACTACTAGTTGGGAACCCATCTTGACCTAATAAACCCGGTTTAAACCCATAATGTGTCTTGTGATCAATCATAAATGGGTGATGTAAGCATGTAAGGTCATTTTCCACTCCTATGTTGGCTTCCTCTCTACAAGGCTTAGAGTCTACTACCTTTATCCTAAGACTACCCGGACTATATGGTTTGATGGGTGGATCGGAACCTACTTTAATTTCTAAATTTTCATTCAAGGATAGAAGATTAGGTAACGGTTTTGGTTGAGGCTCTGGTTCATCAAAACAAGGAATTTCCCTAGAACTAAGAGTAAGGTTACCATTATAAGTATTCAAACCTATATCCTCTAGTTGTGTTTGGTCCAAGGGTTCTACCTCCATTGGGATTCCTATAGTCTCCTCTACTTCTTCCGGGTAAGTCACGGGCGATGTGTGTACCTCAAATGATGGTAGGATTTGTGGGGTACTTGGTGGGCTTACGTTACTTACCACATCCTCCATTTTATCTAGATTACCTATGTGTTTGCTTTGTACTATGGCTTTAGGTGACATCCACACAGGTATCCCTAAGTAATCATCCCCAGATAAACTTCCTGTTTGCTCCATCAAACTTGTTTTTGATTGATTTGTGATGTTGTTTGTTGGGTTGTCTACTCTATAATAATATTGGGCACAATTTTCTAAGGTATCCCATGCTTCTTCAGCACTTAATTCCCTAGGGCCCCCATTGGCAAAATCATCAATGCACATTTGGTCACATTGGCTGACACGATAGTAAAAGGTTTCGATTAGGGATGCTAAAGAGAAACTATGATGAGGGAATTTTCGAAGTAAAATTTTAAAACGAGTCCATGCATCATATATGGGTTCATCTCGATATTGTTTGAAATTCGAGATGTCAATAGGGTAGAATGGCCTTTGTGGTTGGTGGTATGGTGGATTCGCGTACTCCATAATGGTGAACGGAAGAGTCAATGGAAATTACGAACAAACACACAAAGAAAAAGATAGACTAAAGAAAACCTAGAAAATAAAAATAAAATCTTACTAGAAAGGAATCTAGCAAGTAGACCTAATAAAAAGAAATCCTAACCTAGACAATAACTATTTCCCCGGGCTGCGGCGCCAAAAACTTGATGCGTGGGAATCGCACCTTGCTTTACCTCTCGAGGGATCTCGAGAAGCTTACAACCCCCACCAGGCAGTGTACCTGATCGTTGTAGTATAGTATAGTGACAAGTACCGGGGGATTGATCGTTCAGCTTAGGAATAGTGTCGCTAGGATTAGAAAACCTAATTACTAGTTCTAAAGGTGAGGGATGATTATTTTTGTGTTTTTATATTTTTATGAAAGCAAGTAAAATCTCGGGTTTTGGAAGAGTGGGCGGAATTAGTTGCTATTCAACTAACCCAAAGCTAAGATATAAACAAAATAAAATACTGAAAATGAAATTAATCTAATTATTACAAAGTTGTGAGCAGTAATGGAGAAAATTGTGTTTACTTAGACTTCACTACTCCCTAGATATCTTTTACACGTTAATTACTTGTTATACTTGTATGGATGACGGATTGTATTCCTTAATACCATTCGTGGGGTGGCATACATAACTCCCCAACTCTATGAGCTCTTATCTCCTCCTACACCATGACCCAGCACAACTATAGGGATTGTAAACAGTGGCTCATGCATTAAATACAACCAATAAAGACCTAGTACGCCTCGGTTCATGTTTCTTAAGACGTTCAAGCATGTTACCATTTGGAGATCTGCCAGTTTTCTTAAGCCTAACATATAAAATCATTCATCCAAGAACAAGAATAAACAAGTAATCAACACATAATCAACATCTAGGTTTCATTAGATCTAAGCAAACACAAAAGAGATCTAGCCTAGCATAATTGAATTGAGACAAGAACAAGATATAGACAACCAACACATAGACATATTGATTGAATTAGAAGAACACTTATCTTAATTACAATGCAAGGTATCAAGGGTTTGGAACCCTTGAAAAACCTGTAAAAGTTCCACCAAATTCGTCTTTAGGGTTTCACCAAAACTTCTCTCTCTTTAATGAAAAAACTAGAAAACTATATATAGGAAAACTGGGCTGACGGCGTCAAGACAAGCATGTGACGCCGTCACCTCGCCGCCAAATACTTCCTCGGACGGCCTTGATCTACTTATGACGGCCTATGTGACGCCGTCACCAACCACGGTATTTTATTCTTGGTACTTTGACGCCGTCAGGATGACTTTTGACAAAAGGAACGATTTAGGGCAATATTTGATCAAATAAAGTCGGATTCAGGCTTAAATGACCCCCTAAAAACGGATCATTTTTCGCCTCATCACTGCTACACATGCAACTACGTATGTTATCGATACCACTTGTTAGTTTTGAAAATAACGTTTATCGTCGAAAAATATAACATTTTCATTACTCGAAAATATGTCCAAATTGGCCTCGTAAAACTAGTCGCGAAATAGTGAATATTAAGAGTTAGGAAAGAAGCTCAGTAGTTTTAGGAATACTTTCACCATATCTAAAAAGTCACAGAAGTGAAGTTTGTCCATACGGGTCTCGATCATAAAGATATATAGCCATGAAGTAAGGTGTTTGGGCTGTTTCGGCAGATTCTGGGCAGTTTTCGGGAAAGTTTGGAAGACCATAAGTTGCTCGTTATAAATCCTTTTGACAAACGGTTGGATGTTTTGAAAACTAGGCTGGGTGAACTAACTTTTTGTAAATGATGTAAATTTTCCATAAATGAGTTTATCAATAAGTAAATTGGCTCTCAACATGATGTATTACAAAAACTGTTTTTCTATACTTAGTAATATTTTGCTAAAAAGCTGATGGAAATAAATAGAGTTTCGTCGATTTTGAAACGTGTATATCTTGGTCGTTATAAGCCTGTTTTCTACGTTCTTTATATCCCCGGAATTGTGGGACAACATACTAATATATTTTTGATAAGTCGGGATGGCTAGATCAAGTTTTACACCTCAGATTGCCCATTAAAAATCGTGGGACAGCAAGTCAAATTTTCAGAAAATAGTTTTCGTCGTTAAACTTGCAAAAATCATATCTCCTTCGTTATAAACTCGTTTTAATCCGTTCTTTCGCCCACGGCTTCGTTTTTGAAAGTATTTTCTAAATCTTTAGCCCAAAGTTACCCGGAATCCCCTGATTTTTCTGTATTTTCATTTTTGGGACAGTAGGCATATATACTTGTTACAAATTCATTTTCAAGGTTCAAAACTAGTTTCTAACATCACCAAAATCTCTTGTAACCACCACAAAGCTATACTAATCCTACCATACACTTTCTTAGGGTGCCATGGGTTCCTAATCACCACTAATCAAGTTAATTTAACAAGGGAATACCTAAAACCAATTCTAGGTTTTGTATGTTCAAAAAGTTTACAAAAATAAAGTGGTATAGCTAACTTGTACATGAAATTAAGCATGAAAACCATAAGATACAAGTATTAATTAGATGAAATCATGAAAATAAATTTGATAACTCACTTTGAAATAATAGGTGATTAGATGATGAGAAATCTTGTGTTACTTGTGTTTTTGTTGTAAGATTCTTGATTAGAATGATGAAATGAACAACTTTGTAGCTTTGTACTTTGGAAAATCATCACTTGATCATGGTGTATGGATTTGGGTCGTGGGTTTTGGTGAGGAAGAGATGAGAAATGAGCTTTTGATTCTAGAAAAAAAATATAAATGTGTTAAAGGTGTTTAAGTATAAAATATCTAATGAAATGGCATTATGGTAAATATTTAGTCAAGTGGAAGACAAAGGGGGGGGGGGGGGGGGGGGGGCGCACATGCATAAAAATGGATGAGTATGTAAGAAATTTGGTGTTATCTGGTTCACGGAGTCAGTTTTGGTTCCGTTAATCGCAAACCGTAAAGTTTTAAATCGCGAAACGTAAATCCGGGTATCGTAAAAATATGAAACTTGAAAGAATGACTAAACTTGTCAAAATACTCCATAATAAAATATAAAATGAATGGTAAGTTCCATCGGGTTGCTTAAATGTTGTTAAAACTGGAAACGCGGGTTTAAAAACGCGTAATTCGCGTAAAACGCTGAACTGGAAAACGTAAAATTCCAAAACTTTTAGAATTGTCGTAAAATGAGAGAAAATCATATTTCTATTGTTTATAGTGTTTTATGGACATATCGGGATGTCGGAAGGACGTTTAAACCTGAATGTAAATCTCGGACACGGCTTCGTGATTTTTGCAGAAATGATCCGACGAGCGTCAAACTCTCGGATTATCATTAAAATAGTTTAACTTATGAGAATATGAAATAAAAATTTCGGACATGAATAGTGTTTTGTGAATAGTAAAGTGAATAGTAACTTTCCGAGATAAAAATTGGAATTTCGACGTTTGAAACAGAACATGAAATTACGAGTTGTGACATTCTTCCCCTCTAAAAGGAACTTCGTCCCGAAGTTCAGTTAATGTTAATCAGTTAAGTGTGTGTTTAAGAAAATATGTCAAAGCTTATGTATGTGGGTTTCCTATCCAACTAGGTACGTTCTCGTGGTCAGACTTGATGAGGCAAACCTTCCCAATCCCGAGCATAGTCCTCAAAAGACCTCCTTTAGGTTAATCCTTTAGGTAACCGATTTTCACTTAATCCCACAACTCATCAAACAAGAACTGTCATGCGATTAGGCTAAATCGGTTTGAGTGATGACTTTAACTTTTAGCTTGATTTTCGCAACTCATCAAACAAGAACTGTCACTAGAACCAAGCTAAAAATCAAGGTCTGGATTCAACATCCTTGAAAAAGGTCTTTTGAAAGATTGGCTCGACTTTGGAATTGCTTACACACAATCCAGATAAAATATCATTTTAACTATTCTTAGTGTTGCAAAATTCATTTCTGAGTCGGATATAGGTGGTCGGCCTATGTCCTACTATCCCGGGATGAATATAAATGACCAGTCTATATTCCACCGAGGTTCCATGAATTTTGAAATACTCAGCTCAGTTATACTAATACTATGTCCTTCACAAATACTAAGACGTTTAGAAAGACTAAGGCAGGTGACCAAACTCGAGGTCAAATGATGAAACTATGCAAGGAAAAACATAACGCTGTGATATATATGATACGTGAACATGCTTATATGAAAGACAATTATAGTAATCAACTAGAATAAATGAATATAATATACCAGATAATGAGATACAAATCTCATCACATATGTCAGCAACAAACCACAAGTGAGGCATCATCTTGGCAGGCAGGCATGTGACGGTCATAGGGTTAAGTTTCTTGAAAGTAGCTATAGTCTAGGTTTTAAAAACACTTAGTTCGCTATAGCCAAAGCTTTGATGCCAATCTGTCACACCCCCAAAATCGGGTCCAGCGGAAGCATACATGTAGCTGGGGTGTAACTTAATTGGTATTACAACACAAGTTCAAAAATGGTTTTCACTTGAATCATTTAGAATAAAATAGTTTAATCAAAATGTTAAATCTACATTGTTAAAAATAATGCGGAAATAGGCCCTTAAAATAGTTTAAAATGGTCCCCATATGAATAATCAGAGTCTTCTATGACCATGCCATGCCCTGCCAAAACCTCCTATAGCGTGCCATTGGTTAAAACCTGAAAATACATGCTAAAGTGTCAACACAATGGTTGGTGAGTTCATAGAGTCTTGTGAAAAAGAATGTTATGCATATGAATGAAGATTTCCCAGCAAGGGCATCGTAAATCCACTCAGTTGCAAGTCCCGCCATAAGAGACTTGTAACCTGTGTGTTCACAACCCACTGCTAACATATATAGTATGAGTAAAACATGTATAAGTTCATCACAACAGTTAAGCAATTAGTCGTGAGTCTACACTTCATCTCCGAAGACCTCACGTTTGTATGTATGTCTCAATGGTCATCCAACAACTTAATTTGGAGCCACTGGAAGTTTCACAATCATGTATGTATGATTACTGGGTGCCATTTCCCAAAGTATAAAAGATTTATGGGTGCCATTTCCCAAAGTATAAAAGTTTAAACGTTTCAAGTATCAAGTAAGTATTTGTGCATGTATCAATCATGTATGTATGAAATCAAGTATAATGCAATCAAGTATAAGTGTTATCAAGTATAAATGAAATCAAGTATAAATGTAATCAAGTATAAATGTTTTGATTATCGGTACAAGTAAGCAAGTAGTTGAGCATGTATCTCCCCCAAAGAGTTAAAACAAGTATAAAAAGAGTAGGGGCTGTGACTCACCTGGTGCAATAGCTACGATGACAAAAGTGGATACACAGAAATGAGGCACGATCTCTAACCGCAACCTAATATGAATGATATGATCTAATGTAAGAACTGAAATGATGCTACACATGCAACTACGTATGTTATCGATACCACTTGTTAGTTTTGAAAATAACGTTTATCGTCGAAAAATATAACATTTTCATTACTTGAAAATATGTCCAAATTGGCCTCGTTAAACTAGTCGCGAAATAGTGAATATTAAGAGTTAGGAAAGAAGCTCAGTAGTTTTAGGAATACTTTCACCATATCTAAAAAGTCACAGAAGTGAAGTTTGTCCATACGGGTCTCGATCATAAAGATATATAGTCATGAAGTAAGGTGTTTGGGCTGTTTCGGCAGATTCTGGGCAGTTTTCGGGAAAGTTTGGAAGACCATAAGTTGCTCGTTATAAATCCTTTTGACAAACGGTTGGATGTTTTGAAAACTAGGCTGGGTGAACTAACTTTTTGTAAATGATGTAAATTTTCCATAAATGAGTTTATCAATAAGTAAATTGGCTCTCAACATGATGTATTACAAAAACTGTTTTTCTATACTTAGTAATATTTTGCTAAAAAGCTGATGGAAATAAATAGAGTTTCGTCGATTTTGAAACGTGTATATCTTGGTCGTTATAAGCCTGTTTTCTACGTTCTTTATATCCCCGGAATCGTGGGACAACATACTAATATATTTTTGATAAGTCGGGATGGCTAGATCAAGTTTTACACCTCAGATTGCCCATTAAAAATCGTGGGACAGCAAGTCAAATTTTCAGAAAATAGTTTTCGTCGTTAAACTTGCAAAAATCATATCTCCTTCGTTATAAACTCGTTTTAATCCGTTCTTTCGCCCACGGCTTCGTTTTTGAAAGTATTTTCTAAATCTTTAGCCCAAAGTTACCCGGAATCCCCTGATTTTTCTGTATTTTCATTTTTGGGACAGTAGGCATATATACTTGTTACAAATTCATTTTCAAGGTTCAAAACTAGTTTCTAACATCACCAAAATCTCTTGTAACCACCACAAAGCTATACTAATCCTACCATACACTTTCTTAGGGTGACATGGGTTCCTAATCACCACTAATCAAGTTAATTTAACAAGGGAATACCTAAAACCAATTCTAGGTTTTGTATGTTCAAAAAGTTTACAAAAATAAAGTGGTATAGCTAACTTGTACATGAAATTAAGCATGAAAACCATAAGATACAAGTATTAATTAGATGAAATCATGAAAATAAATTTGATAACTCACTTTGAAATAATAGGTGATTAGATGATGAGAAATCTTGTGTTACTTGTGTTTTTGTTGTAAGATTCTTGATTAGAATGATGAAATGAACAACTTTGTAGCTTTGTACTTTGGAAAATCATCACTTGATCATGGTGTATGGATTTGGGTCGTGGGTTTTGGTGAGGAAGAGATGAGAAATGAGCTTTTGATTCTAGAAAAAAAATATAAATGTGTTAAAGGTGTTTAAGTATAAAATATCTAATGAAATGGCATTATGGTAAATATTTAGTCAAGTGGAAGACAAGGGGGGGGGGGGGGGGGGGCGCACATGCATAAAAATGGATGAGTATGTAAGAAACTTGGTGTTATCTGGTTCACGGAGTCAGTTTTGGTTCCGTTAATCGCAAACCGTAAAGTTTTAAATCGCGAAACGTAAATCCGGGTATCGTAAAAATATGAAACTTGAAAGAATGACTAAACTTGTCAAAATACTCCATAATAAAATATAAAATGAATGGTAAGTTCCATCGGGTTGCTTAAATGTTGTTAAAACTGGAAACGCGGGTTTAAAAACGCGTAATTCGCGTAAAACGCTGAACTGGAAAACGTAAAATTCCAAAACTTTTAGAATTGTCATAAAATGAGAGAAAATCATATTTCTATTGTTTATAGTGTTTTATGGACATATCGGGATGTCGGAAGGACGTTTAAACCTGAATGTAAATCTCGGACACGGCTTCGTGATTTTTGCAGAAATGATCCGACGAGCGTCAAACTCTCGGATTATCATTAAAATAGTTTAACTTATGAGAATATGAAATAAAAATTTCGGACATGAATAGTGTTTTGTGAATAGTAAAGTGAATAGTAACTTTCCGAGATAAAAATTGGAATTTCGACGTTTGAAACAGAACATGAAATTACGAGTTGTGACATTCTTCCCCTCTAAAAGGAACTTCGTCCCGAAGTTCAGTTAATGTTAATCCGTTAAGTGTGTGTTTAAGAAAATATGTCAAAGCTTATGTATGTGGGTTTCCTATCCAACTAGGTACGTTCTCGTGGTCAGACTTGATGAGGCAAACCTTCCCAATCCCGAGCATAGTCCTCAAAAGACCTCCTTTAGGTTAATCCTTTAGGTAACCGATTTTCACTTAATCCCACAACTCATCAAACAAGAACTGTCATGCGATTAGGCTAAATCGGTTTGAGTGATGACTTTAACTTTTAGCTTGATTTTCGCAACTCATCAAACAAGAACTGTCACTAGAACCAAGCTAAAAATCAAGGTCTGGATTCAACATCCTTGAAAAAGGTCTTTTGAAAGATTGGCTCGACTTTGGAATTGCTTACACACAATCCAGATAAAATATCATTTTAACTATTCTTAGTGTTGCAAAATTCATTTCTGAGTCGGATATAGGTGGTCGGCCTATGTCCTACTATCCCGGGATGAATATAAATGACCAGTCTATATTCCACCGAGGTTCCATGAATTTTGAAATACTCAGCTCAGTTATACTAATACTATGTCCTTCACAAATACTAAGACGTTTAGAAAGACTAAGGCAGGTGACCAAACTCGAGGTCAAATGATGAAACTATGCAAGGAAAAACATAACGCTGTGATATATATGATACGTGAACATGCTTATATGAAAGACAATTATAGTAATCAACTAGAATAAATGAATATAATATACCAGATAATGAGATACAAATCTCATCACATATGTCAGCAACAAACCACAAGTGAGGCATCATCTTGGCAGGCAGGCATGTGACGGTCATAGGGTTAAGTTTCTTGAAAGTAGCTATAGTCTAGGTTTTAAAAACACTTAGTTCGCTATAGCCAAAGCTTTGATGCCAATCTGTCACACCCCCAAAATCGGGTCCAGCGGAAGCATACATGTAGCTGGGGTGTAACTTAATTGGTATTACAACACAAGTTCAAAAATGGTTTTCACTTGAATCATTTAGAATAAAATAGTTTAATCAAAATGTTGAATCTACATTGTTAAAAATAATGCGGAAATAGGCCCTTAAAATAGTTTAAAATGGTCCCCATATGAATAATCAGAGTCTTCTATGACCATGCCATGCCCTGCCAAAACCTCCTATAGCGTGCCATTGGTTAAAACCTGAAAATACATGCTAAAGTGTCAACACAATGGTTGGTGAGTTCATAGAGTCTTGTGAAAAAGAATGTTATGCATATGAATGAAGATTTCCCAGCAAGGGCATCGTAAATCCACTCAGTTGCAAGTCCCGCCATAAGAGACTTGTAACCTGTGTGTTCACAACCCACTGCTAACATATATAGTATGAGTAAAACATGTATAAGTTCATCACAACAGTTAAGCAATTAGTCGTGAGTCTACACTTCATCTCCGAAGACCTCACGTTTGTATGTATGTCTCAATGGTCATCCAACAACTTAATTTGGAGCCACTGGAAGTTTCACAATCATGTATGTATGATTACTGGGTGCCATTTCCCAAAGTATAAAAGATTTATGGGTGCCATTTCCCAAAGTATAAAAGTTTAAACGTTTCAAGTATCAAGTAAGTATTTGTGCATGTATCAATCATGTATGTATGAAATCAAGTATAATGCAATCAAGTATAAGTGTTATCAAGTATAAATGAAATCAAGTATAAATGTAATCAAGTATAAATGTTTTGATTATCGGTACAAGTAAGCAAGTAGTTGAGCATGTATCTCCCCCAAAGAGTTAAAACAAGTATAAAAAGAGTAGGGGCTGTGACTCACCTGGTGCAATAGCTACGATGACAAAAGTGGATACACAGAAATGAGGCATGATCTCTAACCGCAACCTAATATGAATGATATGATCTAATGTAAGAACTGAAATGATGCTACACATGCAACTACGTATGTTATCGATACCACTTGTTAGTTTTGAAAATAATGTTTATCGTCGAAAAATATAACATTTTCATTACTTGAAAATATGTCCAAATTGGCCTCGTTAAACTAGTCGCGAAATTGTGAATATTAAGAGTTAGGAAAGAAGCTCAGTAGTTTTAGGAATACTTTCACCATATCTAAAAAGTCACAGAAGTGAAGTTTGTCCATACGGGTCTCGATCATAAAGATATATAGCCATGAAGTAAGGTGTTTGGGCTGTTTCGGCAGATTCTGGGCAGTTTTCGGGAAAGTTTGGAAGACCATAAGTTGCTCGTTATAAATCCTTTTGACAAACGGTTGGATGTTTTGAAAACTAGGCTGGGTGTACTAACTTTTTGTAAATGATGTAAATTTTCCATAAATGAGTTTATCAATAAGTAAATTGGCTCTCAACATGATGTATTACAAAAACTGTTTTTCTATACTTAGTAATATTTTGCTAAAAAGCTGATGGAAATAAATAGAGTTTCGTCGATTTTGAAACGTGTATATCTTGGTCGTTATAAGCCTGTTTTCTACGTTCTTTATATCCCCGGAATCGTGGGACAACATACTAATATATTTTTGATAAGTCGGGATGGCTAGATCAAGTTTTACACCTCAGATTGCCCATTAAAAATCGTGGGACAGCAAGTCAAATTTTCTGAAAATAGTTTTCGTCGTTAAACTTGCAAAAATCATATCTCCTTCGTTATAAACTCGTTTTAATCCGTTTCTTTCGCCCACGGCTTCGTTTTTGAAAGTATTTTCTAAATCTTTAGCCCAAAGTTACCCGGAATCCCCTGATTTTTCTGTATTTTCATTTTTGGGACAGTAGGCATATATACTTGTTACAAATTCATTTTCAAGGTTCAAAACTAGTTTCTAACATCACCAAAATCTCTTGTAACCACCACAAAGCTATACTAATCCTACCATACACTTTCTTAGGGTGCCATGGGTTCCTAATCACCACTAATCAAGTTAATTTAACAAGGGAATACCTAAAACCAATTCTAGGTTTTGTATGTTCAAAAAGTTTACAAAAATAAAGTGGTATAGCTAACTTGTACATGAAATTAAGCATGAAAACCATAAGATACAAGTATTAATTAGATGAAATCATGAAAATAAATTTGATAACTCACTTTGAAATAATAGGTGATTAGATGATGAGAAATCTTGTGTTACTTGTGTTTTTGTTGTAAGATTCTTGATTAGAATGATGAAATGAACAACTTTGTAGCTTTGTACTTTGGAAAATCATCACTTGATCATGGTGTATGGATTTGGGTCGTGGGTTTTGGTGAGGAAGAGATGAGAAATGAGCTTTTGATTCTAGAAAAAAAATATAAATGTGTTAAAGGTGTTTAAGTATAAAATATCTAATGAAATGGCATTATGGTAAATATTTAGTCAAGTGGAAGACAAGGGGGGGGGGGGGGGGGGGGTGCACATGCATAAAAATGGATGAGTATGTAAGAAACTTGGTGTTATCTGGTTCACGGAGTCAGTTTTGGTTCCGTTAATCGCAAACCGTAAAGTTTTAAATCGCGAAACGTAAATCCGGGTATCGTAAAAATATGAAACTTGAAAGAATGACTAAACTTGTCAAAATACTCCATAATAAAATATAAAATGAATGGTAAGTTCCATCGGGTTGCTTAAATGTTGTTAAAACTGGAAACGCGGGTTTAAAAACGCGTAATTCGCGTAAAACGCTGAACTGGAAAACGTAAAATTCCAAAACTTTTAGAATTGTCGTAAAATGAGAGAAAATCATATTTCTATTGTTTATAGTGTTTTATGGACATATCGGGATGTCGGAAGGACGTTTAAACCTGAATGTAAATCTCGGACACGGCTTCGTGATTTTTGCAGAAATGATCCGACGAGCGTCAAACTCTCGGATTATCATTAAAATAGTTTAACTTATGAGAATATGAAATAAAAATTTCGGACATGAATAGTGTTTTGTGAATAGTAAAGTGAATAGTAACTTTCCGAGATAAAAATTGGAATTTCGACGTTTGAAACAGAACATGAAATTACGAGTTGTGACATTCTTCCCCTCTAAAAGGAACTTCGTCTCGAAGTTCAGTTAATGTTAATCAGTTAAGTGTGTGTTTAAGAAAATATGTCAAAGCTTATGTATGTGGGTTTCCTATCCAACTAGGTACGTTCTCGTGGTCAGACTTGATGAGGCAAACCTTCCCAATCCCGAGCATAGTCCTCAAAAGACCTCCTTTAGGTTAATCCTTTAGGTAACCGATTTTCACTTAATCCCACAACTCATCAAACAAGAACTGTCATGCGATTAGGCTAAATCGGTTTGAGTGATGACTTTAACTTTTAGCTTGATTTTCGCAACTCATCAAACAAGAACTGTCACTAGAACCAAGCTAAAAATCAAGGTCTGGATTCAACATCCTTGAAAAAGGTCTTTTGAAAGATTGGCTCGACTTTGGAATTGCTTACACACAATCCAGATAAAATATCATTTTAACTATTCTTAGTGTTGCAAAATTCATTTCTGAGTCGGATATAGGTGGTCGGCCTATGTCCTACTATCCCGGGATGAATATAAATGACCAGTCTATATTCCACCGAGGTTCCATGAATTTTGAAATACTCAGCTCAGTTATACTAATACTATGTCCTTCACAAATACTAAGACGTTTAGAAAGACTAAGGCAGGTGACCAAACTCGAGGTCAAATGATGAAACTATGCAAGGAAAAACATAACGCTGTGATATATATGATACGTGAACATGCTTATATGAAAGACAATTATAGTAATCAACTAGAATAAATGAATATAATATACCAGATAATGAGATACAAATCTCATCACATATGTCAGCAACAAACCACAAGTGAGGCATCATCTTGGCAGGCAGGCATGTGACGGTCATAGGGTTAAGTTTCTTGAAAGTAGCTATAGTCTAGGTTTTAAAAACACTTAGTTCGCTATAGCCAAAGCTTTGATGCCAATCTGTCACACCCCCAAAATCGGGTCCAGCGGAAGCATACATGTAGCTGGGGTGTAACTTAATTGGTATTACAACACAAGTTCAAAAATGGTTTTCACTTGAATCATTTAGAATAAAATAGTTTAATCAAAATGTTGAATCTACATTGTTAAAAATAATGCGGAAATAGGCCCTTAAAATAGTTTAAAATGGTCCCCATATGAATAATCAGAGTCTTCTATGACCATGCCATGCCCTGCCAAAACCTCCTATAGCGTGCCATTGGTTAAAACCTGAAAATACATGCTAAAGTGTCAACACAATGGTTGGTGAGTTCATAGAGTCTTGTGAAAAAGAATGTTATGCATATGAATGAAGATTTCCCAGCAAGGGCATCGTAAATCCACTCAGTTGCAAGTCCCGCCATAAGAGACTTGTAACCTGTGTGTTCACAACCCACTGCTAACATATATAGTATGAGTAAAACATGTATAAGTTCATCACAACAGTTAAGCAATTAGTCGTGAGTCTACACTTCATCTCCGAAGACCTCACGTTTGTATGTATGTCTCAATGGTCATCCAACAACTTAATTTGGAGCCACTGGAAGTTTCACAATCATGTATGTATGATTACTGGGTGCCATTTCCCAAAGTATAAAAGATTTATGGGTGCCATTTCCCAAAGTATAAAAGTTTAAACGTTTCAAGTATCAAGTAAGTATTTGTGCATGTATCAATCATGTATGTATGAAATCAAGTATAATGCAATCAAGTATAAGTGTTATCAAGTATAAATGAAATCAAGTATAAATGTAATCAAGTATAAATGTTTTGATTATCGGTACAAGTAAGCAAGTAGTTGAGCATGTATCTCCCCCAAAGAGTTAAAACAAGTATAAAAAGAGTAGGGGCTGTGACTCACCTGGTGCAATAGCTACGATGACAAAAGTGGATACACAGAAATGAGGCACGATCTCTAACCGCAACCTAATATGAATGATATGATCTAATGTAAGAACTGAAATGATGCTACACATGCAACTACGTATGTTATCGATACCACTTGTTAGTTTTGAAAATAACGTTTATCGTCGAAAAATATAACATTTTCATTACTTGAAAATATGTCCAAATTGGCCTCGTTAAACTAGTCGCGAAATAGTGAATATTAAGAGTTAGGAAAGAAGCTCAGTAGTTTTAGGAATACTTTCACCATATCTAAAAAGTCACAGAAGTGAAGTTTGTCCATACGGGTCTCGATCATAAAGATATATAGCCATGAAGTAAGGTGTTTGGGCTGTTTCGGCAGATTCTGGGCAGTTTTCGGGAAAGTTTGGAAGACCATAAGTTGCTCGTTATAAATCCTTTTGACAAACGGTTGGATGTTTTGAAAACTAGGCTGGGTGAACTAACTTTTTGTAAATGATGTAAATTTTCCATAAATGAGTTTATCAATAAGTAAATTGGCTCTCAACATGATGTATTACAAAAACTGTTTTTCTATACTTCGTAATATTTTGCTAAAAAGCTGATGGAAATAAATAGAGTTTCGTCGATTTTGAAACGTGTATATCTTGGTCGTTATAAGCCTGTTTTCTACGTTCTTTATATCCCCGGAATTGTGGGACAACATACTAATATATTTTTGATAAGTCGGGATGGCTAGATCAAGTTTTACACCTCAGATTGCCCATTAAAAATCGTGGGACAGCAAGTCAAATTTTCAGAAAATAGTTTTCGTCGTTAAACTTGCAAAAATCATATCTCCTTCGTTATAAACTCGTTTTAATCCGTTCTTTCGCCCACGGCTTCGTTTTTGAAAGTATTTTCTAAATCTTTAGCCCAAAGTTACCCGGAATCCCCTGATTTTTCTGTATTTTCATTTTTGGGACAGTAGGCATATATACTTGTTACAAATCCATTTTCAAGGTTCAAAACTAGTTTCTAACATCACCAAAATCTCTTGTAACCACCACAAAGCTATACTAATCCTACCATACACCTTCTTAGGGTGCCATGGGTTCCTAATCACCACTAATCAAGTTAATTTAACAAGGGAATACCTAAAACCAATTCTAGGTTTTGTATGTTCAAAAAGTTTACAAAAATAAAGTGGTATAGCTAACTTGTACATGAAATTAAGCATGAAAATCATAAGATACAAGTATTAATTAGATGAAATCATGAAAATAAATTTGATAACTCACTTTGAAATAATAGGTGATTAGATGATGAGAAATCTTGTGTTACTTGTGTGTTTGTTGTAAGATTCTTGATTAGAATGATGAAATGAACAACTTTGTAGCTTTGTACTTTGGAAAATCATCACTTGATCATGGTGTATGGATTTGGGTCGTGGGTTTTGGCGAGGAAGAGATGACAAATGAGCTTTTGATTCTTGAAAAAAAATATAAATGTGTTAAAGGTGTTTAAGTATAAAATATCTAATGAAATGGCATTATGGTAAATATTTAGTCAAGTGGAAGACAAGGGGGGGGGGGGGGGGGGGCACATGCATAAAAATGGATGAGTATGTAAGAAACTTGGTGTTATCTGGTTCACGGAGTCAGTTTTGGTTCCGTTAATCGCAAACCGTAAAGTTTTAAATCGCGAAACGTAAATCCGAGTATCGTAAAAATATGAAACTTGAAAGAATGACTAAACTTGTCAAAATACTCCATAATAAAATATAAAATGAATGGTAAGTTCCATCGGGTTGCTTAAACGTTGTTAAAACTGGAAACGCGGGTTTAAAAACGCGTAATTCGCGTAAAACGCTGAACTGGAAAACGTAAAATTCCAAAACTTTTAGAATGGTCGTAAAATGAGAGAAAATGATATTTCTATTGTTTATAGTGTTTTATGGACATATCGGGATGCCGGAAGGACGTTTAAACCTAAATGTAAATCTCGGACACGGCTTCGTGATTTTTGCAGAAATGATCCGACGAGCGTCAAACTCTCGGATTATCATTAAAATAGTTTAACTTATGAGAATATGAAATAAAAATTTCGGACATGAATAGTGTTTTGTGAATAGTAACTTTCCGAGATAAAAATTGGAATTTCGACGTTTGAAACAGAACATGAAATTACGAGTTGTGACAAAAACAAACAAGGCAACCTCGCGTAAAATTAGCGGCAATCTATATATACTAACAAGTCCTAGAAAACAAATTAAGATATAATGCTTGTGGAATGAATGTTTGCAGATTTTCCGGAGTTTATAAAACTAAAGAATTAACAAAAACTTTAAGACTCCGTTAGAAAAACAAAACAAACAAAATTTTCAGAATTTTACACATGACACCGTCAGGAGTTAACTCCTGACACCTTCAGAAGTGAACTGCAGAAATCTTTTCGTTAAGTTTCTGGAAAATTTCTGGAAAAACTTATGTCCTACTTCCTGGAAAATCCTGCAAAACATCATTATGACTCGATACAAGCATTTGAATCTAACAAGTACTAATACACATGTTCATTTAATATTGTGGCGAATCAGGATCAATTCCGTTCTTAAAAACAAATTTGGGGTTTCCCCTTACACTTAGCTTTTGCAAAATACCTTTATCACTGGTACAAAAAGTGTTATTGGTCACGCCAAAAATTTGTGACGATATGCATATAGTCATGCACGTTTTTTTCTTCATGTATGACAAAAGGTCCCGCCACCGTAGGTGGCATATGGTCACATTGTTGAGTTCGTGGCCTTTTCCATCAAAAAAGAGTGACCAAAACCCCGAATATGTGTGACAAATTAGGCACAAGTTTTGTTGGATTAGTCATTATCAGTGACTATAAACACCTTATAGTCACACGAATATTTTTTGAGAGTGACTATTGTTCATCCTTTGGCCAGATAAATATATAATATATGTGACATTTGAGATGATATATTCAAGTAAATGTGTATTTTGTGTGAGTATTGATAATCCAATGGCCACATGAATATACAAAAAATGTGACGTTTGTAATGATTTAGTCACACAATGGGTGTTATTTTTTTGGAGTTAGTCACATACAATTTAACACAAAGTGGCCAAAAGTGTGAATAAGTGTGACCATATGCTGTTTAAAGTGAAGAAATGTGTATTTTGTGTGACTATTGATCATCCAATGGGCACATGAAGTTTATGTTTGCGTGGCCTTTTGTAATATTTAGTCACACAAAGCATGTTTGTTTTGGGTATTTAGTCACATACCATTAAGCAAACAGTGGCCAAAAGTGTGAATAAGTGTGACCATATGCTGTTTAAAGTGAAGAAATGTGTATTTTGTGTGACTATTGATCATCCAATGGCCACATGAAGTTTATGTTTGCGTGGCCTTTTGTAATATTTAGTCACACTAAGCATGTTTGTTTTGGGTATTTAGTCACATACCATTAAGCAAACAGTGGCCAAAAGTGTTAATAAGTGTGACCATATGCTGTTTAAAGTGAAGAAATGTGTATTTTGTGTGACTATTGATCATCCAATGGCCACATGAAGTTTATTTTTGCGTGGCCTTTTGTAATATTTAGTCACATAAAGCATGTTTCTTTTGGGTATTTAGTCACTTACAATTAAGCAAACAGTGGCCAAAAGCGTTAATAAGTGTGACTATATGCTGTTTAAAATGAAGAAATGTGTATTTTGTGTGACTATTGATCATCCAATGGCCACATGAAGTTTATGTTTGCGTGACCTTTTGTAATATTTAGTCACACAAACCATGTTTTTTTTTGGTATTTAGTCACATACAATTAAGCAAACAGTGGCCAAAATTGTTAATAAGTGTGACCATAAGCTGTTTAAAATGAAGAAATGTGTATTTTGTGTGACTATTGATAATCCAATGGCCACATGAATTTTATGTTTGTGTGGCCTTTTGTAATATTTAGTCACACAACGCATGTTTTTTTGGGTATTTAGTCACATACAATTAAGCAAATAGTGGCCAAAAGTGTTAATAAGTGTGACCATATGCTGTTTGAAATGCAGACATGTGTGTTCTGTGTGACTAATGTTAATCAATGGTCACATGAATTGTTAATTTGTGTGGCATTTGGTAATATTTAGTCACACATCGAATTAAAGAAAAGAGTGACCAATGATGTTAGTATTGCTAGTACTAAGTTACTACTGCTGGATCAGAGAAATAAAACTTCTAGTATATGAATAAAACATAATTAAAAACAAAAAGCAATTTCAAGTTCCATACAATTCGAATGTATATAAATGAACAAAATATATATAGAATTTTAATGTCGCATGTAATGAAATTGTCAACTACTATAAGTTAAAACCTTTTGAATCTTCCCCGGACCCCTTGCTTGCTTTTGCACTTCTGGACAAGAGACATAATTTCTGCGCTTCGGTTGTAGTTTTGCTCCAGGAATCGGTTCACTAACTTTTGGTTTCGTAGTTGGTGGTGTAACCTGTAGTAAACAAAAGACGCTTGTATCAAATATTGAATTTAATATGAAGAATTATATATATATATATATGTAGGTTGAAAAAACACATGTATGTACCTCCTCATGATCAGCAAGAATAACTTGATCCTTTGGCCATGCAAAGAAACAATTCACGCCTTCCCTAACTGTTTTTAACCCAATATTCCCTATATTCAATATTCATGCTGCATCCACTAACGATTTATCAATTGAGACTCTGTAGCAATCATTTGGGAGTGGTTTGTTATGTAGCATTTGTTTTCCTGGAATATTGTGTATGCGACCTAAAGCAACAATATTTGATTTCTCTATGTGCTACAGTTTGCAATTGATTGTCTAAAAAAAAAGAATTTTTGCATATGTATATATCAAAAATTATTTAAACAAAATTAAGAATAACAAGAAGAAACATGTTGAAATACATACTTGTGCTTGTGTTGTTGGAGACACATTATCCTGCGATAGGGAAGCTGGAGACCCGTTTCGTCGTGACTTACCCGTTTTCTTAGGTACGACATTTGTAACAGGTTCCTATACGTATATATAAAACACGGTACATTATTTTAAAAATAAAATAACAAGAAACATGTTGCATGAAATACATACTTTTGGTAGTTCTTTTGTTGGAGATGCATCTCCTTGCGATTGGGAATCTGCAGACCCGTTTTGTCGTGTCTTTGGTGTTTTCTTAACATTGTTAACACGTTCCTATATGTATATATAAAACACGGTACATTAGTCATGTAGGTAAAATTAAAAAATCAAACGGGGATAATGTTTTACTCCTTACCATTGTTTCCATTACCGGTTCCAAAGTTTCAATCCCAGCTGTAGGCTTCTTCTGAATTATCACATCTTTATCACGTGCACATACACCAACACTGGACTGAGTTCCGTCGACCACCTGATGATCATTAGTGCTGATATCTATATTATCAATGGCCATTGGAGTCGTCACCTGCAATATAATTAAACTAAATTAAGAAATACATTGGTGTTAGCATTAGAAAATGAAATTGTTAACAACATAAAAAATGGCTTACATTTGAGTCTAATGGAAATGGAGATGCCATATCCAACTTAATCCCCTGTGAACTCAAAAGACTCAGCATTTTAGAAACAATTCCTTTTGTGTCTGCCATCTCAGCGGACAATTGCTTGACCTGGTCATCTTTTTCTGACATCTCGGTGGACAGTTTCTTGAGCATTAGATCTTTTTTTTATGCTCGCTTCTCTCATTATCAAGTTGAGTTTGAAGTAACTCAATTCTTTCATTAGTTTCTTTTCTGGTTCGAGTAAGATTAAAATACCTCTTATATGTAACTCCATTTCCTACTCCTCTTGCATAACCTCCCTTTTCCTTACCAAACACAACTGTCATGGCATCAGTGCCATCATCAACAGCCAAGGTTCCTTCCTTGATCTTTTCATCAGCTTCTTTCTGCAAAAAAATATGGGAATTGTTGGTATTAAAAGTTAGTACTACTAGTATGCAAGTTAGTACGGCTAGTACAAAGTTAATGCTGCTGGTATATAAGCATAATAATAGAATTTGCAGTCAAATTTACAAGTTTCTCTGCCACCGAACTAATCTCAGCATCTGGAGATTCTCCGTCTTTGTTTTGCCTTCCTTTGACCCACAATACACCACGCGGCGGTTCAACATCTGCTTCAATTTCTTTTTTTTGGATCTAATGGACATCAAGTGCATACACATATATGTAAAGTTAAACCAAGATAATCGATTCTGATCAATTAGTAAAACAAACAGTATGTATAACCTTACCATTTTCTCTTTAACATAAACATATCCACCTCGTCCCATTTTATGCTGATAAATATTTTTGGAACGCGACAGTTTAGCTTTATCTGATTTCTCCTAAAAAACACAAAATCATAAGGCATTTAGATATGCGGTAATGCTGCAAACTAAAAATTATGAAATGACATATAAACTAAATAAAGATGACTAATTAAAACCTTGTATTCATTGGTGGTCGTGTAGGTTACAAACTCAACCCATTGTTCTTGTGTCACAATTGTACCATACTTTTCCGGCCTTTCATTCATTTTCTCAGGTGTATCTAGGTTGGGCAATATGTATTTTTCCCTGAGTTTCATTCTGTAATTCCTTAGTAGTTGATCAAGACGATTCATTACCACCTTTTTGAATGTCAGGTCAACATCAAAATATCACTGCAAAGATTAACACAATGTTTTTAATTAGTTGTAGATAATTGATAAATTAAACTTATATATTGGGTTAAAAATTAGTATATATGTACCGTGATTTCATCCCATAATTTTTGTCTTGATTCTTTATCTACCTTCTTCCAGGATAGAACCTTCAAACCTATGTGCTCACGAACCACATCTCCTAAAAAACTCGCAAACAGTGCTCTGTTTAACCCTGTAACCCTATTCAACGCATCGATGGTTACCTTGTGCTTTACTTGACCAGGATGGCCATATTGAAGGCAAAACTTAGCTAGCCTGGTTATGCCCCTATTAGATATTTTTTCTATTTAATTGGTTGTCATTTTCTTTATCAGATGAAGCATATGTTTCGTCCTCATACTGTATTGTGTTAACATCAGCTTCATTATCTGGAAGCAAAATATCAGTATTAATGTCTTCAACCATTTCCATGATGAATCTTGAGCAACAATGTGTACAAGAAAATGATTTTGGCTTGGAGAGTAATGGTGATTGAAGATTTGATTTTTGTGTTTTGGTTGCAGTGTTTAGTTTAATTAGGAGATAAAACAGGGTATTTTCATGAATATGGGCTCTTATTTATGTTAAATTCCAAATAATTAGGTGATTTAAAAATTTTGGATCGAAATTTTGGCACCAAATTCTTGTAAATTATTTTCAAAAAATTTCGCATATGAACACAAAATA